>JAWNPD010000335.1:22715225-24006588 GCA_035045305.1 Drosophila maculinotata | reverse complement strand
TTATGGCAGTTTGAAGATCTGGAAAGGTTATTGAGAGATAACCATATGGTACTTTTCAGTGGCTGGGTACTTGACAAGCCAAAAATGATCAAATTTTTTTTTTTCAAAAGTGCATAATTTTTAAATGTGGAATTAAAGTATAGGCCAAATAATGAAGACAACGGGCTCTGGATTCAAAATCGGTTCAGTTTTGGCAAAGTTATGGCAGTTTGAAGATCTGGAAAGGTTATTGAGAGGTGATTTATATGGTACTTTTCAGTGGCTGGGTACTTGACAAGACAAAAATGTTCAAATTTTTTTTTTCAAAAGTGCATAATTTTTAAATGTGGAATTAAAGTATAGGCCAAATAATGAAGACAACGGGCTCTGGATTCAAAATCGGTTCAGTTTTGGCAAAGTTATGGCAGTTTGAAGATCTGGAAAGGTTATTGAGAGGTGATTTATATGGTACTTTTCAGTGGCTGGGTACTTGACAAGCCAAAAATGTTCAAATTTTTTTTTTCAAAAGTGCATAATTTTTAAATGTGGAATTAAAGTATAGGCCAAATAATGAAGACAACGGGCTCTGGATTCAAAATCGGTTCAGTTTTGGCAAAGTTATGGCAGTTTGAAGATCTGGAAAGGTTATTGAGAGGTGATTTATATGGTACTTTTCAGTGGCTGGGTACTTGACAAGCCAAAAATGTTCAAATTTTTTTTTTCAAAAGTGCATAATTTTTAAATGTGGAATTAAAGTATAGGCCAAATAATGAAGACAACGGGCTCTGGATTCAAAATCGGTTCAGTTTTGGCAAAGTTATGGCAGTTTGAAGATCTGGAAAGGTTATTGAGAGGTGATTTATATGGTACTTTTCAGTGGCTGGGTACTTGACAAGCCAAAAATGTTCAAATTTTTTTTTTCAAAAGTGCATAATTTTTAAATGTGGAATTAAAGTATAGGCCAAATAATGAAGACAACGGGCTCTGGATTCAAAATCGGTTCAGTTTTGGCAAAGTTATGGCAGTTTGAAGATCTGGAAAGGTTATTGAGAGGTGATTTATATGGTACTTTTCAGTGGCTGGGTACTTGACAAGCCAAAAATGTTCAAATTTTTTTTTTCAAAAGTGCATAATTTTTAAATGTGGAATTAAAGTATAGGCCAAATAATGAAGACAACGGGCTCTGGATTCAAAATCGGTTCAGTTTTGGCAAAGTTATGGCAGTTTGAAGATCTGGAAAGGTTATTGAGAGGTGATTTATATGGTACTTTTCAGTGGCTGGGTACTTGACAAGCCAAAAATGTTCAAATTTTTTTTTTCAAAAGTGCATAATTTTTAAATGTGGAATTAAAGTATAGGCCAAATAATGAAGACAACGGGCTCTGGATTCAAAATCGGTTCAGTTTTGGCAAAGTTATGGCAGTTTGAAGATCTGGAAAGGTTATTGAGAGGTGATTTATATGGTACTTTTCAGTGGCTGGGTACTTGACAAGACAAAAATGTTCAAATTTTTTTTTTCAAAAGTGCATAATTTTTAAATGTGGAATTAAAGTATAGGCCAAATAATGAAGACAACGGGCTCTGGATTCAAAATCGGTTCAGTTTTGGCAAAGTTATGGCAGTTTGAAGATCTGGAAAGGTTATTGAGAGGTGATTTATATGGTACTTTTCAGTGGCTGGGTACTTGACAAGACAAAAATGTTCAAATTTTTTTTTTCAAAAGTGCATAATTTTTAAATGTGGAATTAAAGTATAGGCCAAATAATGAAGACAACGGGCTCTGGATTCAAAATCGGTTCAGTTTTGGCAAAGTTATGGCAGTTTGAAGATCTGGAAAGGTTATTGAGAGGTGATTTATATGGTACTTTTCAGTGGCTGGGTACTTGACAAGCCAAAAATGTTCAAATTTTTTTTTTTCAAAAGTGCATAATTTTTAAATGTGGAATTAAAGTATAGGCCAAATAATGAAGACAACGGGCTCTGGATTCAAAATCGGTTCAGTTTTGGCAAAGTTATGGCAGTTTGAAGATCTGGAAAGGTTATTGAGAGGTGATTTATATGGTACTTTTCAGTGGCTGGGTACTTGACAAGACAAAAATGTTCAAATTTTTTTTTTCAAAAGTGCATAATTTTTAAATGTGGAATTAAAGTATAGGCCAAATAATGAAGACAACGGGCTCTGGATTCAAAATCGGTTCAGTTTTGGCAAAGTTATGGCAGTTTGAAGATCTGGAAAGGTTATTGAGAGGTGATTTATATGGTACTTTTCAGTGGCTGGGTACTTGACAAGCCAAAAATGTTCAAATTTTTTTTTTCAAAAGTGCATAATTTTTAAATGTGGAATTAAAGTATAGGCCAAATAATGAAGACAACGGGCTCTGGATTCAAAATCGGTTCAGTTTTGGCAAAGTTATGGCAGTTTGAAGATCTGGAAAGGTTATTGAGAGGTGATTTATATGGTACTTTTCAGTGGCTGGGTACTTGACAAGCCAAAAATGTTCAAATTTTTTTTTTCAAAAGTGCATAATTTTTAAATGTGGAATTAAAGTATAGGCCAAATAATGAAGACAACGGGCTCTGGATTCAAAATCGGTTCAGTTTTGGCAAAGTTATGGCAGTTTGAAGATCTGGAAAGGTTATTGAGAGGTGATTTATATGGTACTTTTCAGTGGCTGGGTACTTGACAAGCCAAAAATGTTCAAATTTTTTTTTTCAAAAGTGCATAATTTTTAAATGTGGAATTAAAGTATAGGCCAAATAATGAAGACAACGGGCTCTGGATTCAAAATCGGTTCAGTTTTGGCAAAGTTATGGCAGTTTGAAGATCTGGAAAGGTTATTGAGAGGTGATTTATATGGTACTTTTCAGTGGCTGGGTACTTGACAAGCCAAAAATGTTCAAATTTTTTTTTTCAAAAGTGCATAATTTTTAAATGTGGAATTAAAGTATAGGCCAAATAATGAAGACAACGGGCTCTGGATTCAAAATCGGTTCAGTTTTGGCAAAGTTATGGCAGTTTGAAGATCTGGAAAGGTTATTGAGAGGTGATTTATATGGTACTTTTCAGTGGCTGGGTACTTGACAAGACAAAAATGTTCAAATTTTTTTTTTCAAAAGTGCATAATTTTTAAATGTGGAATTAAAGTATAGGCCAAATAATGAAGACAACGGGCTCTGGATTCAAAATCGGTTCAGTTTTGGCAAAGTTATGGCAGTTTGAAGATCTGGAAAGGTTATTGAGAGATGACTTATATGGTACTTTTCAGTGGCTGGGTACTTGACAAGCCAAAAATGTTCAAATTTTTTTTTTTCAAAAGTGCATAATTTTTAAATGTGGAATTAAAGTATAGGCCAAATAATGAAGACAACGGGCTCTGGATTCAAAATCGGTTCAGTTTTGGCAAAGTTATGGCAGTTTGAAGATCTGGAAAGGTTATTGAGAGGTGATTTATATGGTACTTTTCAGTGGCTGGGTACTTGACAAGACAAAAATGTTCAAATTTTTTTTTTCAAAAGTGCATAATTTTTAAATGTGGAATTAAAGTATAGGCCAAATAATGAAGACAACGGGCTCTGGATTCAAAATCGGTTCAGTTTTGGCAAAGTTATGGCAGTTTGAAGATCTGGAAAGGTTATTGAGAGGTGATTTATATGGTACTTTTCAGTGGCTGGGTACTTGACAAGCCAAAAATGTTCAAATTTTTTTTTTTCAAAAGTGCATAATTTTTAAATGTGGAATTAAAGTATAGGCCAAATAATGAAGACAACGGGCTCTGGATTCAAAATCGGTTCAGTTTTGGCAAAGTTATGGCAGTTTGAAGATCTGGAAAGGTTATTGAGAGATAATCATATGGTACTTTTCAGTGGCTGGGTACTTGACAAGCCAAAAATGTTCAAATTTTTTTTTTCAAAAGTGCATAATTTTTAAATGTGGAATTAAAGTATAGGCCAAATAATGAAGACAACGGGCTCTGGATTCAAAATCGGTTCAGTTTTGGCAAAGTTATGGCAGTTTGAAGATCTGGAAAGGTTATTGAGAGGTGATTTATATGGTACTTTTCAGTGGCTGGGTACTTGACAAGACAAAAATGTTCAAATTTTTTTTTTCAAAAGTGCATAATTTTTAAATGTGGAATTAAAGTATAGGCCAAATAATGACGACAACGGGCTCTGGATTGAAAATCGGTTCAGTTTTGGCAAAGTTATGGCAGTTTGAAGATCTGGAAAGGTTATTGAGAGGTGATTTATATGGTACTTTTCAGTGGCTGGGTACTTGACAAGCCAAAAATGTTCAAATTTTTTTTTTCAAAAGTGCATAATTTTTAAATGTGGAATTAAAGTATAGGCCAAATAATGAAGACAACGGGCTCTGGATTCAAAATCGGTTCAGTTTTGGCAAAGTTATGGCAGTTTGAAGATCTGGAAAGGTTATTGAGAGGTGATTTATATGGTACTTTTCAGTGGCTGGGTACTTGACAAGCCAAAAATGTTCAAATTTTTTTTTTCAAAAGTGCATAATTTTTAAATGTGGAATTAAAGTATAGGCCAAATAATGAAGACAACGGGCTCTGGATTCAAAATCGGTTCAGTTTTGGCAAAGTTATGGCAGTTTGAAGATCTGGAAAGGTTATTGAGAGGTGATTTATATGGTACTTTTCAGTGGCTGGGTACTTGACAAGCCAAAAATGTTCAAATTTTTTTTTTCAAAAGTGCATAATTTTTAAATGTGGAATTAAAGTATAGGCCAAATAATGAAGACAACGGGCTCTGGATTCAAAATCGGTTCAGTTTTGGCAAAGTTATGGCAGTTTGAAGATCTGGAAAGGTTATTGAGAGGTGATTTATATGGTACTTTTCAGTGGCTGGGTACTTGACAAGCCAAAAATGTTCAAATTTTTTTTTTCAAAAGTGCATAATTTTTAAATGTGGAATTAAAGTATAGGCCAAATAATGAAGACAACGGGCTCTGGATTCAAAATCGGTTCAGTTTTGGCAAAGTTATGGCAGTTTGAAGATCTGGAAAGGTTATTGAGAGGTGATTTATATGGTACTTTTCAGTGGCTGGGTACTTGACAAGCCAAAAATGTTCAAATTTTTTTTTTCAAAAGTGCATAATTTTTAAATGTGGAATTAAAGTATAGGCCAAATAATGAAGACAACGGGCTCTGGATTCAAAATCGGTTCAGTTTTGGCAAAGTTATGGCAGTTTGAAGATCTGGAAAGGTTATTGAGAGGTGATTTATATGGTACTTTTCAGTGGCTGGGTACTTGACAAGACAAAAATGTTCAAATTTTTTTTTTTCAAAAGTGCATAATTTTGAAATGTGGAATTAAAGTATAGGCCAAATAATGACGACAACGGGCTTTGGATTGATAATCGGTTCAGTTTTGGCAAAGTTATGGCAGTTTGAAGATCTGGAAAGGTTATTGAGAGGTGATTTATATGGTACTTTTCAGTGGCTGGGTACTTGACAAGCCAAAAATGTTCAAATTTTTTTTTTCAAAAGTGCATAATTTTTAAATGTGGAATTAAAGTATAGGCCAAATAATGAAGACAACGGGCTCTGGATTCAAAATCGGTTCAGTTTTGGCAAAGTTATGGCAGTTTGAAGATCTGGAAAGGTTATTGAGAGGTGATTTATATGGTACTTTTCAGTGGCTGGGTACTTGACAAGCCAAAAATGTTCAAATTTTTTTTTTCAAAAGTGCATAATTTTTAAATGTGGAATTAAAGTATAGGCCAAATAATGAAGACAACGGGCTCTGGATTCAAAATCGGTTCAGTTTTGGCAAAGTTATGGCAGTTTGAAGATCTGGAAAGGTTATTGAGAGGTGATTTATATGGTACTTTTCAGTGGCTGGGTACTTGACAAGCCAAAAATGTTCAAATTTTTTTTTTCAAAAGTGCATAATTTTTAAATGTGGAATTAAAGTATAGGCCAAATAATGAAGACAACGGGCTCTGGATTCAAAATCGGTTCAGTTTTGGCAAAGTTATGGCAGTTTGAAGATCTGGAAAGGTTATTGAGAGGTGATTTATATGGTACTTTTCAGTGGCTGGGTACTTGACAAGCCAAAAATGTTCAAATTTTTTTTTTTCAAAAGTGCATAATTTTTAAATGTGGAATTAAAGTATAGGCCAAATAATGAAGACAACGGGCTCTGGATTCAAAATCGGTTCAGTTTTGGCAAAGTTATGGCAGTTTGAAGATCTGGAAAGGTTATTGAGAGGTGATTTATATGGTACTTTTCAGTGGCTGGGTACTTGACAAGCCAAAAATGTTCAAATTTTTTTTTTCAAAAGTGCATAATTTTTAAATGTGGAATTAAAGTATAGGCCAAATAATGAAGACAACGGGCTCTGGATTCAAAATCGGTTCAGTTTTGGCAAAGTTATGGCAGTTTGAAGATCTGGAAAGGTTATTGAGAGGTGATTTATATGGTACTTTTCAGTGGCTGGGTACTTGACAAGCCAAAAATGTTCAAATTTTTTTTTTCAAAAGTGCATAATTTTTAAATGTGGAATTAAAGTATAGGCCAAATAATGAAGACAACGGGCTCTGGATTCAAAATCGGTTCAGTTTTGGCAAAGTTATGGCAGTTTGAAGATCTGGAAAGGTTATTGAGAGGTGATTTATATGGTACTTTTCAGTGGCTGGGTACTTGACAAGACAAAAATGTTCAAATTTTTTTTTTCAAAAGTGCATAATTTTTAAATGTGGAATTAAAGTATAGGCCAAATAATGAAGACAACGGGCTTTGGATTCAAAATCGGTTCAGTTTTGGCAAAGTTATGGCAGTTTGAAGATCTGGAAAGGTTATTGAGAGGTGATTTATATGGTACTTTTCAGTGGCTGGGTACTTGACAAGCCAAAAATGTTCAAATTTTTTTTTTCAAAAGTGCATAATTTTTAAATGTGGAATTAAAGTATAGGCCAAATAATGAAGACAACGGGCTCTGGATTCAAAATCGGTTCAGTTTTGGCAAAGTTATGGCAGTTTGAAGATCTGGAAAGGTTATTGAGAGGTGATTTATATGGTACTTTTCAGTGGCTGGGTACTTGACAAGCCAAAAATGTTCAAATTTTTTTTTTCAAAAGTGCATAATTTTTAAATGTGGAATTAAAGTATAGGCCAAATAATGAAGACAACGGGCTCTGGATTCAAAATCGGTTCAGTTTTGGCAAAGTTATGGCAGTTTGAAGATCTGGAAAGGTTATTGAGAGGTGATTTATATGGTACTTTTCAGTGGCTGGGTACTTGACAAGCCAAAAATGTTCAAATTTTTTTTTTCAAAAGTGCATAATTTTTAAATGTGGAATTAAAGTATAGGCCAAATAATGAAGACAACGGGCTCTGGATTCAAAATCGGTTCAGTTTTGGCAAAGTTATGGCAGTTTGAAGATCTGGAAAGGTTATTGAGAGGTGATTTATATGGTACTTTTCAGTGGCTGGGTACTTGACAAGCCAAAAATGTTCAAATTTTTTTTTTCAAAAGTGCATAATTTTTAAATGTGGAATTAAAGTATAGGCCAAATAATGACGACAACGGGCTCTGGATTCAAAATCGGTTCAGTTTTGGCAAAGTTATGGCAGTTTGAAGATCTGGAAAGGTTATTGAGAGGTGATTTATATGGTACTTTTCAGTGGCTGGGTACTTGACAAGCCAAAAATGTTCAAATTTTTTTTTTCAAAAGTGCATAATTTTTAAATGTGGAATTAAAGTATAGGCCAAATAATGAAGACAACGGGCTCTGGATTCAAAATCGGTTCAGTTTTGGCAAAGTTATGGCAGTTTGAAGATCTGGAAAGGTTATTGAGAGGTGATTTATATGGTACTTTTCAGTGGCTGGGTACTTGACAAGCCAAAAATGTTCAAATTTTTTTTTTCAAAAGTGCATAATTTTTAAATGTGGAATTAAAGTATAGGCCAAATAATGAAGACAACGGGCTCTGGATTCAAAATCGGTTCAGTTTTGGCAAAGTTATGGCAGTTTGAAGATCTGGAAAGGTTATTGAGAGGTGATTTATATGGTACTTTTCAGTGGCTGGGTACTTGACAAGCCAAAAATGTTCAAATTTTTTTTTTCAAAAGTGCATAATTTTTAAATGTGGAATTAAAGTATAGGCCAAATAATGAAGACAACGGGCTCTGGATTCAAAATCGGTTCAGTTTTGGCAAAGTTATGGCAGTTTGAAGATCTGGAAAGGTTATTGAGAGGTGATTTATATGGTACTTTTCAGTGGCTGGGTACTTGACAAGCCAAAAATGTTCAAATTTTTTTTTTCAAAAGTGCATAATTTTTAAATGTGGAATTAAAGTATAGGCCAAATAATGAAGACAACGGGCTCTGGATTCAAAATCGGTTCAGTTTTGGCAAAGTTATGGCAGTTTGAAGATCTGGAAAGGTTATTGAGAGGTGATTTATATGGTACTTTTCAGTGGCTGGGTACTTGACAAGCCAAAAATGTTCAAATTTTTTTTTTCAAAAGTGCATAATTTTTAAATGTGGAATTAAAGTATAGGCCAAATAATGACGACAACGGGCTTTGGATTGAAAATCGGTTCAGTTTTGGCAAAGTTATGGCAGTTTGAAGATCTGGAAAGGTTATTGAGAGGTGATTTATATGGTACTTTTCAGTGGCTGGGTACTTGACAAGCCAAAAATGTTCAAATTTTTTTTTTCAAAAGTGCATAATTTTTAAATGTGGAATTAAAGTATAGGCCAAATAATGAAGACAACGGGCTCTGGATTCAAAATCGGTTCAGTTTTGGCAAAGTTATGGCAGTTTGAAGATCTGGAAAGGTTATTGAGAGGTGATTTATATGGTACTTTTCAGTGGCTGGGTACTTGACAAGCCAAAAATGTTCAAATTTTTTTTTTCAAAAGTGCATAATTTTTAAATGTGGAATTAAAGTATAGGCCAAATAATGAAGACAACGGGCTCTGGATTCAAAATCGGTTCAGTTTTGGCAAAGTTATGGCAGTTTGAAGATCTGGAAAGGTTATTGAGAGGTGATTTATATGGTACTTTTCAGTGGCTGGGTACTTGACAAGACAAAAATGTTCAAATTTTTTTTTTCAAAAGTGCATAATTTTTAAATGTGGAATTAAAGTATAGGCCAAATAATGAAGACAACGGGCTCTGGATTCAAAATCGGTTCAGTTTTGGCAAAGTTATGGCAGTTTGAAGATCTGGAAAGGTTATTGAGAGGTGATTTATATGGTACTTTTCAGTGGCTGGGTACTTGACAAGCCAAAAATGTTCAAATTTTTTTTTTCAAAAGTGCATAATTTTTAAATGTGGAATTAAAGTATAGGCCAAATAATGAAGACAACGGGCTCTGGATTCAAAATCGGTTCAGTTTTGGCAAAGTTATGGCAGTTTGAAGATCTGGAAAGGTTATTGAGAGGTGATTTATATGGTACTTTTCAGTGGCTGGGTACTTGACAAGCCAAAAATGTTCAAATTTTTTTTTTCAAAAGTGCATAATTTTTAAATGTGGAATTAAAGTATAGGCCAAATAATGAAGACAACGGGCTCTGGATTCAAAATCGGTTCAGTTTTGGCAAAGTTATGGCAGTTTGAAGATCTGGAAAGGTTATTGAGAGGTGATTTATATGGTACTTTTCAGTGGCTGGGTACTTGACAAGACAAAAATGTTCAAATTTTTTTTTTCAAAAGTGCATAATTTTTAAATGTGGAATTAAAGTATAGGCCAAATAATGAAGACAACGGGCTTTGGATTGAAAATCGGTTCAGTTTTGGCAAAGTTATGGCAGTTTGAAGATCTGGAAAGGTTATTGAGAGGTGATTTATATGGTACTTTTCAGTGGCTGGGTACTTGACAAGCCAAAAATGTTCAAATTTTTTTTTTCAAAAGTGCATAATTTTTAAATGTGGAATTAAAGTATAGGCCAAATAATGAAGACAACGGGCTCTGGATTCAAAATCGGTTCAGTTTTGGCAAAGTTATGGCAGTTTGAAGATCTGGAAAGGTTATTGAGAGGTGATTTATATGGTACTTTTCAGTGGCTGGGTACTTGACAAGCCAAAAATGTTCAAATTTTTTTTTTCAAAAGTGCATAATTTTTAAATGTGGAATTAAAGTATAGGCCAAATAATGAAGACAACGGGCTCTGGATTCAAAATCGGTTCAGTTTTGGCAAAGTTATGGCAGTTTGAAGATCTGGAAAGGTTATTGAGAGGTGATTTATATGGTACTTTTCAGTGGCTGGGTACTTGACAAGCCAAAAATGTTCAAATTTTTTTTTTCAAAAGTGCATAATTTTTAAATGTGGAATTAAAGTATAGGCCAAATAATGAAGACAACGGGCTCTGGATTCAAAATCGGTTCAGTTTTGGCAAAGTTATGGCAGTTTGAAGATCTGGAAAGGTTATTGAGAGGTGATTTATATGGTACTTTTCAGTGGCTGGGTACTTGACAAGCCAAAAATGTTCAAATTTTTTTTTTCAAAAGTGCATAATTTTTAAATGTGGAATTAAAGTATAGGCCAAATAATGAAGACAACGGGCTCTGGATTCAAAATCGGTTCAGTTTTGGCAAAGTTATGGCAGTTTGAAGATCTGGAAAGGTTATTGAGAGGTGATTTATATGGTACTTTTCAGTGGCTGGGTACTTGACAAGCCAAAAATGTTCAAATTTTTTTTTTCAAAAGTGCATAATTTTTAAATGTGGAATTAAAGTATAGGCCAAATAATGAAGACAACGGGCTCTGGATTCAAAATCGGTTCAGTTTTGGCAAAGTTATGGCAGTTTGAAGATCTGGAAAGGTTATTGAGAGGTGATTTATATGGTACTTTTCAGTGGCTGGGTACTTGACAAGCCAAAAATGTTCAAATTTTTTTTTTCAAAAGTGCATAATTTTTAAATGTGGAATTAAAGTATAGGCCAAATAATGAAGACAACGGGCTCTGGATTCAAAATCGGTTCAGTTTTGGCAAAGTTATGGCAGTTTGAAGATCTGGAAAGGTTATTGAGAGGTGATTTATATGGTACTTTTCAGTGGCTGGGTACTTGACAAGCCAAAAATGTTCAAATTTTTTTTTTCAAAAGTGCATAATTTTTAAATGTGGAATTAAAGTATAGGCCAAATAATGAAGACAACGGGCTCTGGATTCAAAATCGGTTCAGTTTTGGCAAAGTTATGGCAGTTTGAAGATCTGGAAAGGTTATTGAGAGGTGATTTATATGGTACTTTTCAGTGGCTGGGTACTTGACAAGCCAAAAATGTTCAAATTTTTTTTTTCAAAAGTGCATAATTTTTAAATGTGGAATTAAAGTATAGGCCAAATAATGAAGACAACGGGCTCTGGATTCAAAATCGGTTCAGTTTTGGCAAAGTTATGGCAGTTTGAAGATCTGGAAAGGTTATTGAGAGGTGATTTATATGGTACTTTTCAGTGGCTGGGTACTTGACAAGACAAAAATGTTCAATTTTTTTTTTCAAAAGTGCATAATTTTTAAATGTGGAATTAAAGTATAGGCCAAATAATGAAGACAACGGGCTTTGGATTGATAATCGGTTCAGTTTAAAAATGTTCAAATTTTTTTTTTCAAAAGTGCATAATTTTTAAATGTGGAATTAAAGTATAGGCCAAATAATGAAGACAACGGGCTCTGGATTCAAAATCGGTTCAGTTTTGGCAAAGTTATGGCAGTTTGAAGATCTGGAAAGGTTATTGAGAGGTGATTTATATGGTACTTTTCAGTGGCTGGGTACTTGACAAGCCAAAAATGTTCAAATTTTTTTTTTCAAAAGTGCATAATTTTTAAATGTGGAATTAAAGTATAGGCCAAATAATGAAGACAACGGGCTCTGGATTCAAAATCGGTTCAGTTTTGGCAAAGTTATGGCAGTTTGAAGATCTGGAAAGGTTATTGAGAGGTGATTTATATGGTACTTTTCAGTGGCTGGGTACTTGACAAGCCAAAAATGTTCAAATTTTTTTTTTCAAAAGTGCATAATTTTTAAATGTGGAATTAAAGTATAGGCCAAATAATGAAGACAACGGGCTCTGGATTCAAAATCGGTTCAGTTTTGGCAAAGTTATGGCAGTTTGAAGATCTGGAAAGGTTATTGAGAGGTGATTTATATGGTACTTTTCAGTGGCTGGGTACTTGACAAGCCAAAAATGTTCAAATTTTTTTTTTCAAAAGTGCATAATTTTTAAATGTGGAATTAAAGTATAGGCCAAATAATGAAGACAACGGGCTCTGGATTCAAAATCGGTTCAGTTTTGGCAAAGTTATGGCAGTTTGAAGATCTGGAAAGGTTATTGAGAGGTGATTTATATGGTACTTTTCAGTGGCTGGGTACTTGACAAGCCAAAAATGTTCAAATTTTTTTTTTCAAAAGTGCATAATTTTTAAATGTGGAATTAAAGTATAGGCCAAATAATGACGACAACGGGCTCTGGATTCAAAATCGGTTCAGTTTTGGCAAAGTTATGGCAGTTTGAAGATCTGGAAAGGTTATTGAGAGGTGATTTATATGGTACTTTTCAGTGGCTGGGTACTTGACAAGCCAAAAATGTTCAAATTTTTTTTTTCAAAAGTGCATAATTTTTAAATGTGGAATTAAAGTATAGGCCAAATAATGAAGACAACGGGCTCTGGATTCAAAATCGGTTCAGTTTTGGCAAAGTTATGGCAGTTTGAAGATCTGGAAAGGTTATTGAGAGGTGATTTATATGGTACTTTTCAGTGGCTGGGTACTTGACAAGCCAAAAATGTTCAAATTTTTTTTTTCAAAAGTGCATAATTTTTAAATGTGGAATTAAAGTATAGGCCAAATAATGACGACAACGGGCTTTGGATTGAAAATCGGTTCAGTTTTGGCAAAGTTATGGCAGTTTGAAGATCTGGAAAGGTTATTGAGAGGTGATTTATATGGTACTTTTCAGTGGCTGGGTACTTGACAAGCCAAAAATGTTCAAATTTTTTTTTTCAAAAGTGCATAATTTTTAAATGTGGAATTAAAGTATAGGCCAAATAATGAAGACAACGGGCTCTGGATTCAAAATCGGTTCAGTTTTGGCAAAGTTATGGCAGTTTGAAGATCTGGAAAGGTTATTGAGAGGTGATTTATATGGTACTTTTCAGTGGCTGGGTACTTGACAAGCCAAAAATGTTCAAATTTTTTTTTTCAAAAGTGCATAATTTTTAAATGTGGAATTAAAGTATAGGCCAAATAATGAAGACAACGGGCTCTGGATTCAAAATCGGTTCAGTTTTGGCAAAGTTATGGCAGTTTGAAGATCTGGAAAGGTTATTGAGAGGTGATTTATATGGTACTTTTCAGTGGCTGGGTACTTGACAAGCCAAAAATGTTCAAATTTTTTTTTTCAAAAGTGCATAATTTTTAAATGTGGAATTAAAGTATAGGCCAAATAATGAAGACAACGGGCTCTGGATTCAAAATCGGTTCAGTTTTGGCAAAGTTATGGCAGTTTGAAGATCTGGAAAGGTTATTGAGAGGTGATTTATATGGTACTTTTCAGTGGCTGGGTACTTGACAAGCCAAAAATGTTCAAATTTTTTTTTTCAAAAGTGCATAATTTTTAAATGTGGAATTAAAGTATAGGCCAAATAATGAAGACAACGGGCTCTGGATTCAAAATCGGTTCAGTTTTGGCAAAGTTATGGCAGTTTGAAGATCTGGAAAGGTTATTGAGAGGTGATTTATATGGTACTTTTCAGTGGCTGGGTACTTGACAAGCCAAAAATGTTCAAATTTTTTTTTTCAAAAGTGCATAATTTTTAAATGTGGAATTAAAGTATAGGCCAAATAATGAAGACAACGGGCTCTGGATTCAAAATCGGTTCAGTTTTGGCAAAGTTATGGCAGTTTGAAGATCTGGAAAGGTTATTGAGAGGTGATTTATATGGTACTTTTCAGTGGCTGGGTACTTGACAAGCCAAAAATGTTCAAATTTTTTTTTTCAAAAGTGCATAATTTTTAAATGTGGAATTAAAGTATAGGCCAAATAATGAAGACAACGGGCTCTGGATTCAAAATCGGTTCAGTTTTGGCAAAGTTATGGCAGTTTGAAGATCTGGAAAGGTTATTGAGAGGTGATTTATATGGTACTTTTCAGTGGCTGGGTACTTGACAAGCCAAAAATGTTCAAATTTTTTTTTTCAAAAGTGCATAATTTTTAAATGTGGAATTAAAGTATAGGCCAAATAATGAAGACAACGGGCTCTGGATTCAAAATCGGTTCAGTTTTGGCAAAGTTATGGCAGTTTGAAGATCTGGAAAGGTTATTGAGAGGTGATTTATATGGTACTTTTCAGTGGCTGGGTACTTGACAAGCCAAAAATGTTCAAATTTTTTTTTTCAAAAGTGCATAATTTTTAAATGTGGAATTAAAGTATAGGCCAAATAATGACGACAACGGGCTTTGGATTGAAAATCGGTTCAGTTTTGGCAAAGTTATGGCAGTTTGAAGATCTGGAAAGGTTATTGAGAGGTGATTTATATGGTACTTTTCAGTGGCTGGGTACTTGACAAGCCAAAAATGTTCAAATTTTTTTTTTCAAAAGTGCATAATTTTTAAATGTGGAATTAAAGTATAGGCCAAATAATGAAGACAACGGGCTCTGGATTCAAAATCGGTTCAGTTTTGGCAAAGTTATGGCAGTTTGAAGATCTGGAAAGGTTATTGAGAGGTGATTTATATGGTACTTTTCAGTGGCTGGGTACTTGACAAGCCAAAAATGTTCAAATTTTTTTTTTCAAAAGTGCATAATTTTTAAATGTGGAATTAAAGTATAGGCCAAATAATGAAGACAACGGGCTCTGGATTCAAAATCGGTTCAGTTTTGGCAAAGTTATGGCAGTTTGAAGATCTGGAAAGGTTATTGAGAGGTGATTTATATGGTACTTTTCAGTGGCTGGGTACTTGACAAGCCAAAAATGTTCAAATTTTTTTTTTCAAAAGTGCATAATTTTTAAATGTGGAATTAAAGTATAGGCCAAATAATGAAGACAACGGGCTCTGGATTCAAAATCGGTTCAGTTTTGGCAAAGTTATGGCAGTTTGAAGATCTGGAAAGGTTATTGAGAGGTGATTTATATGGTACTTTTCAGTGGCTGGGTACTTGACAAGCCAAAAATGTTCAAATTTTTTTTTTCAAAAGTGCATAATTTTTAAATGTGGAATTAAAGTATAGGCCAAATAATGAAGACAACGGGCTTTGGATTGAAAATCGGTTCAGTTTTGGCAAAGTTATGGCAGTTTGAAGATCTGGAAAGGTTATTGAGAGGTGATTTATATGGTACTTTTCAGTGGCTGGGTACTTGACAAGCCAAAAATGTTCAAATTTTTTTTTTCAAAAGTGCATAATTTTTAAATGTGGAATTAAAGTATAGGCCAAATAATGAAGACAACGGGCTCTGGATTCAAAATCGGTTCAGTTTTGGCAAAGTTATGGCAGTTTGAAGATCTGGAAAGGTTATTGAGAGGTGATTTATATGGTACTTTTCAGTGGCTGGGTACTTGACAAGCCAAAAATGTTCAAATTTTTTTTTTCAAAAGTGCATAATTTTTAAATGTGGAATTAAAGTATAGGCCAAATAATGAAGACAACGGGCTCTGGATTCAAAATCGGTTCAGTTTTGGCAAAGTTATGGCAGTTTGAAGATCTGGAAAGGTTATTGAGAGGTGATTTATATGGTACTTTTCAGTGGCTGGGTACTTGACAAGCCAAAAATGTTCAAATTTTTTTTTTCAAAAGTGCATAATTTTTAAATGTGGAATTAAAGTATAGGCCAAATAATGAAGACAACGGGCTCTGGATTCAAAATCGGTTCAGTTTTGGCAAAGTTATGGCAGTTTGAAGATCTGGAAAGGTTATTGAGAGGTGATTTATATGGTACTTTTCAGTGGCTGGGTACTTGACAAGCCAAAAATGTTCAAATTTTTTTTTTCAAAAGTGCATAATTTTTAAATGTGGAATTAAAGTATAGGCCAAATAATGAAGACAACGGGCTTTGGATTCAAAATCGGTTCAGTTTTGGCAAAGTTATGGCAGTTTGAAGATCTGGAAAGGTTATTGAGAGGTGATTTATATGGTACTTTTCAGTGGCTGGGTACTTGACAAGCCAAAAATGTTCAAATTTTTTTTTTCAAAAGTGCATAATTTTTAAATGTGGAATTAAAGTATAGGCCAAATAATGAAGACAACGGGCTCTGGATTCAAAATCGGTTCAGTTTTGGCAAAGTTATGGCAGTTTGAAGATCTGGAAAGGTTATTGAGAGGTGATTTATATGGTACTTTTCAGTGGCTGGGTACTTGACAAGCCAAAAATGTTCAAATTTTTTTTTTCAAAAGTGCATAATTTTTAAATGTGGAATTAAAGTATAGGCCAAATAATGAAGACAACGGGCTCTGGATTGAAAATCGGTTCAGTTTTGGCAAAGTTATGGCAGTTTGAAGATCTGGAAAGGTTATTGAGAGGTGATTTATATGGTACTTTTCAGTGGCTGGGTACTTGACAAGCCAAAAATGTTCAAATTTTTTTTTTCAAAAGTGCATAATTTTTAAATGTGGAATTAAAGTATAGGCCAAATAATGAAGACAACGGGCTCTGGATTCAAAATCGGTTCAGTTTTGGCAAAGTTATGGCAGTTTGAAGATCTGGAAAGGTTATTGAGAGGTGATTTATATGGTACTTTTCAGTGGCTGGGTACTTGACAAGCCAAAAATGTTCAAATTTTTTTTTTCAAAAGTGCATAATTTTTAAATGTGGAATTAAAGTATAGGCCAAATAATGAAGACAACGGGCTCTGGATTGAAAATCGGTTCAGTTTTGGCAAAGTTATGGCAGTTTGAAGATCTGGAAAGGTTATTGAGAGGTGATTTATATGGTACTTTTCAGTGGCTGGGTACTTGACAAGCCAAAAATGTTCAAATTTTTTTTTTCAAAAGTGCATAATTTTTAAATGTGGAATTAAAGTATAGGCCAAATAATGAAGACAACGGGCTCTGGATTCAAAATCGGTTCAGTTTTGGCAAAGTTATGGCAGTTTGAAGATCTGGAAAGGTTATTGAGAGGTGATTTATATGGTACTTTTCAGTGGCTGGGTACTTGACAAGCCAAAAATGTTCAATTTTTTTTTTCAAAAGTGCATAATTTTTAAATGTGGAATTAAAGTATAGGCCAAATAATGAAGACAACGGGCTCTGGATTCAAAATCGGTTCAGTTTTGGCAAAGTTATGGCAGTTTGAAGATCTGGAAAGGTTATTGAGAGGTGATTTATATGGTACTTTTCAGTGGCTGGGTACTTGACAAGCCAAAAATGTTCAAATTTTTTTTTTCAAAAGTGCATAATTTTTAAATGTGGAATTAAAGTATAGGCCAAATAATGACGACAACGGGCTTTGGATTGATAATCGGTTCAGTTTTGGCAAAGTTATGGCAGTTTGAAGATCTGGAAAGGTTATTGAGAGGTGATTTATATGGTACTTTTCAGTGGCTGGGTACTTGACAAGCCAAAAATGTTCAAATTTTTTTTTTCAAAAGTGCATAATTTTTAAATGTGGAATTAAAGTATAGGCCAAATAATGAAGACAACGGGCTCTGGATTCAAAATCGGTTCAGTTTTGGCAAAGTTATGGCAGTTTGAAGATCTGGAAAGGTTATTGAGAGGTGATTTATATGGTACTTTTCAGTGGCTGGGTACTTGACAAGCCAAAAATGTTCAAATTTTTTTTTTCAAAAGTGCATAATTTTTAAATGTGGAATTAAAGTATAGGCCAAATAATGAAGACAACGGGCTCTGGATTCAAAATCGGTTCAGTTTTGGCAAAGTTATGGCAGTTTGAAGATCTGGAAAGGTTATTGAGAGGTGATTTATATGGTACTTTTCAGTGGCTGGGTACTTGACAAGCCAAAAATGTTCAAATTTTTTTTTTCAAAAGTGCATAATTTTTAAATGTGGAATTAAAGTATAGGCCAAATAATGAAGACAACGGGCTCTGGATTCAAAATCGGTTCAGTTTTGGCAAAGTTATGGCAGTTTGAAGATCTGGAAAGGTTATTGAGAGGTGATTTATATGGTACTTTTCAGTGGCTGGGTACTTGACAAGCCAAAAATGTTCAAATTTTTTTTTTCAAAAGTGCATAATTTTTAAATGTGGAATTAAAGTATAGGCCAAATAATGACGACAACGGGCTTTGGATTGAAAATCGGTTCAGTTTTGGCAAAGTTATGGCAGTTTGAAGATCTGGAAAGGTTATTGAGAGGTGATTTATATGGTACTTTTCAGTGGCTGGGTACTTGACAAGCCAAAAATGTTCAAATTTTTTTTTTCAAAAGTGCATAATTTTTAAATGTGGAATTAAAGTATAGGCCAAATAATGAAGACAACGGGCTCTGGATTCAAAATCGGTTCAGTTTTGGCAAAGTTATGGCAGTTTGAAGATCTGGAAAGGTTATTGAGAGGTGATTTATATGGTACTTTTCAGTGGCTGGGTACTTGACAAGCCAAAAATGTTCAAATTTTTTTTTTCAAAAGTGCATAATTTTTAAATGTGGAATTAAAGTATAGGCCAAATAATGAAGACAACGGGCTCTGGATTGAAAATCGGTTCAGTTTTGGCAAAGTTATGGCAGTTTGAAGATCTGGAAAGGTTATTGAGAGGTGATTTATATGGTACTTTTCAGTGGCTGGGTACTTGACAAGCCAAAAATGTTCAAATTTTTTTTTTCAAAAGTGCATAATTTTTAAATGTGGAATTAAAGTATAGGCCAAATAATGAAGACAACGGGCTCTGGATTCAAAATCGGTTCAGTTTTGGCAAAGTTATGGCAGTTTGAAGATCTGGAAAGGTTATTGAGAGGTGATTTATATGGTACTTTTCAGTGGCTGGGTACTTGACAAGCCAAAAATGTTCAAATTTTTTTTTTCAAAAGTGCATAATTTTTAAATGTGGAATTAAAGTATAGGCCAAATAATGAAGACAACGGGCTTTGGATTGATAATCGGTTCAGTTTTGGCAAAGTTATGGCAGTTTGAAGATCTGGAAAGGTTATTGAGAGGTGATTTATATGGTACTTTTCAGTGGCTGGGTACTTGACAAGCCAAAAATGTTCAAATTTTTTTTTTCAAAAGTGCATAATTTTTAAATGTGGAATTAAAGTATAGGCCAAATAATGAAGACAACGGGCTCTGGATTCAAAATCGGTTCAGTTTTGGCAAAGTTATGGCAGTTTGAAGATCTGGAAAGGTTATTGAGAGGTGATTTATATGGTACTTTTCAGTGGCTGGGTACTTGACAAGCCAAAAATGTTCAAATTTTTTTTTTCAAAAGTGCATAATTTTTAAATGTGGAATTAAAGTATAGGCCAAATAATGAAGACAACGGGCTCTGGATTCAAAATCGGTTCAGTTTTGGCAAAGTTATGGCAGTTTGAAGATCTGGAAAGGTTATTGAGAGGTGATTTATATGGTACTTTTCAGTGGCTGGGTACTTGACAAGCCAAAAATGTTCAAATTTTTTTTTTCAAAAGTGCATAATTTTTAAATGTGGAATTAAAGTATAGGCCAAATAATGAAGACAACGGGCTCTGGATTCAAAATCGGTTCAGTTTTGGCAAAGTTATGGCAGTTTGAAGATCTGGAAAGGTTATTGAGAGGTGATTTATATGGTACTTTTCAGTGGCTGGGTACTTGACAAGCCAAAAATGTTCAAATTTTTTTTTTCAAAAGTGCATAATTTTTAAATGTGGAATTAAAGTATAGGCCAAATAATGAAGACAACGGGCTCTGGATTCAAAATCGGTTCAGTTTTGGCAAAGTTATGGCAGTTTGAAGATCTGGAAAGGTTATTGAGAGGTGATTTATATGGTACTTTTCAGTGGCTGGGTACTTGACAAGCCAAAAATGTTCAAATTTTTTTTTTCAAAAGTGCATAATTTTTAAATGTGGAATTAAAGTATAGGCCAAATAATGAAGACAACGGGCTCTGGATTCAAAATCGGTTCAGTTTTGGCAAAGTTATGGCAGTTTGAAGATCTGGAAAGGTTATTGAGAGGTGATTTATATGGTACTTTTCAGTGGCTGGGTACTTGACAAGCCAAAAATGTTCAAATTTTTTTTTTCAAAAGTGCATAATTTTTAAATGTGGAATTAAAGTATAGGCCAAATAATGAAGACAACGGGCTCTGGATTCAAAATCGGTTCAGTTTTGGCAAAGTTATGGCAGTTTGAAGATCTGGAAAGGTTATTGAGAGGTGATTTATATGGTACTTTTCAGTGGCTGGGTACTTGACAAGCCAAAAATGTTCAATTTTTTTTTTCAAAAGTGCATAATTTTTAAATGTGGAATTAAAGTATAGGCCAAATAATGACGACAACGGGCTCTGGATTCAAAATCGGTTCAGTTTTGGCAAAGTTATGGCAGTTTGAAGATCTGGAAAGGTTATTGAGAGGTGATTTATATGGTACTTTTCAGTGGCTGGGTACTTGACAAGCCAAAAATGTTCAAATTTTTTTTTTCAAAAGTGCATAATTTTTAAATGTGGAATTAAAGTATAGGCCAAATAATGAAGACAACGGGCTCTGGATTCAAAATCGGTTCAGTTTTGGCAAAGTTATGGCAGTTTGAAGATCTGGAAAGGTTATTGAGAGGTGATTTATATGGTACTTTTCAGTGGCTGGGTACTTGACAAGCCAAAAATGTTCAAATTTTTTTTTTCAAAAGTGCATAATTTTTAAATGTGGAATTAAAGTATAGGCCAAATAATGAAGACAACGGGCTCTGGATTCAAAATCGGTTCAGTTTTGGCAAAGTTATGGCAGTTTGAAGATCTGGAAAGGTTATTGAGAGGTGATTTATATGGTACTTTTCAGTGGCTGGGTACTTGACAAGCCAAAAATGTTCAAATTTTTTTTTTCAAAAGTGCATAATTTTTAAATGTGGAATTAAAGTATAGGCCAAATAATGAAGACAACGGGCTCTGGATTCAAAATCGGTTCAGTTTTGGCAAAGTTATGGCAGTTTGAAGATCTGGAAAGGTTATTGAGAGGTGATTTATATGGTACTTTTCAGTGGCTGGGTACTTGACAAGCCAAAAATGTTCAAATTTTTTTTTTCAAAAGTGCATAATTTTTAAATGTGGAATTAAAGTATAGGCCAAATAATGAAGACAACGGGCTCTGGATTCAAAATCGGTTCAGTTTTGGCAAAGTTATGGCAGTTTGAAGATCTGGAAAGGTTATTGAGAGGTGATTTATATGGTACTTTTCAGTGGCTGGGTACTTGACAAGCCAAAAATGTTCAAATTTTTTTTTTCAAAAGTGCATAATTTTTAAATGTGGAATTAAAGTATAGGCCAAATAATGAAGACAACGGGCTCTGGATTCAAAATCGGTTCAGTTTTGGCAAAGTTATGGCAGTTTGAAGATCTGGAAAGGTTATTGAGAGGTGATTTATATGGTACTTTTCAGTGGCTGGGTACTTGACAAGCCAAAAATGTTCAAATTTTTTTTTTCAAAAGTGCATAATTTTTAAATGTGGAATTAAAGTATAGGCCAAATAATGAAGACAACGGGCTCTGGATTCAAAATCGGTTCAGTTTTGGCAAAGTTATGGCAGTTTGAAGATCTGGAAAGGTTATTGAGAGGTGATTTATATGGTACTTTTCAGTGGCTGGGTACTTGACAAGCCAAAAATGTTCAAATTTTTTTTTTCAAAAGTGCATAATTTTTAAATGTGGAATTAAAGTATAGGCCAAATAATGACGACAACGGGCTTTGGATTGAAAATCGGTTCAGTTTTGGCAAAGTTATGGCAGTTTGAAGATCTGGAAAGGTTATTGAGAGGTGATTTATATGGTACTTTTCAGTGGCTGGGTACTTGACAAGCCAAAAATGTTCAAATTTTTTTTTTCAAAAGTGCATAATTTTTAAATGTGGAATTAAAGTATAGGCCAAATAATGAAGACAACGGGCTCTGGATTCAAAATCGGTTCAGTTTTGGCAAAGTTATGGCAGTTTGAAGATCTGGAAAGGTTATTGAGAGGTGATTTATATGGTACTTTTCAGTGGCTGGGTACTTGACAAGCCAAAAATGTTCAAATTTTTTTTTTCAAAAGTGCATAATTTTTAAATGTGGAATTAAAGTATAGGCCAAATAATGAAGACAACGGGCTCTGGATTCAAAATCGGTTCAGTTTTGGCAAAGTTATGGCAGTTTGAAGATCTGGAAAGGTTATTGAGAGGTGATTTATATGGTACTTTTCAGTGGCTGGGTACTTGACAAGCCAAAAATGTTCAAATTTTTTTTTTCAAAAGTGCATAATTTTTAAATGTGGAATTAAAGTATAGGCCAAATAATGAAGACAACGGGCTCTGGATTCAAAATCGGTTCAGTTTTGGCAAAGTTATGGCAGTTTGAAGATCTGGAAAGGTTATTGAGAGGTGATTTATATGGTACTTTTCAGTGGCTGGGTACTTGACAAGCCAAAAATGTTCAAATTTTTTTTTTCAAAAGTGCATAATTTTTAAATGTGGAATTAAAGTATAGGCCAAATAATGAAGACAACGGTGATTCAAACTTCAGTTTTGGCAAAGTTATGGCAGTTTGAAGATCTGGAAAGGTTATTGAGAGGTGATTTATATGGTACTTTTCAGTGGCTGGGTACTTGACAAGCCAAAAATGTTCAATTTTTTTTTTCAAAAGTGCATAATTTTTAAATGTGGAATTAAAGTATAGGCCAAATAATGACGACAACGGGCTTTGGATTCAAAATCGGTTCAGTTTTGGCAAAGTTATGGCAGTTTGAAGATCTGGAAAGGTTATTGAGAGGTGATTTATATGGTACTTTTCAGTGGCTGGGTACTTGACAAGCCAAAAATGTTCAAATTTTTTTTTTCAAAAGTGCATAATTTTTAAATGTGGAATTAAAGTATAGGCCAAATAATGAAGACAACGGGCTCTGGATTCAAAATCGGTTCAGTTTTGGCAAAGTTATGGCAGTTTGAAGATCTGGAAAGGTTATTGAGAGGTGATTTATATGGTACTTTTCAGTGGCTGGGTACTTGACAAGCCAAAAATGTTCAAATTTTTTTTTTCAAAAGTGCATAATTTTTAAATGTGGAATTAAAGTATAGGCCAAATAATGAAGACAACGGGCTCTGGATTCAAAATCGGTTCAGTTTTGGCAAAGTTATGGCAGTTTGAAGATCTGGAAAGGTTATTGAGAGGTGATTTATATGGTACTTTTCAGTGGCTGGGTACTTGACAAGCCAAAAATGTTAAATTTTTTTTTTCAAAAGTGCATAATTTTTAAATGTGGAATTAAAGTATAGGCCAAATAATGAAGACAACGGGCTCTGGATTCAAAATCGGTTCAGTTTTGGCAAAGTTATGGCAGTTTGAAGATCTGGAAAGGTTATTGAGAGGTGATTTATATGGTACTTTTCAGTGGCTGGGTACTTGACAAGCCAAAAATGTTCAAATTTTTTTTTCAAAAGTGCATAATTTTTAAATGTGGAATTAAAGTATAGGCCAAATAATGAAGACAACGGGCTCTGGATTCAAAATCGGTTCAGTTTTGGCAAAGTTATGGCAGTTTGAAGATCTGGAAAGGTTATTGAGAGGTGATTTATATGGTACTTTTCAGTGGCTGGGTACTTGACAAGCCAAAAATGTTCAAATTTTTTTTTTCAAAAGTGCATAATTTTTAAATGTGGAATTAAAGTATAGGCCAAATAATGACGACAACGGGCTTTGGATTGATAATCGGTTCAGTTTTGGCAAAGTTATGGCAGTTTGAAGATCTGGAAAGGTTATTGAGAGGTGATTTATATGGTACTTTTCAGTGGCTGGGTACTTGACAAGCCAAAAATGTTCAAAATTTTTTTTTCAAAAGTGCATAATTTTTAAATGTGGAATTAAAGTATAGGCCAAATAATGAAGACAACGGGCTCTGGATTCAAAATCGGTTCAGTTTTGGCAAAGTTATGGCAGTTTGAAGATCTGGAAAGGTTATTGAGAGGTGATTTATATGGTACTTTTCAGTGGCTGGGTACTTGACAAGCCAAAAATGTTCAAATTTTTTTTTTTCAAAAGTGCATAATTTTTAAATGTGGAATTAAAGTATAGGCCAAATAATGAAGACAACGGGCTCTGGATTCAAAATCGGTTCAGTTTTGGCAAAGTTATGGCAGTTTGAAGATCTGGAAAGGTTATTGAGAGGTGATTTATATGGTACTTTTCAGTGGCTGGGTACTTGACAAGCCAAAAATGTTCAAATTTTTTTTTTCAAAAGTGCATAATTTTTAAATGTGGAATTAAAGTATAGGCCAAATAATGAAGACAACGGGCTTTGGATTCAAAATCGGTTCAGTTTTGGCAAAGTTATGGCAGTTTGAAGATCTGGAAAGGTTATTGAGAGGTGATTTATATGGTACTTTTCAGTGGCTGGGTACTTGACAAGCCAAAAATGTTCAAATTTTTTTTTTCAAAAGTGCATAATTTTTAAATGTGGAATTAAAGTATAGGCCAAATAATGAAGACAACGGGCTCTGGATTCAAAATCGGTTCAGTTTTGGCAAAGTTATGGCAGTTTGAAGATCTGGAAAGGTTATTGAGAGGTGATTTATATGGTACTTTTCAGTGGCTGGGTACTTGACAAGCCAAAAATGTTCAAATTTTTTTTTTCAAAAGTGCATAATTTTTAAATGTGGAATTAAAGTATAGGCCAAATAATGAAGACAACGGGCTCTGGATTCAAAATCGGTTCAGTTTTGGCAAAGTTATGGCAGTTTGAAGATCTGGAAAGGTTATTGAGAGGTGATTTATATGGTACTTTTCAGTGGCTGGGTACTTGACAAGCCAAAAATGTTAAAATTTTTTTTTTCAAAAGTGCATAATTTTTAAATGTGGAATTAAAGTATAGGCCAAATAATGAAGACAACGGGCTTTGGATTGATAATCGGTTCAGTTTTGGCAAAGTTATGGCAGTTTGAAAAGGTTATTGAGAGGTGATTTATATGGTACTTTTCAGTGGCTGGGTACTTGACAAGCCAAAAATGTTCAAATTTTTTTTTTCAAAAGTGCATAATTTTTAAATGTGGAATTAAAGTATAGGCCAAATAATGAAGACAACGGGCTCTGGATTCAAAATCGGTTCAGTTTTGGCAAAGTTATGGCAGTTTGAAGATCTGGAAAGGTTATTGAGAGGTGATTTATATGGTACTTTTCAGTGGCTGGGTACTTGACAAGCCAAAAATGTACAAAATTTTTTTTTCAAAAGTGCATAATTTTTAAATGTGGAATTAAAGTATAGGCCAAATAATGAAGACAACGGGCTCTGGATTCAAAATCGGTTCAGTTTTGGCAAAGTTATGGCAGTTTGAAGATCTGGAAAGGTTATTGAGAGGTGATTTATATGGTACTTTTCAGTGGCTGGGTACTTGACAAGCCAAAAATGTTCAAATTTTTTTTTTCAAAAGTGCATAATTTTTAAATGTGGAATTAAAGTATAGGCCAAATAATGAAGACAACGGGCTCTGGATTCAAAATCGGTTCAGTTTTGGCAAAGTTATGGCAGTTTGAAGATCTGGAAAGGTTATTGAGAGGTGATTTATATGGTACTTTTCAGTGGCTGGGTACTTGACAAGCCAAAAATGTAAAATTTTTTTTTTCAAAAGTGCATAATTTTTAAATGTGGAATTAAAGTATAGGCCAAATAATGACGACAACGGGCTTTGGATTGAAAATCGGTTCAGTTTTGGCAAAGTTATGGCAGTTTGAAGATCTGGAAAGGTTATTGAGAGGTGATTTATATGGTACTTTTCAGTGGCTGGGTACTTGACAAGCCAAAAATGTTCAAATTTTTTTTTTCAAAAGTGCATAATTTTTAAATGTGGAATTAAAGTATAGGCCAAATAATGAAGACAACGGGCTCTGGATTCAAAATCGGTTCAGTTTTGGCAAAGTTATGGCAGTTTGAAGATCTGGAAAGGTTATTGAGAGGTGATTTATATGGTACTTTTCAGTGGCTGGGTACTTGACAAGCCAAAAATGTTCAAATTTTTTTTTTCAAAAGTGCATAATTTTTAAATGTGGAATTAAAGTATAGGCCAAATAATGAAGACAACGGGCTCTGGATTCAAAATCGGTTCAGTTTTGGCAAAGTTATGGCAGTTTGAAGATCTGGAAAGGTTATTGAGAGGTGATTTATATGGTACTTTTCAGTGGCTGGGTACTTGACAAGCCAAAAATGTTCAAATTTTTTTTTTCAAAAGTGCATAATTTTTAAATGTGGAATTAAAGTATAGGCCAAATAATGAAGACAACGGGCTCTGGATTCAAAATCGGTTCAGTTTTGGCAAAGTTATGGCAGTTTGAAGATCTGGAAAGGTTATTGAGAGGTGATTTATATGGTACTTTTCAGTGGCTGGGTACTTGACAAGCCAAAAATGTTAAATTTTTTTTTTCAAAAGTGCATAATTTTTAAATGTGGAATTAAAGTATAGGCCAAATAATGACGACAACGGGCTTTGGATTGAAAATCGGTTCAGTTTTGGCAAAGTTATGGCAGTTTGAAGATCTGGAAAGGTTATTGAGAGGTGATTTATATGGTACTTTTCAGTGGCTGGGTACTTGACAAGCCAAAAATGTTCAAATTTTTTTTTTCAAAAGTGCATAATTTTTAAATGTGGAATTAAAGTATAGGCCAAATAATGAAGACAACGGGCTCTGGATTCAAAATCGGTTCAGTTTTGGCAAAGTTATGGCAGTTTGAAGATCTGGAAAGGTTATTGAGAGGTGATTTATATGGTACTTTTCAGTGGCTGGGTACTTGACAAGCCAAAAATGTTCAAATTTTTTTTTCCAAAAGTGCATAATTTTTAAATGTGGAATTAAAGTATAGGCCAAATAATGAAGACAACGGGCTTTGGATTCAAAATCGGTTCAGTTTTGGCAAAGTTATGGCAGTTTGAAGATCTGGAAAGGTTATTGAGAGGTGATTTATATGGTACTTTTCAGTGGCTGGGTACTTGACAAGCCAAAAATGTTCAAATTTTTTTTTTCAAAAGTGCATAATTTTTAAATGTGGAATTAAAGTATAGGCCAAATAATGAAGATGGTACTTTTCAGTGGCTGGGTACTTGACAAGCCAAAAATGTTCAATTTTTTTTTTCAAAAGTGCATAATTTTTAAATGTGGAATTAAAGTATAGGCCAAATAATGAAGACAACGGGCTTTGGATTGAAAATCGGTTCAGTTTTGGCAAAGTTATGGCAGTTTGAAGATCTGGAAAGGTTATTGAGAGGTGATTTATATGGTACTTTTCAGTGGCTGGGTACTTGACAAGCCAAAAATGTTCAAATTTTTTTTTTCAAAAGTGCATAATTTTTAAATGTGGAATTAAAGTATAGGCCAAATAATGAAGACAACGGGCTCTGGATTCAAAATCGGTTCAGTTTTGGCAAAGTTATGGCAGTTTGAAGATCTGGAAAGGTTATTGAGAGGTGATTTATATGGTACTTTTCAGTGGCTGGGTACTTGACAAGCCAAAAATGTTCAAATTTTTTTTTTCAAAAGTGCATAATTTTTAAATGTGGAATTAAAGTATAGGCCAAATAATGAAGACAACGGGCTCTGGATTCAAAATCGGTTCAGTTTTGGCAAAGTTATGGCAGTTTGAAGATCTGGAAAGGTTATTGAGAGGTGATTTATATGGTACTTTTCAGTGGCTGGGTACTTGACAAGCCAAAAATGTTAAATTTTTTTTTTCAAAAGTGCATAATTTTTAAATGTGGAATTAAAGTATAGGCCAAATAATGAAGACAACGGGCTCTGGATTCAAAATCGGTTCAGTTTTGGCAAAGTTATGGCAGTTTGAAGATCTGGAAAGGTTATTGAGAGGTGATTTATATGGTACTTTTCAGTGGCTGGGTACTTGACAAGCCAAAAATGTTAAAATTTTTTTTTCAAAAGTGCATAATTTTTAAATGTGGAATTAAAGTATAGGCCAAATAATGAAGACAACGGGCTCTGGATTCAAAATCGGTTCAGTTTTGGCAAAGTTATGGCAGTTTGAAGATCTGGAAAGGTTATTGAGAGGTGATTTATATGGTACTTTTCAGTGGCTGGGTACTTGACAAGCCAAAAATGTTCAAATTTTTTTTTTCAAAAGTGCATAATTTTTAAATGTGGAATTAAAGTATAGGCCAAATAATGAAGACAACGGGCTCTGGATTCAAAATCGGTTCAGTTTTGGCAAAGTTATGGCAGTTTGAAGATCTGGAAAGGTTATTGAGAGGTGATTTATATGGTACTTTTCAGTGGCTGGGTACTTGACAAGCCAAAAATGTTCAAATTTTTTTTTTCAAAAGTGCATAATTTTTAAATGTGGAATTAAAGTATAGGCCAAATAATGAAGACAACGGGCTCTGGATTCAAAATCGGTTCAGTTTTGGCAAAGTTATGGCAGTTTGAAGATCTGGAAAGGTTATTGAGAGGTGATTTATATGGTACTTTTCAGTGGCTGGGTACTTGACAAGCCAAAAATGTTCAAATTTTTTTTTTCAAAAGTGCATAATTTTTAAATGTGGAATTAAAGTATAGGCCAAATAATGAAGACAACGGGCTCTGGATTCAAAATCGGTTCAGTTTTGGCAAAGTTATGGCAGTTTGAAGATCTGGAAAGGTTATTGAGAGGTGATTTATATGGTACTTTTCAGTGGCTGGGTACTTGACAAGCCAAAAATGTTCAAATTTTTTTTTTCAAAAGTGCATAATTTTTAAATGTGGAATTAAAGTATAGGCCAAATAATGACGACAACGGGCTTTGGATTGAAAATCGGTTCAGTTTTGGCAAAGTTATGGCAGTTTGAAGATCTGGAAAGGTTATTGAGAGGTGATTTATATGGTACTTTTCAGTGGCTGGGTACTTGACAAGCCAAAAATGTTCAAATTTTTTTTTTCAAAAGTGCATAATTTTTAAATGTGGAATTAAAGTATAGGCCAAATAATGAAGACAACGGGCTCTGGATTCAAAATCGGTTCAGTTTTGGCAAAGTTATGGCAGTTTGAAGATCTGGAAAGGTTATTGAGAGGTGATTTATATGGTACTTTTCAGTGGCTGGGTACTTGACAAGCCAAAAATGTTCAAATTTTTTTTTTCAAAAGTGCATAATTTTTAAATGTGGAATTAAAGTATAGGCCAAATAATGAAGACAACGGGCTCTGGATTCAAAATCGGTTCAGTTTTGGCAAAGTTATGGCAGTTTGAAGATCTGGAAAGGTTATTGAGAGGTGATTTATATGGTACTTTTCAGTGGCTGGGTACTTGACAAGCCAAAAATGTTCAAATTTTTTTTTTCAAAAGTGCATAATTTTTAAATGTGGAATTAAAGTATAGGCCAAATAATGACGACAACGGGCTTTGGATTGATAATCGGTTCAGTTTTGGCAAAGTTATGGCAGTTTTGAATTGGAAAGGTTATTGAGAGGTGATTTATATGGTACTTTTCAGTGGCTGGGTACTTGACAAGCCAAAAATGTTCAAATTTTTTTTTTCAAAAGTGCATAATTTTTAAATGTGGAATTAAAGTATAGGCCAAATAATGAAGACAACGGGCTCTGGATTCAAAATCGGTTCAGTTTTGGCAAAGTTATGGCAGTTTGAAGATCTGGAAAGGTTATTGAGAGGTGATTTATATGGTACTTTTCAGTGGCTGGGTACTTGACAAGCCAAAAATGTTCAAATTTTTTTTTTCAAAAGTGCATAATTTTTAAATGTGGAATTAAAGTATAGGCCAAATAATGAAGACAACGGGCTCTGGATTCAAAATCGGTTCAGTTTTGGCAAAGTTATGGCAGTTTGAAGATCTGGAAAGGTTATTGAGAGGTGATTTATATGGTACTTTTCAGTGGCTGGGTACTTGACAAGCCAAAAATGTTCAAATTTTTTTTTTCAAAAGTGCATAATTTTTAAATGTGGAATTAAAGTATAGGCCAAATAATGAAGACAACGGGCTCTGGATTCAAAATCGGTTCAGTTTTGGCAAAGTTATGGCAGTTTGAAGATCTGGAAAGGTTATTGAGAGGTGATTTATATGGTACTTTTCAGTGGCTGGGTACTTGACAAGCCAAAAATGTTAAATTTTTTTTTTCAAAAGTGCATAATTTTTAAATGTGGAATTAAAGTATAGGCCAAATAATGAAGACAACGGGCTTTGGATTGAAAATCGGTTCAGTTTTGGCAAAGTTATGGCAGTTTGAAGATCTGGAAAGGTTATTGAGAGGTGATTTATATGGTACTTTTCAGTGGCTGGGTACTTGACAAGCCAAAAATGTTCAAATTTTTTTTTTCAAAAGTGCATAATTTTTAAATGTGGAATTAAAGTATAGGCCAAATAATGAAGACAACGGGCTCTGGATTCAAAATCGGTTCAGTTTTGGCAAAGTTATGGCAGTTTGAAGATCTGGAAAGGTTATTGAGAGGTGATTTATATGGTACTTTTCAGTGGCTGGGTACTTGACAAGCCAAAAATGTTCAAATTTTTTTTTTCAAAAGTGCATAATTTTTAAATGTGGAATTAAAGTATAGGCCAAATAATGAAGACAACGGGCTCTGGATTCAAAATCGGTTCAGTTTTGGCAAAGTTATGGCAGTTTGAAGATCTGGAAAGGTTATTGAGAGGTGATTTATATGGTACTTTTCAGTGGCTGGGTACTTGACAAGCCAAAAATGTTCAAATTTTTTTTTTCAAAAGTGCATAATTTTTAAATGTGGAATTAAAGTATAGGCCAAATAATGAAGACAACGGGCTCTGGATTCAAAATCGGTTCAGTTTTGGCAAAGTTATGGCAGTTTGAAGATCTGGAAAGGTTATTGAGAGGTGATTTATATGGTACTTTTCAGTGGCTGGGTACTTGACAAGCCAAAAATGTTCAAATTTTTTTTTTCAAAAGTGCATAATTTTTAAATGTGGAATTAAAGTATAGGCCAAATAATGAAGACAACGGGCTCTGGATTCAAAATCGGTTCAGTTTTGGCAAAGTTATGGCAGTTTGAAGATCTGGAAAGGTTATTGAGAGGTGATTTATATGGTACTTTTCAGTGGCTGGGTACTTGACAAGCCAAAAATGTTCAAATTTTTTTTTTCAAAAGTGCATAATTTTTAAATGTGGAATTAAAGTATAGGCCAAATAATGACGACAACGGGCTTTGGATTGAAAATCGGTTCAGTTTTGGCAAAGTTATGGCAGTTTGAAGATCTGGAAAGGTTATTGAGAGGTGATTTATATGGTACTTTTCAGTGGCTGGGTACTTGACAAGCCAAAAATGTTCAAATTTTTTTTTTCAAAAGTGCATAATTTTTAAATGTGGAATTAAAGTATAGGCCAAATAATGAAGACAACGGGCTCTGGATTCAAAATCGGTTCAGTTTTGGCAAAGTTATGGCAGTTTGAAGATCTGGAAAGGTTATTGAGAGGTGATTTATATGGTACTTTTCAGTGGCTGGGTACTTGACAAGCCAAAAATGTTCAAATTTTTTTTTTCAAAAGTGCATAATTTTTAAATGTGGAATTAAAGTATAGGCCAAATAATGAAGACAACGGGCTCTGGATTCAAAATCGGTTCAGTTTTGGCAAAGTTATGGCAGTTTGAAGATCTGGAAAGGTTATTGAGAGGTGATTTATATGGTACTTTTCAGTGGCTGGGTACTTGACAAGCCAAAAATGTTCAAATTTTTTTTTTCAAAAGTGCATAATTTTTAAATGTGGAATTAAAGTATAGGCCAAATAATGAAGACAACGGGCTTTGGATTCAAAATCGGTTCAGTTTTGGCAAAGTTATGGCAGTTTGAAGATCTGGAAAGGTTATTGAGAGGTGATTTATATGGTACTTTTCAGTGGCTGGGTACTTGACAAGCCAAAAATGTTCAAATTTTTTTTTTCAAAAGTGCATAATTTTTAAATGTGGAATTAAAGTATAGGCCAAATAATGAAGACAACGGGCTTTGGATTCAAAATCGGTTCAGTTTTGGCAAAGTTATGGCAGTTTGAAGATCTGGAAAGGTTATTGAGAGGTGATTTATATGGTACTTTTCAGTGGCTGGGTACTTGACAAGCCAAAAATGTTCAAATTTTTTTTTTCAAAAGTGCATAATTTTTAAATGTGGAATTAAAGTATAGGCCAAATAATGAAGACAACGGGCTCTGGATTCAAAATCGGTTCAGTTTTGGCAAAGTTATGGCAGTTTGAAGATCTGGAAAGGTTATTGAGAGGTGATTTATATGGTACTTTTCAGTGGCTGGGTACTTGACAAGCCAAAAATGTTCAAATTTTTTTTTTCAAAAGTGCATAATTTTTAAATGTGGAATTAAAGTATAGGCCAAATAATGACGACAACGGGCTTTGGATTCAAAATCGGTTCAGTTTTGGCAAAGTTATGGCAGTTTGAAGATCTGGAAAGGTTATTGAGAGGTGATTTATATGGTACTTTTCAGTGGCTGGGTACTTGACAAGCCAAAAATGTTAAAAATTTTTTTTTTCAAAAGTGCATAATTTTTAAATGTGGAATTAAAGTATAGGCCAAATAATGAAGACAACGGGCTCTGGATTCAAAATCGGTTCAGTTTTGGCAAAGTTATGGCAGTTTGAAGATCTGGAAAGGTTATTGAGAGGTGATTTATATGGTACTTTTCAGTGGCTGGGTACTTGACAAGCCAAAAATGTTCAAATTTTTTTTTTCAAAAGTGCATAATTTTTAAATGTGGAATTAAAGTATAGGCCAAATAATGAAGACAACGGGCTCTGGATTCAAAATCGGTTCAGTTTTGGCAAAGTTATGGCAGTTTGAAGATCTGGAAAGGTTATTGAGAGGTGATTTATATGGTACTTTTCAGTGGCTGGGTACTTGACAAGCCAAAAATGTTCAAATTTTTTTTTTCAAAAGTGCATAATTTTTAAATGTGGAATTAAAGTATAGGCCAAATAATGAAGACAACGGGCTCTGGATTCAAAATCGGTTCAGTTTTGGCAAAGTTATGGCAGTTTGAAGATCTGGAAAGGTTATTGAGAGGTGATTTATATGGTACTTTTCAGTGGCTGGGTACTTGACAAGACAAAAATGTTCAAATTTTTTTTTTCAAAAGTGCATAATTTTTAAATGTGGAATTAAAGTATAGGCCAAATAATGAAGACAACGGGCTCTGGATTCAAAATCGGTTCAGTTTTGGCAAAGTTATGGCAGTTTGAAGATCTGGAAAGGTTATTGAGAGGTGATTTATATGGTACTTTTCAGTGGCTGGGTACTTGACAAGCCAAAAATTATCAAATTTTTTTTTTCAAAAGTGCATAATTTTTAAATGTGGAATTAAAGTATAGGCCAAATAATGAAGACAACGGGCTCTGGATTCAAAATCGGTTCAGTTTTGGCAAAGTTATGGCAGTTTGAAGATCTGGAAAGGTTATTGAGAGGTGATTTATATGGTACTTTTCAGTGGCTGGGTACTTGACAAGCCAAAAATGTTCAAATTTTTTTTTTCAAAAGTGCATAATTTTTAAATGTGGAATTAAAGTATAGGCCAAATAATGAAGACAACGGGCTCTGGATTCAAAATCGGTTCAGTTTTGGCAAAGTTATGGCAGTTTGAAGATCTGGAAAGGTTATTGAGAGGTGATTTATATGGTACTTTTCAGTGGCTGGGTACTTGACAAGCCAAAAATGTAAAATTTTTTTTTTCAAAAGTGCATAATTTTTAAATGTGGAATTAAAGTATAGGCCAAATAATGAAGACAACGGGCTCTGGATTGAAAATCGGTTCAGTTTTGGCAAAGTTATGGCAGTTTGAAGATCTGGAAAGGTTATTGAGAGGTGATTTATATGGTACTTTTCAGTGGCTGGGTACTTGACAAGACAAAAATGTTCAAATTTTTTTTTTCAAAAGTGCATAATTTTTAAATGTGGAATTAAAGTATAGGCCAAATAATGAAGACAACGGGCTCTGGATTCAAAATCGGTTCAGTTTTGGCAAAGTTATGGCAGTTTGAAGATCTGGAAAGGTTATTGAGAGGTGATTTATATGGTACTTTTCAGTGGCTGGGTACTTGACAAGCCAAAAATGTTCAAATTTTTTTTTTCAAAAGTGCATAATTTTTAAATGTGGAATTAAAGTATAGGCCAAATAATGAAGACAACGGGCTCTGGATTCAAAATCGGTTCAGTTTTGGCAAAGTTATGGCAGTTTGAAGATCTGGAAAGGTTATTGAGAGGTGATTTATATGGTACTTTTCAGTGGCTGGGTACTTGACAAGCCAAAAATGTAAATTTTTTTTGTATGTAGGATCTGGAAAGGTTATTGAGAGATAACCATATGGTACTTTTCAGTGGCTGGGTACTTGACAAGCCAAAAATGTAAAAAATTTTTTTTTTCAAAAGTGCATAATTTTTAAATGTGGAATTAAAGTATAGGCCAAATAATGAAGACAACGGGCTCTGGATTCAAAATCGGTTCAGTTTTGGCAAAGTTATGGCAGTTTGAAGATCTGGAAAGGTTATTGAGAGGTGATTTATATGGTACTTTTCAGTGGCTGGGTACTTGACAAGCCAAAAATGTTCAAATTTTTTTTTTCAAAAGTGCATAATTTTTAAATGTGGAATTAAAGTATAGGCCAAATAATGAAGACAACGGGCTCTGGATTCAAAATCGGTTCAGTTTTGGCAAAGTTATGGCAGTTTGAAGATCTGGAAAGGTTATTGAGAGGTGATTTATATGGTACTTTTCAGTGGCTGGGTACTTGACAAGCCAAAAATGTTCAAATTTTTTTTTTCAAAAGTGCATAATTTTTAAATGTGGAATTAAAGTATAGGCCAAATAATGAAGACAACGGGCTCTGGATTCAAAATCGGTTCAGTTTTGGCAAAGTTATGGCAGTTTGAAGATCTGGAAAGGTTATTGAGAGGTGATTTATATGGTACTTTTCAGTGGCTGGGTACTTGACAAGCCAAAAATGTTAAAATTTTTTTTTTCAAAAGTGCATAATTTTTAAATGTGGAATTAAAGTATAGGCCAAATAATGAAGACAACGGGCTCTGGATTCAAAATCGGTTCAGTTTTGGCAAAGTTATGGCAGTTTGAAGATCTGGAAAGGTTATTGAGAGGTGATTTATATGGTACTTTTCAGTGGCTGGGTACTTGACAAGCCAAAAATGTTCAAATTTTTTTTTTCAAAAGTGCATAATTTTTAAATGTGGAATTAAAGTATAGGCCAAATAATGAAGACAACGGGCTTTGGATTGAAAATCGGTTCAGTTTTGGCAAAGTTATGGCAGTTTGAAGATCTGGAAAGGTTATTGAGAGGTGATTTATATGGTACTTTTCAGTGGCTGGGTACTTGACAAGCCAAAAATGTTCAAAATTTTTTTTTTCAAAAGTGCATAATTTTTAAATGTGGAATTAAAGTATAGGCCAAATAATGAAGACAACGGGCTCTGGATTCAAAATCGGTTCAGTTTTGGCAAAGTTATGGCAGTTTGAAGATCTGGAAAGGTTATTGAGAGGTGATTTATATGGTACTTTTCAGTGGCTGGGTACTTGACAAGCCAAAAATGTAAAATTTTTTTTTTCAAAAGTGCATAATTTTTAAATGTGGAATTAAAGTATAGGCCAAATAATGAAGACAACGGGCTCTGGATTCAAAATCGGTTCAGTTTTGGCAAAGTTATGGCAGTTTGAAGATCTGGAAAGGTTATTGAGAGGTGACTTATATGGTACTTTTCAGTGGCTGGGTACTTGACAAGACAAAAATGTTCAAATTTTTTTTTTTCAAAAGTGCATAATTTTTAAATGTGGAATTAAAGTATAGGCCAAATAATGAAGACAACGGGCTCTGGATTCAAAATCGGTTCAGTTTTGGCAAAGTTATGGCAGTTTGAAGATCTGGAAAGGTTATTGAGAGATAATTTATATGGTACTTTTCAGTGGCTGGGTACTTGACAAGCCAAAAATGTTCAAATTTTTTTTTTCAAAAGTGCATAATTTTTAAATGTGGAATTAAAGTATAGGCCAAATAATGACGACAACGGGCTTTGGATTGATAATCGGTTCAGTTTTGGCAAAGTTATGGCAGTTTGAAGATCTGGAAAGGTTATTGAGAGGTGATTTATATGGTACTTTTCAGTGGCTGGGTACTTGACAAGACAAAAATGTTCAAATTTTTTTTTTTCAAAAGTGCATAATTTTTAAATGTGGAATTAAAGTATAGGCCAAATAATGAAGACAACGGGCTCTGGATTCAAAATCGGTTCAGTTTTGGCAAAGTTATGGCAGTTTGAAGATCTGGAAAGGTTATTGAGAGGTGATTTATATGGTACTTTTCAGTGGCTGGGTACTTGACAAGCCAAAAATGTTCAAATTTTTTTTTTCAAAAGTGCATAATTTTTAAATGTGGAATTAAAGTATAGGCCAAATAATGAAGACAACGGGCTCTGGATTCAAAATCGGTTCAGTTTTGGCAAAGTTATGGCAGTTTGAAGATCTGGAAAGGTTATTGAGAGGTGATTTATATGGTACTTTTCAGTGGCTGGGTACTTGACAAGACAAAAATGTTCAAATTTTTTTTTTCAAAAGTGCATAATTTTTAAATGTGGAATTAAAGTATAGGCCAAATAATGAAGACAACGGGCTCTGGATTCAAAATCGGTTCAGTTTTGGCAAAGTTATGGCAGTTTGAAGATCTGGAAAGGTTATTGAGAGATAACCATATGGTACTTTTCAGTGGCTGGGTACTTGACAAGCCAAAAATGTAAAATTTTTTTTTTCAAAAGTGCATAATTTTTAAATGTGGAATTAAAGTATAGGCCAAATAATGACGACAACGGGCTTTGGATTGATAATCGGTTCAGTTTTGGCAAAGTTATGGCAGTTTGAAGATCTGGAAAGGTTATTGAGAGGTGATTTATATGGTACTTTTCAGTGGCTGGGTACTTGACAAGCCAAAAATGTTCAAATTTTTTTTTTTCAAAAGTGCATAATTTTTAAATGTGGAATTAAAGTATAGGCCAAATAATGAAGACAACGGGCTCTGGATTCAAAATCGGTTCAGTTTTGGCAAAGTTATGGCAGTTTGAAGATCTGGAAAGGTTATTGAGAGATAACCATATGGTACTTTTCAGTGGCTGGGTACTTGACAAGCCAAAAATGTATCAAAATTTTTTTTTTCAAAAGTGCATAATTTTTAAATGTGGAATTAAAGTATAGGCCAAATAATGAAGACAACGGGCTCTGGATTCAAAATCGGTTCAGTTTTGGCAAAGTTATGGCAGTTTGAAGATCTGGAAAGGTTATTGAGAGGTGATTTATATGGTACTTTTCAGTGGCTGGGTACTTGACAAGTCAAAAATTTTTATTTATTATATATTAAGCGCTTGAAAGGCTACACTACGTTTCTTTCGCGTTTTAAAAAATAATTTAGAAATAGATATTGATTAATTATTCATTATTATTCATTTTGCGTATGCCCTCTTATCGCCGCATACAATAACACTGTGAAGTTATTATTTAATTGAATCTAGTAGTATATACAAAATATTTAAAAGAGACTTCACTTTACCACTTTACTAAAACTAAATGAAAACAACTTATAAGCTTCAAAATGCATACTCTTTATGTTCATTTAGCTTTGGCAATCACCGTATTAGTATTCGCCTTGTCCTCTATTATCAACAGACATTTTTAAAGCTCCTCTCCCATGCTAACTTGTGTATTACTAAGTTCTTGAACTTTTGGATATTTGTTCTTTTATGGTAAGTTACATTCCACAGGATTCGTTTAACCATGTTAGTTGGGTTTTTCCATACTCTTATTATTTTGAATGAAGAAGAGTGAATCTCATATTCATCGCATTCCAGCACAGCGTGTGCTTAAAAAATGTTCAGCTGCCTAGTTTTTGCGTTAATTATGTAGTTATAGAACTCTTTTTAGTATTTGTAAAAGCTTTGGCGTATTTTATGGGCCGCTCATTAGAAGCGGGCCCCAGATTGTGATAGGGACTTTGGGCCGCTCCTTTATAAGTTGGAATAATATCAACAGACGTTAACAACGCGCACGGCTCATTATAATAGGCGGCACTTTATTTAAATGCGCGCACGGCACATCATTAACAAGGCGAACGGCACAAGTGCCCAAGTGGCCAAGTGGCCAGCGTCTACAGGAAGGACGGAGGATGCGTCTTTATTAGCTGACGACCGCACGCACCGGCAGCGACCAAAGCCATTTCATAATATCTCAATTGAGGCTTGCAACGGGCTGTGGCCGGCTTCATTGGCCATCGCCCATCAAAACATTGTCCAGTGCATAGTGGTTCGATAGCATGCATAATTGCATACAAAATATTTGCAAAGAATTTGAACATTATATTCAAAACAAACAACAGTAGATCGATGTCAATGAATATATGTAACTAAAATAATAATATTTATATTAATAATTAAATAAGAAGCAATTGATTAATTAATTTTTTTTTTTTGGCAATGACACATAATTGTGGTGTTCTTTACTTATGCTAGCTTTGCTAAATTCGTTGGAATTCCCAAAAAGTTTAAGCTTAAGCTGGTCTATAACAAAATTTGCTGATAATATAACTGGGAGATTCATAAAATTGGTATACAGACATACATAACATATCATGAAAAATGTTAATTTTTTTAAAAAAATGTTTTTTTTTTTTGAAAATAATTAATTTATGATTAATAAATAAATACTCAAGTTAACTCCAACTATTACAAAACGTGTATAAATATTTTTAAATTTATAAAATTGATTTCAATTGCAAATGGAAGTACATTTGTAACAGTGTGCAGCGGCGGCTGGCGCCTTAATTGGTTTCTAAGAACTGGCAGCTCGCCCTTCCTCTGGTCGTGGGCATCGTTCAGGTACTGGTTCGGGCTCTGGTCATATCTATAGCTCTGGTGCTGGCTGTGCCTCTACGAGTTGTTCTATGTGCGTTTGGCTATTACGAGTCGGTTTCTACATCGCCGTTGCGCCCGCTAATTAAGGTCGTCAGCGGCCCGCGCTTTTGTGCGTTTGAAAATTACCCCTCAATTGGCTAAAGGTAGCGAAGCCACCAAGTGGTGGCAGCTTCTGCGAGGGGTAATGTTTGCCTCACTTGGTAATTACATGCAATGTCTACTGGGCACGCCAGTGCCTGTTAAACTGTGAGTCGAGCGAGTGACTTTGCTGCACCTGTCGCTTTTGGCTTCGTTTTCATTTTCAATGAGAACTTTCATAATAAAACTGTGTTTATAAGGCAAGTAAGCCATACTTCACACGTCCTTAAACAGGCCAAAGTTAAGCCGAACTTCTTGGGTTGATTTGATTTTTATTCATTCTGTGTTGGAAAAATATCAAGCGTTTGAGATGAACAAAAATGTAAGAGCTTGAATTGCAAAATTTAATATTAAATGAATGAAAACTGATTCTTTTTTTTCTACTACTAGCAATCAATTTCTTGTTTTAAGAAATATCCATACATATTTTAAGGGAAACACTGTTTTTAGTATTTTCGACATGAGCCAGATATTGACAACAATTACAATTAATTTGAGTTCAAAATTGTCTATATTTTTTTTCAGTGCAGTCAAGCGTATTTTGGCCAATTGTTTCTGTGCATTTTATTAAAACAATCGATAGATTAAATATTGAGAAAGAAGCTCCGGTTTATTGTTGGCAATTAAACGCCCATTAAGACATCATTGGATCAATCAATCAATCAATTCAACGCGTGCATCATCGAACAGTCTGCTTAACTACTGAATCAATGTTTTTGGCAGCATTTCCGCTCATCCTTGACACAAATATCCAAATATTTATGAGTAATTATCACAGCAAATGGGCATCAAAGTCGAAAGTCAAAACAAATATACATTAAAAATATTTGACAGTAAATAAAGAAGAAGAAATATGAGTACGAAAAAAGGCAGTCAAAAATAGATTTTTTATTGTTACAAATCAGTTGCCATTATTTGCTGGTTGTTGCTATTGTTTTTTAACTTGAAATGCGGCTCACTTTATATGATTTATCTGTCAGCCTTCGCCTACAAGAGCAACAGCAACAGATCGCATACATCTGTAAATTTGTATGTCTGTATGTATCTTTAAAGTAGTTAATTACATGCGTGTATCTGTCAGATACATGCGCCAATCTTTGCCAACGCCAGCGGCCAAAATGCCACGAATAAAGCTAATCAACTGGCTGGCAAATTGTGAGACCAACTTGTGGCACTTATAGAGCCCAACCGAAATGATATCGAAACAGGAAAACCAAGAAAACCCCGAAAACAAAAACAACAACTAAATGTAAATGCAAATCGTTTAGAGCAAAACCTAAAATTGACTTTACCTGTGACTAGAGAGCCAGACAAGCCCCATAGGTTTATTGATAGGCCCCTTGGCCATAATGTTACGCCGAAATTATTAGCACTTTGTTATTTTTGGCTGTCACGCCTCTTTCTTGTACGCATTAGCACTAAATTCCAACACATACTCATGCATACATCCAGTCAAGATAAATTTGCGGCTGCCTGGTAGGCTGGGCACTGGCAGTTATATTTTGATAAACATTTAGCTTTATGTGCCTTGATAATGGTTGATTGCTTATCTATCCTGCATGGTCACTTTATGAGTGATTCGCTTTTGGGTGAAAAATTGAAGAGTGCAATAGTAAATATCTTCCTTATGATATAACTGATGGAATCAATAGATATTATAACATAAGCTCTGCAAATGTTTCCTTATGCATATGCCGTGCGTAATCATCTTTGATGTCAAAGATTAATAGATTATTCAACCTGTTGCATTTTGGTTCATCACAAGTGAACGCAATTGAGGAAGTTGTTTGGCCAACAGACGCATCGAAACTTGCGCAACTTATTTTTTTTTGTATTTCCAGGTGTCTCTTGACGTCTTCTCACATGCTGACCATAAAATATGCGACGGCCACCTCGACAGACAATTGCTGACCGCTGTGAACTCTAACCTCTGAGCCTGACTAGGCTAGGTGGCTGGGCATCTTCACCTAAGCTTTGTTGCTGCTGCTGCTGTTGTTGCTTGTTGTTGTTGTCGACTTTCCACGCTTCGCTTTTCACTTTCTTTGCACGACGAAATTCGCCACATGACAGGCGAATTTTCGTGGCTTATAAAAAAAAGAAAGAAATTGGATATAGGAAAACTAAGAAATAAATGCAAATTGCCAGCGTGTGTCGCGACTTCCTTGCAGCATCACGTAATTAACGTTAAAGTTGTCTTTTGTTGCAGCTGCTGGTGAAATTGTGCGCACCGCTTTCGTAATGAGGAAATAAATGTGGCCAAATGCGTTGGCGTCGACGTCAACGACGCGACGGCTACAACAGTCAGTCGGCTGATAAGCCGCAAACGAAGACGCCACACAGCTGCGGAATGTCATTGCACCCACTTGCTGTTTTGCGGTTTCACATGCGGCACTTATCGCTCTGGTATCGCCTCACTTGATAAACAGCGCTGGCAAGTTCGTGTCTTAAGTCTTTTGTTTTCGACTTTGTGAAATTTGTTAAATATCACTTATACTTACATACTATGATATATACGCGTATATATGTAGATACTCTCAGTTAACTTTTACTCCCAGGAGTCCATTGCCACAAAATGATGCTATAACTTTGTTGCATTAGAACTCGATGTTCTATTACCACAGCGTAAACGCCCCATCATATTGCAAATGTCAATTGCTCAGCTCATTCAGCCAAATGGATGCTACGTGTTGCGATTTCAATGCCCGAGATACCGCAAATAAAAGTCAAGGCTTTCCCCCCGGTCTGCTAATGTGGTTCCCATGTGTTGTTTGAGCAGAGAGATACGCGGCTGTTTTTCCCATACCATTTTCAGCCAGATGTAGATTAGGAACATAAAACGCTGCATAATTATTAAAAAAAAAGTAAATGCTGCGATTTATATCTATAAAGGTGGAAAATTATAAAGCCTCAGCTATCTAAGTATTGTATAAAAATAATTGCATTTTTCTTCTCGACATCTAGATAATCAATTTATAATTGAGTATTCGGACACCGAAGATAGCCATTCTTTCTTATTTAATTTATTTCTTAATTTTAAGCAAACGATATAGGATTTAATATATAAAATGTAATATAATTAAGTTTAAACCTTTTTCTTTATTCCTCAAGTATCAAACTCGTTACGTGCACAAAATGATTTCTCAGTACCGGAAGTATCCGAAACAATGGAAATTGCAACGAGCTGTGTTCGAGTTAAAGTCTGTTCGCTAATTTTTTTGGTTTCTTGGAAGCGCTAATGAAAAGTTTAATGCCCAGCAAAAGGAACCTTGAGGGGGGGAGCAGGGTATGCAGTGGAAGTGGCATGCAAAAGTAAAGCAAACAAATATCGACAGAAGACACAAGTGTCTGCGCAGCCAGAAAGAAATGCAACTCCGTGAAGCCGTTGCAACAATTATGCAGCAAAATACACTCGAGGCGTTGCCCGAACCGGCCCTGCCAAGTGATTCTAATGATGCTTCTAATGATATAGTCAAAAGCGATGCGCGCGCGCTCCGGGCCAGCGTCAGAGGAGTCGCTGCACAGACAGGCAACGGTAGCAATTCCACTTGCAACGAGAAGAGCTAAGTTGCAACTTGCATGTGCATAGGCTTAGCCCTCGAGTGAGCAGCAGGGGCTAGTTATGCCCAAATATATATTGTCAGGTTAAGGTGATTGAAAATTCTTATCTTGATATAGAATCTAATTTTACTCATGTTAAAAATAAACGATCGGTACATACTCTATAAGGCAGCACATTGGGACAATTTTTTGCAATGTGTGTGAGACGAGTAACCTAACTAAATATATTTGTAAAATTTGAGATTTTAAAATCATGAATAATTTATACCTAAAAATACAATAAATAGCAACAAAATATAAATATATAAGTTTATAAAAATCTTATTTTAAGTTTCTTCAATCCTAGAGGGATATATATATAAATAAGTAATAAACTCAAGTAGTGCTTGATAGGAAGCTCCGCAAACAAAAAAATGCACTTAATACTTGAGCTCAGGTTTCTTAAACCCAGTTCCACATGAGGGTTAAGTAAATGTTCTATGTTTAAGTCTATTGCAATTCAGTGCCACAGTCGCAGTCGCTGCAACTGCCACATGGCTGGCAACGTCAGTTTTTCCGCTTTGATTTTGCGTTAATCTTGGCTTGCACCTGTTGGTGGCTCTGCTGGTGGTGGTGCCCGCTGCTGCTGTTGCTGCTGCTGCTGCTGGTGGTGCTGTGGTTCCTTCTGGTTCCCTGTCGATGCCGTTGTTCAATTTTGCGTGCCGTTGCCGCCTCTGTTATTTTAACAATCTGCCATTTAAGCGTAAAAAATGTTGCCTCGTTTCGTGCCGCAGTGTTTTGGGCTATTTGATTTGGCAATCATGGCCAGCGATGGCGCTTTGCCCACTTGGCGGATTCTGCACCGCTGCGCGTTCTGCGTTGATTTTGCTTCACTTTGAATCGGTTTGCTTTGCTTTTGGTTTGCTTTGGTTTGGGGCTGGCTGAAGTTGGTCGATTGGCCGCCTGGACGGGGGTTGTGGCTGTGGCAACGGCGGCATTGCGTTTGTGTCTTTTGGGCCGCCTTTTTGGGCAACCATTTGAGTTTCAGGCCACATTCGTTTGGGCAACTTGTGTGCAATGCGGCGCTAAATCGAAAATAACTAACTATGTGGATTAGCCAAAAGTTTGTGACGCTGCGTGGAATGATAGAAATGCGATCTTAAATATTAAATATTGCTGTCCACACTTACATTATCCACTTTTTATACCTGGAACCAATTAAATTCTAGGGGGTCGGGGGAGGTATCTAAAAAGACAATATTCTTCACTTCTGTACGCTATACGAGAATAAAAATAACAAATTTTGTACCTCTAGCTCTAGCTTATAACTTTCAAGTTGGTCTCGAATTGTTCGATAACTTTTGAACAGTACAAAAATTAACTTGTAATATCCCAGACGGCGAGACGGCCAGACAGACAGACGAAGATGGCTACGATCGACTGGGCTGTTGATAGTGATCAAGAATATATATACTTTATGGGGTCGAAGATGCTTTCTTCATTATACCCTTTTTACCCATTTTTAATAGGTTCACTCTCCACTCCAACTTCCGCCCCCGCGAATCTTAAAAATCGATATGTCCCACAATTTTGAAACTAGAGTCATCAAGTTTGTTCCACCTATTTTCAGCAGTTCTTACACTGGTGACAGAGTATTACGCAGTCGACTGCAATGTTCTTACATGTTTTATGAAGTGCTTATCAGAATAATTGACTTACCTAGCTGGTTTGTGAGTTTGATGATTATTAAGGTGCTTAAATATAAATGGTATTTATTATTTGGATTAATTTATTCGTATTCGAATTTACATATACATATTTTATGACAATTGAGAATGGGAGATCATTCGTCAAATACAGTTAATAGTACATTTTTAGGTACCCAAACCAGACATAATTTGTACAAAATAAGCTAGAGAAACTTAGCAACAAGTTAACAATGACTTAGTTAATAGCGCAATTTACTATAGCACACATTATATACAGTGTTACATAATACGATCAGAACAGGCAGATATCATAACTGGTCGATTGGGCGTTATTGGTCATTACTTAAGCCATAACTCTTAATGCCAATTCCTGACTAATGTCCCTGGCCAATGGCAAGGTTATTCCGCAAACAGCCCACAGTGATTTTCAGACCATACGACGAGTATCATCCCATTGATCATTCGCATATCCATATGCCATACCCTTTTCTTATTCGCATTCGCAATCGCATCTTTGTAGTCGATTTGGCTCTTTTCTTTTAATCGTGCGATCGTTAGTAGATATAAATTTTTAAACGGCAGCAAGAAGAACAGCACAAACTTGCAACAATCAGCTACTAGATTACAGCAGAAACAGCAACAACAACTTCAAACTGTGGCAATTGCGTAAATGATGTTCTAATACAACATCAATTACAATGGCAAGCGGCCCATGGCCAAACGGTAATGATGTTACAGCCTCCAAGATGCGTTTGCACAGTGGTTACGATTTAATAGTAAATTCGTGAATATTATATTGATGAGAGCATTTTTAATGGGTACTTTTATACGATAAATACAATGTATAACTATTACTAAAATAGAAAAAATAAACAATCTTATAGTAAAATAATAGAAATAGTAATTAACAGAATGTTAGCATTAAATTTAGAAATCAAAAATAATATTATTTGAATTATTAACGTAAATACAATACAATAACATAAGATATTAACATGACAACTTTACCATTATAAATTAATATACATTTTTTCTTGAATTCAAATTCCAAAAAAAAAACAAATACTTATCTTTAAATTAATACAACACAATTATTATATACATTATATATATAAATAGAAAAGCTACATTACTGAAACTACTCTTAGATTATTTTGTGCAATACATTCAGATAAAATCATCGCACTTACAAAAAAAAGAGAGCCATAGCTATTAATAAATGAATTTAAATCAATAAGAAAAGAAGTGCTTACTAATAAAACCTATACATAATAATATATTAAGATATCTCACCATTATCATGGCACTAGCATGACATATTAGTAAAGGCAAGCAATAGCTATTATGTAATTGGCAAAATAAAACCCTCTCTTTACCGACTTGAAATCCTTGGCAGAATCAACCTTTAGGGCAATTGAAGAGTGCTACGTATTTATCATTGAGAGCAATTACACTTTTCCTTTTACTTAGCTTTCAGAGCACTGTGCGTGTGCGTTTATGTTTGTGTATCGACGACTGCTGGCTCTGAGTGGGGCTTACGGCATTCACGCCTTGTTGCTGGCCGTTGCTGGTCGCTGCTGGTCGTGTAGCTGTTATCGTTGTCGCTTGCAACTCGGCAACTGGCAGAACATGTCCCCGTCTCCGGCTACGGCTTCAGCTCCAGCTCTCTGCGTCTTTCGTCTTTCATCGCGCGTTTCTTGTCTGCGCCAAGCAAACAATTTCATGCATGTTGCTGCCGTTGCCACAACAACAACAGTAGCAGCAGCAGCCGCAGCAGCAACAACTAACAACCGTTTTACGCATGCGTGTGCCACAGACTTTGACTCAGGCAGTGCTGCCTCAGGCTTAGCCTGTTGCACCTGTTGCCAAAGTGTGTGCTGCTGGCCCCCTCCCATCCCACCTCACTGTACCGCACCACTGCAATTCTCAGCCCCTACGTTGCTTCAGTTAATGCTTTAATTGTGAAAATTATGTGACATTTGTTGTTGCTGCCGTTGTTGTTGGTGTTGGTGTCGCTGTTTGTTGTTGCCAGCGTCTGTCATAACTAGTAAAGTTGTAATTAAACTGGTGCTACCACTGCCTTTCGTCCACACCCTCCCCATCTGCCACCCGCTCGCTCCTCGCTCAGCTCATCGCCTGCAATTGCTACCTCGTGGCGTTGTTGCGTTGTTGTTGCCGCCCATGTCGGCAAACGGCGTAGACAGTTTTGTGGGTTTTACGCTGGCTGTAAACATTTTACGGTTGTTTATTGCCAGCAATTGATGCATGGGTGCTGCGGATGATGAATAGGATAAATGGGAAGGCAAAAGAACAGATATTCGCTGCAAACAGCAGTATCATCAAAAGAGCAAACAAATCATAAGACAATGAAAAATTAACGAAACTTGACTTTTATGTGTTGCAGCTGTTATTAAAGTGAAAGATTTTAGTTACTATTTTGTAAATAATTTGCATACACTGTTAAAAAGGAAATTTATTTTTTGCTACTCTAAACTTGGATTATCTCGATTATTTCACTTTTGTTACAGCTACCCCCAAAAACATAGACTATAAAAAAAAATAACCCTCTTAAATTTTACAGTTTTGTAATAATATTATTTGTATATTATTCGTATAATACAGATAGGATATCTCTTAGTCGAGCACTATCGGCCAGAGTACTTCTACTTGTTTTTATATTATTTCATTCAAACTTGTTCTAAGCTTCTCAATTGACAGACTGGACGCTGTGTGACAAATTCCGCTGGAAATATAAATAGATCAGGGAAAAGCGATATATAATTAACGTGTTCTTATGATAATTTACATTCATTCAAGCATACAAACTTAAGAACTTGAAACCTTACAAACTAACAATATTTTATTCATTTGAAAATATTTCAAATATATAACTATTTGTAGCATCGTTCATAAAAGTAGGCTTTATTCTCTTGCGCAAACTTTAAATAACCCAATTCTAGAATTATATAGAATAAATACTTAAATAAAATAAATTAATTGGATTTGTTGTTAAATGTAATCTTAGTGATTGATTTATTGCTTCTTGCAGCTGTTGTTTTTGTTTTTGTTGTTGTTGTTGTTGATGCTGGCTGCTCATTAACAGAGAAATATTGTGGCTGCGCTTGGGTCTTGAACCCCGTTGAACTTGGGGCCGCCAACCGCAAACGAATCAACAGCAACAACAATAAAACACCCACAGCCATCATAAAGCATTATACGACTATTCTCTCTCGCTCTCTCTCTCTGACTGTATCTTTCTCTCTCTGTCTCTCTCTCTGTCTATCGCTCTTTGTTTTCTATTTGTAATGTAATCTTTTGCTCTCTTGTGTAGTTTTCTGCATTACGCATGAGTTGAACTTTATGGGGTGTTTGTAATTGGAATTGTTGCCTAACTATAACGGTAAGCCTTTAAGGCCCAAGTCCAGCTACTTACCGATCCAATTCCGAACTCCACCTGAAGTGCAGGTCATCACATTTTGTGGGGGCTGTCATTAAAATCAAAATACCGGCACGTAATCCTATAACAAGCAACAGCCCCGAAACACAATTAAGATCTACATTTTATGGCGTTCAAACTATAAAATTTATATGATTAAATTGCTGTTATAACTACAACAACAATAACGAAATTTCAACAACTGTTTCTTTTTTGCTTTAATTTACTGTGTCAAAAAAAAAAATGTAAAGAAAAACTAAAAATGCGGCGTTTTTCATAATTTACTTATAAATGAGCGCATAAAAGAAAAGCGAAAATCAATGCAGTGCACAACAACAACAAGAAAAGTAGTTGTTGCAATAGTTATGATTATCGTTATCGGAAGCCAGTGTTACAAATAAAAACACGGGCATCAACAAGAAAAAGGAAGGGAAAAAATTGCCATGCTATACCACGGACTTTTTACACACTATAGGAAAAGCTTTGCAGAGTTGTTAACATTTATTATGCAATACAAAAAAGAAGATAATAATTGCAAATTAATGCTGTCAATCACCATAACTATTTTATACAAAATGTATATTTAGAAGCTGTTTAGTTACTACTAATTTTTACTAATCTTTTTGCATTTATATTATTTTAGGTCAGATTGGGTTTTCTTGGGTTAACCCAAATCCTTGAAACAAATGTTGACGAATTTTTCAAGTTAATATATATTTTTAAATTTACATAGTTTCAATAGTTACCTGTAATTTTTAATTTACTATATATTTCAAATTAAGCTTTTGTAATTCCCGATTTAAATAAATTTGTATGTAATAAATAAAGTGTGTCCACTTAAGCCTTACAAACCCCTTAACATAATCATGATACCCTCCAAAAATTATTGCTGTCGTTATAGCCAATTGCAATTTCTCCATTGTCTCGGTCACTTTTTCTTTTTCGCTGGCGAAAAATGAAACCGCTGCCGCTGCCGCTACCGCTGCCGTCGACGTCAACGTCAACGTCAACAGCGCGTCGCAGCACCCGGAAATCAATCAAAGTAAGGGCATTCCACTTCAACATCGATTGCTCGATGGCATCAAATTGCAATGGCCGTTTCATGCTGTTGTTGTCGTTGTTGTTGCTGCAATAGGCCGCAAGCGCAGCGGCCACAAGCAACAACAAATAACAACAACAGCAAAACGGGAGATGAAATGGCAGCGACAGCGACAGCAGCAACAGCAACAGTAACAACAACAATAAACTCGAACGTCAGGCCCCAAATTTAGCCACTCTCACACTCTCATTCATGCTCTCCGATTTACTCGTAATGCAGCCGTGCAGCAGGTGCCACAAGCTTTTCGAAGCTGTTGGTTGAGCTTTCATCGGTTTGTTTGTTTGCTTTTGGCATGATTGCGGTTTTTTGTGCCGGTTGTTGTTGCTGTAGCGTCTGTTTTCATTGATGAAAAACTGAGCATAGTTAAGAGAGGCAGAGACAGAGTGAGAGAGAGAGAGAGCGTGTGGGACTTAAACGAAGCGAGGCGTAAGCTGCTCAGCAACACTAGCGGCTAGAAAAGTTGTCGCGGTGCTTAGCTGCAGTTTCAAACGCTTAATATTGAAATAAATTTGCAAGGTTTTTATTGCGTGACATGCTAACGTGCTAAGAATGTTACTTAGCAATTACGTTGCTTTGACATTTGGACTTTTAATAAATGTACATAAGAACTTACATATATCCTAATGACAAATATCTATTAGAATAACATTAAGACAACATTATTGTAACATTTCCTTGCTGGTTTTTTCTTTTAACAGTTTGACAAGCCGTAAAATGTTAGCATCATAACTCAAAATGTCGGCAGCTTAATTTTCCCAGAAAGTCAAGGTTTGTGCGCTGCTCCGTCTTCGCCCTGTTTACTGTTCCCACTCCCATTCCCGTTGCACGGCCATCCCAGCCTGGCGCTCAGCGCACAGAAATTTCGCGAATACCTCAGCAGAAACAGTAACAATCAACAGTCAAACAGCTGTTTAGCAGCGGGCGCTCTCACTCGCTCGCTCTCGCTCTTTTGATCTTGGACTCTCACGCTACGAACGCGAGCAGCAGGTGCAGCAACAACAGCCACAACAACACACAACGACTCGTAACAAGTGCCGAGCGAAGCTTTCGTCTGGCTTCGAGCCAGTCGACGACACTTTGCGCGAACGTCACTGAACAGTTTGTGAACGACGTTCGTGCGAGTAAGACGTGAGCAGAAGCTAAAGCTTTTCAGCTGTTAACAACAAATTTCGAACTGCAACTTTGGCGCGACGCTTGACAAAAAAAAAAAACAAAAAATATCAAATTGTAAAGTGCATGGCAAATTAAAAATAAAAATATAAGTGGAGTGAGAAGCAACTGTGCAACTGTGCAACAAGTGCAACATTGTGTATTTTGTAAACCAACTGCATAGATAGCTCAGCAAGTGGACAATGTCTGCGTCTACTAAACTGGAGCAGCACTCCAAGCCCATACTGAGTCCAACACGATCCCTTGATGAAGGTTTCGAAAGTGATCCGGATCGGGTTTCAACCGATTCAGAGCATCAAACAAGTGCAACTGCCAACAGCAGCAATAATAACAATGCCAGCAAGTTGGCGCAACTTAGCTCAGCGGCAACGGGCGGGGCCACCAGCAGCAACAGCAGCAACAATAATAATAATAACCTGACCGAGAAGACAACAGCACGCGGCGCACTTAGTCTGGCGGCGCCGCAGCTGCAGCGACGCGAATATTACAAGGAGCAACAGCATAATCAACCGCAACAACAACAGCAGCACCAGCAGCAACAGCAGCAACAGCAGCAGCAACAGCAGCAACAGCAGCAGCAGAAGCATCCACAACAACAACAGCAACAGCATCGCCTGCAATATCAAAAGCAGCGTCAACCTTTGGTGGCCAGCGCTGCCGCCAGCATTCACAATCATCGTCTGACCACCGGCGTCAGCGTTGGCGCCGGGGCCGCTGCTGCTGCTGCAGCTGGCTATAGACGCGGTCGTCGCCTGCAGGTGACGCCGCCGGTACGCGGCGCTCTGCGTTCGCATTCCGTGGACGCCATTGGCCGGCAGCGACATGGCTACGATCCGAGCAGCCTAATCCTCAAGCACGACGGCAACGGGAACGTGAGCAGCTGCAGCAGCAGCGGTGCCGGCAACAGTCGCATGCTGAACTACAAGAGCAGCACTGGGGGAGCTGCGCAGGCTCAGCTCAGCGGCTCAGCAGCGGCGGCAGCGGCCGCTGGACAGGCAGCGCTGCTGGTGCAGCCCATATCGAGTGCGACGCTGTCGCCGCTGGTCGCTGTTGGTGTGGATGGTGTCGGTATGGGCATGGGCATGGGCATGGGTGTAGGCGTCGATGGGGGCGGCTCATCGCCAGTGATTGCCTCGGCGACGCACAGCCTGTATACCTTCTATCCGGCCGAGGGCAATCTGCAGGTGTGGCAAACGGAGTGCGGCGATCTCACCTATAAATCGTCGAGGAATATGCATCAGCTGCACAAGGCGCCAGTGTGCTGGACACAGTCCATACCCCGGCAGGCAAGACGGTAAGTCCTTACAAATCCTTTTTATCATAGGTTTATGAAATAAAATAATGTACATAATTTAGAAATTATTAGTTTCTCACACATTTTTCTATGAAACGCGACTTTCTTTTAACTAGCCACATTTAACGAATAAAGGATCTTAAGGGATCAAACTAGTCGTTATTTTAGTACATTTTATTTACATATATACTTATTATATTATATTTTTTATTTAATTCCAGTATCTGTATCTTTCTTTTTATCTATTTTGTTTATTACAAAAGTTTCCATAATGGTTTTAGTTTCTAGTGCATTGGGCTAACTTTTTTTTAATATTTCTCATTATTGAGATATTTTTACATTTTCAGTTTTCTGCTTATTCTTCAGTTTAAGCAAATTGCTGTGCTCTGGTTTTTAAAACTATTTCAAAGTGTACGCTAATGGGTTAATTGGTTCGGTTTTATTTTTGGCCAAAGAGTCAATAGCCATTTCATCTCTTCGCGGCAAAGTGAAAGTCTTCAGCAGCAGCAGCAACAACAACAACAACAACAACAACAAAGTGGCCCGGCCAAATTGAGCGCTGGTTGTGGCCAAGCGCATGTGTCATTTAACTTGGCCGCGGGGGCTGCAATTAAAATGCCTTCAAAACTGTAACTGCCAACAAAAAAAAGAGCAATAACAGTAATTGCTTTACAGCAGCAATGGCGTCCTTAAACAGTGCCTTGGCTCCCTCTGTTAAGTTTTGCATAACGTGGCGCTGTTAAGCGTGACCCCAAATTAAACGCAAATTGCAAATTTTTCGCTGACCAAATTTCAGGCACATTTAATTTGGCAATTTCTGCGTACTTTTATTACCTGTTTCAGCTGCCTTTTGGTTTCAATTCGGGTCGGTATGCCTTTTGTTGTTGTTGTTTGTTAGCGCATTTTACAATTTGTACAGGCGAAAAGAGCTGCTGAAATGTGTTTGAAAATTGAAATTTACCTCGCATTTGGCTAATTTTTATGACCGAGCATTTCATGTGCAACATTTTGTGATGCAAAGCACGGGGGCGTGGCCGGCCACAGGCTGAAGGGCATCTTACCAATAAATTTAAGAAACTGTGAATATCAAAGCAAGAGCAGCAAAGATACAAGATACATTTAGTAAAAGTTTGAAGTTTTACAACCCATACTAAAATTTGCTAAAGTTCACTTTGCTTCGGTTCAGTGTTGCTAACTGATTTTATCGGGAAACTGATAAAATAACTAATTAAGGAAATTTTCGCTAGTTCTGTTTAAAATTTAAAACTGATATTTTATCAACATTCTCTTAATAATTATTAAGTTATTTTGTGACCATTAAATTATTGTTAAATTAAATTAAATATAACAAATGTCTATTAAAGATCAGCAAAATTAATATGCACTTTTAAGGCACATGAGGCTTAATTGACTCCTGAATACACATAGTCAAATTAGTTTATAAGAAACTTAATTTTCGTTTATTAACTATTCAAATTCCCAACATTTTTGCAATAAAAATGCAAATAAAAACCGAAATTACTTTCAATTTTTGGCGGCTCTTTGAGCTCCTTGCGCTGCTGAAGATATTGGCTAAAGTAGGCGGAATTCGCTTAGGCCATTGCATAAGGCGCCACACACGCTAAAATAGATTTTATGTTATTTAAAAGCCTTTTACTTCGAACAACCACCGACAGTCAAATTCGCAAAAACCTGCAAAATGTGCTGCAAAATGCATTTTGATGCGCTGCTCAGCAGAAATCAATCAAATGACTTAGGCAACAAACTTGATAAGTTCAACACACTGTTCATTCAGTCTTCAGCTGGTATTGTTGTTGTTATTGTTGTTATTGTTATTGATGCTGAGTATTGAAACGCACTCAAAAACACATCTCTAATGTTACGACTTTGGCTTGCAAATCAAATTGCATGATGCGCAAATATCTTTATGCTTGAAAAGTAAAAGTTTCGTATTTTGCCTGCAAATTTATTTACGATGTATGTGGCTTTTTTTTCGCTTTTTTCATCATCTCTCTCTACACTCTTATGTGTCGTATTTTTTACACACTTTTGCTTTTCATGAGTTGGCTTTTGCGCCTGAATCTGATTTGTTTGTATATGGCCGTGTCGGAGGCTGCGTCTGAGGCGTAGGCGTTCAAGTCACTTGTCAGTTCGAGGCGCCTTCAAAAAAAACATATGAAAGTGTTTCTGTGTTTTTTTTTTTTTGTATGAGATGCGACTGCACAGAGACCGTTTTGTCGTCGGGGCGTGTGAAAGCTTAATTTTTTTTGCAAAGAGCTCTTTGGGTTTTTTTTTGTGATTAATGCCGCGCTTCCGTTTGATGGGGCGAGTGAGAAGGGGGCGTGGCATGAAGTGCGGTGCTATGGATATATGAATTTGCAATTAAAGAAATTTTATAAATATTTGTTAACTTTTAAACGAGTCGAATGATTGATTTTTGTGGCAGATAAAATGATGTAAGACTTTAATTTGATTATTTAATTATTCAAAGTGCTTAGCAATGGGCGGGGCCTAAGCGCGAAACTTTCCTATGGATAAGTCAACAAAAGCTGAGCTTCAGTGTATCAAAAAGTTTGCAGGGTATCTGCTTTGGACATGTTTGAGAATTTTACAGCTGTGGCAACTTATCTTTCTGAGCAACCCTCAAAGTTTCTTTATTTAAATTACCAATTTCTGCCCTTGTTTTGCATTCCCATGCTTGCAGTTCCCAACTGAGTCACCCCTAACCTTATCCACAATATATATATATATATATATTCATATATATGGCTGAATAATTACCATGACATGCACAAGCACTGAGGCCGCAGACATAAAACAAAAATTTCATTACATTTGCTGGCCTTTTGGCTTACAAGTTGAGTACTGGGGCAACTAACTACCTCTGAACCCCGCTTCACATTTGAGTTCACATTTTTGGCCCGTGACCCAAGCGGGTGTGCAGGTGTCGACACCCGAGCTCGGGCCACAACTGACGGTGAGTCAGAGGCCCTCAGTCAGCCCATGGGTCTCTCACATTGTATTTGTTTTCGTTTTCGCATAATTACAACGAAAAAATGTACAGCAAAAGCTAAAAAATACGACGAAAAATGTAACAAAAGTTGGGTGACAGACCGGAGCACGGAAACCCTAAACGTCAGTGCAGCCAGAGATGAAGGCAGGGGTAACTGTGAGAGTTTTTTGTTTGTTTTTGTTGTGCTGCATTTCCGGCTGGTTCTTTGTTTGCTCAAATCCGTATCGCACTTTCGGCCTCTGATGTCATTAACAACTCAATTATGGTGAGGCAGACCCCTCGGGTCCACTCGACTTGCCAAGCGTTTAGAATGAGTGCTAAAAAATGCTGCATAACCCGCATAATTCTTTTGTTTCGTGACTTGCCGAAAAAGGTGATAAAGCAGACGTCAAACGAGAGAATCAGAGAAGCAAATAAAAACACTTGATATTGAGAGCAACAAATATTGACGAAAAGTGAATGCTCTAATAATTATTATATATGAGTAGCTAAAGATATCGGCAATATGCTTGTCAAAAATAAATCAAAAAAGAAAAATATTAAAATTATATTTTTTAACAATTTAATGTCTCGTTGCGTTTTTTCCTTGTAACAAATTTACAATTTAAATTCCTCTGAATAATGCTTATTTTTAATTTCTATAATTTGAAATGTAAGTTAATTATTATTCATAATTTGTAAATTAAGTATGGCTATTTCATAATTTTAATTAATTTTCCTGTGTGGAATCTTAAAAGTCGTCGCTAAATAAATAAATACATTTTCTTTACCATGTGATGTATAATAATAATGAATAATGTATAGGCCGATATCGAAAAGCTTGTGCCTTTTTGTTTGGCATATAATAACAAAATTATAGCACCCTCATAAAATATGAAGTGACAAGCCGATTAAAATTATTTGTATGCCCGGCAACATTTTTAGAAAAATTAAACTAAGGCAACAATTTGACTGTTTTAAGCAGATTTATAATGGCTTTGCTGAAATGTGGGTGCACTCAAAGCAAAAAACAAAGAGAAAACTTTGAAATAAATCACAAAAATTAGTTGTTTATGAATAGCAATTACAACTTTGACATTGAAATTGCTTTTGTCATGTGTTACACATATGTGAGTGTGTATCTGTGTGTGTATGTGTGCGTCATAATAGAAAACACAAACAAATGTTTTAAATGAAACAAATGATTCATTTTTTTTGGTGTTGTTTTCGGTCTGGCTCTGAGCAAATATTGCATTCAAAAAGACAGACAAGTCGCGAGTTCGTTGCTTAAGTCATTCGTTTGCGCGTGTGACAAAAACAACAACAACAACCACAGCTACAATAATGTCAACAGTACTCGTGCGCTCACTGGGGCTATTATGTATTATGTAAAAGAAGTTTGCCTCAGTCATTTGTTGAGAGCCTCCACTTCCACTTCCTCTCGAGCTGGCTCATTTTTTTGACCAATATTGACACAAAAATTGCTCACACGGCAGCCATAATGGATTCTTTTCAATTTTGATTTTGGTTTTGGTTTTGGAAAAAATAAAAGCAAATTAACCATAAATAAAAAAAAGATTTTTTTATTTAAAAGCAAATGCGGAAGATTCAACTTGTTTGATTCTTTCGGTGGCTCTTGGCTTGGGTTGTTGTTGTTGTCTGGTGCAAATAAGGTGCCTAATTAAAAATATGAAGGAGAAACAACAACAAGAACTAAAGTTTTTTATCTGTGGTTGATGAGCAATCAGAGCTCTAAAAGTCCGAAACATGTTCATCAATTTTTTTGGCCTGGCATTTTCATCAAATGGCTTAAAGTGATTGGCAAATATTCGCAGCAATCAGAAATCTTAAACCCAGAACGACCCCCCCCCCCCCCTTCCACCACCACGGCAGCCAGTTGTTTATTGTTGTTGTTTTTTTCTAATTTTTGTTCAAATAAATTTTCTTAGCTTTTGGGCGCTTATAAATAGTCAACAATTATGGCCATATGCTGTGCACAAGCTGACTAAGAAGCTGTGGCAGGGGGAGGGGGCGTGGCACAGCAATTAGCGGCTTTGTTTACAAACTTAAGTGACAAATTTATGATGATTTCTAATGGTAATCGTATTGCTGTGCTAGTTGTCATAGCCTTGAGGCCGCTTTGATAGCTCTAAAGACAAAAGACTATATAAATAGTTTTTCAATTTTGAGCTTTGACGATATTTGAATATTCAATCTTTAAAAACTTTATGGATGTGCTTGTCTCTTAAATATATTATTTGTTTGCTCATGCTAAGGTAGGTAAGGAACTTAAGTATCAGGTGTTACATAAGAGTGTTTTCAACTTTAACTGATTGAATAGACCAAGCTGTTCTCAAATATTCCCATTTTAATTATAAACTAAAAGTTCATTCGTTATTAATGAACACTTTACATGTACATATATTAAATACGTTTGATCCCAAATGACACGCTAATTTACCAATACCAATTCGAGTAGATATTCTAATTTAAGTTAATATTCCGCTTTTACTTTTTGCTGCCCACATTTAGTAGCTCACCATTTTCCCTTTGAACTTTAACCATAAATTGCCGCGTGTGTCTGTCTAATTAACATATTTCGTATTTTTTATTTCGTGAATTTCTGTAATTAAAAACTCGCAAATCTTTTGCATTTTGCCCAAGAATTTCGAGTCGTATATCAAATGGCACCAGAAATGAAAGTTTTCGCGAACTTTTTGTTTTTCTATTTATGCAATTTGTTGCTCGTGGTATTCTAATACTTAATTATATTTAATAAAATTGTTTTCAGCTGGATTTTATTAACTGTTTGTTTTGAAACAATTTAATGTGGATGAGGCTCAATATTTGCATTTTTATTGTATTGCATCAGAGCTGTGTTCAATTTCATGAATTTTATTGCGCCTTGCGCTTTTACCAATTTATAGCTTATTGAACTTTATATTGAAAGCGAAATTTCGTTGGTGTGCGAAAAATATTCCTGTTTACAATTCTCTAAATATAAAACTTATGAATTTTTAAGTGTCGCCTTTGTGATGCAAATTATGAAATTTCAAATGCAAATATTCCGATGATAGAAATTCTAAAAAGAAACAAAAACCGGATATCTGCTTCTCTGAGCTGCTGTGGCAAGGGGCAAGGGGGCATGGGGCATTGCAATAAATTTGTAAACACGCTTGAGGCCTTTTTTCGCGCTGTCGTCGCCTATTTTGCCAATTACTGAGCAAACAGAAATTTTCTCTAATTTGCTGACACGGACACGTTAACCGCACAGTTTCAGCCAGGCTCGCATGTCATGGCCAAGTTCTAATCAAAATCCAGCTACAGTTCGAGCCGCAACAGCAGCTCCCATAGAGTGCTGGACGTGGTCCATTGATGCACTGGCTGCGATAAACGTCAGGCGATGTTTGGCTTTTGGGCTGGCTTTATTTTCGGGCGCACAACAAATATTTTTTCTAATTAATAATAATAACAATTGAAGCGCAGTTGCAGTCTCGCATCAGCTAACGGCACTTCAATACCAATAAACATTATGTGGAGCAAAAGGTGTTGAAATCTATTTCACTCTTTTCTTCTGGTTTTTCTTGGTTTTCTTCATTTTGTTTTTCTTTGCTGTCTTCAGCCTCAAATCAAAGCGGTTTCATCAAAATTGCTCACAAACTTGGCTAAATTGCATTTGTTTTAATTAAAACCAAGTCTTGCGGCTTACAGTAAGATTTTCCCAGCAGCTACCTTAATGGAGTTTATCGAGAGTTCAACTTTTAAGCTTCAATAAGTTTTTATTATTTAAAACAACTTTAATATTCAACAAACATTTTTTTTAATTTTATAAATAGCTATTATGATCTTATTCTTCTTCTTGTATAGTACAGATATGTAGAATTCACAAATTATGTACAATAATGCAGATAATATTAAGTTCAGCTCTCTTTAGTAGCCAATTAATGTATCTTAATAAATAAATCTATTTTTATATTAAATGTTATTGGTCATTCAAAAAACACTTAATTATTGATTAGTTGCGTTAACTTAGTTAACAATTACTTAACTACACATAAAGTGTAAATAACGTGCCTTTCTATTGAATTTCCAGAGCAATAAACATGTTGCTTAAGCACGAGATTAGTATCGCCATCAATTCTAGCGCCTGTGGCAGTTGAAAACTATTTAAAATAATAACAGTGGCGAATGCGAAACGACGTAATTAGAGAAAACACAAAAACAAAAGAACGCAACGCGAATTAAATAAATTGCTATTCAACAAAATCATTTTACTAACTGGGATGCGTGCTAGCAACATCAAAAAACAATAGCAAAAATACGAGACGATCGTAAAGTTTAAACATTTCGAGCAGAGCAACGAAAACAAATTAGCGCTTAAGTGGCCAACGCAAAAGGTTGAAACCAGAACCAGCGTCAAAACCATGTTAGGATCGACAGCAATCAAGATCAACAGACGATGACATTTATAGCGCAGATTACGCAATAGTGGAGGGAAAGGGCCTGTTTCCCAGCTGCCAAAACGGAAATGGCATAGGAACAATGCCCAAAAAAGGCCCGAAAAGAACTGGCACTTCATTTGAAAGTAACCGAAAGTTCTTTGACTTTGCATCCACGGGAACCATCCAGACTAGTCAAGATACCTATCCCCAACACTTGGCTTATGCCTTGCTTATACCATTCTTTTCGCTTAATTGTTTACTCACATAGCTCCAAAATTTGTTTTTCACACGCTTCTGACAAAATACAAAATACAATATAAAATGTTGGTAGCCCACGCTGAAGCTATATGCATATACAGAATCTCGAATCTGATTTCTTCCACACGCTTTGCTATAAAATTGTTTGTTTGTCTTTTGCCCGCTGATTAATTTTAATTTTGTTTACTTGCCTGCCTGCCTGCTTACTTGATGGATACATCTTGGCTCTTGCCCTGGCACTAAGTAGCAATTTAACACACATACATTTCGTTTCGTCTTGTCACTGGTGGGCGTTTGCTCTGTCTCTGTCTCTGTCTCAATCTCTGTCTCTGTCCCCATCTCCACTCGACGCCATGCAAATGAGGCGCTGAGCGCCAAAGTGACAGGCAAATCCCCCGGCAATTGGCGTGGGCGTGAAGAATTTGAGAGCTGCTCAGTCCACCTGGCATTTCCAATTTTTTGTTAATTTACTAAGAATAAGAACAATGAGTTGAAGACTCACTTCAATTTATATATTTTAATAACAGTTCGATCAAGTGGATTTTAAAAAAATTTAATGTTAATGAACTTATAAAGAATTTATATATTTTTATACTCTAAGTCCGTAACTACTTAAGCAAGGAAAACAACATACCAATAAGAGAGTTTAAATTTCGATTAACTTACTATATGCATTTCATAAATTGGGGAATATTTTGAAAAATGTAACACCTTTGATATTATTTTTCGATAATATATTATTTTTGTGTTAACTATATGCTTCTGATACTCATAAATACAATTGTGCACTATTTTACATTGTATATTCTATTTCAATGAAATACAAGTGATTATATCTTTTAAAATTAGTAGGCCCCCCAACCCAACTTTTTTTCCAATAGCCAAGTAACCCAAAAGCCTCATTCTCTGTTGCAGTTGTTGCTGTTGAGAGGACAGACACCCTAACAAATTTTCGCTGACGGCGGCATATTTTCAACACCTGCCTCGCTGTCGCCATAGCTGGCAGGCAGACAGGCAGGCAACCTTTGTGCCACTTTGCCAGTTCCCAAAACTCACTTTTGTGTCATTTGCAGAAATACAGAGTGAGAGAGAGAGAGAGAGAGAGAGAGATAAAGAGGAATAAAGAGGGATAAGGCAACAAATTGTTGTCGCTGCAGCTGCCGCAGACAATGCGGCTGTTGCATGCATTAGAGCAAGTTGGAGGCAGGCAGCAAATTAACTTAGCCGAGACTGAGCCAGAGCCAGAGCCCGCGGCAAAGGCAGTGGCAGCGGCAGACGCATCTTGGCCTCCGCTGTGAGTCGCGAGCTGCGAACTGCGCATCTTATTAAGAAAGAAAGTACTTTCAGTCAGGCAGCTGCTGCTGCTGCTGCTGCTGCTGTAGTTGTCGCTGCATTTCTGTAGCTATTTTCCACCCATACAATATGTTATTTATTTTTATTTATTTTTTTTCTTTTTGCATTTTGCAAGTGCCGTGCGAACTTCAACTTGAGTTGTTGAAGCCAAGCCACACAAGATGACTCCACTTCAAGTCTTCAGTTCCAGCTTTAGCTGGCTGAGTGCTACACACACACACACACAGCACAGACACTCAAACACAGACAGGAACACATACCAACAGCAACTGGTTCCACTAGTTTCAGCTTTTTAAATTTTGGTTTTTATATATTTTTTTCTAATCATTTGAAATGCGTTCCAATTGCCTGCAAATTGGCCAAAAAACTATTTGAGACACTATGGGCCTGGTCAAGTTGCTGGCCAAGTTTTTAGTGTCTATCGGCTAACAAGCCTAACTTTTTTAATTGCAGCCCATAATGCAATTAAACACAAATATTTCTAGCTTGTATTTAATTTGTGTGCAAATATTGTTGGTTTTTTGTTGTTGCAAGTTTGCTGACCGAGCCATTTATTTTTGGACATTAGACAAATGTAATTACAATAATTGTTCAACTATTGCAAAAATGTAAATGCAATTTGGAAAAATATGTTAAAAAAAAGTAATTATATTAGTAGTGACAAAGTTTTTATGGAATTTTAGTTTTATTATGTCAATTTTTAAAGAGCTTTTAATAAAATATTTGAGTATACAACTTTCTTAGTTGCTTTCGAGTATGTGTAAATTATTAGCAAAGTAAAGCGATCCAGTTTAGAGATAACTCCAATTAAGCAGCTTCGGCTATGCGCCTCAGTGAACTAGAATCACTTCACATAGTGTTGACGCGTTGTGCAGCTAAGACTTCCCTCTTAGCATTTCCGCATTTTTTTCGATAGCTAATTAAGTTATATAAGCGCTGTGGAATCATAAAGTCAGCCAGCCAGCACATATTCAAGCACTCACTCACTCGCCCAACGGGCGTGTCAACATCTTCACATTTACACTGCCGCAAGATCTGCACATAAATCCATTTCGCAGTTCCAGAGGCATGCACAAGAAGTCGAGCTGGATAGATGGAAGACAGCAGACACTTTTCTATGATGTAATAATATTTTTAATTAAGTCACGCAAAAATTGCGCTAATATACACTGATTCTATTTTCTATTTCTGCTTATAATTGGCACTAACGAAGAGCTAAGAGCTCACAGGTCCCAGAGTCCATTACCCCAAAGGGTCATATAATTATGTAAACAAGGAAGTAACAAGTCGAACTTGGATTTTTTCTTTATGTTTCGACGTGTGGTGCGTAATTGGTAAGAGATCCCGTACCGAATACTTTTACTTGTTGGGCCGTTTCCTACGGAAATTGCCAGCCACTACAGCAGAGCGACATTATCAGGAGGGGTGTCTGTAGTGGAGAGGGGGGTTGTGTTGGTGTAGAGGTTCAGTCAAATGGCAGCCTTAACATTCAAAACAGGCAACTTGCCGTCGTGATTATTTCCATTTCCATTTCCACAGCTCAGGCTAAACGGCAGTCAAGTTTGTTTCCTAAGTCTTTTGTTTTTGGTCACTTGTCGCGCCGCTGTGTTAATTGAAAATGAAAGTGCAAACACCCCGTTTGGAAAAGTGCTGAAAATGAAAATATTTAGACAGTCGACAATCGATAATCAAATGACAAAATGCCCCTTGAAAACTTTCTATGCTCTCTTTTAAGGTTTCCCCTCTTTTGTGCTCGCTTTGCATGCCACACTTCTGATTTCCGCATCGTCGCTTCGTGCATTGTTGTGTGCATTGAAGCGTTATTCAGCCGCTCAAATTTGCTGCTGATTGCTGATAGGTGTGGACCATTTCGTACTGGCCACGTTCAATTAACATGGAAAGTGGCTACAAACGAAAATGAAAACAGAAGCAAATTGAAAACTTCAAGAAGATGGCAAACGATGATTGATCGGTGTTTTTATCGAGTAATTTAATGTCTGTTTTTACAGGAGAACAAAATTTATTAATGATTTGAAAATGATCGTCTATATCAAATTTTATTGATATTTTTATAGATTAGAACATAAGGTCAAAGATAATAGATATTAATGATATAATGCGTATGTGTAATATTTAATGAGATCTTTCTGCTGTACAGTCAGCAAATTAATAACTCTAATGTAGTGATCCTTAAGATTATTTGTATAATGGTAATTTTTTTATGTGGGGAAAATTATAAATTTGGGTGAAAATGTAATATATATATTTATTGATTAGAATATAAAGTTAAATTAATTAGATTTAATGATCTTAATGATTTTTAGTTAAGAAAGATCATATATAATAAAATCATTTTAGTTACGATATATATCAGCAATGATTTATAATGATAATGATCTTTAAAATTATCTGTTATTAAAGAGTAAAAGCTCGAATGTAAATGTCTTTTTTTAATGATTAGAATATTAGGTCTTAGATTTACGATTTATTCATATTAATGCCATTGAGAGCTCAGCTAGCTAATATTTTTACTGTATGGTTCCACTCAACTTATCAATTCACTTTTAAGACTCATAATACGCAGACTACGTGTCTGTTGTCTTTCGCTCCTCTCTATCTATTCCTCGCCACGTATTTCTCTGTGGAAAATGTAAATGCGGCGACTTGTGTTGTGGCTGTCGTTGCTTGCAACAGTTGCTTCAATTTCTGTCGCTAGCTCACCGATCGCCAATCGCCTTGGCAATAACAATAATTTCCTGCTGCAGAAAAATTGCAAGTTGGCTAATTTGAGGCAAATAAACGACGCGCAAATAATATACAATTAATTGCTAGACGCAGTTGGAGTCGTCGCCGTTGTTGTTGCCAATATTGCGAATCTTGCACTCAAAGTCGTTTGGCGGTCAAATGCATTTGCCCAGCATTTAATGCAACATTGCACACAAAAACTCTCTGTTTTTGTGCTGGTATCTTCTGTCTTGCATCTCCAGCTCTCTGGGCAGCTGGACATCTAGGCATGTAGGCAACTGGGCGCTGGGCAACGCCCACACGCAGATTTTTGCTGCTGCTGCTGCTGAGTAAATTGCGATTTGGCGCTGTGATCGGCAAATTATGAAGTGCCAGGAAAGCCATTTAAACGATTTAATGGCATACTGCAAAATACCGAGCTCGTAAATAAGCAGAGCACAGTTGCAGAGCACACACACAAACACGAATAGGGAAACATTTATTTTAAAAATACCTTGGTGGTCCAAAAAAATTAAAAAATAAAATAAAAATGTTTACACTGGTTAAGAAACTTTTTATACATTTCTCAGATGATATAAATTATTACGAGTATTATAACTTAACATTATTTAAATAAATACATGCATTTTTTTATTTTTATAAATTTTCTGATTATTTGAATTCAAAATTAATTTTTACCATACAAAGTATGGCAATTTCCCAAAAGAGGCAAAAACGAAAAAAAACGGAAAGAAAATATGGTAGTGGAAAAACTTTGACCAGGCAGATGAATAATATAAAATTTCAAATTTCAAATTGCTAAACAATAACATTGTGTTATTAATAAATTTTTATTAAATATTTAACCTTAGTTTTGACATATTAAAGTCAGTTATATGCAGCATTAAACCAATGTGCAATCCAAGAAAGATTGCTCCTCACATTGTATCAGCGATTTGCAACAATGTTGGCTATTGCTTTTTGTATTATGCTTCTTGTTTTTGCTGTAGCGGAAGTTGTCGGCATCTTTTCGTATTGTTGTTGTTATTGTAACAATATTGTTATTGTTGCTGGCAGCTACCTGAGCTGCGAGATGAACTTGAAGATCAGCTGAGCGCTGCGCAGAGTCGTCATCACCAACGACGTCGTCGCCGTCGTCGTTGTCTTCGTCATTATTTGATTAATTTGTTGTGTTGGAAAGTTTTGTTGCAAAGTGAAATCAGTTGGGTTTGTTTCACCGACAGCGTTGCTTGCGCCTTACATTGCCTTGCCTTGCCTTGCCTTGTGGCCCAGGCAATTTCAATTCCAATTCCATTTTCCACGTCGCGTTCGCATTCTATTATTATCGGATCTCTGTGTGGGTATAGAGTAGCTAATGCAAAAGGTCTTTTTGGCGCCCCGGCTGCATGCCAAATCAATTGTCTGTTGGCTCTGCGCTTGTCGCTTGATAATAACAATATTTCTGTAATTTTTATGTGATTTTTCTGTGTTGTTTCTCTCTGTCTCGCTATCTATGTTTCTTTCGATGTATTTGATGCCTCCTCGCCCAATGTTTGTCAAGTGTTCCGAATGGCGGCACGTATGAAAACATTTCGTCTGCTTTCTTTTCAAAACTCTTTTCGACGGCTGCCGAGTGTTAAAAATCAGTTTCAGCTACAGCTTCAGTTTCAGCTTCGTCTTTAGCTCTGGAACTTTGCTGCCCGCCCCTTTTGCTACACTTTTTCTTTATGTGGCCCACGGGCGCTAATTGCGCAAGCACATAGTTAGGAGCAGCATATGGAAACGAAAGACCGCAGAAGTGAGCTCAGATCCAATGGCCAACATTTGGATTCAGCTAGTCAGTTTTCAGTTAGCGCTCCATATTGTTTTCCTATGCAAATTAGTTATTAAGCGCATCTTAATTGAATTAACACCATTTGTGGATCGCCAGAGTCTTGCTGTCTATCTAGATATCAGTTAGGGGCACGGGTCCTCATCTGTGACGTTCGCATGTCGGACAAGTGCTAAAGACTATGCAAAACACTAAAAATAACAACGGCTAAGTAAAAATGCTTTGGGCGAGAATATAACTGAATTTTTAACTGGAGCTGAGCGCTGCCTGATACGAAATTCAATGGATATTCAATAATATGTATTCCAGAATATATTGAACCTTTTTGCTAAAAACACTCATTGTTTTCTTAAACTCATATTCCAATGTCTAACAAAGACTGACAGCTATGAGCTCTTACTAATATGTAGGCATAAATGATTATGTGGATAAAAGTAAAAATTTAATTTGGTCGACAGTCCTATGTTTTTATAAACACTATATATCAAAATCCCAACTGTAGCTCAATTGCATATTATTGAGCCATCAGTTGAGCTTTTTCAGGCCCACGAAATATATTGCAATAAATTCCACGAAAAATATTCGCTACACACGTATGTGAATCTTCACACATACTAGACTGCAGTTGGCTGCTCCACTTGAGGCGCCACGCACACACGGCACACAAGCCACACATAGACTAGAGACAAGCATATTACTCATACGTCACGTTGTTGCATGACAGCACCAAACAACAACAACGACGCCGACGACGTCGACTACGCCGTATTTCAATTACAGTTTCAATTTTGTTGCTCATTAAATCGCCTGCATGGCCACAAATGTTGATAAACATTTTACGGCTTAAGCTCTCGTTGTAATTGTTGCAGTTTTTGTTGTGTGTGTGTGTTATGTAAGCGGCACGCGCTCAAGTCCGAAAACCGTTTGTAGTTGGTTTAGTCATTAGGTTTGAAATACTTTAGTTTTCTAGTATTGTTTTAAGCGTCTGTCAGTTAGCCGCATTCATTGCATTTCCTCATGTTATGCATAAGCGTCTTGAAGCACACACATTTGTACTGTATTTTCTTTTTATGATAGCATGATGAGCAGTTGCCCTTTATTGTGGTTATATAATAGAGTAAAAGTTACCCACGCGGCTCTTCCGCTCGTGCATTTCTGCGCCCAACATCCTCCCGTCATCGTCGTTGTTGCCGCTTGTTGTTGTTTCTTTTCTCACGCACTTTAACACCATTTAGTTGATAACAATCGAAAATGTTATTTTTTTCTCATTTATTTTTGGTTTTTGGGGTCCGATTCGTGCATTGCCACTTGCCACAGAGCCGTAAAGCAAGTTGTAGTTGAAGATGCAGTTGAAGCTGCCGCTTTCCCAATACTTATAAGATAAGCAAAGTCCAAAAGCGAGCGGTGAAGGTGGCTCTGGCTGTGGCACTGGCACTGGCGCTGGACCTGCACCCAACCAGTTGCCGACTTGTAATAAAAATGCAGGAAAAAGTACACATCGAAGGAGAAAGTAAACGTTAACGTTAACGTTAACGTTTCGGCTTGCTGCAATGTCGAAATGTTGTTGCAAAGAAAGCAGCGAGCCGGCAAAAGGCAAACAAAAAAGGCAACAACAACACTGCACAGATAAGATAAGGGGGCTTGCGAGGGGTGCAGCATTGGCAGGTAGGTGTAACAGAGGTTATGGGTCCAGCCGTTTGGCAAGTGAATGCGTCTGGGCATTATAATAACGCTCCATACATACATACATATATGTAATAACACGTATAACAACCCCTGAGAACTGGTAATTCACATGTGAAATGAGGTTTAATCATTGCAAATTTCGCAGTATGTATTTTGAGAGATTAACACAATATATATGCATTTGAGATTTGGGAATAAGTTAAGATTGTGGCATCTTCCTTGTTTATTACTTATGTTTTATTCAGAATGTTGTGTTTGGGATAAATTTGAAAAGAAATTTTATCAAATTAATTATAAATATAATTCTGAAAATATGCATAAAACATATAAATCGTCATATAATAATTTTTGTAAAATCATTCAAAGTACAAAATTATATTCTATGCATTTTGTGAAAACTATTTTATTATTTATTTATTAACGATTTTGCTCTAGTAATAACTGAATATCAGAAAATAACTTTTACTTAATACCAAATTTTGCATATACCAAATATATTTGCAGCTTTTTAATCTGAAAGGTAAAAACTAATTTTGCTATACTTTAATTTGACCAATCGAAAATGTAAAATCACAATTTTATTGCTTTTTGTGTCTGCTTTTGGGGTTTATTGAACCCGCCTCATGCCACAAATTTGTATTTGCCGCCATATTTGTGGTGTGTTGCTTTGTAAATTACCAGCACATACACACACACACACATTTGAATCAAATGTGGTATGAAATCAATAAAGCATTGAAATGCATTTGCAGCAGCAGCTGCAGCCAGCTTTTCGCTCGCATCTGCATGCACTTCGGCACTTTGGCTGCCACTTGTTGCACCTTTCTCCTGCTGCTGCTGCCGCAATTCGATGCACACAGCCCGAGACACAGCTACACTTGCCAGTTGATAAATTTCTGCAGCCATAACGGCCACATATGCCGTTGCTACAAATACCTACATACACACACATACACTCACAACTGCCCCGCCCCAATCCCCCCCAACTTATGCGCATAATTTTGCCTTGATTTCATTTTTCTCGCATGCGATTTGCTGGCGGTGCGCATTTTTCAATTTCAAATGCAGTCGAGAGATTGCACCTGAGAGTGTACGATCGATGGGCAGCGGCCAGCTGGCTATTTATTACCTCATCGCAAATGCAAATTTCGTACTTTTAAGATTTAGATTTAGTTGTTGCATTTGCTTTGCATTATTATGCGGCTTCTTCCCAGCAATGGTCAATTGAAAGTATTTTGTTTTTCCCCTTAAAGTCAAATTTTTACCTATGACAAGAGTTCAATGCACCCACCAGAAACCGTTAAATGAGGCATGGAAAGAGTGCGCTTGCCAACACAACAAAAAAAAAAACCTAAAACCAGTTAACAACGTTTTTTAGCCAGTTGCCAATCCATGGACAAGGTCACTTCCGTCACATACCCCGGCACAGCGTTGTGGGTGTTATTGACCTTATATGTTTACTCAAGTTGTGACTTAATTGTTTGTCAAGGCGGCGAGGCCTGTCACAATTTGCAAATTTCCAGAGCACTCTGACTAACTGGGTCAACTTGTTCTCCAATCCCAATGGGCCGTCGCCGCTACACTTCACTCTGACCCAAACAAAGACGTTGCGGAGACGCACAGTGGCGCCTTTGCCTGAAAAACGTTGCAAAAATACAAAATGTGATGTGATATTTTGAACATTTTTAAAACACGGAAAACATGTTATTGAATACCAATGCTCGTCAATGGTATAATTGTCAGAGGAAGTCATGGAATACTAAATTCAGGGATTATAAGAAATTTAGAAATTGTTGAATACTTGCAAGGCGATACGGAAGATCCACTTATATCGTCAACAAGATTGGCGAGATGCCATTTGGATTTACAATTACATATTATTTGGTAAAGTATGTGTATTTTCCATATGCTAATAAGATCCAACTTGGATAATGGCTGACAATTATGAAATAATCCGATAGCAAAGATTTTACCTTTCAAAGCTATGCATATTCTTTCTTTAATGCCTTTAAAATATTGACAACATTATTATTTGGTTCAGAAGATATGAAAAAGGCGCCACTGTGCGACGTTTCAAGTTTGGCCGAACTGCGAAAATTGCTTGCCTTGGGCCATTTAACCAGCATTGACAACGACGCCTTGAGTTTGGCTTCGATGGAGACGTCGTTGATGTGGTAGCGACTGAAGATGACACTGGCAATGAAATTGGAGTCGCTTAGGATCTGGGTGACATGTTGTACATACACATTTTTTTCTCTTCATTTTAATGAGCCATGCAGCCGCCTGCGGCACATATTGACACCGTACTAACTGTTATTCTAGCGAATGTGTGTGTATGTAGATATGTATATGTTAATGTTGGGATTATGCTGGAACTGTTTTAAGATGGGACTATGCTGAAACTGTTAGCATGAAAATGGGCCATCAAAGTTGCTTAACAATATGATTAAAGAAATTATGATCTAGAAATTAGAGCACAATGATGAGCATCTATATTTTCGGCAGGAATCTTAAATGCTTAAAGCAAGAGACAAGCATTTAATTCTTATACAAATAATAGTTAAGAACATACAAATTCAAATATTATAGCTTAAGTTTAATGTTAATTTATTATATTACTTAGTTTTGATTTCTATAATCACACATTAAAAAATTATTATTATTCATTTTACTTGCAGGTATGTATTGAAACATTTGTTGACATTACAGTTTTATATGCTCAAGGAGTAGGCAAACAATTCATCTGGGTAAGTTCAGGGACAGTAAAAGTTTCGCTTTGAGAACCCGACTGAGTCATATCATTGCTAAACATTCAGCTCGAGGGAGATATACACTATAGATAGACTCATCTATTGTTGTTGCTGTCAGCACTCTCTCGCTGTTCTAATGACTCGCTTTGGTTTATCAGGCAGGCGGCATCGGTAATAATTAAGAAAGAGAACCCACAACAAAGGGCAGTTTAATTATGCGCAATTAGTGGGCACTCGCAAAAAAAAAAAACAGAAAAAATTGAAATAAAAAGAAAGATACAATTGTATCTGCAAGTTGCGGTCTGGCCGAGTTTATGACTTCAGTTGTAAACGAAAGCGAAACACACAAAAATGAAAATATGTAGTATTTCCATTGAGTTTTTCTAGTACCTTCACTTTTGTTTTTATACTTTTTTTTTGTGCGTGCGAAATAGTTTTACTTTTACTTGTTATTCTACGGCCCACAGACAACTATAAGAAAAGAGTTGAAAATACCACTGCAACTTTAATTACATATTTTTTGTCAGACAGCAATTAAAATTGGCGAATTGTAAAATTCAAATGTGGTTAAAGTTGTATTTGTTTTTTAATATTTTATTTTTTATAAATTGAAGCATTTTATCAATTACTAAACAGTCGTTTCGATTCATAAAAACTTTCTCAAGTGTTTGGCACTCGATCAATTGAAGCGATTTAACAAAAGATACGCTGAAATAATTACAAAGCCAGCCAGCCACAAGATCATGAAATACAAACCTGAATACATAACCCGCACTTCAGTGTACCCTTACTTATAAGTATAACCAACAATTATTGTCAAGTAATTTGAATTTTGGAAAGTAAAAGTCAGAAGTGTGTGTGTGTGTGTGTGTGTTGCACTGTCAACTGTTGGGGAAACCTCCTCTCCGTTAGTCTCAGATGACTTTAGCTCCACATATGCTTATTAGGTTTTTATCGAGACTTGTTTGTCATGTAATCAAAATCACTCGCATGCATCAATTGTTCAATTAGTCGGTTCAATCATGCAATCAAGTGCGACCGACGCATGCGATTGCCCCTTCCCGAAGGCAGCAACGAATGGAAGTGGAAAAGAAATGTGGCTTGTAGCGGTTTCTTACAGTCCACGGACTTGTTTAATCATAGTCTGCACTGTTCTCATAGTGTTGACAATCCAATAGATTTGTTTTTATGCTATAAAGCGATGTAATTATTATTATTATGTTTTATTTATTATTATTACTTATTGGCAATTATTATTAATTAATTGTGCTTCGTTTATGTAAATGATATCTCATTAGCTTAGCGCTTTAATTCATTATCTAATATTTGTAATTATTATTTAATCACTTATGCAATGTGTATTTGAATACTAAGGTTTTGTATTTAAGTAGTACGGAGTCAAATATATATTCAGCTATCTAATTAATACCACTTTGTTCGTGGTACTTATTTTATTTTTTATCGAATGACCAGACGAATTTGGTGTTTTCTAAATATTTAAATACATTTGAAATAAATCAAATTAATCATCATAATTTATTTAAAAACCAATTAACGCAAAACACAAATGATTTTTTTTAGTGGATTTTAAAAATGCGCAATATTAATTTAATACATTTTTTTCATTTGTTAAATAAAAATTGTTAAATATAATTTTAGTTTAAATGAAAAAATCAATGAGTAAATGTAAATTTCGAAGATGTTGAATATTGACCATACAAAATGATGTCTGCAACTAATTTATTAGACATTCAAATTACTAACTAACATTTTCCCAGTCATATTTTAGATTTCCCAATCTAAATGAACCATAAATTGGAATATAATTGTCATTTGCAGCAATTTGGCTTGCATGCACATTGCATAAATACAAATTTCTAGTTATATGTTATCCAATTAAACCTTACTCGGCTTAAAGATTGCCGCCTCAATCAACTCATCTGATCCCATCTCATCTCAGCTCAATTTATCTGCATTTCCACTTTGAATTTATCTGGATACATTTCCTGACTACGGCTCATTATAGGCCGCTGGCGGCACCCGCACCAGGCACCCCCACCCAACCCCAACATGAAAATCAATGGAAATGTCCATTGGCTGGTAAAATATGCAACGAGTTTTTGGCCATACAATAACGAGCAACAGCCACGACAGTATGCCATAATTTCAGTCGAGGCAATGGCTAAAATACTTGCCAGAGTATTTTGTATTTTATGAAAGTGAAATTTCTCGTCTCTGGCCGTTGCCTATGGCCGCGGGGCCAGCGTCAGTTAAACAACCCAACAACCAACCAGACAACAAGTCAGCCAGCCAGTCAGACAGCCAGCCAGCCAGCCAGCCAGCCAGCTAGCCAGCAAGTCAAACATCCAACTATCCAGCTAGCCGACTGGATGCTGCGCTTGACGCTGACGCTGATGATGACGTTGATGAAACAACAAACAAACAAAGCAAGCAACATGTGAGTCCCCAACATCTCCCCCTCCATCTACGTTTCTGCCTACTCTCTTGTCTCTTGGGCCACTTGACGACGATGTCTGTCAACGAGCAAATGAAAGTGTTTGCTCTTTTGGGCGATGAAAAGGTGAGCGATGTGGTGCGGTGATTGCGGGTGCCACTCATAAGTTTTATTACCACACACAAAAGCACATGATTTTTCATATTTCTTCAAAAGAAGAAAGTACACGAGCTTGCCCAGACACGGACCTAACTCCACCGCACGGCTGGAACTGTCTTCTCGAGTGGCTTTCTTGATGACTGGCGCTCAAATCCCACGCTCCGGTCTGGAATGGTCAGCAAATTAATTGCCAATTAAATGCCTAGATAATCACATTCGATTTGCCTTTTGCCAAAATGCCAGAAATATCATTCAACACATGAATTTAATAATAATAATAATATTTAAAATATGTTCCGATTTGCTGCACGGTACACTTTTCGTTTTTATACTCAGAATCTATCAAAAATGGGATAAAGAGTATAATGGTTTTGTCCAAAAGTATTTAACAGGCATAAGAAAGCATCTTCGACCCTATGAAGTATATATATTATTGATCACTATCAACAGCAGCGTCTTTTAAGCCATGTCTGTTCGTCTGTCTGTCCGTCTGCATGAGAGGATAAGTAATGACCAAACGGATTTAGGGTTGAAAATCGGGCTAGTTTCGCAAAAAAATCAGAAATTTAATTTTTCAAAAACTCATAAACTTGAGATGTAGAATTAAATAAGATGCCAAATAATGATCAAAACGGAAAAGATAAAAAAAAAAAAAAAAATTTCAAAAACCCCAAAAAAATGGAAAAAGGGAAAAAAAAAAAAACATTTAAAAAATATTATAATATATACACTATTAATATTTTACTTTATTTAATTGAGTAAAACTATCAAAATATGTTAAAAACTATAAGAAAAACACTTTATATACTTTATTTACACGTCTCCTGTGTACGTTCGCAATTACTTTTAATTTCGTAGATTATTTTTAGAAATTATCAATAATTTCCGTAACCTGAATTGGTAGTCTATCAGCCTTACTACCGCAGCAGCCTTCAATCCTCAAGCAACAGCTGCTTCCACTTTCCTCTGGCACTCGCTTAACAATTTCACAGCTTTTGCTTTTGTGACCCTTTCAGCGAGCAAACGAAAAAAAAAAAAACAAAACAAAAACTGGTGCAAAAACAAAAACCGAAGCCAATCCGCATGAATGACAACGAAAGACAAAAGACGTGGAGGACGCTGAGCAAATTACATACTCGCAGTGCTCCGCAGTACTAGTGCTCGAGTGAAATAAATAGAACAAAACTTTTGCTTTCACCTTTGCAGTCAGTATTCAAGGCGGTCTGCGTTGCGTCCCCGCCTCCCGCTGCCCGCTGCCCGCTCCCCTCGACCCATCACCCACTACCCACTAAAAGGGGCAACTGTTAGGCAGATGCCAAGAGCCACTCAACGACAGTTCCGGGCAAACGTTTTGCATGTTTTTTGTTTTATTTTTTTTTTGTATGTTAAAAAGGCAGCGTTGTTGCTATTGTCGAATGGGGAAGGGGTGGCGGGAAGGGGGGGGACCTACCACAACAATAGATGAGGCCGAAAGCTTCCCGGGCAGAATGCGGAGTGGTTGTTGTTGATGTTCGTTTGGTGTTGCTCTTTTTGTTGTGTTGGCGTTTGGCGCACAATTTGCATGCCAAAAGCAGCAGCGAAGCGAGGTGAGCGGTTGTTCTTGTTGTTGTTGGCCTAGCCAATTTGTTATTTGCCTTTTGAGGCGCACGCGCTGCCTTTTCAATTTGCGGTCCGGTCTGCCCTACTCGTGCTGCACTTGAGAGAGGCAGGGCGACAGAGAGAGAGAGAGAGAGGGAGAGGGAGAGGAAGAGACAGAACTGAACTGCGCCTGCAACTGGCCCAGTGACCAAATGAACCACATTTTCGTTGCTACACATTGGGGCATAGAGTAGATTTTGCTATTTAGATATTCTAAACATGAGGCGCAGACGCAAATTTTGCGCATCCGTAAGATTAAAACAAAATGCTCAACGCATGCAAATGCGCTGCAAGAAAGTTTGCTGTCAACTTTCATTGCTATGGCTAGAAATGTTACTAGCGGAATTTACGAGAGTTACGGGCAGCTGACAGCTTGTTGGAAAGTTTTTGGAGTAAGCCCTATCTGCTGGATCTCAACACTTGCCAAAAAGCAACTCAATGTCATGTCGAAAACAAAAGATTTAGGCAACAAACTTGCCAACTTGATCTAAGAAATAACAACTGCAACAGTGACACTCTCAAATACATTCAGAGAGCTTGTAATTACTTTGGTAAATGTCAAGGCCTTTCATGCAAATAGAGTCAACCATTAAATTAAGATTAATCCACACGATGATTTCAACAGATTAGCCCAGTTACTTAATAAGCTCAGCCATACGATATGCGTGCGGTCTATACATAAATCTTATATTTTGTTTTCGATTATATCTTCATCAAAATAATTTGGTGCCTCACTTATGCCAACACAATCTGCACAGTCGCTCTGTGTAAATGTGAAGGTTAGGCCCGTCGAACGCCTGCCATTTTAGCATAATTTAAAATTACTTTTTTTTAAATCCAGAGTTAAAATTTACATCAGTTTGTTTTTCTCTTTTTTGGGCTTTGCGTGCTAAAAAGTGATTATGATTTTTACTTTTCTTGCATATTTTGTATCTTAATGCAAACACGTTTAAAGTTTATTTCGAATGGAAACTAGTTTCATACATGATCTGTACGCATGTTTGTTGTTGTTGCGCGTTACTGCTCCCCTGGTCAATTTACAGCCTGATAAGTTTAGCCGGTTTTTGGCCATTTCTGACGGCGGCCAGACGCATAGACGACACAAACGATGATTTATAAATATTTATGAAACTATTTTTATGGCTGTAGCTTTTTTTTCAAGACATTTATGTGCTAATCAAATGATTTGTGCATAGACAAAATTAGTTGGGCTTGGAATTTTTTTTCGGTTTTTACTGACAATATGTGAGCCAAATTTGAGTTGAGCTGCAGGTTGTTTATATGCTTAAAATGCAGGAAGTCAAATAAATCATTCGAAAATGCTAAAACACAAGATTTATGTGTAAAGTTATAAATTTTATTTTAATGGATACATATGCATATGCAATCGAAAATACTAAAATTGAGCAAGTAATTCAGCACACTTCTGTTTTGCTCTTAAATTCATATTTAACATTTTTCTTTTTACAACTTTTCTTACACTCACTGAGTAATGTGCTTAAATAAATCATTTAGACTCTTAATCGCTTAGTTAATCGCAGTCGCATTTTTCTTTTGATGAGCTGTCCAAATTTGCCATCAGTCGGAAAACGTTTGTGAAAAACACACGCAAGTATGCACACAAATATTTCGATGACTTGAGCTTAAAGTTGGAGTCATAAATTTGCTGTTCATTACATTTTGTTAATGTTATTTAGCACGCGGCAGGTCACGTAATCGTAAACGGAGCCCCAAAACCCGCACCCCCAACCCCCGACTTGTCAAGCTGGAAGCTGCGCTAATGACAAATACTCCAAAGCTAGTCAACAATAATGATAACTAAAAGACGCTTGCTTTTATATATAATTTATAGGCATTGGGGCATTGGATAGCGTTACGAATCGAGTTAAAGTTTACATTTTGCGCAATCACTAGAGTGAGACTTTTAATTTTAATCAGCTCAACACTCTCACTTTTTGCTCTTGAGGCCCTATAATTAAAAATTACGCATATATATATATACGTCTATATATAGTTTATGAAGTCGAGTGCCATACATAATTCGGCTGATTACTTAATTAAATTGTAGCGAATCAGGTTGTATAAGAGTTGAGCAAAAAATTTGTTCGATGCGTTGTCTTGACTCTTCTTTAACCCAAAAAGAAAATATATTTAATTAAAGTGCACGCCTCGCTGCAGCACACATATACACACACACACACACACACACACACATACTCAGGCATTACACACCCACATTTCACTAACTAAACCAATTGGTCAGGCTTCGGTTTTGGGTTGGTCCCTGACCGCAAACGAGAACGCCTCACAGTTATAATAATATTGCGCATACGCCACCTACAACGTCAGCTAGCCCTGGGCCCCGGCCTAGCCAGGCAACAACTCCTCTTTGCTGTTGCCTGGACCCAAAACAACGAAAATATAATAACAATATTTTTCAAACAACAAAAGAAATCAACTAGAAGCGCCCTGAGCCTAACTGAACGAAAAACCAAACCCATTTTAACCGTTAAGCACATTTGACTAAATCTGCTACACATGGCAGCCCATAGGCGCAGGTTCAGGTGAATGGAACTGCAGCACGGCTGCTTGGCTTGGCTACAAAGTCGGCAGGGGAGGGTGCAGGTACAGGTGCAGCGGTTGCATTTACTGCAGGAAATGCGCAGAGCATGCGCGAGCTTCAACTGGAATGGTCCAAACTTTTTTTGTTTTATTTTCTTGAGCTAGATAGCAGATCGCTATACTAACAACAATAGATAACAAGAATTAGTGACGATGACTGTAATGAACCGAAGTGCCGATACACTTACAGCTACTTAGTGGAGGCTTTTATTGTTTGTTTGTTAATCCTTTTAAATTTAAATATTTATATGTTCATTTGATATACATTTATTAAAGTTGCTCTAAAATTAAATATCAAAATAATGAAATGTATCTTTCATGTATTAGCTAATTTATTTTACCCAAATGCATTATCTTTATTTTATATATATGGAAAATTGTATTCTTGGAATCTAATCAATATACAAAAATACAAAAAGCAAATTAGAAAAATAAATTAAATTTTTTTTCAAAGTTTGGGGAATGTAATTTGTTAAGTTAGATATATATTTTGTAAATAGTAGTTTTACAAAACTTTAAATATTTTAAAATAAATTTACAATTGTTGTTTTTTAATCGACTCAAGCTCCAATAATTATGGCTTTTATTAAACTTATTTTCATTTCGAAATAAACTGTATTTAGTAAATGGTTAGAAAAAGGGCCTATACTTTAATTTTAAAATATAAAATAAGGATAACTACATGATCAATTACCAATTCAGCAAACATAGCTGTGATGATAAAGATACAACTGTACCCGATTCGGGCAGCGTATTTAAAAGGTAGCACGAACGCAGGTCACTTGTTGCTGCAGGAAGCCAACAGAGAGAGAGAGAGAGAGAGAGAAAGAGAGGCGCGAGGCAGCGGCAGCAGCTGACAAGAGGAAGAGTAACTGAAAACAGCCCACATGCTGCACACACGAGGCGAGTGAAAACAGTTAAGACAGCAACAGCAACAACAACAACAACATTAATAGCAACAACTGCCAACTGCAACAGGAAGACCTTAAACTTGGCCTCAACGGCAGCAGCAACCGCAGCAGCAGCAGCAGCAGCGACGATGCAACAACATCGTGAACAGCAACAACAACAACAACAACAACTACTGCACAGTCAAACACACAATTCAATTTTATTTCATTTACGTTGTGGTGGCTGCTGCTTATTGTTGTTGTTGTTGTTGTTGTTGCCATTCGCTGGCTCGTTTGGCTGCCTGGCTAGCAGTTTGTGTGTGGGCCGCTTGCCTGCCTGCACCTCGGTTCGTCGGATCGTTTGGATCGTTTGGATTGCAGCTCCTCGAGCGCGAGCCTCATGAATGGGAGCCGCAGATTGCCGCAGCTTCTAACTCATTTCTACTGTTGTTGTTGCCTTCGGTTTTTGCCTTTTTGTGAATTGGCGTAAAAATGTTGTGAGAACAAATGGTTGTTAACTTTTGCACATTTTTTTCGCTCGCAACTAGGTTTTTTTTTACTTTTCCATTTTATATTAGTTTTTGTGTTGATTTTGTCTTTGCAGCAATTGCTGTTGTTCTTGGCGGCGTTAGATTGCGTTTAACTGTTAAACGAACCAGCGGCAAGTTCGTTGCCTAAGTCTTTCGTTTATTATTTTAAGTTTTGGCTTTTTTTGCTTGGCTGTTGCGCGCGTGATTTTATTGCCTATGCCAGAGTTACTTGTTGTTGTAATAATAATAATCATAGTTTATCTGTGCAGTGCAGTCCAGTGATTGAGGTGGCTGCGCCTGCGCCGTTAGGGTTACCTAATTTTTTATGATATTTTGTTGGATTTTTGTTAGGTTTTTATTTTTTTATTTTTGGGTAGGGCGCTGAGTGAGACGAAGGAGGCTATGGATTAGTGGGACGCAGGTGGGCATATCTCATAAATTGAAATCCTAAATTGTGGGCGTTAACGTAGTTAGCGGTGACAGCTGAAGGGGCGTGATATGCATCAGGTTGAGAAGACGGATTAAAGAGACAGTTAGTTGCTTAAAGGTAAAGTGAAAAGCTAAAAAAACGTTTTTTGAAATGTAAATAAAATGTAATAAATAAAATAATAAAATGATATAAAATTTAAGCATTATCTTTTTCGTTTAGCTACTGTTTGAAACGTCTCCATACTTTTATCACTTGAGGCTTGGGTTTTTTTAAGAGACCAAGTTTTTAATATCAGAATGTCGAACCGCCCAAAGTGCTCACCCCAAACAATCGCTTGCGTCCCACAACCTTGAAAACTCAACACCAAATTCAGCATAAATGAGACAAATAATAACATTTACATATATTATGACATTAAACATAAAGATTGCTTATTGTGCAGAACGAACAAAGAAGAGACAAAAGAGCCAATCTATTAAAAAATCACACTGATTGTAGAATGTTTAAGATAGCCATAAAACATCACATTGTAAGCAACAGAAGATATACGAACTATAGAAATAAAAAAAACACCTGTGTAAACCACACAAAAAGTTGCCTTTCATATGGAAAAAAAAAACAAATATAAAAAATTCAGTCTTTTGATGGCTGTGTGACAAAAACTAAAAATCTGCCATAGCGATAGAGAGACGGGCTACAACTTAAGATATTTTTTTTTTGGTCTGGCTAAACCAGATCTGTGAAGGTCAGCGCGTTTAGCAACTCTGCTTTCAGAGGGAACCGTTTTTAGTTGACTTCCTCCTATGGTTACAGCTGGTGGCATCTCTCTCTCTCTCTCTTCTCCAGGTCAGTGTGCAGCTGGAACGTCAACTTTAATTGCGTGTCAAGTGCTCATTTGGCCAATAAATCAGGCGGGCAGCTTTTAATGCAAATATCACGTTGGGTCACAACATCACATCCAGAGTCTCAGTCGGAGTCTGGGGGTCTGGCTTTGCTGGCAATTAGCGCAGCTCATGAGCAGCGCTGAATTTATATTATTAGATACGTTTACAGTTATGCCAACTGATTTGTGGCTGTCGCTGCCTTTCCTTTCTTACAGCATTTAGTCAAAGTCACACCAAAAAACCTCAGAGGCAACACAGAGCCAAAGACTCAGGTCTCAGTCTCAGTCTCAGTCATCGTCATCGTCATCATTCTCATCTCGTGGCGTTGCGGAGTAGGTTAATAGTGCCAAAACGTTGCGACGAGTCATTGCGGCAGCAGCAGCAGCAATAGCAGCAACAGTAACTGCAGCAGCAACACTTAAGCAACAACAACAACAACAACAGCAGCATTTATAGCAATGACTCTAAGAACAAACGTTGCGCCATTTCTTTTGTAGCACAGCAGTTGCACCCTTTCATTCGCTTAGACACTTTTCCCAGGAACCCCATCAGCCCACTCACCCCCTGCCCTATTGGCAAATATTATTATTATGCACCCAAGCCTGAGTCGCGAATCGAAGCATTGCCAAACGCGAGTGCAGCATATTTATGCAGCATTATTATTTATTTTATTGACAGCTTTTCTTTTTGGTATACTCTAACAGCTGATTGAGAGTCCTTTGCTTTGTGTCAGGTAGCTCGAACATTTTATCAATAGTGCTTGAACTTAGGTGACTACTAAATGGGAAATCCTAAGCAAACACATTCGAAGACAACTTCAGTGGTGATACGGTATATTTTGATCAAGTTACCGAAGAGAATTTGGATCCAAGACTAAGTATGTCTTGAAAAAAAACATATATATTAATTTTCTTGGCTTTTTGGGTCTATCTGCCTAAAAAAAATGTTGATTTTGCAGAGAGTAAAATAATGTAACAAGATAAAATCTGTTTAGAGGGCTTAACACTTATTAACATAAAGTAGTTGCTCCTCAATCGTCACCTTAAATAATCAAGAAATTATTGTCAAACCATTTAAAGTTATAAATCTATAATTGTACATTTTTAAGATTTTAAATCTAATATTTGTATTAAAATTAGAAATGCTTGCTATAATCTACCATATTCTCTTAATTTATATTTGAAATATATATACTCAAAAAGCCCATCAAATATTGTATTTTTAAATAATAATTTATATTTTAAAGGAAAAACCATCAATGTCTTTATTTCCTACGTTAAATTTAATATTAATATTATATATATATATATCACTAAAGAGAATTTGAGCATCATAAGAACCCGATTCCAAAATTGATCCCATGCCCTGTTGTCTTACTTAATGCCTTGTGATCGACACAAGCTCAATCGACGGCAACATGAAGTTGCAGCAGCAGCAGCAGTCGTTGCAGATTTGGACTGACTGCTGCTGCAAGTCCAAGTGCCAATAATTTCCAGCTGTCCAGAACGAACCTTTTACTTTGCGCTAATAAATTGCCACTAAACGACTTCGTCGGGTGAGGACTTTGACTGCGACGGCGACTGCGACTGCAACTTGGTGTCTTGTGCTGCATGCGGCATGCGCTACAATTGTTGCGCCATAATTTCCCATCAAATTTTTCACACTCGCTGCGGCCGCTTGCGATAATCAAATATTTGACCTCTGCAGCAAATAAATTTCAATGCAATCGCAACTAACACCAAAAAAAATGCCCGGCAAACGTGAAAGCGCATTGCCTGCGCCTGCGCCGACGTCGGCGTCGCCGTCACCGTCGCTGTCGACGTTGCGTGTTAAACACAATTCAAAGTCTATAATTATTGTAGAATTGCCAGCAGAACCAACACGGGACACACCGAGCAGCAAGCAGCGCGCATCGGGCACGTTTCCAGATCCCAGCAAAGAGGCTGGCGGCAGCTGCTCGCCGCTCGCCGCTCGCAGCTTTGCGACTGCACATGGAACATGAAAATTGTAGCGTGTAGCTGCAGCACACACACACACACACACACTCACACCGAAAAAAAAAATAGAAGAATTCCAAACACACATTCTAATTCCACATTCGCCTCGACTTGACACACTGCTGGCAGGGAGCTGCAACTGAAGCTGTAGTTGTACACTGATAAAAATCTAGTAAACCGTACTCAAATTGTGTCAGAGGTACAGCTAGTTCGAATATTCTTGAGCACAGTACAAAACAGTAACAAGGGATTCTTAATTTAAAATCGGCTTAAGAATAAACAAACTTGAATCATATTACAGCATAAAATTAACCAATTTGCTTGTATACCAAGGCAATAACATAGAAATATTGTGTAAGTGAAATTATATATACATATATATATGTGGCTGGTTTTGAGTCCTGAAATTTAGCTAAGAAGATAAAGTTGTCAAAATTTGCACCACTCTCATCTTTTATTTTACTCTTAGTACTCCATAAGGGGATTTCATACTTAGCCCAAGCGTTATACGTTATACGATTTATATAATTTTATTCATTGATTCATTTATTGCAGCCATTTTTTGCTGTGTAGCTGTAGCTGGGGATCGCTATCTCTTCAGCTGGTTGTGATTCAGTTGGGGCGCCTGTGAGAATCGCTTGCTTAACTGTTCACAGATCTACGAGCTGTTGTGTCTGTATCTGTGTTTGTGTGTGTGTGTGTGTGTGTGCAATTAATGCCCAGAACCGCAAGTTGCCATTTGTGTTTGCCTTTTTCGGGGAAGCGGAAGCGTTGCACACGCCCACTTGTCGCTCGCTAACTGGCATTGCAGTTGTGCACAGCTTTTGATGTTTGCTATCGTTGTCTCGGCTATGGGACGTGCCATACCCAGTCGAAAGTCGGCAGCAGGATCTGGCACCACAATTGTTTGGCACGCCCACACCATTTGAGACGACGCCGCCGCCACCGCTGCCGTTGCGGCCGGAGTTGAAAGTTCTTCTGCCGACTAAACTAATTGTAAACTGTTGTTCGCGTTTGCTTAACTGTTGCTTGTTAGCCGCTTGTTTATTAACAATTTAACGCTCCACACGATATTCGTAACAGACGCTGCTCTCTCTTAACTCAACTCTCAGCTCCTCGCTCAAGTGCCGCAAGTGGCAACTAGGGGTGGCAGGATGGCGGCCGGGGCGTTACTTATCAACTGGCCGTCAGTCCACTAACAAATTTATGCATTGTAAACTCTTTTGGCAGCACATAAAATGCGCCGTTTTATGCGCTGACCGTTTGACCTTTTGCATGTGTTAAGTTCTTCACGCTCGCTGTGTTGTAGTTCTTGTTGTTGCTGTTGTTGTTGTTGTCTTGTGTGCTGGCTGTGTGTGCTCATAACTGTCACAGGACGGCAAATGGGGCGTGCTGGGTGGCTGGCAACTGGTGGGCGTTTTAAGCGTTCACGGTTACAGCTTTGGGGCGCTATTTAAAGTGTGCAAAAACAAACGACTTAGACAACCATGTTTATTTGAGTTTTATGATTGCTGGCCATAAAAAACTCTTGATAAACATTTTTGACTAAAGACTAGCTCTCATTTGGTATCAGAAATCGAATAAAAATTCATTTTTGAGATTAAGATATTACAAATATATTTTATAGCTTGTATTCTCTAACTTAAAAAAAAAATAAATTTTTTTACATATTTTTTTATTTGTTGAGATTATATTATATATATATATTATAAGTAGAGAGTATTTTGTATTAGCTTTAGCATTTCGTATGCCATTGTCATAGCCCTACAACTAACTATTGTTATTTATTTTTCATTGTACTTGCAGGTAAGTTGTTCACGTCGAGCAATCGCAATACGATCTCTGTGTATAGTACTACACGCTGGAGTTATGTAAGTGGACAAACAGCAACTAATGCAAATAATTGGCCAGTTAGTTGAATGGGGCAGACCAACGCCCTGGTGGGCAGCAGCAGCAGCAGCCGCAGCAGCGAAAAGTAAACAAAACTGAAGCGAAATTGTAACAAAGCCGAAAACCAATTTTAATTTCAAATGTTAACGATTTTCGTGTAAACAAAAAGGCGAGTGTGTCAGTGTATGTCTTGTTGCTGTTGTTGCTGTTGCTGTTGTGCGACTTGCATAAGTTGCAATTTGAGCTAAATAGAAGCCAAAGCCAGCAAAATAATAACGGGCAACCAGAGCTAATGATGCGACATGTTAGCCAACATGTGAGGAGGAGGGCGGTGGCTGATTTGAAAAAAAAGAGTAGAAAAAATGCGTCACGCTTACCGTTAAAGCACGCACGCAGCATGCAGGCAGTGCCCCATGGGAGAGCTGTGCCGCATCCTAAAAGTTCAAATCCGAATGCGAAATCCACATTGCTGGCTTCCGTGTCTGCCTCACTGCCTCACTGTCTCGCTGCCTCGCTGCCTCACTGTCCCGCTGCCCAGCATGTGGCGCGCTCCCTTTTTGGCAAATTTGGTGCAGCATCGCAGCGCCTTTCACAAAATCTAATCAGCAAACGGCCGCGGCCGTGGCCATTCCGACTCGGATTCGGATTGGATCGCAGCAATTTACTCAAGCGCAAAATTAGCAACTAAGTCGGCGCACAGTTTGATGCTGAGGCGCTTGATTTACAGGCGCTGGGGAGAAACGATGAGATGCAAGGCGGCGGGCATTACCTCAAATAGTTAACTTTTACCCGTACACACGATACGTGCAAATCTGAACATGGAAATCTTGTTAGACTCGCCGACAGCTCGACATCCTGTGGGGCATTCTAATTGAAATTCCGGGCGATGCCGCCGCCGAAGATGATGACGTGCCAGGAGTTGTATGCTTTCAGGCTATTCAGGCGCTACTTGCATGCAGCAATGATGCAAATTTGATGCCATCTGTGCACAATTAGTTGTCAATATTGCGCATACGACATGTATGCACAAAAATACAGACGAATCATATACAGAAAAGACAAACGAATGGCAAACAAAACGTACAACAGCAAAGCAAACAAAAACTGTATGACTGACTCATTTGCCAACGTTTTGCAACACGCAACAACAATCTAGGCACGCAACTGACCAGCGCACAGTGGGGCAAGTAGCTGGGAAAAATGTATATATGGGCTGAAATTTTTCAATAAAAGAGTTTTTATGAAAATCTAACAATCATTTGAAGAAGAAGAAGCAGAAGCAGAAAAAGTTAATTTGCATAGTCAATGTTATATCATTACCAAATTTCAATATTCTTCAAAATATTCTACAGGCTATACAGTTCACAAAATATAAAAAAGATGCAGATAATATATTATAAATGTATTGTGTGTATTTTTATACAGTACTTTAGGATAATCATGGCAGAAACAATGTATGGTCGGAATGTTCTATGTTCTATAGGGGCTGCACAATCTGATAGGTCAAGGAATTTTTAAGTTCATTATAATCAAAATAATAATATTGGTATGTAGATGCTTTTAGACTCCGTCTATATTCGTGGCCTGCTTTTAGCATTAGTTGACTGTCCTTCATTTTCAACTTTGCCTCACTATGCAGCCGCAAGTGACATCCAGTTGAACGTAGCTAGGCATCAGCGTGACTGGCATCGACACCTTTAAACGCGTACCTCTTGTTGGCTTTGGTCCACCATAGTATTTAGGCTCATGTACGCACTGAGCCCGTCAAGAGCAGCGACCATTTGCATAAAGACACCAAGCCCACTAAAAACTAAAAAAAAATAGAAATGAAAAACGTTTATCGTTCGTTAGACGCTTGCTCTCAATTCAGTGCGTTGGACAACACGTTCGAGAGTCGTCGATAAAGAGCCGAACACAAAGTCCACTGCAATTTACTTGTGTGTGACACATATGTGTATTTTGTGTGGAACGGCAACAGGTGAAACATGGCTCCAAGGCGGAGCACGTGAGTGAGTCAGACTGCAACTATGAATCGGACATAGTACATATACATATAGGTATGAAGCAATCGGCGACGGGGCGTTCCGACTTGCAGCCTCCCAATTATGCAGTGCCCCCAGAATTTATGTTATGCTTATGCCTTGGCACGCTCCGGGGCAGTCTCGATTGTGAATGCAGCCCAAGGAGCGTGTCTTGAGTGGAAATCTTGCGGGCATTTTTACCGCTCACATAGGTAAATCAATGTAAACTGTGTCAGCCATAAGGCTTAAAGATGTTAACTACTCCCTGCTTGGGTCACATATTAATATGAAAGTATGTGTAACTCTGATGGTTTGCCCTGCGGCCGAGCTAGAGAACAGACTAGCTGGGCAGGTGATTAGTAAATAACTGCTAAAGACACTTTAACGAGCTTGTTAGACATTAGATGCCAGATAATCGGAAGTATATATATGTTACCTTACAAATAATTTGTTACTAAAAATTAAATATGCACATATATTTCCGTTTATTAATTTTGCACTTTCACAAAAAGTGTGGTTTTGTTTTCCGTCGATTTAAAATTTTTTTTTCATCTCGTATGTTTCAAAGAAACAGTTTACTTTGAAGTTATTAAACCAAGATAATAAATTGTTATTATGATTTAAATATACATTGTATTCTAGAGCAATTATAAATAATAATCACAATTCTTTCATTCATTTGCTTATCTGTCTCATTGAATTTTAGAGAGTTCATTAAACATGTTTTAATTTTGAGTTAAATATAATAAAAGTTTCATTATCTAGTTTAGGCATATTTCAACATTATTCGAATACGTATATACAAAATTCTTTCATTATTAAAAACAATTTAGCGGTAGATGATGTAATGATAATATTCATCGATCTCATTTCCCAAAAGTTTTTTGAGTGCTTTATAAATCAAAGGGACTTCTTCCTCTTCTGTTTTTCAAATTCCTCTGCACAATTACAGTTTAATAGCTTAAGAACTTACCGTGGGTGGTCTTTCAATATTAGGTACCCAGAGCACAATGCCCATACCACACTCACACACACACACGCACACACACATACGCGCACACACAAATCTGCTCATAAGCGAGCATAACTCAATAGCTGAGGCTCATTAGCAGCACACGCAGCCGAAAACACCGTAGCCATTAGGGCCTGCGTCGTATAGTAGGAAGGGGAAGTGGGGGAGTGAGTATGTAGGAGGTGCTGCAGGTCTTGCGCACTCAACTTAAGTGGCAACTTTAGCCGGGATACATGCCGCCAAACATTGTGTGCTACAGTAGCCTCAATTTGTACGAGTTTTTTTTTGTATTTTTCCAGCAAGCAAGAATATTCTAACTAATAGCCAAAGAGTGGGCGAGAAAGAGAGAGACAGAGAGAGAGGGTTGGCAGAGAAAGGGGTAGATTGCCATACAAAGTGGAGCTCAATTTCCTAGCGGCCCACGAAGTTGGAGTCTTCATCGTCGCCGCTGGTGAAGTCAAGCCGTGCGCGTAATGAGCGTTAAATTTGTGGCCCGCTTTTGTTAACGTTTTTGTTGTTGTTGTTTTTCTTACTTATTTTTGGGCAAGTTCTAATCACCGGAGAGCACGCTTCGTTATTAGTAAAATTAGTCACAAAACGGTTTCCAAAAAACATTTTCTGCTCAGCCAACTTTAATTATTGCAAATTTTTGAGTTGCCTTCTTTTTTTGTTGCTGCCTCTAATGAAAACTCATTAAACGCTTTGGCAGCAGCATTAAGAATAGCAACAACAATGTTGCTGTTTTTATAGCCTTTTATAGCTGTTGTGCTTTGATGGGCTGATCGCCATATGTGGGTCAGCATAAATTATGAAAGATATAAATTATGTTTATAGCTACACAAGTACAAAAGTACTCAGCCAAAGCATCCAGCTCTCAAGTTTGTCCGCCACTGCTGCCTTTCACTGCTATCAATAAATATTTTCATTTCGCTCAGTGCGATGTGCCTGCGATAAAGACAAACAGCCTGCCAATATGAATTAGCTAAGCGAATTGGCCATTTGGCCAGTTGGTAAACAACTCCACAGCAACAGCAACAGCAACGGCAACAGCAACAACAACTGGCCCGTTCCCTGGCAACGTGCTACTCCAATATCATCATTATCATTAGCACAGGCTTGCGCCCAGAAAATAGCCAGCAAAACTGTAGCAGTTGATAAATGTTTATGTTGATAGCCAGCGAAAACCATAAAAAACAACAGCACAAGCAATAGCGGAAAATATATTTTAATTGAAGCTTAGATGCCCTTCTAAACTTTAAGGTTGGGTTTTATTCGATTAAAACGAATATAAAAAATAAATAATAATAAATTACATTTTTAGACTGTATCTTAGATATTGTATTATTTGGTAATACAAAAATATAATAAATTAATAGGCTATAAAATAAATTGTAGTAATGTAGAAATCATTATTTTAAACTAAAAATATATGATACTGTATCGAAAAAATAAAGGAAAACAAGCAAGTACTTTTTAATTGATTTTGCAAGAAACAGTGGCTAATTACAGTTTTAGACAACGATCTTTAAGTTTCTATATATGCACACATACATATCCATTTAGAAGCCGTTAAAATGATTGCCAAGTGCGTTTGTCAAATGTCGAAATACCCTTTGGGGGTAAGTGTATATAATGTGCATTAGCTTCCTGCTAGCCGAAGGTTAACAAAGTTCAGGTAGAAATTCCATTCATTCTGCTGCATCTGGAGCTGCACTCATTGACGATGTCGTTGGCGTTGTTCTTGTTGTTGTTGTTGTTGTTGTTGCGGCTGTGGCTGTGGCTGGCTTTCAACACGCTCTGCCAATAAATTTTCAGCACTTGTTACTCTTTTAACGGTCCCGTGGCCGCTCACCAAACATACCTTGGCATTGGCATTACCGCCAGAGATCTATTTTTGCTTAACAACAAATATTTTCTTGTACATTTTACTAGTTGTTGTTTTTGTTTTTTGTTTTCTGTTTTTTTTTGTTTGGCAATGCAGGAAACTGAAATTGCGCTCCATTAAAAGGTGGGCAGCCGAAAAACTTGTTGAAATTTTGCAGGCCAGCAGCAAACAAGCAAGCTGTGAGATGCGGCTCATTCGATTAGAGCTGATTTAGCCAAAAGGTTAAGGAGCCGCCCAAAAGTTTTTCTATGGAATTTCCGTTCGTGATGTTTTTCCGCTTTGATTTTTTTCTTCTGATCTTTTTTTCGGTTCGTTGGAACGTTTACTTGATTGCATCGCTTTGTCATGGCTTAATATATGGGCTACTGTGACCGAAATGAGCACTTTGCTTTTGTAAGTATTTTACTTAATTTGTCAAATCACCTTGGGCACTTTGAAATAGCTTCGGGTTTGAGTCCATGCCCAACGATTTGCATAAGCAATATGACTAAAAATCGATGGGCCCACAGGCAATGTGTGCTATTAGCCTAGAAAGCATACATACAACCACGGTATACACAACATCATGCCACAGTATCCATTCATTTAGCCAATCTTGAACGACTAACTAAGCGCCAGTGCCAGATAATAATGATAATGACAATAATGATAATGATGTTAATCTTTTTGGCAGCTTTTTGTTTGTATAATTACCCAGGTTCACGTTCCTCTCTGTCCTCTTCTTCTTTTTTTTGCCATATCGTCGACGTTTTGTGCTAATCACTTTAACATTTTGTAGCCGCTTTTTGACCCGCTTTTTCATTCAGAAATGTTGCTGCTGCTGCTGTTGTTGTAATTATATATATTGCCAAGTAAGCAGTTACAGTTCCGAAGGCGTTGCGTGTCTCTAATGATGTCTGATCTATGCGAATGCAAAAGATGTCTTCGATTGAGCAACAGTCACGTCACGCATAGATCATGCAAATGTTGAAATCTTTATGGCCAGAATGATAGATTAGTTATTATTATTATTGGGCACAGAGCTCAGAGCTAATTTGCATATAAGAAAAGTTAGGCGAATATTTTAGTAGCTAGAAGTTTTTATAAATAATAAATGATTACATAAGACAGCCGTCGTTTTTTAACGGGAGTAAATTAAGAGATCCACACTTTGAACATTCATATAAAACAAATCATATCTAAATTGTCTTTATTTATATATGACTGTATTTATATTATCAGTCGAAAGATAATTATTTTAGAGTTGGCATACGTTAAGCTCACTGAAATGTTTTTTTATTTTTATTTCAATAAAAATATTAACTAATATTTGGAAGCCTTAAAGAAAAAATATTAAAATAAAGAATTCATTTTGATGATCTGTTATTTAATTTAATATAAATTCAAATGCTGCAAATAGGGAAAAACAAATGCTGTATTTGAAAATAATACGTCTATGATTAAGAATTATATTACTAGTTTAATTTGTTTTAAATGTATCAAGTTTTCCTAAAATATGTAATCATTCTCCCTGTAATTGTCCTTTTATCTTTATTTATCTATTTTTTTTCTTCCTTAAACTCATTAAACCTGATAGTAAAATGCATTTAATGAAAATCTATTCAAAGCTCAAACTTCTGTGAATATCTCAAATTTATACAGTAGTTGAATAATTTTTTAGTTGTTTGTTAAGCTTTACATAATTTCGGGGACGCCTTTGCGTATAATTTTGACTTGCATATCTAATTTACTTATACAGATATTTGTTCAACTTTTCCGCCTTTATTTATGGTCGCGCATTATTCCATCTGTACGCCTCTTGCCCCATGCTGTACAGGGGAGTGAGGTAGAGCGAGGGGGCAGCTGGCAAACATTTAGCTTGGCGAGATCACGACACTATCAATTAGAGGCGGCCAAACGAGACAATTGTTTAGGACTCTCAAGCCTGTGCGACTTGTTAGCGGGGCGTGTCAGCCGTTTATCATTTCAGCAAGTTTCGTAATGGAAACAAAACTAAAACCAAACAATAAAAACATTTCGTGAGCTTATTTTGTGGGGTATAATATTACAACAATTGCTCTGAATTTGTTTGGGAACTTTCGGAACCGCATTTAATTATGCAAGTGACCAACACCCATAGAAAATAGATGAAAAAAAAAAACATTTCTTCAGCTGTTTTGCATGAAATTAGTTTTAAGTTTGCGAACCGAAGTGCAGTTTATAAGAAATCTGCGTTCCAGTTGCTGTAAAACCTTGAAGGTTGCTTATACTCTTTATTTTTTGATTATATTTAAATTTTGAAACAGCTTTTTACCGTCGTCTTTTTTCTGCCAATTAAGGCCAAAGTCTGAAAAAACCCTTTTGATGCGTTTCACTAATGAATGCACCAGCACAGCTGAAAGCTTTATTATTGTAAGCGTGTTTTTTTATAGGGTTTCAGTTTCGCCAGTACCGCTTGAAGGCCCTTAAAAGGAAATGTTGTTTGTCACACTGACTTATTTTCCACTTGCCATTTGACCAACTGAGACGACGACAGACTCTCTGGTCTTGTGGTCAGCGTTGTCATCTTTTGCTTCTGTAGCTGCTGCCCTCAAAACGGGCTGATGAGGTGAGTGAGTGTGCGGTTGGTTGGCCAACTGGCCAACAGGTGGTGGGTCTGCATCGTTCTCCTCTTGACTGTGTCTAGCTTATAGATTAAACTGTTAGTAGGTGCAACCAGGCAGACAGACAGACAGACAGACGGACGGACGGATAGACGACACTTGACGCTGACTCGTCGTGGCCGTTGTTGTTTGGCTTCCTGCTCAGAAAGTCCAAACATGTCGCGGACTCTGCCTCACTGCCTTTCCCTAAAGAGTTTGCGATTTCTGTTTTGCTTAAAGACGGAAAGTGTTTATTTTTGTATTTCTCTCGATTGCACCCAGTGTTCCATAAATGCAGTGATGAAGACGAATGTAAGCGTCTTTCGCTTAGATATTACATTAATCGCCTGACCCTAATTCTGTACTTGTTAAGTTTTTATATAATTTTCTTGTATATAAATATTAAGCTGAAAGTTAATGACAATTGTGTTACTGCATCAGCGTTGTCATTTTACTAAGTTGACATTGCTTCGAAATGTAACTTTTTTATTTATTTTTAAGGATTATTATTTTGTATCACTTCTTTACTTGGAATTTTTTATATGAATTCGAGTTTTAATCTTTTCTAGTCATATATTCAGTTTTTTAATTTCTTAGCATACAAAATATCGTTAGGATACAAGATATACAAAATATATATTTATTTGTATACATTGCAACTCTCTGGAGGATATCTCTTTGCCTAGCAGCAGTCAGTTATAGCAAACCTGCAACTTGACATGTTGCAGCAGCAGGAACAACAGCAACTCCAACAACATCGACAACATCGAAACATGTCAGGACGACACTTTGACTATGTTGCCATTGCCGCTTGGCTACAATAGCAGCGGAGAGCAGCAGCAGCAGCAACAGAAACAGCAATAACAACGACAACAACTCAATGTCAAAAGTGCATTGAAGACTAAAGTCAGGGTTACCAGGTAGTCAGCTCTGCCAGGAGGCAGACAGCTAAAAAAAAAAATAGACAGACAGACAGGCGGCCAGAAAAGTCAGTAAGTCAGACAGTTTGCACAGTTTTTCAGCTGCCTGCTCGTTGTTGTTGTTGCTGCTGTTTGTTGTTTGTGTTTGCTGTGATATTGTGAGCAAAAGTTCAAGTTGGCTGGCCCAAAGCAGACAACAAACAAAGTGGGCGTGACAGCAGCAGCAGCCACAGCTGAGTCAATAGTTCGCTGCATTTAACGGATGTTTTTTTTTTACCAAACTGCTCAACTTGGCCAGGCAACATTTGAAATAATTTTTTTTTAAATACATAAAGTTTATTGATTTAATTTATATTATATATCACAACATTTATGATTTCTCCTATACAATTAACCTGGCGAGATATATTTTCCAAATATGCCAAAAATTATCTGTTCATAAAAATAGTAATATTTAGGGATAAATTCAGAATTAAGAAAAATATAAATTTTATGATTTCACGATTCCTGCTTATGGCTACTCAATTTTAATTTAAAATAATTTATCTTGCACTCATCTTTAGTTACAATATGACATCAACTCAGAGCCACTTTCTGAGTCATGGGTACATGTATTTCGAGGCAAGATTATCTCACTAGTCAATTTAAAATATAATATATACGTTAATATAAATTTATGCTGATTGAATTCAGAGATTATTGATGAGTTTTTGAATCATTCTCAATGCGTTATAAAAGCCTTTGCTCCAAAAAAAAACTGTAGCTCAAAGTAAAAAAAAAAACAAGAATACAATTGATTCTTACATTTAAATAAGAATAGCTTTAAGCAGTCTCATAAATATTATTACAAATAAATATTACTAAAAACGCTTTTAAAGCTCGTACATTTTGTAAACAGCAGTATTATCAATCAACAGAGAGTGCTGTGGTGCTGATTAAATATTTTTGCGTTTATATCACATCTAGGCACTATCTATCAAATAAATTATAATTGTATTCGAAAATTATCTATAAATCTTTTCCACTATACATACTTTATCTGTATATCTCTTGCTGTAAAACATTATAAAGCAAAGAGAAAAAAAATCGCATGTTGGAGAAAACGAAAACAAGTCAAGTTGTTGGAAATTATGGTGCATTTAAGATGTTATATTTATTTGCCATTTGCAATGACAGAGTTTGAGTCGAGTCGAGTCGAGTCGCATCGGGTCGCATTGAGCTGAGCTCCCCCACTCGTTAACTATATAAATTGTTTATATTGCGTAGCGCAACTGTCGCTGTTAATTGTGTTTTATGGTCTTTTGATTTTTATCAGCATTTTTTACAAGCGCCTTTTGCATTTTCATTAGACAGCTAAATAAAAAAGATAAAGCATAAGGTAAACAGACATTGCTTCCTTATGCCACATTTGCTTTGACTTCCGCCTGACCATAATCGATCCATCTATTTGCTTGACCGTCCCTGTCTAAACTCTTGATTTGTATTGACTTTCAATTTCACTGCACATACATAAACCCGCTGCAATTGCCAGCGTTTATTTTGTAATTATAATTATGGAAAAAGCTTAACAACTTTTACTTCTTCCGCTTGTCAACGCCTCTGTCACTTTTATAGATTTATAAACGTTGCTTAGAGTACGTATACGTATAGAATAAACATTTAAGAGCTCGGCCAGTTCATTTTGTTCTGCTCATGCATTTTGGAAATGTGAAAGTGCTTAACAGTGTCTTCTGTCGCATCAGCACGCGACAACTGCGGAAGTTGTTTGGATTTAGACTACCTGATAGCAACATAAATATAAAGTGTCGGAATTGTTAAGACTTACGAACGTTTAAGTCTGCTCGACCGTCTTCTACACCATCTGGTACTCTTTAAGTATAATTATTTCTCTATTGCTTCACACTTTTTGTCAGCTTTAACATCTGCAGTTTTCTATAATTACCAGTCTATTTTTAAAAATTGTTATATAATTCTAGATATTTATCATATTATATATATTTATAGCTGAGATGATAGAATAGTTAAGACTATTCAGAAAACTTAAATTCCGTTCTAAATTTAGTTGACTTGTATAAATATATCATATTTGCTATTAGTTTTAGCAACATATAATTTGAAAAGTAAACTACAATTCTATAAATAGCAAAAACTATTTTAAATCAAATACAAATAATTAGATTATTTGTTTCGCTCTTTTCAGCTAATTAATATCTATAAATATGCCAGGTATTACAAATAAACTAAATTGTAGTCCTGCAATTATTCTAATTCTTGTATTTGTTTCGTTAGCTTAGATCAATCAAGCATCAAAACTAGTCATATTCTTTCCAGCTCTGTTTTATAAGGTGCACAGCCAGGGGGCTGATGATCACGGGATGGTTTATCTATGCATCTTTTGGCACGGTAGTTGCAAATCCAGTCAATTGCAAATTGCAGCCATTTAACAGCAACTGGCAACGGAGTATCCAGCGCTTTGGGTCAGTAATTAATTCACTTCATGGGCGCATGAATTCCATCCAAAATGCTTTGGGGTTTTGGCACTTTTGACTATGCCCCGGACAATTGGCCAATTCATGCGCTTTAATTACTTCATAAAAGCCAAGCCAAGCCAAGCCAAGCCATGGCCCTTAGCAGCAGATAACAACAACAATAAAGTTGGACTAACTGTTCTCTGATTTTTGCGCGCTTTTTCTTTGTGTCCGCTGGTATTATTGTTGTTGCTTGAGCTCATTGCGCTTTGATCAGCGTTGTTGCTGCCTTTGTTGCTGTTTAATGATAGACCTACAGGTTTTTTTTTTATTATTCTTATTCTTATTGTTGCTTTAAAGCCAAAGCAGACATCTCACCCCTCGATCCTTTTACCATTTTAATACCCTGCACCCATTAAAATTGGATAAAAAGGGCATCTTGAAATTATTCAAATGTATGTAACAGGCAGAAGAAAGCTTCACTTTCAATAATCGAGTCGTTTTTCCTACAGATATGAACATGCTGGTATCTAAGAGAGCTTATAAGAGCTAGACGTATACCATAGACATATAAACTTTAATCCGTTAAATCGATAAAATGACACATTCAAAAAATATCGAGTATAGGGTATCTCCAAGTCGGGCACTGTCGACTAGAGCACTCTTACTTGATTCTGACCATCAATTGCTTGAACATTTCAAGGTTCGATCAACTTTCAGAGCGTCAGCTCCAAAGATGCTGCTGTTGGACTTTCATTGATGGTAACTGGAGTGTAAAGCTTCTACCACATATGCGTATGCGTATGTGTGTGTGCATATGTGTGTGTTTGTGTGAATGGCACGCTTCAATAGCTTTTCTGGGCGGCCATTTCACACCATTAAACGCCTGCATCTGTTTAAACCAGCTGTATGGTGCTCATTAGCGGGCAGCGTTAATCACTCCGCTTATCAAGACAACGCCCCGCATTTATACCTCCAAATGGGGCAGCTGAAATTGCAGCTGAGCTTTCTCTGTACATTGAAATGCTTTTGTTTATTGTTACACATTCTTATTCGTATTGTCTTTTTCTCAACACAAAATGTTTCAATGATTTAATTAAGTTGTCGCGCAGTTTGTGAAGCACTGAAAACAAAAGACTTAGGCAACGAACGTGCAATTTAATGTAGCTATGTGAGCGTCTCTAAGTAAGTACGAGGCAATAAGTTTTCCACAGTTTTACAGTAGTTGGACTTGTGAAAAACTGCCGGCTTTGAAAAGTAAAAAGAGCTGAAATGGCGTAAAAAGTGTGTGTGAGAGAGAGAGAGAGACAGAAAGAGAGAAACTTAAGCTGAAAGCTGCAACATAAAACGCGGACTGTCTAGAAAAACAATTTGTAAATTGCTTCCGACAGCAAATTCAATAATAACAACGGCAGGAGCCAAAGCAACAAAAACAACAACAACATCGGCAACAACAACGCCGGCAACTAATAGTTACTTTCAATCATTCATCATCGATTTCAATAAACAATTTCTTCATTGGTTCGCTGGTTTGCTGGAAAGACAGTACGAAAGGCAGACGACGCACAATGGCTCCGCTGGCACTTGCTACACGTTCAGAGAATGTGGCAGCCCCCCGCTCGACCCCTCCTCTAACTCACCAACAACAACAGATTGGCCCCTCTCACACTTGCGCATTTGGAACGTGTGGCAGATTTGTTTTTCATTTGCCAACTTGTTGTTGTTATTTGTTGTTGTGTTTTGTTTTGTGTAGTGTTGTGCTATGTGTGGGGCAGTTGAACTTTCGGTCAATCTTTGACCAGTCATACAATGAAACAGACAGTAAGGCAGCCATTCATTTATTTGGCTTTCGTCCTGTTTTCAACTATAATTAGAAATTATGTTTCATTTGTTTTAAATTGAGCTTTCAGCTGTTCTCAGTTATTGTTAAGTTCTCAGCCAGAGTCTTGACATTTTATTGTAGTAGAAACGCCCATGCAAAATAACAAAAATATTGTTATATCAATTTGGTGGATCGCAAACCCGTTTACAAAAAGCGCGTCGCATTTATTGATATTTTATTGCTTCTCATTTTCGGCCCGGCTTAAAGCCGCACTGAAGATGGCAAATGTCAAGAGTTAAGCATGCTTAATTATAATAAGTAAATACTTTATATAGCTCTAATAAGGCGGCAACAAAAATAAGATGACAAAAAAAAGCAAAAGCTATAACAAGTTTCATGTAGAAAGAAAAGAATAACGAGAAGTTGGCCACCAAAATCAAAACATAGTAACGAGCAATTTCTGTCAAATCTCTAAGAATTACAGATAATATAAGCGTTAAATATATTAACAAAATATTGCAATTAGGCTTGTTTAAATTGGGGCTTAGTTTAATTTTCTCAATATATAGTTGCCGAGACTAATTTAAATAGGCATATAAACAAAATTCAGCTGATTGGGACACGTGCTGTTTTACATCTATTAACTGTTAACTGGCAGAATTTTAAACGGATATTAAGAAAACCAAGACGTATAACCGACTGAGGCGATAAGATTATTTCAGGTTTACTTAATGGCCCTAACTGAACGGACCTTAATGCAATACTTGAGCACAATGCTTGTCAAACTGCCGATGACTAAGCAGCACTGTTATTAACGAATTTCAGGAACATCTGCTACTGTAATCTTTGACACTTGCTGCCAACATTTTTGTCATATGCAAAACAAAAGACGCCAGCAACGAACTAGCTGCTAACCTACGGAATACTCCACAAAAGGCTGCCTAGCACCACATAATTACTGCATCAAAATTTGCCTTTCACTTGCTCCAAAATGAAGCAATTGTTGCCCAGCACCAGGCAGCATGGGGCATGCAGCATGCAGCATGCAGCATTCAACAGTCAGCGATGCGGATGTGAAACTGCGCATGTGCGGCGCATCTTTTGTTTCGCCTTTTTTCCACTTTGTGTGCCTAGGCCCAGTCCAAGTCGACAGCTCCGCACAGCTGCTTAACATGCCACACAGCCAGAGCGACGGCGCGATCTGCAACTGCATGTAAGCAAAATATGTAATTATGTTAGAAGCAAGTGCAACGGCTGGCAGCTCTCAGATATGCCTGTGCGTTTATGCTCGCATCCCGTTGTGCCACCTTGTTGACTTGTTGCCAATCACACTCAGAAAAAATATATGCCCTAGAATTTTAAAAATAGATTTTACTTTCCGAAAGTGTCTTTTGACTTTCCCAAAACCCAATACAATACAATATAATTATAGGCAATAAATTAAGGAAAAACTTATTGAAAGAAAAGTATTATCTAGTTGGGACAAGCTCTTCTAATTTTAAGAAATTAATATCGTAAATATAGAAAATAAGAATTTAAACGAATTTTTGATTTCCAAAGTTCTAGTTCATATTTTTTTCTAAGTGCAGCCAGCCACTTGCTTACTTGCAATGCTTGGGTTTTTATTCGAATTTATTATGCAAGTTTTTAGTTGGCTTTAGCTCAGCTCGGTGGGGCTATTGATTTTGTCGCTGTCTGCATTGGGATGGATTTATGTCAGTCGCGTATTGACAAATTGCGATGCTCGCCAGCCATTTGCTTACGGTCGGCGCTTTTTAGCATCTGCAATTGCCAATCGACAACTGGTCAAACAAAAGACTTGGGCAACAAATTTTGCTTGCCAACATGGCACTTGCAAGGCAATTTGTCAAATTTTTGTTGACGACTTAATAAGCCAAAAACAAAAACAAACAAATTCGTGACACAATATACTGACACACACACGCCTGCATACAAACATATATTTTTAATCATTATTTCAACACTCTGCAAATTTACAAACAACCATTTACAACACAAACATTGTTTATTCATATTATTAGATTAACTGTCGTATCTTAAGGGTAAAATATACAGTTGGCCAAATCAGTTTGCCAACAGCTTTAAAATAAGTCAATTTCAAATTTATGAACTTGAAAAACGACAGCGACAACAACAACAACAACAAACTCTTACAAACAAAAGATTTGGTTAAATACGAACGCGATGATGATTTATAACCCAAGTCAGTGAAGACGTATAAGGCAAAAAATCTGTGACAGCCGCTGAGAATTGGGTCGAAATTAGCAAGAAATTTAGCTTAGCTAAATATGATATGCTATAATTTTAAACGCTAGTAAAAGTACATAAACGGAATAGGTCATATGGAAGTGGGAAAATTATTGTTTAAAAAAGTATATATATAAATTTAAATATTTATGTCTCAGAAAACAAAATGTATATATTAAGTAGAGCTTTAATAAATTTAATACACAGCCCACGTTTCATCAATCATTTTCACACACTTTAAGAGCATATTCCTCATTAAGATTAAAGAGCGCATACTTTCGCTGACATGGCTGCATACGACCGATCTAAATATCAACTGAAAACCGTAAATTGTGTGAAAAATGGATAAAATGATTTTCTCACACATGCATGCTGCAAACAATATGAAGATGTTGATAATATTATAATTAATTACGATTTCTTGAACACTTTCAAAGACTCAAGACGCAAGACTCAAAGTCAAAGCAAAGTTCAATGCCAAAAGCAAACAAACAAACAAAAAAAAAATACAAAACCTAAAAGGCATTTGTTTTGTATGCACATCAAAGCTATGCTCCCATCTTCCAACTGTTTTCCATTCGCTGCTGATAATGCTTAATTATATAGACATAAACAGCAACAAGACAATGCAACAATTCAACAACAACAGCAACAATGAAGCGTACTAATCTGACTGCCTGATAATGTAAAACGAATTCACACGGCTTGGCATTCAAAATAAAAAATAAAAAAATCAAATATAATAAGTAAAACGAGCATTGAAGGTACTCATACGAACTACAAAACAACTCACAGATAACATTGCGATTAAGTGGCCTGAGCACTATTTCAATTAATTGAAGTAAATGTCTCGGCTGATGCGCCATCTGAGATTTTGGCTACATAGATGACCCATAAAGCCATCGGGTTGATTCAAATTTCAGTGAAACTTGCCTTAATTAAGTGAATTGTGCGATCAATTAAATCAAAACTCGAAATCAAGTGCCACATTTTGAAGTTCAGCAACAATTCCAAATTCACACAAAATATAATAAAAAAATAAAACCTCATTTAACACGGTTTATTTGTAATTTATTTATGCATTAACCGCCTGTCGCTCACTTGTGCGGCTGACGCTCGGTGAATGCCAATTGACTGGCCACAGCAACAACAGTAACAGCAACAATAACGATATATAAATGAATTGACATAAAATTGTTGACATCATGAGGAAGTAAAGCATGAGGCAGTTTATGCTAATTATGCTTTCAGGCAGTGCAATTGCAATGCGAATTTCAAAAATCAAAAACAAACCACAAAATTATACAACTTTTCCATACTATAAGTTTTTAAGGACAGTAATGCGGAAATGATATAATTATATTTAACAATAGTATTTAAGCAGCCTTACCAATTTATTTTAATAAAAAAATAATATATTGGAAAAGTAAGAAAGGAAGCTTTACCATAGCCTGAGTAAGAGCCATAAATCATGTTCAGTTAGTTATTAAGTTAAACTGTGAAAATGTTCTCTTTATGTTTACTCCGAAAAATGCTAGTATATGTGTATATGTATGTATCCATGTATCTTCTCTAAACCTAAATTAATTGCAGTGCTTATCATATCATCATTTTTTACAGCTTTGAGTTGCCAATAAACAATAAGTAAAAAATGTAAGTTGCTCAGCTCGGATGAATTTGCATATATTATTTTTGTAGTATTGCGTGAGTTCATGTCCAAATTAAGTAAATAAAAGAGGAAAACTTTTCGAAAAAGCCTTAACGATATATACACACATATATATATAAATATATATTGGTTAATGGTGTTGCCAAAAGTAGCGCAGCGTCCGTTTGAAGATCGGTTGCCTGAGCGTAGATCGCATAAACAAATTAATTAGCATCTATAAGGTCGACACAACATTGAAAATTGCAGCAGTGTACGAAAATAAACAGCACACTCCGTCGATGTTGTATAAATTATACAGTAAAAAATAAAATAGCCAATATCCAAGATCTATCAACAAGCCAGCTTTATTTATTTATAACTTTTTTTTTAATGTGATCTGAGTGATATTTAATTCAGTGGCTTGTTGCTAGGGGGTCTGTGGCTGCTGTGGTGCAAAACCAACCCACTTTTTAAAGTGTTGCCACATGTCAGTTGGTCAGTTCACAGTTGTGTGCGACTCATCTCTCAGCCGTCAATATTATCGATATGATTATTTGTAAACGCTGTTCACACTTCAAGTTTGTTTGGCAAATAAAAAATAAATTAATTAGCGAGCCAACCGAACTGACTAATCCAATTTCCCACTGTCTCTTTTTCAACCCATTTGCAGCTACATCACGCCAGCAGCAGCCACAACAACAGCCACAGCGGTGGGCACAAATGGCGCCTCCACGGGTGGAACTAGTCTGGCGGTTTATCCCACGGCCACGGCGCAAGTTTATCGCTCCAACAATGGCATCGATGTACTCGACTGTGCCGGCCTGGAGCATCATAATGCAGCAACAACAACAGCAACGGGCAGCAACTCCAGCGGCAGCGGCTTCTCCCAGCGACTACGCGAATTAGCCGCCTCCGCCGGACTCCTGTCGTTGAAGCCACGCCAGCCTCTTAAGCCTGTGATCAAGACACGTGGCTCTCCGGGTCCAGAGTTTCCCAAGAAGGTCACATTCAGCGCCTTTGCCACGGTACAGGTGGTATGATCGTCCACGGGACAGTGCCAACTGTGTGTGGACGCAAGCACTACGACTAGGTAATAAATCGCATTATTACATATTCAAATGGTCGCCTGGCAGCTATCACTTACAACAATAATAATTGTACAGGATTCTTTTGTATCTACATTTTTTGAATCCGATGTTTACTTTATTCGGGGCAATTTATAATTTGCTCTATATTCTTAGCTTCAGAAATTAAAACTATTCGTATATTAGAATCAAATTCAAAGTGTCCTCCTTATTTTTTTTCGGTTCATTTTAGTTAAAGGTTCCGGTTCCGGTTCCGCTGCAAGCTTTAGGCAATCCTTAAGTTCAGTTTATACCCTGAAAATGAAATATAAATAAATTAAATTATTAAATAATTGTATATTATATGTATCTAATAATGTATTTATCTTCTCATTACAGTTACCGCGTGTCTTGCATTGTTAACCGTTATTGTTGTTTTGTTGCTGTTGTTAAATGTTTAGCATTACTATGGATCGGCATCTGGCAGACTTGGAAACATTTCCTTAAGTTACATTTAAATTTGTGCCATGTCTTTGGCTTGAATCTGTTATGAAATATGTACCAATATGCTCCATAGCTGAAATACCTCAAAGACCCTACCACGTAAATCTGCATTTCCTGCTCTATTTTATAACTGTTTTCATCGACTTCACTTTCTCCTCTCTCAAAGTTTTCACATCATCTTCACGCTTTCCTTAGAAGACTGACATTTTCAATTTCACAGTTCCTTTCACTACTATGTATTCACTTTTCACAACTTTTTATTTTCCTGAATCCCAACCAGTATTTTTCACAACTTTATTTCTCTGACAACTCTTTTTTTTAATCGCAACCCAAATAAAGACTACAAACAAAAATTCTAATATTTTCTGTCAAATTGTAAATATGTATGAATTTTTGCATAGTCATAAATATATATTTTACGTATATATGCGTAATATGTAAGTCTGCTTGAGTGTATGTGTATATACCAGATCTTTACATAAAATACGATGTACAGTGCACGCTCGATACAGCGAACTAATAAAATCCAGGGGTGTTCTCAATATCGGAAATGTTCACTCTAACGATTTAAATAAATAATCATTTTTTTAAACAATTTTTTGTACATTAATAATTGAATGTCTATATAAGAAACCTTTTACATGATTTGAACACATAGCATATAATAATAATTAAAAAAAAAATCAGTATAAAGATGTTCACTCTTAGCAATTATGGCACATTTTCTTGGAGCGTGCACTGTAAGAGTAAAATGAGAGATAAATTTGCATACATACATATGTGTATGTATGTATGTAACTGCCTTCTATAAACTCAATATGTAAACGCAATTGATGTATATTTTATTTTAAATATATTATTAAAGATATTACTTTAAGCTTAATATTATGCATGATCAAATAAAAAATAAATACGAGAAAACAACAAATTAATGCGTTTTTCAAGGGCAGTTGGGTGTATTTAGTTAAAAGTGTTTGCGAGCGGAAAGGTTTGAATATAAGCGCCCTTTTTGTGGAGGAGAATAATGAGGAGTAAATGTAAAGATTACTCTGTTAAGAGAGGAGTAGTAATATTACTGGTGTATCTGCTGTTAACAGTGTGAATTATTGATGGAGAGAATGGGCCGATCATGAAAACATTAATCAGTCAGATGTGTAATTTGTTTACTTTGTTAATATGAGTAATCTGTAGAACATTATGTAAACTACATGGAGAATATTCGCTTTACAGAGAAAGTTATTTGAGTTAATCTGTTTACACTTTACCGGCACTTCTGTTAAGTAATCTGCTTGTTTGCTAGAGAGAAGTTTGTTAACAGGGAGAGTACTCCTGTTAAGTTTAACAACTCCGTGTGCGGATCATTTTTGCTTGCAGCTTCGATGATGTGTACACACTAAAAGTCAGCCGCCGTTTTTGAAAAAAATTGTTAGTAGTATTTTTGGGGCTCAACTCGGTTTACAGCGCTAGAGTGCATTAAGGAAATGATGGGTACCAAGATGTAGATGGTGTAAAGAATTACGAATACAAAATTTAGTTAATGTATACGAAATGCAAATGAGATATTGAAAATTCCATTTCAGATATTTTCGGGCACACCAAAATGAAATGTAACAGCTGGAACTGTTAACAGTGCGAGTTTTTTCTGCCTGTGGAGTAATATGTTAACGGAGGAGTACTTCTGTTAATGAAGCAATGGGGCAACGCCAATCATTTTTACTCACAGCTTCGATGTGTACACACTGATTATTTCCCGCCATTTCTAAAACATTTGGTGTGCGTAGTTTTCTCTTAACTTCATATATTTGTGTCGTTTTAAATGGAAGATTCACCTTGTAAGTAGCTAATTTACTAATTGTGTCCAACATGCGCTTACTATTAAATCTCCCGCACAGCTGGTCCGCGTGTCAAGCGACAGCGCATCGACAAATCGGGTAGATTTGCGGCCCTAGAAAGATTGAAGGGTCTGAAGGGTACCAAAAACAAATGCAAGGTGGAAGAAACAGTGGACGATGTATACGAAGTGGTAGACGAGCGCGAATATGCGAAGCGTGCAAACGAGAAATACGGCAGCGATTGGATTGAAGATGGTAAGTTCATGAAACACTAGGATCAACGGTCAACTGGTTAATAGGATGAATTTATAGATGGCACTGGCTATGCAGAAGATGGACGCGACTTTTTTGAGGATGAGGATGAGTATTCGGACGGCGGGGAAGAGCCAGGCGAGTCGGGCAAGCAAACTAAAGCGGGAAATGCTAAGAAACGAGCACGGGACGGCGAAAAGCCTGCCAAGGGCAAAGCATCGATTCGGAATCTGTTCAGTAATGCTGTACCCAAGAAGGCAGACATTAAGAACAGCGTAAAGGATGATGACATCCTAGCTGATATACTGGGGGAAATCCAGCAAGATCCAGTCAAGGGTGAGGCAACAACGACGCAACAGCAAAAAGTTATTGCGCCAGCCAAAATTGCGGCCGCCACACGAAAATCGGATGCGGCTGCTGCTAAAGAATACATGAGTAGCTTTCTGAGCAACATCAAAATGCAGGAGCAGCAGCGCAAAAGGACTGAGGCTGGCAGCGACGATGAAATGCTGGATCGCATATTGCAGCCCAAGGCTGCAATGCCCAACAAGAAGAGCGTGCCGCCAGCGGCAGCTAAAGTGAAACTCGAGCGGGTCGAGGAGCTGCCCAACATGTCGACAAAAGAAGCTACACCTGACTACAATGACGACAATGACTTGGATTTCAGTTGCCTGGATGACGATGAGAATCAGTTTGAGTTGGCGGCAGCCAAATCCAAGCCAGTTCAGGTGAAGGCAGAGCCCCATGCGGCGCCTGCAACACCGAAGCCCGAAACAGACGATATGAGCAAGCTGCTAAGCAACTGGGAGTCCATATGCCAAATGGACGACGATTTCGAGAAATCGGTGCTGGCCAGCGACGTAGAAAGCGCAACTGGCAGCGATCCTGTTGATGTGGAACAGCTGCGCTTCTGGTATTGGGAGGCCTGGGAGGATGCACTTAAGCTACCAGGCGAGGTGTTCCTATTTGGGCGCACACCCGAGGGCAAGTCCATTTGTGTGCGCGTGCAGAATATCAATCGGGTGCTTTATCTGCTGCCCAGACAATATGTAAGTATGAACGAGAAAAACAAACTTAGTTCGGGGTGCCGCTGATTAAATAGTACAATTTTGGCATTTTATATATATAGCCAATCTCACTAAATTGAAACTCATTACTAAAAGATATTTTTGAGTTCGCACAATCAAAATTTGTAATTGAATAATCGACTTGTGGAATATAATTATTTAAATATAAATAACTATTCTCACTCAATTTGGTTCGAGGTACACGAAATAAGACTAAGGCATGTTCAAGTTAGAGAAGCTAAACTATATTCTATTAAATTCAAGAGCAGAAATGTAACTCAAGTTATTCACAGCTCCTCGATCCGATTACAAAGGAGCCCACGAAGCAAAAGGTCACCGCTGCCGACATGTACAAGGAGTTCGACACGCACATTGCCACCGAACTGAAGCTGAGCACGTTTCGTTCGCGCAAGGTGAGCAAGAGCTTTGCCAATCACGCCATTGGAATCGATGTTCCGCAGACTTGCGACTATCTGGAGGTGCACTACGATGGCAAGAAGCCGGCGCCGAATATGCTTAACAAGAAATATGACTCGATAGCGCACATATTTGGAGCTAGCACTAATGCACTGGAACGTTTCTTGCTGGAACGCAAGATCAAGGGTCCCTGCTGGCTACAGATTAGCGGGTTTAATGTCAATCCTGCGCCCATAAGCTGGTGTAAAACGGATTTGACAATTAGTGAGCCCAAGAACGTAGAGCTCGTGCTGGAACAGGGCAAGCCAACGCCACCACCTGCCATAACCCTGCTAGCCTTAAACGTACGCACCTCCATGAACCCAAAAACGCTTAAAAATGAGATCTGCATGATTTCGATGCTGACGCACAATCGCTTTCACATTGACAAGCCGGCGCCGCAGCCCGCCTTCAATCGTCACATGTGCGCCCTGACGCGACCCGCTGTATCTAGCTGGCCCTTCGACCTGAATCTGCAGTTGACCAAGTACAAGTCCACGAAGATCTACAAACATGACTCAGAGCGTGCGCTGCTCAGCTGGTTTCTGGCGCAGTATCAACAGATCGATGCCGATCTAATTGTCACCTTCGATGCAATGGATTGCCAGCTGAATGTGATCACAGATCAGATTGTCGCCCTCAAGATACCGCAGTGGTCACGAATGGGCCGGCTGCGTTTCACGCAGACATTTGGCAAGCGTCTGCTGGATCATTTTGTGGGTCGCATGGTCTGCGACGTTAAGCGCTCGGCAGAGGAGTGCATACGCGCCAGATCCTACGATCTGCAGACGCTCTGCCTGCAGGTGCTCAAGCTGCAGGAATCGGAGCGCATGGATGTCAATGCCGATGATCTGCTTGAAATGTACGAAAAGGGTGAGTAGATTTATATACATGTATTAACTATAAGAGTTAAACTATTAAATTAACATTTCCAAAAAATACTCTGCTAATAATCGTTCTTTCCTTTTCAGGCGAGAATGTCACCAAGCTCATCTCGTTAACCATGCAGGACGCGTCCTACATGCTGCGTCTCATGTGCGAGCTGAACATCATGCCGCTGGCGTTGCAGATAACCAACATTTGTGGCAACACGATGACGCGCACCCTGCAAGGCGGTCGCTCCGAGCGCAATGAGTTTCTGCTGCTGCACGCGTTTCACGAGAAAAACTACATTGTGCCCGATAAGTTGCCACAGCGACGTGGTGGTGCTGCCGCAACCGCAGCTGATCCAGATGCCACTGGCAATGACACAACGGTAGCAACAGCGGGCGCCGGAGCGGCGCGTAAGAAGGCTGCCTATGCAGGCGGCTTGGTGCTGGAGCCCATCCGTGGCCTGTACGAGAAGTACGTGCTGCTCATGGACTTCAATTCACTTTACCCGAGCATCATACAGGAGTATAATATATGCTTCACGACGGTGCAGCAGCCACACGATGCCGACCAGTTGCCCGTGCTGCCCGAGTCGAGTGCAGAGCCGGGGATTCTACCGCTGCAGCTGCGCCGTCTGGTGGAGTCGCGCCGTGAGGTGAAGAAACTAATGGCTGTGCCGGATCTATCACCCGATTTGCACATGCAGTATCACATAAGACAGATGGCCCTCAAGTTAACGGCGAATTCAATGTATGGCTGTTTAGGATTTGCGCATTCGCGTTTCTTTGCACAGCATTTGGCGGCGCTGGTGACGCAAAAGGGTCGCGAGATTCTGGTCAACACACAGCAGCTGGTGCAGAAGCTCAACTACGATGTGGTCTACGGCGACACGGATTCGCTGATGATCAATACGAACATAATGGACTATGATCAGGTCTACAAAATTGGACACACCATCAAGCAGAGCGTGAACAAGCTGTATAAACAGCTCGAGCTGGACATCGATGGTGTCTTTGCCTGTTTGCTGCTTCTGAAGAAGAAAAAGTACGCCGCGGTCAAGTTGAGCAAGAATGCAAAGGGCGTGCTGCGACGCGAGCAGGAGCACAAGGGTCTGGACATTGTGCGTCGCGATTGGTCGCAATTAGCTGTTATGGTGGGTAAAGCGGTGCTGGATGAAGTGCTCGCCGAAAAGCCGCTCGAGGACAAACTGGAGGCGGTGCACGCACAACTGGGTCGCATCAAGGATCAAATTGCACAATCGGCTGTGCCGCTCCCTCTGTATGTAATCACCAAGCAATTGACACGAGCGCCGCAGGAGTATGCGAACAGCACCTCACTGCCCCATGTCCAAGTAGCGCTACGCATGAATCGCGAACGCAATCGACGCTACAAAAAGGGTGACATGGTCGATTATGTCATCTGTCTGGATGGCAGCACAAATTCGGCCATGCAGCGCGCCTATCACCTAGACGAGCTGAAGGGCAACGAAACGCTCCAGCTGGACACCATCTACTACCTAGGCAATCAAATCCATCCAGTGGTCACACGCATGGTTGAGGTGCTCGAAGGCACTGATGCCAGTCGCATTGCCGAATGCCTCGGCATGGATGCCAGCAAATTCAGGCAGAATGCACAGCGGTGAGTGCATATGAAAATCTTTTTTAATATCCTTATAGAGGGTAATGGATTAAGGAGTCCATATTGTACATATATTATTTAGCTGCGGTGTTGATAGTCATGATTGTCAGACTGTTTCATGTTATGCTCCTCACAAATTATGAACTGAAAATACCTGAATTCTTTTAAAAATATTACTAATCCCGATTTTAACGATTTATCCCACACAGCGTTCAGCGGGAGCGCACTGAGGAAGCCGAGGGTGAATCGTTGCAGAAGACAACGTTGCAACTGTATCGTCTCTGTGAGCCCTTCCGCTTTAAGTGTGTAGGCTGCAAGGCGGAGCAACTGATAGCCAGCGCCTATCGACCGGGCCCGAATAGCAGTCATGTGCCCGTGCTACAGAAGTGCGTCAATGCGGAGTGCCAGACATCGCCACTGCAGTATCTGGTTAGCATTCGCAATCAGCTGCAGCTATGCATACGCGGCTATGTGCAGCGCTTTTATCGCAACTGGCTGGTGTGCGATCATCCTGATTGCAACTACAATACGCGAAGCTATTCGATACGCCTCGAGCTGCGTCGTCCGTTGTGCCTGAAGTGCAGCAGTGGCGCCATGCTGCGCCAGTACTCGGAGCGTGATCTCTACAATCAGCTGTGCTACCTGCGGTTCATGTTTGACCTAAACAAGCAGCAGCTGACTCACAAACGTATGTAACACTTTTTAACTTGAATTGCAATGAAATATTAAATTGATATATTTTGTAGCTACTCTAACGCCTGAACTGGAGCAGGCTTATCAGCTGCTGTTCGACACCGTGGAACAGCAATTCCAAAGCTCCGGCTACATTGTCATATCGCTGGGCAACATATTTGCGCGCAGCCTGGCGCTGTCGTCGCTGCAGCCGCCCAAGAAGGCACAGCGAGATGATGAGATTGCCAGCAGTCTGGCCGATGTTTAGATTACACACAACCTGCTATTTTTATTAGACATACTATATAACACACACTCACACAAATATGATTACATACATATAAACTCTTTGATAAGCTAGCTGATAAACTTCTCGAGCGGAAAGTAGCGAAAGGATTCGTTGAAAATATCGGTGAACGCCGTGCTCACCAGCTCATTGATCATGGGCCGCAGAAATGGCACTCCCAGCTGCCACATGCTGTTGATGACTCCGTCAGCGAGCTGGTTCAATGGCTGACCCTTCAACAGATTGCCAATATGCAGTTCCATACCCCCAATGCGATCGACCTCCACATGCACTTTAAGCAGTGAGCCCGGAGCACCCACACGCCGCACGCTTGTCGTTTGACTGCAGTGAAAACAATTTGGAATCAGTCTAATTCATTTTAGTGCAGAAAAAAGCCAGAATGTTCACCTGTAGTCGTATAGCGTCAGATTCCAGTGGCCCTGCCGTCGCAACTCTGTGCCCAGCATCTTGGCCACAAAATCGTACTCGCCCTCGAGACTCTTTTCGGGAAAGTATTGCGTATAGACGATGCGTTGATCTTCGGTGTCGCTGTGAAATTTGGTCACCTCGGAGCGCGCCCAGCCGTATTCCGAGACGTTGCGCAAGATCAGCTTAAAACTGCCCGGGCCATGTGGATCACCACGACGCAATTCGACAAACGACGAGTGATGTGGATCAAAGGGCTGGATGTTGTAACTGGGCACACCTGTAGAGTTCGCTGTTTAGTAACTCACCCCTTACTTGATCCACAACCCCCCACTGGCACTTACCTGTTGTAAAATAGGCGCGCAAATCGTTGAACACCTCTTTCATGCAATCATTGTAATTTTCCGTACTGTCTTGATCTCTGTGACAGCGACCGATTAAGTGCTTCAAATCCTCGTCCACATCTATTTGACTGGAGGCTTCAGTCAGTCCAACAATGCCAGCGACAACAATAACAATAAATGCAACAACTAAACAAAAGTTGTTACAGTTTGTGAGCAACTGTTGCGACATCTTTCAGTTTTACCACGTTTCCCAAAAATACTGTTAAATACAAGTGCAAATTTGGGTTATTATTGGTGTCTTTTGTGTGTGTTTTTAAGCGGGTGCGAAGAGCAAACACAATTGACATTCAAAATACCCGAAATTAAACATTTGTTTTACTCTGCTGCTATTGGTAAACTCCTAAAAATGTATAGATTTATGTACAGTTTTAATTGTACTGTAATAATTGCTTAGATGTTCTCTGTGGTGGGATACAATTTTAATTGCTATTTATTTATTTTATACTTTATTTTTAACAGGTGCCACAATAAAAGACAATATTCAAAGTAATGACTATAATTGAACAGTTGAATATTATTTATTCTGATTTTGACTGTTTGAAAGTTTCAAATATATTCAGAGTCCGAATGCGTGTCAATTTGAATTTCAAAATTTCTTATCTACATTGCCATGGGCCACTTAAACACAATTTTCTTTAATGGGCAACACTTTAATCATTTTTTGCAACTCATTACTTTTTAACGTGTTTTAACTATTATTTGAGCTACTATGGTTTGTCATTTATTATTGCCCAACAGTTTGAGCTGCCCAGAGAACTCGTTTTACAGTTGTAATTGCACTTTAGATCTGTTATCTTTGGAGCTGTCAATGCTCGAAGGACTTATCACAGCTTTCAGGGACAAAAACTCTTTGTTGAAGCAATTTGGTGAACGCAATTTTTCAGCTGCTCTACAGTTTTTGTAATCTTTGCTGCACTTGACCCCTTTACTTGTACTTAAGGCAGTGGCAAACTGCTATTTATATTGTTGTTTTCATTTCAGTTTAGTTTAGTTTGTCATTAACAAGCGCTCGAGCGGACAGAAATGTTAAATGTAAACAAAAGACTTGTACAAGACACAAACTTGCGGGTGCGCAACATTTTTGTTGTCTTTGTACATATGCAACATTTATGTAGCTTTAGCTGTAGATTTTTAGACCTGACATGCAACAACAATAACAACTGTGAATTGTGCAGTTTAGCGCCAGCGCTGACCAAGCCAACCACCAACTACTTTAAGTTAGTCAGTCAGTTAGTTGTTGTTGTTGTTGTTGTTGTTACTGTTGCTACTGTTGTGTAATTTCTTTTTGGATTTGAAAAAGCGCAATTGACGCTGTGAGCGAATGTTGTGTGTGTGTAGCAAGCTACAGTTTGACAGTCACAACATTCGCTCAGCACAAATATTTAGAAAAGCTATTTTGTTTGTTTTGTTTGATATGTGTTGGATTTCTATTTTTTTGTGGTACACAACTAGTTGACCAAATATTGCTTCCTGATATTTGGGTTGTACCAAAAATAAAAGAAGTGAGACTCCTGCGCTTCGTATGCAGCACGAACACTCAGGTTTACAGTTAACTGTGCCGAATACGCGACGCGATTTATATTTTTTGCGTGTGAATCATGCGAGTGGCAACTGGCAACTGGCAACTGGCATCAAATTTCAGACAGACCAAATATGTGAGTGGAAATGCCGCAGACCGGGCCCGAGCTGCCCGTCTCTGGGAGAGACCCGGCCCGAAGTCTGCATACTATCGCATTCTCTATTGTAATTGTCGTTCAATTTCCTTATTACCTTTGCGCGACAAACCCACAAAATGAGGCATAACTCATAAGTGGCTCATTCGTCTCTCGAAAAGGCCATACGTGAATCAAGCGGACAACAATAATCGTGCTTGGTTTGGACATTATTAGCAGCGCGTACACAACGTCAAGTTCATGGTATTGAATATCTTAAGTTTTTTGTGCGTGCCTCGCAGCCCAAAACTGTATCAAGCATGAAACAATTGATATTGAAATTGATTCGTGGGCAATCTCAACTAGTTGATTGTTGAGCGATAAAAAAAACAAATAATTATAATTGATCAGAATCAGAATTCGTTTTTAGTGTAAAATGTGTTACAGTTTGAATTGCACTGCAAGCAGTGGCTCTGTTCTCCTTAAACAGCTTGAAAGTTTCACATAAATTTTTAATTTTTGCACTGCTTACAAACTAAACGAATACTGTTTTTTTGTATAATGCTTAAAAACAAACAAATAAAACTAAGCGCGCATCACACCAGCGCCATCTGTTGCGCGGTGGTGGCATACAATAAACTAACATCCGTTCAAATACACAAGCCATTCGTTAAATCGACATTCATCAGGTTCAAACAAAACTTAGATTTAAAATTCGGGTATATTTTTTCGGTTCGTGTCTTGGTACAGCGAGTGTGACACAATATGCACATAGACACATAACCAGCATAGGAAATGTAGCAAGGACACACACTCAACATACTGCTGGTTCGAGAATGGGAATAAAAATCCGAAAAATCGGTTCCGTTATAATTTTGAAAAATTTCGAATTTTAGAAGTTCTCTTTTGGCGTGATTTTTGACAGAAAAATGAAACACCACAAAATCACTTTTCGTATAGTTTTTTATACTAATTGAGACACCCACAATCAATTAAAGGTAAAATTTCAAAATTCTATATTTTGAAAAATCTAAATTTGTAAGGGTCCCCCCTTATGCTTTTTTCATCAAAAAAAGCCAAAATATTATTTTTTCAAAAATTCATAAACTTGAGATGTAGAATTAAACTAGATACCAAATAATGATCAAAATGACCTCGGGATTGACATTCGGTTCAGATTTGACAAAGTTATGGCAGTTTAAAATCTGGGAAGGTCATTTATAAGGAACTTTTCGTTGTTTGGGCACGTTACAAGCCAATTTTTTTGTCACTTTTGGCGTGATTTTTGACAGAAAAATGAAACACCACAAAATCACTTTTCGTATAGTTTTTTATACTAATTGAGACACCCACAATCAATTAAACGTAAAATTTCAAAATTCTATATTTTGAAAAATTGAAATTTGTAAGGGTCCCCCCTTATGCTTTTTTCATCAAAAAAAGCCAATTTATTATTTTTTCAAAAATTCATAAACTTGAGATGTAGATTTAAACTAGATGCCAAATAATGATCAAAATGACCTCGGGATTGACAATCGGTTCAGATTTGACAAAGTTATGGCAGTTTAAAATCTGGGAAGGTCATTTATAAGGAACTTTTCGTTGTTTGGGCACGTTACAAGCCAATTTTTTTGTCACTTTTGGCGTGATTTTTGACAGAAAAATGAAACACCACAAAATCACTTTTCGTATAGTTTTTTATACTAATTGAGACACCCACAATCAATTAAACGTAAAATTTCAAAATTCTATATTTTGAAAAATTGAAATTTGTAAGGGTCCCCCCTTATGCTTTTTTCATCAAAAAAAGCCAAAATATTATTTTTTCAAAAATTCATAAACTTGAGATGTAGAATTAAACTAGATGCCAAATAATGATCAAAATGACCTCGGGATTGACAATCGGTTCAGATTTGACAAAGTTATGGCAGTTTAAAATCTGGGAAGGTCATTTATAAGGAACTTTTCGTTGTTTGGGCACGTTACAAGCCAATTTTTTTGTCACTTTTGGCGTGATTTTTGACAGAAAAATGAAACACCACAAAATCACTTTTCGTATAGTTTTTTATACTAATTGAGACACCCACAATCAATTAAACGTAAAATTTCAAAATTCTATATTTTGAAAAATTGAAATTTGTAAGGGTCCCCTTATGCTTTTTTCATCAAAAAAAGCCAAAATATTATTTTTTCAAAAATTCATAAACTTGAGATGTAGAATTAAACTAGATGCCAAATAATGATCAAAATGACCTCGGGATTGACAATCGGTTCAGATTTGACAAAGTTATGGCAGTTTAAAATCTGGGAAGGTCATTTATAAGGAACTTTTCGTTGTTTGGGCACGTTACAAGCCAATTTTTTTGTCACTTTTGGCGTGATTTTTGACAGAAAAATGAAACACCACATAATCACTTTTCGTATAGTTTTTTATACTAATTGAGACACCCACAATCAATTAAACGTAAAATTTCAAAATTCTATATTTTGAAAAATTGAAATTTGTAAGGGTCCCCCCTTATGCTTTTTTCATAAAAAAACATAAATTTTATTTTTCAAAAATTTATAAACTTTAGATGTAGAATTAAACTAGATGAAAAATAATGATCAAAATGACCTCGGGATTGACAATCGGTTCAGATTTGACAAAGTTATGGCAGTTTAAAATCTGGGAAGGTCATTTATAAGGAACTTTTCGTTGTTTGGGCACGTTACAAGCCAATTTTTTTGTCACTTTTGGCGTGATTTTTGACAGAAAAATGAAACACCACAAAATCACTTTTCGTATAGTTTTTTATACTAATTGAGACACCCACAATCAATTAAACGTAAAATTTCAAAATTCTATATTTTGAAAAATTGAAATTTGTAAGGGTCCCCCCTTATGCTTTTTTCATCAAAAAAAGCCAAAATATTATTTTTTCAAAAATTCATAAACTTGAGATGTAGATTTAAACTAGATGCCAAATAATGATCAAAATGACCTCGGGATTGACAATCGGTTCAGATTTGACAAAGTTATGGCAGTTTAAAATCTGGGAAGGTCATTTATAAGGAACTTTTCGTTGTTTGGGCACGTTACAAGCCAATTTTTTTGTCACTTTTGGCGTGATTTTTGACAGAAAAATGAAACACCACAAAATCACTTTTCGTATAGTTTTTTATACTAATTGAGACACCCACAATCAATTAAACGTAAAATTTCAAAATTCTATATTTTGAAAAATCGAAATTTGTAAGGGTCCCCTCTTATGCTTTTTTGCGGAAAAAATCCAAAATAATTCTTTTTCAAAAATTCATAAACTTGAGATGAAGAATTAAACTAGATGCCAAATAATGATCAAAATGACCTCGGGATTGACAATAGGTTCAGATTTGACAAAGTTGTGTCAGTTTGAAATCTGGGAAGGTCATTTATTAGGAACATTTTGTTGTTTGGGCACTTTACAAGCCAATTTTGTTGTCACTTTTGGCGTGATTATTGACAGAAAAATTAGTTACCGCAAAATCACTTTTGCTATAGTTTTTATACCCTTGCAGGTGGTATTATAATTTTGGCCAGAAGTTTGCAACGCATAAAAGGAAACAATTCCGACCCCATAAAGTATTTACATATATTCTTGATGAGGACGACAAGACGAGTCGATATACCATTGTCCGTTTGTCTGTCTGTTTCTACGCAAACTTATCTCTCAATTTTGAAGCTATCTTGATGAAACTTGTTACAGATGCTTATTTCTGCTGCACGTAGATAATATATCGGAATCAGACGGATCGGACCACTACATATGCTATATAGCTGCCATAGGAACGATCGGTCGAAAATGTTTGTTTTTTGAGATAACTCGACTAAACTTACCGAATTAAAGTTTTAGCATTTTTAAAGCATGCTCACAAAATTTCATCAAAATCGGACTACTATATCTTATAGCTGGCATAGGAACAATCTGCTGAAAAATGAGTCGTTGTATGAACAATTTTTTTGTTTCTCTAACTATCTTAACCAAACTTAGTAATTGCAAGTTTTATTATATTTTATATAGATTGGCTGAATTGGTCCAAATCGGACGACTTCGGAGCTCCGAAGGTAGCCAAAGTTTTTGTATGAAAAACATTTTGTCTCCTAAAATATCTCAACCAAACTCACTAGTTATAGTTTCCATAGGAACAATGTTCTAGGGCTTTAATTTGTGTTTCCAACTTATATCAATGACAAAATTAGTTGATAATAACAATTTTAAATACTTTCTTTTTTAGATTTTTATGCTTGCTACAACTTTTCTAATGGTATAGATATTTATGAAATATGCGTACAATATGTATTTAATATATTTGAGCACTTGTCGATGTGAGCCAACATTGTCATTTAGTCATCATAATTGGGTTCCAGATATTTCTGCGACAAGCTCTGCAAACGTCCGCGATAGATCCAGGGAATCTGGCGGTTCGGCAAACGTTTCTTATAGGAATAGTTTGTACACAGATCCATTTTGCAGGTGGTATTCTGCATACAGTTCATGCACTGATTACAGCTGCACGTTAGACCCCATCCACACTTGGTGCTGTTATCGTTTTTGTAGCAGATGTCCCCCACCTTCCGATAGCAGAAGTATTTGGGACAATCGCGAATATAGGTAAAATAGGAATTACATTTCGCGGGGGGTAATGCATTATCGTTGCTGCATTTTTCGTAGAAATCGTAATCGCTGTTTTCAAGTGAAATAAATGAATGGCATTACTTTGTAAATAATTGAATGACATATACACTTACCTGCCACGGCATTGATGCCAAATCGCAAGGAGTATAATAAAACCGATCAGTATCCGGATACTGCCGAGCCCTTGGTAGATCAGCTGTTGGTTGCGCATTATCAATGCGTTGCCTGTGCTAGGATAACTGCTTCTGCTAGCCATAGCTTTATCGGCATCTTTTTATACTACAAAAGTGCTCTCGGCACTTAATTAGATTCAAATCTATGTGAATATATCATTGATTAATTAATGGAAAGCACAAATTTACTGCTTATTGAATTGAAAATCTAACTCATTCCACTTCACTCACTCAATTGGGCAGCGATGCATGAGATTTGTGTGCGGTCAGCTCAAGGATGATGATAGTAGTTCAATGCCAGGAGGCAAAGATTTTAGTTATTCACTGGCTTTCGGAGTGACAGGACCAATAATCAAATAAGGTCAAGCGCAAACAGATTTATGAATATTGATTACTAATAGAATCATCACTAATAGAATCATCAATAGCTCTTACTGATGATCACAATTGAAGAAGTATCCATTATATCTGTTACCCATTGGAATAAACCGTTTACAGAAATGAACAAATAGTATCCAATAGTTATTACAAGTATTATTAATAAACGTTATTTCATATGTAAATATATAAATCTATGACTTGACGGAACTTCTCTTATTTTGAGTTGCTGTTGGCTCCTGGAATCTGAAATCGCCTTTGGGCCAGCCCTCATTGTACCCCAATTATTAACTGTGTGGCCCAATTCAAAATATATAATCAATAAAAAAATTCGATGTCAAAAACTCGATAAGGCCCTAGCTCGTTGGATTATTAATTTCAGCATGATATGTTTTTAAGCAATTAAAAACTATTAAATTAATTAGATGAAATAAAACACTTCGTGCATAGTGTTTACATAAAGCTTTGACTATAATTGTCGAGAGACTAATATAAATTACTAGCAAGCATTCTTATCGCCCAAACAGCGCCTAAGTGCCTCTGCTATCAGACTACTTATGTGAACTTTAAACGAGAGAGGGTAGCTGATAGGAGAACTACCCGATGTGTTGGGCAAGCAGCTTAGCTCTTAGTATTCGAATTGCCAGCGGGCGTTAAGCATCAGAGTAGCGAATAGAAATAACTGAAATGGTTGTCGAAAAAGTCATTTTGGCCTACTCCGGTGGCTTGGATACGAGCTGCATACTCAAGTGGCTGCTGGAGCAGCGATACGAGGTCATCTGCGTGCTGGCCGATGTGGGCCAGCACGAGAACTTTGAAGCAGCGCGTCAAAAGGCGCTCAAAATAGGCGCCAAAGAGGTGGGAGAAGAGTGCAACGAATCTGTCCTAATCAGAGCTATATAATCTATTGTTTACAATGTTGAGCAGGTAATTGTAGCTGATATCAAGCAGAACTTTGTGGAGCAATACATTTGGCCAGCCATCCAGATGGGCCTTATCTACGAGGAGCGTTATCTGCTAGGCACCTCGCTGGCGCGACCCTGCATTAGTGTGGCCCTGATTGAGGCCGCCAGGCGGCATGGTGCCAAGTACCTGGCGCACGGAGCCACTGGCAAGGGCAATGACCAGGTGCGCTTCGAGCTGTGCGCCTATGCACTGCAGCCGGATATAAAGGTGGGTAACTGGAACTTAAGCGCGCTTTTGGACAGCAGTTAATCATCGACTCTTTTAGATAATTGCACCGTGGCGCGATGTGGAGTTCTGTCGCCGTTTTCAGGGTCGCCAGGATTTGATTAGCTATGCAGACGCGCATGGCATTGAGGTGACAGCCAAGCCAGCCACACCCTGGAGCACCGATGCTAACATGCTGCACATAAGCTACGAGTCGGGTGTTCTGGAGGATCCCAATACTGTGGCGCCCAGCAGTCTCTACGAGCTGACACTCGATCCGCTCACACTGGCGCCACATACGCCAAAGCGTGTGTGCATCCACTTTGAACACGGCCTGCCCACAAGCGTCGAGGATCTAGCCTGCAGTCGCGTCTATAGCACTGCGTCCGATATGCTGAAGTTCCTCAATAATGTGGGCGGCACTTATGGCATTGGACGTATCGACATCGTGGAGAATCGCTATGTGGGCCTCAAGTCACGCGGCGTCTACGAGACACCCGGTGGCACCATACTCTATACAGCTCACCAGGATCTGGAGGTGTTTGCCCTGGATCGCGAGGTGTTGCGCACCAAGCAGCTGCTGCGCGATCGCATGTCCGATTATGTGTACAATGGCTTCTGGTTCAGTCCCGAGGCGCTCTATGTGCGACGCTGCATTGAGTTGGCCCAGCAGAACGTCACCGGCCAGGTAACCGTGGAGCTTGCGCCGGGCTACTGTTGGCCCGTTGCCCGGAAGGCTGGCGCCAATGTGGGTGCGCTCTACAACCAGCAGCTGGTCTCGATGGATGTCCATGGCGGCTATGTGCCGCAGGATGCTGGCGGTTTCATTGCCATCAATGCGGTCCGCATTCGCGAGCATGTGCGTGCCTTTGGTCCCTACAAAACTGAATAGCAGCACAAAGCTGGAATGATACCGATAAAAGCTAAATAAATAAAAATATTGCAGACTTTCAATTTTGATACGAGAAACTACGAAATTAATATTGTAATCGTCTTAGTTCTAAAGAAAAGCTTTGTAATTACAGTTTGTAGGTCACTTTTGTGCATTTCTTAAAGGAATTATCTTTATGTTATGACTAAAAGTCGCAGACGAACAACCCTTTTTTCAACGGGAATTCAACTAGCCCTGACCCTCACTTTGATATTACGAGGCAGTAATGTTTTTGATATTAAAAAAATTAATCACCAAATCCGATATCATTGGCAATAGATATTGGAAAAAATGTTGCGCGTATTTGTAAGCGATTTTTTTAATTTTCAACAAAATTCTTAAAAACTCGAAGTGAAAAAAAGTGCCTAGATACTACAATAGTTTTTCCATTCTACTGCGTGATTGAACTTTCAGTGCTATAAGCATTGCACAGTTCCGCATCAGCTAATCTATCCACTTAAGCCATTCCGTGATTTCAGCGCAAGATTATCCAACTTTGAATACTATGCAAACGTATCTGATTATTTGATTTGTCCAATTTCATGCGGGCTTGCGGTAAATCACATCAACAGCAATCTATGTAATTATATTATTTTATCGTTGATTCAACATATGTATTTTCGGCACAAATCAAAAACACTTCAATATGAACATAGACATTTGTACATATATATGTTTTTGTATCTCGAACAAAGTAGACGCAATAGCAAATATCCAATGTGAGATTTCCCAATTGCATTAATCTTGTTTCCGTAGCTGGCAAACGAACAAACTCAACAGGATGCTATCGACCGGCTCGGGCACAAGGACCTCGAAACTCATTGCATAAGGAAAACAAAAGACTTTGCTGTGGGCGGTGGCATGAGACGAGGAGTTTGGCTTATTTGCACTAGCAAATAAATGCAAAAACTAATATTACTACAACAAATAAAGACGAAAAAAACTCAAGACTCACAAAAAGCTGTGCATATGTTGTTTGTGTATGTGATAACTACGTGCATTTGCTCAACAACAATTGCCAGGCAGACAGATTGTGAGCCAGATATGTGATATAAGACTTATGGTAAATAATTTGGTTTTAGCTCAGTTCCTATGCACGAAGTTTTTAATAAACATTAGTTGTTATTCAATATTTACTTAAGAGTTTTTGTAAAAACTTAAGGAAAGATTCCTAAACATTCATTTATTTTACATTAGCAAATGGAAGAAAAATCTAATACTTTTGTTTTCTGCAATTTTTTAAACAGAACTTTAAGCAAGTGAATAAATTAATTAGTAAATGACTGTAAGTTAAACAAATATACTTCATATATATACAACCCTTAACCATTTTGGAAAATGTGATTTGTTAACTTTTTATACATTTTGTGAAGGAACAATCTCGTCATAGCTTCATTTTATACCAACACCACGCCGTTTTATCTTTTATTTACTTTGCTTTGACTATGTGTTTTTTTTTACCGTAATACAAATATTCTCCTCTCTCCACAAAGTTGTTTTTAGTACTAATTGAGGGCGCTAGTTTAGAGCGCGATGACTTGTTGACTTGTTTGTATTTAAATTGTTGGTCTACAGTGCTTCAAAGTTGTTTACATGCATATAGTGTGAATTTCTGTGTGTGTACAAAGTTTCAGTTTTTGTATCAGTTCCAACCTCAGTGACCATCTCAGTTCCCAAAACCAGACATTCATCCATCCATCCATCCATACATGCAACTATCTATCCATCACTCTCATGACAGCAGCTACTTGTTGTTGTTCTTTTTGGGTGCGACACGATCAGACATCGTTGACAGTATAACTTTGTTTTAAATGGCGAAACATTGTCAGGAACAAAAAAATTGCTCTTTGATACAACTAGTAAGGTTGGGTTGCGTAGAGAGGAGGGGAGCAGGCAAAAAGCAATACTGCTGTCCCGCATAAATGTGGAAAAAGTTAAGCGCTTGGTTTTGCGGCATTATTTGCGAGCTTCAAAGGATGTCGCCAGCCCTTGCCCACGCAACCCTGCACAACAGTGTAACTTTTGCAACTCTCTAGGTTGTTTCTTCTTCTTACGTTTTGCAAGCTCTTTTATATGCGCTTAACTTTCATTAAATTTGATAAATTGAATCATGGGTTAACCCCATCAAAGTCGAGCATAATTACAGGGCACTATTAGTATGAAAAATAATATTACGACTAAGTGGCTTTTATGAGTGGGTGGCAAAACATATATTATGATCCTTAAGGCTCTCAGCTTGAGGTTTAAAGAAAAGTACGAAAAGGTCTTAATAAATAATATGAATTCTAGAAAAACGAAATGCTCACAAAATTAATTGCACACATATATTTCATGTATCAGTCTCCTCAATGGCGGTTAAGCGATCTGACTGTTAAGGGTACACATTGATCAGTGTGTCCCCACATTGAAATACAAATGCCAACGCTACGAGCAAAATCTTTACAGTGTGAATGACTAATTAGTTTTTACACTAAATAAAAAATGACTCCAATAGGTGGCGTTATCTTTTTGTAGTGATATACATTTAACTGTCAGTTGAGTTGAGTTAAACAGTTCTCCAGTTTAAATTAAGCTATGCCCAACTATTAGACGTGGAGAAAACGGCCCTAAGTTTTTGAGAATGATTAAATGAATATGATAGACTCTAAAATGAATGTCATAGGGATTAGGGATAAGTGACTCAAATCAGTTTACATTCCAGCAAGTGGGAAGCAGGAAGCCATAACAAATTAAATGGCCGCTATGGAAAACAATTTTAGCAATTTCCGGCGTATGGCACACTTGCGATGAGAAAATATAATTTCGGGTAATTGCAAAAACGCCAACACACCAGGATGTCAGACATGGCAACTAGCAAGACCAATTTATGCCCAGCTGAAGTGCGCGTTGCTGTGGAAAATGGAGGTGCAGCAACGCCCAATACTTCAGCAAGCATACATTTATTTATGAGCATGTGGCGTGGCAAGTCGCACACGCCCCTCGCCCCACGCCCCAAGTCCGACATCACAACTGGGAGCTTACGCAGCTCTCTGCACCCTGGTCGCCATTTCGTCCGTCTAGCAGCTACTTCCGCCGCGCTTACAAATTGTTTGAGGGCGAATTTTAATTATTCTTCATTGTTTTGAAAGCAGCGCGTGCTGCTCTCTTTCTCCTTTGTCGAGCACTCGGCTCAGCTGCAATTGCTGCATGGTGTGGCACTGCACTGCCAGCGCCTGCAGCAATGACAACAACAACATGAACATCAACAACAACTGCCGCACTGTGACCCCAGCGCTCGTTCATTTGGATTTGGTTTGCTTCCTGCCATCCCCGCTCTTGCCGCTGCCTCTCGCCAGACGCGCTGACAACTGGCTCTGAGGTGGCAGCGAATTGGCGTGGGTGCCATTGCTGACCTAGTCGCAAAAACAATTATTCTTTAGTGTTGCTCCAAACTCATCCTTGCTACAGTTTTGCTGAGGTGGCTCTTTTACGGTTCTGTTTAACTACAGTTGACTCCAATTTCATTTTCGGCAATTGCAGATTGACGTTGGCTTGATTTTATCCTCGCTGTAACTAGCCAGGAATCCTTGACCATTTTAGACAGATTTATGATACTACTTGTTTATTATTTATTGCCTGTTTTCTTTTTATTTTGAATTTTTTAATATTTGTTAAACAAATTTTTTGAGTTCTTTAAGTGGTTCATTGAAAGTTAAAGTGTAACTAAGTACACTGGTGGATATAAATAAAATAAATGAAAATCAATTTGCAGGACATTGGCAAAAAAAATATATATTCTTAAATCAGTTGCAATATAAGAAAATGTTGCAATACAAGAAAAGTAAAGATTCTTAGTTTTGTTATTGCTTTAACAAGAATGAGAAAGAAAGAAAATTTTGGTTACATACAAATAGGATGTTATATTGTGTATGTGTAATTTTTCTTTCTACTAACAGTATACTATTATAAATAATATAGTAGAAAGTAAAATCTGCATAATATTCTCAATGAAGTGCCAAGCTAAAAGCGGTTGCAATAATGCTTAAATTTCACTAAGAGCTGCGGCTTTCACCATGCTTCGCTTTTAGGGGCAATTGTTGCAAGTATTCGTAATTATATAGAAGGCGCAATTACCGCTGCCCTTGCCGAGCTCTGAAGATAGTTTCGTTGACATTTTGCGCTGGCATTTCCTTTTGCTTGGCGTCAAAAGGGCCTTTAACTTGGGTAGTTAAGATGGTTGGGGTGCGGAATGAGTTTTATTATTGAAATTTGTTTGCGATGACTTTGTAGTTGGCGCTGCTTTTGGCAGCGCATCCCTTTTTGTAATTAAATGCAGATGAAACTCAAAATCAGGTCACTCATATCCTACTGCCTGTCGCCCCGTCTGCCTCCTGTAGCAAACTTAACTTTCAAATTAATTTTTATAAATAGCTTTTAAAATTATTACACTTGCTGCCTGCTGCTAAATTTTTGGCTTGGTCGCAGCTGCAACTAACGTTAGTTGCCAAGTGTTCCACTTCCTGGCAGTGATTGGTCCTTTTGGCCTAGCGATTTTAATTAATTTGTCGACTCTCAAAAAAAAGGACTTCAGGTAAACAGTTGGGTACTTCTTTTCTTCTTCGTACTGCCAAAGTGCTCTGCACATTGTCCACTAGCTATTCAACTTTAATAAAAATGGCTGCGGCTATAATCCTTTAAAAAATGCAAATATCTGGAAAAACTTTGTAAACAGTTTAGGGCCAAAGTTTTGTTTTAAATTCGTTAAAAGTACCCAAAAGTTATAAATCTTGGCAGCAAGTTGCACCTTGAACCTGTGTGATGTGCAGTTAAGCATAGATACTGATAGGTTTATACACCTGAATGCATGAATAAATAAAAAAAATAATAATATTTTAAGTTGCTGCAAGGTGCATACATTGGCGCGGGTTGATCTCTGAGTAACTAGTACGTGTTATTCTAAAAATCAATATAAAATCGTTCGCTTATTTATTTTGAATTTTGTTGGAGGCTTAAAATCTAAGTGCTCAATGTCCTGCAAGAAGTTAAGTGTGGTGTAATTGATTATTATTTAAAAATGTTTCTTCACTATTATTTTGGACTCAAATTCTATTTAAAACATTTGCATAATATTGAAGTCTATTAAAAAAATTGTTTTGGGTGTATTATTCTATCTCAGAGAATTGATTTTAAAAGTTCGAGCAAATCGAAAACAGTTTAATTAAGGTTTAGTATAGCTGCTTACAGGTTATTTTATATATATATATATATTTATAAGACCAGACCACTGTTGTATTCAAGTTTCAAGTTCTGGAATATACCCAGTACACTCTCAATACTTGACTGCAATCGGAAGTTGTTCAACTTTTCTTTGAACTCTTAAACTGAATAAAAGTTTCTGTTTTTCTGTTACTTTTGAGTATTTTGGGTGGCAGCCCATATAAAAACCATTCAAATTTCTGACCAGAAGCGAACTTTCAGCTCCCGCTGAATCAACTGGTAGTGAGGAACAGTTCAAAATAACAAAATAAATAATAAAATAGGTAAATAAGTTCCAACACAATTTTCTAGCTAGCCATGCAGCTGGTCATGGCCTGTTGCTATTGCTCCTGGCTCCAGGCTCCTCTCGCTGTTGTTGCGTTGCTGCACCTTCTGTGGAACGTGGCAGATTATGCTGTATTAGCACCTGTAATTCCTTATTGGCAATCAAAACTTTGCCGCATGCACCATGTCCTGTACGGCTATCTCGCCAACTGGACGCGACGATAGCGGCGTTATCGCGGATGCCTTCACAATGTTATCGCATTTTCTAGTTTCAATAAAAAGCTAAATCTGCGCATGCAGCCAAACTTTTAATTTTATTGGTAAACTTGCTGAGTTTTTAACACGCGGCTAACCCCCCCTCAGTTGTCATAGACGGCGCTGGGGCCTATCAATTGGCGGCCACCGATTCCCAGTCTATATATAGCGTACATAGCGACTTTGTAAGTAATCGAAAAGTTTGAAGCTGTTTTCCTGCTGCCTCGCTTGGTAACGATAGTTGGGAGAGAAATTACAAGTTTCAGGCGGAAGCAATTACGTCGCAGATCTAGGGATTTTAAAATATATATAACATAAAATTAATTATTTTTGTATGCAAGCTTAGCAGACGAATTGAACTTACATAAAAATATATATATAGTTTTAATTGCTTTTACTTGGTAATAATGATGGGTAGAAATAAAATTACAAGTTTTCTTTTGATATAATTGTTATATTGTGGAAACAAAATTTAGTCATCACACATTATTTTATGCAAACTTAAACTTAAGCTCGATGCTAATTAAAATTGAGTTCCGCTGCAATGCAAATTTATGTATGTGTGTTTTGTTCAAATATTCATATGGTGCTCATGATTGATTGTTAAATACTTGACTAAACGATTGCAGCTCTCCGGCAGCTTCAAGCCTTTGCTGCTCTTAAGCTCAACTAATTACTTTGATTGCACTTTCTTAATGATCTCTGACGTACCAAAACAAAAAAAAAATAATAAAAACTTAGTACAAATGACTTAACAACGCTGGGCTATTCATGATAGCCAAGTCCGTTGCTAGCAGATACAGCTCCTTATGTTTTGTGCCTTTGTTTGGGCAACTGGAATTAAAACTAAGCACTTCAGAGCACACAACCAGCATAAGGAGCAGGAAGAACAGAGCAGAGCAGAGCAGACCATGCTAGGTTGTTGCTTTTCACCAAAACAGAAATGTACTTCAAAAATCGTAAAATTGAAATTATAATTGCAACTGCAACTGCAACTGATTCGGAACGCTCTTTGTTTTCAGTCATTGTTACCAAGCCATGATAACTGTGGGGAGCAGAAGCAGGAGCAGGATTTCTATATAAGTGGCTGTTACTTTCACGTTCGTCGGGCAAACGACTGCAAAAGGCTGCAATCGACGCTCGACGTCTGCTGTTTTGTTGTTTGCTGAAAGATGGTACTAATTACGGTCTTAACTTGCTGAATACTTAAAATGCCTGTCAAATAATAATTACTTGGAAAACGTTTGCCAGTTATGAAATGAAATTCGAGCTCGTCTTGCAATTTTCCCTTCTTATTTTTTTAATTGCTGCTGCTGTCTTTGTTAGCCCAGCTAAAAGTGCAGCTTTAGGTAGCTCTGGTATTTCTGGCCACTCAGTTCATGTTCCGATTAACATCCGAACTGAACATGAACTGTGGCGCCACAGCGCAGTGGGCGCGGTTACGGCTACGCGCTTTCAGGTTCCCAATTTGCCTCTGTCTGTGAATGTGTATCTGTGTCTGTGTGTTTGTGTTTGTGTGTTTGTGTGCGTAAGCCCGAATCCTTGCCAAGTGCATGTGGCATGCCGGATGTTGTGACATTTTGGAGAGCATACAAAATTTTCGACATTTTCACAAAAGCGACATCGAGAATGCGCGCCGATAGCACTTTGTGTGGCCCACATTTTTCTACTGCAGTTTCGGTTTTTGGGTAATAGTTTTATTTTTCCATTTTGCTATGTGACATTTTTGTTAAATATTCAAAAAGTTTGCCAGTTGCCAGTTCTTTTATGCCATTGAATTTGACATTCTATATCCATCCGTTTGTTAGGCTCATGGGTTCAAGGGTCGAATCTCTGATGGCTTTGTCCAGCAATATATCGGATATGTATCCCAGTTCTGATTTGAACTTTTGCTTTTTGTTACTTTTTGATTGTCTGCGAATACTCAAATACGAAGGAATTCAAGCCGTATCCAACAATATTTGAAATTAAATATTTAGTTTTGCTTTCGACTAATTGCTTTTTTTTATTTGCATTAGTGGGGTATTAAGAATGCATATACTAAAGATGATTTTTAATATTTTAGCTTAAGTTTAGTTTATTATTTTTTGGAATCTTTTGTGCAGCTTTATTAAAAAGCTAAAGCAATGTATTAAAAATGATCAGACTTTAAACGTAAATTTTAAAAATATGTATTAAATGAAAAAGTTGTATTCGTTGACAACATAACATTAATTTATTTAACTCCCTAATTGAATTACATTTTTTGAGTTATAAGGCTGACACCAATACTTTTTGATGCATTTGGGGTCCATAATAACGCAAATCCTTGTTAAAAATATATTAAAATATTTTTTTTTTAATGTAATAAGAATTGGGAAGAAGCTTTGAGAACTTGGTAAAACAATAGTAGTCCCTTTTGACAAATGTTAACAAAACCATCCCTTTTTTTCTCTCTCACTCTCTCTCTCTCTGTGTGTCTTTCTCCATCTCTTTTTGTCTCTCTATCTGCACACTTGAATAAGTGAAATTATTTTTTGAACGAGGTAGCTGTAAATTGCATAAAAGCTAATTGCTAGGATTTGGAGATTGTTTTGTGTACGCAACAACAGTAGCAAGTAGACAGTAAAATATACTTGGGATGCTGCCCCATTGCAGTGCCACAAGTCGCTGCTTATTGAAGCTACAGTTGCAGCAGGAGAGGTGACATGACAACAGCAACGGATTTCAATTGCCTGGAACCAAGAGAATGTGTGTGTGTGTGTGTGTGTGTGTATGGGTATATTTGTGTGAGTGTGTGTATAAAAGGCACACATACCCTCGGGCCTGTGGTTTAGGGGAAGCAGCAGCTAAAGTGTTTGTTGTATGCAACTGATTGCAAAGGATTTTATGGTTACCATTGCTGCTGCTGCTGCTGCTGTCGCTGACGTTGGCGACAATGCAAAAATACACAACACAAGCGGCAACCGATCGCAGCAGGCAAGAGGCAGATGATGCAACGCTCTTAAGTGCAGTTGGTTGCAAGCTTTATGGTAAAGAGGGGGAAGGTTGGGGGTGGGACGGGTAGCGGGGTGCATGCTTATTGCCACATAAGGTGTCGCTGCACTGGCAAAACATGAGCCCATGACAGCAGCAGCAGCAGCAGCAACAGCAGCAGGAACAGCAGTAGCAGCAGTCGAAGTTGCCGTAAAATGCCAACAACAGCATTACATGCGGCAATTGCTGCTGCGGATTTGCAGTTTAATGTCGATGCTATCGAAATGGAATCCGAGACGGAGATGGAGTTGGACACGGATACGGAGATGGAGATGCAGACGAACACTGTGAATGTAGTTGGCATTACGGATATGTGTGTGCCTCGATGCGGATGTTGTGCTGTCGCAGCAACTGTGCCACATAGTCTCTGATTAGCTAAGGCCAATTGTAGCTTGCAAATGTACCGTTATATTAAAGGTCACTTCACCTGGCCACGTAATGGCTTTAAGTGTGCCGCACAATTATTATTATTTGTTATTGTGATATTATGTTCGTATATATTTACACTTTATATTCACTCCTGCATATCAAGTTATTTAAGCTAGAGGCAAAAATACCAGGGTATGGTTGAAAAATGACGAAATGTAGTTTAGAATTTTTTTTTTAGGAATTGAGATAATCAATCAATTCTACTTCCACAAAATAAATAAATAAATTAAAATCGGTTAATTAACACACAAGTTATGCTAATCCAAAATAAAGGCTTGATTTTAGCCCTATTGCGTTTTGGTTGTGTCATACTGTTAATTGTACACTAACTACAGAGTATCTTACAGATGTATGCCTCCGTTTGCACTTTAAAGAGATATTTGCGTCTATTGCAGCATTGGCAGCTTAACAACTTTTGGTCATACAATGAACAAGTAGCGGAAATCAAAAGACTCACGTGCCCCAAATGAATTCCGTTCTTGCTTCCCAGCCTTTACACACAGCTATTGTTGTAGACCTAACTCCAAGAGGTGTGTGCCAGTCCCGTCCTAACTCTTATGTTGTGTCTTTTATCAAACGCATTGATTTGATTTCAAAGCTTGCAAGGCATTTACATTTGCCCGCACAGCGCTTTGGGTTGTGTGCTCGTTAACAAAAGATACTTACATATGTATCCATGTATCTTGCAGATACTCGCCGGCATCCTTTGTGTTTTTGGGGAGCGGCCTCGTGCCACGTTTCTTTTCGCTTTTGCTTGGTTAGATTTAAATGCCGAAATTTCAATGGTGCACACATCACGTCACCAGCATTCCGCCCCAAGGACATATGCACAGTATTGTACCCCTCTCTGCCACCCCCTGTACAACAATGTGAGAGTCTCTTACTCTATGTGTAGTCTCACTGTCATGCGGGGAACACGTGAAAGTGTAATCACTTGTACTTAATATGCAGATGATGACAATGTGACAATCAAAATGATTCCAGGTCGCTGCCAGATACTCTCTCTCTCTCTCTCTCTCTTTCTCTGTCTCTGTATCTATGTGTATTCGTGTAGGATGACGTTATGGCAATCTGATTATTATTATCATCGTTAGAAGTAATGCCTTCCACCCCGCGCATGTATATCGGATTTTCCTGCGCTGGTTTCCAACAGACATCAACGCATTAGGCACCTTCTTCAAAGCACTTTGAATTCTAAAAAGGCAATTTGTTTTTATTTTTATTATATGAATTGTTTGCTTATGCATATTATCTATTGCCATAGAAAAACGGAATATTCAATATGATATTTGAATAGTGCAAAATCTTTAGATTTTCTTACACTTAGTTTACTCATACCAACAGTAATAGGTTTATGGTACTGGAGTGTATTGATAGCTATTAGAAATACGATATGTATTGTTATATTTATCAATTTATATACTGAATAAATATGTAAAGTAAAATAAACAAGTAATAATAGTTATCTGCAACTCTCTGAAGAATAAACAATCATTGCCAAAGGCATTTTTAGATTTAGAAAGATAAATGTTCTTAGAACAAATAGATAGATATTATTATTAGGAATACGATATGTTTATTTTATGCAATTTTTAAAAAGTAGTTTAAAAAACCAATCATTTTAATTAATAGACAGCAAAAAGCATAAATAGCTAATGAGCTTAAGTAGGCATCTTTAATCCTCCATCTGCATATGCAGTTTGATAAATAGTTGCATGCCTTAATTTGCTTGAGAAATTCACATATTTCTTCATCACATTTATATTTATTAGTGAACGGTAAAGCATCATAATATTATTTACTACCGCAAAAATAAATCTATTCAAAAGTTTCTTATGAAAAATGAACAGCCAGGAACGTGAGGGTGTGATGTGGCTGGGTGTGTGTGTGTTAAGAATACAAATGTGAGAAAAATGGTTCTTTTTATATAAACACACACAAAAAGGCAAGCGCATAAAACCGAAAAAATGTTGATGAAATTGAGGAAGCACGCGCAACTGAAAGGCGACTCTGCAGCCTTTTCAGTTGAAATGCAACAAGAGGAGTCGGCGTGTTAATGCAGAAGGCACAACGAAAACAACAACAACTGAAGCAACAACAACCCTCGACGGCAAGTGGCAACGTCGTGATGAACTGAAGCTGGTCAGTGGTCCCCGAACTCGTGGCTTCGCATTCATCACGTCAAGACTTTCAGAAGGCTGCACGTCGTAATCGCCGCATGGCAGTGGGCGCAGCATTTTATTTTCTCCTTTACGCCTTTTATGGGTCATGTACGGTTTTTTGCGCCATAATGAGGCATGTCGTTAACTGTGCCTCGACTCTTGCCACCGACTCAATGAGCGGTTGTCTCTGACTGTCCCATGTATGACCTCCGCTTCAAAAGGCTGTCAAATTGTGCAAGTAGCCCGAATAGCATTGAGTGCATTTATTGCAAAATCAAAATTAAGTATACGACAAGTCAAACGTTTATGCCGGCATGCTGAAGTGTTACAGTACAAGACATGACCTCCCTCTACACTTCACCCGGCTTTACTGCATGACTGGCTTCACTCCTAAGGGTATTGTCATAAATGGTTGCAAAACAATTTTAATACAGCAGATAGTTATCTAGTTATGTTAATTAAAATCGCATATTAATTGAAATTCAATTTAATTTATTGATATATTATTATTTTACTAATATAAATAGATAGCTTGAAATGTTTGACGTATGATTCAGCACTACACTATATGTACTTAACCTATGCTTAAAGTTTACCTGCTAGCGCTTCCATTTAATTTTAAAATTTAATTAAAAATGTTCGCATTAGCGTATGTTTCGGTTGCAGCAAGTTTCGGGCGATAGAATTGTATGTTTTTACTGCGTGGCGTCCACATATGTTGCCGGGTTTAATTGCTTTATAAAGCCGCAAAGCAAATGCTGCCAGCTCAACACCACCGACAGAGAAACACAGACAAAGAAATACGCCCAAAGCGCCATTATGGTATTTAGAAAAGGAGTTGAACATGAAGGCGGCAAACAGGAACACACACAAAACAACAAAACAAGAGAACAGCTCAAAAGACAATTTAAACTTTTCTGTATACTTCATAGAAAGGTACTTCCAAATTGTGCTGTAAAATAATCCTCCGAGAAGCCCATTTAAAACACTTGTGTCCTTTATGTAGTGGGTTCCAAATAGACTACACATATGTTGCTATTTTGGCTTGCGAATCGCTGATTAACAGAGAATAAGAACCTTATTTCTTAAGCTTAACAAGCAAGAAATATAATATTAAAGAAATGATCCGGTTATGAAATAAATATAAATAGCAAACTCAATATATATGTATCCATCAATGCATAATTGCTTTTTATTTTTTCAATGTCACATTCAAAATTTATACAGTATTTTCAAATTTGTACTTTTTTTTTAAAATGCCTGCCACACCCGATCCCATGAAACAGTTTCAGCTCCAGGAATTCCCACATATCTGCCCGATATCTCAAAACCTCGCGACATTCCTTCCTATCTGTGGCTGTGCCTTTATTCCACAATCTCCCATATATATCCTAAAATCAAGATTCAAATATTAACGATTCATTTACGGTTTAGCATAGAAGATTAATACATACTAACTGTTTAATATTTCATAAAATTAATGTTCATTAATTTATAATTAAAATCGTTTAACGTTAATCTTCGCCAGGAAACAATGTTGCAATATTTGTGCAATAGGCGATAACAGTAACGTCAGATAGATCTGGAAATATCTGTCCCAGAAATTCCAGCAAAACAGGCTGACTACTTACAACCTCACAATATTCTTCATATGAGATAACGCCATCCTTGTCCAAATCAAATTTATTAAATATAAACTCGGTCATATCCTGCAGGAATCGTTCTTACTAGGCATATATATATATAGTATTAATAGTAGTTCCATACGTACCGCTTGTAACTCCTTAACTTCGTCGTCATCTTCACCCACAAAAAAATTGTTGATGGCCATGCCAACAGTTTCGCGATTAAGCAAGCCAGAAGAAGAGGTTGTATAGACCTAAGTAATATATGGTATACATATTAGCCCGATTATTCATCATATTTACTAAATATTACCTTATATGCAAACTGCATACGCTCCTCCAAGTTCTTGCTCAAGAACACCGTGAACAACTTCATCCATGCCTCCGGGCCCACAAAAATCACATCTGCCGTTATGTTGAGCAATATACGTTCTATAATGCTCATATCGTAAATCCTAAAGAGGACTAGAAACAAATTGTGCATCTGCTTCTTTTTCATCTGCTTGGCTGTAGGTCCATTAATCTGCACGAATTTATAGTAGATGATGAGAAGGCAGACAACTTCAGTGTTGGTGAATTCCGTCGAGGCGGTAAATTGTTTGATTAAAGCACTGTAAATGGTCAGGAACTTGGTATTGGCCATGTCATCCATGGTAGTATCTATGCGATTCATCTTGAAGTCTTCTTTGATAATTAACTTGATCTGTAATATATGACAATTCTTCGTGTCAATAAGTTGAACGGCGTGGTGTGTTGAAAAAATGTTTTTTTTTAAAAAGTGTGCTATAATATGCAAAGAAAATTTAGATTTTTCTAATACTGGCCTACTACAAATATTGGAAAGCGAGTTCACTTGAAAGAACAAATTCTGTTTGAAATATTTAAGATGAGATCAATCAAATAGAGTTGAAGAAATCATTGATTACAAATACTATCCAATATAGAAAGGAGTTATTTTAACTGAACGTGAGCTATTGGAAGCATTGCCATCAAATTTATAAGTGATTGTTTTAAAATGTATGTTGTGTAGCCCAGCTGCGCCACCTAGTGAAGAAGCGAGAAGTATTTATTCAGACATTAAGTAGACGCCCAGGGCCAAAGCCGCTGTACAAATGTGAACGAAAAACTAATTACTTGACCTATGACAGCTATAAGATACAGTCGTCAGATTTCAAACAAATTTAATCTATATAAAATATAATAAAACTTGCAATTACTGAGTTTGGTTAAGATAGTTTGAGAAACAAAAAAGTTGTTCATACAACAACTAATTTTTCAACAGATTGTTCCTATGGCAGTTATAAGATATAGTAGTCCGATAAAACTTATAATTGGTTAGTTTGGTCAAGTTATCTCAAAAAACAAAAATTTTCGACCGATCGTTCCTATGTCAGCTATATGCTATAGTGGTCCGATCCGGCTGATTCCGACATATTATCTGCGTGCAGTAGATCATGATACATGATACGCGAAATTTAGTATCCTGATACAGTATCAGTCGCGTTTCCCAAAAATATCATATCTGTCATATATCATGCTGGTGAACGTGGCCATTGATAACAAATACTACTTTTTTCATTTTTTTATTTTACTTATTTAAAGCCACGAATTCAAACAATTTGTCATGCTTAAGATATTGTGTTTTAAGTCCTTTGAAATACCAAATGCAAAATGTATCAATCAAAACTGTATGCCAAGTACAATAAAAATCCTTTGGCTTTAGTATCACTGCCTGGGTGTGTGTGCTTGTGGAGGGGGTTGTAGTGGGGAGGGGAGAGAGGGGTTGTATTTGGTGTGTGTTGTGGTTTTGTGTGCTGTGGTGGTGTTGTAAATCCGCTAACACTCCATGTTGTCAACTTGCCGACATTAAGGCGCGTGAATCTTTTTTTTATTGTTATGCTGCCGTGCCGAGGGGTTGTGCAAAGACAGGAGGGGGTTCAATGGATAGGGTGCGGGTGGGGCGTGTGTTGTAAAGCCGCATGTATGACAGCATGTGTGGCATACAATTACAAGAGCCTGGCCCGAAAGAATGGCAACATTTGTTACGCAAAACAAAATGGCTACACGACCATTTCCGCTGATTTCCAGTTGAAGTCCTCCGCGTCCTCCGCATCCTTTTGCTTGGCGCCTGGCGTGGATTATTATATTCGCATTTCTCATGCGCACAGCTTTAAACATTTTTACATTGAAATATTTATTTCAGAAACAAATATGGCAACACACATACATATATCCTCTCACATTTGTGAGTGTAGCACCGCTTCAGAATCCTACTCTGATGTATTTTTTATGTCTTTACTTTGCTTTGTTTTTATTGTCTTTGAATTGCGCTCGTTACATTTTGTTTTTGTATTTGTTTTTGTGTGAGTGGGCGCTCCGACAGCCCCGCATTTAAGACAACACCCTAAAATACTTTAAGGCAGATGTATGTGGATTATTTCCCATCATTTATGGAATTGAGCATTTGAAGCCACCAAATGAAAAAGGTCTACGGGTTTAAATCACATTCCATCCAGCGAATTCATTAATTTGCTTTGCATTTGTATCTTTTATAATGTATCTTTAAATGCTCTGCCAATGTATCGATATTATGTTGTGGCTTCTGTATTCTCTTAGGAATTGACTATGAGGACAAATACAAACAAAAGGCTGTCATGATGATAATACAAAAATTGACAATATATTTATCTAATTTTTGTTTCTAGTTTCTTGAACAAGATGTGTAGTAAATATTGTAATTATTAAACAAAAATATAGTGTAAATATATTTGTATCCATTCGAATTGAATATAAATAAAGTAATCACAATAAACTCCATAAATAAATAAGTTTTCTATATAGTTAAGTTAAACCGAGAGTGCTTAGAGTGTATCCATCAGATACTCGTCGCGAACGCTGGTGTTTGGGTATACCCTAATACCAAGCAACTTTGGTGAGCCTTTAATTATTCCGTATGTAACCTGCATATTGCATTCAACCTAATTATTCAAACTGCTTACTTGCTAGCATACAGACATATATAGTAAATATAGAACTTGTGCATGTAGTTGAGTTGATTCATTCATTAGTTATGTGAATATAAATTTAACTGCCGCATGGCTTGTGGTCGGCTAAGTCGGTTAAGTAGCTCATTAACTTCAAAACATTGAATACAATCATTTGATTAAAACGCATACAAAAACCATGCAACGCATATTTATTAAATTGCTTTCGCAAAGAAGTGTGTATTATGTACAATTGCATGCTAATTTAAAGAGTTTAATTGGCATTTCATGAAGAATGGACAATTTATCTCCTGGTTCAAATGATTGCCAGTGAACTTAACCTGAGCTTACAGCTAATTGTTTGACTTTATTATATGATTTATTTATTTGTTTAAAGCTGTATTTGTTACAACAAACTCGGAGTTTTTACGAAATAAATACTGCAATAAAACTTGCTAAATTTGATACAGTACAGATAGGTTTCTTTCCGATACTACGTACTCTTAAGCAATTTACGTATACGTATATTGGATTATTTATGTTCTGCACTGGATTCATAAATGTGTCAACCACTGTATGCATTAGGAAATGCTATGTGGTTAATTCTCAGACCATATGACTGCAGAGCTTTCTCGGCCCTATTGCATATCGGGGCTGTCTGGCATCTGATTAATTATCGTTGATAATAATCACGCAATTTGTACGAGTGGCTGCTGTGAGTGGAGTTGAGTTAACGTCCTTGGTCCTCAGCTATTGACTTTATTGTGGTATTTGCTGTTGCGGCATTCGTGTGGCCGCCTGCGTCATTATGCTCATTATAAAGCGCTTTCACAGAATTTTATAGCCAGACGATAGCCAGTTGACCATGCAATCCTGGCAGCCCGAGCATCCAAGGAGCCCTTGCCACACAATGAGCGCTGATGAATTGCATTAGGGCATGTGAGTAATAATAATCAATTAGGAATAACGTATCAGAGTACGTTGGTCATATAGTGGGCTTAAAAATAGAAAAGAGTAAAAGTCACTTCTTTAGTTGAGAGTAAGAAATTTTAAAGAAATATCATGATTATGACTATTACTTGTTTTACAAACTTGATCTGCGTATGTTATGCGAGAACTTATATCCAAAATATAAAGTCTCTAAGGGATATGACTAGTCGACTCGGGTGTTGATACCAAAACGCGATTTTTAGGATAAGATTTGGCACAAAGATAATGTATATATATATATATTTTTGGTATGCCAAATAATTTAATATGTGTATTCTCCACTTGACAGCCAATCTTCTTTTGGTTATTGTCTTAACTTTCTAGTCATTAAACGAGCTTAGAGTTGTGTGTTTTACAATTGCTTTCATTGACCTGCATTGGGTCTGGACAGATTCAGTTGAACGACTGCCGCACTAAATGCACAATGTTTAATTAATCCCCATGAGTATGACAAGAGCTCCTACTTAGGTCTTTTGTGGAGCGACAATCAATGGCCGGTTGAGTTTGTAAAGCAAACAAGCAATTTGGCTCAAGATACAATGCAAACTGTGCGGAAAAGTTAAGCTCAACTTCGGTGAGCTGCAATTTTCGATTAAAATTCCAGTTGGCAATTCAATTAAACACTAATTAAAAGACATTTTTCCGCAGCCCTTTGATAACTCCCTATTGCCAATCTCAGGGCTCAGTCTCTCAGCTTTTACTGCTCGATACTCACTTCTCAGTACACAGTACTGAATAGCTCAACTGGCAACTGGCGACTGGGCAAGGGTGCTATGGGTGCTAAATGAGCTGCCAACAGGACGAGGCAAGTCGACAAATACGCTGCAGCACTGATAGATGTGGGCGGCAGCTGGGGGGGGGATGGCGCAATAAATGTCATAAAGGAAAGAAAAAGGGAAGCGAAATCAAAGGCAAAGTTTTTGCTGCATTCTGCCAGGCTTCGCTTTTCATTCGCGCTGTCTAAACTCTAATTTTTTGCCCAAGTCGGGGCACAAACGGAATTTGCTTTTCCTTTCCTTTTACCTTATCCCGCTCAAAGTAAATGTTATCCCTGCGCCGGGATCACTTTGTGGAGAATGTCAACGCTTAAATGGAAATCTAAACAGGAACTAGCTTTAAGAATGATTGTTGTTTTATAGTTTCATAGTAATTTGAGTAAAAGGGTATTATAAGTATGAGCAAATGTAAGTAACAGGCAGAATTTAAAACATCATTGTTCTGCTAGTGTTGAACTATTTATTAGCCTAAATTATAAAACACAGGTAGTTAAGCCATGTGGAGGTGCAGAATCTTCAAATAGTTCGTTATTCTGTACAATTTTTTTGTATAATATTCACTTAAGTTTTCGCAATTTCCGATCTCAAGTTTTCAAAGGCCCTGCCAATTACTTGTTCAGCGTTCGAAGCACGTCAAGAACGTTGGCTAATTATAAATGTTTTATTAGTAAATTATCCAACCGCGTAATTTTATACAGTCTCTCCCCACTGAATGATGCCTGTCGCTGTGAACGATAAGGAGTCGGCACAATTTTCCGGTTGCTTGGGTGCAGCTATGCAACGCCGTGACAGGGTTGTCATGGCCAGTCGACTACAAAATATCGAATGACACGCTGTCGGTAAACTACTTAATTGCATATCTATCTAATTAGCAAAGTTTTCGCTTTCTGTGCCTCCGCCTTCTGTGGCTGCAACTTTGTGCTGCTGCGCTCTGTGGCCAGCACTCGCTGCCAGAGTTGCCATCAACTCTGTGAAAATGCTTTGCATATCATTAAGATATCGCTATGCCAACAGAGTGCACGTTTGACATTTATGATGAGGCATTAACAAATTATTTGCTGACCATCATGGAAAATTAGCGATGCTGCCGAAAACTGGGACAATGCTCAGCCAGCGGAATGCGAACTCGACAAGTGGTATTGTTTCGGCTAACGCCATAATCCGATTTGCCATGGCAGATTCAGAGAATTAAATTTTTATCAAAAAATGAAAAAAGAAGAGAATGTAAAGCCAAAGCACAAATAATAATGGCCGAAACGCAAACGTGATTGAAGCCAAAAGCGGAAGTGGGCCCAAGCGATTCCAATCCGCATAAATTTCAACTAATTACAATTTCAGTGTCCGGTACGGCACACACTCACACACACACATACACAATCAATGGAAAACCCATAACAATTACATATACAAATAAGAGGAAAACTGCAGGACAAAAAATGGAAAATCTAGCCACACAAACACACAGAAAACAGATGACGGTTATGGCCAGTGCGCTTAATGGCTGGACGTGAGTGCGGGCCCAGAGCATCATGGCCAGAATGGCCATTTTGTGGTCATGGCCGGGGCCAATAACTACACTGCGAGGGTGCATTGGTGCGTTGGCTCGCGTCTTTGTATTTGTATTTGTATTTGTATTTGTGTTTGTACTTTTGGCTTTGTGCCATTAAAACCCCTGTTGAGTGGGGGGTCGCTGCTAGCTGCTCGCTGCTCGCTGCCGGCGCGACCACAGTGAAAACTCATTAATTTATTCTTCTCTTCGTTTGTTGAACTTAAAATAACAGCGTTAATCCGCTTAGCGCCGCCATTGACTAAAACAACGACAAAAATAATGGGGAGCTGGCACTTGTCGTCAGGCTTCACTCGTTGACTAAAACACTTAGCTTGTGCACAGGGTGATGGTGCGTATGAGGACGGTGGTGGGGTGGGGAGTATTGCGGTTTTACTATGCCATGATATCCAACTGAATCCGACTGCTGACAATGACTATGACGACGCCCAGCAAACAAAATGAATTAAGGAAACCACAATGACATAGTTACAGTGGCACAGCGCACCATCAGACAAACACATACACATACACATACACATACACATACACATACATGATATATATATATATGATAGCGAAGCGACATTCATGTATATATCTGTTTATGTCTCGCTGGTTTCGTTCAACAACTTGCACTTGCCCATAAAGTCACAGCACAAAAGGCAGACAGGCTAAAACGCAATGGGCGGCTTTTGCCTAGATTGGAATTTTTTGGGGCATGTCTAAAGCATATACACACACATACATACATAGAGTATGTGTATACTTTGCTGGCATCCTTTAAGTGCAAAGTTTGCAACTTTGCTTGAACTTGTGGCAAAGATGGGTCAAGACATGTGCCCATGAAGTAAACTTCTGACCTTTGCGGACCGACTATTAAACAAAGTTGCACAGACTCCTTATTACTTTAATTGTACAAAAGTGTACTGTTTTTACATATATGTTACGCTATCTAGCTGTGATTTCTTGTTGTATGCAATTGAACCCTGAAAAGTTGTGCAAGCGTGAGTAACAGGCATACAATACATATATAATATATGTTCTTGATCACTATCAATAGCCGAGTCGATCAAGCCATGTCCGTCTGTTCGTCCGTCCGTCTGTCCGTCTGTCCGACTGTATGAACATGCGTTTCTCAGAGACTTCATATTTGGAATATGAGTTCTCGTATTACCGGATAAAAGCTTATTTTATTTTTGCGATATCTCGTCCCGTTCAAAAGGTATCAGACCAGTGTTTTTTGCGCATTACTTGAAAGTTATAAAAACTATAGGTAAATAATTGTATTTTATACCTTCCCCTGATGCCTCACAAATCGAAAGATACTTATTTTTGAAGATATGATCTTCGGAATTGACACACTCACATGTCATCTTTATGCCCTACAAATGTTATTACGATCGGACAATAAACCATGAAGTTATTAACATAGAATGGGGCGAATGGAAGAAGAGGAAAAGCAAATGCGATATATGTAGATAAAATAATGATTTCGGTAATCGATAAAAAGCTACACACTTTTGCTGCTTTTAAACCGCTTTTTAAAAGCAAGTTGGCAGCTCCAGTTTTCTAATTGCGAATTTAGTAGGTAAACATTGCACAAGATGTCAAGTAAGTAAATAACTTATGTACATAAAACATCAGATTAAAAATATACTATCCATAAATCAACAGAAAGAGTCACTCGTAGTGTTACAGCAAAGTCCAGCGCTAAGCCTGCTGCTGCTGGATCAAATGACTGCCTTAAAGAGAATCCAACTTTACACCAGATCTACTGCACCTTGCGCCTCTGCCTGCGGTATAGCCAAGACCACGCAAACATTTTCAACCGACTGGCGAAGGTGATGGAGAGAACCGATTTCATAACGCTTATCGCCAATCTAGAGGATGAGGAGCTGCGCCGATTGATGCCTATGCTGGCGCAGAGCTTGACCCGCATACGACTAGAGATGGGCCAAATACCGCACCTGTATAGCCTCTGTCGCAAGGGGGGCGTGTCCGAAATGCCGCTAATACACCAATGTGATATTGGGAATACTAGCAAGCTGAAGACGAGCGGCAGCAACATCAACGAGCATTTGCAGATGCTGGGCAAACTGCTGCCCCAACTGGACACGCTGAGTGTGGGCGCAGCTATTGTGGCATCATTTCCGTCCAACTTGCGGCATCTGCGGTCGCTGGAACTCCGACAGAGCACATCGCAAGCAGTGCTCGAACAAATCTGCCAGCACTGTCCACATTTGGAGAAGCTGTCCCTGCAAAACGAGACGAAGTCGACAACAACGCTGGACGTGACACACATCATCAAGTGCGCTCAGCTCAGGGAACTGCAGCTTCCTTTGATGCTATACTCGCCGCTGGCCGTGTGCCACTTGGAGCACTTGAAATCGCTGTCGCTGCAGCAGCTGCAGCTCTGGCCGGGCATGGACTGGCTACCCATTGTGGCGGAAATCATCAGAGCCAAGCAATATGAGCTGGCCACGCTGAGCGTCGATGGGAGTTGGCTGGCCGCCCCGCTGAATTTGTCGTTGCTGGAGCTGCGCTATTGCTGGTCGCTGAAGGAGCTGCTGCTGAGCAACTGCATGCTGACGGAGAGGTCAATGCAAACGGTGCTGCCCCTTAGCTGTCAGCGATTCGGTCTTCGCGCCTGCTCGGTAAACCGTCTGCTTCCCTTTCTGAGGGACGATGCTAAGCTGCGGTTGCTCGAGTTGCTCGACTGCCCATTGGCGATAGGCTCTGGTCAATTCCTGCTGCATCTGATCCGGCAGCGCAAGTGCCTGCCAGCTGTCGATCCGCTGCAGCTGCATTTCAACAATTCGACGCCACTGCGCAGGGAGCTCACCAGCTGGGGTGCGAGGCGTCGACGGCACTATGAGCAATGGCTGCAGGTGAAAGAGTTGCAGGAAAACACGGCGACCTGGAAACAGACAATCGGCACAATAAGCATGACATTTGGCAAATCAGTCAACTATACGCCGGATCTAACAAAATTTAAACATCACAAAGAACCAACACCCGCCGATTTGATGAAGCAGCTTAGCTCTTGCGAAAATTGGAATGAATATTAAGACTAGCACCAAATGCATTTTATTTTATATTTTTATTTATTTTTTTTCAATGTGAATCAATGTTTCTTTTGTGTAGCTAGATGTCAAAGATATTTCATACATTTAAAAAATAAAACATTTTTTGGTTCTAAAAACTATATAACGTTTTAATATTTGTATACCCTTTTGCCCATTTTTTAATGATATTGTGCAAAAGCAAGTAACTGGCATAAGAAAGCATCTCCGACACCATTAAGTGTATATCTATCTATAATACTATCAACAGCCGAGTCGGTCTAGCCTGCATGTTTTTTATGTTTCCTGTTCAAAAGTTATCGATAAGTTTCGATTCCAGCGTGTTTGTATGTGTGTTTCTATGTATGAATGCAGATAGAGGATTATGATTGTAAGAACTGGGTTCAGGGTATCTCCTAGACTAGAGCACACTAACTTGTGCGTTTTTAAGATTGATGCGTCGTCATCGCTTGCGATGGATTGGATCCCAGATACTACGGTTTCGTACGCTGTGACGTCACATTTTTAAGGAACAAATAATATGAATAATTTCTCACTAAGAGCTCTAAAGCATGTGACATATGCAATGTTAAGTTAATTTAAAGTTTTATTTGGTTGCTTGGATATGTCACACATTCGATTATGAATACTTTTGTATTGCTAAGTATTCTTATATAAAGTATACTTATGCATATGCCAATGCAAAGTACACAGCACAACACTATAATGTGACGTCACATTATCGGTTTCGCTTCAAGCCGAGTAACGGTACCAGTCTTGTCATAACGCACTGTCTCTCAATCGTGATGCCGAACATCAGATGGCTTTGCCTTCGTGTCGCAATCGCAGCACACGAAGCTGGTGTGGGATCCAATCCATATTTGTCTCCCGTGATTGTAAATGTTACGCCCACTGTTCTTGATAATCGTAATTTCGTTTGTTGTTTAGTGGCCTAAACGCACGCGTGAGATACTACACCCCTTTGGGCAAAAATAAAAAATAACAACACAATCGAAATTCGATAACATTCAACAAATGGAGCGACAAGCCGAGCCAGAGGCAATGATTGGGTCAACAACGATGTCGGCAACCCGTCTAAATCAACTGCACACGGAGAGCTTCAGCTTTGAAATCCGATGACAGACTAGAGGGAAAGCACAAAACGAAAATATAAGAAAATTGCGAGAAAGCAAATAAAAAACAATGAAAATGCCCCGAATGCATGCTAAATAGAGGATTTAGGTAAATGGATTTCTAGGCATTTTCGCATTTGCCCTGCAAATTGAATATAAAGTATGTGTGTGACTGTCCCTTTTGTCTTTTGTGATGACTATGTGTATGTGTGCTTTTATGGGTGTTTATATGTGTGTGGATTAGTTTGGTAGCAGCGACCAACGTTAATAGCCAAAGTTAGGCAAAGATTTCATTTTATTATGTGGAAATTTATTAAAGCCTTTGGGCCAGGACGAGGGATTTTAATCGCTTTGTGTTTTGCGTTTTCTGCTCACAACACTTATATGCCCATTGCCAGGAGGGAGACTTCTTTGGTGTTGTTGTTGGTGTTTTTGGTGTGGCTATGCAGCCAACGTTTCCTGGCGTCCTTGAGCCCTGGAAATGAAATAATTGGATATTCTTGTTACTTATTTGTGCCGCTGCCCCTACTATTGCTCAACTCTCGGAAGCAGCTCTGACAGCTCTGGCTGCGGGTCCAGCTGCTGACGATGACGTTGATGTTGTTAGCTTTTCAAAATGCTTTAAGTAAGTTTAATGGCTTCCTAAGCTGCTGCAAAGGGCTACAAAGTATTCTGCACAACAAGAACCACTTTTCGCAAAGCAAAGAAAAGCCAATTTTCACACAGTTGTGTTCCAAAAAATTGGATGCACTTCCAGCAATGAGTCGATTCAATTGTGCTTTGTAAAAAGGTTCTATTTAAATTCGTGAAATTCTATGTATGATCTTTAATGTTTGTGTAGGCGTTTTATGGGCTTATCTCAGCTTACTTGCTGGAAATCAAATATTTTTCAAAAATTAATTTATTTCAAAATAGTACAGACTCATATATATTGGTATCATAAAATGTTATATATTTCCTTATTGCTTAAAGCTTAGAATGTCAACGAAATCATCAAAATTAACTAAGAACTCAATTATTATTTCTAGTAACTATTTAACAACGGTCCCAACTCATTTAGACTCAATTTGCGAAACTTGAAAAGTTGTAATCAGATTCTGAGAAATGTCACATTTTGGCCATAGCCAATAAAATTACACACAAATTTACCAACTAGTCGTTCAGTTCCAATTGAGAGTAATTGAGTTTATTAAGGGTATCTATCGCAAAGCAGAATAGTTAGAAAGTTGTAGATTGTTGTGTTTATAAACTGTTACCCCTCGTGCCACCCCTATTTCAACATTATCCTTTTCTCAGGGCTACTCTTACAGATTTCTGGCCAGTTGCTGTGCACTATACAAATACATAAACAGAGAGAGAGAGAGAGAGAGAGAGAGAGAGATAGAAAGAGGAGGGGGAGAGAGGGAGCAAGTTGACACAGCTAAGGCAACAACAGAGCAAGTACAAAAATTTTCAGATATTTTTCTTTTACTCAGTTTACTTTGCTTCCTTGTTTAGCTGTTTTGACTTCCGCTTTTGCTACTGAAGCTTCCTAGTTCCATTTCTCATGTCCTTTTTTATATTCACTTATGCAGTTAACTTTCCGTTACTTCCTCACAGCCACGCCCCGCCAACGGTTGGGTCACAACAATGTTGGTGACAGTTTCCATTGGGAATTAGCGCGCTCTGTAATAAGGATCGTCATCGCCCCCATAATCATTGGCCTGTGTAAACCTGCACTTAGCGTGGTCATTTCGCCTGCAGTCGCTGCTGCCGGCTCCCCCCCCCCAGAGAATCAGCTAGACCGAGTGCCCCGGGGAGTATGCGCCTGCATGTGCGGCATGTGCGGCATGTCCTGCAGTCTGGCGCTGCCTGCCCTGGGGCGACATATTCCGCCACTAACGGGAATACTTGGGCGCAAATGGTAGCGCGCTTTCGTGCGGCTTCCGCCTCGTCAGCTAATACCCAAATGGATGTTTAGTGTAAGTCGCCGTCACTCTCGTCCTTCCTGCCAGCCTTCAAGTACCTCGTCCTTTTGCCCTTTTTGAGCGTCGGTGCTCGGTTGCTGTATTGTCATTGTCTCGTATCCTTTTTCCTTTAGCCGGCTTTTGTGGCCCCCGGATTCGGGTCTGGGTCCGGCAACGCAATTATGTAGCTTGTTATTGTTGACGGAGTTGGAGTGAAAACGCTGTCGGAGTCCAAGTTGTTGCTCATTTCGACTACTGCTTAAAACTTAATGACACTTTCACTTAATTATCGCGGTGGATTTGCAAAATTAAGCGATTTCGGTATAATTACCAGGGATTATGTGGCCGCTTTCTTAATTTACTTTTGTTTATTTTTGCGTATCTTGTATTTTTTTCTCTCTTCGACCGCAGCAGCGATTGGCAGGTTGCTGTTAATAAATCAGATTTTGGAATTAATGTATAAAGAGCTTGAGACACAGTAAGTAGGGTTTTATTGCTTTGGTCACACCTTTTTGTGGACAATGTTAAATAATTTTGGGTTTTCGGTAATAAAAACATTCATAGTACTAACATTATAAGTAGTTTTCATATTTGGGCATACTTCACTAGAATCGAACAATTGACTTATTGCAGTGGGTTTTATAATTTTATATTTCTACCAGGGAATCAAACTGGAACCGGGACCGTTATCTTGAATATTCCAAATTGATAGCTCATGCCTCCGAAAATACGTGTCCCACTTCGTTGTTTCTTTCGCGGGGATTCAAACCAAGGTGCGTCCACAGGAGGATGTAATATTTAGAACCATACGCCATAATGAGGAATTTACCTAGTTGGCCAAATTAGATATAAGATATGGCATTGCATATATGTTGCTGTTTTGTTTTTGATCGTTAAAGTGGGGAATTTAACCCGGTACCTTCCGTTTTATTCAGCTAAACAGCTAAGGTTTCATAAGTAAGCGTTTTTAGAAAAAGATTGCTCAAGTTTATACTGCATGTCAGCTTCCTAGCTCAAAAAGTCATCACACCACTAAACAACTTTTGAAAGTTTCGCAAACTTAAAATAGAGGTCAAGCGAACATATTGATAGAATTAGAAGCGTTGTTGTTTCTCTCTGACTAACGTAAACTACCAGCTTGAAGTTGAAACAAGTTTATAAAATGCAATTTTCACAACAGCTGCATATGATCCGGCAGATAAGACTCCAATTAATTTGGAATTTTGGGAATTTGCGTGAACTTTGCGTGTGCGAGAAAAACACTTTTTTTTATATTAATATTAATGCATAGTTGGTGCTCAGGTGCCTTAAATATTTTACCTTTAGTCAAGGGGCCACTGAGACTGGGACCTTCACTGAGACGGAGACTAACGTGAACAAATAATTTGTGCGTCGAGCTAAGCGCAAAACCCAAATGCAACCGCACAAAAAACTTTTTAGACAACAGTTTTCAAAGTTTTACAAGTGGTGCGAAAAACACAGAGCGCAGCACGAAGGGATGGGGAAGGGGACACTATCGTCAATGGAGGTAAGATGCGACTGGCTGGCAGTAGCGCCAACTTGTATTTGCCTTGCCCACTTAGACAGGGAACGAGTTAAAATTTATAGGTATTTCGCCTAAAATCTCGCAAAGTATAAACCACTTAGGAGCAGCGGTGGAGGCAGGAGCATAGAGGCGTGGCCACGGCAAACACTCTTTGCCAACTCCTCATTGTTGCTGCTGCACTTTGAGAGCATAAATCAGCCATGAGTAGCGCCGAATGCCAAAAGGCCCCACCGATTCCCCTCCTAGGAACGTGTGTGCTTGTTTCGTTTTAAAATCAGCAGCAGGTAAAGCCACAACAACAAAAATGTGCCATATTACTTGGTTGCAACATTGCAAGTGTTCTGAACCCAGAAATAACCTCATCCCCTCTTTCCAACTTGGGCTTCGTGGCGGCTGCCTGGCATAAAGTTTTATTCTGCAGAAAAGTTTGTTTATATTTTATTATATTTTTCACACGGCATTGGCTCTTAAACGTTTTTGGTTCGTGAAAATAAGCAGGCATCGCTTTCAATATACCCTGTATTCAGTTCTTAAATTAAAAATAGTTTCTGTACGTTGAATACGACGTATCTATAACGTATACATGAGCATATAGGTAAGCATAGGGTAAGCCCCGATCTCTACAGACTTTTCAGTTCTGCAAGAAAAAGTCCCAACAGCTCTCAAGCGTAGGGTATATTGGGTAAATATGGGATATAAGAGGTACATATGTATATAAAGGGTGTTATAATTCATATTATATATAGGATCAGCTACATTGAGTCCAGCGAGTAGCGTTTATGAGATACCCCGTATTAAATTCTTTACACCTCAAATACAGGGTATAGGTAGGGCACACACCTTACGCAACTTCATTGGCTTGAAAGTACTTCACGTTTCAGTTGGATACAAAAAAAAAGATTTCATTTAATTTCCGTGGTCATCCACGTGAAGTGGTCTGCCTCGCATTTCGAGCACACAAGAGGCGTAAAAAAAAGAAAAGAAAAAAAAGGAAAAAGAAAAATGGAGTCTGCATTGAAAGGGGCACGTGGCAAGTGGAAGCCTATTAGCGAGTGACTTCAACAATGCTCGGAATTTGCATACAAAAATATATTATTTGTTCTGTTGCTGTCACAGCCTTAAAGCACACTTCAAATAAAAAAAGGTATTGTACTTTGAATCTTTTAAGATTGGTGTATTCAAAGTGTATTTTATAAGAGATGCTTCATCAATTCATTTACTGACTCGAAAATTATTGACAAGTGAATTATTTTGCAGAGGAATATAATACCACAAATGAATATAAATATTTGAAAATTCTGAATGAGTGAGAAAAATCTTTATAATAGACTTAAATAAATAATGATGAATTTCATCGAAATAAATATTTTCTTTATTAATCAAGTCAATAGCTTAAGGTTTAAACTTTAAAGTCATGATGAGATACAGTTGAGTAGCATTATTATAATTTCTGGTCAGGTATTAAGCTCTTATCATAAATTAGCATTTTAATTATATCGATTGCAGACAATAATCCCTGATGAGGGCGGCCGCATCATGCTGCACGTTTAAACCGGAAATTACGTTGGTTTTGTAACTTTTTCATTTTTGTCTTTGACATCGCTTTCAGATTTTGTAGCTTAGTTTACACTGCCCTATCCAAATGCCTACGACAGATTCCTTTGAGCTTTCAAATTCTTTACTCAGTGGACATCCGGTGATGTTTTAATAAGTTAATTTTTACTCTCTCTGCTCAGAGCTGGGCACTTGGCCAGGCTTTGATGCTGGCATCCGCCTCAAACCTTAGCCTGCTCAAAAGCACGCGACTGGGCCCAGTGCGTCGCCAGTGTCCAATTTTTTTTTGTTTCATTATATTTTTTTTTGTTAGGGGCCAGTGCGTCCAGCGGCTGCTTGTGGCGTGGTGTCAGCATTGAAATCCAGCCAAGCAGAAACTTGGCAAAGCAGCCGGATACGTGGGTGGGTGGGGGGTCCCCTCAGCACAGGCACAGGCTCAGGCTCAGGCTCTTGCTCTGAGGTGTTGTCTTCAAGTTTAAGTTGGCGGAAATTGTCTGCTGTTGCGATATCCTGCTGCGTTTTATATTCACGTTATGAACTGTTTGTGTGTTTGTGTGTGTGTGTGTGAGTGTGTGAGAGAGAGCTTGGTGCACCCTGTGGTGGTAGTGGACGCAGATGGACTAATGACAGCAATGTCTTGCGCACACTTTTATACTGCAGCTCACAGCCACACGCACGCACACACACAGACACACACACACACACACATTATTGGCAACTGTTTTAATTCACCTTTGGCGCTGCCTCGGCTTTATCCCCCTTATTATACTTTTTTTTTGGTTCGTGTCTCTGTTCGTCTTTGTTTTGCGCTTTGGCAAAACTTTTAATTAATTTTCATATTTTATGCAGGAGTTTACCTGGTCCGGCATGCTTTCAATGTAAATGATGAAGCTGTGGCCAGCAGCGCGGTCTGGACTGCGAACTTTCAGTGTTGAATAACATCATAATCTGTGGTTAATTTGTGGGAATTCATTTTATTTTAAATCGTTTAGTTATATGGCGAAAGGTTTTGAGCTTAAATTGTAAATTAGATAATGTAATATATCTCTGCTTCCATAAAACTCAGAAAATTTATTGAAAGTTCATTTTTGGTACGCTTTCAATAGCTCGAAGGCTCTCTTTATTTTTGGGAGCACTACAAATTTAAAAGTGGTGATACACACTCCCATATAAAACAGAAAATATTTGAATTTCTTAAACATACTCTTTATATAACTATAGTTCTTTAAAAAGCCCATCAATTTTATTATTTTCGATTGATTTAAAGACATTTTACAAATGCAAGTGCTTAGTTTACAAGCTCTAAGCTTTGTTGTCATAGAGTATGCACTGGGGAAACATCGACATACATTTCTATATGCAGGCACATGTACATATATAGGTAAAAGAAATGCAACTAGTGCACTAATGAATATTTATAAAGCAACGCTCCGCTTTGGTCAAAGAAACACATTTTAATTTATTCGTTCGCACGACTTTCATTTGTTTCACTATCGACATGGATTCCTATAGCGTAGAAAGCTTTCAAATAGCAGCCCCCCCCCAGACTACTCCTCCATAAAAAAGTACACACACACACACACACACAAGCACACACTACTGACATAGTGCTCTATATGAGACACACAGTCCAATGACGAGGAAACCGAGTGGAAAACAAGACAAATTCACTACTGTCATTATTTTGAGTCGGAAATACAACGAGAACTGTAGCTTAGTCAAGATTTTTGAAGAGAATTTCTTCAGTTATATTTAAATTTGCGTATTTTCTTTGTTTTGTTTTTGCATTTCAAGTTCGTCATGTGAAACACTTTTCCAGAGCTACGAGTTTTTCCTGTCATTGGCAAGTGTGCGCCTGTGTGTGTGTGCATTGTTTTGTGCATAATGCAATTGAAGCGAAAATAGGAGAAGTGGCAACAAATTTGCTGAAGCATCTGTCATTGTGCAACAAAATCATTTGAATTTTTTATTTTTGCATTGTTAGAAATTTTCATTTATTTACATTCATTTCAATTGAACCATTTGACGAGCTGAGCATTTTAATTATATATGAAACAACTGCACAGCTCTTCAGTTTTGTTAACAACATTTTTTCATTCGAATAAAGAAATTGACTTTTACACTGTTTACGTTTCGGGGGAGTCAATATTAATTTTCGTGCGAGTATGGAAATTGTATAAACATTTTCATCGAATGCAATTATATTGGATTTACACCTAAAATACATATTTTCTCTGTTGATATTTGTTGTTTATTGTATTGATATTTAATTTTCTTTTCACCAGCGATGCTCGTGTCAATTTTGTTGCTTGCCAATTTATCAATTCACAATTTAATTGAAACTTAATCCTCCACAAAGATACGAGCTCCAGTCACTGTGTGAGTGAATTTTAATTGAATTATGATAATAATTGCCATTTTGTTTTCTGAACTTTATCTAGCACAAGTTTTGCAATGCTTTAAGTGCGCTTAATTGAGTGAATTAAATGGAAAGCTTGTTTAAAGGAGTCGCAGCTGCTGCCAGCAAAGTGCCTTTGTCTATCTGAAGTAATTATTATGGGGTTATTATTTGCTTGACTTTTCTGCTGGATTAATCTTATGTTTAGGGGAGCTACTAATTTCAGCAAGTTATTTTTAAAAAAAATTTGATGATCTCTGCAAATGTTTTGCTTACTGAAACATAAATATGACTATGAATGGCCGCCTTGTAAAGTCTAGGCTCAGTTTTTCCCGTTAAGCAGGGAATGGTGATGTTTCCGGAGTTGTGCCAAATATACCTTGTGTTAAGTATATCAACTAAATATTAAAGTAGTATTTAAATTATTGTGAGGATTTAAGAAAATATGTATATCTGACTTTATACTGAACCAAACTTATTTGAACGCTTTATGCAATTTATTCATAAGTTGCTGTCGCTTTAAGCTAGTGTCATTAATTTATTAGTATGACCTACATATTTCCCTAAGACTAACCCAGTTTATCTATATAATGATTGTTAGACCGCAATACCCCTGCCAGCTGTTGGGGGGGGGGGGGCAGAGTTGAAATTGTTGTGATTTTTGGCGCGGTTATTGTTAAGTGCTGAATAAATAAATGTAAATTTTTCAAGAATATAAATCGTATGCAGTTGTAAACAGTTTGCAGACAAGGCAAACCAGCTGTAGTTGTGAGCAGAGAGCAGGGAGTCAGGAGTTGGGAGTTGGGAGTTGGTAGTTGGATAGATAGGATGTGCCACAGTTGCATAAAATTGCATACGGAAAACTGCAGCACCACAATTTTCTGGGGCAGCATCGATGTCGATGGCGTTGCTTATGCGGAGCGAGCAAGGCTTGTGGCTCGGCTGCTCGGTTGCTCGGTGGCTCGCTGCTGGCGTATGCATGCATCCTTCGAGGACATTTCGGTTGCGAGGCACGTTTTAAAGGCTTGATTTATGCGCACTAACTTGGATTTTACAGCGAGCTCGGCACTCGTTTCATCTGGCTTCGCCTGCCGTCCCTTGGACTCTCCGCTTTTCTTTTTTTCAGCTGGTCTCCGGCGGTGGCAGTGAAGCTGTCAGTGTCGTATGGAAAGGATTATTTAGAGTCAGCAGCGGCTTGCCATCGTCTCAGCGATAAGAGTGCAGGACTAACGACAATGGAGCATGGAGGCGATGCGTCCGAGGTCCGCGGCCGCTGATGACGACGAAAAGCGCTCCGATCAACGGCGCTGGCTTGCAGCTGGCGAATTTTCGAATGCCGGGCAAGGGCAAAGGGGGCGGGGGGCAGGAGGCGGTACGGACTGACAGGGTATTTGGACAGTAAAACCCAGGCAGGGCGGAAGCTGTGTGTCAGCTGTGCAGCTTCCACCAAAATATCAGCCACTTTAGCCGCAGATAAAGCTGTCGTCCATTGTTGCATGCGTATGTGTGTTTCGTATGTGTGGGTGTGAGGTGTGGGTGTGGGTGTGAGGTGTGTGTGTGTGTGTGTGTGTGTGAGTGTGAGTGTGAGTGTGAGTGTGAGTGTCTGTGTCGTTGTCGGGGATGGGGGTCACTATCATAAAGTGCACCTCGGCGAACGCAAATGCAGCGAGATTTTAGAGTCAGTGCGTCGCTTCTAAAGTATTTTATTTCTGTATTTAAAATGCAACAGGATTTTTGAACAACACGAGGCAGGAACAAATCCTAAGTGATATACAAAAGCTAGTTTGTGCCTTGATTTTGTTTGATAATAATCAACTGTCTATTGACGCAAAATTTATGTTTTTAATCTTACGGAAAACTAAGAATTGATTAAGAAACAAAACAGAAATAGAGGAAACAATTTCTGAAATAAGTAAGTGACGGTATTATCTTAAGCTTATATAACATTTTTTGAATTTAAAATTGAAGTCGACGTAATCATATAGTTTTGGGTATTAAGATTACTATTAAGATGCACTTTAAGATATGTTTACATATATATTTATATTATAATATAAATATGGCAATTAAAATGTTATTTGTTCACAAGTGCAGCAGGACATCATTTTCGCAATTCATTAAAAGTTGAGTACAACTACAAATACATACTCGAATACAGGACTTTCAGTAGACTTGAGGCCATGAATTGCCCACGGATAGCAGAGCATAAAATACACGGAATGCATATACTACGAAATACAACAATGCCTGCGATCGAAGTTGAGCCAAATATTTGCATCTGTCATTACAAGGACCAAGGGTCGATGGTCGAGAGGTTTGCGGACGCGTTGAGGTTTTGTGGACTTTATGGAATCATAAAAGTAATTAATTGATATGTGTGCGTGCACGGCGTAATTGCTAGGCCAGACAAATATGCCGTATGGATGCTATACAATTTCTGAAATTTCTGCAATTTTTCAGCTTTTGCTGTTGCACATGATGTCCCTACCAGCTCCACCACCGCACCCGCCGTCAGTGAACAGTTCGTAATGAAACTTAACAATTACATGCTGCAAGGCTTGAATTAAATTTTGAGTTGTGGCCGTTTTTATTGCAGATGATAATTGCATTGTAATGACATTGCCCATATCGATTGGCAACGCTTCAGATTCGCTGCTGTGTGGTTTAAGTTACCAGGCCCTGTTATGACAGAGAGAGAGAGAGAGAGAGAGAGAGGGAGAGATCTCCGCTTTCATCATTCGTTACGCATTTTAATTATCCCATTGTGTGCACGTAAATGTCGAAAGTGCATATTGTATTGTATCGTTACGGAATCGGTGAAAAATTGCAAACAAATCTCTGAATGATTAAAGAAACTGAAAATACCAAAGGAGACGAAAAGTTAAGCTTTTTCCAAGTGTAAATGATAAACAATTTTTTTATACGCTGCATCCATTGAGAATGGGTAAAAAGGGTATCATGAATGCATAGCAAATGTATGTAACAGGCAAAGGCAAAAATCTCCGACCCCATAAATGTATAAGCACAGAGACTTAAATAGATAAAGATCAAGTGTTATTTCGCTGATCGATAGCTCCCGTTTAAATATCGATACCATTCGATTTCAAATAAGGGTTTCTTGGGTACTACTTGAAAGTTATAAGAGCGAGAGGCACCAAATTTGATATATGAGTAAGTAATTAAATTCAAACAGGGACAAATGCAGCACAGATTTGTAGCTGCAAACTGTGTGCAAGCGTTCACACGATTGTGAGAGCTTGTGTCCTATATATACTCATTTTGTGCAAATTATTTTGCGTGTCTGACGTTAAGAACTTTTGACTTTTGGGGTACCTCCCCCACATTGAGAGAACACTATTTTATGATTCGTTCTAATATTTATAAGCTTATATATTACTTTCAAAAGGATTAACCTGTAATTTATTTATTTATTTTTAATATCACAACAACAAGGAACAATCAAACAAAAACCTCTTATGCGGTTGTTTATTGTAATGTACTCATGTGTCTCGTATTACGCATTGTAGATAAACAATAATTATGCACACTTAAACACACGCAAATTAAATTCACTGCTTGAGTGTGTGTTGTGTGTGTGTGTGTGTAATGTGTGTGATATGTGTGGTCTGTTGGTGGCTATGGCAGCATCAGCATCTGCATGAGAGTGGCCATATCTGGGGTTTTGGGCGTTGGGCGTTGGGTGTTGGGGTGGGTCATTACAGATTTATCGTTACGAAATGTAGGTGTGCACGATTTATGCACAGTTTGCTGAGAGCGACAACAGTAACGATGCCAACAAATCACAGTACAATACAGCAACAACAACAACAACAACAACTACAACAACAACAATAATGAAGATTATATGGCGTTGGCATCAAGAAGCGCAACAGCATCAACAACAACTGATGGGAAATGGCAGCATTGCCCAACAGGGACTTAACGTGTGTGTGTAAATTGCCTGTATGTGTGTGTGTGTGTGTGTATGCATGCTGATTGCCCAGCCATAATGTGCGGCTGGCCAAAAGGCAGTCGGGCTCATGGCAGTCAGCCGCTCCTCCTACTCCTGGACTCCAGGACTCCTGGACTCCTGTGCCTCATGCGTGCATGAGTCCATGAATGTAGCGTATCACTTAATGTGTGGTCAGCTTGATGCGGAAACGGAAACGCCCCACAAATCGTGGCCTAATGATCAGCTCTCATTTAATTAATTGTTGATAACAGTTTCATGAACAACTCTCGCCCCTCCCCAGTTGCCATGCGGAAATGCGTCACAGGCTGCGTCACAGCTGCTGTGGCAACAAACTGGGGTTACCTAATTCAATCAAAATGATATAGTGTTCGTTGGCTTAGTAGTAGTTTCATATGCTTCACCTCACTTCGTTATCAGTTAGCGCCAAGTATTATATTATATTGACTGATTGGAAATATTTTTAATCTCAACAACATTGATTGTGAAGAATGTGGTCTTTAGCTAGAGTTTTTATGGGCCGCGTTTATACTTTATTTTATAAGCAAACAGCTATGCATATGTATTATAAATTTTAATAATTTAAATAAATTATTTCAAGGTTTAAATATCTGAAAGTGAACAATCTTAAATATAATTCGCGAATGATTTAAATACAATTTTCTACAATAGTTCTCTTTCTCAATATATTTCAAATGCCAAGTTTAGGGCAAGTTTTTTGTGTAGAGATTTTCTTATTTTTGTCAAACCTGTATACAAATTCTAGTATTTATAAAGTTCAGAGCAGCCATAAAATAATGATAAGCAAGGACGTAAGCTATAATTATTATGTACTAACTTATTTTGAGATTATTTTAGCAAATCAACATACGTACATTTAACATGTAAAAGTGCTGAAGTCGATAGTGCTCGACTAGGAGATACCCCTTACGTTCATTCATTATTATTAATATGCATTCATACATAGAAACACACACATTCCATTGGACCCGTTTTATGTTACATTGAATCTTAAATAACTACTTTGATTATTGTCCGATTGTAATACAATTTTTAGGACATAAAGATTTCATATAAATGTGTGCCAAATCGAAAGGTCTTACATTTGTTACTTCTGTATGCTATACGAGAACATACTTACCAAATTTGGTGCCTTTAGCTCTTATAACTTTCAAGTTATGCCCAAAAAACACTGGTCTGGAATGGAAATTTATCAATAACGTTTGAATCAATCTATATGGTAGATGGCTTTTACTTTTATGTTCTTGTTTAGAAAATGATATCAAAGCCAACGACAGGTAAAACGCAACTTCTGTCTGCATATAATTTATACAGAATATAAGCCCTTTTTACAATACAAGTCTCCAATGGGTAAATCAAGAACATACAGAAACTTGCAGTTTAAAAAAAAATGGTTAAATTCTAATACGAAATATTTAACTTTCAACTGCAGTTGATTATTTGCAAGAGAAGATAAGCATTCCAAGCATTTGCCATTCGACATTTCTAGCAATTAACTTAACGGTACATCGCTTTTAACATGGAGAGCAGCGCACATGCTCCTAAGCAAGCTCTTTATTTAGTCAGTTTGGAATGTATGTAAGTGTGGGCGGGGTAGCATAAGTTGTAGCAGTTAAGAGATCATTAGAGAGCGGGGGGAAGTGACAGGGGGTGTCTCTGCACAAATTGCAACAATTTGCGAGCGTCTCTCGCTCCACATTCACGTCCATTGCAACTTTTACAAACTGTTTCAACTCGAATTATATTTACGAGATACCACAAAAATTGACAAGGGGTTGCAAACATTCACGAAATGTGCGAAGCAGTTATGCCACGAAGTCAAGGCGCAGCAGCAGCAACGGGTGGCAGAGTGTCTCGAGAGTGGTAGTTGTGGGTTTTGTTTATCGGCGCGATTGCATGTGGCATGCGGCATGAGGCAGGCGGCAGACGGCATTATTTAGCGCATCATTTTTGGTACTTAAAACTTCAGCAACGTTCGCTGTTGCTGTTGGCAGTAACAACAGCAGCTGCAACAGCAACAACAAGTTAAGCGACTCCAAAAGCGCAACCCCAAGTCGCTCCCTGCGAAGGAGACGTAATTTTTAATAGTTGCGCAATTAAATCGTAAAATTTAACAACTTTGCGCAGTTCTTAGCGAAATTGCATTGGGCGCGCGAGTCGCAAAATCTGACAGTGATGCATTTCCGGTTGGCTGTCGCCAAACTTTGCAACTGCAACGACAACAACAATCCAGAAAGCATCAGTGCAGCAACCGGAACCACTCTTCAATCTCTGCTTCTCACCCCGTCCCCCCACCCATCCGCAACACGCTTCGTCTCCGTTCGACGTAATGACATTTCAAAGTTTGCTTACTTTCTGTCGCTGGTTGTCGGTTATGTAGAGAACTTCATGTTTGGAGTCATTCAGTACTTTATTTCAAATGCATTTATAAAGTGTTTATAGCTGGCCAAAATATTATAACATTATTTGTGTGTGCATTAAAATAAAAATAAATTGACGAGTTCATATTAATTATTTCTCATTTCAATTTCTAATAAATTTCGCACTGTTTTCCATCGCACACTAATCGCTGGGAACTGAAACGAAATGCATTATATAACCTCTAGGCTATTTCATAAACGATTCGAAAATTCAGTTCATAATGGTTTTTATACTCTGAACCCATTAAATATGGGTAAAAAGGTCTTAATGACTTAACAATTTACATACAAATCTGCAGTCCTCGGTCGATGTGTAGTCTATGTGACTTAAATGACAAGGATCCGTATTCAAATTCCAGGATAAAGTTAATGTTAAAGCCGAAGACTAGTGATTTTTCCAAGTAATATAGATAGTTTAAAAATATACCCTATACTATGTATCTTATCTATGAATTTGACCTATGCTTGATGGAAATTTCTATGCAATGACCGCCGATCAAGGCAAAGCCTGTTAGGCAGCAAAAAAAAGAAGGAACCAAGGATTGTAAATCTTGTGGCCGCAAATGTTTTTGCCAAGAAAAAGAGTCGACATTGGCGACGAGCATAGCACGAATTAAGCCATAATTTATATTCACAATGCTGGAGCCAAGCGCAGCAGAAATAGAAGAAGCCATGGAACAGTTCAAAATTCAACTGCCCTACAAACTATGACATGGGATGGTAGTTGTGGGTGCTGCTGCTGCTGCTGCTGCTCTTGGCAGACAGGAAGGTGCAATTTATTGGAATTCCATCAATTCTAAAACCATGCTATGCTCCAATTTCGAATCGAAGGCATCCAACTGTGCTGTTTGACCCGCACCACAAAAAGGCGGCAACGCTTTGTAGCTGTTGCCTGCTGCCTGCTGCCTGCTGCCCGCATATCCCCGCTCATCATAAATACAAAGCAGGCAGCGCTTTGTCAGTTTGCCCCACTCTGACACTTTTATTGGCTCTCGTGTCACTGAAAGGTGCTCCGCAGCGATATGCCAGCAGCATCCTGCACTTGGCTGCCCTCCCGGACACCGCTACGCAACGCAACGCAACGCAACGCAAACGCACGTCTTTATGCAACGCAAATGAAATTGAAAATTTTTATGATGCCAACCTTGTCGGAACAGGCTGCCACCCTCTACCCGCTACCATCTACCCTCTGCTCTGTACAATCTACTCCGCCCGCAGGAGGCATCTTCTGGGGCTGCTTGGCTGGCAGGAATGCTGCAAATTTAAGCAGCTGTATAAAGTTAGTTAATCTGTTGCTGATTAAGATGCGTCCAACTTCTTGGTATTTACGGCATCGGGGGCCCGGCCCGTATAATTTTAATAGCCTCCAATGGCGACACGCGCCACTCCAGCTCCTTTGCCAGCTATGTTTATGAGCCTTTTCTCCTTAACCAAAACTGCAGCTTAAATATTTTTGCGAAAACTCAAGCAGAGCCAAACGAATTTCCACGCACAAAAAGTAGCTGGCAAGTAACAAGTTTAACCGCAAAACTTTTAAATAAACTTTTGTTGTTGCTGCTGTTTTTGTTGTTGTTGCTGTTGTTGCTGGCAGAATATTTCAGAGTGCGCCCGCGCGAGCGTCATAACTATAACTTCCGATTCCGTTGCCAGCACAAGCAAATGGTGGTTTGTTGTTGGTGGATGGGCGATAGGCGATGGGCGATGGGGGTGGGATGGGTGGTTGCAGAGTTACTGTTGCGGGTGCACCATGTAATACACTTAAATATAAATTTTAAAAATATATATAGAGTTTGTGCAACTTTTCACTGTACATTTTTTTCCTCTCGATCCCATTACAAATGTGTAAAAGGGTATAATATAGCTGTATAAATGCAAACGATATTCGCATATACATTAATATGTAACAGGTAGCAGGAGTAATCTTCCCAAGTACATCCAGTACATATATTCATAATCATAATCAGCAGATAAGCCGATCTAGGCATGTTCTGAGGGCATCTAATTATTATTTTATTGGCTTTCGATTAAGGATAACTCGGAATAGTTTACAACAATCTTGAGATCAAAAAAAATAAATTGCTTAAAAAAAAAAATGTCCTACCTTTCGCTATAATATCTATAGAAAACTGAAAATGATATCAAATTCTTTCAATGTAATTCTGTTTTTGAATTAATCCGTCAGAATTTGTAGTGTTTTGGGACTATGTGAAAATATATTATTAATTTTAAGCCGCTCAGCTTTGAGTTCATGTGTTTGTATGTGTGTTTTGCGAATATGTTTTGACCGCATTCAGAGCTAAGCACAGGGTATCTGGCAGGCGAGCACTCTCGATCGGAGCACTTGTTTCTTGTTTCTTTTTGTTACTTGTACAATTTGCATGAGCGGCAAACACCCACCAACAACTAACAAGTCCTGCTTGACAGCAGCAGCAGCAACAACAACAGCAACAAAAACAATGGGAGTGGCAAGCAAACTTCCGTCTGATGAATAAGTGTCTGCGTGGCCATGTGGCTGCCCGTCAGTGGGCGTTGGGCTGGCCGCGGGGCGTGACTATTGCCATAGCTCGTTGTTGGCTGTAGGTTGTTGGTTATGTGTGCGTTTAGTTTAGTTTGTTTAACTGTAAAAAATAATAAAACCAACTTCCTAATTGCGAAAATAAAAATGAACAACTGCCGCAACAGCAGCAGCTAAAACAACAACAGCAACACCAGTAACAACAATTAAGCGCGAACAATGGGCAACAATCGAAGCTACGCATAAAACAAAAACTTTCAACAAAAAAGCTTAAGAATGCATTGTAGACATTATGCAGACTGTTAACACTACGGAATGGCTCGTGACGTCATTAGTATCCGGCGTATGCTGTTTGTATCTAAAGTTGGCAATTTGCATTTCCCATTTAAATATCATTATAGGTCAACTAAATCAGATTACGCCCTATTGAGCACCGTTATATATGTGAACGGTTCATCACATAAAAAACATAAATATATTTAAGTTTCATTAAAATGTTGGACATTTTTAAGTTCAAAGTTCAACATTTGGATAAGAAATATCTGAGTCCAAAATAAATTCGGTAAGGTACGTTATTATTTGTATAATTATTTTATAATATATAGAGGATATAATAATAAACTGTCAACCCAACATGGAAAAACACTCACATCCTCGTTGAAACCGGATCCTCGTTGTTCAGCTACCCGAGCAAATGGAACACTAAGACAACTCATCTACCGAAGACTAATAGGTTTGAAAATAAGCTTAAAGCCAATCGGACGAGAACATATATTTAGCCTACATAAAACCATTTTCAACCCATTGCGGAGACTCTACAATAAAAAAGTTTAGCTTGTTTCCAATATATATATATTCACATACATCTTTAAAAATGATTTTGAGCTCTAAAGAATGAAAAGCAAACAATTTTATACCGCAGTTTTTCGCCAGTTTTCCTTCTCGGCCTTATTGTTCGAATGGAACGATACAGCAAAGAACAGATTTAGTTTTTCAGGTATATATATATTTATATAAAAATAAATATATAATTTAATTAAGGACGAGTTGATTTTTGAATGTCTTTAACTTTATACGCCATTATTTGAGGGCTTTCCCCCATCGTATTGCTTGGGTGGCATTGGAGAAGCACCGCAGTCTGGCATAAATTTAACGTAGGACAACTCGGACTTCCGCTCTGACCGAGCGCCATGTTGGTATGCAGCCGGTGCGGACATCGCTGGTCCGCATTGCTGTCTCTGTTTATCTCATTCTCTCTCTCGATCTCTCTCTCTGTTTCGGTGCGTGTGTAAAAATACGGTTTAACAAAATGTAAGTGGGCCCAGGGCCCACAACAGTGGCGGCTAACAAACAAACAAACCAAATGAAGTTGTACAAACTCTGATAGCGGCAGCAAGAAGAAAAACAACAAATGAGCAGCGGCAGCAAGTCCCGAGGCCTGAAAAAATGTCGGCTCATATTAATTTGTGCTATCTCAGTGACGTTTTACATGCGTATTGCGTTATTGTTGTTGTCTGTGCTCTTACACACACATATATGTACATGCATAGATATACTTGTATATGTACAATGTACATTCATTGTTGTCGTTGTGCGTTCGCGTGCGCGACTCTAGCAATAAATTTGATTTGTTTAGCAATTTGTTGCATATCGCATTGCGCATACGCCCCGTGCATTCATCTACACGCAGTCACGTCTGTCGTCGTTGCTGTTGCTGTTGCTGCTGCAGTTGTTTTTACCCTCTCTCTATCTCCCCCAAACGACCCACATGCAGTTTGCAGTTTTAACGATGAATAACGTGTTTTGCGTTGTTGTTGTTCTTTACGCTAGCAACTGCCAACGTTATGCGACATTTTATGCACTACAACTGACAATAATTTATATTGAAATATGTCTGTATATCTACTGATGTGCATCAAGTTGTCTGTGTGTGTGTTTTCTCTGTCTGCTATTAGCAGTGAATACATGGCTTTATTCGCAGTATTTATGTATAGTCTCTCTATTATGTTGGCTTTAATCTAGCTTCAACTTGTATTATTTTATTTTATTTTATTTTATTTATTAACATAGACATATTCTAATTTGTTTCACAGGGGCCAAGATGCAGTTGCGTTGTCATTTGGGTCATTTGGGCTGCTCTGTTTGTGTCTCTTTTGGTGTGTGCATTTTTAAAAATTAATAATAATTTAGCATGCACTTAATTTTAATTATTTGTCAATTAGGTCAGCGCTGTTACTATTTAAGCACCGAGCTGTGCCAGCGCTGCTAGTAATTAAGAGCGCGTGTAATTAAACAATTTTCAGACCACAGGCATAACGCGGTTCTGAGGCGGTGAAAGTGGAGGGCTGGGGTGGACACCGTACTTGGTTATGTTGCTCGGTTTTGTAGCCTGTCGTTGTCCTTGCCTCTTGTCGCTCGTCGCTCGTCGTCAGCCGCGTCATTAGGGACGCTTTGTGTGCAAATTTGATTTCATAACATTTTGTCAGTGTTTCGCCCCGATTTGGCGCCTTTACGATGCACATAAATTTGACGACCAAGTTGAACTTATAAATAGTTGACGAACTGGCGCACTGCTATCCCCCAATGTAGCGTCACCAGTCAAGATGAAGTGACGATGATGGTGACGATAACAACGTTGATGACGATGGGTATAGGGACATGGAAGGGAGAGGTCATTACGCAACGCAACATTCGCGTTAAACTTATTAAGTGCGGCTTGCATATAAGAGCCAAATACATTTGCTATTCAAATGGCCATTTTAAATTTTTCATACTTCATATACATTTTAATAAAGTCATTAAACATCGACTTGGACTTTTGCTGACAGGATAAGAGCAACCATATGGAGGTACGTAACCCATTTATTTTCAATTAAAACCTATCACCACTGACAAAAAATCTTCAAAAGTAAACTTCCAAAAAATCATAAGTCCAAATTATGACTATATTCCAAACATCTTCTGTCAATTTTGTGATTGTCACAATAAAACATTAATTGACTTGAACAAAAAATGTAATGTCATAATCAAATGGGTACATAGAGATATTATACATAGAGACATTAACATTTAATCACTCATGGACATAATTAACTCAATTTCAAGCAAACGCCTTGACAAACTGCAAATACCACTTTGACCTAGCTGCTATAAGCATTGCACACATTAACTTAAATACCAGATCAGAACTGAAACGTATCAAAAACCCCACCTTGGCCGACGTCTATAGTGTAGACTCTACACTAATATCCATCCTACAGAATTTAAATATTTGCACATATCAAACAATTTTAATGTTCACACAAGCAATTTATGTTTACACTAAAAATAACTGCTAACAAATAAAAATGCTCAATTTAAGAAAAAACAAAAGAAAACCAGTTAGAGTGCTCTCGTGGAGAGTGCCCGACTAGGAGATACCCTGAACCCAGTTCTTATATTCATAAGTATTTATCTGTATTCATACAAAGAAACACACACACACTCACACACACATACAAACACAAGCTGCTGCTGCGCGCTTGAATCAATTGCCTTGCTTCTTCTTCTTCCATCGGTCCAATATTATGGTTCATTGAATAACTTCTATGTTTTTTGTGCGATTGTTATGAAATTTGTAGGACAAAAAGATGGAATATAAATGGGACTATATAAAATCCGAAGGTCACACATCTAAAAATACGTGTTTTTCGATTTCTAGGAGATTGGGGGGAGATATTAAAAAAGTGAAATATTTTGTACTTCTGTATGCTTGTAACTTTTAAGCTATACCTAAAAAACACTGCTCTGGAATCTTAATTTATCGATAACTTTTGAACGGGACTAGATATCGAAAAAAGTGATAAACTTGTATTGTCCCGCCACTACGAGAACTTATATTTCATATGAAGTCTTTAGCTTTTGTAGTCTCTGAGAAACGCGCGTTCATACAGACGGACAGACGGACATGGCTATATCGACTCGGCTATTGATAGTGATCAAGAATATATATACATTATGGGGTCGGAGATGCTTCCTTATGTCTGTTACTTACTTTTGCACTCATGATACCCGTTTGCCCATTTTTAATGGGATCAGGGTATAAAAACATAAATAAACTCCTATTTTAAACTTTAATTTAAATATTTGTCCTTAGCTAGAAATCCTAACCAACCTTTTACCGTAATGTTGAATCCCATTAATTTATTTCGTGTTATTTCCTAAAGGACTGGGAATAAAACAATTTGAATGTCATTAGGCAAGACGCTGACACAAACAACCTCAATCCACATATCACATATGTATTTGGATGTATGTAGCTATGTATATAGTACATATATCTGTAGATACATATACATATACATACACATATACACATGTATATGCAACAGCGGCTTTCACGCGCACTCCAAATGCTAATGCGTAAAAATGCTGGAAAAAGAGAAAGATATTTTACTAGAGAGCAAAACGGAAAAAAATAAATAAAACTTCATATCTGATTGAATAATAATGTGTGCTTAAGGATTTAATGTTCTGCTGGCAGCAGCTGCTGCTTCGCTTTCTGGTCTCAGGCCCAGAAAATGCCAAACCCGAGCAGCGTTGTTGTATTTGTTTTGTCTTGTGACTTCTGTTTGGCTGCTGTCTCTCTCTCTGCAGTAAACAGCACTTGGGATAAAAAATGCAAAATTACAGCAACAGCAACAGCAAGAGGAACAACGAGAGCAACAACATTATTGAAAGGCAAGGGCTGTGCGCCCAAGCGGGTTCGGCGCCCATTGGGGAATTGGTTGTTTGCCTGATGTTGATTGCCAAAAAGTAAGGAAAGGCATGTTGAAACCAACACTAGAGAACTACTTGTAAATAAGCATACACACACGCACATATGCATATAGCACAATGCCTTGACAGGACATATTCACTAGCAAGGAGATGAAAAAAAAATTGAATTTTCTTATCGCACGTTTTCAAATTAACCCGAAAGAACGGCAACTGCAACCCCACAGGGCTGCTTGTCAAGCTTATTTGACTTTTAAATAACATTTTATTTTGCTTTCCTACGCAACAACTTCTGCCCCTGCCAAAATAGAGTATGCTGTCCCGTTTTTGCTGGGTATCATCATTAGCAGCACATTTGGATAGACACCCACATGTGAAATCTTCTGGCGACCACAAATGAAGTAAAAAAGAAACCCCCAAAGGGGAACACAAAAAAAAGGCACATTAGCTCCCAGTTGTGATTTTTACTGTCGAGTTTGCAGTCAAATGCTGTCGTTAATGACAATTTACTGCTAAGTAGGGTTGTCATGCCTACATTTATATTTGGCACACAGTCTGAAGGTAAGCTTTAAGCAGAGTATGTCAGTCAATGCTGATTATAATGTTGAGAAAATAATTTGGTTTCTTCTTCTGCATCCTTAACTCGATTACCAAATTTGGTGTACAAGCTTTCAAAAGCACTTTTTGGATACAACCCCCAATCCCTCTTAAATGGAAAACTGCGAAGCGTGACATTGACCGAGACCAAATCGCTCAGCTTCAGGGTATCTCCAAGTCGGGCACTCGAACTTGTTGTTGGGATATTCATACATAATATTTAATCGCGTATTAGAAACACTTATAGAATAGATGCGTCCTACTTTTCGAATGAACAGAGGTCAAAATATAACCAAATCACTTTATTTTCTAAAACTAATTGTGACACCCACAATCGATTAAAAATAAAATTACTCAAGATTCTTCCCCCTTGCAGAGGGTATTGTAATTTCCGTATGTCGGTCTGTCTGTTTCTACGCAAACTAGTCTCAATTAAGGTATCTTGATAAAACTTGGTACATTTTTATTTTTTGATATAACTTTACCAAACTTACCAATTATAAGTTTAAGCATTATTTAAAATTTCATCAAAATTGGACTACTCTATCATATAGCTGCCATAGGAACCATCTGTTGAAAAATGAGTCGTTGTATAAACAACTTTTTGGTTTCTCAAACTCTTAGCTTTTCTCATTAATTGCAAGTTTTGTTATATTTTATATAGATTGATTGAATTTGTTTAAAATCGACTGTATCTTAGCTGTCATATGAACAATCGGTCTGAAATATTGATTGAAATAAGAAAATTAATTTTAAATTGTCATTGTCATTCTCTTTTTGTATAAGCTAAAGCTCCGAAGGTAGCCTTTCTTTCTTGTTTAAAATTAAATTTTCTTAAGTTTTTATCTCATTTATAATCATTCTCTGTCGTCAATTTTTTCTAGGCGACCATTCTTAATGTTTTAAAAAAAAGAACAGAGGACTTTTGAATTAAATTTCTTCCTGTCGACAACAGGTTTTTAGTGCTGATGAGCTTCTCAAAGCGAGTACCAAATATCTGAACATCTTTGGTTTTACGTTTGAGCTGGACGCCCTGCAGGTGAATTCGATTAAGATACAAATTGGGATCAAGCTATTCTATTCGCATTTCCTTTGAAAAACTTACTTCTTTGGCTTTAGGACATTTTCTTTAAACTCGCCCACAACATTGCCACCAGGTTTATATCTTGCAACAACGTAGCTCTGACGACCAGCGCTGGAATCGATTGTTTGCTATGCGTTAGGTAATTACGTTTTTAGTATACCCTTGTAGAAGCTTGTAACGCATTGAAGGAAACATCTCCGACCCCATAAAGTATTTTAATATATCAGTATCAATAGCCATTTGGGTCCATCCGTATGTCTGTTTTTGTGCAAACCAGTCTCTCAGTTGCAAAGCTATTTTGATGAAACTCGGCATGTAGTCTTTTTTATGCTGCATGCAGTACATATGTCGGGGTCGGCCGAATCGGACTACTATATCATATATCAGCTGCCATAGGTCAAGTAATTAGGGTTTCGTTCACATTTGTGCTCGCACCCACACGAAAAACCCTGCAAAAACATCTCCCAACTCCCTATGCCAAAATGTCTATTGTTTTTTTCATCTCTTCCGAACACGTTAATCTGTTTGCTTACTCGCTTGCGCATAGCAATAATAAGTTAAGTTTGCTTATGAACTGCGGTATGCGGAACAAGGGTATGTTATCTTCGGCGCGCCGAAGATAGTCGTTCTTTCTCGGTATACCTACTCAAGAGCTTGTCCTACACCCAAAATTTTGCTAGACTTCCAAACTAATTGAGTGAAATGCCCGGTTTTCGGTGAATACGCTCCTTTCCCAAAGTCATAATCCTTAATTTCATCGTACCAACTCTTAACACATGACACAGGGTTTTGTGTTGTGAAGCAAAGATTTTCACCGTATGTTCCACTTGAGTGCTCGAGGGCTCCTTTTTCGGCCAGAACCTTTCATTGATCATTCAGCATTAATGCAAATAACCAACGAAATCATTTCTGAACTTACTTCTGCATAACTCTTACACTCTGCGTTCATATCGTCGTCTAGCTCTAGTTTGGGACAGCCGTGCTTAGCCCGGTATTTGTTATGCTCCTGCAAAACCTCGTTTTCAAAATGAGCTTTAGTTGCAACACACTAAAAACATAAAAATAATGTGTGCAAGCATTTAAAATATAGTATCTAAAATAAAATGCACTTACTATTAATATAAGCCCTGTTATCCACAGTAGTATTATATTTGCAGTGTTCATGATAAAATAGTCAATTTCAAATATTTTTCATATTATTTAACAATGCCAGTAGGTGATAATAAAATGTAATACTATGAGTATTACAATAGGTTAAAAATTTCAACTGTTGCTTTGATGACCTAATCTTTACTAAAAAAAAAATTCGAATTATTCACAATTTTTTGTAATATTGCTTATAATTACTCTCAACCTATGAGCTTTTTGTAAAAATTATGATGTGTGTCAAGGCAAACGGACAAAATTGACTCGATAATTTGCACCGGGGCTGTTCACGATGTAAGCAAGGCATCACGATTTGTGACCATAACGGTACCGTTACTTAAAAAATGTTGCCCCGCCGAGATTTCATACAAACAAAAAACTACACTCCCTGTTGCCTCCGCAAGTCTGGAGAACCTAATCTGTTACACGACTGCTTCGGCTTAATTTTTTTTTTACATATAATTAACACGTCTTCTTCAGTCGGACATTCTCGTCTCAATGATTCTGGTCATGTTTTTTTTTTTTAAATATATGTACTTAATTTGGCAATTTTATAATTTCTTACATACAAATTTGAATAAGCACAAAATATTGTTAAGCTATGAATTCGAAAGCAACAGTTAAATGTATCCACAAAAAGAGAAAAACACATTTGACATTTGAACTGCTTGGTTCGATACCTGAGGACCTGAAAAGACAATTTCAAATAAGTTAATTTCATTGCTATCGATATACAATAAACAAAGTGAACTCACTTTTCTTCATGTTTTATATCCTTGACATTTTCCGCCATTTCGTTATTTATATTTCCAAGAGGATAAAATTTTGCGACTACGTTATACTCGTCCATATCACTTAAAACAATTGTATTTATATGTTTGAATATTGTTTTTAAGTGTTATTTTAGACGTACTTTATTTGATACCCGACCCCAAAATCTCTACTGGCTCTCCAGACCATTTGCGTAAAATATTCGGAATGTTCTACATAGACAGCTTTCTCAAAGTCGTAGAATTTTTTAGTTACGTACCATTTCGTTATACATGTTATTGGGTTATCATAGGTACTGCAGAGAGTTTCACCATTTACTTTATCACCAGAGGGTTCCAAATAATGTGTCGCGCCGAGGTTCTAAAAGTAATAAGTTAGCATTATTTAAAGAATGCAACAAATAAAACCTTCACTTTAGCATGTTTCCGAGCTAATTTGCAAAGAGCTGGACTTAGCGTGAGGTCCGGACTGTCGTGAAGCCGCCGATATTTATTTACATTCCAAAGAAATAAAGATTCAAAGCTTTCGTCAGCTTGAAAACACTAAAAAACCATTAATGCGTTAAAATATGAGAATCAAATTCTTCAATTGGCAATGTGTTATATTACCGATAATAATCCGAAAACAATCCAAAGTCCCAAAGCCGTGTCAATGGTCATGATTATTGTGATATAAAGCTAATTTCAATTGTTCTTAAGTTTTATAATATGTACAAATATTTCAAGTGATCCTATGATATTGGTTTTTTGTACGTACTAGTATACAATATATACAATACTAGCATTTGACAGTGTGCGGTGCAACGGCTCGTTTTAATGAACAAAAAATAAATATCGGGCGAATATTGAAAATGACCTCCTCCAAATATCTCTCTCCTTCGAGGAGCCTATCACATCAGATTTCAGCTCGTCTGAGTTGTGTAGCAAAAAATGTTGGGTTAAGTCTAGTAAGTTGGAGTTCGAAGCAGCGGATGCGCCTTCTAATCGTGGCAAATTGATTACTTACACTTTTCGTGAATGTACGGGACAGACCGTTTTTTGATGAGCTTACAAAATATGCGACGCTCGGCTTCGTAGTTTTGAATATGGTTTTATATGGGATGCACTGCATGCCTTGCAGTAGGCAGCAGGCAGTCTTTGGCCCTGGGGGTCTACTCAATGTCTGAATAAATATTTCTCGCTTCTTCACTAGATGGCGCAGCTGGGCTGCACAACATATTTTTTAAAACAATAACCCATAAATTTGATTGCAACCATTCCAACAAGCGCACGTTCAGTAAGCGGAGTGATCAATGGATTCGTCAAACTCACCGAACTTATTCAGTATCTTTATCAGTAGAAGCATATTTGATTGTCGCCCCAGCATATCTGGAACGTCTACTGTCTTAGACCTAGAGAAATCAAATTTGCTAGTAACATTACCTTTAGACCTAGTCATCCAATGTGATAGTCAGATTAATAATAAACTTCTTCAGAGTCTAAGCAGTTGGGTTACATTCGACTGCTACGTTCTTACTTGTTTTTCATGTAATTAACACGTATTCTTCAGTCGGACGGTCTCGTCTCAATGATTCTTGTTATGTTCTTTATATTAATATATCTACTTAATTTGGACACAAAGAATTTATTGCATCTGAAATTGCAATCTTACATTTTCTTATATACAAACTTGAATAGGCACAAGAAATGTGAAGCCTAAAATTCGAAAGCAACAGTTAAATGTATCCACAAAAAGAGGAAAACACATTTGAAACTGCTTGGTCTGATACCTGAGGACCTGAAAAATCAATTAAAAATAAGTGAACTTCATTGCTATCGGTACACAAAGTGAACTGACATTTTGTTTTGCTTCATATCCTTGATATTTTCCCCCATCAAGTGAGGTACATTTCCGGCAGGATAATATTTTGCGACAACGCTATACTCGTCCATATCACTAAAAACAATCGAACTTATATGTTTCGAATGTTTAAGTGTGTTTTTAAACGTACCTTTTACCATACCCAACACCAAACAATTTACTGTCCCTCCAGATCATTTGAGTAAAATCTTCGGCATCTGCTACATACACAGCGATCCCAAAGTCGTAGTGGTATTTCTGTTGGTACCATATATTAACACATGTTAGTGGATTATCGAAGGTAAAGCAGATACTTTCACCATTTACTGCATCACCAGAGGGTTTTAGCTGAGGTAACGAGCTGAGGTTCTAAAAGTAATAAATTAGCATCATTTTGAGTGTGCAACATACAGAAACCTTTACTTTAGCATATTCCCGAGCTGAGTTGCAAAGAGCTGGACTTAGCGTGAGTTCCGGACTTCCGTGACGACGCCGATTGCGATTCACATGCATGAGAAAAAAAAAATCAAACCTTTCGTCCGCTTTTAGACACTAAAAAAACCTTCATGCGTTATCATATGTAAATCAAATTCTTCAATTGGTGTTTGGATATTACCGATGAAAATGCGAAAACAATCCAAAGTCCCAAAGCCAATCCAATGGTCATGTTCATTGTGATATCAAACTGACATTAAAAGTACTGAATTTTTATAAAAAAAGGCTAGTATTAAAATGTGCAAATTTTTCAAGTGATACTTTGATGTTTATTTTTTGTTGCAGCTCAAAAATGTATAGTCGTGGTGCGGCTGTTTGGTGGATACAGATATTTTCTGACGGATATCACAGATCAGATATAATGCTCAAAAGCACGGTTCGATACAGCATGCTTGAAATTACTTTCAAATGTATGGGGACGCGACATCAAGCCTTGTCAATAAAAGCCGCATTAATGTGTAAATTACTGTAGTTAGCAAGTTTGAAGCACCACTGCCGGAAATATCCACAAAAATAGGAGCAAATTGAACGTGGAAGTGTATTGCATTTGACCAGAGCTGAAAGTAAAGCTAATGAGAAACAAGACTTGACAATCTTAGTGCCTAAGGGAAGGTTTACCCTATTGGCTTCGGAACATTTTCCTTAAACATTCCCTCAACATTGCCAGCAGGCTTATATCTTGCAACAACGTAGATATTGCCAGTTGCACTGAAATATATTCGTATACTCTGTTTAGGTTATCAATAGAAATTTCAATTCATACCTCGTAGCTTGGCCAACACCTAAAGTATTGCTTGCCTTCCATATTACTTGTGTAAAATGTCCGGTTGCGAGTGAAAACTTTGCCTTGTCATAATCGTAATCCTTAATTTCATCGTACCACATCTTAACACATGCTAGTGGATTTTTTGATCTGAAGCAGAGATTCTCACCATATTCTCCATTTGACTTTGAATGCTGCAGGTCATTTTTTTCGGCAATCTCCTAGAAGGTATATTGTCTCAAAATAGTTAAAATGCCTAACAAATGGTACGTTTACTTAACCTACTTTAGCATATGTTTCGCAATCGGTACTAAGATTCTCATCTAGAGTGAGTGCAGGACATCCGTGTGTAAGTCGATACACGTTATGCGCTTTCAGAACATCAGCATTAAATTCAGCATTAGTTGGAATGCACTATGGAACAAGACAAGCTTATTACTGTATGCAACTGAAAAATGTATCCAGAACAGCCACTATGAGTTTCTTATGTCAAATCAGCTAATATGACCAAAAAAAATCTATCAACTTTTTTTTCAATTTTTGAGACAAACTAAAATAACTCAATTTCAAATTTTTAAAAGGTACGCTTACAATATTTGTAATATTTTTTTTAGTTTATTTGATTTAACTTTAAAAATATTTCCTTAATCGGACCATTTTAAAACTGGCGTGTCAAACTTAAAATTGTGCTTCTCATTTTGTACTCAAGAGCTAATAACTTTGATATTTGTTCATTGATCCAAATGAAACGACTGTTATTTTATTTGTATGAGAAATTTATAGTCGCTGCTCTGGATGCATTTCTTTTTTTTTAAATTGTTGCATATATATATTTTAGGAATCACAACTTCAAATCATCTTACCAATAACAACTGCGCTGCTATCCACAGCACTAATACATTTCCAAATTTCATGATGATGCATAGACTACCTATTTTATCTTAATTTACTAAAAAAAATTTAAAATTTTTATGTTTCAAAGTTCTTTTCCTAATATTTGATAATAGACTTATTAGTTTCAGTATACAAAATTTCCAGGGTTACTTTGTCGCAAAAATTTGGGTGAAAAAATATTTATAAACTGCTGCTCATCTGAAAAAGCACACAACTATTTTACAAATTTCATTATGATCGGACAATAACGAGGAAGTTATTTTAGATATCATTTGCTATATAATGGGACTCATGGAAGAAGAAGCGCATCAATTGTCCAAAAAGTGATTCTGAGTATGTATACAGATTATTGACTAAGAATAAAGTAAGGGATGGATCTGGATATCTCCTAGTCGTGCACTCTCGACTACGACAATCTTACTTGTTGTATGTAATTGAGAAAATTACTTTTCCTTACAATATTTTAGTTAATAACTATATTGTCCGATGAGACTATGGAGAGTAATCTAAGGCGTATGAATATGTTAAAAGTTGATAAATAATACAATTACAGTCGGACTTATCTACTCGAACCATTTATAATATAAATATATAAATATATATAAATACGAAGCATGCAACATACAAAATCTCGTTGAAACTATTAATCAACAGGTAATAGCGCCAGCTTAAATATTTCGTGTGTGTGTGATTGGTTTTCATAAAAAGTATTTTCTTTAAAATCAAGAACTGCGTTATTTGTTCAAGCTTCTTCTATCAAATTGGTTTCAAGTTAGAGATGATTATAATTTAAATATCAATATCTTTTGGCGCCCAATTGCTTTTTGTTGTCTATGTTTTGCCTGCCAATTGAGTAATTCTCTAGGCATTCGCTTTAATCTCAGCCATCATCATGGGCGGAACCCAAATAAGCCATTTGGTTTTTCTACCGTTGACTATTTACGAGTAATGCATTTTTGCATTAAGGTCCTTAAATGCTCATCGCGTTGCCATGTGGCGTTTGACTGGCTAACGGATTACCCCCGAAAGAGCAAACCGCTGAGGGGTAAAAAGGGGCTGGAGACGGCAGCTGGCAGCAGTGTGCTGTAGGTCTCCAATTATTTTGGAGGCAGTGCGCACCCAAAACAGAGGATAATGCAATGCGTTCCTATCGTCGACGATAGCAGGATAACTCTATTAGTGTACACACACAGATGCAGACACGCACATGCTGCCAGATATTAAATTTTTTGCTCAGCTCAGTGGTACGGGTGGGTAACTGGGCCAATAAAAAATGGCGAGCAGCCAAGTTGGCTATAGTGTCCTGTATACTGTGTCCTGGGATTGACAGCTTCAATGTGCACACACTGTGTGTGGGTGCTTGGTGGGTGGGGTGTGGGCTGTGGGGTGTGGGGAGCGTGGTAGGGTGCGAGGGTGTCGAACGATGGATGAGTTGTTGCCGCAACGCATGTGGCTGATGCTTTGGGCCATCATTGTTGACAACAATATCAGCGACAGCAACTGCAGCAACAACAACTAGCAACACTCATGAGCAACAGCCAACAACAACGGTTGGCTCAAACGCGATTGTCAGTTGCCTGCGTTGGCAACTGCTGCAAGAGTTACTTTGTCCTCCATTGGGCTTGGTTGTAAAATGTCAATTTGGGCCCGTGACGAAGATTTATCGTGTGCAGCGCTTCAGTTTGATAGGCAACTTCAAATAACACATTCACCATTCTTTATATATAAATATATTTAAGCCCTACTATATTCGCTTATGGCATGCATTATATTAGGAACTAGGGAGCGTGGGATTTCTTTTGCTATTTATGCGCTGCAATAACAACTTGTGATACTATGAAACAATTCAACCAACGAGCAAAAAAAAAAATGATTTTCTGTATGCCGAAAATTAAATACTTTTTCAATCAGTTCATTCATCATAAAGTTAACGGATCAGTATAAAGTTAAACTATATAATTTTATTGTAATATCAGGAATTTGTGCAACAGTATGTAAGAGGCATAAGAAAGCATCTACGACCCCATAATGTATATAGATATATATTTTTGATCACTATCAATAGCCGAGTCGAACTAGCCATGTCCGTCTGTCCGTCCGTATGTCCGTCTGTATTCATACGCGTTTCTCAATGACTACAGGAGCCAAAAACTTCATAATTGGAAAATAAGTTCTCGTATATCCGGGTCAATACAAGTTGGTTTTATTTTATCGATATCTTGTGCCGTTCAAAAGCTATCGATATATTTTGATTACAGACCAGCGGTTTTTGGGCATAACTTGAAAGCTATTAGAGCTAGATGCAACAAATTTGGTATTTACATTCTCGTCAAACAAACAGTTATTAAAAATATTTGAATTATTGGATACCTCCCCCCGACCGCAAATGGAATCGAACGTATTTTTGGATGTATGACCTTTGGATTTGTCACACACTGCCATCTTTATATCCTGCAAATTTCATTACGATCGGACTAAAAACAAAGTTATTCAATGTAACATAGTTTGGGGCCGATGGAAGAAGAATAAGCAAAGCAATTGCATCAAGCGTGCAGCAGCAGCGAGTGTTTGCATGTGTGTGTGTGTTTCTATGTATGAATGCAGATAAAGAATTATGAATGCATTTAAGACCTCGGACCAGGCACTCTCGACTATAGCTCTATTAATTGTTCATTGTGCAGTAATCACTCACGAATCATAGCTACTGTGTAAAGCCTGTTTAATATTGTATATATTGAATACTAGTACATACAAAAAACACGAATATCAAAGTATCACATGCAATTTTTGTATATATTTTAAAAATTAATAACTATTGAAGTTAACTTTTTATCACAATAATCATGATCATTGGAAAGGCTTTGGGACTTGGGATTGTTTTGGGATTATTATCGGTAACATCAAAATGCCAATTAAAGAATTTGATTCCCATATTTTAACTGCATGAATGGTTTTTAGTGTTTTCAAGCTGACGAAAGCTTTGAATATTTATTTCTTCGGGATGTAAATCGCTTTCGGCGGCTTCACGACAGTCCGGACCTCACGCTTATTCCAGATCTTTGCAAATTAGCTCGGGAATATGCTAAAGTAAAGGTTTTTATTTGTTGCACACTTTAAATAATGCTAACTTATTACTTTAAGGTCCTCAGCACGTTATCTGAATTACAACCCTCTTATGATGAAGTATTTGGTGAACTTCTCTGCAGTACCTATAAAAAACCAATAACATGTGCAAAAGAATGGTACGCAACTAAAATATACTACGACTTTGAGAAAGCTGTCTATGTACCTGATGCCTTTGATTTTACGCAAATGGTCTGGAGGGCCAGTAGACGGTTTGGTGTCGGGTATTTTAAAAAGTACCTCTAAAAGCACACAAAAAAAATACACAAACATATAAATACGATTGTTTTTAGTGATACAGGCGAGTATAACGTTGTCGCAAAATTTTATCCTGCCGGAAATTTTGATAACGAAATGGCGGAAAATGTCAAGGATCTAAAAGTTGAAGCAAAGTGAGTTCATTTTGTATATTGTATATCGAAAGGAAAGAAGTAAACTTATTTTTAATTGACTTTTCAGGTCCTCGGGTATTAGACCAAGCAGTTTCAAATGTGTTTTTCTATTTTTCTGGATACATTTAACTGTCGCTCTCGAATTCCTGGCTGAACAATATTTTGTGCTATTCAAATTAAAATATACAAATTTGTAAGATTGCAATTTCAGATGCGGAAGTGTCCAAATAAAGTATATCAATTAAAATAAAAAACATAACAAGAATTATTAAATCATTAAGGTACATACAAAAATTAAATTTTCTAAACTGCATTAAGCCGATTATAAGTAAACGCCGAAAAGTAACCAAAATGGCCTCGGGATTGATGATCGGTTCAGCTTTGGAAAAGTTATAGGAATTTTAAGACTTGGAATGGGAATTTCAAGGTCATTTAAAAGGCACTCTACACTGTTTGGGCACTTTACATGCAAACATATTTGTAGTTTTGTTCCCTTTAAAAACTAGTCAAATAGGTAGAAGGAAGCGACTCCGATCCTATAAGTTATATACTCGTGTGCATCGAGTGTTAACTTGTGTGTTTTTGTGCATGAAAACAGATATTTAACTATGAATTAATGTTTGAGCTAGTTACAGGGTATATCCTAGTCGGGCACTCTTGACTTGAGCACTCTTACTTGCTTTGTTTGTGTTTTTTTATAAAATGCATTTTATAGCCCATTGATATGCACACCGGCTTTTCATAGAATAAGGCAATTCAATATAAGTTGTCAGTGGAAAAGCTAGCCAGGGATTTGGGCTGAAAACTAAACTAATTTCAACAGAATCGAAACGGAGCGAGCTCAACCCGCCGCACACCGTTGTTTTTGTGGATTTTTCGCGTACGCTGCGTTTTTCCACAGCGTTTTCCATGTGTCCTGGGCAACGCATTGACCAAATGCCTGGGTGGCAAAACTTTGGCCCCGTGCACAAAGCCGCAGTCTGCTAGGCTAACCAGCTGCCCCGACCTGCACCACAATGGGTGGGTCAGTGGTGGAGGCACGCTCACACCCACGTACAGACATAGATAGATAGATAGATAGATACCAGTAGTAGTCGTTGCCCAAGAGGCAGCCGTGACCGACATTCGATGAATTGACCAATGCAACTTGTTATTTTTGTGTGCAACAGCGCGTTTCATTTGCTGCCCAACTGGTTGGCGTTGGAGAAGTAGAGGGAGAGGTAGAGGTGGAGATGTTGGTGCGGGGCACCTTTGAAAGTTTTCCGTTTTGCTAGTTTTTTCTGCCATTCGACTGGCAACGTCTGTTTCACCTGTTTGTTTGGGTTGTTGTTGCTGTTGTTTGTTTGCGTATTATTGCCTCAGGGTGGGAAATTGTGTTTATTTTACTTCGTGCGTGAGCGTAACTGTTGTTATATATACATATATGTATGTGCATGTGTGTGTCTGTGTGTGTGCGCAGGTGCGCGTAAATTTAATGCTGATAATTGTGATTTCCACGTAGGTTGTGGGAATGGGCAGTCAGTGGTTTTAATTAGATTTTGACTTCAGTTTCAGCTGTCATTTAACAAAACTCATCTAACGTCCTTTAAACATAGATTAATTTATATAGATTGGTTTTTGTTTTTTTAGAAATTGATTTCAATGTACATTCTGTTCCATGAAGTAAACAAAATATACAAAGAAAACAAGTAAGAACGTTCGTCATATGCCTAATGTAATATTCCCCATTTGGGTACTGGGTATCTCCTAGGCGGACACTCTGCTTTATTCGTATGAATAAATGTTTAAAAAAACAGATTGATCCCCTGATCATTGAAACCTGTAATAGGCAACTCCTTATCTATTTAGCTACTGGTATATGGATTGTAATTTCATTAACTGCTCGTAAAATAGGGTATATCTTAGTTGAGCACTCTTTTTGAACGATGAAAACTTATTTCATTAATTAACATTAAGCCACATCAGCATTTCTCGTCCTGCACATGCATGCATCTCAAGTTCTTTCAGTTCAGTCCTATACAATTAGCATTAGGCGTGTTTGTTGTTGGCATTAGGTTCCATTATGAAGATGAATTGTTGCCAGTGTAACTAGGTTGAGATCTGCAACTGCCACTGCAACTAGAACTGGAACTGGAACTGGACCTGGGTCGGGGTCCTGGGTCTTGGGTCCTGGGTCTAAACGTTACGCATACCCAAGTATCTACCTTAAACGCTTGGATTTAGCTTTCAAACTTTGCTCACCTGATGCCCCCAGTTTCCCCATTTCCACTGTCTTCACTGTCTCCACTGTCTCCACAGTCTCGCCTCATGTGGTGCTTAACTCGTGTGTTTATGTTGGTTAGTTACGTCTGGGTTAAGTGCTCCTTAAGCGCTTTTGCAAATGTCATCTATAGTGTAACGCACACATTGCCAGGGGCGAATGCAGCTGCCAAACATTTTCGCAATACATAGCGCATAATCTAATCAAAACTTATGAGACGAGCAGCTTGAATGGGTTAGCTTAGGCAGTTCAGCTTATGGCCAATCCATCTGCAACCTTGGTATTTCTAAAATCTTTAACTTGATACGTTTTCTGTACTTAAGGGGGGGATATGCTGATTTTACTGGCAGATTTCAGAGTCAGATATCCAGCGAAGATCCTAGCTTAAAATATCCAACATACACTGCAGCCTCAGTTGATCAAGAATATACATACACATATACTATATGTGGTCGAAGATGATTTATTATGCCTGTTGCATTTATTAATGTTTGAATGGAATATAATGGATAGTATGCATTATTAACTTTAATTCAGTTACACATTTTAGCTGATCCAAGTGTGTTTTTTCTTGATAATCATAAGGAATAATTAAAATTTGCACAGTATCATTCCGATTTATATTAACAACTACTTTACACATAGATATTTGACACGTAATAATAATAATAAAAGAACAAATTTAAATTCGTAACTAAATTCTAATTTTCAAATGGATCCAATTGCCGATATAGCGTGCAAAGCCGTAGGATTGACCATCTGCAAGCCTGAGGAAGAAACTAAAGAAATTGTTCAATTTCGAGAAATAGAGCAGCCAAAGCCGGTAAGAACGTTGCTGTGTGATTGTGTGCTTAGCCATGAAGTAGAGGAGGAGCAGGATCCAGAAAGTGTAGAGCAGGGGGAGGAGGAGGAGGAGGAGGAGCGGGAGTTGCTGCTGGAGGACATCAGAGCCGAGCTGGAGCAGAAGATGGCACGCGTTGATCACATCGGAGAGAGACTATCGTTGCACACACCCGACTGTCCCATTGTGAATGCCTGTGTGGACATGCAGCTGGAACTAGACAAGTTCGGCGTTCATCCTGAGATTTTAGAGCTGCAGCGCGATAATAGCAAGCTACGCCAACAGCTCGATTCACTGCAGCAGAGTTGCACAGCTGCCGACTGGTCCTTAAAGCAGCTGCGCAAGGATCTGTGTCGAGACCTGGAGGCGGCAGTTGCCGTGCGCCGTCGCCTGGACTACCTGGACTCCTGCAAGCGGAACATGGAGCGCGAGCAAGCTTTGTGCCGCCAGCGCTATCATCATCTGCGGCAGGACAAATACGAGTGGGTCGACTGCCAAGCCTACATTAAGCTGAAGCGTGTGGAGGCATCCCTGGAGCTGGCGAAATTTGTGCCACGCACGGAGTACACGCAGCCAAAACGCGATGTCATCCAGGTGCTGAATCGCACCAAGCTGCAGGCCAAGGAATTGCACGACTTCCTGACCGAGAATATGACCAGGCTGAGCCTGCGTCTCGGACTGCGGGCCAACACACGCCTAGGCTCCGAGCTGGGCGATGGACTGCGTCTGAGTGCAGAGATTGCCGCGTTCCTACATCGCAACGAGCAGCTCTTTGCCACGGAGACGACGCATTAAAGCCAAATCTGCAAGAAATTGTTCAATTTGTCACAGTCGACCTAAAGCAATAGAGTTCATTTGCATTTGGTATACCTATAGGAGTGAAGCGGGAGGCAAGGCAGGCGCAACATCACGAAACGCCTTCATTATGTTGTTGCTGTTTTGCTGGGCGCGATTGACCATTTGACGCGTTCGCATCCACGTGACACCAGCTGCTCCAAATGGTGCCTAATTTTGATACCCTTGCAAAGGGTACAACAATTTTGTCTTAAAGTATGTGACGCATAAATGGTGTCCATTTCCGCCCAAATAAAGTGTATATATTTTAGATCACTAGACTTATGATTATGATTACCATCTCATAATGCAATTGATTTTTAAAATAAATTATTAATTTGAAATGGAGTCCAGACTGCAAGAGTATATTATCTTCGGTTTGCCGTTAGTTGTTCTCTTTTTTTGTTGCCCGTCCGTTTGTGTTATTTTGTGCTGTTTTTCGGGCCTTACAGCAAAATGTATTTAGCATAAAAATTTATGATAATGACGCACGCCAGCAACATCGGCATCGACGGACACAGCAGCCTCAGTTGCCGCATGCCCCAATAGACAACAAGCATTTGGCGTCAAAAAGGACAACAGCAACAATCGACATAAAAGTGGGCAACAGACAACAAAATCTAACAAGGCCTAACAGTGTGTTGTGCCGCAGGGTGGTGAGGTGGTGGGTTGGTTGGGACATGCTGCGGTTTTGGCAAATATCATTGCTCTCTATAAACGCAAAAAGTTAAATTAATATTTTTCATACTGACACAAAGTTTACGCAGATTTTTTCCATTTAAATTGACGTATTTTGCGGTTAAGCCGCCGCGTCAAAGTCAAGTGTTGTCACTTTCCACTTCCCCAATTTTCTTAATTCCCCCATTTTCCTGTTTCCATATTTTCATATTTCGCATTTCATATTTCATGTTGAATGTTGGTTTTTGGATTTTTAAAGCAGATTAGCAAAGTTTTCTGCAGTCATTTATTTAAACTTTCGTTTGACGGCACCGCAAAAACCACTAAGGGAGTATGGGTGAGGTTGGGTGTGAGCTGTGGCACTGAATTTAGCAAGCCAACATTTTATTTCGAGATAATCGCTTTGGGATGTCAAATAGGTCGTTGACTGTATAAGAAATGCCGTTACTTATATAGATGAGCAACAAATATATTGCAAGGCATATTTGTTGCCTGATATTCGAAACTATATGAGATAGACTGTTGATATAAGAATATATTTAGATAACAAAATATACGATAAATAAATCTCTTAAATAACAAATAACTTACCTAAAAACTGCAACTTATCAACATTTTCGTGTGAAGGTTATTTTTAATTGACAACGCTTATAAATTGTGTGAAATTAAAATGAATAAAAAATAAACTTAAGTATAGTTTGGACAAGTATGCTTTCTTTAAGGCCATTGAAAAACTTACCAAGTGTGCTTGCATGTGTGTGTGTGTGTGTGTTTCTATGTATGAATGCAGATAAACAATTATGAATGTAAGAACTGGGCTCTGGGTATTTCCTCTTACTTGTTCATTATGCAGTGTTCAGTCACGAATCACAGCTTCTCTGTAAAGCCTGTTTAATATTGTATATAAGTTCATACACAAAACAAATATCAAAGTATCACTTGATATATTTCTAAATTTTACTATCAGTCGTTTTTATAAAAATTCAGTATTTTGAAATTTTGTTTGATATTGCAATGAACATGATCAGTGGCAAGGCTTTGGGTCTTTGGATAGTTTTCGGATTATTATCGGTAACATCACAATGCCAATTGAAGAATTTGAATCCCATATTTTAACTCCATGAATGGTTTTTAGTGTTTTCAAGCTGACGAAAGCTTTGAATCTTTGTTTCTTCGGGATGTAAATCGTTATCGGCGTCTTCACGAGAGTCCGGCCCTCACGCTAAGTCCAGCTCTTTGCAAATTAGCTAAGGAATATGCTAAAGTAAAGGTTTTTATTTGGTGCACACTTTAAATAATGCTAACTTATTACTTTTAGGTCCTCAGCACGCTAGCTGATTTAGAACCTTCGAAGGATGATATAAATGGTGAAAGTCTCTGCAGTACCTATGATAATCCAATAATATGTACACAAACATGGTACGATCAGAAAAAATACTATAATTTTGATAAAGCTGTGTATGAACCAGATGCCTATGATTTTACTCAATTGGTATGGAGGGACAGTAAGCGGTTTGGTGTCGGGTATTATAAAGGGTACGTCTAAAAAAACACAGAAAAAAAAAATTCAAACATAATCACGATTGTTTTTAGTGATAAGGACGAGTATAACGTTGTCGCAAAATATTATCCTGCCGGAAATTTAGATAACGAAATGGCGGAAAATGTCAAGGATCTAAAAGTTGAAGCAAAGTGAGTTCATTTTGTATATTGTATATCGATAGCAAAGAAGTAAACTTATTTTTAATTGACTTTTCAGGTCCTCGGGTATCAGAACAAGCAGTTTCAAATGTGCTTTTCTATTTATCTGGATACATTTAACTATCGCTCTCAAACTCCTGGCTGAACAATATTTTGTGCTATTCAAGTTTGAATATAAAAAATTGTAAGATTTCAATTTCAGATGCGAAAATTCTAAGTGTCCAAGTATAGTATATATCAATTAAAATAAAGAACATAACAAGAATCATTACTATCATTACTTCTATTATTTTATAAATTATATGTATTTTGTATGGCGCTTAGCGTTGCATAAGCAATCCATATACTGACAAGGGACACAATTATTAAGGTACACCGCGTCGTATGGGCAACAAATACAATTTGTACAGTGTGTTATTTCAAATGTTCAACGGCCAAATATATAAAGACTTTATGAGCTGAAGGTTACTGTTACAGCTTATATTGGGCGATATAATGTGTATATATATTTTATTGGAAGAGTAAGGATTAAAATGAATAATAGACATGAATAAAAAGTCACACTTATAAATATTCGCGGCTTTGATACCGGTGCAGAGTACGAATAGCAAAAAATATCTAATGATATTGAAATATAATAGAATTTAAAGAAACAAGAGTGCTCTTGTCAAGAGTGCCCGACTAGGAGATACCCTGAAAGAAACTCTTACAATTATTCATAATACATAGAAATACATATAAACCCACAAGGACAATACACACAATACAATACGGGTACTTAAAGTCTCTGAGATCTGCGCGTTCATACAGACGAACATAGTTTTGCACAACTAAATATTAAGCTTTAGCTAAAGCTTTTCCTTTATGCATGTATTTTATGTAGCGATTCTTGGCATTATAAGCCAAGGCAATCTTTCTCCTGCTGCTCATATAAGAAAACATTTATTATGAGTGCACTGAATTTGAGTGGGTCTGATTTAAATAAATTTTAGATATTTTTGCCGTACGCTTTATTTACTTTTGCATGTGTGCATGTGTGTGTGCGTGAGTTTGAATTACCTATCTTGTTTGGCATTACATTCCATACCTTGCACCGTCAGAAAGGACATCCCGGCGTGGGTGCTGCGAGGATGATGAAAAGAAAATGAATATACAAATAAATGCAAGGCAGACCATGCATGTTGGTTTTTTATTTTATCAATACACACACTCGCACACACGCGCACTCGCACACTCGCTTAAGTCTACAGCTAGTGGAGTCCTGGTGCGTTCAAGCATGGATGCCTGCATATCCTGTGTATGTCGCTTAGAGGCCATCTTTGGCATTCAATTCAGCGCCAGTGGCTGCAGTCGGCTTACGCGACATGTGTGAACTTCATTCCCCTTCCTGCAGCTCCCTTCTGCAAATGCGTCTATAAATTATTCATTTCGTTTGAGATATTTGATGTGGCAATGCCTGAGACTTCTTTAACCATGCCCTACACATCCTGCACTTTCTTGTCTTTGTTGTTGTTGATCGTGTTGTTGTTGCTATTGTTGCTGTTGCTGTTGCAGTTCTAGTTGTTGCTGTTGTTGCTAGCTGGGTGCAAACGGGCTCTTTTACCCGCATTTCATTCAATTCATTCATTTTTTAGCAGCTTTACGAGCTCCGAAGGCTGCCTTGCCACTTGGCATTTTTTTCTTTTACTTCCCCCCCCTGTTGCTGGTGTTGTTGCTGTTCGCCACAGCTTTGCATAAATAATATAAACACAACTATGCGCACATAACACACCAAGATACTCCTCTCTAACCACCTCCCCCTGGCCGTCTGTAAGACGGTAGCATCTTTGCGAGTTGGACTCGACTGATGTGATTTATTTTGCACTCACTGTTTGCCAAAGTAAAATTGATTGAAGCGTTTGTTGGCGCACCAATTGATTTTCACAACGCCTTTTGCCCACACCTTTAGCCAAACTATAATCCCCTTCCGCCCCACCCCCTCTACCACACTTTACCCCACACCTGTACTTCACATCGTGTCCACCGCTGCATTTGCGATGCCGTCGCTGAGCTTCGTCCTGTTTGCACTGGTTAAATTAACTTTGGTCAATTTGGTTTTTGTCCGACTACTCGAACATTCCATTCAGGCAAGTTTTATCCAAGTTTGTTATGTAAAAAACTTACAATGGAATGTATAGTACATATATGTATAGTTAGGAAATGAGGGCAACATTGTTGAAGAGAATGTAAGGGAAGGCAGACCTTAAATACCAAACGGCAACTATGAAGAGTAAATGTTTTAGCTTTAAAATTAATTAATATCTTAAGAATGTCTTAATTGGAACCTTATTTGTGTACATATTTAGCATGATATATTATAATACTGACTGTAGAATTAATGGCCCATATGTCTCAATGTCTAATTACGTTTTTGCCACACGATATTTAATAATTTTATGATCGGATTTATTTCGTTTACAAATATTTTCATATGTTTTTCACAGCTATAATTATTCAAATGACCCAAAAGGTCATTGTTTTTGTTTTTATAATTCGCTCAAGCTATGAAACCTGATGGTTATAGGATTGCTTAATTAATTAGCACTTGTAATTAACGCTCGATTATCCAATTAATTATTTGGTTGGTTAGTTACGAAAGGTGTGCGGCCCGCTTATATATTATTTTTGTATTATTTTTACGTCAATTGTCAATTGGCTTGGCCAGCTAGTTGAGGTGCCAATGGGAGTGGGGAGTACGGTTTAATTGCTGTCGAGCGCTTGTTAAATGCCTTGCACTTAAAAGAGTTGACGTCACTTGCAAAATGGCAACAATTCATCACGTGTCGTGCTGTGATTTTATTAAGTGACGCTGATGGTGATTGAAGCACAGCTGGCACATCAACACCTGGCACGAGGCACACACGGCACAGGCACAAGGAAGAGGCCAGGTATGCTAGCATCCTGCACCCCATACGACATGAGCTGCAGGCCGCATAAATCTTGGCTGTCAAGTGCACAGCATCCCAAAAAACAAGCAAGAAAAGCTATCTTTGGCACGCCGAAGATTAAATACACTTGCTGACCGGAGGCAAACTGCTCATATATCCCAAAATTTCTTTCAATTATTCAGTTTGCTGATCATTTCTAATCAAAATGTAAGGAGCATTTTTCCACTCGAACATATTCAACTTTACATTCGCCAGAATGGAAATTGTGTCAGCTTTCTATCTATATTATATTTCCACCATGGTCATATTCAAAGTCTAAATGACTCTTAACTGGTGATTTAGATATATCTCGAAAAGCGTCTATGGCAAGTCAGCTATTGATGTTGATTAATAGATCAATAACATGTATACTTTATGGAGTCAAAGTTGCGATGCAAATTTCTTGAAAATATTGTTATACTCTCTGCAAGGGTATAACCAAAGAAGAGAAAGTAAGTTAGTAAAGGAAGTTGGTAGATTAAACAAATGGAGAGCGAGCATAATAATTATGCAGCATATATAATATTAGAGCGTCTGTGAGAAGCAGAAATAGCATCAACACGCAACTGCAATGCCATTCGGGTTTTATGAATGAGCATTTATCATAATTAAAAATTCTGCCTTTTGCCGGCACAAGCGGCAAGCTAGCCATTGCCACAGTTGCAGCCTCAGCCGCAGTCACTACGAAGACGACGACAACGTTTCTGACCTAAGACATGCCGCAACGAGTGCGTCACGACGACAAGGACGAGGACATGGCTGACAGGCTTGTATTAACGGTTAGCCCCATTGCTCCATTGGCTTCATTTCAGCGCTCAACAGCTGTTCGGTTGGGACAATCATTTCCTTGGCACTCACGGGCATGCAAATGAGCACAGGCTAACTGTGGCATTGGAAGCCAGCCATAATGGCGCTCTCTTAACCAGCCTGTTGGTGTGTCGTTGTTGTAGCATTTATTGCGGCTGCGCTGCGTCCCAAAAGCCGACAAAACACACCCAAAATGCCCACGCGCTCTTAAGTATGCAACACATTCTGTGCTATAAACGGAACTCGGCGACGAGCCGAGCCTCGGCTCTTCGGCACCCTCGTGTGACAGCTGCTTCGGCTATGGCTGTGGCTGTGACTGTGGCTGCGACTGTAGCTCGTTATCGCAATGCCGCCACTTCGCATGCCGTAGTCGTTGGCTTCAGTTGTGCTTGCAGTTGTCGCGTGCGCATCTTTTTTGCATTTCGTCGTAGTCGCTGTTTGCCGTCGCTGAGTTTTAAACGTGGCCTTTGCTCGATTTAATCAGTGATTAAGATGGTGCATTTGCCGCTAATCGAATGAGCAAAGTGAATGCCGCGCCCAACAAAATAATAAGTGCCACATACATATGAATATAGATAGAAGTGGCGCCGCCTAACTGGGTGACAAGCTGACGGGCTGACGTGTGACAGGCGAACGGGTGACGCTTCCAGCGTCAGTTGTGGCAATCTGAATTTTTTGCCGCGCCATGCGAATTTCAACAATAACAACAACACAGTAGCAATCAGTGTGTTAATGTGCGTGTCTGTGCTTGTCTGTGTATGTATGTGAATATGCGTAAGCACGCCGTCTGTGTGTGTGCTTGTTTCAACCGTATGTAATCCACGAAAATCTGTCACGTGCTTTGGATATCTCTTTGTTCTACTCCACACGCAGCGAATTTATTGAATAAAATAAGAAAAGGTGAGCAGCAGCGACAACTTGGATTACTGTATATGCGTATGTGTTATATAATTTGAGGCTCACTCTCACTCGTACTACTCACCCGGTGCTTCACGGACACGTTAAATATTCAGCTTATAAGTACGTGACACGCAAATAAAGCAGACATTTGGTAGGGCGTTCAATTATTAAATAGTTCGTAACGGATAAAATCTGAAGTTTTTAAAACTATCAATATTTATATGTGGCAAAAGACTATAAAATTGATTGTTTAAGCTCTATGAAATTTCGAGATATGTATGTAATTGTTTTTATAGATCTGTGAAATAAATATATTCAATTGGCCATAATATACTGAGCTGCCAAATATGACCTAGCATATACAGTTGGTTAATATAATTAATTTCCTGTTTGGGCATTTACGAATTTTATAATTTATTCATATTTATTGGCCTGAAACTGTTATCGTTTTTTCACTTTATGTATTTATTATTTCGATCAGATTCCCTGATATCTTATATATCTCAAAAAAATTGTTTCCAGAGTCCGGATAGATAATATAAAATATTAAAATATTATAAGATTAATTATGCCATTTTTTTCAGTTAACCCTTGAATGCAAACTGACAATATACATATTCATTATAATTTGAAGTCTACAAATTAAAAACTTAATATTTATGTTAAGGGAATATTGATCAAGTAAAGATATATTAAAAGTCGACTTAAATTATCATTTAAAACAGAGATAAATAATACAGTTTAATCTTAATCCTAAAAGTTGAATAAATATATCAATCAATCAATTATTGCTTATAGTACATAGAAATAATTGAAATTCAATTTTCCTCCAAATACCCTTTAATAATTTTAAACATCATATTTACTTACTTTTGGTTAACCTTTTGTTAAATTTGAGCTACTGCGCCACAAAATTTGAACGGTTTAGGCCTTGACCCGGCGAAGGTCTTCACATTAACAACGTTTAACTTTCATTTTCCTAAGTTGGCCCCAAATTAAATGACAAAATTGTATTATTTTTATGCACGCAACAAACGTATTTGTTGTGCACTCTTCATCCCCCATACCTGAGCTATATCTGAAAGCCCCACGAGCATTAAAATAAAACGCATAAATGGGGAACCGAAAGAAGGGAACAGGCTACAGGGGAACTGGGAACAGGTGCCTTCAAACTGGTAACTGGTAAACTTTTCCCCCAATTGTTTATTTAACAGCTATGAAAAATTCATTAGGAATTTGGAACACAACTTTAAAAGGTAAAATTTCGATGAAAAATGCAAAAAAAAAGTTTTTAATCCAAACAAAAGTCAGAAAACTAAAATAAAAGTAAAGGAAGATGATGTTGAAGTAAAACGAATTGACAGCAAAAGTTTTCGTTCGTATTATGCCTTTATGCGTGCTTTATTCGCATTTTGACTTTATTATGCATTTTATATGGTTCGTCGTTTGCCTGCGAGCCAAGTTAATGTAATTGACGTTAGCACATTTTTAAATTGGCCATGTTTTATGGTTTGTCGCGCTCGCAGCCCGACTTTACTTTAAGTTCATTGTGCATTAATAATGAAGTTGTCTTTGTTGATATTGTTGCTGTCGTGGTCGTTGTCAGGCAACATATAGTCAACACTTTTACTGCCTTTTTTTTTGCATATAATTTGCCTTGGTTTTTGTTTGACACAGTGCCGTCAACTTTTGGCTGGTGCCAAGCTGGTCGTTAGTTGTTGGCCAACAATATGGGAATTGTGGTGATACTAGTGTGTCATTTGCATGACTGCACTTTTTATTTAATTTCAAAGTGTAATTTATTTTTTCTCTCTCCTTGTTGCATTCGGGTTGATAATGAATGTGTTCGAGTACTCGTACCTGGGACACTGCAGCACACTAAATGACAACCACAATACTGCATTTTTTTGGTTACAACAATTGTCTGCCCTTGATTCAATTAATTGCTGTGCTGCCGCAAAAAATAACTTACTCTTCAGTTGACAGCACAATTTATAAATATGTTTACACAGACACATGCTTCGTCACTCACAAGAGCTGTCAAATGCAGTCCGGGACTTTTTTTTTTAACTGGTTTACGTTTCAATTCATTTAGGACATAAAATTGTTGTAATAAATGAAATTTCTATGTGGGTTTTAACATGAAATAGAAACAAAAATGTATTTTCTTAAAGTACATTTTGGATATGTTTAATAATTTAAGTTAAATACTCAAATGATGTATGAAAATACGACAAGCATAGTGCTGTAATACCTTTACAAAAAGAAATGAATCAGATAAGTTCATTAAATTAAAACCATATTTTAGTGTTGTCCAGACTTAAGAATAGAAATTGTCTCAAAAACGGATCGCTTTACTCTCCCACAGAATACAAATTGCAGATAACCGTCTCGCATAAAAAGTCAATGAAATGTTTAATCATATATATTATTTATATAACATACAAATAATAAAACACTCATGAAATTCTTAGTATTTTTCCTTATGCAACTCAAATTCAAATTGGAGCTTGACGTAAGAAAAGGTTCGTAGTTGGCCCAAAAGCGAATCGATGTCATTTCGCATTCCTTGTAGATTATAATCGGATGTATTTCAATTCTTTCTTTAACCGTTGCATTTATCCCGGCCTCGAAACAATGCAATGGCAGACAAAAGGCAAATTTCATGAAAAATGGTATTGAATCGCATTTTTCATTATTTGCCCAGTTTTTTTTTGTAGATGTGCCTAGTGCTCATCCTGTTAGACAGTTGCCCTAGTCCATATTCTAATGGTATTTTTTGTCCTTTTAACACTGCAACTGTAGTTTACAAAGTGGAAAACGCAAAATTCACAGCAGGAGCTGCTGATGGTGGTGTTTCTATTCGCATCTTGGAAAATTCAGAATAATGAGGAAACTAACGAGCGAAGACTTTTCCATTGTTTACTGGTGCAAAAATTGCGCGATTATTAATTTTCTATGCTATTTTGTAGCTTTTTTTCGCCGTCTACCGTCTGCCGGCTTTGGCTTCTCTGCCAGTTCCTGCTGCCTGCCAGACGCTGTCGACACTTCTTCTTATTATTTCGCAGTCGCCGCCGTCGCGACGCGTCGCTGCTGCCGTTTGGCCGCGTTTTCTGTTTCTATGTTCTCTGCCTTTGGCAGCAACATTTTTAATATTTTGCAATATTTGCCACGTTTTCTTTTTGCCTGCTGCGTCCTTCCGCCAGGCGTCCTGAGCCAGAACGCGACCGTACCAAGAGGAGACCGAAATGCTGTGAAGTTGGCTCCTTTTTTGTTGTAAGGCGGAGTTCATTGCTTGCTTAGAAAGGCTCCACATACTTTAACAGGATGTACTTACTTATACATACATATTTACGTGTGTGCTTATTTACTGCCGTGACTTTAACAGACACATTTGCGCGTTCTTTTCACAAAAACTCTAAGTTGTTTCTCAATTAAGAAAATCGATTTTGTCTTTAAGATATAGGAAAATATATTAAAATGAAAGGGTACAAGTCAAAATTAAGCGAAATGTAATGAAGAATTATTAACATGTTTTGCAAGCTCATCTTGTTTCTGAAGTATAAATAAAATAGATAGGATAACTGGTACAGAATTTTAATTAGTTAAGTTGTCATACAAAAATATTTGTTTGTACATATAACCAAAAAACGTTCAAACAGCTTTAAAATAGGATAAATAAAACTTTTGCACATGCATTTTACTCTTTCTAAAAGAGCAAAATACAATAAAACTACAAAGTTGTTATTTTCTGAAACAATTAAGTGATCCATTTCCATTCCCATAACTCGTATAAATTCCGTATTGCATTAGAAGAAGGGGTCGCTGTATCCAGGACGGAGGCAGCATAATACAAATGTTGAATAACAACTGTTTTTTATACATGCAACAAAAGCAATAAATTTTGCTCTTTTTCTCGTACTTTTTCAGGTGAGTGGCCGCAGGGTGAAGTTAAACTTGGTACCTTGTGTGGCATACACACATAAATACAAATATAAAATTGTCGCTGGTGGATGGCCTTCAGGGTCCTGCGGTGGTCGCATTCATTTTTTTGGAATTCGAGCGTATGTAAATACATTTTTAATTTAAAATAAACATGGTTATTAAGTTATGCGCTGCCCCGACGGGAGCAATATATATATGTATTTGTATTTTTAAATATTTATGTGTATGTGAGAGTACAGTTCCTGGCAATATCCGCAGCTGAACAAAATTTGCTGTGAAACGGCATCAAATCCAATTAGTTAATATGAATTTTTGATGAAATCACTTCCGCCTCAAATGAAAAAAATGTTTTACGCCTTCGCAGCGGCCCTGGCAAATAGTCATCATCATCGTGCTGTTGATTATGTATATTAGTTTTTTTGTATTTTAATTTTTCCCCATTTTACCATTTCATGAGGCAACGCTTGTTTGGGTTGAAAAACTTTAACGCATGCCACTTTTGCTGTAAGTCATCGTTCGTATATTGCTGGCATAAAATTATTTATTGTGTGATTGCCACAATAACCGCAATTTGCAACTTTTTGTGGCATTTTGTCGGCGTGTTGTCAAAATGTTTGTGTGCCCGAAATATTTAAATATTTCATTTTTCACACACTCACGACAACGCACGTTGCGCGATGGCAGCAAAGCTAAATTAGTTTACGTATACGTAATATGTACTGCGTATACGTAATATTTGTGTAAATTCGCTTTTGCACGCTCACACACATTCACATATGAGCACCTTTTGCCGTGAGGCTATTTTCGCTTTATTTTTGTTCGGTTTTTCTTCGCTTTTGTTGTTTCTGCATTTTTAATTATTTTTTTTTATTATTTTTTTTTTTTTTGTTCTGTTTAACTTTTTCAAAATGGCTTACTTTTGTCATTTTTTCTTGTCGTACCTTTTTCCTTTCTCTTTTTGTTTTTGTTGTCGTTGTTGTTTTTTTTATCGTGTTTTGTATGCATACAGCAATTGATATACAATTTTAACGAGGTGCGGTCGCATTTTTGTGCTTTCTTCCTTTTTGGTGTTCCTCTTTGTTTGGTTATTTGCATTTGGCTTGTACAAAAATGTCACACATTTTTCATTCTACTTTTGGGATGTTCAAAGCAAAAATTTGACAAAATTAAATATGTAGAAAAAGATTTTGTAAACCAATCTAGGAGATATTTCGAATACTTTCACTGGAAATTTGTGTCTCAAAAACATTTAGGTATTTTTACTTTTACAATTTAAATTAATTCATATTAAAGGTAAAACTTAATTATTATTTGTCACACTCATTTAATGAGATAGTTGTTAAATTTCAGACTTTAATTAGTTTACCGCATTATTTTACAATATTTACACATAGGCGCAAGCTGATGCATAATTTAATTTTCCACATTAATGCTTTTAATTGATGTTGAAGGCTTCCCAATGGCCCCAATTCATTTGAATTTATTGCTTGCCGCATTTGCAGCTCAGCTTCTGCCGTGTGTAACCGCCCATCTGTCATGCCCACTTTTCTATTTGGTGGCAACAAAAACAATAGCTGCAATAAAAAGTTAACGTGTAACATATTCGGGCTGTCGCACAAACTGAAATTAGTTAAACTCATTAAATGGCAAAAACAAACTTTTTTAATTAAATACTAAAAAAACAGATCACTGAAAAAAGTGAAGAATTGAAATAAAAAAAAAGTATGAAGTTTCCCATAGAAATGCGAAACTACTGAACAAAAATAAACTGCAAATTTGCCAAAAGTTAAAGTAAACGCGTTGCAAATTGAAAAGGCTATATAGAGCGCAAGGCAAAAACTCGAAACTATAAAAAACAACGAGAATCAACCAAATGTGGGACATAAAAAATTGTAAGCATTTATTTCCACGCCAAACAAAAATATGCAAATTTTTACCATTTGTTAGACGAGGCGCCGTCTGTAGCAGCAGCAACAAACCAACAATAAATCACCATTAAACAAATTATGTACTCTACTCACCCATTTTAAATGTCTCTGCTGTCCATTGTATCTGTGCGCGGACTGCGTGTACAGTTATTCAAGAACACATACTTATCACATAAAAAGAAAACAACAAAAATAATACAATGCGACAGGCAAGGAATATGGAAATATGCAATGAAACTGTTACACAGTGGGGTGGAGGCTATTTTAAAAAGCATACACAATAAAAATTCCACAAATTTTTACTAAGCCAATCTTATTTGTAGAGGGACCCACTAAAATAATTCAAACTAAAATGTTTTCTCCCAGTAAAATAATTCAAACTAAAATGTTTTCTCCTGAGTTAAACTCTAAGCAACATTGTTGGATTCTAGTTTGAAGTGTAACTTTTGTAGGTTTTCTAATTATATTTACATTAATAAATAAATAATTTATATAGAACCTGAACGAGTTTAAAGCTTATGTATTAGGAAATTTCAAAAGGTAAGAAACAACTATGTTATATGTAATTAAATAAGGTGCTAACTGAGATGTAAAGATATGATATAATAATTGTGCTTGGAAAAATATAAGATATATATATATATATATATATATATACATATATATGAAAAAGGTACATCTTGGGCTGTCGCTTTGACAGCTTTATGGCAAAACACATATTTAATGCGTTTCGCACCACTGTTCAACGGCTGCAACGGTTGTCCATTATGGTTATTACAACGTTGTTGGTTATCAGCGCCGTCTGTGGGGCATCATTGACACGTTTTCTGTTCGTCTGCCACTGGCAGTTGCTCAGCTGAAGACGCACCTTCCTCAGTACTACTCGTATTCGTATACGCCGACAAGGTGTAAGCATTCATGAGTCTCGTTTTTGTTGCAAGCGACACAAATTCATTTCTAAACATTTACAGCGCCAACTTGCAAGTATTCTTCTGCCGCCTTTTTGTGTGTTCTATGTCTTTTGTCGTTGCTGTTGCGTGCCACGCTTGTTGATGTTGTTCCTCTTGTTTGAATGTTGCCACATGCCACATTTAGTATCTCACAATTTTGGGCATCCCGTAGCAGCGGGGGAGCACTTACCAGAGCAACAGAACATCAAAAAACTGCCCTTCCCACAGCCTCGCAACCCAAACAGCCGGCACATTCTTCAGCGACCACAAATTTTCGTGTAGTTATTTTTCTTTGCCTTGTTTTTCACAGTTCCTGTTTTTTCTTGTGTGTGTGTGTGTTTTTTTTTTGTAAGTTGCAAATGTGTTATGTTTTATTTTTACAACTTCCCTTGTACACCGGCCCCGACACGTCCATAAACGTGAAAAAGTGCCAAAAAACAACAACAGCTAAAGTAAAGCAAAAAAAAAATGTAGAGAACAGAAACCAAAACAGTTTCTGCTTTTGGCCTGTAAAAGTGTTTCAATTTTTGCTCGCTGTTTGTATCTTCATCTGCATTTGAGTGTGTATCTTTTCCGCTTTGAAATACGAGTGTAATTTGTGTGTGTTGCTTTTTTGTTAGCATTGGCACATCCGGACTTCGAAGTGCGTCGCCTTCCGGTTTTGCTTTGGCGCAAATTACAACGCATAATTTTCACATTACGTCAGCGCATTCGAAATGTGTGTGTGTGTGTGTGTGTGTGTGTGTGTGTGTGTGTGTGTGTGTGTGTGTGTGTGTGTGTGTGTGTGTGTGTGTGTGTGTGTGTGTGTGTGTGTGTGTGTGCATATCCTGCGATTGTCTCAAGTTGTACAACGCCTTGAATCGCTGTCAAAAGTGGGCCCTCTGACATTCGCAATATTGCGATATGGAAATCAATATTCCTAATGGTTGTCATACAAACAACAACAACACACACATATGGAGCACTCATTTCAGACTTCTATTTAGTATTTTACTGTCATAAAATATTCTGAAAATGATTAAATTGTTATCGATGAATGTGGAACATTTCATTACCGAAATTCGCTGGGTTGAGGAAAGGTAAGGGCTGTTGCAAAGGAATTTGTTGCTTTGGCCTTTTTTGCACAAGTTTTGGAAAGTTTAAATTTTCCGAAAAACTATTATACTATAATAACTAAACATAAACCGAACATTTATTTAATGTTTTTATTCTAAATGTAAACATATAAAATATCACTTTTTTTATTAAGAGTCAATATTTAATATTAAATTAGTCAATCGACTAAACCTTGACTTAAATTGTCTCATTTTTAAGAAAAGCTTTATATATAAGAAATTTGAAGTTTCGACTAAATACAAAATTGGAAATTGAGTACAGAGTACAGAATAATGTATGGAAATAATTTGGAAATGCATCGGCTGCTTTTATTAGAATGTTCACCAAAGTGTAAAGCTCTCAAAAGCCATGAAGATATCAAAGTGCGTCAATATGGAGACATAAGCATTTGCTTTCGACAATTTATGAGCGCCCTAAGCTGGTGTTTAACTTTTCGTGGCCCCGCAGCTGTATGACCCACATACCACATAGGTTTCATGATAAACTCACGACGAAATAGGCAACGCACACAGTGTAGAATATGTGGAGCTGGGTATTTGAATTTGTCGTAACTCGTAACTCGCTTATCCGCAGATACCTAAGAGTAAACGAGTAAACAATGGGAGGGTATTTGGCCAACATGGCCTAAAAGGCAAAATAGATGAAGGCAGCAAAAGCTGAAAAGTAAACTGGAAATCGAGGGATAGGTCAAAAAAAAAGGAGAAAAGAAAAACGGAAAAACTCGCGGTAATTTGAACCTTTTTCCATTCGAGTGATTTTTACTGTGGGTGCTGTGAGATGGCAATACCTCCATGCCTCCATGCCATCGTGGCATAGAAGTGGATGGCGTGGCGCCTGGCCTTGCAGCCAGCATAGAAATCAAATATCAAAGCAAAACTTTTGCCTGCCTATTTGAGTGTGTCATGTGTGTGTGTATGTGTCTATGTGTCTATGTGTGTGTGTGTGTTTGTGTGAGCTCTATTTTTGCGGTGTTTAGTGGAGAAGCATTCATCGCTTGGGTAATCCCCTAGCAACAGGTTACCAAGCTTTTATTTTGACAACCAACTAGCTCCGCTCTGGCAATAACGAGCCAAAAATAAAAACCGTAAAAGGCAGACAGTGTGCAGAGATCAGCCAAAGGACACGAGACTTGCAGTTGATTTGCCAAATCAAAGTTGCATGAAACAATGCCAAACAATCCGGAAAGGCATAGATAAGGCCAAAAGAGGCAGAGACCAGAGCGTAAAGACCAAGACATTGACAACGCCATAAAAGACAAATAAGTCGAAACTGCGGAGAAGCGTTACAATAAAAGGATTTTCACAATTTAAACAACGCAACTTAACGATTTCGATTGAAATAAGCTACTTTTTTTGCGCTCGGGTCTGTCTGTTGATTTGGGAATTGACTTTTACTTAAGGCCGCCGCTGCCCTTTGCAGCCGAAAAGCAAGCAGCATGTCCCACATGCCCCAGCAGCTTGACAGGATGTAATCTTTCATCTTAACTGAGATTTCTTTGCCCACGTTTCTGTTTCGCTCTGTTTTCCCTTCGGTGCTGCGTTGTTTTTAACATTTCGAGTGAGTGCGATTTTATTTCGTGCTTCCCTTTTACCTTTTGGCAATTGCATAACAAAAGTTCAGTTTGCTTTCGAATTTTCTCTTGTCCAACTCGCAGCATTAAAATTTATAGCCTGGTTGTTTATCAAGATGTATCGACATTTCACAAATAGCCAGTTAAAGCTTTCATAAGTTTGGATTGGTAAGTTTGCTTGGAGAGCGAATTAAAATCACAGCAGGTGAAAAAAGCAGGAAATAATTACATATTGAGTTTTGAATTTGTATTTACTAATATTTGACAGTAAACAACAGGCTTTCAAATAAATCGTAAAATGTTTAGGGTAAAAGCTGAAGATAAGTTGGCAATAGAAAAAATAAAATGAATTCATTTAATTATAATAAAGATTTGATCAGCAAAAAAATTACAAAAAAACAGGTATATAGAATAACAAACAAACAATTTGTATTATTTAAAAACAGTACAAATATAAATACAAAGTCTTAAACGCAAACCACATAGAATTCAAAATAAATTGTACATCAATATTCATATCTGCCATAAAGTTTAGATTTAATTAAAGAACTGCGCAATAATTTTATTTATTTTAGATTTTTAAATGCAAACGGCAACATTGAACGAAAATAACGAAACGTTTAAGTTGGTCTATTAATATTTTTGCAAACAATTACAATTTGGTTTATTCTTTTTATATGACAATGCATGCCACACATTCTATACATTTCTGCACGTATGTATACATATATATTTTATCCAATTTGAAATGTATGTCGAGTGTTCAGCAAATATATACAGACAGCAAAAGCCCACACATATACTGTATATTTATTATGCATATGTGTCTATTTTTGACCCACACATACACATACATATATGCGCTGAAAACAAACCAAAATCCGAGTGGCTGCAATGAATCGAGCAATGAAATTAAATACGTTCCCAGAATAGGCGCCACGCTAGAGCGTGAAAAATAAAAGAGTCTCTCCCCAATAACTCACACACGCACATAAAGCGTAAACAGCTAAAACAGAAATAAAAAAAAAACATCCCTTAAATGCGCAACCTAAGCATTTGCAAGTGTTTTGGAAACCAAAGGCAACTACATGAAAGCAAATGAAATCGACGCTGAGGCAAATTCATAAGAGAAAAAGAAAAGAGAATAAAGGATTTTCTAATTGCCAATTTGCATGCAGTCGCGTCTAATTTTTGCCCATTCGTCGGATAAACAAACTTCATTTCTCTCACCCTCTGTTCACTGCTTCCATTGCTTTTTGTTTATAAATTTGTTTACTTACTGAGCTGGCTTTGCTTGCCGGTACGCTGCTGTTGCGCCACCAGCTCCCGATCCCTCTCCTTATGCTTCTGTTCCAGATTCAGTTTCAGTTGACGCTTCACGCAAATCTTATTTACACAACTGAGTTGCCACCTACCCTGTTGTTGTTATTGCTGTTGCTATTGCTGTTGCTGTGAGTTTTCGTTTTCAGTTACATGGCATACCATGGGCTTGTCGCCTCCGCCTGCCTGCGTTGCATATTTCTCTCGTAATGCCAGGCGCTGTTTTTTAATTCGCCCAATTCCGGCGCCACAGTGGGGCCCAACATGCTGGGGTCAGAGCATACATATGCGATTATATATTTTCCTTGCTACCTGCTGCCCTCTTTATGCCTGCCTGACTGCCTGCTCTCGTGTGTTATTTATGCAAATGTCAAATATTTTGAAATGCCGCTGCCATGTGAACGAAAGCTAACGGAAGTACATTATAAAGTTTCTGCTCGTCGACAAATACCTAACAACCCACGGGCCCACCGACCCAATCAGTCGCCAGTGTTATTTGGCCAACCGACAAACCAAAATGTGCCCTAATATGACCAATCCCCCAACCCCCCAATCCTACAGCCACAGCTCCGTTCGCCTCCTCCGCCATTCTACTAACAACTACAGTAATTATGGCATTTTTGAAATACCCACCTTGTTGCCATTGCTGTTGATGGGGCAGGTGAGGCAGCTGAAGCAGCTGACAACGCTTTGTTACCAGCACAACCTGCCATTCAGCTCTGACGGTGCGGGGCACTCTACATTTTTGAGATTATTGGCACGTCAGAGGTAAATTACTTCGCGGTAAGAATTTTTAATTTTAATTTTAAATATGTGTGGAAATTGTCTCGAATTCTCATTATATATATAATGGTCGAGGAAAACTTGTTGAATTATCTCAAAATATTTGTTTGGGATAACCGGCTGTAGCACTATAGGATGCTGGCGGGACATTCTTGCTGAGCTGCTCAGCCTCAACTGGGAATTAAGTTGGGGAAATTATAAAGGCCCTATATTTATTTCCGGGGTATGACAATAATATTTAGCAAAATTATAATATCGAATAACGTGATATTATTACAAATAATTCAGAGTTTAACTAAATTGCACCATTATGTTTCAAACTAATTTATTTGTATTGGTGTGTGCTCTTCCTTGTAACCTAATCCAGCGCAGTGACCGCCGATTAATAGGCAAACAGTTTCTGGAAAAACACATGTTTTATATACATTTTCCAACTTTTCATATCTCAACAAACATTTCTCAAATGCTGCTCGCACTTCAACACTTGAATTAACAGGCGTTGTTTTTGTTGTTGTTGGTATTTTGTAACGCTTGGCCGCACATTGAACCCTTTGTTGGCAACCTTAACCTTCACTCTGACCTTATTGTGTGTGCCCTGCTCGCGCGAACGAGAGAAAGAGAGAAAGAGAGAGATTTACAGTTGATTTAGCCGCTTGAGCCATGGCTAATGCATAATAAACGTTTTTGCCGCAAACTTTCACGCCACTTCCTATGCCTAAAACACAAAAACACAAAAACACACTCACACAAACACACGTGTGCATGCGTGCGTGAGTATTGGCCAATTTTTTTTTGGCTCGACTACTCGTTACGGCCGGTTGGCCATTCTATTTAAGATAGACATCATGTGCAGTCATTAGATTGTTTTCGATTGACGTGACATGATAATGAATGATATTTGCCACGTTACGTTCCTTGCTCTTGGTTTTTGCCAAGTTTTTGGTTTGTTGCCTACTTTTCGGGGCAACCGCAAGCAGCATTTGAAGTTGTTAAAACATGCAATTTAAGGGGTGTGTGTTTTGACTGCTGCTGGCAGTTGGCAGTTGGCACTTGCCAGTTGGCAGTTGGCCATGATTGGTTTATGGTTTGCCATAATGACCGATGAAGTGCTCGACGTGCTCGATTATTGCCCAACTTTTGGGCTGAAATTAACGTTGAATTGCCATTCAAATTCGCACGATATGAACACAAACGAACGTGAACACATCAAGCACCAGGCACTAAACTCGTATTTTCAATTGCGTTTCCTTTGAAATGGGCTCTGCTAATCGCATTGTAATTACCGGCCATAGCTAACAAGCACAAGGTCCATGAAACTGGATTATTAAGCTCCCTGACTCGGTAAGTATTGTAAATGTCCGGCCAGGCTCATACCCGTTTCCACTCGACGCGGTGACGTTTGATGTTTGTACTTGACAGCCTGTCAAAGCTGTGTTTAATATTGGAAACTCTAAAAATAAAACAGGTATTCAGTATTCGTCATAATCGTTTATTGATCGTATATACAATATTTATAGTTTATATTCAGCGGAAGAAAAGTAAAAAAAATAGATCTGCAATTGGGTTACACATAGGCTAATTAAATGTATCACGTGCCACTTATTATGAGTATATTGTGTGAGAGGGGTGGGGGAAGGGGGATGGTGTCTTTCCGGTAAAAAACGCGGCAGTAGGCACACATTTTCTTCCTTAACGCCATCAAATCAACTCGTCGTGCTTTGCTTCTGTTTAGCGCTTTAATTAATACGCGTTGCCAACTTACTCATGCGTGTCGGTTACCAACCCCCCACCCGCACCCTGCATGCCTATGCCTGCTTCCGACTCATTCCGACCCATGGCAACAACTCAGCGACTAACACGCAAATGCAATTTGCGCTCGTAGTTTATTTTCTATGTCTATGCCGTGAGTGACATAAGTAAAACTCGGAAACTACTTAAATTCATAATACTTAACCAAAAGCTTCCGCCGCCTTCCACACACTAAATTGAGCACAATTAAACAATGTGATTCCGATATTTGGCAGGTACTACATAGAAAGATAATTTTTGGTATCTCAAATGTTCTAAAACTAGGTCATTAATTATGGTAAAAGTTGTTAACTGATTGAGGGTTAGATAACTTTTTCAAACTAATTTTCCCGTTTTATTTATTTGATGGTTTCGCATGTGAAAATAAATTAAAAGCAGCTCTTTAAAATAACTATATTAAAAGCGCATTCAAAATGTTATTAAAATGTTAAAAGTAATAATAAAGCAAGTATACAGCTTAATCAATTGCCTTCACTAGGTATATTTTATTTCAATTGCCATTTCACATTTACTCGTAGTAATTTTGGGTTTTACAATTTATATTTATTTAAATAGCATTTCACAGATGAGCATTCACCTAAATCCAATCAATGTATTTCCGCTTTAACGCGTCGCTCGTTTATTTCCAACTACTAAAGATACAAATCTTCTACAAAATACATGTGTGTGAATTTGTGTCTTTGCTTAGAGTTTCCCTTTACTGCGGTGTGGCCCGTTGCATTTTCATTCGTGTTCATTGAACAACGCGTTAATTGATTACCACTGGGCCCTGTCGCTCACATACCAAACGACGACAAAATCAATTCATGTTTAATTAAATTAAAATGTTGATGTTATCAAAAGTCGATTACACAACACACACCTACGCACATATGCATTTAAACTGTCGTCCTCAGTGTGTTGTGATTCAAACATTATAATTATTTTTAAGTATTTCCTTTTGGCGCCATTGTAAATTGAATTTATACAAATATCAAATATTATGATCTAGCTTTTGACTAAGTAAATCTGTAGCTGCGGATACATAAATCTATATATATGTATGTATATACATGTATGTCTCTACAGGTAGAAAATAATTCAATTGACCACTTTAAAGTTAGCTGTATCATGACGATATTCAAGAAAGCGTGAATTTAAAGTTGTCAGATTATTTAATTTTCAAAATAAATCAGTTATTTGATGCCAAATGAACTGCTCTAGTATTTTAAGCCATAACTCACAGACAATATTTAATAATCGGTTGGCGTTGACATATTTGAAAAGTATAAAAAATTGCAATTAGGCAACACTGAAAGTTATTGTTCCTTATACTACTAATTAGCCGACCAAAAAGTCAACTTTAAGCTAAGAAGAAGATGAGAGAACGGCTTTAAATAAAATAAATTTAATGAATTTATGATATCATATTGATTGACACGCTGGAATTTGTATTCTATTTGTCTATATGAATCAGTGGTATTCTTGGAATCAGAACATCCCCGCCTTCTCAGCGTTTCTATTATTATTGTTGCTTCTTAATACCGAGTCTTGTTACATTGCATACCCTTAATTGTTTCAGGTTGCGTAACATGATTATTACCAAAGCGACTTCGAGCTGCATTCCTACCAATTACAATGAATTCAGGAATTCGGTTGACAAGTTGACGACTTTATCTGCAAATGTATTGCAATTGATCCACTCACTTATTAGAAATATCTCTTTACTGGGGTCTGTAATTCAACTGTTTTCTAAGTAACGCATAAGAAAGTATTACAAGCAGAAAATAATAATAATAATAATAATGTAAATGAAAACATGATTTCGTGGAAAACAGCCTGACGCCAGCTGGGAAAGCTCGGAAAATGAGAAACCTAAAAGAACATGGCAGAACGCTTAGCATAAAATATATATTCATGAAGACAAACAAACGGCCGCAATTGGCAAATGGCTTAAGGACAATGCAAATATTTTTGCATGGATTTATGTAAATTTTTCCCAATTTCAGACGAAAAGTTTACAATTTGCCGTCAGACTAATGCTTGATATTTGTTGTTTTTGACGCCCTGCGCCACAGGGCGTATGCGCAATAAGCATAATAAACTGAACATTTATGATACAAGCCAAGCACCATTTACATATACAATTTTTAATGAGGGCCTTCTCACTTTTTGAACTTTTGGTAAAATGAAACTGATACCGAGCAAATGCAGACGTATTTTCATAGCGTGTGATTTCATTTTTAGCAGCGTTCCTTGACTTTTGCAGGGCTTCGAAATTGCGTGTCTGATCGGGTGGCAGTTTTGTGTGCGTGTTGAATCAAAGCAATCCAGACATGAAATCTTCAGCAATACACCCAGCATTAGCGATTAATTAGCACACGCTTACAACATGTTGGCCCGGTTGCAACTGCTGTTGACGTGGCCGGAATGCATGAGCTACTAACTGGAAATCCAGCAGCAATATGTTGGACACGTATACACAGTCTCGGACTCAGACTGGCACACTACGGTCCATAATACATGGCTGCGAGCGGAGTGCATTAGGCAGCCAAGCATTTGGAAATTAGCGTGCCACCAAAGGCACTTGAGTGCTACGTTAAGCTATGCAGCCGTAAATGCTCGATGTCTGGTCGAGTCAGGGTCTGCTCGCTGCTTGCCCTGACCAGGGTCGTCCAGCCAAAAAGGGTACTTATTGTATTTACACGGCGCGTGCTGCACGTTAAGTGCATCCCTCTGGCAGAAAGTCGCTGCCCCTTTGCAAGTACGTATTGTTGCAGCTTCAGTTCCAGTCGCTGTCGCTGTCGCTGTCGCTGTCGTTGTCACTTTCATGGCGTATACGCAATAAAATGCATTTCAGTAGATTATAACGTGCTCATAACTCCAAAGCGTACATCGATTACGGTCGCGACTCTTTTGCGACTACAGCAAAGTTGCATATAAGCCACGGAATGCGCAGTACGCGCATTAAGTCGGCAGTAAACAGCACATTTTCAACATCACCGCTTTGAGGCACAGTGGTAAAAAATCCACTAATCACAAATTGATTTTAAACTGTACCATGCAACAAAAACAAAGGCTGAGACCACAAATTGTTGAAATATTTCTTTTTGTCCAAAATTATATCCCAGATCGTATATTGCATGCACTTTTGATTAATGCTGAGCCCACTGTGCATGAAGCATCTTCAGGGTTTACTTGTGCAGCTCGAGACTCTGCGGTTACCCAGTGCGTTTATTATGCCATTCGCAGTTTAATAATGATAATAACGGCAGGATATTAAGCTTTTCCTGCCTGGTCTGGTGAGCACGGTCGACTTCAGCACCACCAACACCACCACAGGACCTGGGTGGTTAGGAGGTTGGATGGTTGGAGGGATGGATGGCTGGGTTGTTGCTGGTTCGCCTGTAAGGCATTAAAACTATAATCAGTTTATGCAATAAAGTAAATTGTGTACGTAATGCGCGCTGATGTTGTATTTTATTTATTTATTTTCTTATGCGCTACTTTTTGTTTAACGGGCCAAGCGCTAAGCAAGCGCAAAGCGGAGATCCTTGAAACCATGGATCCTTGGGCATGCTTGCGTTCCACGGCAAGCAGCTGGTGTGCCGCATTAATGCTCAATATTAATAAAAGTTTGGGCCAAGTTAATTAAATTTCCTTTTTAATGTGCAGCCATGCATGAGGCAGGCGCCAATGTAATAAATTGACCGTGCACATATCCTGTGCCCTGCCAAGGCAGTCTGCTGTGGAGATGGGTCACAGTGTGGTGGGGGATGAGCTGTTAGCAGGCCAAACAACTTTTCCTTGAATTGTGCGCACTGCAAAGGCTATAAACTAACCAAAACTTGCTTTTGCTGACATGCTCAAAATTACAGATTTATTTAAAAGGCCCAGAAAAGGAATGGTGCTAGTCTTAATGCAGTGGCATATTTAAGTACAGTACAAATGAGTCCAATTTTTCAATAATTCCAATTTACAGAAATAATTTTTTCCCACACTATTTTTTTAAATATTTGTATATATATTAATATATTAGAAGTTATAAGCTAACAACATAGCCTTTTTATGATTTGGATACAATAAATAAATGCTATGTATAGAATAAGGTTTTGAAGCTTATAAGTCAAATCAGTTGAAATAAATAAAGTTTTTTATCCACTGACTTACCTCAGAAATATTTTTGATTCAAAGGAAATACATTTTTTTAACAACTTAATTAAATCACAGTTTGACAGTTACTTGAGGACTACTAAATAAATCCATAACATTGGATTAACAATGCTTTTAAGTATTTAACAAAAGTTTTGCTTTGTTAAGTACGTAATTGGGTCATTTTAATGCTTCACCTGCCACGAATTCGCGTTTGATGTTCCCGCTCCCAAAGAGCCCAAAATCTTATCACTCAGTAAATGCCTCAACTTTGGCCTTAATAAAGCACATAAAGCGGCATTAGAGTGGCAAAGCGACGACAGGCAACAAAGTCGCTATTATGAGTTCTTTTGTGGCATTTTAGACCTCTTTGGCCACGTTAATATTTAATGTCGCTTCAGGCCTCAGGCCTTTAGGCTTCATTGTTGGCCCAGTCACAGTTGTTTGTCTGCGGCTGTAAGGCGAGCGCATTTTTATTTAATATAGCTGTAGTTTTCAGTTATTTGCTGAAGGAATTTAAAACTATCGACAATATTTGAAATGCCTTTAATTAAATTTCACAAATACTTTACTTCAACTATGCTAAAAGTGACGCGCTCAAGTGTCAGCTTTGAGTGCGTTCAAATTAATATAAATTAGCGGCACTTTACTTACGCTTACTGCATGTACTACAATCCCCCGCAATCCGTGGCCCACTAAACCAAAGCGAAAACAATCGAAGCAATCAGGCAAACTCATTGGTAGTGAGGGAAACGCGTGCGCGGCATTTCCTGTGTATTAGGGAGACGTGGGAGTTTTGACGTCAGTTGCCAGTTGTGGGCGTGCCAGGCAGTAAGCCAACAGTTTTGGCAAACACGCACAACTTATCTCAAACTTTTAAATTTGATTAAGTAGCTGAGCCAAGGCCCAGAGAACGTACACTGAAAAATCACGAAATCCTCCAAAATTCTTAATCGCACTACAAACAAAATTAAGGTTTAAGTTCTAAAAACAAGAGTCACAAAACTTGGTATGTATATTCTCGTATAGCATACAGAAGTCGGGAATATTTGAGTTACTTCCCGAACCCCCAGAAATCAAAATTTCAAAATTCTAAGATTTGTAAAAGAAGAAGTTATTAAAGATATAATGTAATGTATAGGGCCAAAGAAAGAAGAAGATGAACAGCAATTGTAGCAAGCGCCCATCGTGTGTTTGTATGTGTGTGTTCCTATGCATGAATGCATTTAATTAATTATGGATGAGCGTAAGGACTGGGTTCAGGGTATCTCCTAGTCGAGCACTAGCGACTAGAGTACTCTTACTCGTTATTTTAAAACGGTTTATATAACGTATTTAAAGCTGGTTTAAATTGAAATAACTATACGAAAAATCGATGATGGCTGGAAATGTCAGACAGCTTTATGCGCACGTTGCGATGGCCGCAGGACACCACTTGACCTGACCAGAAGCAATAATAACAACAAATATTATTCAAGAACTTGGCTAACCGATTTGAGAGCTTAATCAAAAGCAGTTTGCATTATTTCTGACCGCAAACTGAGCGCCCTAAAATCTGTATGCTTTGTATATATTTTGTCATTTGAATGGCTTTAAGTAAATTACAAGGACTGACACTGGCACTGGCCTCAACATATCCTAGGAATGTCTATACGACACACACACATACATACACCACAAGATACATAGCGAATGTCTGACGTTGACAAAGAGGCAACTACGGGGCTGGGGGAAGCAAAAATTGTCTTGGTTGCAAAGGAGAACATTGGCAGTCATGCGGCAAAATTATGTAAAAAGTCAACAGTAAACAGTTAGCAGAGTAGCAGAGAGTGGCGCAGCGTTGTGTGGTCGGTAGGTGGTGGGGGTGGGGGGTGTTGCTACAGGGCAGGGGAGGTCACTGAAATTGTCTGAGTAGCGACAAAGTGAAAGCGAAAACGGCACAACATGACCTCCAGGGCTTCCAGGGCAAAGCATAAGATGACGAAAAAGAAGAAGAAAACAAAAATGTAACAAGCTGAAACTGAAAATGAACATGCGACAAATACAAGCAACAACAACAGCAACAAGAAACACAAAGAAGCAGCACAAGCAACTAGAGAGGAAACAACAGTTCAGATTTGTGCTAAATCCGGAAAGTGAGAGCTTGCCAAAAAGATATGACTCATGAACTTGCAATATAATAGCTAAGTGAATCTAGTACTATAAATAAAATAGAAGAACAATTCTCGAGATTGTATTAAAACATATAAAATATAATCATGATTTTATATAGAAATGAAAGTGTTGGTGCCTATAAAGAAACTGTACGAAAGGTAACTTTAAGACGTCCATTATTTCTAATGGAAACTGAAAAATTACATTTCATTGATTCATTTTCTTAGTTATTGAGGGCTTTTACTTATCCAAGTTCTTTACATTCTTTGTTTTATATTAAAAAGATACTTTCATAAATAAGTATTAATTATAATAATCTTTGAATGTACAATATGTTAATTGAAAAACAAACTACCAAACATTACATTCGTACCGAGGATTACTTAAGTACCCATACTATTTCCGAAAATTCGAAGCTGTATTCCTTTTGATTAGTTGGAATCCTTAGGAAAAGATTCATCACCTATTAAGGTTGATACATTTGTTAAGTTATAAAGCAGACATTCAGGACATATCACTGTATCAACGAAAGTACAATCGTTAGCTAACAATTAAATACAAAACAAGAGCCCACAACAACCCATAAAGAACTGTACAAGGGAAACAAACGCGCCGCAGAAACAAAAGCCATTCAAAATGAATTGTGAAATTATGTACAACATTTTATAGAGGTGGCTCTTGCCACAAAAGACAAGGAAGAACCGACCAACAAATGGTAGTGAATTATGTAAAATGCCGGCAAGCGTCGAGTAATCGCAACTCGGCGCTAAATTATTAATACATAAGCCAAGAAACGCCAAACATCTGTGAGAACAACAACAGAAGACAAGACAAGCGCCTCAAATCCGCCAAGTCAGCTGTGGTAACGATGGGGGACGGAGGAGGGGGTTTGTGGCAGGGGTGGCCGCATTTCAACCTTGACGCTAAGGTGAAAGAAAGCGCACGAAGAAATGCCTTTCACCCCCGAGAAGCTGTCGTATGCGGCTCAGGGTCCTGGATTGCTAACAAGCGTAACGAATGACTAAACAGGGGGCAACCCCTATCCTATAAATAGGTAAGAGCACATACACACACACACACACACACTCAACAAGGCTCAGAATGTATGAGCCAGGTGGGATTTGAAGAGCTGGTGGCTCTAGAGGGGGTTGGAGGCTACTAAGTTACAGTGCATAATCTGCTGACTGCTGTTGTTGCTGTTGTCGACTCTAAGGTGAAATGTGAAAGCAGCAAGTGTGTGTATATCTACACTGAGAAAACAACATACATATTTGAAACTGTTTGAAATGTCATTAGCAATTGTGTTTCAGCTAATATATTTGGTTGATACCTAATGACGAGAGTAAACAAGTTATGAAGCATGATATAACAAATTCTGCATCGTTAACTTAAAAATGAGAGATATGTGCTTCTGTTTATGAATTCAGATAATTAACTATGACTGAATTTATGGTCTGCGTTCAGGGTATCTCCTAGTCGGGCACTCTCGACTAGAGCACTCTACATATTTTTTTTTGTTTTTCCTTTGTTAAATTAAGGCGGTTTGTGCTTAACCCTAAGCACTGTTGTGTGCTGAGTGGCTTAAGCTATCAAATCAACTCTTTTTATTCAATTGGTATTCAGATACCTTATTAAATTTCATCCCTTTTTTCTCAGTGTATGTATGTGCGTGTGTTCACAAAAGTAACTTAAAGTTTTAGCTACGCAGCTGCCTTCAATTCATTATGTATGCTTAATGTTAACAATTTAGCAGCTATTGGTTTATCTTAATGAAGCTGTCTGCCTGCCAGCCTCCAGCCTCCAGCCTCCAGTCTCCCGTCTCCTGCCTCCTCTCGTTTAGCAGTTATCCTGGCATCTAACCTAAATACACACACTCCCACCCACACAGTTGAGCGACCTTGCGGCCTGTTTGGAATGTCTTTAACTTTTATGACGCGTCCAAATCCGCTTGGCGTCGCTTCGCTACATTACATCGATGTGTGTATGTGCGTTTTTGTGTGTGTGTGTGTGTGTGTGTGTTTGTGTGTGTGTGTCTTTCAAACCCAACCGTTTGCCCAATCTCTCATCATATTTTACATAACTTGCCCGGCGGCTTGCGCTTTTGTCTTTTGGCTTCTGCATTTTTTAGTCCGCCTTTAATATGAAAGCGTTCACTGCGGTTGGCGCCGCCGTTGTCTCTGGGAGTTGTTGCTCCCCAATGAGCGGGGGGCGAGGGTATTGCTGACGATGGGCGCCGGGCCGCTGGCGAAAAGTGTTGACACTCGTGGGAAAAATGTTTTAATAATTTGTGTAAAGAGTTGACAGCCTGAACCCCAAAAAAGGGGGCAAAATGTGTGAAATGCTAAACTTTTATTTTCCATGGCTTAGGCAGAGGAGCTTTTGGGGGAGCGGGAGCTATTTGGCCATGAGTTGGCTATTATGCATTATGCAAAAACACACTTAGCTATATGTACGCACACACCATGTCTGTGTGTCTAGTGTATACCTTAAATTACATATAGAATATTAAGTTGGCCGCATCGGATTATGAAATTAAATGAATATCAAAATCGTGCTTCATAAGACAATTATACAAAGCTATCTGATTTTGGGAAATAATTTGGTAAATTTTCATAAGAGATTATTTGAGTGTTTTTAGTCATACAGTTATATACAATATGCATTTGTTCAATTATTTTCCAGTAATCCTAATTATGAAATTTACTTATGACAAATGTGTGCTACAAGTTTTACATATGTATGTGATATTAGTTTATATATGTTACATGATAATATCCTTTTTGTTTTAATTAATTAATTTTTTTATTTAAGTCGACTTTTAGAAGCTTTGAAGCAGTATAGTTTTAATCGTTGTGATATTCGGCAATTTATTGATATTAATATTATTATTTCATACAATATACAAACAGTATTCGTAAGCGGCATATATATAAAAATTAATCTCTGACAAAATGTACATAGAAGAAATAAATCCTCATAAACTTTGTACATTTTTGTATAATTAGCAAGAGATATGTGAAATCGTTGCATGTTGCGAAAGATAGATACATATACATATACATATGTCTGTGTGTGTACAATGGACTGTCACGGGGTATGGGAAAATTCAGCAAATAAACACAGAGCGAAGCTGTTTAGAAATTTATTAGCAAACAAGAGATTTATTAATACGAGCATTTGCAGCATCAGCAGGCTCAAAGATGTTGCTGTGCAGTGTTGTTATATTTGCACATGATATTGTCACATTGCTGTTACTGTTGTTGTTGTTGTTGTTATGTTAAACACACAAATATAGCTTAAGTTGCATCCAGTTAAACAAACAGTAAAGTTACACTCGGATGCAGGCAATGAGCTGGACAGCAGAGGATAACTGTACACCGAGAAAAAATAGCGCTATTTGAGAAAAATATTCTTGATTTAGGCACCAAACTTTTCACTGTACATATTAAAAATGTGTGTAAAAGGATTTCATTTTTTTTATTATTTTTTTTTTTTTTTAATAATAAAATTAGCTATGTATTCATAAAGATACAGCGATCCCTTTGCTGTTGTGCTACTTCGGAAGTTCCCATAATGCCAACTTAACTTCCATTCTGGACAGACTCAAACTAACGGTCTCACGTTTTGGATTTGAGATTGTATATGCAATCCAATTTGAAGTTCTTCTATTCTATGTATACGAAATTTTGCATTAGGACTCGCAATCTAGTTTTTAGAATGCACTTTGCTTCTCAGTGTATGGTTGTATGAGTGTGTGTGTGCGTGTGTGTGTGGCAAAAATTCACTTAAATTTAATGCAAATTTGCATATGCGCACATTTGTTTGGAGCATATCTGCTATACAAAATGCCAGTGCGTCCGGCTCCGACACATTTTGATAATGCAAAAGCATCGCAGATTGTTTGCTCTGCTCGACGCTGAATGCAATTATGCTGCAATAAAGTAGACGACAACATGGACACCCTTGCCAACGACAGAAAACTGTACCAGCATTTGTGTGGCAATTGGCTTTAGCTACCTTTATATATGTGCCTACATAAATAAATATCTGGTACACACTGCCGTCGACTATAATACACACAACACAGTCAGCAAGCCAGTGCCGTTAAGTGGATTGTTCAACAAACTATGCAGGGGTGGCGGGTTCGGTTGTTTAGGGGGGGGTATCAACTTAATTGCGTTTGGGCTTTTGGGGCGGCGCTTCAATTAGGTTTGTGCGTTTCGATACAAACGCAAAAAGACACTTATGAGGAAGGGGCCATGCCCACATCATGTATGTAGGTAAAAGCTTGCCTCGCAAATTTCATGCCATAAATTATATTTTTATTAAGTTTAAGCTAATATTTCTTTGTGTTGGGAGGCAGTTTGGCCAAGTTTTGCCAAATGAATGAATGCCGCAGATATTTTGAGAACACAGGACATGACGTAAATATATACAGAGCTGTTGAGTTATTCATGTACTATAAACACTAACCAGTCAAACTTCTTACCCTCCTGAAATGATTAAGAGCATGCAATTTATTAAAAGATCAAAGTTTATAGCATTTTCTACCTATATATGTCTGCACATGCTGTGATTAATCAGCAAAATTTACTAGAGTTACGTATGCGTTGCAATATACAAGACTATGTGATATCCTGTAATAAAATATTGAAAAATATATAGTTGAGTAAAAATACTAATTGTAATTAGTTGCAATATAAAATCTTGTGTGAAACTTCAAGATTTAAAAGCTGGAGTGAATTAATAATAATTCAGCTAAAGCTATACTTCAATTATTTGTATAAAGCAGATTTCCTTAAACTTGGAAATATGACAAATTCGAAAATTCAGTAGTTTCTGCGACGGATGTTTAGGAAGTGCTGCAAAGATTTCGCATAACAAATTTTAACTCTGAGGAGTAGCAGCAACAACAAAATGATGTGCCCATTCAATTGGTACCGAAAAAAAAAATATTAACCTGAGATTTTTATAGTCGACTTTATTTTTCGTTCGTTATTTTATCTTGGTTGCTGCTGCTGCTGCTGTCAGCCGTGCTTTGTTGTTGTTTGTTGTTTGTTGATGGTCGTTAGCTGCAGTGAGTTGAGCGTCAGTTGCGGCAACGAGTGGCAGGCAGCTGCTGCTCCTGGAGTCGATGGAGCAATATTTTCTTTTATAGACTTTACGTTTTGTACCCCAATTGTAGTAGAGACCCCCATGCTCAACCACTCCCAGTTTGATTGTGAAACTGACCTCTTCAGACATATTTTCGCTCAGAAAACAAAAGAAATAAAACATAATCATTAAATATGTATTTTTATATGTGAATATTCGTTAGGGTGAGTGTGTGTGTGTGAGAGAGAATGTGTCGGTGGGCAAAGTTTACGAAAACGTGCCCAGCGTTCAGCTATCTCTGGCTTTCGGGTTGCTCTTATGGATTATGAACGAAATATTCACAGTTATTCCTTTGCTTCTCATAAACAGCATGAGTTATTTTCTCAGCGTTGTTGTTGGGCGTGACTGCTCACAAAATCTACTATACTATGCCATTTCCTGATTGCTTGGCCCGATTTATTATGCTCACAAGAGGACACGGCCTTGATCCAAAGAACTACTAAAGAATCACATATATCGGTTAATTCTATAAAAAATAAATTTTAGTTTAATTATTTGACCAAGCAAAAACCAACTGAACAAACAATAGGAAACTAGCAAATATTCTGATCGCAGCCCGCTACAATTGCAGTGCTTCTTCTTCTTCCATTAGCCCCATACTATGGTAAATTGAATCTTAAATAACTTCCATTTTTAAGCTACATATATATCATTTGGGTTAGTTTGAGCCACAAACCAGTTACTTTTACAAAGATAACACTTGAGCTGCAATTTCTATTCCAATTGGGAAAAACCATTGAAATGTCAAAATAAAGAAAATGTTTCGATTTGAGGATTTGAGGCATTTGAGGAGTGCATTGTAAATATTTGAAAAGAGTGTATTTTTTGTCCATCAACACAATGAAATTCTGGAATACATGTGTATGCAACAGCAAAGCATTTAAAAGCAACACAACAAATTCTCGACATGATGACAGATTGACAAACAGACAGACAGACTGGCAGGTGGAGGATACAACTAACTATCGAACCTGGACTCGAATGTCTCAGCTTCGAATGTAGAATAGCTGCACATGTTAGGAGAATGGACACAGACATAGACATATAGACATATAGACATTTAGACATATACATGTCCATGTCAGAGAATAAAGTTTGTGCAAAATTCTTGTAGTATGCCAAATTGTACTACAAGAATGTGCAACCCACACTCGCCTCAACTCTGCTCCCAAACATGTCTACATATGTATATGTATGTAGATGTGCCTTAACTTAACTGTTTCCCAGATACGCATCTCTACATCTCTAGAAGAGAGAGGGGGGGGGGGGGGGGGGAGGACTTGTGGTGGTAGCAAAAACATTAATTCAGTCGAAGGTCGAATGTCTCCACCCCACGCGCCCCTCTCTTACCAACACTCACATACACACACATACACACAGAGCGTGTAGCTCGTTATAAGCCAATGCTTGGGTCTATTTTTAGGGCGAAAGGGGCTGGCTTTTTGGGTCGTCAACGCTCTCTCACACCAATAACATAAAAATTTGTTGTTGTAAATCTGCTCAGCACTTTGTGCGTAAGAGTGGCACAGTTTAATAGCAACACACACACACACACACACAGACACAGACACATACGCACACGCACACACCTAAATACAGCGCTGTACACGTAATCTGTTGTGTAATGTCTTTAGTTGTGTCAACTGCGCTGCATGTTGTGTGCCACAACAGAAAAGTATGTTGAGTGTGGTGGGGGAGGGGGTTAGCTGGGTGAGGATTACGACGAGGGAGAGGAAAAGGGTCCCAGGACAAGGCATAGCCAATGTTGTTCGCTGTCTGCAGAGGCAAAAACTGATTCTGACTGAGTGCGAAAAACTGTAACATGCAGTGGCACTGTCCAGGCGATCGCCTCCCAATCCAGTCCCGCACTCCCCCACTACCCCACTCTCTGACTCCCTCACACCACACACAGTTGAAGTTTTGAAACAACATTTAGATAAATTTCCCCAGAGAGTTGGCCAAAGCGTTGCGCAGAATAAAGCAAGCTGAAAGAATGATGTAGTTGTTACAACAACGATACCAACAAGAACAACAAGAACAACCAGAACAACAATTGGCAATTGCAGTTGCAAATGTAGTTTATATAGAGAGTTTGCTCCTGGAACTGTGTAAGCAAGTTGGAATATTGTTTATAATATTGTTTGCCTAATAAAAAACTAACGTACATTTTACAGGGATTCATTTGCAGTTTTTGAATTGTATTTTTTTGGCCAGCTTACTTATCTCACTGACATTTACAATTTAATATTTAATATGATAATATTAAACCAAAAAATTGTAATATTTATTAATTAATTAACCATTAAACCATCAGTGGTCGACAAATCGGGACATAGTTATTTGTTATATGACACCTTCGTTTATTTTGATCACTATACCCTAAACCTGTAAAAAGTTTCATTTATTTTAATTAATGTCGTTAATGGGCTAATCACCGCTTAATCAGCTGAAATTAACATAAACAGCTTTAGCATTTTAATTAATGTTCTTATACCATATATATGATATATAAGTAAACAATATCCTCACTAATACTTTAAAAATATGGACATTTTTTTAAACCCTTTAAAGTTACAAGTTATAATAAAATGAAGACAATTTTTGTCATGAATATGTTAAAGGTCAAATGCTCAGCTTAAGGTGGAAATTTTCTCATTGAATAAAAATAACTTACATATCAGATTTAATTAATGTAACTGAAATTCCTTCTATATATATATATATAACACTCACAATCCCGTCGTCACAAAACTGTTAAAACGATACGGTTTTCCGGTGGCTTGGTAAAGTGCGTAATTTTGAATATGTACTTACAAACAGCAGGCGGCTTTTAAAATGTGTTTAATTTTACGTTAAGTGCCCAGCATGACCTTTAACAAATGATATGTTGATAGTGGCATTCCTGCTACCCCTTTTACACTTCCCAATAGTTGACTCATCGCAATGTAAATAAATGTTCTATTTCGCTCACTTGGAATAAGTAAGAGCTGCTCAATTTGGCCGCTCAACTATGTACTTGGTGGTTTCGTCATTAAGCTATTAGGGGGGGTAATGTGGTTGGGTGGTATTTCAATGGTTATTTTGATGGCATTTCATTTTTGTAGCAAAAGCAAAACGACACGTGCGAGACGAAAAGGAAAACGCAACACAACCAAATTGAGCAACATTTGTGGTATGGCTGCTCGGAAAACTTTAGACGTTCCCTGCTTGCCCCCGATACCCAACCCCATTTTTGCGAAATTTCATCGAGCTAAATGTCAAGTCATTAATATTCAAACCGTAAACTCCACAGCCGCACATTCCCGGAACTCTGAAACTGTGTTTCGACTACTTCACAGGACCCGACAGCTCAATGTGGCCGACTGGCAAATAATATTTAATTAGAGAATTGTTTAGACAAACTTTTTAATTACGTTCATCGTATCGTTGCTTGTGTATGTGTTCAGTTTGCGTATGCGTATGTATGTGTGTGTGAGAAATATTAAGCGACCCGCATAAATCTTCAGATGTGGCTGGCGTTTCAGTTTGCCTGAAAAATTCTCGCTTGACTGCTCCCCTCGGGAAACTCCCACTTCTGCCTGTGTGCTGCCCACCGAATCAGGATGCATGGTGCCACCATAACACCTCCCTCCCTCCCCCCTCCAACATTTTTTACGCTTAAAATGCCTGACAGCCGGGACGAGCTGTGAACGTCAGCTGCATAAATTTTAAGCGACAGCAACATTAAAGTCAACATTTTGCCAGTGGCCTACATTCGAGAGGGACAGGCATGGGGGTATGGTATGGGGGGCGGACTCAGTTCTGGCAAGGGAAGTGATACTGCAACTGCTGCTGCTTGTGATGATGCTGGTACTGAGAGTGACCTTTCAGCATTACTGCCATCGTCTCTTTACTTTCGCTGATGTTATGTTCCGATGCAAAATACACACACACGCACATACCTATTTATTGCATGAGTGTGTATGAGTGTTTTTATGTAGCTGAGCTGCAACGTGTGGAAAATTATGAAGTTTTCATTCTATTTTTGTTTGCATACAAAATTAAGAAAATTCAACTGCGAGGAGCGTCATTCGCGAGGACTTCGTGGATTGCAGCAACAGCAAACTGAACAAAAATTCGGTAAAATATTATTTCTACAATTTTATTTTGTCCTGAAATGCGAAAGTTTAAGCCAAAAATATGAAATTGTCATTAAAGGGCCAAATATCTTTTTAACCATTTTTAATATGTTCAATTTATGATTATAAATTACAAAAATTTCTTTCGTTCTTTTTGAGATGGTAACTAAACTAAGTGTTTTAATTTATAAACAAAAATGTAAGCGGTACGTACACCTTTACTATTCAATGTTCAGCTGTATTGTGAACTGTTTTCATGGCTAATTGGATAGTGCAGAACACAAATGCACTTTAGTGATATGTGTTGTGGCATTTAATACAAATTGCAGCGGCAGTGGCATGTGGCAAAGGCCAATTGGGGGCTATAAGTCCGCAAATGGCGTAACTTGAGATAATTAATTGAGCGCAAAGCTAAACACGAAAGCACCAAAAGCAATTATCTACAATAACAATGAGCCCACACACCCATATATATATACATATATGTATCAGCACACACATACACACATAAAGTCTTACCATTTATCGATAGAGCTAAGTAGACCAAATCACTTGGCATTTAGCAGTCCAAAATAAATCGATTCTCGACTACTATTAACGGTACATTAAAAACCCTGATTGCCTTTTGTTTCATTCCAGATAAATGCGCCCAAAAGCACACATACTAATAAAAACAAATCCAAAGGATAGATGTTATTTTGAGCTGCCAAACAGGAGAAAAACATTGGAGCTGTCTGGGTCAATATGCGGGGGGAGAGTGTGAACAACTAGAGCATTTGGCCAAAGAACTAAAGATGGCAAACTGCCAGAGGCTATTTATAATGAAGCAAGGGAAATAGCTCATAAAAGCACAAGAAAATAAACAAAATGATAAACTAAAACAATAACAACCAGGAAAACGCATAAATAGTATGCAAAATTATGAACGTCCTGCAATCGGAAGTGTGAAAAGTTTGTGCGATAAAATTGGCAATAAAATCGAAGAAAACCGTCCCATAAAAAAGCGCCGATTCTTGCAATATATAAACAATATACAAATATATACTATATAGCTTTGATGTGACAAATCGTCTGAGTGGGAAATTCAGTCAACGTTTGCAGAAATCAAGAATACAACAATCGAAGGACCAAACCTTTCGCGCACAATCATTCATTCCGTATACGCCACGTGTCCCCGCAGTCAGCAAAAAAGATTTGTTTTTCTTTTTGCTAGGTGTTAAATGCGTTTACATATCTGTGGCGCGGCGGTTGCCGCCTTCTCTAGTGCAAGCGAATAGTAGTGAAAGTGCCGAGATTCGCATTATTTCTGCGTAGGTGAACATTTATAACAGCTCTGAGGGAGGAGCACAGCATGCGCTTGTGGAAAAATCGATCCAAAATGCGAATAGCAACAATTGGCATGGTGCCCACCACCACCAGCACCACCAGCACTATCACCACCACCACCACCACCGCATCGTACCGCACAAGGCAGCTGGCACAGTTACTTATCGGTGGAATTCTCTATTCAGCAATTGGTAAGTTCTTAAATTCGCAAATAACTTAATCGAAAAGTATTTAAAGCTGGAACAATATATTTAAAATAAATATTGTGTACTTATACACATTCAATACATTTTGATTCACATTTCCATTAACATTTCAATGACTTTACTCTACATATACTGACTTGGTTAATATACTTTGCTTGCTAATTAACCAAGCCCTTTGGCCGCCAACTCGCAGAGCCCTTGAGGTAATTAATCATATTAAAAGGCTTTATGGTATGCAAACAACTTGAAATATGGCAAATTCTATTTTACAATGAAAGTGGCACTTTTCAAGGACGATAGGCAACTTTGTTAGGGTAAAATGATGAATAACTCTATATTTATAGAATATAACTATTAACAGCCGTATTTCTGTTATTGCTGTTGTTGTTGTCAAAGATCGATTGTAAGCAGCGCTATTCAACTGCTGCATAGTAGCTGTATATATAAAAAACGTATTTAAAAAACATTAAATTAATAGTAAAAAACGATAAGTAAATACGACAAGTCGCAGTTTAAATACTTTTTAATAGGAAATTAATACGATTTTTAAAAGTACAAAATGTTTTAAAATTGTATTTACAGAGATTATTATTGTTACCAATATATATTTCAAGGTATACATGCAAGTGCATATTCGATTAATTCAATTTTAAAACTGCCATGCGTTGCATTCATGCTCACAAATTAGTTTAACCCTTAAACGCAGCAACAGCCGCTGTAGTTGGCTGCATAAATTGGGTTTTTGTTCAACACACATACGCCCTGTGGCCGCTTCAGTGTGCGCATAGAGCTGCCAACTCGTTTTATTTTTCAGTGATTGCATTTGCCACGTGCTCTTGTGCAAATAATCGTATTTACTCGTACGTGCACTTCATGTCAAAGCAGTTAACTAACTTAGTCAACCGTCAACCCCTCAGATGCATACATAAATGAATGGATTTAATCCCAGTGGCATTCAATGGCAAATAATTAATATTCTTTATTAGCATAAACAGCACTAATAATACGGTCAATCCACTGTGCCATATACCCACTTATATAAGATATTTGGCACTTTGCCTTCAAGCTATCCAGTGCAAATTAGGAAACGGAAAAATAAAAAGTGGGAGAAATGTTCGCTTAATTTCGCTTCATTGCTGTTATAAGAAGCTATTAGCATACTTTTTGCTGTCGCTGCAGACTTGAAGGGGAACGCAACAGTGAAAAGTGAAAAAAGCAAAACATGAAAACATGAAAACATAATTCATGAGCTGGGGCAAAATGTTGAATTGTAAATGATCAGGCAAGCGGCAGAGGCAAGAGGCAGCGACCGCCATGTCCCATGGGCCAAAGCAAAACTTTAAACCAACGCAAATGAGCAGACAAATATGCCACAGAAAATGAGAGAGAGAGAGAGACTCAGACAAATGGAGAGGAGGAAGAGGAAAGGGCAGTTGAGCCAACTGATGGGAGGCCATAAAGTATTCTGTTGGATTTTTATGCTTTAACTGAGTTTCTGTTTTCGTGTGAGAGTAAAAACTTTACAGTTGACCCCCAACTACCCCGCCGACTTGTATCGTGCTTATAAAATATCTTTATTGATTTTCTCTCGTTGCCTCTGCACTGCTTCAAGTTGTACAGCAGATTCACTGGCCAAGCTCCCACTCCGCCTCTTCCGCCTCTTCCGCCTCTTCCGCCTCCTCCGCCTCCTTGGCATCATTGACTTTTACCTCTGCTTGGGCTCTGGGTGTAAGATTGATTTATTTGCCATTTCTCTGCTAAGCGGTGGGGGGAGATGGTTGGGGCAGGCACTTCGTTTTATTTTTAAACATTATTCATAACTTTTTCCATGCGACTGCGGCTTTGTTGTAATTTATTTCTGAGCAACGTGAAATAAATTGACCGAAATTTGTTAGCATTTAAAAATGATTTGCATTCAGCCCACCAAACTGTTTGGCTCCATCCTGATTGGCAATTTCCAATTTCACTGCTCCATTGGCAATCGTATCTGAAGCAAAACTAAGACTTTGGCTCACTTAAGTACTCTAAAAGCGCACTTAATGTGTGCCCTGCCTCGAAATGGCGTTACGTATACGCCATATAGTCCGTCTAGGCTGCCCCTGCGTATAAATTATGGCAATAAAAATAAAATCAACAACGCTCTGCTTTGGTTTTCTGACCAGCTTAGCATTGTTTTCGTTTCATTTCATTTTGTTCAATTTTTTTTTTATTTTGGGTGCGTTTTACTTATGATTTTTATATTTTTTTTGTTGTAGGAAAACTTTTCACTTTCTTTTTTAGCTTGGGACATTATTTCTCTGCTTTCATTTCCGTCCGTTTGGTTTTATTGCAGTTTTCAGCTGTCGCAGTAGCTGCTGTCGCTTCGGACCCTCGCTCTGTCCCTTTTTCGGATACACTTTCCAATCCCACCGTCACATTTGGACGGTTTGTGCGCTCGCATTTTTTCGCCGAAATAAATATAAAAAATTCGTTTCCAGTTCCGTCTGCCATTTTCACGAATTTTTCCTTCAGCAGCATAGAAAGAATATTGTGCCGCTGCCGTTTGCTACTTTTACGTACGCGAATTTTCCCACGGCTCCAAAAACAGAGGAGAAAAAAACAAAACAATGAAATGAAAAATTATAGCTTACACCGCGTCCTCCACCACGGCGGCTGCATCCTGCTTTGTCAGTGTAAATGTGTTTTTGCCATCAATTTTTATTGCAAGCAGAGTGTATCAATAAATTGTACAGCAATGTGCGGATTTAAAAGCAAAACTGCAACGACATGCCCCTTTCCCCTCTAGCCGGTCTTTCCACTCGCTCCCTCACTTATCCAAACAGCCCCCTGTCAGCACCTCATGGGGCCATTGAATTGGTTTATGACATTCGGAGTTGAGCATAAAATGCTCTTTCGAATTGTGGCTCAATTTGCTTGCAATGATGTCGTCTTTAGGCCATAATTTCATCTGCTGATTGACAATTTCTTTGCTAAGCGCTTCAGTATATTCACCTTTTAGTCGTAATTGGTCGTAATTATTCAATATTATAACATAATCCCTACAATTTCTTAAAATTAAAAAGATATACGATCAAACTAGAGAATGACGTTTTATTTAATTTTTGTGCAACACGAATTCCTAACAGGTTTAATCTGCTGCCAAAATATTTTTCTTTGCATAAATATTAATATTTAAACGGTTTAAAGTAAGCATAGAGTGGCAATTTATATAAATAAAAATAATATTTCAACGACAACAGAAGTCATTTTTTGTCTCAGAATTATAAATTGCTTTAATATGACATGAATCATTATTTTTTGTATTCTACTCGTCGACAATTTTTTTTTTTTATAGATTTATAGGACAGAAGTAAAACAAAATGGTCATAAACAAAATCAATATGCTTTATATCAAAATAAATGGAGTTCGAACACCACAAACTACACACACTCACTCAAACACACACACACACGCTCAATCATCCTCACAGATGAGCAAAAGAAGAGTGTTGACAGCTGTTTTCATTCACCTGTCAGACACAGAAGCCGCTAAACTGTTGATAAGAAGACAGAAGGCCGAACCGGCAGCTGGGTGTCAGGACGAGTAGACCAAACCCGGCAGCTATGCATCCGAGTATCTAGCTGTTAACCAGGGGGGCCTGTCCAGACAACGACTGAACTGGGAGACAAGCGCTGTGACAGCACAGCCAATAAAAATCCTTCACAATCATTTATCAATAAGTTTCAGGGCAGAACGATGTGCTGTAGAACGCCCCAACAAGAAGTTCCAAAACACCAACCCCTACGACATGCTGGCCCCAGTTGAGAGTGTGAAAAAAGTATGGAAATATCAAATAATCAAGTATAAGTGCTACAGAAAATATGTCAAGTACTTGCCAGGATAGAAACACAACCTAATCGAGCCGCTGAGCTGATCCAGCTCCGGCCGGGGCAGTATGGACATTGCTGGACTCTGTCAGAAACCGTATAAATGTCACAAAGTTCGAGCTATTATAAATGACAACGGATGTCACTTGACAGTAAAACAAATGTTGAAGAATCCGATGAACAAAATTGAATGTGGTATAGTTCACAGAAACAGGTTCGGCAATAAACTAGAGAAATATTAAATATTGGATAGTCTTCATCAGTGATTAGGATAAATCAATATACTTAACTAATTTAATAAAATTAACAAAAATAAAAAAATGAGTGAATAATAAAATGATTTTATTTGATTCCCCTTGGCTTATTTATATTGTAAAGTCTACTCGGTTTGCAGCCTGCATTGCATATGGTATACGAGAACTAATTATTAAATACAATTAAGCAAATAAACATGCAAAATTTCATGGCTGAGTAATCTAAAAGTGAACGAAGTGTATAAAGGCAATTATCTATGAATAAATTTAAGGGCTTGGTACAGAGTATCTCCAACGCTATTATAACGCTAATTCCAATCCACACTTCAGTTGTCCTGCGTAAGAATAGCTGTCTGGTGCACTAAAATACCGAAATAAATATAAAAGTTTGCTAAAAGGCCTCAAATTAAAAGCTCAAAATGATTTCTTTAAAATTGAAAACGTTTCTTAAGTCTGACATTTGTTATTAATACAAAAATGTGCGCTTTAAATAATGACAAAATAGTGGGGATTTACAAATTGGATGACTAGCACTTCGCATTTACGCCTTGGTCAAAAAATTACAAATCTGCAGCAGACATCCAGAAAAAATGAGAAGATTTTAATTAATTTTTATCTTCACTGCTGCTGTCTGCCTTTTGCCTTCTGACGGCTTTTTAGCATAAAGTGAAGTGAAAATGTAATTCAATTTTTGGCGAGCAGCAATGTCAGTATTGGAGCTGGCCGAGGGGTTGGAGCGGCGACAGGCTGGGGATAGGGGATGTGGGATAGGACACCCACTGCAGCTGACAGTTCAATTCGGTACAAGTGTCTCAGAGAGTTATTTGCTGTTGCCTTACTTTTTGTTTACAGCGACTGCTGTAGTAAACTCTTACTCGGTAAGAGTGCCTTTTGCAAGGCAAATGAGTGCCAAGTGCCACACCCCGCTCCGCTCCGCTCCTCTACCGTTACCATCGAGCAGGCCCAGAGCACAAAGCACAGAGCCCACAGCTGGAGCAAAGAGGCCAGAGCCAAGCTCTCAAACAATATCTGATAAGCTGCATCATGCATTTGCATACTTCCGGCAATTTGTTTTTGTGCGAACCAAACGAATCGAGACAAATGCAATAAGCGCACAGTAAAACAACAAAAAAACAAAAAACACTCTAACAAAAAGAAAGAATCACACGACGCGTATAGATAAAACCGAACGAGTGGATGCAGTGCCGCATCCTGCTTCTTCTGTTGCTGCTGCTGCTGCTGCTGCTCGCATTGTGCATTCAAATTACGCTGCAGCATTGTTCCTTTCCCTTCCGTTCCACAGCACGCGTATCCTCATAACCAATCCTCCGATGCCCGATCCTGATACCCCAACCAACCGCACTCCCATCAGCGCGTTGTTTATTTACGTTGTTTGCCATTTGTTGTGCGCTCTCTCATACCCTCTCATGGGTCTATCTGGTCTATCCCTACATAGTTTTCAAAAATATTGTTAGCCATAAATTTGGTGACACGCGCAAAAAACAAAAATAACAGAGAACAGACAGCATCGAGCGCTGCATTTTGTACTCTCCAATTGCGGCATTTGCTTAGAAACTTCTGCACCCCACCAGCTTAATAGCTGAGCCCTAGACAAGTGCTCCCCCAACAACTCCTGAGACGGACTGAGTTACAGTCACAGTTACTATTATATAAACAGTTACATGTGCACTCACAATATGCAAGCTTCCTCCACGTACATTTATTCTTTTGGTCATAAATCTATATTATTAAACTAAAGAATTTCTTCGGAAAACAGTTCGTGCTTGCAACAGCGTGTATGCAACATCCAACTGAATCAGGTGGAATGGTTCAATGGAGTTATGAACTATCAACTATGTAATGCCGATTGTCTTCAGTATGGTGGGACAATTTGCTAAGCTAATAATTATTGTGTATTATCCGTCATTAAAGGTTTCATAACATATTTTTCAGTAAAAGGTTTCTTAGAAGTAAAATTAAATCCAAACTGAAATTTGGTAAGAATTCAATATCACGATTTATTAATGCTCTTTAGTACCTAGATAATATTATTATTATATACATATTATAGGATATATAAAATGTAAAGTGACTGGAACACGAAGCCAAAAACTATAGATTACCAATTATTCTTTATCTAAGTCCCACCTCAAGTAATAAGCAGGACTTAAATCCGGATCCTCGTTGTGCAGTTGCCAAACGACTGGGTCGCTTAACCGTCCATCCTATGATAAGTTATTGTTAAAAACCACGCCAAATATGACAAAAAAAATTGTCTTGTGAAGTGCCCAAACAACAAAAAGTTCCTTATAAATAACCTTCCCAGATTTTAAACTGCCACAACTTTGTCAAATCTGAACCGATTGTCAATCCCGAGGTCATTTTGATCATTATTAGGCATCTAGTTTAATTCTTAATCTCAAGTTTATGAATTTTTGAAAAAATAAAATTTTGGTTTTTTTCTGCAAAAAAAGCATAAGGGGAGACCCTTACCAATTTTAATTTTTCAAAAAATAGAATCTTGAAATTTCACGTTTAATTGATTGTGGGTGTCTCAATTAGTATAAAAAACTATACGAAAAGTTATTTTGTGGTGTTTCATTTTTCTGTCAAAAATCACGCCAAAAGTGACAAAAAAATTGGCTTGTAAAGTGCCCAAACAACGAAAAGTTCCTTATAAATTACCTTCCCAGACTTCAAACTGCCACAACTTTGTCAAATCTAAACTGATTTTCAATCCCAAGGCCATTTTGATTAATACTTGGCATCTTATATAATTCTACATCTCACGTTTATGAATTTTTGATAAACTTAGATTTCAGATTTTTTTCGCAAAAAAAGTGTAAGGGGGGACCCTTACAAATTTTGATTTTTTAAAAAATAGAATCTTGAAATTTTACGTTTAATTGATTGTGGGTGTCACAAATAGTATAATAAGCTATACGAAAAGTGATTTTGTGGTGTTTAATTTTTCTGTCAAAAATCACGCCAAAAGTGACAAAAAAATTGGCTTGTCAAGTGCCCAAACAACGAAAAGTTCCTTATAAATGACTTTCCCAGACTTCAAACTGCCACAACTTTGTCAAATCTGAACCGATTGTCAATCCCGAGGTCATTTTGATCATTATTAGGCATCTAGTTTAATTCTTCATCTCAAGTTTATGAATTTTTGAAAAAATAAAATTTTGGATTTTTTCCGCAAAAAAAGCATAAGGGGGGACCCTTACCAATTTTAATTTTTCAAAAAATAGAATCTTGAAATTTCACGTTTAATTGATTGTGGGTGTCTCAATTAGTATAAAAAACTATACGAAAAGTTATTTTGTGGTGTTTCATTTTTCTGTAAAAAATCACGCCAAAAGTGACAAAAAAATTGGCTTGTAAAGTGCCCAAACAACGAAAAGTTCCTTATAAATTACCTTCCCAGACTTCAAACTGCCACAACTTTGTCAAATCTAAACTGATTTTCAATCCCAAGGCCATTTTGATTAATACTTGGCATCTTATATAATTCTACATGTCACGTTTATGAATTTTTGATAAACTTAAATTTCAGATTTTTTTCGCAAAAAAAGTGTAAGGGGGGACCCTTACGAATTTTGATTTTTTAAAAAATAGAATCTTGAAATTTTACGTTTAATTGATTGTGGGTGTCACAAATAGTATAATAAGCTATACGAAAAGTGATTTTGTGGTGTTTAATTTTTCTGTCAAAAATCACGCCAAAAGTGACAAAAAAATTGGCTTGTCAAGTGCCCAAACAACGAAAAGTTCCTTATAAATGACTTTCCCAGACTTCAAACTGCCACAACTTTGTCAAATCTGAACCGATTGTCAATCCCGAGGTCATTTTGATCATTATTAGGCATCTAGTTTAATTCTTCATCTCAAGTTTATGAATTTTTTAAAAAATAAAATTTTGGATTTTTTTCCGCAAAAAAAGCATAAGGGGGGACCCTTACCAATTTTAATTTTTCAAAAAATAGAATCTTGAAATTTCACGTTTAATTGATTGTGGGTGTCTCAATTAGTATAAAAAACTATACGAAAAGTTATTTTGTGGTGTTTCATTTTTCTGTCAAAAATCACGCCAAAAGTGACAAAAAAATTGGCTTGTAAAGTGCCCAAACAACGAAAAGTTCCTTATAAATTACCTTCCCAGACTTCAAACTGCCACAACTTTGTCAAATCTAAACTGATTTTCAATCCCAAGGCCATTTTGATTAATACTTGGCATCTTATATAATTCTACATCTCACGTTTATGAATTTTTGATAAACTTAAATTTCAGATTTTTTCGCAAAAAAAGTGTAAGGGGGGACCCTTACGAATTTTGATTTTTAAAAAATAGAATCTTGAAATTTTACGTTTAATTGATTGTGGGTGTCACAAATAGTATAATAAGCTATACGAAAAGTGATTTTGTGGTGTTTAATTTTTCTGTCAAAAATCACGCCAAAAGTGACAAAAAAATTGGCTTGTCAAGTGCCCAAACAACGAAAAGTTCCTTATAAATGACTTTCCCAGACTTCAAACTGCCACAACTTTGTCAAATCTGAACCGATTGTCAATCCCGAGGTCATTTTGATCATTATTAGGCATCTAGTTTAATTCTTCATCTCAAGTTTATGAATTTTTGAAAAAATAAAATTTTGAATTTTTTTTCAAAAAAAGCATAAGGGGGACCCTTACCAATTTTAATTTTTCAAAAAATAGAATCTTGAAATTTCACGTTTAATTGATTGTGGGTGTCACAAATAGTATAATAAGCTATACGAAAAGTGATTTTGTGGTGTTTAATTTTTCTGTCAAAAATCACGCCAAAAGTGACAAAAAAATTGGCTTGTCAAGTGCCCAAACAACGAAAAGATCCTTATAAATGACTTTCCCAGACTTCAAACTGCCACAACTTTGTCAAAACTGAACCGATTGTTAATGCCAATGTAATTTTGGTCATAATTTGGCATCTAGTTTAATTCTACTACTCAAGTTTATGCATTTATGAAAAAATAAAATTTCGGATTTTTTTGGCGAAAAAAGACCATAAGTATAAACGAGAATGAAATACTTCCTTCGGCGCTCCAAAGGTACTTTACCCTTGCAGTTGCTTAATATTATGAAAAACTCTTGCGTATACAAAAAAGACTGAATTAATGCTACCTTTAAAATTAATTTTCTTATTTAAATCAATATTTTAGTCCGATTGTTCCTATGACAGCTATAAGATATATTCGTCCGATTTAGACAAAATTCATCCAATATATATCAAATAAAATTTAACATGCAATAAATGAGTTTGGTTAAGATATTTTGAGAAACATAAAAGTTGTTTATACAACAAATCATTTTTCAACAGATTGTTCCTATGGCAGCTATAAGATATAGTTATTCGATTTTGATGAAATTTTGTGAGCATGCTTTAATAATGCTTAAACTTATATTTGGTAAGTTTTTTGGCAGCTATACGCTATAGTGGTCCGATCCGGCTGAGTTTCTCATGTTATTATTATTAGAAATAAGCATCTGTACCAAGTTTCATCAAGAAAGCTTCAAAACTGAGAGACAAGTTTGCGTAGAAACAGACAGACAGACGGACAAGGGTACATCGACTCGTCTTGTCGTGCTGATCAAGAATATATATACTTTATGGGGTGGGAAATGTTTCCCTCTATGCGTTGCGAATTTCTGGCCAAAATTATAATACCCTCTGCAAGGGTATACAAATTAAATACATAAATATATAATAGCGTTCTTTATAAAATGCTTTAACAAGCCTGAAAATTGACCTACATGCATAAATACAAATATATATATATATGCAAATATTTAAGCTAAACAAGTAAATACGCAGAGTTCACTGTGTCAGCTGTGCGATAGTAAATAATGCAAATCATTGGATTGTTTTCCTTCACAATACAGTTTTTTTTTGTTGACTACCAACAAAAAATAACCAGATCTCAGGGCACAAAAAATATTACAAATTGAAACGGCAAATGCTTGAATACAAATACGTTCAACTGGAAACCCCTAATAAAAAAAAGACATTTCCATTACTGCGATTAAATCGTCGCGTAGACAAAAAGAAAGACAGAGCTGGAGAGCTGAATATAACAGCATATAAAGAGAAGGAGTAGGAGAATCAGGCAGTGGCGAACATGCAGAATATTGGTGTGTAGTCCATCTACACCAACGCGACTGAGTGTGAGGATGCGATAGGATACCATTTTGCTATTATTTTTCAATTGTTATTGTTTGTATTCATTGGATGCTGGATGCTGGATGCTACTCTTGTCCATTACAGCACAAAACGAAAAGCAAAATCAAAATGTATGCCATAAAATAAATATATATAGATATATTTTTGTGCTTTTGATGTATATTTTTATGGCGCATAATATTAGCTTGACATAATTATCAATCTTTACGGCCAGCCAGAATAGCCAAACATAAAATGAATCATGGCCAAGCGCGTAGATAGCCACCGAAAACGCCGGCTTACGTTGCGTATGCGCAATGTGCTGCACAATTGTCTCCCAGCCGAATGCCGGAATTGCGCATAAAGGCAAAAGGATTCGACATTACACACGTGCACACGCTGATAAAATTAGCAATTCCGTGCCATTTGGTCGGCAATATTAGCAGCAGATATATTCAAACTGACTGCCAGGCGTAAATGCGGCCCACGGGCCGTATGAGTGTTGCAGAGCGTGACGTTGCAGTGCTGTGTGAAATGTGGGTGAATGTTTGCGGTCTGGCCACGCCTCGGCTCGTCTCGCTCCACCTCGTGGCAAAGAGCCGCTGTCAATGTCCATGTGGTTGCTTCCATTGCTACACTGAAAGAAAAAATCAAGAAATCAGTCCATACAATTTTAAGTAGCGGTGTCATAATGATAAGCTTGAATATTCTTATGGCCAGTACAAAATATGTTAGTTTTCTTTAATGCAGACAAATTAATTGCTATGACTTTACCAAAAGAAGTATTAGTACACGAAATTATATAAGTAAACTTTAGCAGCTTTCATAGTTCATATAGTCGAGCAACGAAGATATCCGAGAGAATAGATTAAGCTGTACTCTGTTGATTACTTTATTTTAAATAATATTTGTATTCAAAATAAGATGCTAAGCTAAACTTTCTACTTACTTTAAGAAATGTTTATACATTGCTTTCAAGATACATTTTATATTATAAAGCATGTCATTTTTCTCTGTGCATCACCCCGCCCCCGGCAGTCAGCAGTCACTACCACAGGGAAGCGGTGAATGCGGCCTGCACGCGTGTCGAAGTATCTCAGTTGGAAAATGGGTGACAATTCATGACAGTGCAATGCGCGTAATTTGCATATATAGGTTCGACTCCACAGTTGAGTTGGGCAACATTCGTTAGCTGGCTGGCTACCAGGCTGCTCTTTTGGCGCCTGTCTGCCAAATTCTCTTGTGAATTTTGTTAGCAATTTCGGTTTGAGCACTTGCCACCACACTCTGAAACATTATGCAAAAATACATTTTCGGTGCATTTTGCATCAGTATAAAAAGAAAATTGGTTCAAATTTTAAATGCAAATGACACCAAACGGAGCATCAGGTGGGAGCGGCTGGAGGGGTTTTGCTAGGTTAGCTGCGTTGACAAAGTTAAGCACACAATTTGTGGTCGAAGCTGCTAGATTAAAAACAAAATTAGTTTTCTTTTAATAAGCCAATGCAGCCTAGTAAAATCAGTTAGATCGATCCCGTGCCATGGCAGATAAAACATTGAGAGCAAGCAAATATTGCAAATTGTGTGGTTTTCCAAAAAAGGCTAAGAGAACATTTTATCGATTGAAATTTTGGTGGTGCTTTGAAAGTTTGTAGCACTTTTTGTATTTGAACAAATTTTATGGAACTAGAATTTTCATAAGAATATTCAACTGTTCATGAAAAGTGTGTCAGATAAGGAATGAGGTAAAGAGACACTGCATCGAGTCCTCGGACTTAATACCGTAGAAAATACCAGTTGGCATATTCTAATATAGCTTATGGTAAAAAAAAAGTTCGACTAAACATTTGTATCATTATAGATGCTGAACTTAGTATAGATAAAATAAAATTCCATAACATTAAATATCAATGAGAGCTTAAAATAAAAACTGATTAAATATAAAACTATATATACATTCAAAATTAAATAATATTGCATTAATGACATTTCCGCAATTAAGTTAAACGTTTTAAGCGGGCATTAAGCTCGAAGCGGCGAGCTTATTTAAAATGTGAATTGTGTAAGTCGCGTGGAATGCACGCAAAACTGCCAGAGGCTCTCGCAAATCCTACTCGGCTGAATACCAGGATAATGGCACTCTCCCACTTACCACACCCCGCCACACCACGCCACTACCCTCGGCTCTCTCTCCGAAGGGCCAAACAAATAAACACGAACTGTGTGTGCGGGCGGCTTTTCTTTTATTTGGTTTATACGACGGCAAACAATCTGAAATACTTGTGGTCTGAATGTGAGACGAAACACGCCGACAAGTATGCTATAGGTGGCCGGATATGGACTAAGGGGGCTGGCTTGGTTCGAATCGCTAGGTAAATGTAATAGCAGCCCGCGGCGCATAATACAAACCCAAGGCTGCAGGAAGCAGTCAGCCCGCCAGCCAGTGTTCCATTTTCGAAGGATCTAGAGAAGTTCAAAGAAGAAAAAAAGAAAATATACACCCAAGAACTTCGGGAAAGTAACGGCAACAACAAGAACAAGCACAACAATAACAACAACAACAACAACAAGTGCAACTGCTGTTTGGCTGCAGCCGATTCATGAGTGCAGGAAATGCTTTATGAGTCGGTCGACGTTTCCTCTGCCCCATAAACAGCGAGCAGGCAAATTGAAATCTTGCCATGCTCCTATCGCACCACCCGCCGAAGACTGGGCCAACAAAGTTGCCCAAAATTCATAGCTGGCTTCCCTTTCACTTATACCCGCTTTTACATCCACGATGTTGGCAACGTTTTTCAGCATTCGCTAAAGACGACGCACAGCCCGCCAGCCAAACTGGCATCGACTTTGACTGAATGCAGCAGCCAAAGGCTCTAACTGCTCATAATTTATGCTAACGGCAATTTAAACTTCGCCTGTTATTTATTAAAGCCACGCAAAGCCCCCTGCAGACCCTTTCAGTTTGCCCAGTGTAACTCGCGGTTTCCATCGAATACAACGGCAAAGGAAACGAGCGCACTGTGGGTCTGTATCGTTAATTTGCACTTAAAAATAATGGTGGATCTGAGCAGCTCAATGTTAATATTTGCGTCACTTTAAAACTACTTGAATGAAAGTGATTTGTAACTTTACTGAATACTCATTCTTTTTAAAGTTGTTCACTTATCATTAAATATATCATGTTGAAAACATAATTCAATATATTTTGAATATTTAAGAAGGATTGATTTTGTTTAAATTAATCATCTGCATAATAATCTTTAAAAATGTTAATATATCTTGAACAATTTTAGACGTTATAAATTTATGAACTTATATATGTAGTTTTTAGTATTAAGTATTTTAGTATTTAGCTTTTACAGTTATTCCAAGTGATTCTCGAGCTTTTAACCTTTAAATAATAAAAAGTAAATATATACTTAATAATATAATATGTGCTCTAGACTTTAAAGAATCGTTTACATACTATGGGTTTTATCATTCCCCCAAGGATTCTGTTACCTAAAGGACTCCATCTCTTTTAATGAGTTTTGTTGATTGTAGGGTGGGGGGGAGGTGCGGGATGTGGTTTGTTATTTTGCCAGCCAATCTGCAAATAGAGTTAAGATACGTATTGTATTTTTGGGCCCTATTTGCTGAGCCTATTGTCCCACTGTTTGTTATTGGCACCCAGATGGACCAACATTTGGCTACTGTTCTCTGTTGTCTGTTGTCTGTTGTCTACTGGCTGTTGCCAAAAACTGACCCAAATTTACAACCAGTCCGGCGGGTATTACTCTGTCTGGGTGTGTTGCTCTGCCTTCTGGTTCTTCTGCTTGTTTGTTTGCCAGCACTGCTGTCCCCCCATTCCCCCGCCCAATGTCCTTCTTTCTCAGAGTGTCGTCGCATGGTCCCATCAAACAGTTGCCGCTATAGGGCGTCGCCAGACTGAGTTTGGGACAAGTAGTGTGTGTTTGTTGTGTGTAGTGTGTTGTCTGTATGTGCATTGCTTTGGTTTGAGGCAACTCTGGCACGTCCCGTTACACTGTTTGAGTGAGTCACCGCCACCGTCAGTTTCAGCATCAGCAGCACCATCAGCATCAGCAGCAGCAGCAGCTTCAGCTTCGTCGTTGCCTGCAGTCGAGTTAAGTGTTTTATATTTTCGTTTAGCAGCTGAAAGTTGCATCCTTTACTGGCAACCTGACTCTCAGCTGCACTAACTGCTGTCGGCTGCGTTGTTTTTATGCAAAAGTTAAAAGGCAGTTTTGTTGCCACACACACACACAAACACACACGCCACAGCCTGGCTTTTACGTTACCATTGCAGTTTAAAGCGCTTTCAGTTTTCAGATTTATAGAGTTTTATTGGGAAATTGGACAGATTGAGGTAAAGTGAATGTGGACTCTAGATTTTTTCTCCCTCAACAGAACTACAAGAGTTACAAAATACAAGCAAAACTTTTGATCAGCCCACAGTTGTCCGTGGCTAGGGACACATGAAAAAAAAAAATATATGTTCAAAAAAAAAGTTGATACTCAATTTAATAAACTTTGTCAACCTTTGGCATTGTTTAAAGTCGAGATAAGAATTATGTATATCACGAATTAGCTGGAGGCTTTACGTTTCTAAAGCTTTTAATTGGGTGAAAGTCATACTCTAGGGGTACAATTTTATGACGTATTTGCTGCATTATTATAAATGATTATAGTTTATACATTATTTACTTATTTCATTTATACAAATTTAAAACATGCTTTATGGTATTTTATTGTGGTATATATATAATATATATAATATATACTATTATTATTTATTATTATTATTATTCAGTATTATTTTATGAGTAAACATGAGTTTTTCGTTAGCTTGCAAGTTTTACTAACCCTTTTTTGAACAGTTTCGCCCTCGTTTTGAAACTATCTGCTAGCTACACGTCTAGCAATTACTTGAGAGTTATTTGCTGTATGCAGCTAGGGAGACATGCTGCTAAAAATATGCAGTGCGCATAATTGACATAAAAAACAATTGCGTTTATTATTATTATTATTTTTTTTAGCGTGTGCGCTTGAAACGTGCTTAGAACACTTTACAACACTCCTCAATTCAGTGTGGCTCCATCATTAGATGGCATAAAAAATATAAACTGCTCGCAAATGAAATTTCACCTGCTATCAACAAATTGCGCTACTTTGCAGGTTAACTGCAGCGGAACAGACAAGGCGTCCGTGACGTGGCGAGACGAAACGAGACGAGAGAGCAACAACAACAACTTTACTTGATGTGCATGACTTGCAACAAAGCGAGCTGCTCCGCTTATGAGAGTATGTGTGTTGTGTTGTTATATGTGTGTGTGTGTGTCTGTGTGTGCAGTTGATTGCTGGCTGTTGTGGTAAGGGGGATGGAAGTGCAGGGGCTGTGAGTTTACGACGTGTTGGAATTTTTATGCGTTTTAAAGTATTTGCCGAGCATCCTGCGATGTTGTCGCTGCTCCTGACTCCCGACAGCGTGGAGGCTGGAGGCAAGGGGCATGGTCAGGATGCTGTGCAGTACCCGTAAAACTGTATTAAGCGTAGAGAAAACTAAGTTATGCAACGTGGCGTTGAATTACGGCCAAGGAAAGGCGACTACGTGGGAATAACGCCTATGCTCATAAAACTAAAAATGATGTGTGAAAAATACACTGTAACATATTTTGAGGTATATGCTTCAATCAGTTTTCCTTGCAAATTTGTATATTAACGTATAAAATATTATATATTTTGAAGAATAAGTTTGAAGCCATTAAAAAAATATTTAACTTTCGTCTATACAATCGTTGAGCCCTATTTTCAACCCACTAGGTCTATTTAATAATAAGTGGAATGCATACCAATTAAGGTTTCATCAAACAACTTTAAGAGCATTTCCCGAATTTGTCGTCAAATTTTCCAACTCTTACGTCCAAATTTAATCACCAGTAAATCTAACAGTGTTATCCTAATTTTAAAACCAAGCTTTATCTACTTATGATAATCGAGGCTCAAAAGTCTCTAAGATATGTGAGAATATACTTTGTAGAACTTACCAAAGTATTTTTACAAGCTTTTCGCCATTTTTTTGGGTACAGGGTATAATAAGTAGCAGCTTGAGGGTAAACTATGTACATATGTATGTTCGTGGGGGTTGGCAGGTTGCGGGTAGGTGAAGGCGGGGGTGTTCCACAATACGAGCGGCTTGAATGACACGTTGCGGAAGTTGTGGCTTAGTTAAAACGTGTGTGAAAAGGCGTCAGTCGACAGTTTATGTCCGTGGACTGCTGTTGTATGTATGTGTGTGTGTGTGTGTGTGTGTGTGTTACGTCCTGAGCTTAGCTCAAAAATACACCAACTTGTTTGCTCACAAGGCATAAAACCATAAAAAAAATATTCCCAACTCCACCTCCACCTCCACTCCACTCACATAATGCGAGGCGAGTGGAGGTTCGTGCTTTTATGTCACCATTACCGCATCATAAAATCCTTTTTGTGTTCAACTAATGATGGATGAATGTAGCCACAGGTGGGGATTTACACGTACGCGCAATGTTATAGAAGAGAGGCAGTCAACGAGAAAGAGACAGAGAATGGGTATAGTATGGAATTGCTATTGTGTCTGTATCTGGAGCACTGGCGTCGATGTCCATTATGAAATTACATAACAACTCAGCACAACGGCCAATACACAGCAAAAATAACAACAACAACATAGCTCAATGCAATGCTAATTCTCCCATCCATTATCAAATGCATTGTGCGGATTTTGCAGTTTGTTAATATCCAGCGAATATAACACAAAACTTGTTTTGCTTTCGCAAATTGAAAACTAATGTTCCTTTGCAACGTTCGTTTGCAACATGTTTTTGTGGTAAAGCCGCGAAATTAACATTTGCGGGGACATACATTGACAACAATAACAAAAGCAATTTCAAAAACTATACAAGGATTTGTCTATGAATTTTAATTAACTAATTACAGTTGGTCTTTGACAAAAAGTTACACCAAATTATTTGTTGATGTTTGTAAAACCATATTTTGAAATATGGTTATCATTTTAATATCAAGTATAGTACAAATTGCTAGTTTTCCGCAGCTGTTAGCAAAAATAAAAAGAATTTATAAGTACAAAAAAAAGCAGTAACAAATTACTATAGCTTAAATGCAACACATGTTTTTGTTTTTGATTTTTAAGGAATTAAATGAATACTACAATTCTTAGCTGTGAAATAAAAAACCCTTCTGATAAACCTTTGCATATTATAATTTACTGTTTTATTTATTTAAATAAAAAATTGTTCTTATTGTATTATTTTGTTGTGTAATAAAATCCGCTTTCAACTGTAATTGTCAAACCGATAAACGCTACTGAAACCGCTGATAAAAAAATATATATAAATATAAATACATGTTTACTTGCGGAGCCTGTGCACATGCGGTTTGGGCTGACAAATTTCGTCTGCAAAATGATTAACACATAATTTGCTGTATAATTCATAAATAAATGAATTAAATGGAATAATAAATAAATTCAAACAGAGCGCATCAAATGCCAAACACGTGTGTAAATCGAAGCTCGAAATGTGCTTCTGACAGCAAAACGCGACCAGTGAGGCGCACAAAAGTAGACCACAGACTATTAGGTTTATTAAGCGTGATCTAATGGCTGTCATTATTTTTTTGAATACATATTTGATTTTTTGCTGTCTCTATATATTTCATATACAACATGCAAATTTGTGGTTTTTTGCATTTGAAAGCAAATATTTATGTATGCATTAAATTGGTCGCAACGCGTCAAATGCAGACTGCATTTTGTCGCAAAATTGTATATGTAATTTAGACACAAACATTGGTCGTCACGTTTATTTATGGCAACATTAACAGCTGCTAAAGATAAAAAACTTCTACCTCTGTATTAAATATTTATGATCACTTCAGGTCCCTAAAAATGTCACTGTTTTTTTTATCTTTGTGACATATTTAAGGATAGTATGTCATAGCAGAACATACATAATAAATGCATGCGAATAAATTGAGTTAATTCATGACACAAAAATTTGCAATCAAATGCGATACTTTACTAAATGAATGTTGTTAAGATGAGCCGAAAACTATGCAAATAATTGCGCTGCTTAAGCTGTTTTGAGTTTCATATGCGAAACTTTTCTATGCATGTTTCATGCAACCCAATCTTCAGTTCCCTACACTATAAATTGCTTTCATTATAGCCAAGTTTTTGTGCCTGGTCCTTGGACAAATTTGGCCCTAGCTGCAGCAAAGGTAAAATAAAATACAAACAACCTATGGAGATTGAGTGAACTACAGTGCCTGCCATTCGTAACGAGCCAACTCAAAGAGGGCCGCCCAATGACACGCCCCAAGGCCAAAGCCTAGCCGTCACGCAAGTGGAGAGGACGGGGCGAATTGGGAAAAGAAGGGCGGGAAAATTGGATTTGCCACGTTACAAGGCGTTAACATACGCAAAGCACAGTATCATGAAATTTGTTTGCACTCTCTCACTCTTCTGAAGGATTGGTGCGATGATGATATGCAAATAGCTGACAAGTTTAGGCTGGACCTGAGCCAAATATTTATTGCTTTTGTATACAGAACGCGAGCTAATATCCGATCGGTTTGTATGCAATACATTTGCAGCTACGTCAATTTCGATTCCCAGAGCAAATATGATAGCGAGAGTATGGAAACTGGGTGGCTGGGAAGGGGAGAACAGCGTAGACAAAGCAAGTCGCATAATTGCTGCCTTCCGGCCTTTTGACAAACTCATTTCCGGTTTGGCAGCCTCAGCTGCTGCAGCCGAATGTAAATTGTATGCCAATTTGTCGTTGGTCAATATATCTATCTCTCTCAGTCCCTCTCTATCTCTCTCCCTCTCTCAATCTTTCTGTGTGTGTGTGTATCTAACATTAATTAGCACTAATTAAGTTCGGTACACAGCTGAACGCACAGCTCACAGTTGCCGCACAGCTGAACTACAAGAATAACTTTGAGTGTATCTGTATCTATAGCAATATCTGCAGCTGTATCTACAGCTCCTATATGTAGGAGCTGGATATACAAATTGGCAAATGCTTTGGGCATTTCAAGGGAAATTGTTAAGTAACTGCCGCAGAATGTCGAACGCAGTTACTTAGTTAGTGCCACAAAAGACTGCGGGCAATTTTGCGACATTCAACAAGCATTTATTTAAACTTTCACCACGCTGTGTGTGTATGTGTATGTGTGTGTGTGTGTGTGCGTATTTGTACACATCTGCAACGTATAATAGTTAATTAAAGTATGCACAGTTGTGTCCGTTGGCGCTGACTGCATCAACAACGGCTGTAAATAACATCCGGCAATGTGGAATACCAAGTACAAAATACGAGTACGAGCATCTCACAGATTCTTGTAGTTGTCATCGTCGACTTTTGTGCATATCCCCTTAAACTTGTAAATATTTTTAGAGTCTTTTGTGTTGTCTGTGTGTCTGTGTGTGTGTGTGAGTGTGTGTGTGTGTGTGCCTTGTGCGTTGTTTGCTTTCGTGTACTGGCCCTGTCATGCTTGCCGAAATTGATATTTTAATTAATTTCTTACACACACAGTTTTGTTTACTTATTCACATTACTTTTAAATGACAAACTTTTACCTGAGCCAAAGCACAACGTCAAATTGTTTCATCGCTTTACTTCATTAATATCCTGCCAGGGGCAGTTCCCTATGTCAAGGTAGAGCTGAGCAAACAAAAGAAAGTACAATAAGTGTACAAGACCTGACATTAGATAAAATTGTATTTGTTGGACTCCACACTGTCAAAGTAAGCAAGGCGAAGTTGGCAAATGAAAAAGAATATTTGAAAACGGGAGATAATAATTTCGAAATCGCTCTCTCCCACAGTATTAGATTTCCGCGTTTCCCTTCGCGCGCCATTCGTAAACGTTTATTGCTGTATTAGGTAAGTCGAGCTTTTTTGTAATAAATAGCCTCTAAAATGAAATAGATAATTAAACTCTCCAATGACTCCCTTCCATGTACAAGATTTGCTCATGAAATGCTACGTTTCTCATTTGTGCATTTAAAAACGATGCGTTTAAGGGGTTTTTCTTATTATTCAAAGTGTGGATGTTTTGTTTTTTTTTTTATCAATTCTCTAACGGGCTATAACGAATTTATGGTAATATTGGAGCAAGCCTCATATATAGTGGTTGGGTTGCTATTCGTGCCGAGCTTTTAGCACTTGGAGCCGCAACAAGGACTGCAGCAGGAACTACAGCAGGGCCCACAGCACGGACAGCAACAGGGCCCGCAGCATGGTCCGCAGCACGGTCCACATTTTCCACAACAGGGTCCACAGCACGGACTGCAGCAGGGGCTGCAGCATTGCCCGCAGCTCGGTGCACATTTACAACAGCAACTGCAGCAGCATGGACTGCAACAGCTCCCAGTTGGCTGGCCGCAGCCTCCAGAGGGGCATGGACTACAACAGGGTCCACAGCACGGGCCACAGCATGGTCCGCAGCAGGGTCCGCAACAGGGTCCGCAGCAGGGTCCGCAGCAGGGTCCGCAACAGCAAGGTTGGCAACACGGCTGGCAGCAGGGCTGGCAACAAGGTCCACAGCAAGGGCTGCACATCTTTAATTCGTAAACTACAAAAATTCAAAACAATTTTACATAATTAAACTGCAGTAATTAAAAGCTGCAATACACAATACGCTACCTTCAACCCGTCAGAGAATTGAATTTCGTTTTCGAATTTGTGTGTGTTTTTGTAAAGAAAGTGTACACAAAATGATTATGAGACGTCATTATTGACATATATTTAAGGGATCATACGATTTTTAAACGAAATATTTAAAATATTGAAAGCAGCTACCTTCTTGGCAAGATTTTGCTGCAGCCGCACTGAGAAAATATCCTAAGAGAATATCAATAAGCAACAATTTCATAGGACTAAAGATGAATATAAATTTAGATACTAAATTCGAAAGATATAGACAGGAAATAATATCATCCAGCTACTTTATAAATAAGATATTGATGGAGTGCAAATAATTCTGATTTTTATTCCACATGACCAATGGTAGTTGAGTGTGTTAGATAATTTGTCGGAGGGGACTAATTCTTACAAACGCAATTCACCTATATTAGCTTAGTCTACCTTAAAAATATGTTGACTCTAGCTTTAAAACTGTGGGAGATATACTTAGACTTTCATTGGCGGAGCCTGAAGTGGGAGTAATTTTTGGTTGATGTAGCCAGCAATATATTTTCCAAATAAGGGGACTGTAGCCTTAGACCTATTTAAAATATCCATACTCATACATATCATCTTAAATTCATATTCAGTTACTTCTTTTATGCGATCTTGGAAATAACTTTAACAATCTTGAGATCAGCCCATATAAAATATTTCTAAATCCCTATATCCTCGCTCTTCTTTGTATTCTTCGTAAATTCATATTCTATCTCCAATATTTGTAAGCTCTTCTTTCCTCTCTGAACTGACCTTGGTTACTGCTGTGGTATTTTTTGCCATCGGGTCATTTCCAGGATAAGCGAAACAAAGCTTTGGGAAATTGTTTGAGTGCCAGAGCTGGACCCGGGGCAGTACAAATCATGGCGTGCTTTGACAAATCACACGCGGCTCCTGTCGCTCAGCGAAATAGCGACAGCCCGCATCGATGCCACACTCCCAAATTCCGCCCTAAGCCCCTCTACCTTCTCTTCCTTGCAATAGCAAAGTTTCCAACTTTCGTCACTGACAATTGAACGGCTTTGATCTTTTCAACGCGCCTTCAATTTTAGCATGTCGATTTCACGGCGGCATATGTGTGTGTGTTTTGGTCGCCGCTGGCTGTTTACATGTGTGTGTGTGTGTGTGTCTATGTGTGTGTGTGATTGTCAGGCAGGCATTCGTGCGTGTATTTTTCAGCTAGGCAAAGGCGACAGAACAAGGCACCGATAGCAGCACAGGCAATGGAACTGCCACTGCTATTGGATTGCATGAAACCTTTTGTCAATTACGGCGGACGCCAACATTGCTTCCACTTTTTGTGGCCCTGCCAAACACAGCCACACAGCCACAGACACACACCCACGCACACACTGTCATGGACAGAGCAGCGCAAAAGCATCGTTCCCAAAGGCTGAAGGGCTGAAATAGGCAGAGATGAAATGATTGCTGATTTCTGGTGCAGACGGGGCAGCCCATTGCGCCTCTCCGATTTTTACTGCCTGCCAGACATGTGGATAAAACACAACCCTCCCTTTCCTCACCGCGCATCGCCCATCGCCCACCGCTCGCCACTTGACGGACGCCAACCGTCACCGGTGCCATCAAAAAGCTTGCAGCAATTAAATTGACGTACAAGTTGTCAAACTCGCACTTTTAATTGGGGTACAAACTCGGATCGAATCATTTGTCCGCGGACAGCAATCGCTTGTGTTTTAGATGCTTTTGAATATTGATGCGTGGAGATTTTTTCAGGCAAATGTATTTTTACGTTGTATTACGCGTCACGTTTAAAATGACATCTTTAAATATAAAATGTTGGCAATATATAAATATTGAAAAATTGTGCCTATTAATTTTCAATGTGTACACATTAATTATATATATATACAAATATAGAAAACATTATTTATTATATAATTATTAAGTTATTATATTTAAACTATTAAAATAAATAAATGGATACTTCTTATACGCGTTTAATTAAAAGTCACATTACAGACAAAATATTGATAAAAAAATATATATAAAATATATAAATACATTTATATTCCAAAAAAATAACCATATACATTTTTAATGTCAATTAAAAATATTAATTAAAATCAACATGCATTAATAATTGTATCATATAGTAACGAAAATTAATTGAAAGCTAGAAAATATATATATTTAGTTTTAAAACTTTTTTCAAATCATATGCACCAGTCCACATGATGCGCTTAAAAAATTTGATAGATTTGGGAAATGTTTTGTATTCCGTTTTTTCATATAGTATTTCTAAAATTGGGTTTCCAACTCGCTGCGCATTAGGGTCAGGGCAAACAGATTCCAATTCGGATTGCAGGCAATCGATTCAGCCAACAGTTGATATGCTCCTGTGATTACGATTTTATAAACAACAAAATAACTGAATCTGAATCTGTCAGCGACAGACGGCAAACGCGTCAAAATCTAAGTTCAACTGTCACAGTGGGTGCAGCCTCGGGCTACGAAAAAATTCATTTTTACCGTAAAGTGGCTCTTTGTATGGCGTACGCACTGTGCACTCATCAGGCAAAAATCAAGTCAAAAACGAGCAAAAATCAATGGCAATTTTGGCGTGGGGGTGGAGAAGTGGGTGGCTTTTTGGCGTCAAAGCATTTCATTTGGAGAAATTGCTAGTTAATTGGCGATTCAGCAAATACCATGCGTAGGCCAGGCCACCCTTGAACCTTACACCACTTACCGCACTGCCGCACTGCAGCACCGGGCCGTCGCCCCAAGCCCTGAGTGGTTCAGCGCGTATTGCCAAATCATTGTGTGTGGTGTCGCTGCAAACAACAATCAATTTTAATGAACGCCATTCATTAAAAAACTTTGCAGCGCGATAATCACAAGCGAGTGGGTGGATGGGCGCTTGACTCGGTGGTTGGCTGCTGGCTGACAGGTGAGTGGGGAGGGGTGAGTTGTGAGTGGTGAGTGGTGACGACGCGTAGAAGCCACTTAAACGGCGTTGATTAATTCGAAACCAAAAACTGACAGTTGCCACATAACAAAGGCACAAACCCGCCATTTGCCGTCACCTGCAGCTGCCTTCAATGTGTATGTGTGTGTGTGGATTTTAAAGGTGTGGCAAGTCCTCATATCTGCCTGGCTGACTTGGCGGTTTTGTTAGCTGACGCTCTGCAGGTTTTGTGTGAAGAAGCGTCATGTGCATATTTGCCACATCGTCAATTAATGTAGTTGTTGTTGCTGTTGTTGTTGTTGTTGGCACTTCTCCTGTTGTTGTTTGGTTTCTCCACTGCCACCGGGGTTTGATAAAGCAACAAGCTCAGTTTGTCAATTTCGAATGTCATATAAAGCGAGGCGTAAAATTATTTATTCATTTATGACAACAAATTGAAACCATGCCAAGACATCAGAGAGGAAACCCAGTTTAATCAATATGCTAGGCATTACTTTGCGCAATAATCTCAATTAAATTTCATTCAATTTAATGAATTAACATTAATTGGACATACAACATATGTGTAATCCTAGTGTTAATTATAAGTATAAATAGTATACATTTTAACAATAATGTTTAATTTTTTGTCGGTGCCTCAAATTATATTTTTATTGCAGTCTTTTATGAAAGTCAATGTTTAATTATCAACAGCATTCAGCAGTCTCTGCGAGATAGTGTCAGTACAGAGGGGGATTGCTTGATACATCTTGTATTTAATTTTATTTTTGTTACAGCTTTCCATTTGTGTCTTGCATCCATCCTTTTCCTCCTGCTCCGTGTAGATTTAATTAAGTCAGCTAGATTATCTATGCCAGTCAGTCGTACGCCTTCTTTTGTCAGCTTATCCGTCAGCTCTTTGTCAGGAATATGCTGATAAAAATCTCAGTTATTGGCCTCAGTATGGACCTGCCTACAACTGAAAAGGTGGTCAGTCAATAAGTCGATGGCAAAAATGTGGCTTGTTAATCTCAGTCATTTGAGTTTATACTTTTTTCATACATTATTGAATTAACCTGCGATGTCGAGGAAAGCTCCTACTGCGTGTTTGTTATGATGGAATGTTTTCTAGATGGTGTCGATATGACTTTTGTGTAAGCGTACTGGTTTCTTTATAACTTCCATAGGATGGCCTGGTGTTTAGTTCGATTGGCTCTTCCAGAGTTTTGTTCATAGTTTAGTCTCAGAAATGCATGTCTATCAAAACCAGCTATTGTATGACTTCAGACTTTATCTGAGTATCAATTTATGTGATGTGAACTATTTCTATCCAGTACTTGGCTTACTAGCTCGTACCTGAATAGATATTGTTAAAGTTATAATTTAATATATAAAAGTACATACACTTTTTCTATATGAACAAAGAAGAAACATACCACATAGAAGAGCAGAAAAAGAAACAATTTTCGAGCAGCTTTAATGTGGCTTGAAGCAACCGAAAATCACAACCCACAATCCGTGGGCTGTTAATCACACACCTATTGAGACGCGTATCTCACGTGTGCCGTGTACGTGACATATGCTTTGCTGAAGCATAGCTCAAATTGCCATTTCGATTAACAAGAAAACAATTTTTTCTTTTTTCTTTCTATGCTGTGTCCCAAATCAATTCCAGCATCGCATCCACAGACGAGAGCAGCGGCAACAGCCACAGCCACCGCCACCACCACCTCCACAGTCATCGTCAGATTCAGTGATGAGAGCGGTGTGGACACATCATCGTCGGCGGCTCGTGGGTTCCCGGGAGTGGCGACTCACGTGTCGTCCTTGTTGCCGGAGGTCAGCGCTCTGTCGGCGACTGGTGTCCTCGTGGAGCCCTATCTGGACGGCTATGCCACATCGAATGTGACCACGCAGATTGGAACCCATGCGTATCTGCCCTGTCGGGTAAGCTAGTATACCCTAATCAGTTATTCTTCCTCTTATCCTAATGGACTCCTGCTTATAGTAGTCTTTCATTATTACTGTTTTCAGTTTATTTGATTTGTATTTCATATACATACACAAATATAAATAAAGAGATTGCGTGCTAGGCTCTGCGTGCATGTTTTTATTTGTAATTATCAGCGACTCCTCTTCCTATTCCCCCCCTGTCCATTACCATCTCGTCCATGGAAAACACATTAAATTTTATTGCGTAAATATTTGCTGAACAACTTGAGGCACTCGACCATGAGGTGTGACCGCGTCGTGTATTTAACACAAAGCTCAAAAACAAATGCCACCAATTTATGCCGCAGGGCAATTCGGGAGGGGGTGGGCGGCGTCACTAGGGTCACTGTTTGCGCAGGTGTTTAAAGGTCAACGCTGGCCGACAGGCAGCCAAACATGCAAATTGTTTGCTTAGAAGTTGTAAATATTGTATTGCGCCCCCACCAAATGCAGAAAACAGAAATTAAATTTACACAAATTAGTTTTATGGCATCACGTGCTTTTTCCAAATTCAACAAATGATATAATATCCCTTGGGACGGTTTTAATTGAGCAAAGTAAGCACGCAGAGGAATTCCAGTAGATACCTAAAACAAATTGTGTAGTATCAAATAATCTTTGATAATTTATTATCTGTCTCAACAAGTACTATAGCTTTAAACAGAAGCTTGTTACTAGCGTAGAGTTACGTTACTAATTTCATATTCCTCAAACACAACTTCTAACTTTCAGAAATTAAAAACGACACACAAATAATTACTTTGAAACTTAAATTCGTCATTATGAGAACAATTATTTGTTTCTGTTTTGTAACACTTTTGATTATTAAATTTCTGAAAAAGTTTAAAATGCGTAAACAACAACATTACAATTTGTTATATAGTATATTATAATCAATTTTTGTGCACGAATTTGTAAAAATAAATAAATTAGCGAATTATTGAATTAAATTATTTAATATAAATAGCAATCAAATTCCATGATGCCGCATCTGTTTTTTATACAATACCTAAACCGAGCTGGTGTCTGAAGCCAATGTAATTATTGCGCACAGTCAAATTTGTATCTCGAACAAAGTCATCAATTTTTGGCATTCTAGGGCTTTGGAGCACACAAAGTAAGCACACTAGTAATTGGCCGCCAGGTCAAAGGCAAAATGAAATTCAAATTCTTGTGCGGCTCCCACACAAATTGTGGCCTCGGCCATTAATCGTGTGAAGGGCAACAGTCAGCAGGCAGCATGCGGCAGGCAGCTGCTTCAACTTTAAGCTGAGGCAAATATTGTATTAAATGCATGGAGCGAAGAACTTGGGCTGTAAGGTTGCCAACAAGGAACAATGTTAATTTTTCGTTGTCATGGTCAATTAAGTGCCAGCACAATGTAGACAGCTGGCGCACTCCCCACTCTCCGCCCCTCTTCGACCGTACAATTTGCAAGGAAAATGTAAAAGCTCGCATCTCAATGTTTGTCAATTACGGGTACTCGTAGCTATACTCACACTCGCACTCACACTAACACTCACACTCGCACCCATTCGTTTTACACTTTATGGCCAATGCTCGAGTCTTGTGGCTGCGTTGCATGAGGTTCTTTGTTCAGCTGCCGCTTTAAGTGGCACAGTTGAGCGACTCCTTGCCTCCTGACGAGGTACAGGCTGACCGGACGGGAGCGCCTTGCAAAATTGTTCTCACTTGTGCCCAGCCCCTGATGATGTCGGCTGAAGGACGTCAAGAGCAGCCTTTTGACTTCGCTCAGGTAGCAATTGGGTTGTTTAAAGTATTCCAAGCAGCAGCTTATTGTAATTCCTGCTTGTTAAGGCACACAATGAAAAAGAGTACACTGAGGCAAAAGCTGTGGTCCTCAAATAAGACTAATAAAATTCAACCAAGAATTAATGAAACTGACGGTTTTCGCTGTATATGTGTTACTTTGAATGAATGCAGATAAATAATGATGAATGAAATTAGGGGCTGGGTTCAGGATATCCTAGTATAATTGTAGCTAAAACACTTTTTCGAGTGTAGTTACAACTAATTAAATAACAGAATATTCGGCTCTAACCTTACCATAATTAAATCTGACACATGCACCTAGTGCCTAATGAGTCCATTACTGCCAAATTACAGGCCAGTACATATACCGGCAACTATGCGTAAGCTCGAAATCAATGCCAAAGTGTTGAATAGACAAAATAATTTACATGTAAATTTAACAAACCCAAATGCAGTCACATGTGCAATGCACATGTGTGTGTAGGTGTGTGTGTGTGTGTGTGTGTGTGTGTGTGTGTGTGTGTGTATGTGTGTCTAAATGCATTTTGAATTTACCAACTACGACACATTTCGATTATGTCAGATTGTGTGCTAGAGGAAAGGAGCAGGGGATGGGGGATGGGATTTGAAAAGAGGTTAGCTCTGGCTGACTGCTTGATAAGTTCCATGTTCATTTCGGTATTTAATTACATTTCAATGTTGTTCCTGTGTCTGCGATTTGTTTGCCAAGCATTGCATACATTTTGGCGCATTAATTTACTCTCGGTTTTAGCTGTGGCAAATTTGGTCTGAACAATTTGTAACCGCACCACCCCCCGCACAATTACTTGTTGATGCTGGCCCAATTCACATTTGAAGCCTTCAACACTGTAATTGCCGCAGGCTGTTCCTTTGTGTTGCTATAAATTAATTTAATCAGCTTCAAGTTGTAGCTTGGCCTTTATATCTAACTTTGAGATGAAATTGTTAGTTTATGTACAAATGCCTTTGGTGTACTCAGGGTAACTAAGAATAATAAGATGAATTAATGAATTAAACTATCTTCCATTATCTGTTTGGAAACCTACAAATTCATTTTAATCGCTTTTAATATGGAATTCATATTGGGGTGTGTCTTCAAAATGAAAGATATTTCGTATTTAATTATCTCACATCACATATTATAATTATGTAAATAAAACAGATACAAATAGCTGGTAAAATGATTAAAGTCTGGACTAAATCAATAACGATACAGAAAGGCGCTTCATCCTCAAAGTTTATTTATTATTTACCTATTTAAGTTTTGCAATTTCGATAGGTATCATTTTATTTAAAACTTCCATTAAAAAGCTTTTTGATTCAACATTTAAATGATTTTAATGCCTACCAAAATTTACATCATATGTGAAAGTAGTAGTTATATTTAATTATTATCATTTTTGTAATTCACAGGTAAAGCAGCTTGGCAACAAATCCGTTTCCTGGATTCGTCTACGTGATGGCCACATACTCACAGTTGACAGGTAATAAATGAATCTCAATTGCTGACAAAGGAATATATAATTTATAATACTTGGCAATAACGAAGCATTACTGATGCATGATCATGAAATACATAATTATTTCCATGAATGCAGCTTCAGCTGCATTTGAGGCACAAAGCGAATAGAATAATATGTAAGCTTCGATAGTACCAATATTACTTATGCTGTCTGGAATATTAATGACATATCGAAAATAATTATTTTCTCACTTTGCGCCCAAGAGTGTTATTTACTGTGGAAATTACACATATATGTATATTAACAAATTCCTATTTGCGATTCAATCGACTTATGCATTTATCAGTTTAATTCAAGGCATTCACTGTATTCCCTATAATTATAATTATTCTAGCATGTAACTTAAGCACATGTGGACAGACAGACGGACATACAGACGGACATGGCTTAATCGACGCGGCTGTTAATAATATATATATATTTTTAATGGGATCAGGGTACAAACATAGATTTAGAGAGATATTGGCACTTGAGCAGATCAAATAAGATTTTGGAATTTTCCAATTTTGACCAAAAATACATCAAAGCAGCCAAAAAAGAATTCTTGTATTATTTTTATCAATTTTGTTTTTATCGTTATTTCTGAAATCCACTTGATACAAAAACAATTTGCAGTAAATTGAATAAAGTGTGCCAAGTGGCAACATGTATTTCAATTTCAATCTGCGTGTCCAATAACAAGCCAACCATTGCGTCAGGTGAGTCCTCAATGAAGCCAGTTTTCTATGAGTGCGCACATCCTGGATGTGTGTGCAATGTCCTTTCGAACCCGTTCGTTCACGCTATCTCGCTTGCTCTCCTGCTCAGGTACGACATGCGAAGCGGAAACGCAAGTGTCTGCAATTTCACTGCATTTTTTGAAATCCAGGAAAACTTTACTACAAAGTGCCTTCGTCTCCAGCTTGGTCCTTTCTCTACATTTGTTTCTGTGTGTTTTTTTCTTCTTATTTTTTTGCTGGCTGCCCGCTGTTTTAGCCAACGTTTGCTGTTTTGGTGTGTGGGGGAAGTGGGGAGTGGGGAGTGGGGTGGGAAGCAAACATTTCCAGCTTATTACTTTGATAGAAAAGTAAAACCAATGAACCTTTTACATTAGATAAGGCGGCTGCCTGTTTGTCTGCCAAACGGATGAATGGCTGCTCCTGAATGAATGACTGTCTACAGCAAGGATATATGGGAACGGGCACACGTACTTCTAACAACAACAACAACAACGACAGCAACAACTGCGACTGCAACTGCAACGGGGAGTTGCTGCTGGGCGTGCAGAGAGGACCATTGAAATTAAGCCCAGATAGTGTCCTTACTGATTGCTTCCTGTGCCAGTCAGCCTTCCTGCACAGCCACTTCCGTCCTCAGTCGATTGTGTGCGTGTCCTTTCCTGCTCCAATGTCTTATGTCACATTTATCTAGAAAGTTTTCTTATTCTGCTGTGGCGCTGCGAAAGATGTCCTTCTGTCCTTCTGCGTTGCCATCACACATAATGGAAATAGATTTCAAAAACTTTCAGCCACTGCACGTTGCATTTGCCAGCATCCCCACCTCTCTTAGTCTGTGCCAGTGTCCTGAAATGTATATATTGTATGATAGCTCAAATGATGTGTTTACACTATCATATAAATGTCACGTGCTTGGCGCCTTTTGTTTGCCCGCTGGACGCATCCCCTGGAATTTATAGCATCCGTACAATAGATTACTTCTGGCCCGAAGTACACCCAAGACCCATACACATACACATACACATAGACACACTCACTCACAGACTCACACACAAATGCCCGACTATTCGGGTGAATCTGGGACTGGGTAATTACGGTCAGGTGTTGCTTGACTACTTGCTATCGGTAATCTTAGCACCTGGGATGCATGTCATTTATTACCAGGGGGACTACTTAATACACACAATACACACACACACACAACCCTCGCATTGACCCTTAGTTATAAAGGTATGTAAACTATAGATGGTAATTAAGCAAATATTTATATTTGAGAGCTGAATGAAACTTCTTGTTATGGATGACATTTATAGGGAAAACTGGTTTCATTGTACTTTGCAATGATTCATAAATTGTTTTATATTCATTAATTAGCGTACAAATTTATATCATACACAATATTAAAACTAACAATAGAAGTATAACTCCATTCATAATTTCAATTATGAACTTTTTTTAATGGCTTTCTTTATCATAAATAATCCTGTTAATAAACTCACCTTTAACACTTCACAGACCAGAATTTGTATTTAATTATTAAAACAAGTCAAGAAAAAATAAAAAAATATTTGTATAAAATATTTACCGTCTAAATGCTGTCTTGGATATTGCAACAGAGTGTCTAACATTTGGTCCCCTTAATATATGGTCCCATTACCATTAGCCGTGACCATTAAATATCAATTAAAAACTTTTCAATTAGCATACAATAATAATAATATAAAATCTCCATTAACTTTCATCTTTTTTCACCTTTTATGACCAATGCCTTTAACACATATAAATATGTATGTATGTATAATTCTACTATTTTATGAACACGTATTTTTTATTTATTTGCTGAGTTCTTTTTATAGTAGTAGTAGCATTTTATGCATCTAGAATCTAGAATCAGAAACTCAGAACGAAACTTTTATTTTATGAAGCCTGTTCTCTGTGCCTTTTGAATGGCAACATAAACTGCAGATGAAAACTTATGTTGTTACGGGTCGCTTTCTGACACTTGTCCATACCGGACAAGCGCAAAAGAAATGCGGGCAAGGAGAGCGCGGGAGGCTATGGAATGTTGTAAAAATATGGAAAATAATGTCGGAAAAAAGTCAACGGAACAAGGCAAAAACTTAAAAACGAGATGAAAATTATAAAGTAACTACAAAATCTGGATAAGAAATACGGTCGTAGTGCAGTTAGAAAAGAAAAAGGAGAGCACAGTGGCGGAAGAGGGGGGGGGCGCATGGCTAAGCAAAAAAGGGGGGCACAAAGGAAATGGCAAAAGTCATAAAATGTCGAGTTTTACGAGTGCAAAACGCAAGGGTCTAATCTGGGTTTAGTATCAAAACTTGTTAGCGCAGGGGAAAGGACTGAATGAGGGAAAAGGGAAAGCGAGAGCGACAGGGAGAGGGAGTGGGAGTGGTAGTGGGAGAGGGAGAGGGAGGAGGGAGAGGCAAAGCGAAGTCAAGAGTTTGAAACCGAGTGCCTAATAAGCAATGTCAACGCATGTGTGCGATGGGCGTGGCGTGGCATGGGCGCATTTAGTTGCTGCACGTTCAACTGGAGACGGAAGCATTTTTGCACTTTGTGCAAATGGCAGAGGCAAATTTCCGGGTGAGCGCCGCACAAAAATATTGCAACAATGACATTAAATGCAACTTATTTCAGTGGAACCCTCCCCCCAACCATAAAAACCCCTCACCAGTCGACCGACCACCCACTCATTTGCATGGTGGCTATTGTTGTTGCTTTTGCAAGAGTCCATACAACAACTTTGTTGTTGCCTTGTGGGAGTTGTGCTGGCTGGAGAGGGGGAAAAGGGGGTAGCGTAAGCGAGGGGGCAGCTGTTTAAATGCCGCAACTAAATAACTTTTAGTGTCTTTTGAGTGGCCATTAGCAGTGGAGCTTAGCGCGTAAGTGGGCCTGTTTTTATTGCCGCTGCTGTTATTGTTGTGGTTGTTGTTGTTGTCTTTGTGCCACTCCCAATTGCGAGTGTTGCACATTCTCCATGCAACGCAAATGCCGCACTCGGTTCCAGTTGGCTAAGTGTCCTGATCGTGTATAACTTTTGAACAGCTTTCTGCATCTTTGTACTCGTATCCTCTTTGAAATTTGCTAACTGAATAACCCATAGCTCTATTACACTTTCTTGTAATCCTTTAAATTTAAGAAGCTTACCTTTTTAAAGGCGTTGACCGACTTACATTTACACTTATAAGTAAGAAAGGTCGCCAGGCTCCAGCAATAAAAAAGGATTATATAATCGTTTACAAAACCTATATATCAAATTGGTCGTTGTCCTAGTATTAAATTACATTTTGCTTTGGATCTATACTTATATTTACTACAAAAAAGGATGTCCTTTTTAAAATCAATGAAATTTAACGAAGTTTTTAGCTTTGAGTACAAAACGAGAGTTTACATTTTAAAAATGCCAAGGCCCATAATCAATTTCAATAAAATATATATATTAATATGGTTTTCATTTCTTTTAATTCCAGAGCGGTCTTCATTGCGGATCAACGCTTTCTGGCGCTGAAGCAACCGGATAAATACTGGACACTGCAAATAAAGTACGTGCAGGCGCGGGATGGTGGCACCTACGAGTGCCAAGTGTCCACGGAACCCAAAGTGAGCGCGCGCGTGCAGCTGCAAGTTGTCGGTAAGTCATGACGGCCTTGGACAAGGACATGGACATGGACACGGACACGGAAACACGGACAGGGACACACAGAGAGCTAGTCCTTGTCCTGCTGCAGGCCAGAGCATGCAATTAAAGCATAATATGAAAGGTCAAGAATAACGAGCACATGAATATACATACATATATATGTATATATATATATATATATGTGAAAAGTTTTTGGTCTGCACTTAAGGGCCTTGGCCCAGGGCCACGTTAGGCATGACTGCACCAGCGCCATAGCCAGACAATCAAAGTGTTGTGGTACAAAGGGGCAGAGCAGGGGTGGGGCGGCCGGATCGGTGATTCCTAGCACATATGCCGAGAGCTTTGCATCTTTCATGTGGCTGATGCATTCGCAATTGCTCACAAAATTGCATTCAAATTGCGGTGGCTGCTCAGTCACCATTGAAACTCTTCTTTCTTTTTTTTGACCACTGCACTGAGAAATGTTGCCCAAGTTTTTTAACGAGAAAACTTTTATGTGAGCTGCTCTTCTTGGGTTTGTTAAACACACACAAGCACATACAATTTAAGGCCCCAGCAAAAAAAGTTAATTAAATTTCATGTTTGAACTTAGACCGCACACACACACACACAACACACACACACACAAAGCACACAACAGCAATGACCAGTGTAAATGGTTTGGGGTGAAATAAAAGTGCACAGAAGGCTGTGATCGCTTGTAATTGACAATAAGTGCCTTCTGGACTATTGTCAATAATTTAAAGAAGGAAACTGTTCATGTTTTGATATTTAAAATTAAAAGGTACCTATGGCAAAATACTTAAGAACTTGTGGATCACAGTCGAGAGTACCTAAATCAAACTGAAAACTAACAGTAGTTCTGCCACCGATTAAATGCTTTCAAGACTTTAAAATTATCTGGTTTTAGTTGTACCTAGCTTTCCGCTTTGCTCTCGATGATCATTTTAAAATAATACTATAATAATATATATGCAAAACCAATATCAATATCAAAACCAATTACACAATTTTCAAAACTAAAAATAACTTACATTTCGATAACTAAATTGACTATAATTTTATACAGCAAACACTCTTGATTTAATATATACCAAGATAGCGATAAAAAAACTTAACCTAAAAAGCCAACAGACGACGCAGGAACCGCGCAGACTCGATAATGCGCTGCCAAAAGTGATTTTCGCATTTCCGGTTGAGCTAATTTGTATGCTAAGCACTTGGACCCAAGTGAGTGTGTGTGTGTTGTGTGTGTGCGCCATAAGCCAAAGTAGGGTGACTAACAGCGGGACACCACTGTAATGTGGCACGTCAAGGCAACAGCGGCGCCCAACAGGTATCCCCACGAATGGGAAACCCGTGCCAAATGGGAGGGGTATATTATGTATGCGCGGCCACATTTTGCGATAATCTAACGACAAGTTGAACGCATAAAGGATTTCTATGCGTTCCCAAACCGAAACCCGAATACAATAGATTTGGGTGCTGCCCTGCGGCAAGATGTGTGCCTTTGTCTATTGGCGAGCTGTGAACTGCTTTCCTCGCCAGAACCAGGACTGGCAGCCACCATTATTTGCAGTCATTTGGCACTGCGCCGCAAACTCATTGTCCATTTCCAACTTGTCTTTTCCGTTTGGTACGCTCAGCAAAAATATGACATTGACTTTAAAAAATCAACACAGTTTTATTTGCCAGAAAAAGAATTTTTTAAAAATCAGTTAAATTGAATTCACATAAAGTAATCTTATATCTAAATTCCTGAAAATTTGATTAATAAAAAAGGCGTTCCTTGCTTTCAGAGCATAGTCGCTTTAAAGTTGCCTTAAAGTTGTAATTTGGGTCATTTTATATAAACCTGATTTTTAGACAAAAGGTTGAGCAAATTTTAATTCTGGATTACATTTTCACTTCTTAGAAATCCTTTTTTGTTCGAATACATTTTCTGGTTTTTGAGGTGATTTTAATCTTGGGAAACGTTTCTGATTTCTTGGCCATTTTTTTGCGTGTAGCTGGATGAATGCTTGGTTTGGGTTGTTGAATGTGGTGTTCACTTGGTTGCCATAACCATTATCGCCAGCACCTAGTTTCCTAGTTCCCAAATGCTCCTTTGCAGCCTTCTCATTCTTTTCTTTTTGCATTTTTATTTTTTTTATTTTGTGCCTTGCCATGTAATTTGTATTTATTGCATCGTTTTGTCTGTGCAAACGACTAAAACTCCCTTTGCATGTTGTCGATTTGTGCCTTCTCCTCCTACCGCTCCTTACCCTCTCAACCCTCTATATATAGCTGAGCCTGTCTGCTGGACCTGGACCAAGTGGCGTTCATGTTGCCTAGCACCCAACTTGGCCCAATTGCCAATGTATTTTATGCTTGGCTCCGTTTGCTGTTGCCTGATGCTTGATTTCTGAGCCCTCTTGGCCATTGGCTCGTTGGGGTAATGGGATCGTAGTTTTCGGTCAATTTGTTATGCCAATGCGTGCACGTGTGTGTGTGTGTGTTGTGTGTGTGTGTATGAGTGCGAATTTGTTTTCTTTGTTGTTGGTTAAAATGTCAGTTTCTTTGGTTTTGGCTCATTTACTTGATGTTTTTTGCCGCACAATGGCCAAAAAGAAATCAGCAGTGGACAAAGATTTGAAAACGTTTCGATAATTGAATTAACAACCAATTCTAAAAGATTAGAAGAGTTAGAGTTGTGGGTTTACAGACCGAAACTGAGCACAACAGTGTAGGTAATCGATGCGCTTTCAATATGAGCATTTTTGAGGAGCTACGCCAATACCCTATATATGCCTATATCTTTAATTTTTTCATTTTTATAAATATTTCTAAAAGCTTTCGACACATAAAATCAAATTTTCTCCCACTGTGGATACATACACACTCACAAACACCCACAAACATGTGAAATGAATAAATTTTTTTCTGCATCATTGAACGACAAACTAGATTTGGTTTTATGAGATTTGTTTTTCTGCTCATCGCGTTTGGCTTCCAGCTTCTTTTTTCTTGATTCTCATTCATTTGCTCTGTTCGTCTGCTTATTTAATTTGCTGCTAATCTTGTATAGTCAACGCCAATTTCGAAGGGAGCTATGGTTAGCAGTAAGTGTTTTTGGAGCGCCGTTTTGGGCGTTTTCTTTTGACGCTTTCGGTTTAATCTCGCCATCAAAAGTGACAATTTCGACGTAATGTTTACGGGCAGACGCAGCCTTTGTAAACGGATTGGCTGCACATTTGAAATTCAACTAATTTCCCTAAAAGCATTTCGCCATAATCCCAATTAATTTAAGGTGCTGTAATTCGTTTCACACTATTCGCTCTTTGCTTCAGTATTCCTTTGTCTGCATTGTATTCAGTTGAGAATTAGCTGAAACTGTGGTTACCGCCTTTCAAAGTTTTCTTGCTGTTCTTTCTTTGAACAAGCGTCCTTTTCAGCTTGCAGGAGTGAAAACAGCAGATCCATTTAGAATCACAATGGGCCACATCAGGCCTAACTTAAGCTTGTGGCTTTGAGGTTTTGTTGTCGCCTATCGTGTTATCACTTCAAAAGGTAAACAGCCTCAAAATTGAAGAACACATTTGACCAAAAATGGTTAAATTTATAAAAAATTAAGCATACTATTTTGCTAATGGTTTGGTTTTTTCAATTAGAGAGCATGTATTTTCTATACTTACCGATGTGGGAAATTGTTTAAGCTAACCAGACGATAATTAATCTTTCGCCCATGTATCTCCGTGAAGAAGAAGCGGTGACGAAAACCGACGACAGACCAACAAACCAACAAAAGAGAGAGCATTCGAACCGAAGAAATTGTTCAAACCAAATATCTTTAACTACAACTCTTAAATTTTAGGTTGTAAATCCAGCTTCTGCTATGGTTTTACTACAGAGGAGTTGGAAAAGATTAAATTTAGTTTTTCACAAACCAAAAATAAAGAAGGAAAGAGACAGGACTTGCACTGGGAATAGGACTGGGATTTGTGGTTAAGGGACGCTAGCTAATAATATTGCATATGCTTTTAGCAGTGGCGCGCATATTCAGTCAAGCAACTGGAAAACTAACATGCACAACTCGACGATTTTGACAAGCTGACACAGTTTGGTGTCAAACCAAAAAGCGAAGAGCCCGCACACACACAGCAAACACACAGCACACACACACAAACATCCATACGCGCAGACAGCAAGCATTTTGTGTAAAATTCTCTTCAAATTCATTTTGCACAATTTTGTGTGTGTAACAGCATGAAAACCCGGCGTATACGTGATTTTGTTGAATTTGCAAGCGCACGTCGCCTTTGGGCAGCAGCAACTGAGGGGGTTGGGTTAGGAGTAGAGGTAGCCGTAGCGGTAGCGGTTTAAGAACAGTCCGTGTGTGATGTGTAAATGTATGTGCCAACATTTTCAACTTTCCTCTATGTATTTTTTATAGCATACGAGCTCGCATTTTGACACAACTTGCAACTTGCAACATGTAACTTGTAACTGGCTGAGGCATAGTTTGTTATGCATGTGCGTGTCTGAAGCGTGCTGCGTTGAGTGAGGGTGGGTGGGGGCAGACATTGGAATCAGTAAGTGAAAAATTGAAAAGTGGATTTGCCAGACCCGCTCCCAAAAAAGGTGCGCAGATTTACGTGTGCGACGTGACCAGCAGCTGTTAATTCAATAGATTAGCGCCAATGTCACAATTTCACAGAGACACGCGCCACATTTTCCATTGAGTTTCCCTCATCATCAACATCAGCATTCACAACAACAACAACAACAACAACATCATCATCTTCATGATTACAATTATGTTTCCTTTTGCTTTCCGTTACAGTTCCTCGCACTGAGATACTTGGCGAGCCGGATCGCTATGTCAAAGCTGGTAGCAATGTCGTCCTGCGGTGCATTGTGCGCGGCGCCTTGGAGCCGCCAACATTCATCATGTGGTACCATGGTGCCGAGCAGCTGGCCGCCGATTCGCGACGCCATCGCACGCAATTGGATCCGAATCTGCCAGAGGCCAGCGGCGAGGGTCAGAGCACGGTGAGTCCCAATTGTTCCCTTGTTGGTTTTAATTTAATTACACTTGATTTCGAATTGCTACTTGCTGTTTCGTGTGCCCACGTCCGTGTCCTGTGCGTTCTTCTCCGTCTCTCTCTCTCTCTCTCTCATCTCTCTATTTCGCTCTACATGAGCGAATTAGAATATTATTTCAGTCGCATTTATGTGACATTCCCGGCCACGCCCCAGCAAAGTCTTCAAGGCATGCCAGCAAATTGTAACTGTCCTTTGCCAACGTGACTCGCACACTCGTTAAATATTTAGCTTACGTGTCATAGACTTGACATAAGCGTGGCCTCATCCTGAAATCTCCATTGCAGCTTAGATTTTCTTCTCTTAAGTTTTTGTTCATGCGATAAGTAAAATCATCTTTTCCCATACATATTTAAAAACTTGTATTTTCTTGTTGCCCTTTAAATCGGACATTTGCAGATCGGCTCATTAATCATTGAGTCGGCCAAGAAGCGTGATACTGGCAATTACACTTGTAGCCCGTCAAACAGTCCCAGTGCGACGGTAACTCTGAACATTATAAATGGTAAGCGAATAGAAAAACATTTGTATTAAAGATAAAAACTGTTTAAAAATGTGTTCAATTTTTATATAACATCCTTTTTTTAAATAATATTGAATATATTTTTTATGTTGTATGTTTGTATGTTCAACTCACAATTAGCATTATATATATTTTAATTATATATATATCTTTTTATTTTTATTAATACAAATAATAAAAATATATACAAATATTTTGTATTTATTTTGTATTTTATCGGTGAAAAAATGCGTTTTAATGAATTTATTTTCGCGTTTATTGAGGCTACATTTTATTTATACTTTTAGGGGAATCATCGGCATCTGCGGTGACGTCATCGGCACCAATTACACGGGCGTATACTGTGTGCATCGTGACATTGCTTCTCAGTGTTATCCTCATTGGAGTTAAGCATCGCACATGACAAGTTGAGGTTACAATCAAATATAAAGAGATTTAAGTTAAATACTATGAGAACTTGCGAGCTACGAGTTTAAACAAAGCAGCCATTGGCTTTAGTAAAGAAAATATGCAGCCATCAAAAAATATAAATAAATAAACATTATAAAAAAATACAAGAAAATATATAGAAATAAATAAACAACAACATCTTGATTTTATCTGCTAACTAATATAATAAGGATAAAAAAAGGACAGAAGTTTGTGACAAGCTTCAACGGAAAAGAAAGCAACAAATTTGAAAGTTCTAAAAACTCTTAGTAACTAGTCGTAAAACTTTAGAAATAAGCGTACATAGTATATGATATTATACATATACATACATACATACATATATCTCCATATACATAAATATGCATTTATATATTTATCTGATTTTCATTTCGGTATAGTATGTGGAGAAATACGAGTATGTTTGCATAAATGCATATACGTAAATATTTACGCAGCATAAAATGATATTGCATAGATATTCTTATCAGCCACCGTATGACAATTTGGATGGGAGGAGCGGCGTTGGTGACTCCTGGTCCAACCAAACCAAAAATTATATTTGAAATTTTGCAATAAAACGCTTGCTCTTTGGCAACTAAAATGTGTTTTCATTGCAAAATATTTACTCATAGTTGTCGGATAAAGACAGAGAGCAAAAGAACAAGAGAGGGGAGGTATTCTGCATTATTCAATAGGCCCTCAAATGTCCTTTGCCTGGTTTGTCTTCTATACAATTTCTGCATTGCAATTGAAACATTTCAATAACTGACTCACTTGCTGGGCATCGGTTAATTTATTGGAGAGCGCAAATCAATTTTAGTTTAAAACTGAGCTTTTAAATCAATCGTACGGATTCCTGTGTCGTTCTACTCAGAGGTTTTCAATAAAGTATTTATGGTATATAATCTGAATTTTAAATGCTTTCCAAACAGTGCAAATGCAATTCAGGCGCTCTTCAAATCAATACTTTTTTCCCAACAATATTTGCATGAAATGAATAGATAATTTTTGTGCCATAGTTCAACTCAATTTATGTTATTTGATAAGTCATAAATATTTTCGAAGCAATATTTTGCTTGCCCTTATCTCACAATATAAACTCGAAAACATGTGCGAAACAATTCAAATTTACATACATAATTGCTCAAGAGCAAAAAACAATTTGATAGATATAAATATGAAAATAATTGATTGAGAGGCTCGCATCAATTTGTATGTAAGCATTAAGGGCTAAGGTTTATCTGTATATATAAATGTATTGTGTAATGTAAAACAAGCATGTACATTAATTGATTATTCAAATATAACAAATATAAAAAAAAACATATAGCACACAAGCTGAGAAATAAATGCAGAGTATTCAAAATACTAATGAATTGCATTTAAAATGATACGAAAAAATCTCATGAAATATGAAGAAAAAAGGATCGTTGTGAAAGCAGCAGGCGAATTGCATAAACTCATATTTATTTACTCACTCAACGTCACTTTTAGTTATGCAAGTAAAAATATACTGATATAATAACAGTTTAATAACAACAAAAAGTTCATAAAATTACACAATATAATAAAGTCGCTGGCGTTGTCTGACGGTTTGAAGAAGAAACTGCAATTAAGTGGAAATCTAAAGAGCCAAATGAAAAGCCAAAAAGTAAAAACACAAAATAAAAATTAAATGCTGAACTGCAATTAGTCTCTGCGCAACAACTTAAAGTCCCAATAATCGATTGTTTACTAATAATACTCAATAAAAAAATATAAATATATGCATACTATATGCATGACAATTGGCGTCACGGGGCGTATGAGTAGCCTGTCCGTCATTAATTAAATCAACCACACAAGCAGCTGCGACTAAATGAGGCAACACTGTGGTTAACAGCCTGTGGCGCCGCAGAAATTTCTTTTTTGTTTTTAAACCCTGCAAATAAACACGTATGAAATGTTTGTGGTCTTTGCGGTCAGCCGTCTTTGAGCTGATGCAAACAAGTTAAAACATTTAACACCTTTTATTTCGAGATGCAAACCCTTTCATCGAAATCCATCACATAGTTAAATATTTAATATAACATCCGTTTAAATGTTGAAACATGAATTTTAGCTGTAAGTCAAGTCGAAATGATATCGAAAATACTTCAAAACGAAATCAAAATACATTTCTAAGCTCTTAAGTGTTTTTCATAAAACTAATTACATGTGACCCAAGGCCAGCTTAGTCACTAATACTAAATTAAAGTTTAACCTTAATAATCGTAACATCATAATTTAATCGAAGCATGCAAAATGGTAAAACTGAAGTTGTTTCAGTTCATAAGCAAATGTTAAAAATACATATTTGTAAATAAATGAAATAGAGAAAAAAAACAATATAAAACAATATGAAAATACATTTTAAAATACATATACACCATACATATACAGTTATGTGCAAACATATAGCAAAACTACATTTAAGTACCAACTAATAACAATAAAAACAAGTACTATATGTAAACAAAAATAAACTATGTGAAACTCTCAACTGAGAACATTTATTGCATTAAATAAATAATAATCTGAATAATAAACAAAGAATGTCTAGTATTATTGCTACTATTTCTTTATTTATCAATTGTTTTTTTATTGTTTATTTTATTATTTATTAATTATATTAGTATGTATCTTATTTCTCACAACAGTAGAGAGTCAAAATCGACAAACTTGGAGCTATAGTTGGTGACATTTTAAGAAATTTATTACTGGTAATCTTCCCAATAGAACACACTTGGTCGATTAATAAACTTATAGTGATTTATTGAAAAATGTATACAATTGTTTTATTTAAAATATAAAAACCGTAGAAAACCTAAGGTTAATTAAAATATTTCAAGTAAAAAAATAAATACAATATTTAAAAATATTAAAAATCATATATTTTGAGTAAATATATGAATATATGAATATGGTTATAACTTTTATAGTTATTAGGTGAAGTATAATGTGAAGAATATGTGTTGTTCCAGCTAAAAGAAACCCAATTTAAACATCATAAGATTTCATGCCGTATTTATGGGAAATACTCACAAGTATATGTAGCTATATTGCAGTTTTATTGGCTGGTAGCAGTGATTTTAATACGGATGCAATAATAGTTTGACGTGACTGACTGTCGATGGCACAACCACGCACGACCACGATCATGTTGGAGTTGTTGTTCCCATATGCCATCAATTGACCCACGGCATAGGCGACCACCTCGGCCGTCTTACGGGTCATGACAAGGGCCGGGACCAGGCTGAAGGTGAATGGCTCCATGCGCTCCCCGTTTTCAACTAACTGACCGACTATGGCTTCGGCCAGCCCTTTGGCAATGGCGTATGTCAATTCATCATCAAACGTTATCCCTGGCTTACAATTGTCGACGGCATTCTGCAAGAGGCGTCGTGTTATGTCTGGTGTGTCAATCGTGAAGGCCGACGTGATGCGACGCCCGTTCCTAGCCACGGGCATCTTACAAATCTTATTCGAAAACGACTTATAAATCGAGTACTGTGTGGCTATATCCAAATCAATCAGAGCCACAAATCCGCCCATGGGATAAATCTGTGTATTCATGTTGTAGCCATTGTTCTCTACCGCCTCGGATTTGATGATCGAGCTCTTATATATTCCATGGAAGCGAGACTCGAGAGTGGGTTTGTCTGGTAGACATATAGCGGATCTAGGCGCTGTCTCCAAATTTGTACATGGTACGTTGTTATTCATGTTTGCCCTATGAATTAGAACAAATATTTTTGTATTGTCTTAGCAACTTTCCAGATGTTTTACTCACTTGTTATTATATGGTGATCGATATAGATATTAGATTAAGTCTTCGGCTGCCTATTTTGCATTGAAAAATACGATTAACCCGTCTCAAATTGGCCACAGCATAAAAGCACAGCTTTCCATATGTTCTGTTAATGCCAAATATCGATAAATTAATTGGGTATCGATAGTAGCTAATTTTACTGTCACCTTGTCACTGTCGTTGTTCGATTAATCACAAGTATTGAAATCGCACGATTTATCGTAATTATATAATAGGCATTGGGAAATCATTTTGCGAATGCACATTCAATTTTGAAGACCGATTCCTTTCACAAAAGTTCATTTTAGTTTAGTTACGTGAACATGTGAGTGGCAAGTTGGTAACTAAACAGATGATTGCGTTGGGTTGATTGGTGTTTGCTTAATATAGAATAGCCAGTTTTTACAATGTCCAACATACATGTCTTACATTTACATACTTAACATTTCTTGCATCCAGTAAAAATAAAGAAATCAATAAATTTCTAATTGGAACTTTTTGTGATATCGATAAGAAATATAGTATTTTGTTTTAAAATACTGTAAGCATTCGGGAATACAGTCGTTATTTTTGAAAAGTTCCGTAATTTTCCCCAATGGCAAAATGTCAAAAAATTACGAAAAATTATAATATTCTTTCAAATGGATTTCTTTGTAAATTCAAAAGTTCACATGCAATGGTTTGTATATGTGTGTAGGTCCAGGCTGTGAGCTCAATGCGGCGAGTCTGTCCAAGGACTTTGGGCAATTGCGTTAAAATCAATGCTGTGCAGCAAGGTCGAAAATGGTCAAAAGGATGCATTCCAAATATCTAATAACGCACTGAAGCAATACTTGTCAACTAGATGTGTGTATATCAACTTTAAAATTAAGTTTGCTACTTCTATGGGAGTACTTTGAAAGGAGTATTGAACTTTCAAAGTGTATATATTATAAATTGGAGATATCTAAATGTTTCGCTGCACCAAATTGTATTTAAACTAAAACCAAAGTGTATTCAAAGCTTTGCCTTGAACAACAGTTCTCTTATTGATGTGATTGAATGAAATTGAAGCAGTTTGATTGAAAATTTCAATAAAAGAAATGCGCGCTGAAAAGTTTAAGTTAAATAAAACCAAAAACCAATGCGGCAACTATTTAGATAGATGGCTCTCGTGCTCCATTTAGGAAATTGAATATAAACAAAAATAGTTTAAGTTAAAAACTAAACGTAGTTAATGGCTAAGTATATTAATAATAAACAAAACAGGTAGGCGGTGGCATAAGTTTTTGTGGGCGTGGCTTAACATTTGAAGATGTTTATCAGTAATCTGACTATCAACTTTGGTGACCCTAGCTATACAACTCAAATTATTCACAGTATCCTGAAGGGGTTGACCGCTAAAATCTGTTGACTTGAGCTCTTAACTTGTGGGAGATATCGATTTTTAGCGAATTGTGGGAGCGGAAGGACGTGGCCAAGTATACATTCCAAGTTTAAAGTCTCTAGCCTTAACAGCAAAAAAGCTGCACAAAACTAATATTAAAAGAAAGCTACAACCAAAGCAAAGCTATAAATAATCCTTGGATAAGAAAAGTCTCGCCTTGCGAATGATCAATTTAATGCCTTTCACATTGCTGTCCAACACATCCTAAAGAATAAAGCCGCCTTGCATTTTGAACTTTGACACAACGCATTCAAATACGGTAATATGCCCCACAGAAGCTGCATAATTTTCTAAATGAGAACTAATGAGTGCACATTCAGGCTAAAGGAAGCTGGCAAAGAATGCTAAGGCAATGAAAAACGACGAGTTCCGCAGGCTGCCTGGACGACTCAGGAGTCTTCCTTTTGTGTTTAGAACAGGGTCAAACTAAGTAGGAAATGCAAAGTGCATTCACATTTTGATTTCATTATTGCCTCTCACTAAAAATTCTGACTTCCGTGTGCAACCTGGACGTATGCACCCTTCGCCACTTGCCCTTTCACCACAGCATGATCCCAGTTTTTGTTTGAAGGCATTCTATGGCGCCTATTATGTGCTTTGACTCTTCTGGAGGACATCAGGACGTGAGCTACTGCCTATGGAAAGCAATGCTGTAAAAGTGCCGCAGCCTTTGCCACAGACGTCGAGCCCCTTACGACGACAGAAAAACCCCATTTCAATGTCTGGGTGCTAAACTTTTGGGTGTTAGTGTAAGTTGGGCGCTTTGTATGAAATCTGCGAGGCTTGAAAGAGATTTGCGTTTAGTGAAAGGAAGCGATTTAGCCAACTACTAAATATCTATTCAGAGATTTTTGTGGTGTTTTTCTTTGGTTGCTCGGAATACAGACTTTAGTTTATGCAAAGATTGATAGAAACGTGGCCAATGCAGTTTGTTGGCAGAGTTTCGAAAGTTCGGAAATATTTAAACAAATTTTGAACAGAGACATAATTTCTACAGTTATGACTTAAATGTTACTATCAAATACGGTAAAAATCATACTGAACATACTTAAAAGCAATGAAAACTGAAAAGTATCAAAGACCTATTAAAAGAACCCAAGTTCATATTTAACCATAAATCATATAAAGCAGTAAAGAAATCCTGTCATATAAAAAGTGTGGCTGTAAAAGCTCAACTCTCGAAAATTATGTGAAATTCTTCGATGGGCTTTTCGGTCACCATTTCTTCAAGATGTTTGTCTCATCCCCAATAAAAAATCACCAAAAGGAGGAAGCATGCAACACCGCACAGGCTGTGAGTAAACAAGGACAAAGAACACTGGTCTGAAGGTCGCTGGACAGAAGAACGAATTTCCGTCCGAAAAAGTTCCAGTCAAAAGTTCTGCATGAATGGCAAAAGGGATTAAAGTTTCGGCAACACCCCTTATAGAAAAAGGGTGCCCAACGGAAGCTCAAAATGGTGACACCGGACATGAAATAATTTCAATTTTGTGCATTTCCTTGCGCACCAGATTGGTTCAAGAAGGCACAAGTCAAGGAAAATTATTAAAACTGAATTTACAATTTTTATAAACTTTTGCCACACACAACTTTGAGTTGCTAGCACTCACTTTCTCTCTTTCTTTCGCTCTCTCATTATTTCTCACACTTGAGTTAGTTACGGTTGTTGCTGGTAAAATGTATCCTTCTGTGTCCTCCTTCTGCCTCCTCCCTTGAGTTCACCCCTTCTGTCTGCTTGTCTCTCTCTCTCTCTCTCTTTCTTTCTCTCTCTCTTCTGGGTTTTTAAAACCGCAAAGTGGCGCTGCCTTTGCAGTACTTGGCTCAAATGTCCGCTGGGAATGAGGCGTCATTGCTTTACACTTTTCTTCTAGCGCTTTTCATTCATTTAATTTGGGTCCTGCCAGCAGCTCCCGCTTCTTAGCTGCCACTCAAGGCGAATGGTGGCGGGTGCTGGCGGGGAGCGACCAACAGATGGCACTTGGGTATTTAACGTTCACTAATGCCCCGAAGCCGCTGCGGTGTAAATGGGGCGTGGCTGCTAGCCGCAGTCACACTCGCAGCGGACCCGGCACCCGAAAAACGAAGGCGACAGTTGGCGGCCGTTTCCTAATTACAAATCAGCGGTGGCGCCCGAAAAGCAGCGCACAAAATATCCTTGCAGCAACATAAAAAGAAGAAAAATAACAGAGAAATTACATTTTTTTTTCAGCTCTCTATTTTGTTGTTGCTTTCTTGCGACTTTCTGGGTCAACAATTATGCAAAATACTCTTATTCGCGGCGCAGACCGTCGCATTTATCTGTCCCTTTGTTTTGTGGACCTTAAGCAAGGAACGACCTCCATTCTGCCCAACCCCGCGACCAAAAGCAACGGGGACCTGCGCGCATCCGTTTTATAATTAGTTCGCTGCCCTGCAACACAAAAAAAGGCGAAGCAGAGAAGAAAACTGTTTCTAAACGAGACCTACTGATTTAATTGCTTAAAGTTTGCCGAGTGTTTCGCACAATTGTAGCCTTTTTACCAACCTCCCAAATACGGCCTTGACTTCCACTTATGTGATTGATTTGGCATTCTAAGAAATACTAATGGTAAATCAGCATAATAGAAAAAACAAATTATTATTATTAATACAAAAAAAGAAATAAAAGTGCTTGAGTCAAGAGTGCCCGACTAGGAGATACCCTCACGTTTATTCATAATTATTTATCTGCATTCATACATCGGAACACACACACATACACACATACAAACACACGCTGCGCGCTTGTTGCAATTGCTGTGCTGTTTCTTCTTCTTCCTTTGGCCCATACCATGATACTTCTTTGTTTATTGTCCGATCTTTCTACGACATATTTACAGCAACGGCTGTCAAAATGATATCAGCCGTTTTTATTTATCTTCCACGTAGCGTCTATATGAAGGATGAAGTTCAATCGTAGCGCTTATGTGGCTTATTGGGTTAAATGTTTATTCTGTTTGCACACTTATCTTGAATTGAATATATGATGATGGTTATGTGACACATACGTAAACATACGTAATACGCATTACGTTTAATCTGAAGTGTCTCAAGGATCCCAGATTAAGAAAACAAACTCATATATATGTATATGATAATGCTTCCTTCTCTGTTATACGATTTCTCTAAATCAAATTATTTTAAATATGTAAAAGTAGTTTAAATTGTGCTCACTCTCCTTTGCTGATTGCTTGACTACATTTCAGCTATAATAAAATCTATCTAACGACTGCAATCGAGCATTAAGCCTTCCATCATTTGTTCTAGTTGCTCTATGGGTGTTTGTCCACATGCCAGTGCAATAAGTAATTTAATAGATTCGTAATTCTCCCTCCCTCACTCACTTGTTCCGTAAACAACACGGAGTCCTTAGGTTTGCTTGCGACTTCGTCTTATCAGCCAGCACTTTGGTCCTATAAGGTTGCGGCTCTGTGTGTCCTGCCTACGGCAAGTGCAAGTGACATCATTAACTTTTTGTTGGCTCGGTGACTCTGGCTTGGATACATAATGGTCTTGCAGCTTTTCCGTTGCACGTTCCGTTTCTCTTGGAAATCAGTAATAAAAATAAAATGTCTGAAAAAGTTTTGCGAACATACCAGAAAGGAGTCGACCAAGCAGCTTGCGGTTCCTGTTTGTGGTTGCAGTCTGAAGTCTGCAGTTGAGGTAGCTGCTGTACCTCCTCTCGTCCCGGCCCGCCTACCCCTACTAACCTAAGCCGCCTTTGTTTAGTTGAGCATCCACATGCTGCGGGGGGCATTTATTGATTTGTATATTGAAACTGCATTACAAGTTGAGAGTAGTTTGGCTTAGTTTATTTGAACTTTTTCATTTGGTCTGGCAAAGTTTCCGATTCTCTGGTTTTTTGTTTTTACTTCCATTTTGCCGACCCTTCAATAGCCGCTTAAATTTGTTTAATATTATTTGTTGCATGTCAAGAGTTGTTCTTTTCTCGGAGCTATATCATATATAAATATATCAAATGCACACAGTTCCCTTAATATGATACATATACATAATATTTTCCCAACACATAATGCCCCTTGAATGCTTCTTTAGCTGCTATTCAGCTGCATTCACTTGAAAGTCGCGAAACATATTGTAATTTTCGACAAGCCAAAAAAAAAACAGAATTAAATAAATTTGTCAGCTCTGACGAGGATCAGGCCATAGAATCAGTCCCACAAAGAAAATATATGTATAAAAATGCATACAATTTGACAACAAACACGTTAAGAAAACTGTTTGGCTTACGCCAGAATGTGAGTGCCCGCCAGCGAATTTGCGTGCCTCTTCTTGTGGCAAGCTGGCCCGTTCTAACCTGGCCCGAAAAGCCAGTCAACGAGACATGATTTTGAACTTGTACGACAAACGGGCTGTCGGCGTGCGAGTGGCATTTGCAGTTGACATGAAAATACCTAAATGCACACACACACACACACACACACACACTGGCACATGTCGAGCGCTTGCGGCGCATTTGGGCACTTGGGCACACAGCCACGCCCACAATAATGCTGTGGGTTGGGTACTACACACACTAGTTGGTCCTGCTGATGCGACCACCCGCTTCTCAGTAACCTCAACCTCATTCGCTGTCAGTTAGCTGGTACAATGGTAAGGAAATTAAATTATCTGGCTTAAAAAGGTATCAGGTATTTGAAATTTGGATTAAATAAATAGCATTTCTAGTGAATGGTTAAAATGAAATATAATCAGAAATTGATTGAGATGAAATAAAATAAAATCAATCAATTTAATACATAAATGCAACCAATTAAATTAAATACCGATCTTTCTTAGGTTTCATAATATACAAATCGAGTGTTATACTTTCATAAAATTCAATTATGTCTTCATTTCTTAGATTTTACTTTCTGGAACCTTAAATTTCTCTTATAATTTGTAGTTTTAGTCCAATCGTGACTCTCATAATATTCACTGAGTTCCCTTGTCACAAAATTTCATTTGTTGTTATGCACTCAAGGGGTCGTCGCCAAGGATGTCTCCGACGTCGAGGTTGCATGATTACTCGCCGGCAGCCACTCACCCCCAGCTGGTGCCAACTCCTCCTTCAAACACACACATTGTCCCGTCTGTGTGGGCTGCTGCAACATTATGTTACTTATTTTTGTTGTGCCCAGCGGTGCTGCATTCCAAAGGGAGCAGCGCAAATCCTTTAAATAGGCGAGGAGAGTAGTTATGTGTGTGTGCGTCGCCTAATCTGACATCGCTGCATATCGAGGTTAAAACTTGACAATAGTTCAACTCGACTTGCTGCACTCCAACGTCTTTTTTGTCCTTAGCCGCTTTTAGCCCCGGCTCAGAGCAGGGGTTACGTATACGCCGCGTTAACTTGTCGTCGTCATCAGCTGTCCCTCGTTCTCAGTGGCATTCGCATCCGGCTGCTCGCTTCTGCTATGCCCCTTCTACCGTGTGGTTCGTGACCCAAATTATTTGCACAAATAAAACAAGTATGAGTGCTCGACTAGGCGGATACCATCTCTAATCTCAATGCAAGAAAAGACTCAAGATAAGAATAAACAATCCTTTCGTTAGTTTCAGTCTGTTTGCGTTCGAGGCACCACGCAAGTCAAATTGAAAAATTTGCTTATTTTGTAACAAATTGCTTTCAAATCGTATAGCTTCAAATAAGATAAAAAATGTTTTGCGTTCACTGCACTACCACAACAATCTAGATTTAAGGTTGCTCATTCTGGAATAAACGAATATATTATTGGTTTAAGAATTTTGCCGCCACAGAGCCACTGTATTTTATTTAATGGCTTTATTAATGATTAAAGCCAAAAGCAACATATAACAAAAAATTATACTAGAAAATTTAAACTCTCAAGTTGAACATGTGTGCTCAAGACATTAAGACCAACAATGAAAAAGCTGTTGAAAATTTTCAATAGATACAGGGTATAACAAGCGTGTATTTAGTGTGTGTGTGTGTGTGTGTGTGCCTTACGAGTATGTGTTTCTGTTGCCTGCAATTGAAAGTGTCTCCAAGTTATGTGGCAGCCTCTCCCCTTCCGCGTCCCTCCCTGACCGAAGCACTTCATCTGTGTACAAATCGGCATTTGCCTGTGCGCAGATTTTCGAGGTTAATGCGTGCAAAACTTTGAAATTAGTAAATTTCCTTTCTTGCAATCGCAATGCTGCCAACTTGCCGCATTGCCCCTCCTTCCAGCACACTCCCCGCCACTATCACCAACGGTTCGTAGGTCGACGTTTGGTTATAAGTGCATCTAATTTATTTGTATTTTGTGTTTGTGTTACAGTGCGTATACGTGATGCTTGCTTTTTGCTAACGCCTGCTTACAAAAACGATGAAAAACAAACAGCAGCAAGCACAGCAACAACATTGCAGGCGACACTGGCACTCGTTTAAATTAAAGTTTTTGACCTAAATTTATGTTAGAAGTTGATATTTTCTTTAGCATTAGTTCTTGTCTTCTGCCTCGTGTTCTTCTTCTGCATTCCTATCCCCGCTAGCCTTCATCTTCCCTTCCCCCAGCAATATTCTAAAAAGCAGCATACGTGACAGTATTTTGTAATTTTGCGTGCCAGCGACGAAATGAGTTCATTCCGAATTGCGTCTCAGGAAATGCACTTTTTGCCAGTTCTTTCCCCCAATGCAGACCTGCCCCTCAGAGACTTATGTGCAAGCTGAAAGTCTTTGTGTGCGACTTTAGTTGCAGTAATAGCAAAAGTAAATTCTCTAAAATTCTCATGCTGTGGCATTCTGTGTGACCACGTGCTGCTTTTGTTATACTTTTACAGAGGGTATTTTAATTTTGTCACAATATGTCACGATATTAAAATTGTCTTGATTTAGCATCTAAGTTGAATTCAGACGCAAAAAACATTTTGGTTTGTTTTAACCGCTAATACAACCCTAATTGTTGAACCGATTAACCTTATAAATACCCGCAGAAAGTTAACATTATATTAAGAGTCATAATCTTAAATCTTTATAAGTAGATATTTTTTTTATTCTTGTGATGTATAATTTATTTGTGTGTGTCGACTACTCCCAGTCGACATATAATAATACAATTTGGACAAATTGAATTTACAATGACGCTATGAATGCTAATTTTATGAGTCCAAGCCATTATTTCAATTAATTTATCTCTCAAAAGTTAAGTTGAATAATATCAAAAGCCGGTAAGTGTATTTAACATTCGTCATCCCAAAGAAAACACTTTATGTTTTCAAATTTGAGTTATTTTATAAAAAGAAATAAAATGTTTTGCTCACCAGTAATCTTATTACTTATATGTTCTTATTTCATTATCTAAGCCCATAATTTCATTGAAATACAAATGTATATACAGCCTGTATGTATGTACGCTCAATACTTTGTATGAAAAAAAAACATATTTCTGTAAATCATTGATGTCTAGCTATATTTATAAACGTATATGTAGATACATATGTATACTTTTATATATAACGCACTAAATTGCATACGCCTCCGGCCAAGCCTGAAACTATTTTCCATGATTTAGCTGCGTGGATGACACCAACCGAAAGAGACAGAAAGACAGACATTGGAGTTGGGAGCATCATGGTGAACATTGGGGGCACAAGTGCGTTTAATGATTCAAAGCTAGTACGCTGGCCATTGGATAGGTCATTAAGTACAGCCCCGGCCATGTTTTATGGCCACGAAACATGTTTGGCCGAAAAAAGAAAAGCTTTAAAAATGTTGCTTCATACTCTTTTGTGCTTTGTTGTTCTACTCTGATAACGAAGTTAGAAGAGTATATTGGTTTTGTTCAAAGTTCATCATGCTCTTCGCCCGTCTGTCCCTCTCTCCGTATGAGACTTGAAACTTGGAATGTATACTTGTGGGTATCTGTTTCAGACAAAGTGTTAGCCTTTTTGTGACAGGCCCACTGGGAGGCTGGGAAATCGATAAATCATAGATATACAATTTTTATTTTTCGTACAATTTGAAATTTATAGTCATCAAATTTGAAAATTATATTTCTAGTGAACACCCCGATAATCCACCTCCCATTTTAATCCTCCAACTTTGTTCAAATCTATATGTCCAACAACTTTTCAGCAAGAGTCACCAAGTTATGTGGGTCAGTACCTTAAGAAGTCTGTTCTTATAATAAGAGTACTACGCAGTCGGTAGGGCCCGACTGAAAAATTCTTACTTATTTTTTTATTAGTTTTGCATTAATAGTAGTGAAAGACAGAAGGCGGGAGAGAAATTATTGTTGTGCGCTATGCATGATATATGTCTATAAAAATATCTTTTAGGTTCCTTTAATTAAATTTTTATTGAAGTCTTTTGGCAATTCTGGTTCTTGCCGCTTGCGTGCTTGCAATTAGAAGAGTGTGTGTGTGTGGACGGTTCGGATCGGGGGCCTGGCCACGTGCCAAGAGCAAAAATGTTATCAGAAAAACATTAATGCGACAATTACGACATTTTTAATTGTTTTCAAGTCGCACTCGTTTATTGCAGTATTGCTAGACTGCCATATTGTTGGACCCGTGTTGCAAAACGGGTAATTAAAAACGTGTTATAAAGCTGCTTCGTGCTCTAAGGGTCTGCTTTTGGGGAGAATGGGTACGTTGCCTGTAGCCCTGAGGCGAATGGGGAATAAAAACAAAGTCGCGTTAATTGCTGGCTGTTGGGCAAAATTAATGTTCGTTTTAGAAGCATTTTACTTCATAAAACGAAATGAATGACTGATGACATTATAAATGTTCGGCAACCCGAGAGAAGATACACATTGACACCGCTGCCAATATGAACTTTGCACTCGGAGCACCACTCCAAGCCAGCTGGCAACATCAATAGCTTCTGTCAATAGTTGCGAACTTTTTCGCCAATAACTTTTCCCTTCCTTTTTAACGGGCTCCATTCAATTATTAGTTTCTGCTTTCGGGCGCATTTAAGGGACACGATGCGAACGCACTAATTGCCTGGCGATAGCAGCGATGAAAAAAAAAAGTAAACTGTAAAAAAATGTGGAAAATATGTACGCAAATGTTGGCCAACGTTGGTGGAAATTTCATTAAATTTTCATTTCTAATTTTCCAAATGGATTAACGCTAAAAGATGCAGAAATCTTTCATCATAATTACCACGCGGCGCTAGCCAGCAGCCAACACGCAGTTTCCATAGTTGTCCACTCTAACACACACACACACACACTTACGTACCGCGCACACATAAGCATACACACATACATACATATTTATGCGCAAGACCATGCTTCTGCTCCCTAAATCCCATTCGCGCCTTCTTCTCCTCTCCTTTTTTTCGTCATACTGCCCGGCATTTTGCTTATTTGTTCACTAGCAAAAGGCTATCAACAATTTGTCATAAAGAATGTATGTTTATAAATAAATATTTATACTTGTTTAGAATGATGATACAAGTTGACATCTAAAGATATGCAGATGCATCTTATTTTTACAGCCAGTATTGTAACCGAAGGAATCAGATTAGCATAGCTAAATTATACCAATAACAACAGTCCGTCCGACATTTAAGACTTCTGTGTCGTTTTGTTTATAAAGTTAATTTCCCTGCTCTCCAGAGTATTAAATATTCGGCTAAACCAATTCAAATCATTTTTTGTGGACATATTTTTTCCATTTATGCTTACGCTTTCGTTTCTATAAGCAATGTTGCCGGCGGCATGGCCTTGTGCCTTGTTTGACTAACTCATTTTGAACAATTTGCGAGGCTGCCTGCCTTCGTCCTCCCAGCTTCCCGCTAGCTGTTTAATTAAGCGGCCTGATAAGATACTGTTACTCTTAAATGTGCTACTAGCAATCTGTTGAACAGAAAGCGAAATCTAATTACAGTTGCACAAAAGCAACCCCGCAATTTTCATGGCAATTTTAGTTGTTGAAACAAGTCAGCATATTTAGCATTTTTAGATTCCAGCTAAATGGGATACAAATTTACTGTTCTATGTTCTTGGCAAAGTGAAGTGTTGGGTGCCATATAAAAAAAACATAATCTGTTGAAAAATGAGTCGATGTATGAACAACTTTTTTGTTTCTCAAACTATCTTAACTAGACTCAGTAATTGAAAATTCTATTATATTTTATATAGATTGATTAATTTTGGTCAAAATCGGACGACTATATCTTATAGCTGTCATAGGATCAATCGGTATGAAATATTGAATTAAATAAGAAAATTAATTTAAAAGGTTACATTAGTTCATTCATTATTGTATAAGCAAGAGTGCTTCATTATATAAAGCAACTGCAACTGGTACACTACCATCGGAACTCCGAAATGGACTCGGGATTGACAATCGGTTCAGATTTGACAACGTTATGTCAGTTTGAAGTCTAGGGAGGTCATTTATAAGGAACTTTTCGTTGTTTGGGCACTTTACAAGTCAATTTTTTTGTCACTTTTGGCGTGATTTTTGACAGAAAAATGAAACACCACAAAATCACATTTCTTATAGTTTTTTATACTAATTGAGACACCCACAATCAATTAAACGTAAAATTTCAAGATTCTATTTTTTGAAAAATCAAAATTGGTAAGGGTCCCCCCTTATGCTTTTTTAGCCAAAAAAATCCGAAATTTTATTTTTGTAAAAATTCATAATCTTGAGATGTAGAATTAAACTATATGCCAAATAATGATCAAAATGACCTCGGGATTCACAATCGGTTCAGATTTGGTAAAGTTGTGGCAGTTTGAAGTTTGGGAAGGTCAATTATAAGGAACGTTTCATTGTTTGGGAACCTTACAAGACAATTTTTTTGTCACTTTTGACGTGATTTTTGACAGAAAAATTAAACACCACAAAATCACTTTTCGTATAGTTTTTTATACTAATTGAGACACCCACAATCAATTAAACGTAAAATTTCAAGATTCTATATTTTGAAAAATCAAAATTGGTAAGGTTCCCCCCTTATGCTTTTTTCGCCAAAAAAATCGAAAATTTTATTTTTTCAAAAATTTATAAACTTGAGATGAAGAATTTAACTAGATGCCAAATAATGATCAAAATGACCTCGGGATTGACAATCGGTTCAGATTTGACAAAGTTGTGGCAGTTTGAAGTCTAGGGAGGTCATTTATAAGGAACTTTTCGTTGTTTGGGCAGTACAAGCCAATTTTTTTAAAATTTTTTAAAATGAGTCGTTGTATGAGTAACTTTTTGTTTCTCAAACTATCTTTACCAAATTTAATAATTGCAAGTTTTTTATATAGATTGGTTGAATTTGGTCAAAATCGGACGACTATATCTTTTAGCTGTCATAGAATCAATCGGTCTGAAACATTGAATTAAATAAGAAAATTGATATTAAAGGTAGCATTGTCATTCTCTTTTTGTATAAGCAAAAGTGTTTCTTTATATTAAGCAACTGCAAGGAGCTCCGAAGGTAGACTTTCATTCTCGTTTTATAAAAAAAAAACATTTAAAGCTTAAAAGTATTTACATTTGATTACCTATTCTTGTAAGTATTTATATTCATTATTTTATCTTTCATTGTAATTTTGCCTATAAGTACAGACCAAGGCAATGTCTGCCTGTAGCTATAATAAAGATACATATTTCAATCTTAATGAAAATGGTTACAATTCAAAGCTGGCTTCACTAAACAACATTTTCTTACTGTCGGCGCTGCTGCTAATGTAATTACCACAGCATTTTTCTACATCTTCCACTACACACGCACACCTACACCCATTCACACACGCACACCTACACCCATTCATGGGCGCTTCAGTGACATATCTTCAAAGAATGCGCACAGGACGAGCTGTTACTGACAGACTGACTCGCCGGCACAAAACTCGTTCAATTGCCGCAATGGACTTATCAGCCAAAGGGGCGTATGAGCGACCCTCTTAGGCCAGAGCTGCCTGCCTGTCTGTCTCTTTGTTTGTGTGTGTGTGAGTGTGTTGGTGTCATATTAAGGAGAGCGTGTGTCCATGTGCGTGCTTCCTCGTATACTCATTAAAATTGACCAGCCATTATTACAGGAACGTGTCTTCTTTGCTGAGTAATTTATTCGACTCCTTTGATGTGCGACGCGTAGGTGTGACTTCTGTTGTTGAACAGTTTGTTCGTGCTTCTACTATAATGTATATAATGTAATGTAAATGCTTTAATAGCGCCACTCCATTATTATGCTGTTATCACTATATATTTTTGTAACATTTGAAACATGTTTCGGGGGTCTATAATGTCACTTAAATTATTACTTTTCTGTTTATGTGCTTTCGTATATGCAGTGGTTTCTTGATAATGCAAAATTAATTTTATTCTAAAGATGTGCGATCAAGTGAAAAATTAAAATATCTTTTGGTGGTTTTCGATTTTTGGATAAAATGATTTCTGTGTCGCTTATTGTTTGATTTGCCCAAAGCTCAAATTGAACGCCTAAATCAGAATTGACGTATCGGCATTCAATGCTTTTGAAATTTTATAAATCATGTGCATATTCATTTTTTCCCATATATATACATACATACGTACATATTTTTTGGTTGCTCCCCTATAGCAGAAGTGAACACGCACATACACATATGCGTTGAATGGCTGCGCGTATATGGAAGAGGCGAAAAGCCACAAAACACATTCATCAAATCCGCAGAGTCATTCATCATGGGTAATATATTTGACATTGTCAGTGATGGATAAATACTACGCAGTGCCATACGGTCGGAAAGCGGCCCACTGGGCGCATCTACAACGAAAGCAGCCGAAAGTAAATGGCAACAGAATCAACAATGGTTAGGGGTGGGAGGAGAGAGAAAAACCAAACTACAACTGAGGATAAGAATTTTATAATATGAACTGACCCGGCATGTTAAGCTCGAATTTTGCGTTTCGTTGCATGAGAATTGCCTTTAGATTCATTTATATTTTCTCGTTTTCCGTTTTCCGTTTTCGGAAATTCATGGACGCAGGTGAATTGTTCTACACGATTTCAGAGTTGTTAAAGTCTTGCATATCTTATCGAAAATGACGAGAATTAATAATTATGATATGAATTATATTTTAAATATTGCATTTAGTTTTCTCTGAAAATACTATTATAATATTTTAATTTTTATGCTGGACTATTAAATTATGATTCCTGATATGTACTCATTTTTTACAGAAATGATATTCATAACAATTTTTGAAGTACTTCTGAACACATTCCGGTCGGTAATAATTTAAACCTAGTGCAGATAATATGGTAACATTTTAAGCGTATACGGGGTGACTGTGTGTTGCTAAAGCTTCTGAATAGATTTTAATTAAAATTTAAGGATACTGCCAGCTGCAGCTGGTGAAGGATTTGAAACATTAAACTTCAGTGAACATAGACATGATTGAGCTTAAGACATCAAAATATTCATTTTGGGCCCCTATCACAAAACCTTCTCAGTGGAATAAATGAATGAGAATTGAGTTTGTTTCTATGAGTTTTAGAACAGTTTTATGTTGAAATGAATTTTTGCATTGTATGAGCAAATAGTTTTTCTTTGCATGGAATTGTTATTAATGGCCTGCGCCCATATTAACTGACCAATTTCAGACGTTTTTCCCCAGTTCTTTATTTCAATTTCCGGCAGTTTTCGCGCACAACGCGATAAGTTGCCATTTGCTGACGGGAAAAGAGCACCAAATAGAAATGTAGAATGGGGAAAACTTTTGAAATAACTTCAAATGTTTACAAAAAGAAAGCGGGTGAAAGCGGCATAAAGAAAATTGAGGAAAGTGTTGCGAGGAGTGGGCAGGCAAACTGTTTTTGTGCTTTTAGAAGGCAACTAAGCGCGAAAAGTTTCGCTTTTCGGCTGGCAAGGACAACAACCAAGACGACGGAGACGACACAACGACGAAGATGGTGTTCTAAATAAAATAAATTCGATTCGCATTTGCTGAGCTGCGAACTTACTAGAACATTTGCCAGGAGGTGGGGTCTGGGCCTGTCCAGAGGCCTCCGCTCCAACACATTCATCGCTCTGCCGGCACATTTTTTTTGCCACACTTTTTATGGAGCGTTTTTTGCTTTCTTTGTTTTTTTGTGCCTGCTGCCCTTGCCTAAAAGACGCGCTGCCACATTAATTTCACTTCTTATAAATCTCGTAAGATTTTGGTACTGCCGGCTGTAGTAGTGACCGAATTTGCTTTCAACGCCGTCGCACATAAATTTTGTAACATTAAAGCCAAACGAGGCCGACTGATTTCACTTTGGCTTTAAATTTTCGCTTTAAGCTCATATATCATTTCTTATCAGCTCAATTGAAGACCGCTCAAGTGCTTTCTCTTTGCTTGGTTTTCAATTAGTGTCAATATTATAATCGCTTTCGATTAATTTCAGTTGTGCGCATCATTTTTCAAAATTTAAAATCTATTTGCCCCGTCATAAATATTAGGCAATTTTTTCCAATTAAGCTTAGATTATGTTTGAACAAGTCCTCATATTCGTTGAATCGCTGCTTGTTTGCCTGTTATGATGATATGATAGGAAAGATGAGAGTAGAGTGAGTTTGCATATGGCAAGCTAGAATTAGGCTATTGGAAAGGCTTTTGAGATTATCAAATATACACTGTATATTTGTTAAACATTATTAAAACGTCAGATCATTAATATACAAATACTGCAATTTAATTTTTGTAAGTAAAATTAAAAAGTATATACGGCTAATGCATAAATTGGGTAGAGGCCATAAAAATAATGGCAACTAAAATGCGCCAAAATGTAATGAAAACAAACAAAACTATAAATTCGAGCTAGCACATAAAACTTTATTGGCAAAGCATTTAGTGTTCACATAAACATGAAAGTTGTATTGGGTATTTTTTGTTTCTGTGTCAGTATATACTTGTGGATATGTATGTAGTAAATATATATATTCAATCATCTTAAAAGCTTAAATATGTAACTTTTCTGCAAGCCAACAAGAAATCATTGTTTATTTACCTTTGATTTTATATTATATTTTATTTTATATTACATATTTAAAGCTATAAGAATCTATGATATTCTTAAAATCGTAATATAATAATATAATAAACTTTACACAATTGAATTTAAAGTTGATTTTAACTCAAGTTGAGGCTTTGAATAACATCACAGACTCCATGTTAAACAAAAATGTATAAAATGAAACAAGTAAGAACATTGAGTGGGTGTGAAAGCAGTTTAGTAGAAATTTATCTATCTGGAGACTATATATTTTCACAATTTGTGGAGATCCAACAGTATAGCGACTCCAGCTTCCTTCACTCACTACTCGCTAATCACATCTTAATTTAATTACAAATATATATAACACTAGTACATTTTGGTCGGGATAAATATTTTAGAAACAATAAAACATAATGAAGCTGTTTAATATATGAGAATTATGAATACTTAAAATGTGTCTTATAATAATCGCACATTCAACTATTGCAACAGTTATATTTTATAGTGCGGATTTTAATCGATTACAAGTACATAATTTTCTGTACAAATGTAATCCATTAAAACCCATGTTGCTAAATTCTAAGAAGCGTTGCTTTACTTAGCTAATTGTCATATTGATTTTCACATTGTTTAGTCCAATGTCTGGGGATATTATCTTTCAAATGTACATGTGTCATGCGTAAGGACCCAGAACTAAGCGCACATGCAGAAACGAGAGCCCAAAAGGAACAGAGAACTACCTCAACAATTAAGCTAAAACGGTTCTCTATGGCTTTCGGTGACCGTAATTATAAGTTAAGCTGCTATTAATTATGGCGCCTAATAGAGCTCTGCGATGACAGGGGTGGTGGCGGGGGCGCAGGCATATGGGGGCAGGGTGACATACAGCAGCTCCAAACATACATACGCACTCTCACATATGCTTAACCTCAATGTCACACACCATGACACACACACACGCACACACAAACACACACACACACACGTACACACAAATACACAGGCATCAGCAACATTTATCAGCCCTGGCAATAGGCTAATCTGCCTGGCAGGTTAAAGTCACTCGCATTCCCCTTTTGCGCCCAGCGCAAACACCTACGACACGACCCAAATGAATTCCAAATTAATTTGCCAATAGCAAAAGTTTTGTATCAAATTTGCATGTCACCCACACAAACACACAAACGCACACACACAGCTGGAAACTTTTGTTGCTAATTAGCAATCAATTTCGAATTTCGCATCTATTGTAAATACCTGGAAATAATATGTTTCGTCTAACCGCAATTTGAAATATTGCTGCTTATGTGGGCGATATTTATGGGGCCACTTGATACATTATTAAATACATAGAGAGGGTTAATCAGTTTGAATAGGCTTTATCTGCTATTTACCAAATTCTTTGCTGCAATGCGTTTTAGAGTCCCCTGTGGTAGTGGCAGTGGTTGCTCTATATAGAATCAGCATTGCCGGATTATCCTTATAACAGTTGCAACAGCGACCAATTTCGAAATTAATCAAGCATATATAACTCGCTGCTGGCTCTGTGTCTACTCTGAAACTTAAGCAAAAATATTCGCATAAATCAATTTGAATGAAATGTACACTTCGTGTACTTGCCGTCTGCTTGTCGCTGCCTTTATTTCGCATACTTCCAAAATTGCGCTATTCCTTTCCTACTCCAGCAATGGCACATACAATGTATCTGCGTAGCTCTACATAAATTTTCCGTGAAAATCTGCATAAAATCAACGCTAGCACGCCCCATCCAACAAAGCCATTCAACATCTTCCGTCTGGCCAAGTTGCTGCCAGCTCCTTCTGCTACAAGGCTGTACAACGTTCCACTGTTGTTGCTTCAGCCAAGAAATCGACTGAAAATTACAAAAAGATGTCATGCAAGCTATTCATTTGGCTGAACAATACAGAAAAGCGAACTACAACAATGACTATTATAGGATAAGTGAAGCATACAACGTATGATTGACGAGCTCATGTTACTGTAGCTACTAGCGGATCATGGGCTGGTTTCAGCCTCCATGGCTTCGTCGACTAGGGTGGGTGTATAAAATTGTACCGCACTGCTAATTATATTAAAATTCGAGTGATGTTAGATTCAAATTAATTCGATTCCATTAAAATCATAGCTTAAGACGGGAAAAGATAGCACAGATTCGAAAAACAAATGACGGAGATAGTTAGACTTGGAATGCTTGACTGCAGGGATTTTGTTGCAGAAACTGATTCTGTTATTTTTGTTATTGCCGAACCTATCATTATCATCTGTGCTGCATAATAAAACATCGGTCAGTGATACAAAAATGTATCTACTTAAAAATAAAAAAAAAATTAAATAATAGTTATTCACTTTACGAGAAAAATTCCAACAAAATTCGAGCAAAATATTAACAAGCATTTGAAATGAATAAATATGTAAAATCTCATAAAAAAAAGTCTTAGGGCTTTATTGTTACACACAAGTGCCAATCCTGAGTGGGTTATTTGATGGCAACTTTCTTTAGTAGCCTGTTATAAACAAATAATGGGCAACATTACACAAAGTTGAAAGTAGCTTTCCACAAATGATTGCAAATACATATGCTTATGGGCAAAACCTATATACGCACAATAGTTACCTTGACCCTAATTTGAAACCATGGACTAAGCAGTTGCAGTTGGAGCGTAACTGATACAAATTACAGCGTCACTTTCAGTTGGCGTTCGCATGGATTGCATTCTGTGGGTAGAATCGCATAGGTGAGAGAGTGGCAGAAGGCCAATCACTAATTGGCAATCAAGCTGAGCTGTCAGGCAGGCAGAGAGGTAGGCCAGGCATGCAGGCAGCTTTCAGGCCATTGAACATATTCACCATTTTGAGAGTTGACCAATGTGATGTAGTTTAAAGGTAGAGAAGGGATGGGGGCAGTTGATGGCAAACTGAGGGCTGTTGACATGGAAACAAACTTAACTTTAGTTTCAAGCAATGTAAAACAAAGTTTGCAGCCAAGTCGTAAACTTAAACAGATGCAGACGGATTCCCACTGCCATAGGTCAGTCAGTAAACTATGTAAGTCGAATGGTAGAAGTGTGTGAGGGAACTGCTTAGCTTGCCTGTTGTGTAATAGGCAAATCCTATTCGCATACTCAAACCTGGTACATCTCTGCTACGCTTCATGGATAACAAAGGACTTTATGTTTATGTAAATAATGAAGAATACAACGGCATCCGGAGTGGAAAATATGATCAACGCCAGTTAAGGGGCCATTTCAGACTGGCGCACATAAACTTTAAAATGTCGACTAAAACAACACAAGAACTTTGCGAATAAACACATGCAAATATACACATATACACATATGCATAGGTATGTATATTATAGCTGGGAAAGCTACATAAAAATTCCATTTGCAGCCAAACATGAGTAGTGAGTGAATTCTGAGAAGCTGCAAAATCATCCGTTGGGCAAAGTCAGCATAACAAGAGATACATCCGACTGTCTGGTCGTTTTTTCTACATGTCCACACATATATATTTTTACTTTATAAATTTGCATTTGCCAGTCCTGCAAAATTCGCAATGTAAAGCATAATGTAATGAGATACACTTTCTCTTACAGCAGAGAGCAATGGGATTCAAAATTGTATTTATATGGCGAGGAACTATAGTAAAATAAATGTGTTCCCAAATTGCATACTCTAGAATGATTTTATTTCTTCATTATTATTATTATTTATCGAAAAAATGCTCAAAGGGTACTGTTAATTCCATTAATAGAACATTATCCGCAAGCATAGCAACCTCCAATTAAATCAATGTAAAAACAATTATCAATACTCCAACTGGAAAAAAATGTAATTTATACGATTATTCTGTTAAATTGTTAAATTTATAACTTTTTCGCTTCTTACCATTGTTTGCATTTGGAATATGGAGCAGACAAATTACGCTCCGATGTGTGCAATGGTCAATTATGTATGTGTGCACACACATACGGTTGCAATTATCCTTATTACAACCCATTGTAATCAAGTTCGTCTTTTATGACTTTATCGCCGTTCAGTTGTTTCTTTTGTTTTTTTATTCTTTAACAATACTTGATTTACTTTCAAGTTACAATAAATAAAACAAGCCCTTTAAGTCCAAAAACTAAAAATTTGACGGAAAAGTAAACGCACAGTAACTTTTACTAAAATAATATTCAAGATTGATTATGACAATTGGAAATCAAAATTGTACGTATAGTTAACACATACATCTATACATTTGAAGTTAAATAGAAAGAGCAAATTGCTGATGTTAGTTATTTACTGAAGTACTAAACAATTTGAATAAACAAAGCTATTCTCCTGTTCAGTTCTTGCTAGTTTTGTAAGGAATTTGTTATACATTGTAAACGTCACGTTTATCAGTGAGTTTTCCCACTCTCTTTTTATTTAATTATTGAACATAATGTACAAAATTCATATCGATGAAGAAATTTTAGGTTTGCAGAGAATATAACATTGCGCATGATAATTAAAATGAAAATAAAATCATGGCAGAATGTTGAGTGATTTTAATTTGATTTGATTTGATTTTATTCTAATTAGTAGGCGTACAAACGACACGTAACTGAGATACAACAAACGATCATTAACTGAAAGTTTGAATATTAATAAATAATTACAGAGATTTACTTTTGTTTGCAATAGATACGAGATTGACTAGTAATTGCTACGAATGGTTTCAGTTATAATTTACTGTTGAAAGAACTCCATCCCAATAACTAATACAATCATTGAGATTCGATTTTAAATGATTGTTGTTGTTGTATATAGTATATTGTTACTTTTGAGTAGTTGCTTACTTAAAATGCTGTCATTTAATGTATACTATGCCACCCACCAATTTAAAATCACTTTGTTAATATGTGAATACGCCCCTTGAATAAATATGAAATGTATGCATTTTAAAAAGGGTGCACTTAATAAGTAATCATATTGTAGTTTATATAGAAACTAATAATACAGTGAACACTAAATGTCGTGTATTTAATGAATTGCCCGGAATTTACTACGAATGATATTAAGAAGTAAAATGATGTCACCAGGTTTTATTATATTATTATTAGTTAAGTAAGCTTCAGTTTACATTTATCTCAAACTTGTTAACAATTGGATTGTCACGATTGCGGCTCTCATACACTTTCATGAGTTGGAATAAAATGGGATATGTTTGTCATCGCTTGGCATAGTTCAAGCAAAGTTCTCTTCGTTAGTGGATCATGTTTCGTGTGACATTGTGCAAATTACTCTTAAGTCTGGCTTGGACAGGAATCGCCAGATCTGATCCTCTGCTAGTGCAGTTGCCCAATGGCAAGCTGCCTGGTAAGGACAATGGTGGATATTTTAGCTTTGAATCGATACCCTATGCCGAGTCGCACTTTGATGCCACTCAGTCGCCAGAGTTCTGTTTGCAATGGAGCATTTGAATAGATGGACCGAAAAAGCTACTCGGCGAAGAGCACTGCCTGACCGTCAGTAAATAAATGCCGAAGAATGGCAGTCGCAGCAGTTATCCAGTGGTGGTTTTTATCCACTTCTTCGCATTTATGTTCGGCGGTGCCATGGAAAACGGGCACGAGTACATGATGTCCACAGGTAATATGATTGCATTTTAGACTCTAGCATGGGAATGTAAAGGAGTTGATTAAAGCAGTTGATAGCTATTGGGGTATGCAGCGCATGTTTACGGATATCTTGTTCAAGAGCAGTATTCAAAAAACACTCGATTTGCATCGTGAGCACTGCAAAAGTCCTCCTTACTCCTACAATCCTGCTGATCTGGGCGTTGGACACTGACATTCTAAGCGCAATGATGTTTTTCTGGGTAGGAATCTAAGAAGGGAATCGTAATCTATGATAACTGTGAAATTAAGAATAATGCGGGACAAAATATGTTTAATAAATTTAACAGTTTTGGCTGTTATAAAAAAATATATAAAACCTTAAATTATTTTCTGAAGGTCATCAGATGTTTATAAGAACTTAAGGATCTGTCACCATTGCATAGTTGGCATGCGAAGTCGATGGCTGATATTTAACTTGTAAAAAAATGTAAACAGACAAATTCCATTATCACGGCAGATTTTATTTTATGTTACGGCAGGTAATACGCTCATTAAAATATTTAAACGGAGTTCCCTAGCTTCATCAACAGATTGCCATTAAGTGCGATTCTAGAACGACATGGCAGATTTATTACGTATACGTTGGGTATTTTTATGACTCTTAAGTGTAACGAAAAAGCCTCCAAAGTACAATTCCAAAATAGTAGTCTACGAGATACAAAAGAAACAATCTTCATAAAAACTCGTATAATATAAGCAATTACTCGGGTTGTACGGCGACCCATTTTACGATATCTTACTTATTTGCTGAGGCTAAAGCTGGAGCTGAATCTGAAGCCAATGCTGCGGCTACCCAATCAATATTGGATTTCACCACATTCACACACACACACACATAGTGAGAGAAGAATTGAGGGAGGCACAGACATATGAAGAATTTATTGTACATGTTGGTGGTTTTCTTGCTGGCCAAACATCAGACGCAGGACAAGAGATAGCAAAAAATAAGAGAGAAAACAAATAGTCTGGATGTACAAATAAATTAAATTAAAATGTATACAAACATAAATTATTTAGAGATAATGTACTAAGGCCATAGCCAAATGCTTGAGATCCAGAGTTTCAGTGTTTATAGAGCGCTACTAACAATAAGCAGCCGGCCACAAGCCACAATAAATGCAATAAAAGCAAATTCAATTGGCGGCCATAACGAAAAAGAAAATGAAAATCAAGTAAACAGAGATATAGAAACAACAGCAAGAAGTCAGTGGCAAACAAAGACAAATAAGCGGAGCTCCACTACCGAATTCCGTATAAATCACCAAAAATGAGAACTCAAACTGAAACTGAAACTTGGCCCATGCGGGTCCGAAATGAAAGAAATATTTGTTGGCCTTTTTTTTGTCTGCCTCGCTTTCTTTTTGTTTATTTTCTGCTTTAGCGAACGCAACTTCAAGCTCCTCCTAGGAGAAGCAATCACCTGAGCAGCTACACCTTTAGCAATCCCTCAAGGCATTGGCTCCAAATTTATGAAACTGTTGACGTCATTAAATTCTCACTATTTATACAAATGAGAATATTTAACTTCTAACCAATCAAGTTTCCAAGTTGTAAAGTTCTTTATTGAATTTGGTCAATAGTAAGCAAATTATTTTACAATGCAAAAAATAAAAGGTCAACAATCTTCTGTTTATTGAATGGGCTGCCAAAATATGTATTTAAAATTCGTTATGCATATTTTAGTAAAGGTATACTTTTTTATATACTCTAATAATAAAATTCGTGAAAAGAGGAATTTCAAGTGGATAGCCTACTAAAGAGATATCTGAGATCTTCTATAATATATATATTCTTGATAAGCATTTAAAGCAGAGGTCATATTTCTCTGTCTGTCGGATAAAGGTTACACTTTTAACATATTTGGTATACATTTGAATACACTACGATGCAATCTGAATACTTTATAACAGTCGCATAAAAATACTAATTTAAAATGTTTACTTTAAAACACAAGAATTCAATGGTAAATTCGAGCGTAGCAAGGACACTTAATAGCAATGTAGTGCATTTCAGTGCATTTATAAGTATAGTATTAAAATGCAAAATAGTTGCACTGAGTTGATGCTGAACTGAACTTCAGAGCCAAATTTAAAAAATCGAAGAATTTGCTTTGTGCGCGTGTAGAATAAAATATCCGGGTAAAAAAGTACAAATGACATTATGGTAAAATACATATGAATATATATGTGTGATTCCTTATGAAAGGAAATTTATATATTTTTTATGAGCAAATTAAGTTTGTTTAAAAAAGAAGCCTGTGGGAAAACTCGAATATCGTTTATTTAATATTCAATTCTTTATGAAAATCAACATAAATAAATAAATAACCTTTGACCTTACCAATACTCTTACAAAATCTTTCAAATCAGGATCAAATTATTGTCGGTCTTATAAATATTAAGAAATATCCCAACTTAACATATAAATAAGCATTAGTCGTGCATCAGAATCAACTTATCTTTAATAGAATATGACTCTATATGACTGCAGTGCATCGAAGCATTCATTTAGTTTATTATTTATTTTTGGAAGTTAACCTAAATGTGAGCTTGTAATTTGTAATACGTTATTCGTATTTATTTAGTGGAAATGACATATGTTCCATTGAATACTTGACGACAACTTTACGAAGCGCTCAGGCTGAAATCTGTCGCAATTGCTTTATTAAAATGTTTTCCTTTTTTAGACCGTGGTAGACCGGGTATTATAACTTTTTCGTGCGGTGTGTAACGCATCCCATATAGTATATCCATTATATTCGTTATCAGCATTAATAGACGAGTCGTTATACATACATATATCGGTCGAAATCCAAGTTATTAGCTACACAAATTGTTAATTTCCATGATATCCTAACCAAGTTGCAATGCTTTTAATATTTATATAGAGTTGCCTTATGAACAATATTTTTAATTTCCTTAATATCCACACCAAACTCAGCAGTTACGAGTGTTATTTATATCAATAATAGAATGAAGACGTAAGCAGCTAGTCAATCGGCCCAAAGGGTATGTAATCTTCGGAGCGCTAAAGATAGCCAATCTGTCTTGTTTGTTGTTGCTTTTGTTTGTGTTCTTGTTGTTCTGTTAGTTAGTTTGACAGCCTTGGGCTGTGGTATTCTGGTTTCCTGGTTGTTCAACTAAAGACGAAGTACTTGCCAAGTTCATAAAATATTCAGCTGCACTTTAGCCAAGAGCCGGGTAAAACGCTGGCGCTAAGAAGTTGCCTGCAATCATGTAGCGAGTATTTGCCCAGCAGCACCTTGACTCAAGTGGAGTCCAGTTGAGCCAGCATCCTGTCGTCGTCCCGCTGACCTGATGGCCGGAAGTGGAAATCGTTGCGTTGCCAAATGGCAGATTAAAACGGTGTTAAGTTGCGCCAGCCGCAGTTGCCACTTGCGGGCAGCACCAGCAGCAGCACCAGCAGCAGAAGAAGCAGCAAAGTGCATCAGCTTACACAAAGCGAATGAATAAGTTGCTCACGTGGAATAAACAGAAAGGAGAGCTTCTTCTGGTGGCGCACAGACGGACAGTAATTGCTCTGAAATACGCCCTGTTATGACTCTTTTTGTAAATATTGCGTATGACATTTAAATGGGAAAACTCGTCAAACAAGTGACATTTTATTTATGGCATGCTCACATAACTCGCTGCCAAATGCCTAACGCCGAGTCTTGAATAGAAATTGAGTCGAGGGACATCGAGGGGCATCGAGCAGAAACTGACGACAGCAACACCTTCAGCAGCAGCAGCAGCAGCAGCCGCCACAAGCAGCACAAATGCTGTTGAAGGACATGCACTGGAAAACATAAAGAAACAACAACAGCAACAACAGCAACACCAACAACGATAAGGACAACATGAATGCAAAACGTCGTCGGCATTCGGTTGTGTAAACATTTTAATTTCTGCAGCAAACAAATGCGCAGCAGCCGCAGCATCAGTCTTAGCTGCAGCAGCAGCAGCAACAGCAACAGCACCGCAATCCCTCGCCTCGTCCCTTGCTGGCAGCTCCAAAACAACATGGTCCATGTGGACCATGGTCGTCCAATCCCACTGCATTGTCTATCCCTCCATGTATGTGTGTGTGCGTGTGTGTGTGTGTGTGTGTGTGTGTGTTTAGATGGCATGCGGGCGGCATCAAGACGATGATTGCAGCTATGTCGACTGTGGGTAACAGTATTTGAATTTCCTGCTCCAATTTCAATGCTGACGCAAAGGCAATGCAAACGAGCAGTTCGAAACAACTTTGAAATGGATGTGCTAGTGAAACTTTCGAGTATTACTATAATCATATTCAGGCTTGAGAATTGCCGAGAGAGGCGCTGAAAAATTTGCATCTTCTGAAAAGAAACGAGTGATTTATATTTTTATTAAATCGTATTACTATATTTTGCCTCTTTATGGCAGTAATTATTTCGACATTAAAGTAATAAATACTATTTACATATAATTATCTGTCTCCGCTTTGTAATTATTATGTAAGGACTACTTTTTTGAACTCTGAAAATTTCTTGATTTTGATTCACGCGACCATCGCTAGCAGGAAAGCACAGTTTATGAAATCTAAGCATTTTGTACATTTTAGCTGCAGTCCCCAAATGCCGTTTAGCCGTTTAGACCCATGCACACACACATACCCACATGAGCACACATACTCTGGCAATAGGAATATGTTTTTTGTTCAGTTTATGGCCTTTTCTGCTGCCATAAACACCAACACACCACTCGCCTCATGCTCCATTACTGCACTCGCCAAAATTTAAAAAAAAAGTAGATGAACAAACAGCGAAAAGCAACTGAGAAACCGCATTTAGTACCAACACACACACACACACACACACACACACACACACACACACACACACACACACACACACACATCACACAATCATGTTTATATGTATATAAGTACAGTCACATATACATATATTCATATGCATAGCATAGTGAGAATGCAGCCATGGCTTTTGTGTATAAAATAGCAGATATGCATTTCAAGGATACAGTTACAAAGCGAAATGGCTGCCAGAGTCCTGTTGCAGCTCTCAGCTAAAAAGATGAAAGTTTATTTTACATTTTGCACATTGCACACTTCGCGCAATTAATTTTACAAAAATTCAAATTTACCAACTGCAAAACGGGGGGAAAAAAAAACTCATTGAAAGAAAAACATTTAGCGTTCGCCTTCATTTTCCTGACAGTTTATTATTTTTAATGATGCATATAATATAAGTAATCAGGCGGAACAAATACCCGAACACCCCCGCCGATGCATTCGTGTCGGAAATGCCTGTTACGAATGGTTGCCATTTAGCGTTGATTTTGACAGCAGTAAAAAAAAAAAAATTCATCATCATAAAAATATTACACTTTCATTAAAATATTAAAAATAATCTCGTACATTATGCATCCACTATGCTTTGCCATCTGGCATGTAGTTCATGGCTTTGCATTAATGAATAAAAATATGTTAAGGCTATGCACAAATGCTATGTGTGATTACGCATTGAAAATACACACACATTTATAGGTTTACTATATGTTAAACTCGTAGATATGAATATCTATAATTTATACAATATTTATTATTATTTTTTTATAAAGTGCATAACAAGAAATGACGCACAAATGAAAAAAATATACATTGCATTCGATACAGTGAGCTTACAAAAACCAGGGGTGTTAACAATATCGAATTTATTCACTGAAACGATTTGAATAAATAATCATATTTTTTAATAGAAATGCATTAATAACACTGCAACATCAAAATGTGTTCAGAGCAGCTAAGACCGCAACAAAATATTTTGGGGCAGTTTTCAAGTTAAACGGAATAAGCTAGATTTTTCATAGAGATACCCTTACAGAATTATCAATAACTCCAATTTAAGTTTAAGAAAGCAAACAATTTTTATATATAATAGTTCCTGCTAACTCTTTTGAAATCTTCTTAAGTTAATGCTTGTAGTTTATGTAGGCTATTCACCTCGGTCAATGGGGCACAGTAGGGTGGCCGAGCTGTGGTATCGGTTGTGGTATGCCTGGCAAAAGTTTCACACCATAAGCTAATTCTTATTGCGGCATTAGGTCTTTTGGAAGAGGGGAATGACATTTATTATAATTTAGCATACACTAAATAAAAGCAAAAGATATGCGAAACATGTTTCATAGCAAAATATATTCATAATATATTAGAATGTGTGCACTGTAAAAAAATAAGTTTAAGAATGTGGAGCAATCTTAGTGGTGTACGACAAGAAATATATCCTTTATTGAGTATGTAAGTCAAAACAAGTTTTAAACACATTTGTATATGAAACAGTTCCGCACTGTTGATTTCTTGCAGTGTAGCTGTTTGGTCTAGGTACATAAATCGGAATATAATATGCCCGTTAACATGACCCATAGTTACACACAAGAGCACAGACTCACAGGAGACTCCTGCAATTTGATCTTGTATAAACAATTTGAGACAAAGACAAAACCAACTCAGAGCACGACTCTATGGCTTCTAAGATGAGGTGCGGGTGTCGCCCCCGGTCATGTCTACTGCAGGAGCTGCTGTGTGACTATTATCCTTTGGCCGCTGTCGTGCTACTAACCTTAGCCATAAATTGGCTAAATAGCCACGCAACAAACACGCCTGACAGCGAAGTAAACTACGCCTGACCGCCAATATGAATGTTATGCTATGCAGCCGGACAAATGTAACTGTGTGTGTGTGTGTGTGAGTGTGTGAGTGTGTGTGTGTGTGGAGCCCAATCAATTTATCACTTGAACAGCGACAAGCGAGTCGCTTGCACTGTGTGTCCTTTGGCACTGCGGATGCGGCCCCGATGTCCTTTCGGCAGTTTTGGCGGTAGCTCTCTTGTGGGCAAAGGGGGAGAGGAGGGTAAGCAGTAAAAATAACAACAAAAACACATCTCCATCAGAAGGCGGTAAATACATACCCTTGCTCATATCTAAACTTAATTATAAATTAAAATAAGTGACCGATTGCTCCTGATTTTGTTAAAGTTTAGGCAACATAACTGGTAAGTTTACTTGGGATACATGGAAAACAAATAAACACAAACCTATATTTCAACCGATAGTTCCTATAACAGCATTTAGATATAGTGGTTCAATCCGGCCGACTCCGCTGTATCCGCTGTATACTGTTGGCAGCTAAAAGACGGCAATAACTGAAATTTGATCAAGAAAGCTTAAGACCTGAAAGACTACGCTGATCAAGAATACATATACCATATATGGGTTCAGAGATGTCTCCTTCAATGCGTAACACATATATACCCTTTGGAAGAGTATAAATATAATTTTGCCCCTAATAGAACATTTATAAACAAAGGGATATTAGTGCCAAGCGCTTGTCTGCACCACATGACGACAGCAGCCTCTGGTCAAGCGATTATTGCAGAATGAGAGAAAGAGAGTGAGCGAGAGAGAGAGAGAGAGAGAGAGAGAGAGAGAGAGAGAGGGATAGATACAGATATAGAGATGGGGTTTTGTGATGGAGTTTCTGAAAATGTTGGTCACCCACATGTGAAAGGTATTAGGGCGCATGTTATGGGGCTCATTGAATGTGTCGCACAAGATTTAATGGAGCATGGAGCCCGGCCATAGGTGAAATATGCAATAGAAATGTATTTAAGCAGCGAGGACGTGGCACAGCCACAGAACATGGACTCTGACGACCGCTGACCAAACACACAATAAATCATAAATATGACCGGGGTTCTGGCATTTTTGGTTTATTGATATTGTAGTCATAGTGTTGCATGTCCTTGTTTATCCTGGCCCCGACACGCGACACCCACCACCCACATAAATATTAATCAAATTTATACTCTGTCGTCCTGTCGCACATATCTACGCCTGAAATTGATCATGTGGGTAAAAGTTTTGCGCTGCTTATTGACTTGCAGCTGCGTTACCAAAAAGAGGAAACAGAGGAAACAAAGTTTTTACAATTTGCTGAAGGATACTGCTACCAAAAGTCCTGCCCCTAACCAAATTATGTTAATTTGCTACAGCGACTGTCAGCTAGAGAGAAAAGATAGTTCAATAAACTTTGGAGCTGCTGCCAAAACTTAACTCATAACTAATGCAGAGATAGTTATTAGAGCCGCTCCATAGAGCTTTAGCTGTGGCTCTGACTCTGGCTCTGGCTCTGGCAGATTAAGTATACGTCAAGGCTGCCCAAGCGGAAATAGTCACTTTTGGGAGGGAGATGCATGCCGCATGGGCCACATATCAAATCGCATTTGAGGCATTTAGCCAGGACGAAAAACGACTGCAACAAATCAACTAAGTGAATGCCGAGTGGTTGGCCATGCCAGTTAGCTCTTTGACAAATTGCCACTCAGCTTTATGGCCAGCAAAAGGCGAAACAACAGAAGCAGCAGCAGCAGCAGCAGCCGAAGACGAGGGGTTGGGCAATGCCAAGGCGTTTGTTTATTTTGTTTTCATGTCGCGCATGTTAAATGCAAATTATTCAAAATGCGTGCAGAAACCTGACTAGGCACCCCCGGGGCTCAGCACACACTTTCGCACATTTGCACATATCCTGCACGTTGACCTTTTTGGCGATCCGGCAACGCCACCGCCGCGGCCACCGCTGTCGCCGCCGTCATTGAAGCGTGTAATTTGTGACATTTTGTTTTGCTCAGCTACGTTTTAACAAATAAGCTTCACGCGATTATGCAAATTTGAGAGTAGTGTTCACCCGCTCTTAACTAAAATGCTGCAAATGGGCTCAGAGCCGTGCCCCACTGAAAGGTCACTTAAAACCCGTAGCACTTCCTTCTTGTGGGTCGTCGTCTGGCAACACAGAGATTTGTATGAATAAATTAGATTTCGCTTATTGTTTGAGTAGCATGCAATAAGAAATGTGGCTTAAATTTCATGAACCTTGAATGGATGAAGTACAGTGCACAGTCCAGAGATATTTTAGATTTTAAATGGGTCTTTTGGTAAACTCTGATTTGGTTTATGCAGATGAGATGAGCACAAAATAGTTTCTGTGATTGAAGTTAGTTTTAAAAATATGCAAATATATGCTTGTACAAATTTATATACATTAATTTGATAATTGTTGTTGTGAATGATTTTCTGGATATTTGTAGAAGCCAAGCGATCACATACCACATTTTCAAGCTTTAGTTTTTGAAATTGCTGATTTCCTTACTTTGGATTTGAATATTTGACAGTCGATTTAAATTTTTAAGGAAACATTGACAATTTGGGTTGTTGTCCAAGCTAAGGCGCACGCGTACACATACACGCACACCCATGCAAGTACAGGATGGTTGCACACTGCAGAAATGACTACATGTACACCCATGTAAATAAAGGAGCTGAACAAGAATTGTCTGAAACCTCTGCTCACGTGTTTATGACACAATACACGGCTTTTGGTATTGTTCATTTTCACAGCTTTCTCTTCAGAATGACAGCTTATAGCCACTTAACTGATTTTTGGACACATTTGTGGACTCTTTCAATCATTGAACGCGAGATATAAGGGATATTTGCTAGCTTAAACTTCAATAATTGGAGAGTACCTTGGTTTATGGAAATTGACTAAATATATATCGTGAAATAGCTCACTTGTTTCTTATGGTCTTGTTTTTCAATGCATTTGTGCATATTTAATACAAACTTTTCTTTAAAAACACATCTAATATAAAATGTTGGGTTTAACAATACCAGACTGTCATTTAAGCATAATCTCTGTGAACCGCAAACGTGTCTACTTCATATAGTAGTAGACCATGGTCATGTGTATTATGTGCATTTGATATATTTCTTAATAAAAATATCACACAAGTCCAACAATGCCACATGGACCCACATGAAGGAGATGAAGGAGATGAAGGCGGTGACTCATGTGTCACACACTGAAATGAGAAATGATCAAAGTGAGTGTTTGGCTGGAAAACTGCAGATGCTGCAACAAACAGCAGCTGTTGCCCTGTGTGTGGCAGTGTGTGTCTGTGTGGGTATTAGTATGTGTGTGTGTGTATGTGTAGTTGTCCAAGGGTGCCAACTGGGACATCATCAGTTGCTACATGCAATATTCAGCAGATCCATGCAGATGCGCCAGTGTGTTTTTTGTTAGTATGTGTGTGTATGTGAGTGTGTGTTTGTGTGGGTGGCCTGTCCACTCAGTTAATGCGCACCAAAACTGCAACTGCAGCAGCAGCCGCAGCAGCAGCAGCAACTGTCGCAGCAGCAGGGCACCAGCTCATCTGATGCAGCCAAAGTAATCAGCTAGTCAGCCAACTGGGAACTGCACATTCCTCTATCTGTGTGTGTATGTGCATGTGTGTGTCTGTGTCTGGAGTAGCTGTGCCAAGTAATTATTTGCTGTGCATTGATTTTAGCCGGGTCGACATAGCCGCCTGCTTCCGCTGCCTAATTTGGCTTGACAAATTGTTAATACGTCAAAGCGCTGACAACAACAACAATATGAAAAAATAACAAGTTAGAGTGCTCAGTTGCAGAGTGACCGCCTAAAAGATACCCTGTACCCAGTCCTAGCATACATTCGTCTGGTTCTTGAATAACTTCTCTCGTGGTTGATTGTAGAACATAATTACAGCCATCAAATATGTCTGTTAGAATTTGTTTCTTCGGGTGAATCGTAAAAGGTATTTTAAAACATAAACATTCTTGATATGTGCATGCTGTTCAAAAACTCTTATGTATATTTTAAATTTGACTTATCTTAGACTCATTTATGCTCATTTGCTAGCATGCTGTCAGAGATTGGCTTATTAATCCTGAAATACAACAATGACTTGATCGACTTATCCATTAATGCTGATCAAGTAAATATATGTTGTATGTGGCTGCAGATGTATCATTTTTCCTTTTACATACACATATACACATGTACATACGCAAGATTTCATAATACGCTTTCTAGACATTTTTAATGAATACAGAGTATGTGTAATAAAGCCATACAGCGATTGATGACAAAGTTGTCGCCGTTGGCTGCTTGAAGCTGACAGAATTTATGGTAATAAAAACAGTAGACATGGCTTTGTCTGATAACAAACCTTAGTGTGATGTGTGTGTGTGCGTGTCTCATGATTAGGACTGTGTGAGTGTGTGTGCAGACACCGCTCATTGGCATAAGGCGCCAGGGCGCCAGGGCGCACGCCTCGTCAGCATTCATAGAAATCATAAAATAAGTATACGCCGCGTAAGTCACGCGCATAAATCATTTTAACACCAATGGGATATCCATGCGAAAAGACACAAATGCCATCACATTTGGCACTGGGCACCTGCTTATGTATTTACATATAAATTGCACCCACGCACCCTCTTCCCATCCACACATTTAAATCATATATGCGCTTATTTCTACAGCCACAAACATTCGCGGCTGTGTATAAAACTCAAAGCAATTACTTAAACGCAAATGATGTGAGTACTTGCCTTACGACTTTTTAAACTGTGTCGTCAGTTTATTCAGAGGATATATATGTATGCACATACACATACATATATGTATTTAAATACTTTTTATCTCTTTGGCTCAGCGCACTGAAATGAGATATGAAAAGAAATTAATGTGCTTTAATAAAGGGAAATATATAAATATTCGGATTTTGTACCCTGTGCAAATGGTAAGAATGCGTATCATGAAGTTTTTCCTATGTATGTAGAAGACAGAAGACATTCCGACCTCATGAGGAATTAATATTCTTTGTCAATATCAACAGAGTTACATTTTGCTATAAATCGATTTCCTGATGCACTGAATTTTCTATACTATAATTTTCTATACCCACTCCAGTGGATATGTATAGAGAAAAGTAACTGTGAATAAATCTAAGGGTTGGGTACAGGACACCTCCTTCCTAGTCAGCTACTTTCGACTAGAACACTCGTACTTCTTATATATATATTTATATAAAATTAATAAAACAATTTAAAATGTCAGTCGATTCCCAACTCAGTAAACTAGAGTTTATATACCTATTTCTATATTTACGCCATAACTTTTTTGTCAGCAATGATTTGGCTACAAATTGAAATTAAAAGACAATGAAGAATTTATGCTGTTATAAATGCAATTTCAATGTCAAATTGTAATAGGAATCAATGTAAGCAATACATAATGATCACTAATTTATATCCCATGTTGATGGCTTGTGCATCTGGATCCAGTCAAAAGCAAAATAAAACAGAACAGTATAGTATGTAGTCCAAATAAAGAACGTAATAAAATCAAGCTCTTGGCAATGTGGCAACACAGAGAGACATAAATTAATTGCAGATGCTACTTTGCTATTATTTTACTTTTGTAACAATATAATGACTATGAGGCTCTTCATTTATTGTCTTTGAATTAGGGATAATGAATTCTTAATTAAAACAATTCAGATATTGTTTAGAGAATTGGCTAACTGAGTGAACCATTAAAGCAACTGAACAATAAGGTATCGCTAGGTTTCGGATATTTAAATGATAATATTTGCCTTTAACTCATACATCAAATAATAATAATTTCTGACCCACTTATGTTATTCCCTCGACAATTGTTTTCGTCTTTTTTTATACGCCATTTTTCTCGCAATATTTAATTTTCTTTCTGGGCAAATTGCGCAGTTCCACAGCGAAATTTAATTTGCTTTGTCCATTTGCTAGAGGCGTTTGTGTGTCATGCATTTTTACACCTTAATTTGCAGCCCATTTGCATATTATATATGAGTTTATTCGCTTGCTATGCAATTTCCGTTGCAGGTGCACTTGTCTCCGTCTTTTTCATACACATATTTTTTTCATTTTCTTACATTTTTACATTGCAAAATTGTTTAACAGCAGTACTAATTTCGGGCAAGAAAATATAAATGTAATTTCTGTGTACTGGTATAGAAATGAGGTCGGTAGTATATAGATATTAAACGAAATAAAGCACAAATTAGCTGAAAGATTTGTTATGTTACCAGAAAAATAACGAATTTACTTACCTCTGTAAATTCAAATTTGTATTAGTTTCATATTTAAATGGTACTTTAAGTACTTAACAATGTTAAGCAATTTGTGTTTCCCGCGACTTCTACAGATAAATAAGCAAACATAGGTTCGACATTTGACTATTATATTTTTGTTTATCCAAATTGAACAACAATAATTAATTATTATACAATATATTCCGTAAATACTCGTAAATTTAGCACTACATACAATTGAAATACTCGTATGACAGAATATGTACAACCGAATATACATGGAAATTTAATTAATTGCATTGAATTTCGATGGAAATTAGGCTATATTAAAATAAATGTATTCTTCACGTTATCCTAAATTTGAACCGCATCGAATTGGTTTTATTTTTGTTTTTGTACTTGATGTTTGATTTTTTGACTAAATGATTTTAATGAAAAATGTGATAATGTTAAAATTTAAATATATGGCTGAGAACTTTTCATTCTCCATTGGCTTCATTCAAAACTAGCTATTCATATACAAACATGTATGTGGGGTCTAAAAATATGGATTCATTTGGTTCCAGGACGGCAAGCAGGAGCTTCCTGTCGTTTATCCTTATGGTCGCTAATTTCTAACTTAGCATACACACTCATTCCCACCTCAAAGACACCCATTGCCCCAGCAGCCGCACCAGGGTATCTTGCCGGCCGTATGGGAGCTTATCGAGATCTTGCGCCGGTTTGAGCGCATGCTGAAGCTCGTCGAGGACTCTCGCGAGGAGCCAAAGCTGTTGGAGTTGCGATCGGATTGGGAGGTGACCGTCTCGTGATTGCTGTCCTGATGGGAATGGTGGCTGTGATGCGGATTGCTGCTTATCAAGCTGCTGTGCTGATGGTGGTGCGTGTGATGATGATGATGACCACCACCTCCACCACCGCCACCACCACCGCCACCAGCACCACCACCACCACCACTTGAGTTGCTAATGCGATGCACATTGTGAACGGTGCCCTCCGAGTGGCGACGCGAGCATTTTGTGCGACTGACGGTTGCCGTCATGGGTACCGGATCGCTGCTCTCCTTGCGATGGTGGTGGTGGTGGGTGGTGCTGGGCGGTGCCGACGATGTCGCTGGCACCTCCGCATGCCCCGCTGTCATTGTATTGCTGTCGGTACGCCGGCGCGAGGAATGTGGCGAACTGGGCGTACTGTGGCTCATTTGCTTGAAGGCCTTAATGCTGGGATGAGTTAAGACTCCTGCTGCGGCGCTGGTTAGATCGATGCAACTGGCTGTTGTTGTGGGCAGAGTGGGTGCTGTGGTTACGGCTGCGCCATTCGGCATCGCCTGCTCCTCACCACACACAATGGAGACGCGACGAGCCTTGCGCTTGGTCGCCTCATCCTCCTGGCAAGAAGGGAGACAATTTTTATTAATATTAATTATGGCACAAATCCAATAAAATATAACCCATCGGGATTAGAGTATACTAATTATACAGTCAAGAGTAAAGTACAGTTCCTACCTCACCGGCCTTGGCAGGATCAGCTCCTTCAACCGTCGGCTCATTGCCTGTCTCATTGTACTCCACGTCCAGAGAGCGCGTCAACTGCGATGGTGTGGAGCGAAAGATGGCTCTTTTGGCCGCCGCCGCCGAGGCGAGAGATTTGTAGAGGTGGCTCTTGTTCGGCGAGAGCCCAGTTGGCGGCGCTGGTGGTGGCTCTGTGGGCATGGTTGGACGGCGCGCTGGCGGCAGCGGAGGTGGCGGCTTGGCAGGTAAGCTAGGCTTAACGCCCAGCGGTGGCTTCTGGCCCGACGGTGACTGCTGCTGTTGCACGACGGCCGCCTGATTGAGCTGCTCGAAGCCCAGATATGTGCACTTCTCCGGAAACGGAGTCATGGGATCGGGCATGTGCGGCGCCGGACTGTCCGTGTGTTCGCGTTCCGACGAACGCGTGTGGCTTGAGATCTTTTGGCAGCTGTTGGAGTCGGAGGCGTTGCTAGCACTGGTAGTTGTTGTTCCCGTTGTGGCTGTTCCATTTGATATAGTCGGATTTGCGCCCTCATATTGCAGATATAGATTCATCTCGGAGCGATAGGGTTTCTTCGCGGTGTCCTTGCTGTTGACTTGCCCCGAAGGCGATATGAGATTATCGCGTGATTTACTCTTCTCCAATTGTATGGCCAGAATGTCCTCCGAAATTGTCTCTATGTCGTTTAGTATTGACTCCAAATTCACTGAATCCGTCTAGTGGAAAAAAGGCTTTTAGATTATTTATATAACAACTTTTAAATATATATAACATTAAATTAAAGCAAATTCGTTGATGGCAGAGGCTATGATTTAATAAATATACATTTTATGAAATTGCAAGAGAAGATATTTCTAAATTCAACAATATTTTGTAGGAAATGATTGAAAGGGTAAAATATATCCCAATATTAACACTAATCGGATACAACGAACAAAATTACACAACATTTAAAACACACCCATTTTTTAGCTAACAAAAAAAATACACTTAAATTTTTGTGTTAGTGAAAAATAGATCATATAATGTAAAGTTTCTAGGGATTCGAAATATGAGAAAGAGAAATCATTTTTTTTTATTCAAATTTAAAAACATGTATTTTTAATTCAACATCTAAAATGCAAAAAAGAAAAAATATATACAAAAAAAAAACACATTTTAGTTATTGTCCAAAACAACTCTATCGCTGCATAATTTTCAAACTTAAAAGTAAATCAAATAGTTCCAGCTAATAATAATCATGATTTTTTCAAAAGTTTTTAAGAACATTTATAAATTCATATAAAAGCATTCAATACTTCGATAGCAAAGTAAAACTAAAATACAATTTATAATCTAGTTTTCCCAGTGTATTAAATATTTTGCATACTGCAGCTGAAAATTAGGATCATAGGATTGAAGAGAGACTAGGGTTTCGAACGATGACACAGATTACACTCCAAATTGTACACATATAATATAATAATATTAAATCCACATCGAATAAAGAAATGATATTCTAGAAACGATGAAGTGCAGGGGGATTCTGAAGTCTGGTGATTGATCCATTGCAGGTCCCCTCACCTGACTTCCTATATCCACGATGTTCGCGGTGGAAACTGCAACGATTGGCTGGCAGCCAACTGCAGCTGTGGTTAGCTTTGTTGCCAGCCGCAGCGGCGACGTGGTTGTCTTTGTGGTATTCGTGGTGGCGGTCATCAGGGGCTTGGTGAGGGCCGTGGCCGAAATGCAGCTGCTGTGGCAGCCTTTTTGTGCGGTCGCATAGACTGGCTCCACGGAGCGGGACTGGGGCAGCGGAGAAGCGGGTGCCGATGCTGATCTGACAGCAACTGAAGCTGAAGCTGAAGCAGAGGCAGCAGCAGCAGCGGCAAGCGCAGCGGCATAAATGTCAACCACGCTGTGGTTATGGCAGGCGCCCAACTCGGCGCCGCCAACGCCCAAGCCGACGACAGCGGCCACATTCACCACAGCCCGGTGCAGGGAGCAGTGGGGAGGGGGTGGCTGTGCCTGCTGCTGGCCATGGCGCTGGCGGTGCTGCTGGGCGTGCGCCTGGCACGTTGGCTGGTGGTGCAGCTGGCAATGCGAGCGAGCGCGATGACGCGGACTTACTTGTGGTGAGAGCCGCGGGCCGGGACGCTGATACGGCGTGGCAAGAGCATTATTCACAAATATATCCGGCGGCTCGTGCAGCGGCGCTGCCGTCTCCAGTGCCGGTGGCGGCGAGCCCGGTGGCAGTGTGTCCTGTCCGCGATTGGCCAGCTCCGTGTTCAGCTTGAGGCGCGGCTTCATGGGAGCAAAGAAGTGCTTCGGGCTATTGAGCGCTTGTTGCGTTGCGTTTGTGGTTATGGCTATGGTCTCAATCACGCCGCCCGCTCTCGTCGTCACTGGCACATTCAGTGCTATCTTCGGCAAGGCCTGCAGGAACGCTGTGGGCACAAAAGTCGTCAGAGTCTGCGGCAGCGGCGGCGGTGGTGAGCGGGAGGGCGACGATGTATTGGAGTATTTGCGATGCGAGAACGGAGACTGCAGATTGTAATCCCAGCCATTGGTATGCCTCATGGTCTTGCCGGTGGTGGTGCTGGAACTGGTGCCCAGCTCAGGCGTCGGTGTCAGTACTGCAATTCGAGAAATCTCAGTCAAAAGTTGTAAGCGTGCCCTAATCGAGAGTGCTCCACTAGTCAATACCCTATCCTATTCGTAATTATTTTAAAAACACACACAAGCACACTCTAGAGATATGAATTTCCTGAAACTTGCCAACGTTAATTGTTTAATCGATATAATTGATTATCTCTTCAATCTAACAGGGTAGGAAATCAAGTATATATCGATACTATCGATTGGGTGGAGCTATCGACTTACAAAATAGGTCTAAAAAACTTATCTTAGTTATGTGTGTACATATGTATGTACATATGTACTAAAAAAGTAAGCAAGACTGAGCTTATTATGATTATCAAGAATATATACTTTTAGTCATGCCTCTGATGCTACATTCAATGCCACATATTTAATATACCCCTTTCACACATTTCAAATGGGAACATCCCATGATTAGGTTTGCTCACCCGTATTGTGGCCCATATGCTGCGAAAGAATGTTCTCAAAGTAGGAAAGCGGCGGCACCATGGCATTCAAATCGTTCAGCTCATTGGCGACCAGCTCGATGGGCGTCAGGGGTGTTAGGGGACCCACCAGGCTGGGAAGCGTGCTCTGCGAGCTATTGAGATCGGGCGTACAAATCATCAGATGATGCTCCGGCTGCTGCGACAGAAGCATTTCCGGATTACTAAGCGTCTCCTCCGACACCACAGACAGATGGTCAAAGTGCATCGGCTGGTTATTTGGGTTGGGCGGCGCATTGCCATCATTGGCCTGGGCGTTGGGCTCCTCGGGTGGCAGCGGCGGTTTGATTGATACACAGGAGCCCCCTTCCTGGCAGCACTCGTCGCTGCAGTGGCCATCGTCCTCGCAGCGACACGTATCACATGAGTCAGAGTCCTGCCGGGGCGTTACAAACAGGGGCTATCACAGGAATGCTTTTTGGATTCACTATACTCACATCACTGTTTCCATCACAACCTGCGCTGCCTCTGCCGCCACCGCTGCAGCGACGCCCGCTGCCTCCGCTGCCCCGACATCCAGCATACTCGTGCTCGCTCAGCTTTGCCTTGAAGCGCTTGTTGAGCCGATCGCATTCATCACGCAGGGTCCAAATCTCGCGACGTAGGTGTTCATTTTCACGCCGCAAACGTTTGATGTCCGATTGGCCTGCAAGTGCAAATGAATCGATAACAAATAAATCGATAACAGAGAAATCAATAGATTGCAACAGTAAAACGTTAACGATCGTGGCACAAAGAGGAGCTTCAAAATTTGATGATTTTAAGACTGACTGAAACACCAGATACATCACTTCTTATTATTAAGCTTATGCTTAAATCTTTTTTAGATGGAATAATTTAAACACCAAAACGTTTACGAGTTCAGCACAAAGTAGAATTTGTATTTTGTTTACCAAATTGTCACTCAACGCAAATCTACATTTTTGTGATTTATTTTCAGATTATTGCTTCTTATGTTTTAATCGTTTTTCTTCACTTGCTATTTAAAAATTATTAGGGCATGGAAACCATATTCCACTTAATGCTCATCAAAGCAGTCGGTCGCCTTAAATCTTATTGTTTACATCCGCTTATCTGTGTTTTGGCAACGAAAACATTGAATATACTTAATATATATATATTTATACATATATAGATTTTTCTTCTGTCTAGTCGTATCTATAAAACTTTTTTCAGCATTTGCGTTTTACGCATATATTTTCGGTTTCTAATGTATTTTTAATTGGACTTTTGATGTTCTTACTTTATGATTATTTCGCTTCCTGTTTAAATACTTAAATATATGCTTGATTTGGTGTTTTAATACGAAATCTTTTCTGTTATTAGAATTATAATGGGAGGGCTTTTTAAGTTGAAGTTTAGATAGATATTCACCTCGCTCTACTTCCGCATTTATGTTGATAGTACGCAACCTGAGCTCTTCATTTTCGTATATCATGCCACGGGATGACTTTCTGTCCAATCTGTAAATACATATAAGGATAATGTTAGTCGTATTCGCATGAAAGTTTAAATATATATATATATATCATAGGTATTGCCTTTGTTGAGTCAGGGGCTGCCATTGTGAGCGACTGCCGATCAGCATGCCGTTTCAATATTATTCTGGAAAATCTATCTTATCAAATGGTAGATGTTGCTTCAACGAACGCTGTAAGTCAACTGAATAGGGTAGATCCAGTTTAGTTATGCGTTTTGCCCAATTATTAGGCACTCGGTTGGTTCTGTGCTTGTGGCCTTTCAACACTCGCCGAACATAAATAAATAATATAAACGCGACGTAGACAAATAAATATATATTTATCTGATATTTTTGCTTGGAACGCGCCGCTTATTCGACTTTACCAAAAAACTAACATTTCAAGAACCAAGCAAATGACTGGACCTCATCTATCTACCAAAAGAAAAACGCAAACAAACCATAAATTACATTGATTTCGAAAACATAAATACGTTTTTTCTACCAAGTGCTTTCATGTCTAATATGAGCCTGAAACGCTTATATTTTTGAATATGTATACATCATAACCTTAAAATTAACGCTTAATAGAGTATTCTTCTATTCCCTATTGCATTAATTTTTCATTTTAATTATCATTTCTCCAATCACATCAACTCAATTAAAAGCTATGCACAAATCCCAAATGATCCATAAAAAGCCTCTGCAAATTTTCCATAACTTACGTTTTTTATGTATTTAAAAAAAATATGCGCGTGAATTTATTTTTGACACTGCTGTCTGAAAATTTTTGAAAAACTGCCGACCTGTTGGTTAAATGCCACAGAACTAAGCATGATTCTACCCTGTAGGCAAGCAACCTATAAGTTATATTGTCTTTAAATAATCTAAACAATAGTTGAATAAAAATTGACAACCATCTATCCAAATATTTATAGTCAAGATCAAAATTGGAAATATCCAAAGTAAATTACCTAATATTAAATAAGTTTTTAATCAAAATGAAATGAGAAACACATCTACGAGCTATTGTTGTTTTTAATGCAGTATATTATGATTATATTATTATAGCTTGCATTGTTTTTTAACCGTTTCAAAAACTAACCAGTTGTTTGCAAATTTATAAGATTAAAAATCAACAAGAATAATTTTTAAATTCATCCCAATACTTATATGATAACTGTTGTATTTAGAAAGATGAAATGAACTTGCAGATCTGCAACCTAATAATTATTTAAATGTAGTCTGATGTCATACAATTTTATATACTAATTTTATTCACAACTATATTAATTTGATCTTTTACAATACCTCTTGAATGAGATATTTTATTATCTGTATTTTTACAATCATACAATATAAACATATATATTTTCTTCAACAGAAACGTATTTGCTATGATTTAAAGAATTCGAGAACAGTTTCGTTCTGGAACCACAACGATCCAGCCCTGTGTTTGAAAATCTATTTTTGACGCGAGAAAGAGCCAGAGGCGAATGCGTGAGCGAATCGTTGAATACACAATCGGGCCGATAAACTTATGATCGATAGAAAGCGAAACGTTTGTCAGTTTTATTCATAAAATGGGATGTTGATATGTGGAATAAAAGTGCGAGGCGTATAACAACAAACGTTTGCCATGATTTGCCTGAAATACGGTATAAACATTGTGTAGAACGAGTAAAATCAATTCGGACAATGTACATGACTCGACGATAAACAATTTACTTTATTTTTAGGTTCTGCCTGAGACTAGAAATGTTTATTTTACGATCGCTAAAGTGTATAGATATTAGAAATTTTAATGACTTTTATTATTATTCGATATAAGACACGAGATCCAGTGCTTGAAAAATTTAAATTGGGAATAGTATAAATGGAAAATGATGCCAACTGCTTACTTTGCTGACTTATCGGAGCGTTTGTTGCTCTTACTGCTGCGGCTGCGTTCATTTTGTGATCGAGTGCTTTTCGCTCCTTTCATTTAATTACACAAAATTAGAACAAACTTTTTAAACTGTGACACAATTTAATTGATTGATGGGCGATGAATGTGGGAGCACCCCATACATAAATCTATAGGACACGTGCTTAACTTTAGCCCAAATTAATTAGCTAAATTAGTTTATAGCTGTTGAACATATTTAACACACAAATTGACTTTGAACAATATGAATAATTAGATAACAAGAGAAAATTCACCGCAGCCTAGACGAACAAAATTTTGTTCGTATTGCAACACCGCGCGATTCGGCTATGAACAGAAAACTGACAGTTGGGCGAGATCAGTTTTGGCCAAAAACAAACGACTACAACAACACCACAAAAGCAACAAACGAACGCCAACGACTGGCATTGAATGCCGCCAAGAGCAACAAGCTCTGCCCGTGACGGCCACTGGTTCAATTTTTAAAAAAAACTAAACCAAAATCGAAAAAAAATGAAACAATACAAACAGAAGAAAACTGTGAAAAGTTTCATAAAGCAAATGCGGCGACTCGTCGGTTAAATCTTAAAGGCACTAACAATATCAACAAATCATCGTTCTCAATGAAATGTGCGCATGCTGCTCCGAGATTAAATATGAAAAGAAAAGCCCAATCGTAAATCTAAAGTCAAAGACCGAATGCAACAATACTCTTCAAATTCCTTAAGAACATAAACATAAGAGAATTATATCAAATATATTGAAGCAATTTAAATATACATTTTATTCTGCAAAATTGTTTTTTATGTTTGTTTTTCACTAAATTTAAAGAGTAACATTTTTTACATTTTTTTAACTAGTTTGAAACTATTATTTATATTCAAATTTATTTTGAGATATAGGAAAAAAAATGTATTTAATAAAAATGTTGTACATTTTTAATCAGTCAACTTGATATTAAAGTATTGATGGTCGCAATTTAAAAGGTATGCAAGAGAGATTAAACGTCAGAATTTGAACTTTTGACGTAGTCGTGCAGTCAGCGAGTCTTCAGCAGAAAAAAGCTTTTACGTTTGTGTTATGTTTTCATACATTTATCTACAACTTTGTATATAAATGTAAATGTACAAGCAAACAAAAATGAGTTTAGTACAAGTATGTATATAAAATACAAAAAATGAATAAAAAACATACTATTTGGAATTTTAAGTAGTTACACTTAAGTATATTTGCATTTATATTAAACCCGGCTAAGATTGTCTCATTAATAATTTTTGAGAATTAGGTATTAATTATAAACATTACATTTCTGAGAACGCGATTTTGTGTATACATATTTATTTGCCAAATGATATATGGATTTCAAATTGTCTTTTTTTTATTCATGCTGCTTATTTTGATTACATAAAAAATAAATTTAATTTAATCAAGCCATTAATCGGATTGGACGCACGGTTTGGTTTATAGCTGGAAGTGTTTTTGCCATTTACAATTTGATTACAAGGACCGAAACGACAAAAAATGCATTTATTTCCACAATAAGCAGCAGACAATATAAATTACCAGGCGCACCGCAATTTCAATTAACTTTACAGCTCAGCTACTGAGTTTAAATTAAATAACTTTGTACATTTTATTTACTACTTTTTTTATGTACGTATTGGCTAATGATTAGCTGGATAGCATGCGGTGAACGCTGCGGGAAAAAATATAAAAATAAGTATCTGAAATGTGTCATGGCACTGACAGTGGCTACAAGTGGTGCAAAAAATAAAGTATCTCATACGCCCACACAAACGCAACCGCTAATAAATCTTGCAGATATACAGACACAGAAGTACGACTATTTAACCCAATGATCTGTCAGCTAAGATCAAATTTATCAGATACATACTTCAAAAATATCTGAATACAAAATATGAATGCATATACTATAGGCATACGAGGGTTGCTTTGTCTATCTAAGTGTCACATCTATCGTTAATATAATCGATCACATAGTGTTCTGTGCAGCTAGTTCTATACATAGGTTTGGAAGGTCATTTACATTTCCTTTCATTTACTCCTGCACGTGTATTATAACTATAAATTATTGGAATGCTGCCAAATAAGCACTGTTTTCTGTTTATGTACAAATACTTATAACTGGCCCTCGAAATATTTATTACATTTGTACAGTGTATTACAAAATGTTAAGCTTACTGGGCCGGCAATAAATAATATTTTTCCACATATATTTGTTTATGCAAATGAGTGAATTTAAATTTATAAGCCATTAAAAAATTAGCAGAGGCTATCGAGCCAATTAATATCAGACAAAATTAAAAAAAGGACGTATTTTGTATTTATTTTGGATGGTTTTTGTTCTTGCAAAACTCGTGCCAATTTGTATCTGAGTTAATCGCGTCTGTCATTCTTTTAAGTTGTTTCTATTGTTTACTTTGACATAAATTGGACGCAGACAGTTTAATCTTTTCTGGTAATATTTTAATATTTGATGCCGTTGAAATGTTTACTTATGAAATTATTATCACCTTTTCGGGAATATGCAAAGGGAAATTAATTGTTAATTTAATAATAAGGAATTCAATTATAATGATCCTAAGCCTTATGTTTTGTGTCTATACCGAATCGAAATTTCTAAAGTATGCTTTAAATTACAACTGCAGATGACTTTATGATAATATATTACAAAGTTTATGGTTAGAAAATTCAAATTTAAATTGTATAAAAATGTAATGCATATATGCAGTACAATAACAGATTATCAGTTATAAAATAAACTATGCTTATATATCAATATATTTGGGCAGTATAAGAGATATGCAAACTAATCAACTGCGCATGATCCATAGAGTAATATAATCACTATAATCACTTTTGATTGGTATATGCGCATGATCCTAAAGAAAAGCTCGTGAGCTTTATTGTTCCTATCGCTCAGTTTTCACTGAGCTTTGCACTGCTTGAAAGCTCTTGTTGTCGTTGATTTCGCAATCGTTGGAAATTCGAAATCAATTCTTTTTGTACATTGGTATTTGATTCATATAAATTTATAGTATAAATATTTAGTGATCGGTTGAGTTACCTGCTATTTAGCTTATAGTGTGCATGACGTCTTCGTTCTCGGAGCATAGTCGTGCGTTAGTTTTCCGCATATGAAAGAAAAACCAGCAAACAAAAAACGCAAAAAGAGACATAAAGTAAAAATGAAAGGAAAAACAAAAGAAAAACAACACAAATCGTACACAAAACCAAACACAACACAATTTAAGAAATAAAAAGACAACAAAAATTCAGAAATTATTTTCGGTGTAAACGTGTAAATATTATTTTGAGTGTCTCATTCAATTCTAATGTGTCTTATTCTTTGTTTATAAATACTCGAGAGCGTGTTTATTTAGATAGAATCAAAGTGTGTAAGCGCATGTTGAACATTCGACAAAACAATTCAAATAGAGGTCAATGAAAGCATATGAGAGATAAAAACTATGTGTACATGAGGGGATTTGCGCATTTTACAGTTATTGCAGCAAATGGGCTGCACTTTAATTTTCCACAAAACTTTCCAGACACACACACGCACGCACAGACACTGATAAAAGTTGACGTGTGGCATATTAATGACTACTTTAATATCTTGATGTTCAATGACATTCCACATATTCTGTAGGACCTGTCTGCCTCATGCACAATGCCCATGTGACAGCACACAGATATATATATATATATATATATATATATATATATATATTATAAAAGTATACATATACTATGTATGTAACTGTGTCTCTCTTTTGAAGTATACGCATCAAGCGGCTTCAACAGGCACCGCACAAAGGCTTTTCGAACAGAGCTTCAGCCCCACAACAATAAGGAGCAGACAACAACAGTCAGAAGGGGTGGTCGGTTGGCATCATATTCAAAGGGTCGAAGCAAGGCAATTGATTTATCGATCAAGTTGTCAAGTGCTCATTCTCTTCATTCATCAGTATTTACATGTGTTACAGTCGAGACCAGGTTCTTGAGAGTCCCTGAATGTCTCAAAGGCTTGCAGTAGACCATGCGAACTAATTGAACTGATTTCGCAAAATCTTTCAGATTCTTTCATTCAGTAAATCAAAGGTAATCAAAACGATGCTGTATTTACATAAGTCATGTAATTAGCATTTTTGCATTTGGTTAATACTCTACAGTCAGAGGAATATCATTTATGAATCGATATATTCATTAAACTGAATGTCAGCCTTTTAATTTTATCAAAGCGAATTTAAAAGCTTTTCAATATGTATATTTTATATTCATACCCGATAACACTTATAATAAGCGTTTTTTCTATTAATATATAATTCACGGGGACGACAGATTATCGATGAAAATAGGAAAATATATTTTAAATTTATCGGAAAAGTGTAAACTCGCTTCAACAATCCATTTTCAACAATATAACCACAACCAACAAAAAATTGAATTTGTACATAGAGTATCTAGTAGTCGATAGCATTCGAGAAGCTTCTGTTTATTTATAAACTTACTCAGTATCGTAATAAGAACTCATAAATATAAACACTCGTTTTATTAATTAAATGGTATTTTCGTTGATTTTCAGATTTTCAGGGAAGAGCAATTAGCAGGCCGTAAAAGTAAACGCTTCGAGTTAATTTATGTAGAATTCGGCTTATTATTTGGGCAATTGCGCATGCTCCGCATATTTTAAATGAGTGGTTGATAAACGGAATTTTAAAAATAAATGCTTTCACAGGCACAGAAATAAGTGTGGAAGACGACGACCGTTCCATACGAAAGCGAAACACGGATACGGATTCGAATTCGAATGCGTTGACAAAGATACACATGCAAATGCAGATACAGATACCGAAAGGGGGGTGTGGCGGACACCGGCACGGATGGGGACACGGATACGTTGTGGACTGGCAGGCACGCGACTGCTAACTGCACCGCTGAGTCCGGGGCAACCACTTCGCCGCATGCCGCACGGCTACCAAATTCGTTGTTGTTTGTGTTTTCTTGTTTAATAATTGCGTATACATTTTGTTTGTTGTTGTTAGGCCCAACACACACAAACGCTGATATGGATATTAGGAGAGGCAGAAAAGGGGGTCATGGGGCACTCGTTGCATGCGGTTCGGATGCCAATTCACTGACGGAATGTGCGTTTGCTTCCAAGTCAAAATTTACAGCCATCCGTTGGACGAACTACAAATTGAGAGCAAAAGCAAAATACAAAAAAAAAACAAACAACATTTTTTGTGTGCGTGGCCAAAACTGAAAATGCACAGAAAAAATTCAGTCAAAGAAGAAAACAAAAATATTTGTTTTTTGTTTGTTTTTCCATTGGCCTGTTGCCTATTGCAGTTGCCATTCTCTCTCTGTCTCTACTTCGTCTGGCAAATCATTTTTGCGGCTGTTTTTTAAGCAAAACTTGCGAGAAATCTTTTCAAAACTTGGACTCTCATAAAAATCACTCAAAGGGGACAAATTTGGCATCGAGTTCTTGATGTGCCTGCAGCTTCGAGTTATTAAAAGAAAAACATATGACTTTTATAATGCCAAGACTTAAAGAGGTGCGATCGAAGAGCGGGCGACACTGTCGCCTGAATTGGATCTTTTATTCGTCATTATCATTAATTTAATAGTTTTTCTACGACTTCTGTCTGCCTGCAGTCACTGGATTACTGCTATACATAAATAAATAATTTTATGATCATAGTTTTTGAATAGATTTTGCTTCCTTAACGCGATAATTTATGTCTCCCTGTTTCACAAGTTTGTATAATCAAAATAAGAGGTGCTTATGAAAGTGCGTGGTTTGCAAAGATTTCAATAAAATACCCTTCTAGACATTCGTATCCCAACTCTGTGTTTTTTACATATTTGTATAAAATAAACTTTGATATCACATTTTTAAATTGTCGTCAGCTAATTTTCCCTAAAAACATTTCATATTCCGAAACTAATTTTATTGTTAAATCAAGTTTCATTATTTTCGAAAAATATTTAATTTTAATAAGCTTGCAGTTTGTAAACAGAATTTAAAATAAGAAAGTCAAACGAAATTTATCGAATTTTTATCGTGAAGCTCAATTTGATGAGGAATTTTAATTCTTCACATAAATTTCTCAAATGTATTTCAAATAGTCGCTCATTGGCGCAACACACTTATTTACTTTCAATGTGTCAGAATTTTAACTAAATTAGATTCTTGCCAAACAAATGGTCTGTTTATATTCTGTGGCTGTGTATCTGGGGACGCATGTCTAGCCGAAAGGTGAGTGCTAAGATCAGCCAGAATCTATTTCGGAAACGCACTAACACAAATCTCCATCGCCGTCTCTGTCTCTGTCTCTGTCCCTGAGTCAGTTGTAATGTGTTGACCAAGATTCCAGTTGGCCGTCAAAATGTGCAGCAAGATAATTGTAAGCAACAAGTTTACATTTGGTAGGCCATATGCCGACAATTTGACTGAATGATATTTACAATTACGGGTAGCACTTGCTTGGCCTTTGCCTTTGCCTTTGCCTGTATCCATTCTTTGAGCTATTTTGTAAATAATTTTCAAAATAAAAACAATGCGTCACACCATTTGGTTGTGCTAATTGAAGCGATCCAACTGAAAGACATTAAAAACAGCCAAAAGCAGCTTTTTTTGGGGTGAAGAGCTAAAATACCCTTCAAATTGAATTTCGTCTATTTGAGCGATAAAATATGGTTATCTTTATCATTACCATAGAACTATATATATGACAATGGAAAAATGTTCATATGGTAGCTGTATAATATGTTTTCAATTTAATTGATTCAAGCTAATATGAACCACAATAAATCATTCAACTAATAACAGCCAAATATTGGATGTATCATCCAGCTAGACTAATAGCCCCCTTAGCTTAAAAATATATATCATATAAATATGTTTTACATGTTCTGTTGAAAAATTAATATACCCTTTGTATATCCATAAAGATCTATAAGGAAGCAGCGGGATATTGTTTGGTTCAATCAATGCGATTTTAGCTTCGATTTTCTTATGGGCTTGCGATCAAGGTAGCGGAAGCGAAATCAATTTAATTGTCCAAAAATTAACGCTGCACAGTTTGGCAGTCATAAAATACAAATAAGAAATCGTTGTTGTGGTTGTTGTTGAAAATCAACAGGAAAATATGCCGAACATTTCGGAGGTTCAATGTTCCGATGACGCTTTTTATGAGCGCAAATGAAATGCAAATAATAATATTTCAAGCGTATTCAATTTTAATTTCATTCGCTGCTAATTGTACGGACTAAATTGAAATATATACTCGTATGCACGCGAATAAATATGTTTTCATTAATTGGATATATGTGCTACATATACATAGTGGAGCATTTGTATAAGCAAAATGGTTAAAAATATTCGCTTAAAAATCCATTGACCCATTCGACAATTTGGGCCTAAAGCTAGAGTAATGTGTTGCCCAATTAAAATAAAAAACAATAAATTTTTTCTTTGATGCTAAAGACAAATTAATGCGACCAAACGAACAATCCGCCAGACGAGGCCGTCATTTAATTAGCCGCATAATAAATTCATTGGAAAACTGTGTGGTCGAAACGGCTAAAAATTCATTTTTAAACGATTCAAGTACATTTTACTGCATAATTGAAATAAATCTCATATCCGTAATGCTTTTAAACAATGCTTCGGTCTGACAGCAATTGAAGCTTTTGGTCAATTACTCGTACAGAAAACATTTAATTTCCAAATGCCAAAATCTTTAGCTGCTAAATATATAATTAAAGCTACAGTAGGGAAATCCTACAGAAGACAGCTAAGGTCCCACAGGCTAGCAAAATTAGTTCAAGCACCTAATAATTTAGCCAAATAATTTGAGCCCTAGCGTGTTGCCGACTGTCATTTGCTTTATTGTTGACCAATTAACTACTTGCCTGTGGACCAATTGAGAACACTCGTATGAAAATATTTGATCGAATTTGCTGCTTTGCTCTGTGATAAAAATTGCAATGACAATGTGGCCGGTGTTACTATTGTAATTAAAATAGTTTTCTTATGTGCAATCAATATTGACTATCTGGATAATTGGTCGAGTAATAACTCAAAAATAAGTAAGATCTTGCCGATAATACCCAAACAGGCATTAAAAATAATTACCCTTTAAAAATGGGTAAAATATTATTGTTAAGTTCCAGATATTAACTGTTAGCTTAAATATAGAATAAAGAGCTCCAACGTCTCTTGGCACAACTTGGTAAATGAATAATAGGCATAAAATCCATAGGAGCACAAAAAACCTGAATCAAGACTTGTATTTCGTCTTGCTCCAGTGGAAATAGGACTGGACTGCAGCTGCAAAACAAAGCTAACCTAAACACTTTTCTTGGTAAATATTGTTGTTAAATATATGTATAAATATTAATTAGCGTAGGTGAAATATGTGTGCTAATATTTAAACAGTAAATATTTACACATGTGCCATACACCAGCCTTTTGCTGAAAATTATTTATATAAATTTGAACAAATTTAATTTGCCTGTGATGACCGATGACCTTACTCAACTGACTCCTAGTTTGTAAATTGAAATTTCAAAAGAACTGCAGCAGATAGGGTCGATAGTTCAAAAAAACTCACTAAACCACAGATGATATAGATATGCATACATTTTAAAGGTATTTTAAGGAGCTGCTACTTGACATATTTTTCATAAAGTACTTAGGTAAAGAACTGCAGGTACATCAAAGTATTTGATTGCACGTTTTTGCAATTTTTGAAACAAAAAACGGCTGAATATTTACTGTGTCAAAATGTTTGAAATCGACCTTTAATAAAATATTTTTTTTCCTTGCCAGCTATCGAAATGTTTTTTATGGTTGGCCGTTTTTACAAATTTTTTGGATTGTAACCTCATGTAGAGGTTTCTATGTAAATTACTCCAAAACTCATGTGGAGTATGCTTTCAAGGTAAGGGTGCTGGAAAATTAAGTCCTGGGCAAAAATCATCAACAACATATGTTGTTCTGGTCAACTTTTTGAGTTGATAAGATACAAATAATTACAAAAACAGAGTAAAGATTTTTTAGTGAAGAAGAAACCTTTTTTTGTTATAAGCAACTGAGAGTGTGTGTGCTAATGAGTTGAATAAACTGTTTACTTGATGAAGAAGTCAACAGTTTAGTGGCCAATAATAACTCAAATAACTGTCTGGAGTTTGTGGGTTTTGCCTGCAGTCAATTTGCGCCTACAAACTTTGATTGGAATTCCGTTCAACTTAACTAAATGAAGACGCTCGAGTAATTTACGCTTTGAATTAAGTGTATGAGTGTATGTATGTGTGTGTGTGTGTTTGTGTGAGTTTGTGTGCTTAACTATGGTGCAAGCAAAGCTATTCTGTTTGGTGCAACCTACTTGCTTTTGCTGGCGATGAGCTCTGCGTTGATTTCCGTTGATTGCTGTCGCTGTTGTCGCCGTTGCTGCCGCTGGCGCGTCCGCTAATTAAATTGTCATCCAAAGAAATGCCGTCGAGCCAATGCATGACATTATTTCAATTAGTTAGACATAGGCGCACGCACACACACACACACACACACACATGTGTGTACATACACATGAAGAGAGAGGGATATAGACAGATAGGTAAATCACATTTCAATTGAGTACAATTGATGATTCGTAAGCACGTTGACACTTCGTCACATTCCTCACAGACACATTTTCCTTGACTTTTCCATTTGCTTGACGTGACAAGACCATAACTGAATTTCAATTTCCCAGCAACAAGTCGTGTTGGCTTTGGCTTTTCGTTGCTACTTTTTCATTATTTTCTTTTTTTGACGCTTCGACTTGCACTGTCGTACTTTGTGTAATCACTTTAGCTACGCTTTCAGCACGCATACGCCCCGTGAGCCCGCATAATTAGCACATTGCACTTTCAACACTTTTGCGGCACTTTTTGTTGTTGTTGTAGCTGTTTGTGTTGCTTTATTGAGGCGCTGCATACACGCAATTTATTACTTATTTCCAGCTGCACATTTGCTGTGATTGATGCAAGCTGCAAACTGCAAGCGGCAAAACAGCATTTCAATTAAAATCAAATATTTGTACAGCTAAACGAGGCACAACAACAAAAATACGCGAGGCGATTTTCGATAATTCCTATCGATTTGTATGTTTTTACATTTTTTTTATTGTGCTATTTGCCTGCGACTTGTTGTGTTGTCCCGCTGGCTAACCGGCTGCTTCTGCCTCTGACTCTGACTGACACGTCGGACGCTGACCGGGCAGTGGCTGCGACTGCGACTGTGACTCTGGCTACGGCTGCCTCTGTGGCTGTGTCTGTGGCGCATTTCCAATCGTTTCGCACGTTATTGTTTCCATTGTGTTCGATATTTGTATTTTCTTGTACTTTTGTTATTCCTACACACTATGTGTGTGTCTGCGTGTGTGTGTGTGTGTGTGTGTGTGTTTGTTTGTGTGTGTGTATAAGTTTGCCTCAATTTATTGTACCTTTTTGTGTTTATTTTATACACGTTCGAAATGTTTTCTAGTATTACCCCACACCCCACACCCCCTATCACCCAATCTTCTAATTCGCCAAGGGGCCAAAAGGCCGACAAACCCGCAGATAGTTCTCGTAGTTCTATGGCCAATTTCCTTTTAGACATGTCGGGACATAAACATACGAATTAGCATTCGGGCCTACGTATCTGATGGCCGGATTCTCGCTCTAGAGCCCACATACTTTGTAATTCTGTGTATAATGTGAGAATTCAACCATTTTCACCTAATATCAAATATATTGGAAAATAATTAGAACCTGTTTGATTTCACATACGGTTTTGGTCATAGTATTACTCATTCGATTGGGTCTCGATCTTAAATGTTTTCATCAACTAATGATCTACACAGCATGATTATTTCAATAGTCAGCGTGTATAAATAATTCTAATGCACCATCTATGATCTGTAGAGAACTGGAAGCAACAAATTGTTTTCGGCTCTAGTTTTTTTTAAGACAATATTCATTAATAGGCTAATAATTAAAAATCAATTTGATTTGCCGCACACCATATTTTGAGAGCTCTGTGAATGTGTGCCAAATGAAAAAATTCGCTTTAATAAATGATTTAAATAAACAAAATTCACTGAATTTATTGAAATTATTGGAAAAAAATTTTGACTGCGATTGCTCAATGCGAATCTGAAATACAATTTTAATGAAAACGATATAAACGTGTAATTTATGACATACAGAACTCAGAATACATTGTTGCATGAATTATGAATGTTTTTTCTATGCGCTGTAAATAAAAAGTGTCAAACAGAGGGTAGTTGCGTATAAGAAAAGTGTTTTTGAGAACTGAAAAGACCAAATTTATGATTTACTTTTTGAATTTTTTTTTTGTGTACTGAAAATTTCAACTTATTTGCATAATAAATACAAAACATATTTAGTTATGAATATTCTTCTGTTCTGTTTGTTTGTGATTGTGTGCGTGTGTGTGTGTTTGTACTATAAATATGAATAGGTAAGAATACTAAAGGTCTGTGTACAGCGTATCTGCTAGTCGAGAGAACACGACATCAGCATTACCTGACAATTTAGCTAGGAGGAAGTGCCTAAAAAAGTTGAGTTTATTCACTATTATAAAATAGGTTATTTCGCTTAACAAAAAATATAAATGGGTGTATCATTTAGTTAAGCATAATTAATACAATTAGTTTATTATTATTTCATTGAATATTAAAAAAGAAAAGGAAAACATTTCATGACATAATTATAATACGCTGTATAATAGCATTAAAATGAATGCCCTGTAAAAATTTGTCATGTATATAATTAATTCAGTCTGATAGTGCTGGCATAATATACATTGTTTATCATGGGAGATGCCCGAAACCACCATAACCACTGTGCGCTTAATGGCGGCACGTCAGCAATTAACGAGGTGACAGCCTGTGACTGGCAGTGATTGAAAAACAATTTTTGTAATTTAAAACCAATTGTTATCAAAAACACAATAAGTTCAACTAGTCCAAAACTCTTAAAGTTAATTTTTAAAAATGTATATTTTTAAATGCTTAAATCAGTGCACATTAACACACACACACATACACATGTACACTTGGCACTTTTGAATGGCCTTCAATGGGCATTTAAAAATGTTATGTGTGGCAGAAATGATTTGAAATCCGCTCGCATTAAATTCGCAAATTGATTTATTACACAACAGAGACGTCAGTTGGGTCTACTGACTGCACTATCGATGCAACGTCAATTGGTCAACAAATGCACTTGGCCAACACGGTTTTTGTATAGTGAAATGATTATCAACGTCGCCTGCAATTTGCTTGAGCTCGCATAATATTTTTGTTGGCGCACATTGCTTATTTACATTTCAATCGCAACACAAACACAACAAAAAATACTCTTTCTCGCTTCCGCAACGGAGAGATAGTCGATCTCTGTCTATTTGGCCTCTGTCAGCATCGATCACACCACGCTGCGTATGAGCGATTCTTTGCCAGTGACAATGCGGTTCATTCGACGCGTCTGCCGCGTTTGAAAGACCGACTTACTCTGCAGCTAACTGCATTCGCCTCAGTGCAGCGCTCCAAACAGCTGTCTTCCAGGCAGCCTCATGTGTGTGTGTGTGTGTGTGTGTGTGTGTTTGACTATGTGGGTGAACGGGTGTGCGTAGGCAGCAAATGAGGCGAGGCAACGCAGACAATATGAGTCGAAGGTGGAGGCGTTGCCGTTACGTTCCCTTCCTTTCTGTTCTGTTTTATTCTATTTTGTAATAGTCTGTGGCCCTTTGGCCCCTGCCTCTGCCCCGCTTGCTTACCACCAGTGCCAGCCTGCTGTGTTTTGTTGTTGTTGGAAAATTAAAAGAATCAAAGGCAACAGCAAAGAGCGAAATTAAGTATTTAGTTGTAGTGGGAGTACTCATTGTATATAGTATCTATCGCAGCTAGACATGAACTATGCCTCTTGCATCTGTAAGAGGGGGTGGTGAAAAGGGGTAGGGTGACGACGACGGCAGCAAGTGTGTGCTGGGGCTCATTGGCAATACTTCAATTGACATGGTCGTAGAGTGGACCAAAACGTGAAACTAGGCAAAATAAACACTGCAACTGCTGTTGATACTGATCAGGAATATATATGCTTCATAGCGTCGCATATGCTCCCTTATGGCTCTTACAAACCTTTGCACAGCTTCATGATGCCCATTTCCCAATTTTAATGGGTTGGGAGTCTAATTTGTAGATTGATTTCTATAAATTCATAGGCCAGCCATTTCTTAAGCTTAAAGCAATATTAAAACATAGCAAATATACAAAAATTAATAAAATATATTCTTCAAATACACTTTTACAAAATAAACATAACATTTTCGACAAAAATTCATAAACTAGAAACCAGACATTGTATTTGCATTGCAATTTTATTCTATATTGCTTAATAATATTTTATATTCTCTTTTTTTAATTTATTTTTTGTAGACTGTTATTTCTTTTTTGTATATTTTGTCAAGAAACAATGATTGAACATTTATAAATAAATACTAATGAAGATTTACATTTTGTATTTCAGAGAGATTATTACATTTATCCAGCATAGTTATGAAATCACGTCCATATTTAAAAATGTTTACGGATAACATATTTCTATATTTGTGGCACATTTGGTCCACTCTATCACTCAGCAGGGGCTGCCTAGTGTAAGCGTCTCAGTGTCTGTGCTTGTGGGTTTATTGCAAAGCTGAATGGAAGCAGAGTGAAAAATAAAACGTGTAAGAGTCTCATTGCCGTGCCGAGATAAAATGCATTGTTTTATGCGATGAAGAAGAAGACGAACATAAAAAAGTGATAATTAAAGAAAGAATAAGGGATGGTGAATGATATAATGGAAATTGGCCATGGGGTTGTCAGCTAATATCAATTTCTAAATTATTATATATGTAAATTTATATATGCGAAAATAAGCAAAGTATTCTCTGAGACTTTTGTGAAGCCATCTCAACACATAGATTTGCCAGCGCAAATCTTAGCACCTTTCATAAAGAAGATAACGACGAGTAAATATTACTTGATTTAAGTTTCTATGATCCATATCGTCGCAGAAAGTAGCGTTCAAGTCAAGTGGCAAGTCGGTATAAAAACGTCAAGAATCTTAATCGATAAACAGAATAATAGGTAATTGAAAAATTGTGCGGTTATTCAATAAATATAATAACTATATGTATTTAAAGACTCTTTAATTCTTAAACATACTTTCTACATTCTCTGGAATGAATAGCAACTCTGCATGGCAATGATTCTTATACACATTAAATAATATATGCAGCATATACACAATTTTGTCTTTTATTATATTACTTACTACTGCACACAAGCTGGCTGGCAATTTCGCACGGGCGTAACCCATTTCCTGGGCCAAAGCTTGGCCCCGCCCCTTACGTTTTGTATGGCAACAAAGTAACAAGTCAGCATGCGGTATTTCCAGCATGCACCGAGCCAAGGGAAGCGCCAGCACAATTAACACGTCATCGATGGAAGCGCAATCTGAAATCGGGGCCTTGTCGAGCGTCGATTATCTTATTGGAAGCGAGACTCAATATGCATACATACAAATTGCCATATATGTACATATATATATATATTGTATGTTGAATTGGAAGGCCGACGCAATTGGCACATACAGTGGGAACAGAGCAAACGAGCGAGATAAATTATGGTTTGCGATAGCTTTAAAGTGTTGACAGCGAACAGGCACAGGGGACTAGGGAACTAGGGGACTAGGGGACTAGGGGAGAGACAAATGCTGCTATCCATTAAAATATCTTGTGTCTGGAGAAACCAATGGACAAGCAAGCAAAGATACAAACATACACAGAAAAATATAGGAAACAGTGGTTGCAGGGGAGACGCCCACTTGCAATATTTATTGAATTGTATTTGGGGAAACACAGTGGAAAGCATAAACTAACCTTTGATGATGCCTTAAGGGGAGTTGCCAGACATTGCTAGATTTGCCAGAGTCAGACAGACCGGTCTACATGCGGATTTCCATGTGTATTTCGATTATTTATTGTGTTACTCATACGCAGCGTGCGCCAAGCCACAAATTCTATTTAATCCCTTGCTGGTTTGTATACTGTATAGCTGATCTAAGGCTGTAAAGGCCAATCTAGAGAGCTGAAACTTGTAATTTAGATTGGTGTATACCTTGCGCAGAGTATGTGTGAATGAATCTCGATTTCATAGAGGTAAATGATTAAATGTGAAATTTATCTACTCAGATCAAGAATATTTTGCAATTTGAATGCCTCCCTTGTGTATATACATATACATATGTATGTCATATGTAAGGTAAGTGGCGAGAGTCGAGTCTAACTTGTTTCATTCAAATCTTTCTGCTGGCCATTGGCAACTGCAGAAAGACTTTCAAGTACCTGTTTGCTTCATTGTTTTACGCTTGTAATCCAAAACCTGAATATAAAAATATAGTATAAATTAGTTTCTCGAATCTGTTGGCAGTCCAGTGGCGCTCAATAAAAGTTTTTGCAAAAACTGAAAGCAATTTGCGAATGGCAACAAGTGCACTCAATAGTTGTTGCTCCCTTCGCGTGCCACAAACTTACCCCAATCATCCGCACTAAGGGCGAATCGCCTGTGATTTTCGATTTGTTAAAGTAAATGGCGATTGGTTATTGAGAGAGGTGCTCGGCACAGTTTTGATTATATTTGATTACAAAGGTCAAGATGCAGCTTTTTCCTTTGAGTGGCAACTCTTCAAAGTGAAATTTGTTTAATAACCTAAAAAGTAAAAGAAAATAACTAAAAGTGGTTCCCTTTGGGATATAATAGTTAATTTGTAAGTGCTAAGGGGAAAAGTTAGTCTTATGATCGTTTTGATTATGAGAATAGCAGAACGAGTCAATAATTAATACAAATAGCTGAAGTAAATATAATTTATAAACACAATAACTCAAAAAAATAAATTAACAATCTATCGAAAATACCCTAATCTGAGTTGTGAACAAAGTGTTTAAACAGAGTACAACAAACTATTGTTAATTAAATAAGAAGTTTAACTTGGCTCCAATGATATAAGGGCAAATAATGGCCATTCTGACGATTTTGGTCCTTAACAGTACTTTAATTAATAATATACAAAGAAACATTTTAGGTAAATTCTTTAAAGTGAAATTCTTACGTTTTTATTAAGACACCACTGCATAAGCTAAAAAAAAAAAACGAAAAACTACGAATAACACAAAATATATCAAAAAACAAACTCTTTTGTTTCATTATCTTAACCATTGCGGTAATCATACCCCAGCTTCATCATATTCAAATTTTAACAAAATATAGCCAAGGAGTAAAGAATAAAACCATAGTACTTAAAAAATAATTCTCTTTTATCTGTTTGCTTTATCCACAAAACTTCCGCTCTGTTATTGCGAACAACAAGAAAGAGTCAAATTTAAAGGATGAGAAATTTGCTAAAGCTTAAACATATTATTAACAATAACTTTAAAGGCAATTATCATTAATTGTTTTGGCCATTTAAATTTAACGCATCATTAACGGCGGCAGCTAAAGAAACAGCAAAAAATACGGCTGAAAGCTCTGCGCAAACATTTATGGCAAACCGGCGAAACGTTTCTTAAGCTTTTTTTATGCAGGCAGAAATAAGCTTTTGGGTCGTAAGAGCGGTATACTATTTAAGAGAGTGCCGAGCTTCGTTGGTGAAAGTGTTTCCTCTCTATCTTTGCCCATTTTCGTTCGTATAAATTGTTGCCTCTTTTTAGGCGTCAGTCTTATAAGGCGCGTGATTTCCCTTTCCCCTGTGCCGCTCAGCTCTTGCTCAACAATTTGACATCTGGACGTTATGACAAATTTAATTACCAGCAGCAAAGCGTCTGCTTGCAATTGATAACCCAAGTTCAATGAATCGTTCTAAATTGATAGCCATTAAAATTTCTGGCATGCCCGCGCCTATATTCACTCAAAAATATTCCCCAAGGTCAGTTGTTCAGGTGTTGAGGCAGCTTCCTTTAGAGTTTGCGTAGACAAAGCGCACCTGACACACATCTCAAAGGATAACTAATTAACGGGTTCACTCCACACAGGGCATCACATTTATATTTACTACACTTTCTAGACTTTGAATTGGGGGCTTCCTATAATTGGATGCTTTGAAAGCTCTTTTTGAACTTGGGCTAGTATACTTGAACCGTTCGGTTCAATAGGTGGTTCTAATACGCTAATAACTCACATTTCTGATAGCACTTTTTTGTAGCTAACACCAATTGAAATTCTTTATGTTCAAAAGTTAAACTAAACGAAAATGTAATAGTAAAGTGGGCTTAAGAATCTAAATAATCCCTTTAAAATTACAAATTTCAAATTTTTAAAAGTCATATTTTCTGAACAATCACTATATTACAAGCTTTATGAGTTCTTGGTGAGTCTTTAAATATATATAGCTACAAATATTATTAAAACCGTTTTAGTTTTAGCCTGATCATCAGCGCCTGATATCTGTGCAGAATATATCATAAATACACTCATAAAGTCAGCTTTAATCGATTTAAATAAACAGGTTCTTCATTAATCTATATTAACTGTAGCGAATAAATTGTTATAGAATCTGACAGATAGGAGCATAAATTAACCGTAGGTGTGTACGCAAATCAGGTACATGTGTTATTAGGAAACACTGACCAGTAGCAACAGGATCTGAACGAGGAGCGGCAGCAGGAACTGTGTTGCAGGAACATTTGCCAGTAGCAGCTGTCAAGTGCCTTGAATAATTTATGAATTACTCGCAGCTGCGTGTTGCTTTGAATACCTCCTGCGGGGTAGGGAAGCAGCATATGAAGAGTAAATTAATTTCATATGGCGAATCGAGGGGTTGACTAACTGAAGGTTAAACCAATTTTAAATAAAACGTTGTGCTTCAGTTTTTTCTTCTGCTTTGTATATCAAACCAATAACGAGTTTGATTTTATTCTCACCCTCAATTATGGCACTTTACGCGAGAGCTCTGGACGTCGCCGCTACACTCAATTGGAAGGATTTTCTTTACTTTCACGTTATTATAGTCAGCTGTGTGCGCTGTCCGGGAATCGGGTCCTGGGGTCTGCCCGGGTTCTGCAAGCAAACGCGTTCACTCGTGCATGCATTTTCCACCCTTTTTACTTAGTGCGATTGCTTTTTGCAGTGCCCATTGGGTGGGACTCTAAACTTCTGAATGCCAACAAGTGGCAATGACAATTGAATATCCTGGCAATCAAAATCACATGAAATCCTTGCAATCGACTGTGTTGCCTTTGAGGTTGATAGGGGCTCCCTCGTCGTGTGCGCTGGAATTTAGAATATAGCGTCAAACAGTTGATTGTGTATATTTAGGTTTTTATGATTATGATCTTACTTGTACATTTTTATACATACATGTATGTATAAATAACTATTTATCATTATACAAATGAATACAAAGGGAGTTTAGTTGATTTTAATCAAGTTTAGCAGTGTTGCAAAACTATTAGAGATGGTTTGTTTCAAATATCGATTGGTTGACATATGGACAATTTTGTATTATGTATTTTGTATTGTTGATTAAGTCCATATGACACGACATTAATTTTTGCTCATTAGCTAACAAATTATTTTGGTAGCCATTGGTATTTTTGAAAGTGCGTGTGTGTCAACAACATGTCGAAATTATTGCAGATATAATGCGCAATATATTATATTTAACAAGTAATTAATTGTCGCATTGCAAATTATGTGTGGCAAAATAAAAACAATTAAGAGTGCTCTAGTCGAGAGTGCCCGACTAGGAGATACCCTGATCCAAGGTCTTACATTCATTGAAGTTATTTATCTGCATTCATACATAGAAACAAACACACATATACAAACAAAAGCTGCTTGCTACGCGCGTCATACATTTGCTTTGATTCTTCTTCTTCCTTTGGCTTTAAACTATGGTACATTGAATCGTTAATAACTTCTTTGTTTATTGAAATTTGTAGGACACAAAGATGGCATATTAATGCGCAACTATGTAAAATCCGAAGGTCACACCTTTAAAATTACGTATTTTTCAATTTCTGTGAGATTGGGGAGGGGTATCCAAAAAGTGAAATGTATTTTACCTTTGTATGCTATAGGAGAATATATGTGCTTAATTTGGTGACTCTACATTCTATAACTTTTAAGCTATACCTTAAAAACACTGTTCTGGAATCTTAATTTATCGATAACTTTTGAAAGGATTGAGATATCGAAAAATGATAAGTTTGTATCGAGCCGGCAGTACAGTAACTAAAGTCGCTAGCTTTTATGACTTTCAAGTTATACTCGAAAAACACTTGGCTGGAAGCGAAATTTATCGATAACTTTTGAACGGGACGAGATATCGAAAAAAAAAAAGAAAAACTGGTCTTGTCCCGGTACTACGAGAACTTATTTTTCAAATATGAAGTCTCTAGCTTTTGTAGTCTCTGAGAAACGTGCGTTCATACAGACGGACAGACGGACAGGGCTAAATCGACTCAGCTATTGATAGTGATCAAGAATATATATACTTTATGGGGTCGGAGATGCTTCCTTATGCCTGTTACATACTTTTGCACAAAACCATAATACCCCTTTTTCCCATTTTTAATGGGATCAGGGTATAAAAATACCTTGCAAACGCCTTAAGTCCATACAAATGCCCTTCCTAGACTTCAAACTCCCATAACTTGGTCAAAATTGAGCCGATTGTCAAGCCTGAGGCCATTTTGTTCATGGTTCGTCCTATATATCAATCCTACATTTAAAGTTTATGCATTATTGAAAGTAAAATTTTTTCAAATATTTTTGCGAAAAAAGCATAAGGGGGGACCCTTACCAAAATTGATTTTTCAAAAAATAGATTCTTGAAATTCTTTTTTTAATCGATTGTGGGTGTCAAAATTAGTATAAAAAACTATTGGAAAAGTGATTCTGAGGTGTTTTATTTTTCTGTCAAAAATCATGCCAAAATGACAAAAAAAAATAGCTTGTAACCGCCTTAAGTCCATACAAATGCCCTTCCTAGACTTCAAACCCCCATAACTTGGTCAAAATTGAGCCGATTGTCAAGCCTGAGGCCATTTTGTTCATGGTTTGTCCTATATATCAATCCTACATTTAAAGTTTATGCATTATTGAAAGTAAAATTTTTTCAAATATTTTTGCGAAAAAAGCATAAGGGGGGACCCTTACCAAAATTGATTTTTCAAAAAATAGATTCTTGAAATTCTTTTTTTAATCGATTGTGGGTGTCAAAATTAGTATAAAAAACTATTGGAAAAGTGATTCTGAGGTGTTTCATTTTTCTGTCAAAAATCATGCCAAAATGACAAAAAAAAATAGCTTGTAACCGCCTTAAGTCCATACAAATGCCCTTCCTAGACTTCAAACCCCCATAACTTGGTCAAAATTGAGCCGATTGTCAAGCCTGAGGCCATTTTGTTCATGGTTTGTCCTATATATCAATCCTACATTTAAAGTTTATGCATTATTGAAAGTACAATTTTTTCAAATATTTTTCCGAAAAAAGCATAAGGGGGGACCCTTACAAAAATTGATTTTTCAAAAAATAGATTCTTGAAATTCTTTTTTTAATCGATTGTGGGTGTCAAAATTAGTATAAAAAACTATTGGAAAAGTGATTCTGAGGTGTTTCATTTTTCTGTCAAAAATCATGCCAAAATGACAAAAAAAAATAGCTTGCAAACGCCTTAAGTCCATACAAATGCCCTTCCTAGACTTCAAACTCCCATAACTTGGTCAAAATTGAGCCGATTTTAAAGCCTGAAGCCATTTTGTTCATAGTTTGTCGTATTTTTCAATCCTACATTTAAAGTTTATGCATTATTGAAAGTACAATTTTTTCAAATATTTTTCCGAAAGAAGCATATGAGGGGACCCTTACCAAAATTGATTTTTCAAAAAATAGATTTTTGAAATTCTTTTTTTAATCGATTGTGGGTGTCAAAATTAGTATACACAAGTAGAGTGCTCTAGTCGAGAGTGCCCAACTAGGATATACCCTTACATTCATTGAAGTTATTTATCTGCATTCATACATAGAAACACACACACATATACAAACAAAAGCTGCTGGCTACGCGCGTCATACATTTGCTTTGCTTCTTCTTCCCTTGGCCCCAAACTATGTTACATTGAATCGTTAATAACTTCTTTGTTTATTTTCCGATCGTAATGAAATTTGTAGGACACAAAGATGGCAAATAAATGTCAGACAATGTAATATATACCTTTAAAAATACGTATTTTTCGATTTCTTGGAGATCGGGGAGGGGTATCCAAAAAGTGAAATGCTTTTAATCTCTGTATGCTATTGGAAAGTATATGTATCAAATTTGGTGACTCTACGTCTTATAACTTTTAAGCTATACCTTAAAAACACTGTTTTGGAAACTTAATTTATCGATAACTTTTGTAAGGATTGAGATATTGAAAAAAAAAATGATGAGTTTGTTTAGAGCCGGCAGTATAGAAACTAAAGTCGCTAGCTTTTATGACTTTCAAGTTATACCCGAAAAACACTTGGCTGTAATCGAAATATATCGATAACTTTTGAACGGGACGAGATATCGACAAAAAATGATAAACTGGTCTTGTCCCGGCACTACGAGAACTTATATTTCAAATATGAAGTCTCTAGCTTTTGTAGTCTCTGAGAAACGTGCGTTCATACAGACGGACAGACGGACAGGGCTAAATCGACTCGGCTATTGATAGTGATCAAGAATATATATACTTTATGGGGTCGGAGATGCTTCCTTATGCCTGTTACATACTTTTGCACAAAACCATAATACCCCTTTTTCCCATTTTTAATGGGATCAGGGTATAAAAACAAAAGAATCATTTTAATATCAACTAAATTTAATAGCAACCATTTTTTTTTATTTAACACAGTGCACTTTTTATTTTCTACAGGTATTCCGTTGAATGAGTGCCGTCGATAAGAGAGTCGCAATATTTCTGCGCATATATTCCTCGAATTGGCATTGAAATTCCCAGCAGCCTTTTAAGAAGACATGGACCGCAGACGGTTGCCTCTCAATTGGTGCTGATTTAGTTTATAAATTATTAATATTTACCAAACTTATACATTGACAACATATATACGGACATACAAAAGAAAATGGTACAAAAATCAAAATATTGAAAACATCAATAACACCAATAACACCAATAACTAGAAATGTATTTTTCTCTGTTAGGGATGTAGCTTCAAGACAAAGCAAGTTTTGGTTTTTGTTTTGGTCTGTGATAAATACTCGTTATTTAGTTCAATCAATTAGTTATAATAATTTAGTAAATAATAAAAGCAATTTTGTATATTCCCTTATGAAACTAAACACGTTTTCAATTTACATAACTATAAACATTGCTATTACTAAGATTCTGTCCACTGATTTTGATTTGGTTTTTAATCAGCTGTTCTAAACAAAATTAAAACGGCAGAGTGACCATGTCGGGCTCAGTCAGTAAATTATCGAAAAACAAAAGGTTACCAGCTTCGAAAAAAGTATATAAGATTTTTAAATATAATATATAATAATAATCAACTTACCGCTTGGTAACAGATACAATCATCAAGTTTTAAATTATGTAAGCCCAATCTGCATTTTACTTGCCGCTGCTATGAAAAAGCTTTGCTTGAGTGTACAGATTAGTGAGTTTTCTGTTTTAAAATGATTACTCGAGTTACAAAGACTTATCAAGAAAATGACAACAGCAAACGACTTGCATAAGATGCCATCAACTACAACAACAGAAGCACCAGCAACAACAGCAACAGCACTAACAAGAGCAGCAACAGCCCAACAGCTGCCGTACAAAAGCAACGTTAAATGTTGCCATGGCATAAGGACGAGCCATTTCTTTTGTTTTCTTTTCATTAACGCAGCAACAATGTATGAGAAGGCTACTAATTGCAATCAAGATAACTTCAACTTGTTGCAGTGCTTGTTCTCCTGCTGCTTGCAGTGGCAAAAAGCTCACATCAGCATCAGCTTGTCCCAGCAGGAGGCAACATAGCAAGGACTTTCCCTCACTCTCTTTTTCACGACTGATTGACGCATTTACTGTTCTTATGAATCACTCGTTCAATGCTTCTTTGGGTGTTGATTTTGCCCCATTTTTTCCGTCCTTCGGGGCGACACTTCTTTCTAGCTCTTTAGCAGTACTCAATTAGCTAATTAGGAAGCCGCTACTTAATCTACGCTATTTTTCCAAATTGTTTTCCTGAAGGTAATCAGTTAAATGTGCTTTTAGAGGTGTTAATTAAGCCCTTGACGGAGTGATGTGTCCAGTTTTTAAATTGTATTATCTGAAAAGTTAGCAGAGTCAGATTTTTTTGTATATTCATGTTCCATAATTTAGCTTTATAATACCGATTAATATGTATTTTACGAATTGTAACTTGCAATTAAAATTGCCGAGTGAAACTTTCAATAAAATAATAATAACAAATCAATAATTAAATAAATGTAGATTATAGTTGTAATTATATTAAACATTGTTTGGCTGTTTAGTTAAGTATTACCATCAGTTGGAAATCGATATTATTTATTTATAACCCCTATAGAAAGCCAAAAATTGTGTTTGATGGATGTTTTGCAATACTGAAAATAAGGTTAGAGCTTAAAATAAAACACACCGTTTTTTTCCGTGCAATAGCAGCAAAGAATTGGCCAACCAGCTGGGCTATGGCTGTGACAGAAGAAAAGGTTGAAGTAAACAAACTTTCCATCTTTTTATATCACGACACTGTGCGTGACTATGTGGACGTTCGAAGTTTTATGACCTAAGACCAAAGAAGTGATAACCACCTGTATGTAAAGGTATGCGGAACAGCTTGAAAGTTATAAGAGCTAGATGCACAAAATTTGGTATGTATATTCTTCTTTAGCATACAGAAAATATATATACAGAAAATAACATAATATTTGACTTTTTGGATACCTGCCCGCGATTAACCATAAATATTTTTGGATGTATGACCCTCGGATTTGAAATACTCACACATTTATATGACATCCTTTTGTCCACTATAACGTGATTATGCTTATTTTGACACCCAGATACATATAGAACAAATTGGCTTTGGGGTTGACAATCGGTTCAATTTTTATGTCATTTTTGGCAGAAAAATAAAATTTTTGACAGAAAAATATACATTATAATCGGACAATAAAAAAAGAAGTTATTCACGATTCAATGTAATAAAGTATAGGGCTAATGCAAAGCAATTGCACGGCGTGTGTTTGCATGGGTGTATGTGTGTGTTCCTGGGTTCAGGGTATCTCCTAGTCGGGCACTCTCGACTAGAGCACTCTTTCTTGTTTTTGTATATCGTAGGAAATAGTTATAAACTATGAACCTAACTGGTAAACAGCACTGGCTTCTATAAGAGATTGTGTCAACTGATTTTGATTTCAATTTGATTTGATATAGACTCTGAGCACAATGATATTCAAAATTAAATCAGCTCCGAGGTTGATTTAATATTTACGGGATATGATATCCATACACCAGCCTCAAACACGCATGCTTGTTGTTCAGTTACCCGGACAGCTTGATCACTTACCGAGGACTGCTTATTCTTTAATAATTCTACTACTTTATTAGCAAAGTGTGTGCCAATGGTTTATTTGTTTTTCTGAATGATAAGCAAACCGAAATTGTTCAAAACAGGCTTCAAACTACAAAAGGTTAATTTAAAACTTGAACGAGTAGAAAAAAAGGGTGAAAACCGACTGGGACAAATACATAAATATTTTGTAGCCCAAAGCCAGGTAAACATCAACAAGCAGTCGACGCCAAAAGCCAAACGTCCTTTTTATTACCTTTGTCAAATGCACAAATAGATGAAATCCACAGCGCCTAAGGCACACCCACTCCCCTGGCCACACCGCATAGAAAGTGTCCCAGGACACAAGCGTACACGCAACCAGCAACGTCGCCAACAAATTTACACATTTTGTTGTAGTCAAAAAAGGGTAATGCGAAAGGTAGACACGGCACGGCCGGCACGACACTTAGGTCCTTTGCAGCTCCCATTTCGGACTGCGTGCGGGTGCTCAGCCAAATATTCAAACGTCTGAAAGTAAACAATAAAATATTATATCGTAATAAAAAGCAAACACACGGCACACGGCAACAACTCTCGCCTAGCAGCCGGAATCGGGGTAACGACGCTATGGAGGGGTTCGTTATCATACGAATGAGCAATACATTTCGTGTAATATTTCCTGAGCCTGTCGTCAGGCTGAGAGGATAAGTGTTGCTTGCCATTGCCACACACATACATACGTATTGGAAAATGTCTTAAGATTTAAAGCAGATTTATTGACGGCTTTAGCTGAATGTGCAGCTGCTCCTGCTGCTTTAGCTTTAGCCATGGTTTTAACAAGCGGTTGGACATGTGCATATTACGTATACGCACAGAAGCAGCAGTGCTAAACTGTGTCCTTGCTACGTTCAATAATTGTACTTATCGGGATAGAATCTACCGCTTGAACTGAAGCCCAATTATGTTATCTAAATTCAAGTATAAATCTATCTATCCCTTGACTCCGCAGTCTATCTGATTATATTTGTAATTATATGGAAACTGCAAAGCAATCTGCTATCCCTAAGCTCGACCAAATTATTAAACTAATTTTTGAATAGTTAGAACTCAATCAAGTTTGTTGCAGCACTCATTCAAAAACAGTTTACAGCGTATTTTCTAGTCTATCAACTCAATTCCCTTATTCATTTTATTGTTTCATCTCGCTTGTGTGGACAGAACTGAATCGTGACGTGTTGTGCTTTGTTCAAAAACAAAAAATAATCCAATATGCTATATAAATAAATGTTGATATGATGAATTCTAAGCTATATAGTATATGGATGTATATATGTATGTATGTATCGCTAGACATTTTCCGAAACCACATTTGAATGAATGACGAGCAACTGCCGACTGTTTTAAAAGTGAAATTTATTGAAATTCTTGATTTTGTCTCACACTTATTAGCATCTTAAATGAGTTTCAATTATTAATAATATATGTAGTTGTGAATACAGCATAAAAGTGCATAGAAAATAATTTCCGTTTCGTTTGGTTTTCGGCAAGCATTGAGTGACGTCACGGCTACATACACACAATTGCCCATACAAAAAGAGAAATAGAGAGCGAGAGAGAATACACCGAATAGTATGTAAAATGTATATATAAAAAAAGAAAAGCTCATACAAAAATAGTCGAGGAAACGTTTCCTAAAGTATAAATCTATAGAAGATTAGATCTAATCGCCAAAGAGCTTCTTGCCCAGATCCATCATCCTGTGATTGCGACAAACGCGCAAAGCGTCAGCCTTCGTCAGCACGGCGATAACATCGGCATTGATGTCCACCAACTGGGAGAGGAAGTCCTCGTAGGCAGACTTCACATTGGCTGGGAGTGTGCCGATCTTCACCTTCTTCAGTGTCTTCACAATACCCTCGGCCCAGCCGGATTCGAGGGCGAACTCGGACAGCCAGGGCACCAGGGGCAGGACACCGCACATGGTCTGCATGCCGAGGAACCACAGCTCCGATATGTCGGACCAGTAGCCCTTGTATGCAATGGAGACCACCAGAGCCGTGGGATCGTTGCTCTCATCGATATTGTAGGCATCCCAGAGGAACCTAATGGTTGCCTGTATATAACGGCAGATGGAGAAATCGTTCTGTTTGACCTTCTTGGACTGCTGCTTGAGCAGCAGCAGACCGAGCACAGACAGATTGCCATGAATGACCAGATTATCGGGCGTATCCTTAAGCTCCGGCAGATTCTCCACGACGAACTTGAGCAGATTGACAAAAGTGGGCGCATCTTCGGCCCGCTTCGGCTCCAGGACCGTGAAATTCATGAGTATGTTGCAGAGGGCGACAATGGCGCTGCGAGCCTCCTTCATTTCTGCCTGCTGTTCTGGGGTCGGCACCGGGTCCGGCTCATTCATCCGTTTCAGACGCTCCGCGCGCGGTATGGGCGGACGCTTCCAGTGGGCGATGCTGAAGTACAGCTCAATAGATTCCAGCAGCACCTCGTCCTGCTTGTGTGTGAAGAGCACACGGCGTGCCTCGTCCTCCACGGCAAAGTGGCATAGTGCCGGCATCATCACACGCAATATGTCCACAGGGGGAGTGCCCTCACGTGGACCAGCACGCCATGCCTTCAGCTCGTGGAAACTGTCGTTGCCAATCTTGAGCATGAAGGGCAGCAGTTTGTAGATCGCCGGCCGCATGGCTGTTGTCTCCTGTGCCAGCCAGGCGGACAGGATGCGCACTGTGGCAACGATGAAGGCCTTGTCACGTGCATTGCCACTGTCCTTGATTTTGTCCTGGCTGACACGAGTTAGTACCGCAAGCACCTGATTGAAGGCACCCTTGAGAGCCGTATAGGTAGTCTGCTTCTCTTTGGGCTCCAGATCGAGCTGATCCGTGGCCATATAGTCGATGCACTGCTCCAGTATGACAAAGCAGCAGGTGAGCAACTCTGCCTGCTTGAAGGTCGTCTCCAGCTTCTTCTCGTCCATCTGCATGCGCACCTCAATCGCCGCCAACTGCAGCAGCATCAGGAAGAACTGCTTCTGTTCATCCATGAAAACCCACTGCATGCCCAGGATTTGCAGCGTGGTAGCAATCAAATTCAGTGCCGGATCACGCTGCTTGGGTCCAATCTTGGCCTTCAGTATGTCGCCACAGCCCTTGAACAGGCTCTCCGGCCAGATCTGGCCGTCCAGCGAGTTGAGCACAATCTCGCGCCGGCAGGTGACCAGAATATCGGCGAGGATGCGGCACAGCTCGTATTTGCGTTCCGTGTGATCCGTTTCCATGTCGAGGGCAATGCGCTGGATGAGCGCATGGAAGGCTGTTGGATCCTCCGGCCAGGAGGCCACGCCAAACTGCTTCACCAGCAGCACAATCAGGTGCAGGGCCTCATCCGTTTGAAAACTCTGTGCCGAATAGATCTGCGACATTTTCGGTATGGCTCCTGTGGCAAGGAGCGCTTGCTGGCCGGGCTCATAGCTGGCAATGCTCTTGAGGCAGCTGTACGCCTCGCTCACCACAATCAGATTATCCTCGTAATCCTCATCGTCCGCCTGCTCCACAATCTCCAGTAGCGTTGGTATGGCGCCTATAATATCCTTGTGCGTGGCCAGCTCCTCCTCCTGACAAAAGCCTGTGAGTATCGATAAGGCGACACTCTTGTACACCAGTGGCGGACAATCGCTGGGCAGCTCCTTGGACACGAGCAGCTTGCGCAGAAACGGAAATCCAATTGCCTCGAAGAGCAGCTGCTTGCCAGCCGTATTGCAGTCCTTGCCCTTCATCAGCTTCGTGACCATGAACAGGGCCGCAAACTTTTCGGTATCGCTGCGTGTGCCCTTCAATAGATTGGCGCATTTGCGCACGGGCTCCGGCACGTCCGTCATTCTGTAGATCGGCTGCTGCAACTGCCTCTGTCTATATACTGTATACTACAATGAACCAGTGTGTATGTATATGTATATCTGTGAACTTTTCTCTATATATGTATGCTTTATATAGGCGTCAGTCTATCTATATGTGCAGGCGCTCTATAAATAACTCGCACACTTTCACTTGGCTACACACAGTTCCCGTTGGTGTTGTAGTTGCCACCGCGTTCGATTTCCGTCTTTTTATATTTTTGGGATTCTTGGGGCTCCTCGCTCGACGACGCACTCTCGCGGACTGATCGCTGCTCAAGGCGGTTGGGAACATCGTGGCGACTCGCAAACATTTTTGGTTGCCTTTCAAAATTTCCAAAGTGGCCGCCGCAGCTGTTGCTGCTTAGATCTCTTTTGGACATGACTGCAAAACCTACACAGATTTTATTTTTACAATCCAAAACACTTGTACATAAAAATGTATTTGTTGATTTTAATTATGATATTTTCATTTATTTCCTAAACGTTGTCAAATTATTTCCGCTTGTGATAAACCATATTCTTTTTGTTTGTTTTTTTTTAAATTCCTTAATATTTGTTTAGTTTTTATATTATTCTTATATATGTTCAATCTTATACCGAAAACTCTTTTAACGAAAACTTGAAGCTTTTGTAGTTAAAATATTTATCTTATTATACCCTTACCCGATTACAAATGGGTAAAAAGGGTATCACGAAGTGGGGCAAAAGTATGTAGCAGGCATAGTAACATTGATGGGATATATTTTGTATATTCACACATTTGAATACCATCTGCTTGCCCCAACGATCCCATGACGATCGAACAATAAGCAAACAAGTTATTTCAGATTTAACCTACCATATTTGTGTTTGAATACAGATAATTACCAATGGCTGAATACAAAGGCTGGGCTCAGCATATCTCCTTGTCTGGCACTTTTAACTATAGCACTTTTACTTGTTAGTGCTTGCTCTGTTATTCCTAAGAGAAATTTCTAAGTTAGTTATTTCGTATTTATTTTAGAATTTTCTTTTAGTAAAATTTAGTATATTATTTAATACATTTCATTATTTAATTTGATTTTCTTGTAGTAGTAGGTAGAACAGAGCATATAACTCTTTGATTTACTTTATTCATACATGCATATTAGATTTTCTTTTTAACATGCATACGATATGAAAATATATTTAAATCGAGCGAATGACGAGTCACTTTAGCCAACCAATGCATTTCTCTGCTCTCCCCAATTGACGCTCTCCCGCCCCACTCTCCGATTTTCTTTGCTCAACGGGACGCTCATGAGCGATTTTGTGTATATTTAGAACATGATTTTTCGTTTTCCGACTTTACGTGTTTACGTTTTAGCCAAACTGTGAAAAGACTGCCGCCGGCTGCATTTGTTCCAGAAATTTTCTTTTTTTTTTGGTATGTGTGAAGCGATTCATTTGATTTCTATGCATCTTTGCTTATATATATAAAGTATATACCTAACAGATGTATTTATATACAACTATACAAGTTTTTTTATATATATATATATAAAAAATTATAATTATATACACATTTTGCAAAAAGTTAACCTGCATATAAATAGAATCTGTGCATAGCCATAAACAGCAAAATGCATATAATTTATTTGATAAACAAATTACAAATACATGAGTACATAAATACATGCTTATTAATATACACGTTTGTAGGTATGTGTGTGTGTGTTTAAGTTTGTATCTTTATGCACTTTATCATTATTTGCATATTTTATTTAAATATGGTTTTGGTTAATTTATTTGGGGTCAATGAATTCAATTGTGCATTCAATTTGTATCATATCCATGTGTGCATTATAATTCGGGATTATTCATTGTTGCTTCAAGCCATTTATGGTTTCAGAAATATATGGATTTGTATTGTTTTATAATTTGAAAGACCTTCTATTTATACGTATTTAATCTTATTAATATGAATTTATTTCATTATAATATAAAGTAAAATATTTAACTAGGTACGAACTTCCATGCTTTTTTTAAAACCATAACAATGGGCTTTTGCTTTGCTCAGAGTATTAAATACCATATTAATATTTACTTTAATTTGCTAGCTGCGTCTTAAAATGATTATTATAAGCACGAATCGTTAATCACCTAACAGAGAGTGTCATAATTATACCCTGAACCCATTAAAAATTATAGTTATCGACAACTAATATTTGACTTATTGGATACCTCACCCCGATCTCCTAAAGAACTGAAAGCACGTATTTTTGCAGGTATGACCTTGCAGTTTGTAATGTTATGAAAACAAAAATGACAGAAATATAACCAAAACGTAAATTATAGTTATTGCAAGTTTATGTAGACAAATAGATATTAATTATAAAACAAGAAATAAGTAAACAACACTCATTACTGGCTTGTTTGGATCGAAGATGTATCCTTCACGACAAAATATTAATACCATAACAACTTAAGAATATTGATTTATTTATTTATTTATATTTTGTTCGTTAGCACTTTAATAAGAATTATAACGAAAATCAGACTGAAATAATGTGAATTATATTAATAAATGTCAGATTATTATACAATACATATCATAATTTGATAACTATATCAACAAACGGCTGGTGCTTAAAATATTTAAATCACTTTTGAATCCTTTAAGTAACCCGAATATTGCCAAACACAAATTCACTGATTGAATATGCCGTCAGTTGATAAGTTGGTCAATGATTATAGGTTTGTATTAAATATGTATACTTATGTATGTATATTAATAGGTAAACTGATAACCAGACACACACACTTCGGGCAAATGTTGATTGCAAATTTAATTTGCACTGACAGTCGGTCGGCCAGTCGGTCCGTCGCAATATTAACATAATATAAATGATATGCATAACGGCAAAAATCCATTCGAATTGTGTTTGCTGGCAAACCAAATGCAAACTGAGTGCATCGCAATTCGCCATGAAAAAATTATACTCGTAATCACGAATGGCCATTGCCAATATTTGGAAATATTTTCACGAAGCCACAGCGATCAAACATATTGGGTATGCGCGACTTGATGATACCTTTTAATTCGTATCTTTCTGTTGCGCCACCTCTTCGCCTCTCCACATCTGAACTCTTGCTTTGAGTAAATGTAATGAATAACACAAAATTATTAAAAGCATGGTGTAGAAATCTGAATCAATATTATATATTAGAGATCCCGGAATAGTTTCCGAAATCAATGTGTTTAATTTCCCACAATTTCATTATGGCCCGTATGCTCACTTGACTGTGTAAAGGGCCACGCCTCCGTAATGCTCGCCCGCATGTAAACTAATTCGTATCTCATAAAATACGTCTGTTTGCGTTTGTTATTATTATTTTAAATTGATAATGCTGGCATCGGGTCTCATGCGGCAGCCAGCTTCGTTTGCCGCCATGTACGTGGGTAATTTGAGCGTATTTTTCTGGGGATTGCGCGTTGTTGGGATTTTCAATAATTGGGTTGCAGCGAAATTTATGAAATTGTTCGGTTTTCGTATTTCGTATTTACTAATTATGCCAATGTTATTATAGTAATTGCGGAAATATGCTGGCGGAACTGGGGAGTGTCCCACTTGAGTTTGCTTACTCTCTTACCCAGCTATGTGATTCAGTGGTATGGTTGGGGTTTTGTATATTTAGATTATATTTTAGTCGAATTTCGCAAAGAATGTATCTTAATTTGTATATTAATATTACAATGGGCTGAAGTCGAGTTGACCTGTAATATAATATGTTTGAAATCAGTATAGACAACTAAATTGCTTGACAGTTAAGCGAGAATATCCAATTATTTCTTAAAGCCAAATCGAGCTTTAAGTCACTGACACACTTGACAATGTGTGGCCAGCTGGAAAGTAGGCAACAACTTTGAATGTCATAATGGTTCACAATTTATTTGAGTTGCAGAAATTGGAGTCAACCGACAGGCGCAATGCCATTGAGAACAATTTTGGGTCCATCAAGATGGAGGAAATGGTTGATGATACTGTGCCTCAAGTTTGAAATCATTGTTGATGATCTGAGCTCAACATTTTGGGGCCCCTCAAAAGTAACCAAATGTCTAACTCTGGCGGCTAGCTATCTATTTATTTCCCCCTCTAGCAACTTAGCTGCCTTCCAACTGTTTGTATGGCTTGGTCGAGGTTGATGCCAGGCCGCAATTGGTGGCCATTGGCAAATTCGATGAAATGAAAAATACAAACAAAATCATTTGTCAAAACATTTGGAAAGAGCTTTATAAACTCTTGGCTTCAATAACAGGCAGCAGACAGCAGACGGCGAAGGGGAGACGACAGCTTTGCCCCCCCTAAAATCAATGCTGTCCAGTGACGCAGGGAAACTAAACAACAAGCTGAACCAATCGTCTAGCACAATAGAGGCGCAGTGTGAAGGCGGAAGCGGATTCGGAATCGGAATCGGAAGCAGCAATAGCCAGTGTGAGTGCGAATACGAATGTGAGTGAATGTTTTGTTGGGTGTCTCAACTTTGGAGCTGTTTTCAGCCTCCTGCCTAGGTCAGTAGTACGCCTTAGCACCCGCACATTATTAGTGTTAAGAGGTTCTTTTTTTTCGGCTTTCGCTTTGCCTGCCTTTTTGATACTATTTTATTTTTTCCTGGCTTTATTGTGCCTATTTTGCCATTTTTCTTGCTGACTTTTTGCTGCAAACATCGTTTGTCAAGCGATTTATTTCAATTATACTTGTGGCGATTCAAGCTTTGTTATATTTATTTCTGTCGTTGCACTAGTCATTTTGCTTTCATCTGTTGTTCGGTAGTCAGATTTAAGTAAATGAGACCTGAATTTGCGACAAATGTGAATGGCAAGCTATTTATTACGTATACGCAAATGTGAACGAGGAGAGTTGATTTTTGAGATATACTATTTTATATTGAATATATTGTGGTTGCCTTCAAAGTCAGGATTCATAAATTTTCAATTGAGTTCAAAGTAGTAATAGTATATTTATTGCAACTCCTAAGAAAAACCTTTTATATATACTCTTATAGCCCAGATAAAAACTAATTTATTTTATGCAATGCCCGTCTGTATTAACATGAAACTTAGAATATATTTTTGTAGATATCTGCTTCAGTCAAAAAGTTAGAGTTTTTGTGCCACGCTTACTGGGAGAGTAAAATCGATTAAATCTATATCTCTAACAGTTTTAAATCTAGAGTTACCAAATTTGGTAGTTGGTTTACTGATGACCATGTTTTTAGCTGTTCCTAAATGGAGTCAGAGTGTTACGTCAATTGAATAAATTAAATAAAAATGTATGTTAATTAAATCAAATAAATGCAGATGTATTTAAAACATTAAATAATGTTAGCAGTTAAGTCCATAAAAAAGTGTTATTGCAAATTATGAAATTTACAAAAGTACAAATATATATTGGTAAATATATATAAAAATAATTGAGATACCCTCAACCCAGCACATACATTCATTCAAAATAAATTACACATATACACACATTTTTTCCATGACCCCCACATGCTCTTATAGTTTGCGAGCTATGCCTAAACAAACTGTTTTATTTATGTATATATTTAGTTTATTTCCGTTATAGGTTTGTGCTTTTCTCAACTTATCTTCTCTAAACCAAGGCTTGACACTCAACTTAATGTCAAAAGCAAAGTTTGCATTGAAAAAAATATAAACAAATAAAATAACTTCCAATTCTCAGCTGGGAGCTGTTTTAGTCCCAGCACTGGGTACTCTTCCCCAGTCAGTCCAAATGGCATCGAAATACTGTCAAATAACCATATACAATGTACAAGCCTTCAGGCGGCAGTCAGTTGTTCTTTCATTTTGCACTTACTCTCTGGATCCCCAGGAAACTTGGTGCACGAGTTGCGTTGAGGTTTACCCAGCTGTTTGCCAGTGAGGCACGTGCCAATTTAAATGCAAAATCAAAAGCCGCCCGGTACGAGAAAATTTAATTTCACAAGGCAGCAAAACAATCATATTTTCTTTTTTTTCCGCTCTCCCTTTAACCTTAGTCTTGCATATATGCACATAAGACCCACGGCAAACACGAGGCAGGAAGCATGAGACAGGAGCGAGGAGCTGAGGAACTGAAAGGTGGCTCAGCTGCTCAGTTGCTGTTTCTGCTTCCGCCTGTTAACATTTTTTGTGTTCCATAAGATATCAATGACTGATTAATGGGAGTGCTTTGAAGGTTGCCTAGTTACCATGATTATAGGGCAACCCCTGACGTTGCCAAACAATTTCCAAGCCGATTTCAAATTACAATGGCACGTGCCAATGCGGAGCTCGTTTAAACACACACCTTAAGTGGGGAAACCATCCAACAATGTTTACCACAAACATAAACAGCTATGAGGGCTGAAAAATTTTGCATATCTGTAGGAGATTTTTGTGTCAAGTTATTAGATCAAAGAATTACTTAAGCATGCCTAAAAAACCTTTGTATAGTTGTAGATTTCTGAAAGAAGATAATCGATAAGTAATAGAAAATTAAACAGCTAAATGGAAATCTTGAATTTAAAGCGATGTTGATGGAGCTTGTTAACAAATTATATTTACTATTTAAATGTAATTAATTAGTTGCTATAATAACTCAAAAGTCCTGAACAATCCATTTGTTTACATTGGTCTTAGACCTTCAATATAAATGGACAATAGGAACAACAACAAATTATTCAAATCCTCCTGAATGGCTTATGCTTCATGAATTTATATCGAATAACGTAAACGCAATGAGGACGTGGCTTTCAGAGCCGCCCATTGGAACAATAAAAGCTCATTTGTTGCTATTATCGTTTGCACTAACAAATAACAAATCATCGAGCCAGCGGGGCAATGAAGCACAGAGCATAAAGCACAACACAACACAACACACAACCACCCACCTGTTTCTATTGTGAGTGTGGGAAAAGCAGGGGATGATAGCCGGGGGTGGCACGGGGGATGGTGGGGCATAGGCGAATCGTGCGCCACGCTCACCTCGGATGGAAGCTGTGCGCTGATGCCGCACAAACTGCTGCCAATAAATTGTGTTAATAAACCAAAAGTTGTTAATTTAAATGATTTATATCTGAAAGCGGCGGCCGAAGTATCCCCCACGCCCACCCCACCCCCCTCGGTGCTGTAGGCCTGGACAGAAGCGCTTGCTATTGCTGAGCCTCAAAAATTTACGTAATTTGGCATAACCTTTGCGTGGTGGCTCTTAGCCAGGCTTCTGGCCCAGTTTGTTAGCTTAGCCCTTAACGCCCCCAACCCCACCCTCGCAATACACCGCGTGCACGGCCAATGGGTCAAACGAACGGAAGGGGGTGGGGAGAGGGGATACTTGGGCCGCTTGCCTGCCGTCAGCTTAAACCAATTTACGTAGCCGATGTCTTCATTTTGGCAGCGGCTCAGCGCCGTGTGTCGTGAATTATGGCGCCCGTACCGAAATTTTGGAGCAACTGTGCGTATGCGTAATATGTAGAGCCGCCTGACAGCCGGCTGCTTGTTGTCTGTTGTCTGTTGTCAGTTGTCTATGGAAGGCCCTTTCTACTCTTTTGAAGAAGGTATTCTTATTTTGTCACAAAATGTGTAACACATATAAAAAAATGTAGTTCCTTACCGTAGAAACTTACCAGTAACGTGTGCTATCTGGCTTTTTAGATTTCGATAAAATATTATTAACAACTTTGGCTAATTTGTAAAATGATTAATTCAAGTCAGATATGAGCTCCGCTCGGCTAGGGTATTTCATCATCAGCTTGCCCAAGATGGCTTTTCTTTCTTGCTAGCTACTATCGAAGGTCTACAAAAACTTTGTTGGGCATTTCACGCTCGCATCCTTCTCTTTATTTATTATATATGTCTGCATGTACATACATACATGTGTATAACGTATAAACTTATAAATAAATTTATGTCTTATTGTTTGCAGTCGAAATTATTTCATTTGTTTGTCTTTATTACAAGCAAATCCCGTTCAATGCCGCGTAGGCTTCACTGCTGGCATTTCATTTAAGCAGCAGCTTCCATTTTCCACAGCGTTTGCTTTTAATGGTCGGCGGCTGTTCGGGGGATTTTCCACATCTTAACTCCGGCCGAGACCTACAAATATTTGATGCTCACATTTTTCGCTGTTGTTTCGTTTTATTGATTGGCGCCGTGCCTGGTTTATGCGTCCCATTGTTATTGTTGCTACTATTGTTTTTGTTGCTTTTGTTATTGCTGTTGTTGTTGCTCTTGTAAGTTGTTCGTTGTTGGTTGGCTTTGTCGCTGCTTTCAAGCGTAGCACAACACTGCTCTACATTGAAAAGGATTTCGAAGTATTTTAAATTGTTGACCCTATGGTCTGACAGGAAGTCAATCCACTTCCTTCGCAATGTCATCCTTCAGCTGGCTTCGGTTTGCTTTTCTATCAGTTATTAAGTTTGCTTTTAATTTCGATAATTATTAACCAACTTAAACATTTTCATCGAAGTAATAGACCTAAACAAATATTTGGACGTGCCACGAACTTAAAACTTTCGCTCAATGTGTAAGAATTACATGTTTGAACCCAAGCTATACTTAAATGCTATGTTGAAAATCATCAATCAAAATTTTATTTCCGGTTGATCTCTTTTCCGGCCAAAAGTTAAACAAATCTTGACAGCAAAGCAACGAGAATCCGCAGTACAAACTTATGTTTCGGTTAATGGTTCTGAATAAAAATAATATTTCTATATTCAAAATTTTTAAAAAACAAACGATGTTCTCTTAATTAAATATTTATTTTTTGCCAAAAATTTTAACTATTTTCAATCAACCAGCTACACCATACATACACATACATACACCCAAGTAACGGGATTGACCGTTAGCTGGCAGCTGTTGGCAACGCTCTTGTGCTCTCGGTGGTCAGCTGAGGTTCCCAAAACAGAAGCGAGAGAAGCCTCGGCGACAGTGTCACTCTGATCTGAAACTGTACCGGTACAATGTTTTGGATCTTATACGGTCTAATATCGGATCTCGGCTAACGGCTCCTACAATATTTTAATTAAGTTTTTTTAATATGTTAATTTCGGCTAACGAAATCTAGTTTAATTCCCAACTACCCAGACATACTCAAAATGTAGGCTACCAATTTGGTGTTTGTTCTCCTCAAGATGAGTTCTGCACTATTATCTGAAAATAGATTTTTTTTTGTTCATATGTATATTTTTTATTATAATTTGAACTAAAACTATTATTATGATTATTTTTTTCCCCTTTTATTATTATGAATTTTTAGAAGATGTTGTTTTATATGTTGCTAATAGCAAACTCTTGTTGCAAGCCAACAAGTGTGTCGCGGCAGCCACCTTATCCATTACGAGTATACCCATGAAATTATGCAGTCTCTTAGCCGTCGCATGGCTGTGTAGGTGGAATCTTTTGGGCTTTAGTGAAAGTTCCAGTTCCAGAGCTGCAAGAGTCGGAATGGCATAAATGAATATAAAGCACTACTTTACAACAGTCATTTGACAAGCGCTCAAAGGAGCGTCAGGATAACGCGATGCGTTGTTGTATTTGGCGATTGTGCTTGTTGTTGCTTTTGCATTTTTATTAAAATCATGAATTATGCAAAATAGCTGATAAGAGCGGAGTTAAAGTCAGCGTTGCATTGTCGATTATGGGTCGACAAAGACGACACTCTGCAGCAGCTGACCTTCAGTTGTGGAACTACTGGACAGCAGTACAAGTAAACACAACTCAACAGAAAAATGACAAGTTTTTTTAGCTTTGCTGTTTTCGGTGTGAAACTCTTGAGCACCTACTTGTTTGAGTAGAAATTTGCAAGTCGGCTCGTAAATTTGGTGATTTGTTTGGCACAGATATAAAAAGGTGGCGGTGCTGTTGGTGATGAATCTTCAAAAATGCAAAGTCATTGCCAGGTCAAGGCTGCGTCAGGATCCACATTCGCACACATTCCCTCTAGTTGCTGGCAAGGTGTGACTGAAATAAATTTGCTATTGATAGCACGGGACCGCCTTGTAATCAGTTGAAAAGGACTGCGAGCCCAATTCCCCAGTGGTCGTGACTCGTTTACACCATAATCCAATCGTTCCAAGCGCTTTTATGGTTTCCACATGGCATTTGAATTTGAATTTGTTTCGCACATGCCGCCACGTGAATGTGCTAACCATTCTACACTTTTCATCGAGCCCAGCCCAGCCCAGCCCAGCCCAGACCAAGCACATCGCATCCTTTTCACTCACATCCATTGGCATCCATCTAGCAATCGTAAGCTCGGGGGGATGCAAGGGTTTTGCGTAGGTGCGACGCGTGTGTCCATGTCCTCTTTCATAAGGACATTGTACAAAGTGCTAAAAAAAAAAAACAAAAGTAGCGAATCAAAAAACACAAAAAAATTATTCACGTCATGTGATTTGAGGCATTCCTTTGATATGGTCTCCCATATTTCGTATGCGTCCCGTGCGAATTGCTATTTGGCTGTTTGTCATTTGTTTTTTATACCCTGTAGCCCTAATTGGGGTATACAAAGGGTATAGTAAAGTATGTTGAAGTTAAATAAATACAATGTAGATTCTACATGATTAAATTACTATACACGCTTAGCCTTTTTCTACCGGCTGACTGTTTGTATTTTTCTAGAGTATTTCCTTCACTACCACAAATCAATTAGTTTCTTAGTTAATACCTTTAGTCTTGCCGCAATTTAAAATACAAAATCTTCTTAAAATTTCATAGCAGTTTTTGCTTGGCGGGTATCTTCTTGTCGATCAAATTAAGCCTACTTACTTGTTTTTTATTTTTTTTTTACCTACACGCACCGCATGTACTCTCAATATTTATTGCATAATTTTCATCACAACAACACAACACAAGGCGCAAATATTCCACAGTGTTTCCCTATTATACATATGCATATATGTGTGTGGGTATTTCAGGCAATTGGTGGGGTCCAGTTCGGGTTCTTTGCCTTATATTTGTAGTCTAATTGGATATGGAACCCTTTTGATTAAATTCAAACCGTTTTTTCTACGAGTATTTCAGTAAACCTTAAAAAAAATTGCTTTTACTCGCAATTGCTGTAAAAATTATTTTAGAATTTACTTCCACACATTCTTTAAGAACACTTTCAAATTTGATATATTGTATTCTGCAATACACATACGAAAACAAGACTGATCAAGAAATAAGTAAGTTCAAATAAATTTTACAGTTTGATGTATTAAAAAATTTATTATTTATCCTGCGCCAAGTCATGAGCATAATTTTTGTCATGGAGAGGTGATCTAAAAAATCTCAGCTGGTAAAAGCTTTTAGCCTATGCACACACAATAAAAGCGCGGTTAAAGCTCTGCACAAAAAACTAACAAAAGCTTTTCCTATACAATATTTATTTTTAAACTTTTATTTTATGGCATAAGTTGTATAGCTTCAGAAAGTACCATAACGGAGGATTTCAGATGAGTTTTCTAGCAACAAAATCTATTTTATTAGCGTGTTTAATAAAACAATTTACTAATCATTTTTAGTTATTTTACAATTATGTAAAATACTTATACCTCTTTTTTAGTCTGAATATATATTTTTGAATTATGAGATTTATAAAATATTTTAATGTTGAGTTTTCATTGAAAACTGCAAAATACATAAATTTAATTAAAAAAATAAAATAAAACAACGATGCCTTTGGAAATTCGCAGCTTAAAGTTTCGAAGCTAAATATTAATAAATTCATACATAAGTTTTAATTCTCTGAAAACTGAGACGAATTATTTTGCGAAAGAAATGAATACATATATCATTTTGTAATAAACTGTGGAAACGAGTTCCTGGAATTGTTAATCCACACGCGCCATAAGGAATGGATAAATTGAAACGGTAAACGATGCTGAAGCAGGCCAAATAAAAGCGCAATGAAGATATTTGCGGAGCGCACACATTTCAACGCAGACATAAACAACAACAAAGTGAGACGAGGCAAGGAAAACGCAAGAGAAAAATGCAGCGGCCGGCATTAAAAAGGAAAAGCCCTGCCCCAAAGACCACACTCAATAATCAACTGCATATTGGGCATACACATAGTATACGCGCACATACAGATACACATTCCCTCAGATACTTGTACTTGAGGATACTTCTCTTATTCGCTGCCTGCTTCCGCTGGGTGACTGCAGACCTTTCGAATCGCTGCCCTGGATCGATGTGGGGCTCGACTGGGGTAGCGTCTGGTAAAAATATGCTGCGTTGTTAATTTCGCTATCATCCGCTCTGACAGCAGTGATTGAAGGCAGAGCTGCAGCTAAACGCTTAACGTTGATTGCTCTGCGCTGCAGCTGTAAATTGAATGTTGTTGCTGCCGACGCGTCGTCGCTGCTACTGAGGCTGTAACGCATTATTTTTAATCGATTGCTCATACGCCAAGTTGGACTAACGAGCAGTCGTGCTCGCATTATGTAGCTCCTCGAACGGACAGTTAATGAAAACAAGCTGCCTGTGACGAAGTTAAGCCAAGAACAAAAAGAAGAGCACAAAGTTACCAGTCTTTTCATAGCCCCCGGCAGCTGTCGCGCCTGTTAATGTTTCCAAATTTGCATTTCATGCGGCTTCTTTGCCATCACCATCACCATCGTCGTCGCAGGCGTCACCTTATTGTCAAGTCACGTACCCAATTTACAGCCAAAGAAAAGTCAATACACTCGACTGACGGAGCACTCGTCGAGAGCGCGACTATCCCATTTGGCTATTGGCCTAAAGGTTGCGCCCAAAGGCAGCATTTTCTTTGCAAGCGACTTACTATTAGGCGATTGTATTTAAGTACTTAAATGAAAATACCCCTTTGAAAAGTAAAAGTAAGGCATATAATATTACAATTATTGCATTTGCGTTGGAAAGTTTATTAGCATTCAAAGAGTGATCAAACAGATTATTCAGATTTTTGTGTTGGAGGAAAATACCCAAATCAAACTGGTGTTTATGAGAATTTTTATTACAATTATTATATATATAAGCTTTTAATCGTTGTTCAGTTGCCCCATAATTTAGCATTGCTCATTTGTATTTTCCTGAAATGCAGATTGCACGAAACCAATATACTCCAGTTTTATCAGAAAAGTTTTAAAACCGAAAAACTAGTTTGAGTACAAGCACGCAGGTGGACATATCGACAATTTTATTGATACTGATCAAGAATCTATTTATCTTATAAAGTCAGAGATATCTTCTTCAACACTTCAGGAGAAACTTATAATTCCCTCCACAAGAGTATACAAAAAAAGTGAAAAAATCTATTCCGAATTCTTGATTTTTGTTTACCTGCATAGATCGGATTACAAATTTACATATTATGGATCTATACCATTAAAGTATCGTTAACCAAAATTTTAAGCTTAAATCACTTTCAGGTTTCGCACAAATCTCAGCAGCTTTTCATGGAAACTTTTTAATTACATTAACTTTGCTGTGAATTTTTTTCTCGTAGAGCTTCATTGACAGCTGTGAACGGCTGTAAGGGAAAAGAAACATTCGACAAATCGCACGTTACACGGCCTTTAATTTGCAACTCGCTTCAATTGTCTTGACATTAGTGCTCGAGTATTCAAAATGAATGAAATTAGACACCGACACACAGACACTAAGAACCCGAGCCTCAGGCATGGAGCCTTCTGTCCGAGGCATTCCAAAACAATTCTGAGTTCAAAACGTTGCCTTTGTGGGTAGGTGGGAGGATGGGTTGAGTGCCTGAACTGAGGTTGTCCCCCAAATTTTGGCCCTCCTTTAATTAGCAAAGTGACAAACGCAATTTGATTGTGGATTTAACTTTGACCTATTGCCAATATCAATAACAATTTAATTAGCTTGTAGTCTTTGTGTGTGGTGAAAATTAATATTTTATTAATTAAGACCAGGAAACGAGAAACCAAAGAAAACATAGCTTAAAAACAGAAATAAACCCCAAAACAAAGGGCACGCTGAATTGTGTTCATATTGTTTTGTACGAAATTATATGTTTGCAATCGATTATCATAGTCTAACTTCAATAATTCATTCATTCATTTCAATTAATCTTACATCTAATTTTAGAGGGATTTAGTTAAAATACATTTTTTTAATTTAAATATATGTATATATATATATATATTCCATTATTATTTGTATACAACCATAGTGAACAGATGTTAGAGTCTATGTAATGTTTTTAAAAAAATATATATATAATTTTAATTTAAATATATCTTTTCAGATTGTTTTTAATATTTACTTTTTAATCTTTTTAGTTCTGCCTGATTACCAGAAAGCCTAACAAATTAAACATATGTGCAATATTTCAAAAACTGGGAACAGTTCACATTCTCGAATCGGTTAACAGCGCACTGAAATGGGAACAGTCATGCGCAGTTAAGTTGCGGCTAGGGAAATGCAACAGTTTGCCCATAACAAAACATATCGCAAACGGAGAATTTAGTGAGTTGGGTAAATGAAACGGAACATGCCCGAAATCAAATGAAACATGGCCAATTGAAACGAATCATTCAAATATTACTTTTGCCGGCTGCTGACTGCAGTCACATCTGCGGACCATGATTATGCGAAAAGTGAACATCTCCGGGGCCAGGGAAAGATTGGCTTTAGCGATGACAAATGGCGAATGCATGTTCGGCATGTGTTCTTTTGAGGTTTGTCGGACAACATGGTCGAGCAACGAGATTTCTATGTCATACCAAATATTGCGGCCCCTAAACAACTTGATGAAGGATACAAAGGATGCGAAAAGAGTGGAAGGCAGATGGCGCCAAGGGCGTCACCGAATTGCGGATTAAGAAGTTGCCATAAACTCACCCTCAAGGCAGGCGCCAATTTTGACACAAAATACACGTAATTCCCCCTCTCGAACCGCTGGCTTTTCCTGGTAATCAGATCCTGTGTATTTGTTCATAAATGCGGGTGACTATGCCACATTTATTTGTACACAAAAGCTATAAACCGCAAGCCCATTGAATGGGAAACGGCCTAAGCTCTTTTAAATCACCAACATTCGCATTAATCGATCAACTAATTAAACTGTAACCCAATCAACCAAACAAAACGTTTAATTCAACTGCAAACGGTTCACAAAAGGGTGAAAAGTATTTTTTTTTTGTTCCTCCCCTTCGCTTTATCAGATATTACCAGCATATGTACTGGCACGCCTGTCTAATGAAAGACAGAGGAAAGTCCTTGGAAGCTGAACTATAGATAATCTAGGGAAGTCGGGAAGAGAGGAAAGGGGACCCAGCACGCATAAAAAAATGTGGCAACACTGTCGTCCTCTGAAAAGTTGTTGCACTTTTGTTTGAATTTCCTTGGCTTTTTCATGCTTCTGTGGCCGCCAAAGTTTTTTGGCCCCTGTGACATTCTAAGAGCGGTTTTCCGCACCCCTTTCACACTCGAACTCGGTTGCAAACTTTTACGCTCCCCATATATACATACTTACAAATACATATACATGTGTAAGTGTATAAGCGTATGTAAGTGTGTTCCTGAAGAACCGCAGGGCAAACAAACTAATACCAGCGTCTGGCCTGTCTGTCAAAGTTTCTGAGCGTTTGACTTGCTAATTTGCTGTGAAAGCTGATTTGCACATATCAGAAGCGATTCGCAGCTCTTTTATTTTCTCTAAATTGGGGTTAAAGTTCACAACAAAAGCTAATTAATTGCCATTTAAAAATGTTGTTTCTTTTATATTGGCTGTATATATTATTTGACAAATGATGTTGATAAACGCAAAAAAAACTTTACGTGTAATTTATAGGAAATACATTTCATATCGTAATTGTTTGTTAAAAATTAAACAAATTCCAAGAGTTAAATAACAAACAAACTATTAAAACTGCGATTTGTAGTTTAGGGTATAATAATAAACTGTCAACCCAACTTTGAAAAATCAATTAATTAAAACATGGTGAGTTATCGATCAAAAGAAATACATATAATCTGACAAGTGTATTCCAGAAAGAATTTAATTATTTAAAAAAAACCTTAAAAATCCTAAATAATTGAACATTTACGATGACTTGCCCAGATAGTAAAAAGTATTATTGCTAATATTGAGTGCATTTCATGTTTGACTCAGATATATGAATTGAATATGCTTGAACTATCATAAGTTTCTGTGCAAACTCGATGAAAGCAACATCCATCAGCTCATGTCTGCTGATAACGATGATGATGATCTTAAGAGTTAAGCATTGGGATGCGTCGTAACATCTTTGGCAGGATTTGCATGACGCTGACAAATTCGGTGGAATCGATGGCTGAATATGCGAACTTGAAGTGGAAGAAAAACATGAACAGCGTGCTTTGAATAATTTATGGGCATGTTTATGTTCGATTCGGTAATGCAAAATATGTGTTTACCGTAATCATTGCAGAGCCAGATTATTAATGTGCAGGTGTACATAATATTTTTAAAGCTAGGCCCGATTCAGGCCAGGCCAGCCGACCTTGATGGAGTGCGTGCTAAATAAGATATGAAATGTGGCCCATTGCTTTGGCAACGGAAGTCGATTGACGTACGCATAAATAAGAGGCAAGCTGTAATAAATTCTACGGACCTCGCAACAACAACAGTAAAAACAACATGGCCGGCAGGACAAGGCAGATTATTAATATTTTCCATACTGCTTTTCAGCTTTGCTCTTGCTTTGTGTTTGAGTTCTTGAAATGTGAGCTCCAGCAGCAGCATGCGGCATAATGACCGGAGCCCAGGGCGAAAGCATGGAAATAAATCAGCTCAAGTATAAAAATTCACGTCAACATGCTGCACACAAACCCCTCTCCAGACTCCCCTCTCCCACACATCCCTCATGTGCCTCTGTTGAAGTAGTAACTGACAATCAAGCTGGCAACTGGCCAATGGTCAAGGGAGTTTTAGTAAGGATTTTGCTTAGAAGCCAGGGTAAACAATGCCAGGCCATGTTGGCTTAATGAGTGCTGGCCACAAAATCAACGAGTTAAATCTTGTAAAGAATATAGCTGCATAAAAGTCAACCAACCATGTATGTATATAGATTCACCCTAACCAAACCAGTGAGTTCCCTCCCACAGCTAGTTTATCAAATTCTTTCCACAAACCGCAAGCTTTCAGTCGAAAGTTAATGTTTGCAAATCATGTTTGTCTCTGGTATAAAAAATGTAATAAACAATCAGATTCCTCTTTAATTTTTCGCCATTGTTTCCTTGTGCATTCCAATTGCATATTCGAAGCAGGAATCATGCCAAAATAGTATGAAATTCCGATGGCGAGCCTCAAAAGGGGGCTCGGTATGGCATGAAATATGTACGTGGCCTATTGAAATTCACAAAGTGATCAACTTGTACACCGACAGCTCATTTAATCAGAAATTCGCTCATTTTAATGAAATGCACATTAATTAACATTTATTTCACTTGACAATTTCAGTTTTCTGACAGCTTTGACAACTTTATTGACAGCTCTTGAAATGAAAATATTAAATATAAATAATTAATTCTTAAAAAGATGAAGTCACGGAATTTTCTCAGGTTTAAAGTACTGCAACCACTTGGCTGCATATTTACAACACATTTTGAGCAAATATTTTATAACTTAATACATTTTATTACAATTTTATCGTACGCCTTTCAGATATTGCCAAGCCACAACTGAATTGTCAATCAGTTATTTGAGTTTGCGAATCGCGAAACAACGTGAGTATTCAAAAAAAAAATAGCAAAATAAATGTAATAAACAAACACGTTTGTGGCTATGTTCTTGTAATTTATGATGACGTTTTGTCATAATCCGAATGGCAATTGTTAATAAAGCTTCACTTAAATGCCATATGGATATTGACACTTAAAGTAAAATCAATTTGTCAATAACATGAAATGTTCGTTATTTTTTCATGTTCAAGCGCAAACGCAGTAAATGTTGGACTTTTAATTCCATTTGGGCATGAAAACCAACAAATAAATCAAAGTCACGCCGCGACCCGGTCTGAGTCGGGGACTGGACTGTGATCTGGGTCTGCAATTGCGGCAGCTGCAGTGTCCAATGAATTAAAAGTATAAACAAACACATACAGCCCACAACACATACTGACATACAGACATACAAACACACATATTGGGATATAGTAAAAGTTTTAAATTTTGCTACAGTTGTGACTGTGATTTAAGTCTCAGTGCTGGCTGCTGGAGGCATGCCGCAGGCACTAAAAATAAATTGAAAAAAAAAAACGAAATGGGAAAATCATAAATTGTAACCGTGGTGCAGTCTCGCATGAGTCGAGCAATCATTTAATCATAAACATAAATATCAAACGCATTTGTCCAAATTGTTTGCTAACCTTTTATTTAAAAGCACATTCAATCGAATTGCAATTTATTTCAGTAAATTCAATTGAATTCCATTAAACTAGTAACCCCAATCTTATGCACTTTTATACCATACCCATTTTCCGATCAACAATTTCGTTTTTTTACAGGCCTGCCAAATGTTGATACTATGCCAACTACAACACTTGGGTAGGCGGTCATTAAATGTGGCATGGGATAATGAGGCTCTGGTTGCTCATTCAGCCACCAGTCGTTCCAGAATTCCATATGCTTATTGGCCAGCAGGCGATTGCAGTGTATGCGTTTTCTATAGATTCCCCGAAAACTACATATCTATCATCAGTTAGATTTACAATGGGATTGATAGAAAATTGCATATATTTTCTGTAATATTAGTAACTTATTATTTGTAGTAACATTATAGAAAATCCCCTATTGAAACTAGTTGAACCTTAAGCTAAAATTGGTACAAAAATAATTTAGTCGTGTGAGATTTTTACTAAAGAACACGAAGAATCAACCAACTATAAGTTTTATTTATCAAGAGTTACAATTTAAAATTGTTAAATCATTCAGGAATAAAAATATATTTTATATATAATATAATTTAATTTGATTAATTCAATAAAAATTGCAAATATACATATAAACAAAAATTTATAACAAAAAAACTTTAACTCGATACCATTGTGCCCGCCAGAGGGCGCTATTTATATGCGCTAGTGTTTTGCTGCTCCAAAAAATAACACAAAACAAAAATTACAACAAAAAATCTGTGCGAAACACATTTCATAAATCTTCTACGCGATTGAGCGCAACCGCGACATTTTTTGTTTTTTAATTGTCGTTTTGTTTTGCCGCGCTTGTTTGATTTGTTTCTGATTCGGAATCCGCTATTTGTTTTTTACGCTTTTTTTGGCCGAGCGTTCCGTTCACGCTTGTGATGTGTGCTGGGCGCTTGGGAGAGTTATCGTTTGGATGAGCTGCAGGCGCCACGCGGCACCACAATCTTCTTATTCCGGTAGGGGCCAAAACGCGTCTGCGGATGGCAGGGTCTGCCAAACGAGATAAACGATCTGGGCGAGGCCATGCTGCATTTTTTCCTGCCATATCCTTGACGCTCGCAATCCGTAAACCTCGGCAACGCAATGCGTCGCAGGGTGCTATTCAGCAGCCAGACCATCGAGCCAATTATAAACACAGCCAAGCAGACAACAAATAGGACCAATAGTGTAATCCATCCCGTATCCATATCATCTACACTGAAACGCTGCATTACTGGTGTTTTCATTTCAGCGTTTTCGATTTCTTTCTTTAGTTTTTGGCAATCGTAGGCGGTCATTAAATGTGGCATGGGATAATGAGGCTCTGGTTGCTCATTCAGCCACCAGTCGTTCCAGAATTCCATATGCTTATTGGCCAGCAGGCGATTGCAGTGTATGAAGACTTCGCTCATCCACTGTTGGCATTCGGCACTATTGATGTTTTGTTTGCAAATGGGATTCATTGTAGGACTGTTTTCTGTATCATATTTATGATTTTATAGTAGCTGTTTGGACGCCTACTTGGCTGCCTGCCCAACTATACCTCAAAATTGTTATGTTTGCTGCGTCTGAGCCAATTCGCCCAGCGAATTCTGCTCCGGTTTTGGCCATTTGATGGATTGGTCGTTGCTGACCCATAACACGTTGGCATCTTTCCAATGGCATCGGTGCATTTACGTGCTGCCTGCTGAATATCCATTGTTATTGAGGTCTGATCTTCAACAGAAGTGCTTCTTTCTGTTTGCTCACCAGATGAACTTGTTGTTTCCTCGCTTGAGGCTTCATCTGAAGCTCTATCATCGCTGTCATTCGATAATTCAGTTATCAAACTCTCACTAGATTCTTGATCGCTTTGCGACTCTTCAGTTTCAAATTTGTCATCCCGCTCCGCTTCCGAGTGGGTGCCTTTTTTCCGCTTCGTCTTCTGTGGATTCCCTGCAAACCCTTTCATTTGAAAGCTATCCCAGAATTTTGGCGGCACATACAGCTCATCCGCGTTGCTGGCACCGCAACTCGACTTCCTCGCTGAGGTTTTGCATTTTTCGCGCAGCTTCTGCATAATTTCCTCTGCTGAGGCATGACCGCCTGACTGTCGATCCTGGCAAACTTCGATTAGCCCACCTGGGACTTTAGATGGTTTCTTAAACACAAAAGCCTTTGCCAGCAGACAAAAAGTCAGAGCTATGCAGAAGACAATGGAAAACATCAGCAAGAGAAAGGTCATGGGGTTAATCCCCCGATTCTCAGCAAAGAGGGAAGCCTGTAGCTCCCGCTTTAGTCGATGGCATTCATCAGTTGTCATTAGCTTATGACTGCTACTGCTGCTGTGATCCTGATCCTGATCCTGATACTGATAGGGCTTCCAGTCGGGGCACTGGCCGCACATTTCACGCTTCCAATTATTACAGTCGGCACTATTCGGCTTTATTTTACACATCGATTTTAAGCCTCTCATATTTATAGAATTTTTGGTAAGTATGAAATATATGGGAATTTCGAAGTGTGAAATATTTTTCAATACAAAGTGAAGCGAAGTTTTTGGCACTTTTCATAAAGTGTTATTTAACATCAACAAATTGCTGGCAAACAATAAAATCAAATTTCACTTTATGGTTGGATGGAAATTCCTTTTTCATTTTTAGATAATTTATGTTGCTGCAAGAACAATTTAATGAAAAATGCTTGGCGCAAAGCTGAAAAATGTAGAAACACACAAGTGCACATAAATTTTCTTTTTACGCTTCATGCAGCCGAAAAACTTTGAACATAGTACACATGTGTATGTCTGCTATGTATGTGTTACTACGTCCATATCGTATCCACAGGCACTAAGACTAACCCAATAGTTTACATACATTCTAGGTCATAGGACAAGCCTTTCTATACCCTGTTCTTATTAAAGGGGGTACGAGGGTATTTTGAAATTGTCATAGGTCACTCCCTCAATAAAGTTAAAGCAAGTCACAGACACACCAAGATATAAATCTCAATAGTTTGGTAACTTTGGGCCAGATCGTCAATAATGATAGAGAAAACCAACCGATACATAACCGATACTTTCAGGACTGACAGAGAAAACTCTTCAGATTTTGTTGACTGTGGATTTTTAATTGGAAACCATTCTTAAAATATATCTCTCTCACTGGAGAATTGATATTGGGCTGGAATTTAGCTGGAAGACTGGAAGAACCTTCACGGAACATTGATCAAAGGATCCTCACTCCCGTAAATGTATATATGTTATTTTTTATACAATAGTTACCTTTTAACAAACTAATCAGAAATCTTAAATAGATTTCGAAGATCATGTTTCATAGAGCAGAGAAAAGAGATAGCCATAGCACAGTGATATTTTATAGTCAAACACATTACTTACTTATTCTGCAGACTTTTGGTGACAAGAGTGGCAAACTACTTCAACCAAATGTGCAACTAAATTCGCGGCAAATGTGTTGGCAAGTCGCCGAGGCAGACCGTCAGACCGTCAGACCAGCAGCAGCCAGTGAGTATTTTCTTCGTGGGTGGAGTCGACGCTTGGCGTTCAGAGTGTCAGAAAAGTGACATGGAAAAATGGAATTTGCACTCTCCCTGAGATCCTAATTTTGAGTAACAAGCTCGCAAGAGCTTGTTGCCTTTGATAGTTGACAGCGCAGCAGTCGTCGGTCGACGAGTCGGTTCACCGATTATAATACCTATAAACGTGACGATGAGTTGGCAGATAGCAGCATTGAAATATTGCCAAGCGGCGCCTCGCTGGCAGCTGGGACAGGCCTGTTTTCGAGAGGACACATCCGCAATTATAATTAGATGTGGGCGCTTTGAGCTCAATTAAAAAGCACGTGGCTCGACGAGCAGCGTATATGGCCAAAAAATTGGGTTAAAATGAGCCGTGGGCAGTGTGTAAAGCGGCGGGGAGTGGGGCGAGGCAAACCGCTTGAAATTGTTTCTGTTTCAATTTGCGCTGCATTTTTGGCCAGCCCTGGCGGATGCGTGACATTTTGCCTATATTGAAATTTATGCTTCCGACTCGAATCCGCACATTTACAAAACTTTTGGGCGCAAAAGTTTACATTTTCATGCCAAAAATGGTCGGCGTTACTTCTACATCCGCGCCTGCGGCTGCACAGCACCCAAACGTCCCCACTCAAACCCAAATCCAGCCACATACAGAGCGTCAATATAGCCGCCAGCAATGCGGCGGGAAATTGGTTTATTTTACTAGCATTGACTGCTTTTCGGTCGGTTGGTCGCTCGGTCGTCGGCTGTCGGCAGCATTTGGCAATTTGAAATTAACATGCAATGCGATTTGTTTAGCATTCCAATTAAAACATTTTTATTGCTCATTTTCGCCGCTGCTGTGCGCGTATTGGCCAAAATCAAAATCATTTCATACCTTTAAGCCAGTTCTATGCAAATGGTGTTAAGTAGGAGTTACTTTAGTGGATTAAGTTGCGCTACAAGTATTTTCAAATTTGTTGAAAATGTCTAAGACTACAGGAGCAAGCTTAGAAGAATATAAATTGAAATTAATTACTTTGAAGGTAATGCAGATTGAAACAAAGTGGAATGAAACAAGAGGTAAACTGTTAATAAAAAGAGAAACAACGAAATGTAAGGTGTTTAAATTGAAGACAGGTAGCGTATTGCTTAATGACAAAATATACGGATAACTTTTACGTATTATAAAGTGGACAAATATGTGTCTCAAAACATATATGTCCCACCTTTTGTTCCTGATCCAGCCGTGAAATATATAACAATGCAATCTTACTCATTTATTGGAGAATCTGTGCCAAGCTTTAACAAGAAACCAATTAATCAAAAATTGGATTCAGTTCTTAATAATAGTTATAACAGCTTGCCTCAAACGCCTCAAACGCCTCAAAATGCTTTTGAGTTTTCAGAATTGTAGTCCAATCGCTTTTTAAGCTGACACAAGTACCTGCTATTAGTGCGAATTGGCCAATTTGCTGTTAACTGCCCAATCGACCAACAACACCTGCCACTTATTGGTTATGGCCACATGGTAGTTGGCAGTAGTACACCTGTACTATGGTGGTTTTTTTGCCCAAACTCAGTAAAGGCCAACACCTAATACGAGACTCTGGCTAAACTCGGGTTAGGCATAGGCCCTAATGAAAACGAAAAGCACGCACTTACCACACATGAACTTGGCCAATGAATGTGTGGTCAGTGCTATGCCAGAGACTGAACGAGTTATGAGTCATTTTGAAAGTAGTGCCAAAATAGATTCAGAGAGATAGAGAGAGAGAGAGAGAGGGAGAGAGAGCGAGATGGAATACTCGTACAGAACAGTGAACGAAGAATGAATGAAGTGGAAGACATGAATGCGAAACGTCAGCCTCGAAGCGCATTCAGAGCCATTCTCCACAAAAAACAAGTAGAGAGCAAAATGGGCTCGTTAGCGGTTGTTGCCAGTCTGACTATGAATGTGAGTGCCATAAATTGTGGCACACACATGTGTGTGTGTGTGTGTTTGTGTGTAGTGAAACCAGAAACCTCGTACTTATAATCATAAAATGCTGCGAGTATTTCATGCATGACTACATGCAAAATTCTGACCACCAGGCACAAACATCCAGCAAATGCCAACAGTTGGCCAAAAAGTTCGCCTGTATACCAGAAAATGCAATTGTTTCCTAATGTAAACATTTCCAATTTGCAAAATCTCAAATTTCGGTTGCGTTTGGTGCTTTGTTCTGCTTTGCTATTCATTACCAGTGCTATTCAGTCGCCTTGTTAAAGTTGTCTCTGAAATTGCACTTTAAAACTGCAGCTTGTTGCAGTTGTGTTTTGGTTTTAACTATTTGTTTCGACTATTTTTGAGTATGCAAATCAATCAATTCTGATTGGAATTAATCAAAAATCAATCTTACGTTTTTCTTTTTATTTTACAGTTCTTTTCAATGAAAAATACCCTTGCAGAGGGTATTATAATTTTGGCCAGAAGTTTGCAACGCATAGAAGGACACATTTCCCACCCCATAAAGAATATATATTCTTGATCAGGACGACGAGACGAGTCGATATACCTTTGTCCGTCTGTCCGTCCGTCCGTATGTCTGCCTGTCCTTCTGTCTGTCTGTCCGTCTGTTTCTACGACAACTAGTCGCTCAATTTAGCTTATTTCTGCTGCACGCATATAATATGTCGGAATCAGCTAGATCGGACAACTATAGCATACTACCTTCGGAGCTCAAAAGGTAGCATCTCTTTCTCGTTTTATTTATTATTGTGTTGCAGGTTTGGAAGCAGATCATTTTAGAATTACCACATCAAATGTAGGTCATAGTACATCAAGGCTTAATATATAAAAAAAAAAACAAAATTGTATTTTGTATAAAGGGGTGAGAAAATTTCTTTACTTATCCAAAACTTGCTCAACCGACATTAAGCTTAGTTCACTAATATCGTAAGCTAAAATGCTATTGCGCATCGATTTTAATTATCCCTGTAGACCTTCAAAGCTCGTTTTCTGTGTTTATATTAGTTTTCTTGAATCCAGTAAATAGTTCGAGAGCTAGAAAGTGATTCTAAATTATATGATAAAAATCGTACATTAAATACTCAGTTTTGTTATGACATTTTTACTTCCGGAAATTTCTGCTCTGCGCCTTCTTTAATCCAATCTTCAGCCTTACTCGAACATAGAAACCGAAACAGTTAACAAGTTCTTATAATGTCTAAGACTTGAACCCTGGTTTAAAGTACATATACTAGTTATATTACACAAATAAACATTTCTTTTAATTGATCCCCAAGTAAATATATTAGAAATGAAGGCATTTAAAAAGTTAAAAATAAGAACCTTACTTGAACCAAGTATTTTGTACTGGGCTTAAGAAAACCCGGGCCAGCCGAACTTCTTACACCGAAAAGTATCGGTTTAAGTACGGATTACTTGATTTGCTGTGTGCTCTTACTTAAGGCATTTATGGCGTAAATGTTCTAGAAGTGGCGCCCACTAAGCTGTATACTACTACTTATATCTGTTGCAATCCCCGAACACGCTAGTTCTTTATCCGACTCACCTCTATTTGAGGCATTGTTATGCCAACACATTTGCGCATACTTTGCCAGCTTGGCAAATTCATGAATCCTTTGGTGAGGGGGCGTCCTGTTATATTCACACCCCGTCACGGCATCTTTTGCGCTCCGGCACTTTGCAAACGCGCGTAAATCCATTTTGAGCGAGGGATTTTCATCCTCCAGGTTGCGCTTGATGTGGTTCCTAGCTGCACGGTGCTCAGAGCGTTTCCGGCTGCAGGATGTTTACTTGCAGCCATGGCAGGCAGGACTTATCGGAGTTGTCTGGATTTATGTCGAGAGAGCACAATGTGCTGATTACAATGGTGTCCAGCCGAGGCCAAGCTCGCCGACGTCCGCCCGACTTAGGAGATTAAAAGCGTCGCTTATTCAACCTTAATTTATGGCGACACATTGAAAACGGAATACGGAATTCAAGGAAGCACATTTGAAAATTGTGCATTTAAATTGAGAATGTCCTGAAGTTGAAATTTGGCAATTTGATGGCCATCATTTAATTTAATATAAACTTTCATTGGCCACAAGCACCGCAAGGCTATTGACTTGATTTCCATTTCTTCGTTTCATCGCTTTATTTTTTGTGTGCTCTTTGCATGTCTTGAGAATTTTCATAGACATTTCTGATGCTGTGTTAAGGTCGATGTCAATACAGCTGTGAAGATTTTCATGCCACGACTTTCCCTCTTCCTATGTTGCCAAATTGCGAAAAAGGGAAATTTAATGAAATTTCAAATTGCCATTCGCTTTCTATCTCAAGCTGTCAAGCTTCAGTCTGCGTGTCTGTCTCCGAGTCTCTGCGAGTGTGTGTGTGTGTGAGAGTTAATGTGTGTGTGCGTGTCCTGGTCTGTCTGCTCAATGTCCTTTGTGCTCCAGTGACAGCTGCTCATTTCACGCTTGGTAATTTCAATGAATTTTTCCCAGCGCATTTTGGGCCTCATCTCCATCTTATTTGTATGTCGCTCAATTAATTAAATTTTTCGCTTTTATTCAGTTCATATACATAAATGAATAGTTTATGAAGAAACAAGCTAGTGATTGTGTTTATAAATAGATTGCATATTTAATAGCCCACGGCATTCCATAGACAATTTATTAAAGTCTTTAATATACAACTTATTTATTTCATATTATTCGAACGTATTTATTTCTATCTCTCTGTCAACAGCAATGAGCTTAAGACAATCGCTTCAATTTAACTAGTTGAAATGATTTTCTTAGGCTCATTGATTTGCTATCTTAAACTTAAATCACATTGTTGACTTTAATTTTTATCGATTGGTTACAAATTGTTGACTTTTACTTTTTCTTCGTTTTCTTCGATTTCGTTGTTTTTGTATTTTCATGCCTTCGCCTGTTAAGCACACTTTTGCGCCATTTGCGCCAATACTTTTGTATTTTGCGTGCGGCTCGATTCATCATATACATCTGGATTATGCGTAGCTTCTTGCTCTCTTCTTCTGCCTCGCGTTTCACAACAATGCTATTGTAAATGGCTTGCTCTTTGCGATAGCGAATCATGAATGACTCCATCGCCTGTTGTTCCTCCTTAAACTGATTCTGCAGATCCAAATGCTCGATCATTCTTTCTCCGATCACGTGATCGTACTTTTTAATAGCGCCCTCAAGCTGTAATTCCAGCTTGTTTCTGTTGATTAAAATTTTTGTTATTTTTTAGTGCATATTGCAAGTTTTATCATTTATAAGCCAGCAAGAATGACTGAATAGTAGAGCCTGAACCCAGCCCTAAAATGCGTTCATAGCTAAATATCTGTACTCATACACTAAAACACATACATATACACACATAAGCAAATACAAATACATACCAAATTTTGTTCTTAATCTATGTTCACACACGCAAAATAGTTTGCGCAAAAACGAACGACAGCTGTTTGTGCTAAATACACATGCTTTTCGTTTGCACCAAAGCGGCCTCACTGTGGTCAGCCAGGGGCAAATGCAGCACAAATTTGTAGCTACAAAATGTGTACAAGCGGGCCATCGATACATTTTGAGAGCAAGATATGTTGGCGATCACACGATTGTAATAGCATTTGTACTTAATTTACTCATTTTGAGCAAATTATTTTGCGGGTCAGACTGTTATACTGTTATAGTTTCCGAGATTGGCGTGTTCATGCTGACAGACAGACAGACGGACGTGTCTAGATCGACTCGGCGGTTGATACGGATCATTATTATTCGGAGGGGTCGAAGAAAAAAGCACTTCTGCCTGTCACAACTTCATAATCACCCATTTTTAATTTGTTCATGGTATAAAACGAAACAATTGTGGACTAGAGAGAACGTATATAAATAAGCTCTTAGATGTCAAATAATTATATACATATAGTAGTAGAAATTAAAAGAAAAACACTTGTCAATTTTTTTTTAACATTGAAAAATGCTAAAGTGTTCTTAACTTACTTTTCCTCGCGTGATAGCTTTTCCTCGCGGAAATTCATTTTTGCTTGCTTCTGGTACTCCACACGAAGATTTTCTAGCTCGGCCTCCAGCACTTTTATTTTCTCCGTGCAGCTCTTCAGATTGTCGCGTATAATGCGTTGGCATTTTTCACTATGGGGTATACTGACAGAGTAGTAACAGAAAACAATAATCGCATCAGCTGTGCTGTGCAGCTCACACACCTTTCGTTTTGAATTCGCGCTCTATTCTCCATTTTCTTTTCGTCCAGTTTCATCTCGCACTTCTGCAGTAGGGCGGCTTTAGCTGCCATTTTCCAGCGCAGCTGCACTCTCTGTTCAGCGAGCTTGTTCCTTAGATCATCGATGTTCTTCTTAATATACTCATTTTCTTTGTATATTTTATGCAGCTTGCGCTCGCTGCTCAGCTCCTTCTTTGCGCTACGTAGCAGATGGTGCTTGGCGATTTTGAACAGCTGCTCGAAGGTAAAGAGCAATTTGCGATCCTCTGGCGACATGCTAAATTCGGGAAAGAGCTTGTATACATGTGGATTGCGTTGAAAATAGTCTATTATGCGGATCATGCCGTGATCACTCAACGGCGGCCGCTTCTCCTTCACGATGATATCACGACGTCGCACATAATCTTCGATCAGTCGTATGGCTGGCTCGTAGTTGCTTCCAGCTAAGACCTCGGTCAGGTGATTCGGGTTCGCCAGCAGTTTGGGCAGCATTAACGCGCTTATCACACAATATATGGATTCCTGCAGGACTTTAATCACACAACGTATTTGTGTGGCTCGAACTGCCGAGAAATCTAAATGTAACAGAACTTGATTAACAGAACTAATAACATTGCAAACTTTGATCTCTTACACACCGACATTGGAATCTTTTTGAATGTTTAGATGCTTCTCGTTCCATTTATTCACCTGCATCGGTTGCATTGTAATCTTCGAATCCGTTATTTCCATTATGATAAAAAAAAATGAACAATAATTACAATCTAAATGTGCTATTCTGTATAACTAAAGTAAGTTTGTAGGGCTACTAGAATTATTGTTAATTTGGCTACTAGGTTTTAGTCTACTACATGACAATTTTATTAGGCAAGTGCTCGAGATAATGGTTTACTTTTTAAAACCATCCTCTTACATCAATTGTGATAGTTATAATATTTGGTATTGTAATTTTACTATTGCTATTAAAATTTCTTTCTCTTTGAACGTTTGTTTTTCTTTTGTAAATGCTTTCGCCATGCTCGCCAGTATTGCTGAATTTTGCAGGCAGCTCGATTCATCATGTATTTTAAGATAGCAGCTTGCTTCTTGCGTTCTTCCTCTTTTTCGCGTTTGACTACAATCTCATTGTAAATGGCCGCCTCTTTGCGATAGAAACCCATATATTCGTTGAGCCTTTGTTTTGCCTCATTCAATTTGTCCGTCAACTCCAGATTTTCAATAATTTTCTCTCCGATCACAGTATCGTATTTCCTTATAATACCCTGAAGCTGTATTTGCAACTTGTTCCTAAAGTGATTTTTAATTGTTATATAAAATATGTATACACTAGCTTTTAAGCATTGATAACTCAGGCTTACTTTTCGTCACGAGCTTCTTTTTCCGATTTTTTGTTACCTCTTATTAGCTTGTCGTTTTCGAATCTTACTTTTTCCACCTCTTCAAAAAGTTCACCCTGTTTTTCCAGGCTAGCTTTAATATTAGTGAGCACAATGCGATTACATCGTTCCCTAAAACAATATCGAAAATGTTATCGAATAGTTTCTCAAGCATTTCGTTTCACGGTGCTCACTCACGTTTCACGTTCAATTTTATCTTCATGTTGTTCCTTCTTCACTCTCATCGCCTCCTCGATTTTGGCCAGATTGGCCGCCTTGGCGGCCGATTTCCACATCTGCTTGACTTTGTGTGCAGCCAACTTGCTTTCAATGCTTTGTATGTCGCCCTTTAGCTTCTCTTTCTCCTTGTACACAGCTTGGAGATGTCGCTCCTGCTGAATCTGCGTCTTCGCATCGCTCTCCAGGTGAGCCCGAGCCATTTCAATCAACTTGCTGAAGGTAGAGAGAAGCTTTCGCTCCTCTTGGGACATGTTGTTCATAAATATGGGAAACAAATGGTACATCGAACGGTTGAGCTGAAAGTAATCAATAATTCGGATCATGCCATGGTCCATCAACGGCGGTCGCTGTTCCCTCAGTATAATATCACGTCTGCGTATAAAGTCGTCCACCAGCTTTATGGCTGGCTCGTATTCTGTGCCAGTCAGTTGCTTAACCAAAGTACTGCGATTCTCAATTAGTTTCGGTAATATCAATGAGATCTTCACGCGCTCATATGCATCCAGCATGGCTCGCATAACGTTTTCAATAAGCGTGAAGCGCAACGATGAGAAATCTAAGTGCAATAATGTTATTACCAATTCAATTTAATATAACATATCATCTTTAACCCACCTAGCTGGGCCATACGAATTGATTCGCGCCGTACCTCACTATCGTCATTCTGAGGTTTTGACATCTTGCTAAGATAATTTTTTAAACTGTCTATCAAACTGAAATGTAAGTGTACTTATTTGTATACAGAACGCAGAAATGGCATACACATTTTGTAAGGTTACTTAGTTTAAAAAAACATATAAGAAACACAACTGGAATCATATTTTAATCAACTTATAAGAATAGTCGCTTAAGACACTTTCTTTTTATATCCTTGCAGAGGGCATTCTAACTTTGTATAGAATAATGTAACATTTTGGACATTGTTCTTCTGTGTCTAGTCTATATAGAGATTGATTGAATTTTGTTATAAATACAATGTCTTGAAAACATTGTTCATTGTTCAGCTTGACAATTTTATTATATTAGGCGACTGCCAGGGTATACTACCTTCTAAGCGTCGAATGCCGCATTTCTTTCTGGTTTTTTATTGTTTCGAGTTGTTTACAGTTAACTACGCTAGCTCTGCCCAGGATGTGTAGTTTAACAATTACAATAAAAGTTTGATTTCCAGATTGTTTCCTTCTGTTTTGTAGCTTATGCATTATGTTGAATTTAAACCGTGTACGTGAACCCTTGTTTGCCCTTGGCACTCGATCGTATGATACATGTGCCCACATATCTACACATATGTATGCATATATCTATGGAGTTGTTTTCCATTACGAGTGCTGACAATGACGGATTAGTTTAGTCTGAGCTGACATTCATTTAGTCAGTTCATGGAACAACTTCATATGCTGCGGTCAGCCATTCCCAGTGGACTAATAACTTTGTGCCCCCTATCAGAAAGTGCTTCCCATTTGAGTCCAACACATAATAGAGTAATTTGCTATGTGCTCTGTATGAGGCGCCGAGACAATCGGCTGCCTGCTGACCATATGGTGCTGCATATGCAATCAGATTGGCTAAGGAAGGGCAAATGTCATAAATAACTTTATGATGGGATCGCATGAATCTGGCAGCGGGTGTACAAAATAACTTTCGGATGGCACATGTGGTCACGGAGGGAAAAAGTTGAGAGTAGCCACTACTGTCACACAATGCATTACAAGAAAGCAACAAAAGTCATTCCGAAGTTATTACTCCTTCTCCCTCCTCCCACCTTCCTTGTCACGCTGGCCTTTGTCTTTTGCAACCTGCCATTGTCGCTCCATAAAAAAGAAGGCAAGAAAGTCAAAGTTTTTAGTTTTTTGCGACTGCAAACTTTTTGGTGACTTGCTGCGAATGGTTTTTTTTCTGACTCCCGCAGTTTTCTGGACTATTTTGACCATTGCGTATATTTAAAGAGAATGTTGCAATACCCTTAAATAATTGGGCTTAAATGTATTATTTGTCTATATAGCAGGCAATTTTCTTTCCCTCCAATAAATGAACAATTATCAGTTAAGTATTAATTTTAACTTACAATTTCTACAGGGTATTCCATAGTCAAGAGTCTACAGTACTGCAATCGAGCATTCTTATTTGTTATCCTAAAGTTTGGCGTTCTGTGAAATTGTCTAAAATGCAATTGCATATAAATCAAAAAGTTTTCTGTTAGTTTTCTTAAAATATTACGCAAACTTGTAGGCGTAGGCTGCATTTTAAATAAGAAAATGCAAAGTACTTAAATCGTGCAAAATAAGCTTACGAAAATTAATAAAAGTATGGTGAAAACAAGCGTATGGAAACAAAACTATCTCTTGCTTACTGACCTTTCTCTACTTTGAATATAACTTATTTCTTATTATATATCACAGTACGCCTATCAAATTGTTTAACAAAATTTCTCGTTATGTCGAATGCAAATATTGGAAAGCCTGAGAAAGCTGCAAACGCGCCGTATGTCAGAAGCGAACGCAAAGAAGGAAAAAAACATCTTAAAACATGTAATTAGCTGCATTTAAATTATTTTTGACAAAGACATATATGATCCTTTAATCTCTTTGCAGCTGAGGGCCAAAATAGCTCGTCGTTTGAAAAAATTGCCATTTTTCTGTCATATTTCATCGTTGTCATCACCTTTCCCTTTTGCATGTTTCTCTGCCTAGTCGTCGTTCCAGAATATCTACGTGTCGTAATGTTTCGTCTAGGGCGTGTTAGGTAACACTTGGACTATATTTTGTTAATATGTTGACATTAGTTATCACCACTCTACGCAGAAAGGGTGCTCGTGGGCCGGGTCTGGTCTGGCATTTGCCATGCATCGACACCCTTGTGTACGTGGATCTGCGCACCGAGGTGGAGGTGATACCATCGCAGGACGTCATCACCAAAGACTCTGTGACGATTAGCGTCGATGCAGTGCTTTTCTATTGCATCGAAGCTTCAATCCACGCCACGGTACAAATCTCCAATGTTCACGAATCCACTCTTTTCATAGCACAGACAACGCTGCGTAATATTGTAGGCACCAAAACACTCCATGAACTGCTAACCTCCAGGGAATCTTTGTCGGCAGAGATTACAGTCGCTGTGGACCACGCGACCGAGAAATGGGGTGTGCGAATCGAACGAGTCGAACTGTAAGATATAAGTGTTAGTTACTTGAATTGGAATTACATGATTGCTTGCAGAAAGGACATAAACCTGCCGGAAAGCCTTCAACGATCGTTGGCTAGCGAAGCGGAGGCATTGAGAGAAGCTCGTGCAAAGATCATATCTGCGGAGGGAGAAGTCATGGCTTCGCAAGCATTAAAGGAAGCATCCGATGTTATGTCTGAAAATAAAATCACCCTGCAGGTAAGTACAGCCAGAAGTTAATAAAAATACCATTTGTTGATTAACTCCCAAAATACATTCTACAGTTGCGGCACTTGCAGATCTTAACATCAATTGCTCAAGAGCGCTTAGTCAAAATTATATATCCCTTTCCTATGGAGATTTTAACACCGTTCGAGGCAGGCAATCGTAAAAAAGGTGGTGCCATAGGGACTGACTTTGGGCCCTTTATACCGCTTCTAAATCCCATACAGGGAGACCCTTCTGCAGGCGGATCTAAATCGATGCAAATAGCCTCCAGTGTAGAGCCACCCAATTCAACCGGGGCTTAAATACAAAAAGTTAGAACTGAGCCAAAAAATGACTAGCCGCGAATTTTATGATTGTATGTATGTATATATTTGAAAAAATATGTATATAAAGATGAAACCAAGTTTTTCAATCAACAGCGCTCGGAATTGTGAATCATTTTCATATTAAAATGTGTTTATAAATTTAATATAGTGTACTACAAAATTTATTGTTATGGCAATTGAACCAAGTCCAGATTACCAAACCAACACAGATAAAGAAAACGCTAAAAAGGCCAATCGCAAGGAAGGAAAGCAATATCTGAAAACAAGTAATTACACTAAAGCTACGCTAAATCTTAGTAACATCTCGAGCTGTTTATATTTTAGCTGAAAACCAAAAAAGTTCTTCTTTTGAGAAAATAGCATTCATTTTGTCATACATTATCGTTGTGATCACCTTCCCCTTCTGCATATTTCTCTGTTACATTTTGGTCCGGGAGTATGAACGAGCGGTATTCTTTCGCCTGGGCCGAGTCAGGTAATATTCATTGAACAGATTGGTTGTACTCCTTTGCAAGATCTTCGTCCAATCAGAAAAGGCGCACGTGGGCCGGGACTGGTCTGGCATTTACCCTGCATCGATACCTACCTACTAGTGGATCTACGTACCCGAGTGGAAGTGATTCCGACCCAAGAGATGCTCACTAAAGACTCTGTGACGATTAGCGTGAATGCAGTACTCTTCTATTATATCGAGGGTTCATTGCACGCAACGCTGCAGATCTCAAATGTTCACGAATCGACACTTTCGATAGCACAGACATCGTTACGAAATATTGTGGGATCTAAGACACTCCACGAGCTGCTAACCTCCAGGGAAACTTTATCTGTACAGATTGGTTTCGCTGTCGATCATGCGACCGAGAAGTGGGGTGTCAGAATTGAAAGAGTTGCGCTGTAAGTTTTCAAAGTGTATAGTTTTCTGCAGAGCTCTTATGGCAAAATGTTCTTTTTCAGGAAGGACATAAACCTGCCGGAAAGCCTTCAACGGAACTTGGCCGCCGAGGCAGAGTCACTAAGAGAGGCTCGTGCAAAGATCATATCTGCGGAGGGAGAAGTTATGGCTTCACAAGCATTGAAGGAAGCATCAGATGTTATGTCTGAAAACAAAATTACCCTGCAGGTAACTAGGATCGGAAGGCTACTCGGATATTATAAGCAACACTCATTAATATTTAAATCTGCAGTTGCGACACTTACAGATCCTAACATCGATATCTCATGAGCGCAATCTAACGATATTATACCCATTCCCTTTGGATATAATGACACCGTTTCAAGATGGTGCTGGAAAGAATCATCCGCCTGAAAATAGCCCAGGAAACAACTCCTTGGGATCTCTTCTCTCGTCCGTATTTCAGCCATTTATAAGAAACATAATCGATCCTTTGTCTAACGATTATGAACCAAATCTGACTGAAGAGCAGCAAAACCCGACAGAAGATGAACCAAATCTGAACGAAAGGCAACTAAATCCAACCGAAGAGCCACCAAATCTTGTCGAGGAGCAACCAAATCCAACAGAAGAGCAACCTCAGCAACCACAGCAGCCACAGCCTCCTGTGGCTCCCAAAATATATGGCAGTAAGATCTTAATTCGAACTGAATATATTTACTCTCTCAGGCACAAAAATTCTTTCTTTTATTTGCCAGAAAATGGTGCTGTAACACAGGGAACCCAAACAGATTTGAACAGCCGACATCAGTAAGCGTTTTTACCTCCCAGATCAATCATTATCTTCTATCCTTGTTGATTGTATTATTTGTTTGAAATATGTTGTGTATGTAGACAAAGTAAACTATTTTAAGTAGCACATTACTTATGTAAAATAATCAGCAATATACAAATTACGAAAAATCATGATTGATTGGACTAATTAATAAATTTTAGAGTTGCAGACAAGGTGATATGTTTTTTTCAGTAATGACGAGCAGACTCAAGCAGAGATGTAATTTCTATGCCGTCATCCTTTCACTTTAAACAATCGCCTGTTTGACGACGACCTGTTTAAAATCCTTTATATACTCTGCAAATGGTTAAAAAGCGTATTTTGAAGTTGTGCAAAAGTAAGTCATTCATTTGATTTTAGCTGCAGATCTAAGGATCTCAGAGCAGAGCTTTTGAGCGGAATTCAACTTAGTCGAAAAAACGTCCGAATTCGTGTTAACATTATTAACTGTATACATATGGAAATGTTTTATTTAATTTCCATAATCCGCAAGTGGCAGTCGCAACAAAACGTGTCCATATACTCAGTCCGAGTGGGCAGTCGCCTGTGTTAATTTACTTCAAATTTACGTGAGCTGGCGTATGTGTGTGTCCTGTGTGCTTGTGTGAGAGAAAGTTTAATCTTAACGTGCCACAAAGTGCAAAAGAAATTGCCGGCGAATCCACCAAACAAATGTTTCATAAAACTTATGAGAGACTTATATGAAATTATAAGTATTTATACTGAAACTAAATATTTACTGCGATTTTACATTATATTTTATACAAATGTACAAAAAATAATAGTAATAGGATAAAACATATAGTTATATGCTGTTGCTGTTATTTTTTTTCAACGTTTTCATATATAGTTATGGAAATATGGCTGATAGCTTTTCCTTAAACTTGTAGAATACAAGCAAAAACAAGTAAGAGTGCTCTAGTCGAGAGTGCCCGACTAGGATATACCCTGATCCAAGGTCTTACATTCATTGAAGTTATTTATCTGCATTCATACATAGAAACACACACACATATACAAACACAAGCTGGCTACGCGCGTCATACATTTGCATTAATTCTTCTTCCTTTGGCTTTAAACTATGGTACATTGAATCGTTAATAACTTCTTTGTTTATTGTCTGATCAAAATGAAATTTGTAGGACACAAAGGTGGCATATAAATGTGCAACTTTGTAAAATCCGAAGGTCATACCTTTAAAATTAAATTTCTGTGAGAATGGAGAGGGGTATCCAAAAAAAGAAATGTATTTTACCTTTGTATGCTATAGGAGAATATATGTACCAAATTTGGTGACTCTACATCTTATAACTTTTAAGCTATACCCGAAAAACAATTGGCTGGAATCTTAATTTATCGATAACTTTTGAAAGGATTGAGATCGAAAAAAAAATGATAAACTGGTATTGTCCCGGCACCACGAGAACTTATATTTCAAATATGAAGTCTCTAGCTTTTGTAGTCTCTGAGAAACGTGCGTTCATACAGACGGACGGACAGACGGACAGGGCTAAATCGACTCGGCTATTGATAGTGATCAAGAATATATATACTGTATGGGGTCGGAGATGTTTCTTAATGCCTGTTACATACTTTTGCACAAAACCATAATACCTCTTTTTCCCATTTTTAATGGGATCAGGGTATAAAAAGATTCTGAGGTGCTTCATTTTTCTGTCAAAAATCATGCCAAAATGACAAAAAAATTGACTTGTAAACGCAAAAAGTCCATATAAATGCCCTTCCTAGACTTTGAACTCCCATAACTTGGTCAAAGCTGAACCGATTGTCAAGCTTGGTGCCATTTTGTTCAAGGTTTGTCCTTTATATCAATTCTACATTTCAAATTTATTCATTATTGAAAGTTAATCGATTGTGGGTGTCAAATATAGTATAAAAAACTATAAGAAAAAAGATTCTGAGGTGTTTCATTTTTCTGTCAAAAATCATGCCAAAATGACAAAAAAAATTGACTTGTAAACGCAAAAAGTCCATATAAATGCCCTTCCTAGACTTTGAACTCCCATAACTTGGTCAAAGCTGAACCGATTGTCAAGCTTGGTGCCATTTTGTTCAAGGTTTGTCCTTTATATCAATTCTACATTTCAAATTTATTCATTATTGAAAGTTAAAATTTTTCGATTGTGGGTGTCAAATATAGTATAAAAACTATAAGAAAAAAGATTCTGAGGTGTTTCATTTTTCTGTCAAAAATCATGCCAAAATGACAAAAAAAATTGACTTGTAAACGCAAAAAGTCCATATAAATGCCCTTCCTAGACTTTGAACTCCCATAACTTGGTCAAAACTGAACCGATTGTCAAGCTTGAGGCCATTTTGTTCATGGTTTGTCCTATATATCAATTCTACATTTCAAATTTATTCATTATTGAAAGTTAAATTTTTTCAAATATTTTTGCGAAAAAAGCATAAGGGGGGACCCTTACAAAAATTGATTTTTCAAAAAATAGATTCTTGAAATTCTTTTATTAATCGATTGTGGATGTCAAATATAGTATAAAAAACTATAAGAAAAAAGATTCTGAGGTGTTTCATTTTTCTGTCAAATATCATGCCAAAATGACAAAAAAAATTGACTTGTAAACGCAAAATGTCCATATAAATGCCCTTCCTAGACTTTGAACTCACATAACTTGGTCAAAACTGAACCGATTGTCAAGCTTGAGGCCATTTTGTTCATCGTTTGTCCTATATATCAATTCTACATTTCAAATTTATTCATTATTGAAAGTTAAATTTTTTCAAATATTTTTGCGAAAAAAGCATAAGGGGGGACCCTTACAAAAATTGATTTTTCAAAAAATAGATTCTTGAAATTCTTTTATTAATCGATTGTGGGTGTCAAATATAGTATAAAAAACTATAAGAAAAAAGATTCTGAGGTGTTTCATTTTTCTGTCAAAAATCATACCAAAATGACAAAAAAAATTGACTTGTAAACGCAAAAAGTCCATATAAATGCCCTTCCTAGACTTTGAACTCCCATAACTTGGTCAAAACTGAACCGATTGTCAAGCTTGAGGCCATTTTGTTCATCGTTTGTCCTATATATCAATTCTACATTTCAAATTTATTCATTATTGAAAGTTAAATTTTTTCAAATATTTTTGCGAAAAAAGCATAAGGGGGGACCCTTACAAAAATTGATTTTTCAAAAAATAGATTCTTGAAATTCTTTTATTAATCGATTGTGGGTGTCAAATATAGTATAAAAAACTATAAGAAAAAAGATTCTGAGGTGTTTCATTTTTCTGTCAAAAATCATGCCAAAATGACAAAAAAAATTGACTTGTAAACGCAAAAAGTCCATATAAATGCCCTTCCTAGACTTTGAACTCACATAACTTGGTCAAAACTAAACCGATTGTCAAGCTTGAGGCCATTTTGTTCATTGATTGTCCTATATATCAATTCTACATTTCAAATTTATTCATTATTGAAAGTTAAATTTTTTCAAATATTTTTGCGAAAAAAGCATAAGGGGGGACCCTTACAAAAATTGATTTTTCAAAAAATAGATTCTTGAAATTCTTTTATTAATCGATTGTGGGTGTCAAATATAGTATAAAAAACTATAAGAAAAAAGATTCTGAGGTGTTTCATTTTTCTGTCAAAAATCATGCCAAAATGACAAAAAAAATTGACTTGTAAACGCAAAAAGTCCATATAAATGCCCTTCCTAGACTTTGAACTCACATAACTTGGTCAAAACTAAACCGATTGTCAAGCTTGAGGCCATTTTGTTCATGGTTTGTCCTATATATCAATTCTACATTTCAAATTTATTCATTATTGAAAGTTAAATTTTTTCAAATATTTTTTGCGAAAAAAGCATAAGGGGGGACCCTTACAAAAATTGATTTTTCAAAAAATAGATTCTTGAAATTCTTTTATTAATCGATTGTGGGTGTCAAATATAGTATAAAAAACTATAAGAAAAAAGATTCTGAGGTGTTTCATTTTTCTGTCAAAAATCATACCAAAATGACAAAAAAAATTGACTTGTAAACGCAAAAAGTCCATATAAATGCCCTTCCTAGACTTTGAACTCCCATAACTTGGTCAAAACTGAACCGATTGTCAAGCTTGAGGCCATTTTGTTCATCGTTTGTCCTATATATCAATTCTACATTTCAAATTTATTCATTATTGAAAGTTAAATTTTTTCAAATATTTTTGCGAAAAAAGCATAAGGGGGGACCCTTACAAAAATTGATTTTTCAAAAAATAGATTCTTGAAATTCTTTTATTAATCGATTGTGGGTGTCAAATATAGTATAAAAAACTATAAGAAAAAAGATTCTGAGGTGTTTCATTTTTCTGTCAAAAATCATGCCAAAATGACAAAAAAAATTGACTTGTAAACGCAAAAAGTCCATATAAATGCCCTTCCTAGACTTTGAACTCCCATAACTTGATCAAAACTAAACCGATTGTCAAGTTTGAGGCCATTTTGTTCATGGTTTGTTATATATATTAATTCTACATTTCAAATTTATTCATTATTGAAAGTTAAATTTTTTCAAATATTTTTGCGAAAGAAGCATAAGGGGGGACCCTTACAAAAATTGATTTTTCAAAAAATAGATTCTTGAAATTCTTTTATTAATCGATTGTGGGTGTCAAATATAGTATAAAAACTATAAGAAAAAAGATTCTGAGGTGTTTCATTTTTCTGTCAAAAATCATGCCAAAATGACAAAAAAAATTGACTTGTAAACGCAAAATGTCCATATAAATGCCCTTCATAGACTTTGAACTCACATAACTTGGTCAAAACTGAACCGATTGTCAAGCTTGAGGCCATTTTGTTCATGGTTTGTCCTATATATCAATTCTACATTTCAAATTTATTCATTATTGAAAGTTAAATTTTTTCAAATAGTTTTGCGAAAAAAGCATAAGGGGGGACCCTTACAAAAATTGATTTTTCAAAAAATAGATTCTTGAAATTATTTTATTAATCGATTGTGGGTGTCAAATATAGTATAAAAAACTATAAGAAAAAAGATTCTGAGGTGTTTCATTTTTCTGTCAAAAATCATGCCAAAATGACAAAAAAAATTGACTTGTAAACGCAAAAAGTCCATATAAATGCCCTTCCTAGACTTTGAACTCACATAACTTGGTCAAAACTAAACCGATTGTCAAGCTTGAGGCCATTTTGTTCATGGTTTGTCCTATATATCAATTCTACATTTCAAATTTATTCATTATTGAAAGTTAAATTTTTTCAAATATTTTTTGCGAAAAAAGCATAAGGGGGGACCCTTACAAAAATTGATTTTTCAAAAAATAGATTCTTGAAATTCTTTTATTAATCGATTGTGGGTGTCAAATATAGTATAAAAAACTATAAGAAAAAAGATTCTGAGGTGTTTCATTTTTCTGTCAAAAATCATGCCAAAATGACAAAAAAATTGATTTGTAAACGCAAAAACTCCATATAAATGCCCTTCCTAGACTTTGAACTCACATAACTTGGTCAAAACTAAACCGATTGTCAAGTTTGAGGCCATTTTGTTCATGGTTTGTTATATATATTAATTCTACATTTCAAATTTATTCATTATTGAAAGTTAAATTTTTTCAAATATTTTTGCGAAAAAAGCATAAGGGGGGACCCTTACAAAAATTGATTTTTCAAAAAATAGATTCTTGAAATTCTTTTATTAATCGATTGTGGGTGTCAAATATAGTATAAAAAACTATAAGAAAAAAGATTCTGAGGTGTTTCATTTTTCTGTCAAAAATCATGCCAAAATGACAAAAAAAATTGACTTGTAAACGCAAAATGTCCATATAAATGCCCTTCATAGACTTTGAACTCACATAACTTGGTCAAAACTGAACCGATTGTCAAGCTTGAGGCCATTTTGTTCATGGTTTGTCCTATATATCAATTCTACATTTCAAATTTATTCATTATTGAAAGTTAAATTTTTTCAAATAGTTTTGCGAAAAAAGCATAAGGGGGGACCCTTACAAAAATTGATTTTTCAAAAAATAGATTCTTGAAATTATTTTATTAATCGATTGTGGGTGTCAAATATAGTATAAAAAACTATAAGAAAAAAAGATTCTGAGGTGTTTCATTTTTCTGTCAAAAATCATGCCAAAATGACAAAAAAAATTGACTTGTAAACGCAAAAAGTCCATATAAATGCCCTTCCTAGACTTTGAACTCCCATAACTTGGTCAAAACTGAACCGATTGTCAAGCTTGGTGCCATTTTGTTCAAGGTTTGTCCTATATATCAATTCTACATTTCAAATTTATTCATTATTGAAAGTTAAATTTTTTCAAATATTTTTGCGAAAAAAGCATAAGGGGGGACCCTTACAAAAATTGATTTTTCAAAAAATAGATTCTTGAAATTCTTTTATTAATCTATTGTGGGTGTCAAATATAGTATAAAAAACTATAAGAAAAAAGATTCTGAGGTGTTTCATTTTTCTGTCAAAAATCATGCCAAAATGACAAAAAAAATTGACTTGTAAACGCAAAAAGTCCATATAAATGCCCTTCCTAGACTTTGAACTCCCATAACTTGGTCAAAACTAAACCGATTGTCAAGCTTGAGGCCATTTTGTTCATGGTTTGTCCTATATATCAATTCTACATTTCAAATTTATTCATTATTGAAAGTTAAATTTTTTCAAATAGTTTTGCGAAAAAAGCATAAGGGGGGACCCTTACAAAAATTGATTTTTCAAAAAATAGATTCTTGAAATTCTTTTAATTATCGATTGTGGGTGTCAAATATAGTATAAAAAACTATAAGAAAAAAGATTCTGAGATGTTTCATTTTTCTGTCAAAAATCATGCCAAAATGACAAAAAAAATTGACTTGTAAACGCAAAAAGTCCATATAAATGCCCTTCCTAGACTTTGAACTCACATAACTTGGTCAAAACTAAACCGATTGTCAAGCTTGAGGCCATTTTGTTCATTGATTGTCCTATATATCAATTCTACATTTCAAATTTATTCATTATTGAAAGTTAAATTTTTTCAAATATTTTTGCGAAAAAAGCATAAGGGGGGACCCTTACAAAAATTGATTTTTCAAAAAATAGATTCTTGAAATTCTTTTATTAATCGATTGTGGGTGTCAAATATAGTATAAAAAACTATAAGAAAAAAGATTCTGAGGTGTTTAATTTTTCTGTCAAAAATCATGCCAAAATGACAAAAAAATTGATTTGTAAACGCAAAAACTCCATATAAATGCCCTTCCTAGACTTTGAACTCACATAACTTGGTCAAAACTAAACCGATTGTCAAGCTTGAGGCCATTTTGTTCATGGTTTGTCCTATATATCAATTCTACATTTCAAATTTATTCATTATTGAAAGTTAAATTTTTTCAAATATTTTTTGCGAAAAAAGCATAAGGGGGGACCCTTACAAAAATTGATTTTTCAAAAAATAGATTCTTGAAATTCTTTTATTAATCGATTGTGGGTGTCAAATATAGTATAAAAAACTATAAGAAAAAAAGATTCTGAGGTGTTTCATTTTTCTGTCAAAACAAAATGACAAAAAAAATTGACTTGTAAACGCAAAAAGTCCATATAAATGCCCTTCCTAGACTTTGAACTCCCATAACTTGGTCAAAACTAAACCGATTGTCAAGTTTGAGGCCATTTTGTTCATGGTTTGTTATATATATTAATTCTACATTTCAAATTTATTCATTATTGAAAGTTAAATTTTTTCAAATATTTTTGCGAAAGAAGCATAAGGAGGGACCCTTACAAAAATTGATTTTTCAAAAAATAGATTCTTGAAATTCTTTTATTAATCGATTGTGGGTGTCAAATATAGTATAAAAAACTATAAGAAAAAAGATTCTGAGGTGTTTCATTTTTCTGTCAAAAATCATGCCAAAATGACAAAAAAAATTGACTTGTAAACGCAAAAAGTCCATATAAATGCCCTTCCTAGACTTTGAACTCACATAACTTGGTCAAAACTGAACCGATTGTCAAGCTTGAGGCCATTTTGTTCATGGTTTGTCCTATATATCAATTCTACATTTCAAATTTATTCATTATTGAAAGTTAAATTTTTTCAAATAGTTTTTGCGAAAAAAGCATAAGGGGGGGACCCTTACAAAAATTGATTTTTCAAAAAATAGATTCTTGAAATTCTTTTATTAATCGATTGTGGGTGTCAAATATAGTATAAAAAACTATAAGAAAAAAGATTCTGAGGTGTTTCATTTTTCTGTCAAAAATCATGCCAAAATGACAAAAAAAATTGACTTGTAAACGCAAAAAGTCCATATAAATGCCCTTCCTAGACTTTGAACTCCCATAACTTGGTCAAAACTAAACCGATTGTCAAGCTTGAGGCCATTTTGTTCATGGTTTGTTCTATATATTAATTCTACATTTCAAATTTATTCATTATTGAAAGTTAAATTTTTTCAAATATTTTTGCGAAAAAAGCATAAGGGGGGACCCTTACAAAAATTGATTTTTCAAAAAATAGATTCTTGAAATTCTTTTAATTAATCGATTGTGGGTGTCAAATATAGTATAAAAAACTATAAGAAAAAAGATTCTGAGGTGTTTCATTTTTCTGTCAAAAATCATGCCAAAATGACAAAAAAAATTGACTTGTAAACGCAAAAAATCCATATAAATGCCCTTCCTAGACTTTGAACTCCCATAACTTGGTCAAAACTGAACCGATTGTCAAGCTTGAGGCCATTTTGTTCATGGTTTGTTCTATATATCAATTCTACATTTCAAATATATTCATTATTGAAAGTTAAATTTTTTCAAATATTTTTGCGAAAAAAGCATAAGGGGGGACCCTTACAAAAATTGATTTTTCAAAAAATAGATTCTTGAAATTCTTTTAATTATCGATTGTGGGTGTCAAATATAGTATAAAAAACTATAAGAAAAAAGATTCTGAGGTGTTTCATTTTTCTGTCAAAAATCATGCCAAAATGACAAAAAAAATTGACTTGTAAACGCAAAAAATCCATATAAATGCCCTTCCTAGACTTTGAACTCCCATAACTTGGTCAAAACTGAACCGATTGTCAAGCTTGAGGCCATTTTGTTCATGGTTTGTCCTATATATCAATTCTACATTTCAAATTTATTCATTATTGAAAGTTAAATTTTTTCAAATATTTTTGCGAAAGAAGCATAAGGGGGGACCCTTACAAAAATTGATTTTTCAAAAAATAGATTCTTGAAATTCTTTTATTAATTGATTGTGGGTGTCAAATAAAGTATAAACTAGTCGAGAGTGCCCAAATAGGATATACCCTGATCCAAGGTCTTACATTCATTGAAGTTATTTATCTGCATTCATACATAGAAACACACACACATATACAATCACAAGCTGGCTACGCGCGTCATACATTTGCATTAATTCTTCTTCCTTTGGCTTTAAACTATGGTACATTGAATCGTTAATAACTTCTTTGTTTATTGTCTGATCAAAATGAAATTTGTAGGACACAAAGGTGGCATATAAATGTGCAACTTTGTAAAATCCGAAGGTCATACCTTTAAAATTACGTATTTTTCAATTTCTTTGAGATTGGAGAGGGGTATCCCAAAAGTGAAATGTATTTTACCTTTGTATGCTATAGGAGAATATATGTAGCAAATTTAGTGACTCTACCTCTTATGACTTTTAAGTTATGCCTTAAAAACACTGGTCTGGAATCGAAATTTATCGATAACTTTTGAACGGGTTGAGGTATCGAAAAAAACTTGTATTGACCCGGCACTAGGAGAGCCAATATTTCAAATATGAAGTCTCTAGCATTTGTAGTCTCCGAGAACAGCGCGTTCATACAGACGGACAGACGGACAGTCAGACGGACATGGCTAGATCGACTCGACTGCTGATAGCGATCAATAATATATATACTTTATGGGGTCGGAGATGCTTCCTTATGCCTGTTACATACTTTTGCACAAAACCATTATACCCTTTTTCCCATTTTTAATGGGATCAGGGTATAATGAGTTGAAATATGTTGACCGAAATAATTTGTTTGTTTCGTCCGATCGAGTTGAAGCTACTTTTCACAACTATTGCTTATGAATTTAAAAGATGCGACAGAGCCACATATATTTAATTAATTATAATGTAAGTGAAAATGTGTAAAAAACCCGATTGATCTCAAACTCATTTGAAAGGAATATTAATACTGTTGCACAATTTTACATAACTTGCAGGTAATGTTTTCGTTCTTTTTGCCGGGTGGCAGAGTTTCACAACTTGTATTCACACACATATGGTCACATATGCGTTTGTCGGGTGCTATGTGTGTGTTAGTGTGCGTATGCTAGTTTTGGTGCATGCTTTTTGCTACGTGCGTGTTTGAGAACAGGTGGAGCTCAACACCCGAGCACACAAACACAAACGCATCAAACACACATACACTTAGGTACACGTACGTGTTGATGCAGCTGCTTTGAGCTTGTAGCCCCGCATTCACATTCGCATTCGCATCCGCCCCCTTCACAATCCACATTAGCGACTGGCGTTGCCAGTTCAAGTCAGCGATGCATATTCAAATTTGATTTATGCAAATGCAGCAAGTGGCAAATGCAGCAAGTGGCGACTGGCGACTGGCCGCGTTCTCTAAGCCTTTGTGTGACACCGCCCCCGCTCCACCGTCCGATTAAGTGGTCAACTAGTAGCAAATAAGCCATCTTTCATGTGTTATTCCCACTGCGGACCCTTGAGAATACTTTAATTCACATTTCAACCCAGAGAGCAAGCTGTTTCCTTTAACATCAAAAGGGCAAGAGGGATATTTGTGCACTTGACGTTTGGTCATTTCAGTTGTCATTTGGTTTCTTTTCGTATTTTTTTTTTCTCCCTTTGGTCACGGCTGACACATGGCCACAGTGACCGTAAATGTTCAGCCATCTGGTAGCCTAGACGCTCAGCTGTCAGTCTGTTAGGTTCATTTTGTTTTAAGGCCATTGGGTTCTTGTTTTTGTTGCTTTTTGCTGCTTTTTGTTGCTTTTTGCCCGTTTGGCATTTCACCTCAGCACAATTTTATTTTTGGGCGTTTTTATTGACTCGCAACTGGCATTTTTTCATCTTTGTGTTAACCTTACTGCATTCGATTTCATGTTTGTCATTGTCAATCTCATTTATCGACATCCGTTTTATTGCCCCAACAATTTGAATGGAAACTGTGCATATTTTCCCTTTTGCCCCCAATCGTTTGTTGCCTGATTGATTCAAGGTCGCCTTGTCGCATTTTCTCTTGGCACTGCAAACTAGTTTTACCAAATGGATTTTCCATTATTGTTCTGTTATTTAGGTTACGACCTATTTTGGCAATTACTTTAAAAGTCATTTTTATCCATCGTGCGCTATGACAAATGTGAAACGATAAAAGCCTCTGGTCTAAAATGTCTTTGACATTTACGTATCGCATTTTGAGAGTAAATGAAATGTATATACTTAATATATTTCCTGCGGCTTTTTTTCATAATATTTGGTTTGTTTAGTTATCTGGGATTTTAATCATTTTTATGTAGCTTATAAACTTTTACAAAGTAGCTGTTAAATATTTGTATGTGTATTTTAATAGCTGCTGGTGTGTTGTTTTATGCAGGGATGCAATATTCTGTTACCATTGATCGTCATTTTAATGCCTTATTGCAGTTAAGCTGTTGCATATAGTTAGGGTCAGAGTGATAAGCTTAAGCTAAATGTTGATGTTTTTGCATTAGCTATTCCCGAGTGCCCAAGTATTGTGAGATGAAATACTTAGCCTTTATAAGTTACCTGGTAGTTGAGGCAAGTGCAGCTGACACAATACCTGTTGGCGCTACGAGCGTCAGTTGTGCATTCCCTGCTAAATGGATATCATCAGGTGCTCTCTCACTCAAAGTAAGCATTGTTGCAGTGTTTAAGCAAAACAATGAACATGCTGGCTGGCAGTTGAGGGTGGGAGATGGAGAGGGGACTTGTCTAACCAGCTCGAAAGTTGAGACCGTTTGGGCACTGTTCTTCTTCCAATTAAATTGGACGAGGGAGCAAGAGATAGTTGGGGCTGATGCCAAAGCAAATTGTGTGCTGTCGAATTGTGGTAGCGCATGTTATTAACAAGACATTTATGCAGGCACACAAAGGTGCTCGGCTTTCATCCAATCTTTGTGGCTGTGGCTCTATGTGGATGTGGCATAAATTAGCTGCCAGGCAGCCGCATTGTGTCAACAGCAGGTCCCAACGACTCTGAAAACATGTGTCGTCGCTTATCAGACACAAAGACAGACAGACAGACAGTCAGACAGACAGACAGACAGACAGACATGCAGACAAACAGACAGACAGACAGACAGACAGACAGACAAACAGAGCCGCAGTGAAATAACTTACAAACACTCAAACTTTATTCGTGACAAAGTGCCAGTCGGACGAATTGGACAAAGGGGTGGGTTACTCACTGCCAGACAACTGGGCGTATACGCAACACAATCTGTTTACCAGGCGTAAGGCAAATGCAAATTGTCTGTGTGTGTGCCTGCAAGTTTCGTAGCCGCGACTAATTCCACCTCATCTTCTCCTTACTCTCACCCATAAGAGTTTTGCCAACAAAAACTTTTCGAGCCTGTTACCTTTGTCGGTTCGAAAAGAAAGGCAGGCGGCACTGCAAAGACACACACACAGACATTGAGAAGGCTGGGAAGCTGTGAATGTTATGTCATCTTAAGATGATTTTGGCTTCCTGTGATTCTTGTTAAAAGTTTATATTAAGCCTCTTTCTTGTTTGCCTGCTCAAAAGAGAAAGCACGTGTCAAGAGCACGCACGACTTCATCAAAACACGACTGAAATCGTTGACAAATTTGAAATAAAAATACTTGGATCATATTGGTATATATAATTGAACAACAGCTGTACATTTAATATTGGTTTTATCTTTTTTGGTGAAATATTGTAATTAACTTATCAAATGAATAACTTAATTAATATACAATTTTATTTATGTAAATCTTAGAACCAATATTGAAGGCATGCGAGTACTTATATCGTTGTATAATATAACTATAATTTTGATATCATCATTATGTTCCGACATTATTCAGTATATATATTCCCGTTCAGTATCAGTAACCGTGTCCATGCATCCATATCCATGTTCTTCTGTACGTTGCGATGGAAATTATTTTCTCAGTCTTAAAGCTATATTGATGAAAATTAACATGAACTCGTCTTTTTGATAAACTTAGTATACATAGAAACTATTGATCGAAAGATAATTTTTTGAATGAAACACTTTATTGCTTTTCAAGATATGCTAACAGAACTCAAAAGTTCCGAGTGATATTTAGATTAGTAATTGATTTTTGGATTGTCAGCGGTTGGACTTTCATTTGTGTTTTGAAAAATGAGTATGTAAAGGATTGATTTTCGTGTCGGTTTCGTGCTAGACACGCATCCAGCTCTACTGTATACTGTCAAGGAGGGCTGTTATGACCGTCGAAAGACAGCCTGCAATCGTCATTGGCAGCCGCATAAAGTTTTGAAATCTTACGGTCCGCAGTTGAACTACAATTTCATTAACTAAGTGGCCGTAGCAATTAAGTTTGTGCATTTTGGAATAATATAAATTAATTAGAATATGCTAATGAGTTGCTTTTCACAATATTAACGTGTGTAGTATCACTGAGAGGCATCATACGCCCATCCCACCCTGGCGCCACCAGCATCCTTACTGCTAGGACCCAGCTCCATCGAGAGCCGAGTTAATTTACTTGAATAAATTAGCGAGCGATGCAGGCGAATTCTCTGAACCATTTAAAGTTCTCAGCTCTCGACTGTCGCCTTAGCAGGCATCTAGCTTGTCTCCATGTACTCGTATTTAATTTGTTTGAGATCTCAAATGTTTCTGCAAGCATTTACCATTCAGGTTGAGAGAATCTCTCTAGACAGCCAAATGGACTTCAAGTATTTTTTTTTTGCTTTTGTAAGACAAACTTTTACGCAATGTACTCAATTAGAATATTTATTACTTGTACACCTAAGTTAATTTCCTTTTGTGCATGGTCTGGATTTGAAATGAATGCTCTCTATTTATATAGTGAATGTTCCTTAAGTTTCAGCCAAGCATGTGAGCATGGAGGATGTGATGGAATTTGTTGAGTACGTATATAAATAGATAGCTGAAGTACAAAAGAATACAAAGAATCTAGAGTTCAGCAGTTGGACGTTTAGGTGAACCTAAGAAAAAGAATGTGAATGTGGAGCATGCCAATGGTTATATGAATAAATATATACTTAAATATGAGTAGGCCAAGCAAAAACTCATAAAAGTCTGATCCCAGGGTCATCTGCCATTAACAACAGGTGGTGCCAGAGCCTGCGTGATTCAAAGGTTATTGAGTCTAAAACTATGAACTTGGGGCAAATGCCTTATAACTATTATAAATATGGGTTTTTTTATATGTGGGTAGTGGATGTTGATCTGTATATATGAATGCTTATGCAATAAGTGAGTCAAAAAGGAAACACAAAGAAATCGTTAATGGATCTGAGAACCAGGACAAATATCTTTAGCATAAATGACAGCGCACAAATCGCAACTTAAACATGCATGGCGGTTTTAATAGATTTGCAAACTATTCAACGAAGCAAAACACGTTCGTAAGTTCACAGACAAATATGAATGGAAAGTTTCTTTAACCTAGCGAGTTGAATGTTCTATTCAGTCAGCCGTAAAGCTATCAGACCATTGATTGCCAACATGTTGCATTTTTGTTGATGCGTGTGTACAATTCACTAGGTTCCTGTCATTTGCATGCAGACGATGTAATTTTCTTGGGAATGTTCTACTAACGGCATCATTTCTATGTGGATGTCGAGCAACGCTCGGGAAAAGTCATTTCGAACTGAAATCGACTATTGCATTAATTCGGGCCACAAAAACGAAATTCTTTGAAACTCGGCTGACTTTTTTTTCACTACACGTGCAGCCCATCAGCTGGCTGGCTGGCTGACTAGCTGTCCTACTGTCTGCCCCTCTGGTTGCCCCATTCTTGTTGCCGGCGCATCAGTGTGGAAAGTTACACAGCGACGTTATTGGCATTAGCAAGTGGAAAGTGAAATGGTGGGAAGGTGGAAGCGTGTGGAGCGGGTTAGCTGATTCGAATAGTCCTTCGATGATTTAAAGCAATTTCAGGCAAAGAGACGAATTCATTTTGTCGTCTTGTTAGTGGGCCATAGTTGTCAGTTCTTGAGTATTGATTTGCCAGCTGCTAAATTGCGGTAACAAAAAAAAGGAGAAAACTGGTCCGGACATCTTCGGAGTCGAAATGGTGTCTTATACCTTTCGATCGATAGTTCCTATGGCAGCTACTTAATATAGAGGTCCGATTAGGGCTGATAAAGTTTGATCAATACAGCTTTAAAAAAATGAGACTAGTTTGCTTAGAAACAGACAGACGGGCTGGATATATTGATTCGCCTATTGGTACTGATATATATACTTCACGGGGTCAAATAAGTGTTATTTAATTCGTTACAAACTTCACGCAAAATAATAATATCCTCCACAAGGGTGTACAAAAGACTTACCCTCACTGACAACCAAACTGAGCAAGCCATTGCCAAATTGACAATCTGCATTAAAGATTAAAGTGGCAGCTGCTTTGCGGAATTTTACTCCTTTCCTTTCCTTCATCAGGCTTCATTCCTTAGCAATTTCTTTGGCTAATTATGCGGCAGTCGAAGAATGTTAATAGGAATATTTACGTGCAAGTTATGCAAGCTAAACTGTAACTGGAGCTGTTGACGTTGAAAAATGGCTCAGGCAAGGAATTTGTTTTAATTAGGTCGTTGGAGAAGGAAAGAATAAAAAACATTGTCAGTGTTCGGAAAAAAGGATTTGGGTGTTGATAATCACTTAATCATATAAAAGAAACTCATTTTAAAATATATATGTTAATAATATATATTTAAACATATTTGTATCATTATTCAATAGTAATTGATACTTATTCGGTTACATTACTTGATTTCGGTTTAAAAGTCAACCAACATTATAAATCCAAATTTAAGTTTATTGATAAAAACATTTCGATTTCATAATAAATTAATTTGGCTGAAGTATTTAATATTTGGAAAATTTTTCATTATTTCTGCAATTTCCAATCGACATGTTAATTAATTGATGCATGAGAAAATTATATTAAAGCATAAAATGATTTACAATTTGTAGACAGATAAGCGAATAAATTTCATTGAAATTAAATGCCAGCTGTGCAACTTACAAATATTTCATATATTTCATATTTATCGTTCGTTTGTCTAGAGGCAATTAACACTCTTGAGACTTTTGTCATTAAATGCAGTTGTGACTCGGCAATTATTGCATTTTAATCGTAATTTGCTCATAACTGAGACACAATAAATAATATCTAGTTACGTCTAACTGGCCTCAACTTTGACCATAGAAGCTTTTAATATTTGATTATTATTATTAATTTATGTTTTGGATGAATTGGAGGAATTGGCCCAAAGGCCATAAGATACAACAGAGGCTAAGACCGAAACAAAAATTCAAAATGATTATAATTAATGAATTCAATTGTTTTACAGGTACTTAATCGATTAATATATAAGAAGACCTGGCATCTTATTGTCTCCACTGGATAAATTTGGAATTTATTCTTTTGTTTTAACTTTAACAAAGTTTGATTTTTGTATGAAATAAACTTCTGTTGATAAGACTATGATACTTAATATTTTATTAAATATATTTTCAATACTTATTCAAACGACAAAATATAGCATTTAGTAGTTCGAGAAAAATGCACACTATTAAAAAACAAAAGACCAGCCAACAGTTAATCGTCGTCATCATCATCATCATCATCATCGGAGAGCAGATCAGACAAGCTCAAATCCGAGGAGCGTTTCTCGAGTTTTCCGTTGTCCTTGGCTTGATCTGGTAAGACTAACGGTAGAGCGTACATTTTAACGAACGCAGATACATTTTCACGGAATTCCTGCTCGGATCGCCGCATAATGGACGCCGCATGATGATTGAGTGGATCGTTTGGATTCGGGTGCCGAAGCAGCTGCGGCAGAAATGTTTCAAATATGTTCACCAGATCGTAATTGGCCGACCAGGCCTGCTTGAAGACGTTCATGCAGACGAGACCGGTGGTGAAGTCGATATTCGGATGCAGTATCTTCGTAGCGAACCGAAGGCGCGGCGCCTTCAGTGGATATTCCTGGGGCATTGTCACGTTAACCGTCCAGACGCCACCCACGTAGGCGGTGCCCATCGGCCCCTCGAGGCGCACCGCCAAATTGGTCAAGTTGTCGTCCACGGTTGTGTGATACCCCGCAGCCAACAGCCTGTTAACGTCCCGGTTCAGGCGGCGTCCGGCCAGGGGCGAGGTTGTGTTCACGACTACATTGGCCATTTGGTCTCCCGTTATTCTACGTGTGTCTCCGTATCGGAACTACTGAGATCTTGAGTGCACTCGTCTGTTCCCAGAGACAAAAGCATTCATCTGACAATGATTGCAATATTGAAATCGATTTTAAGTCACCAAATTTGCATTAGCCAGAAAATGCATTTACAAAATAAAAAACACTCTTATACTTACATATAAAAGAAACGAAAATTTTGTTACCAATACATTTTCATTTTATTAAACTATTATCAATGCCTACTACGCATATGAAATCTTTCAACCAGTCAAATAGTTGTATACAAAAAATTAAATTTTATTTACTGAGCTTCAAACGATGCTTTGGGTATTATTTTAATATTTTCTGGAATATCTTTTATAATTATAATTATTTTATCTTTGTCCGTTTTCTGTTCAAGCCATGTATATTCCTTTCTAGTTTGTGGTTTATTGGTATTTTTGTGTTTTTAGCATTGTCGCATTGCGCACAAAAAAACAAACGACAACAGGATTGCTTTTGTAAAGAGCGCTCGACTATAAAATAGCCTGTAGTGGATATATATAATTCTTGTTTTCGGTGTTAGATTAATTCCTTTGTGTACCATTAAATAATAATAATGGTTATAATTATAGTTCAAATATAAATATGAGTACTATATATCAAAATTGTTACACTATAATGGGAAGGGAAATCATATAACAAAGAATCTACATACCAAACTTTAAGTTGAAGCACTCTGAGATTATACAGATAGAAAAAAATTGATTATATAATATATTAAAAAATATAAAATACATATAATATATATATTTTTATAAAACCATATTTGCTTCATAAGGTCTGTTTCATAACATTGAAACCGAGGTCCATTATGTTCATTCCCCATTAAGGATTGCAGGGTATACAAAACATTTTGGCACCTCGCCGGAAATGAAATTCATTAATTGCGCGTGGGTTGAATGGAAATTTTTGGCTGCACTGCCAAACGCTTGTAATGGGCTCTTAGGGTCGGAAAATGGCAATGGGAGTAATAAGTGGGTGGGTGGGTATAGATATTGTATGCCTGGTATCTTAATTATCTATTCTCAATGCTGAAGAGACACGTGCTCAAAGTTGAGTGCATAATTGTGATTGGTGTCAACAGATAAACATTTGACGCTCCAGCTGCATTGAATTGTGTATCCAAAAGATTGCGAGATAGCTTCAGTTTCAGTGCATTAAAGTTAAATGAACTTGAGACTAAATACTGCAAATTGCTGCCATAGCAAACAAGTGTAGGGATAGGTTTCCACTCGCACATGCACAAAGCACCAGTGTATCTGCAACTGCAGCTGCAACTGTATTTGTAGCAGCCGCAGCTGTGCGTGCTGGTGTCTCTTTCTCTCTCTAGTACTATTGCAGCTGCAACAATGGTAAATAACGACTAGAAAATTGTAAAAATGTCAACGATGTTTCCATTGCTCAAATCCTTGCCCCTGACGCGCCATTTTTGTGTCCAATCCTTCTTCCCCTTTGCACCCATTTCCCGACCATCCCTCGGCTCCCAGCTCCGTCTGTTCTGTCTGCCTAACTCTTTGTGTGTCTGCGTCTGGAATGCGCATTGTTGCAGTTTTCACAGTTGAGTGCGTTCATTGTTTTCGCTGTCAGCTCTGCGCGTTTACAATGAATAATTAGAATTTGTTGAAGGTTTTTACTTAAATACCACGTATGCCACTGCGAGTCATTGGGTATATCAACAAAATGCATATGCTTAACTATTATTTTTAAGACATAGTTATCAATTATCAATTATTCACTTTCTGCATTTGTATTATTCCTTATTCCTTAATTATGGTATGCGTGTATATTAACTATTAATTAATTTTTATCATTACATTACATGCTTACATATAAAATAATTCCACTTAGATGAACCTTTCAGAATATAAAATAAAAGATAGATAAACATCTTGATCAAATTTTAACATTCTATGGTATGTGATAGTTGAGCATACCCCGTAGCATCAATGCCACTTGTTTATCAATTTGTTGACTTGCATCATGCTACATTTAATTTGAGTGCATGAGTAGCAAGTAAACATTTTATTTGTATATTTTTTTTATCGAATTCCCTTCTCGAATTTTGTTGAAGTTAAGGCACAAAACTAATGCCAATTGTTGTGCTCTGAAATGTGTATCTTTAACTGTCGGACTGTAAAATGTAATTTGAAATAAATTGATAATTCAGTGCACACTATAAATGTGCCCAGTTGCGATTCACTTCCAGCATTGGCAATAATCAAATTAAAGTTGATAGTCAAATAAAATACGCTCTTTGTTCACAGTTAACTGGCTACAGTTTTGCTGCAGTAAGTGAAGGCGAAGAGCACCCGAATGTGATTTTCAAGTGCATAAATTAAATGTTTAATAGACGCCATTAAGGACGTTATCCGCCATTAAAACAATATGGAATCGGGCACCACGCCCCCACCCCTCCCCGCCATTCAAACGAGAAACGAGCCGAAAAACGCGATTATCCCGCGAAATTAACGTGAAATTAATGCAAACAACGCGGCAGCCCTGAAACCGGATCCACAGTTGCGAATTAAACTGAAACTGAGAATGAACGAGATAATGGCTTGGAGATGCCGTCATTCCTTCTCTCCTCCTCTGCCGGCAATGACATTAAGAAATAAACCCCAACATGGGCGTTAATTTGGGCATTTTTTATACCACTTTGTTTGCTTTTGGTAATGAAGTTGTTTCTGTGTTTAACCAGCTCCAACCGCGCTAAAGGCGGCCTCGGAAACCGACAGCCAACACTTCAAAACTAAAACAACAATAAAGTGCATTTTCCACGGGCCGCAAAAACAATGGCCTTTAGCAAAGAGCAAACAACGCCCAACAGTGGCAGCCACTAAACAATGGACCCAAACAATGGCCAGCGACAAAAGGCAAACGTCACAAGGATTAATCACAGTGGGTCGTCGAGAATCAGATACCACTGCCCATTGCCAAATTTCATCACTTTGACGTGCATTTGGATTTAGACTTTAATTTCAGGCATCGAGGAGAGAAATTCAAAATGAAAATTGTGTCATATTGTATATATAAATATCGGTTCAATATATACTTTTATGCATTTAATAATATCATTGTTATTTTTGACACTTAATTAGATGAGTTTAACTATATTAATTAGTTCAACTCGACTGCAGTTTTAATATGCTGCTGACACCAAAGCGCTCGCCTTATTGTTATAAATAATTGTGTTCAAATTGTGTAGTGAGACCAAAAAATACCATATTTTGCAAAAAAACAAATTAATAATTATATTTTAAGTTTTTTAAAAATAAATTCATAGAGCTTTTCGCAAAACTTTGACATAAAATAAACAATAATAACTTAAGTTTTATTGAAAACTTGTCAGTTGGAAAGCGATGTCGTCACTTTTTAAGATTTCACATTAATAATTACGAGGCAATAATTTATGTGCGGAATTTACAGCGGCTTTAAGTCGCTCAGCGCAGAGTACAAAGTAAATTGTTGCTGTGCGCTGGTAACAAAATATTTGTCGAGCGCCATTTACAAAGTCATTTGCAAGCTCGATGTGGCTTCAAAGTAATGCGCTCCACCTGCCATTTTAGCGCCATCTACCCCCAACCCTGGGATGCCATCACCTTCTCTCGCGGGCTACCCAAAGCAGTTGTTTTAGTCTTTATTGCTTTCGCTTTTTGGCAGCGCCAGCGAAAGCGTTTACCATTTTATGGTCTCGTTTCAGGTTTTGCCATTCCTTGGCACCCCAGGAAGCTGAACCGGGTAGCGGTACACCTGCACCTGTGTGGAGGCGTAGGTACAGGTTCAGGTTCAGGTGCAGGTGCAGGTGCAGGTGCAGAAGCCCTGCTGTCGAGAACGAGGTCGTTGAGTCGTTGTCGTACATTTAAAATGTCATAATACTTGGCAACTGCTCACATGGCATTACATAAAATTTAATAATTTCACCAAGACATTGAAATATGATTAATTTTATTGAATATGAATAGCAGAGCTTGAGTCTTGGAATCGTGGTATAAATTGTAATTGTATTGTAAACTAAACTCAAGTACTTACGTTAGGTTCGAGAAAGTCTACCAGATTCTAAAATTTCACAATTCTGACAGTCGTGTAATAAGCGTCGTCGGCACATATCGCATTCAGCTATTTGAACACAAATGTGCAAAACTTTTACAATAAATCAGAAAATTTGTAACATATTAGATGCAGGCACAAACTTTGTGCCACGCCAAACGGAAATTTGTTTACAATGCTGCTGAAGGCATCTGCCCAAAACTAACTCTTTCTGCAGTTCAGATTATTTTTCACTGAGGCATGATATTTGATGCCTCCTTCCTGCCATCCGGTTACAATTTCTAAACACAATAAGTCAGTCATGTACTGAATCTCTATTGCTTAAAGACATGTAACAGCATTAAGCTGTTGATATTTTTTACACCTGACTAGCACACTAGGAAATCATGATTTATATTGTTGGGTGTACACGACTATAGCTAAATTTCCTTTCTGCTTCAACTCTTCAAACTGGTTTCTTTAACTAGTTTCAGTAAATAATATGCCGTTATAGTTACAAGTGTCAAATGTGGTCATTAAATAGCTTTTATTCAGGCAGTAGTTGTTTCAAAAGAATTGATGGATTGAAAAGGCAGCTCATCAATAATAGTACAATAAAAGTATTATATAAGCTAGAAGATGACTTGGATTGTTCCATGATACCCTTTTTTGCCAATTTGTTGTCTACGAGGTATACAAAAACATCAATATTGTATTACTTTATAAGAGCAGCTTACTGCCAGCTTATGGCACACATAGTGCACTCAGTTACTGGAACAAGTAAATCGAAGAATTGTCTACTTGTATGCAAGTATATAAGTATATATGTATGTATGTATGTACAATAAGTATTTACAGATTTAAGCTTCTAAGGAGGCACTTTCGTGTCCAAAGTGTTCGTTAAATCAATTATTAAATTGTTTATGTGCTCGTATGAAATTTGTCATGTACACACTCGCAACATAACACTCAACTGCACACGGTGCACGGGGGTGGGGTATTGGTCAGGGAACTCCAAGTGAGACCTCTGTAAAGGAACTCGCCAATAAGCACTGAGCCAATGAACACATTCACTGCGTTCAGCTATAGCAAAAACAAAGCCATTGAAGTCAGAATTGCAGGATGTGCAAATACAGTGGATATAATAGGATATATAGCAGATTTAATATTTTTGTAAACTATGAAAACTATTACAGAAAATTATGAAAAGCTTGATCAATATATGATCCATAAACCAATTGTGTAGGGAGAACTTTAATAGATATAGAAGTATAGAAGTTAGAAAAAAAAACGTTGAATACATTAAAAAATTACATATAATTATAAAAATGTTCTTTTCTTACTATTTAATCGGATTCTGAACATTTTTGAAACCAAACATCAAAAAACCTAAAAGCTTTGGAAATATTTCATCTATTTTGTTTATTTGAAAAACCACTTATGTTAATAAATATGACCTTACAATTACTTATATTTAGCACATATTCGTGATATTATATGTATGTAAGTGAAATATATACATATATCTAAAACAGCATATTGCGCCATGGTGCACATTAGCTGCCAGGTTTAACTTAAACGTTCATTGGTGGAGTAATCAAAGTGCGTGACGAATGAACTTTAACGATTATGGCGATAAGGAGATTTATCGATGAGCAAATCAACTGAAACAATACACACACACACATGCACACGCGCCGCTGCGCTGTGTGTGTAGCTATTTCACCCTTCCGGTTTAATGTACGCCGCCACAGCTCTTGTGCCTAAGAGTCCTCGAGAAGATGGCGGGGTTGTCAAAGCACCAACGCCGACCCCCAGCCCGTCCCCCTACAGTCACATTCGCGTGTGTTTTATGGAGCACTTCACTGCGCACACTTATGGGACGATTAAAATCGATTTAATCCATTGGAGGCATAAATCAGTTACAATGAGCCAAATCCAAATCCGAGCCAAGACAAGGCAATCGAACACTTTGTATCTGCTGCTGCTTACCAAGGTCAGTTGGCCAGTTGGCCATTAATGCGAATGATGAATGGCTATTGCCGAGAATTTACTTATGTGCAATACAATGCTTGGCATTACATTAGAGCCATCTTTCGCTTCTATTGGGAGTGGAAGGTTGTTTGGCCAGCTTATCAAAATTGTATTTTCTATGGTGCCCTACAAAACTCATTCATCATTGGGGTTGATGAATTTCCCACAGAATCAAGTGGAACATGTAACAATTTATTGTTTGCTTGCTGAATAAATTGAACAATGTGCACATGATAAAAGCCTTTTAAATGTAAATATTGAATTTATATTGGTGCAAAATTCGATTATTGATTCTCAACACACCTATAAACTGCGTGAACTGCAATATTTTTGCAAACGGCACAATTCAGTTTCGGGCATACAAAATAACAAATGGTTTTATCCAGTTACAAAAGAGATAGAGTGAGATCAGCAATGCGAACGGTGTGAAATGTTTACCTTTAGGACAATAAATATTTGAATTGCGGTTTTCATATACAATACACCACACTCTATTGTTAATCATGGAAATATACGTATTTCCGAATGATGTACTCTGTATTGCTAGTATACGTTAGCTACTACTAAATACTATTGATAAAATATATTGTATAATGTTTTTTTTATGTATTTTATACCGTTTAAGCTATGCTCACGATTTCAAAGAATAAATGTAGAAGCCATAATAATTCAAGAGAGAGACATCCTGTACCTATAACAATAATAGTTTTCGTAGGAGCTATAACAGAGTAAAAAGTAAAGGCTCCTTAATACAAATGTATAATTCTCTATACATCTGACAGTTCCTATATGTATTATTGGACTTCAACAACTGTAAACTTTAATATAATCAAATTTCATTTTCAAATATTGTAGATTCCATTTATTGTTACTCTAGATTCTAGAATAAGCTTGGGTGTCGTTATCTTAAATTCCTATCTGTTGCATAATGAAATTATCGTTATGGTCACGTAGTCTAATAGTTGTGTCCTTCTTCTTCCGCTTGTTGCATGTTTCCCAAATGGGCTTTTGCATTCTGCTGCATCGCGCTTATGGCATAAATATTCATATGACCTAATCGGTTTATGGCTGGCAAAATCGTTTGCATTTGCTCTTGACACGTCTTCTGGACATGAAATTTTCCGCATTTGTGCAACTTTTGCTGTCTATTGCAGTGCGATGGCATATGGTCTATTTGCATACAACATGGCTTAAAACCAGTGCAGAAACATGTTGAATTCAGATACAAAAACAACAATAACAACGACGAAATTGTGTCATTTCTGGGAGTAATATCAATATGCAAATGGCCGGACACTTGCTTACATATGTACATGCTTATAGAGTATAGAGTATACACTGTATACACTGGAGCATTCCTGCAGCGAGTCCTTTAAAACTTATTAACGCGTTCGTTTCAATTAACGGCAATTATGAAAATTAACGCTGAAAGCTCTTCAGCTTCAGTAAACCCTGTACACTTCGGGCTAGACAGCAAACATTTTTACCCTGTTTGGCTCGCTGCCAATTTAATGTATCCGTGTGTATCCATGTGTGTAGCATGTGTGGTGAGCATATGACTGTGTGTGTACTTACCTGTGTGTAAAGTGTGGATTTCGACATAAGCCCACAAATTTACACATGCAAAATATCTAAACTGATGCCGTGACTGAACTAAAGTCTTCACAACGACCAGAAATTGGTAATTGCAAATTGGAAATCGGACACTTTTCCCTTCAATTTATGTTAACTTCTTTCTTTTGGTTTTCGATAGCTGTTTAGTTGTATTCGTCTATGAACTTAAACAAAATTCTTAAATACTCAAACTTATTGGTAGAACTACAATACATATTTAACCCTAGTTAGTATACTAATGGCAATCTTTAATGGTATCAAAAGTAAATTAATATTTTATTTTTTTGGGGTTAAACATCGCACTTGACAAATAAAATATTGGCATAACGGAGTTTAATTTATTTTCATTGAAAACACTTGGCTAACATTTATCTTGCCAACAAATATTGAAATGTTTTTAATTTCAATTTCCGCTGTGCGCTGTCTCGTCTCAAGATGTGCAAATAAATTGAAACAAATAGCAGCACATAGATCAGCTCAGGCTGTCGTCGTCTGCGATTTGTTTGGGTATATATTGTACAAAAGATAGGAGAAGGGGTGCAACGGATGTGGCACTGCCCACGCATATTTTTTGGGCTTTACCAGAAGTATCTACAGCTGGCTGGGCAGTAAGTTTATTGAATTTCATGGCATTTTGTGTTGGTGGGCATGTATATGAGACTAAGTAAGTTCTTAAGTGACAGCTGCTGAGGTTATTTATCAAATTTTAGCCACTTATGCGGCATACAAAAGTTGGCATTGTTGCCTATGCGCTGCATTGTTAATTATGTGAAGGCAAGTGAATAAAGCAAGGCGCCACAAATGAAGTTTCTGCATGTACGACAAAATCTAAAACAAAAACAATGATAAATTAATTAATTTGCCAGAGTTGCTGGCACACTCGAGGCCAACACGTACCACGAAACGTGCATTGAAATGTGTTAGCTTAATTAAAGCGGGAAGAAGCCAGTTGAATCTGTAAGCCAAACAGACATATTGTATTGTAGTTGCAATTTTCGAAATAAAGGCTCCTAGTCTTAATTTAATTAGCATATTTTGAGACGCCACTGTAAACTGAGAATCATAATTCGCGATGCTTTCACAGCTGCAAACAAAAGCCATTGAAATCCGAGCTCACTTCAAAGAGTAGCGCAGAAAGAGACAGAGCACACACAGAGAGAGAGAGATAGAGAGAGAGAGAGAGAGAGACAAAGAGATAGACAGACAGCTTTGACCTATTATTCCAAAGGTTCGGCAGTAGACTGATAATTAATCGCAAACATGGAGATAGACAACAACTGCATTCTAACTAGAATCTGATTCCAATAACAATGGCAGACGGACCAGGACAACAAGCCAAATTGAATAGGGAATAGGGCGGCTGCTTCGCAACCTGTTTGTAATGTTTGTTTTTGGTGCGTAAAGTTGAGTTAAGTTTAATTAGCAGCATTATGAATGCGAATTCAACTCATACCTGCTATTTCAAGATATCTGCAATTTTGACTCAATCTTATCACTCATACGCTACGTGGTTCGCGTGGCATCTGTGTTTGTTGGTGATATTAGCCCCATAAGCCCCAACACCCGGAACTCAACCCTTATTGCCATGCGGGCGATTTCGGCACGTCTATCAACCTGTCAGAACGTTTATCACTTGCCATCATCCGATTTGAGCTATTGGCCAAACTGAGATCCCATCTCACGCACACGCACACGCACACATGAATAATTTATGCAACAACAGGAAGAATAAAAGCAAAAGCAACAACAACAACAGCCTCATCACTCATCACGCACAATGGTGACGTCAATTTGAAATTGCTTTTTCATGGTTTGTTGATGGGAAGCCAATTGCTCAAAAGAGTTTGTCTACAAACTGTTCAGACTGTCGTAAGGCGAAATACAGCTTTTAATTGCTTCTTTAATATATGTTATGTTTGTAATATAGACAGATAATCTCAAGCTGAATAAAAACGCAAATTCACATTTAAGAATGGTGTAGTTGATGAGTGCTCTACATCAATTAATCCTGCACGGTGGTCTTAGTTATTTTGAATAATATTTGGTAAGTATATAAAAACATTTTTATTTCATTTCATATATATTCATATATCATAAATATTTGTGTACTGAAAATCAAAGATATTTCACCATGAAACAGGAAAATCTATCCAGAATCGATATCAATCTCAAATTTCTTAATTATATTATCCAATCTTTATCATCAGGTTTTCAGGTATCCGGTATATAACAGAATATATTCTTAGTATACGAACAAGTTGCTTACTTTAAATTACCATAAAATGCCCAGTTGGTAGAATTACATTGGTTTTCCTTGTTGCTGATGAGATTGTTGCTTCCAGATACACATTTTTCGCATTTGCAGCTTTTTTGCATTATGTATCACAGTTACTAGCGTTTTATTGCGAGCATCCAACAATTTGCGCTGCAGCCTTTTGTAATGTTCCCCAATAATCACGTAGCAAATGGTCTTTATACCTCTACACCACAGTTGCAATTAAAATCAAAATATTGAATTTGTTTGCGCAATTCAGTTTCGAATTCAGCAAACGGTTGTTATACCTTTTGTGTGATTGTATTAAATATAGTCTATTGGGATGTTTCGCCATGGAATGCAATATTGGTCAAATGCATTTAAAACATCATTCAGCAATCGTTTTTGTTGTCCTGACTGTTGTTGTTGTCCATTTTGTGCAATTTTTAAGAATGCTGTTTATTGTTCCATCATTTGTATATAGGGTTTTGTACATTTCCAAACCTTCAATACAAATCAGCCATAAGAAATATTCGCTTACATTCTACTGCGCTATTCTTGTACCACTTCAATCAATGTCATGTATCACACATGCATATATCGATTCAAGATGGCTGGATTGCAATCGATATTAATATTATATTACACAAACGGAAATCTGTTTCCAGCCCCCCTCACTACCGTGATTCAACTGAGCCGAACCCCCCTCTCAAATACTCACATTGCAACGCCTAAAGTGGCGAGAATAATCGCATTTATTTGTACCTTTCGGCACTTGCAACACATTTCACATGAGGGTGGTGAAAGTTATATGCAAACATTTGCACAGCTTTTAAACGAAATAAACGAAAGTACAAACAAACGCAAACCTTGTGCAGAAAACTTTAATAGTTGAGACTTTAATTTCTATAACTAGAAGTTACATAAACAATAACCATTCTCAGCAGCGGGTATTTGTACGGTTAATTAGCTTATGTCACAATTTGTTTGTTTTTTAATTAACCTGCAATTAAATTTTATTTAATTTAACATGTGTTTTTAATTAATATATATAATTATTTTTTTCGCCATTCAAGCAAAATAATCAATCAATTAAAAAAGGGTTTCATATGTTAATCAATGTCACAATCAACTTTATGGATGCATTTTTAATTGTTATTTATGTTATTAATCAATGTGATAGCTTTTAATATTCTCATAACAAATATACATTTGATAAATGCCATGAATATGCATCGCTGGATAGTCAGGAGACAAAAGACTTTAACTAAAATGACAATTCTCATCTTGCAATGCTTATTTTCAAATTGTCAATTTCGGTTTATTATTTTGCTAACTGAAATCAGTAAGCTATAGTAATAAGATTAACACAATCTCTTTATTTTAGAAACTTATGGACTTTAAATATTGTCGCATATGGATGAAATTCAGACACGCTTTATATTTTCCGCCAGCTAAACTCAACGTATTACAAGTAATTACTATCTCTTTATTCTCAATATTAGAGAGAACTTGCTACAATTTTGTTCTTACCTTTTTCTATATGACTGAAATCTCAAGTTTCAGCTTAATATTCTAAATGTAGCAGAACTTTTCATTCGTTTGCTTTCAAATTATTTTACAATTAAAATTGTTCCCAATCATTATTTCAAATCTTACCAAAATGCGTAATACTGTTAGAGTGCCCAGTAAGCCAGTCTTAATATCATATTGAAAAGCATAATATGTATATGAGATATTTTCCGTAAGTCAATAGTTCATGTATTTTTATACAAAAAAAAACAAAACGGAACTTGCAAATATAACTGTTTGCTGCAGCTGTAAGTTGTCTGTGGCAAGTAGAAATCATTTCCATAAAGAAAATATAACAAAATGTGGCACTTGAATCGCTGCTTATATTATATTATATGTGGCTTGGGTTATTGAGTCCGGGCGGGCAAACCAGCTTCCTGGCCGAAGGAGCAGTTAAGGGAGAAGTCGGCTGCTGTGGCCACAGCTTAAAGTCCCTTTGCTTTTGTTTAGAGAGGAAGAAATATAATTTTCCTGTGTACTGAAGAAACTTTCTCTTATTTGTGTGCTCTTTTTACTGTACAATATATTGCACATTGTATATAGCTATATGGGTTTGTCGGGCTGCTTGCTGAAGTAACTCAACTTATTTTGCATATTTTAAGTAAAGAACATACGCATTTTTCTACTGAAACCACTACAATGACAACTGAGACTGCAAGGGATGACGATGCCAACAGCGACGTCAGCAGAGGCTATTATATAAAAAATAACAGAGTCTTGGGGAGTGCCATTATCATGAAAACAGCAGCTGCTCCAGCCACAATAAAGTTTGACTACGCGAAAGTTATTGCAGTTATTTTGCTACTAAATTGTGGAATGAGAAAAACTGAAATTTAAGCATCTTCGCCGAAGTACACATAGAAAATTACAATATAGCTGAGTTGCGCAGATTTTTAATATACAAATAAATTTATTTATTATATTTCATGTGCTTTTGCCAATTAAGTTAAATTAATATTTATTCTTCAACTATAATTTTGCTCAGTGTAAAACTGCTGTTACATTGTGGAATATGTGCACTTTTTCAAATTGGCGGAAGTGAGGCTCTTTAAATGGGTAAAGGCAAACGGTTTGTTGATTGTTTTAAGGCACTTTGCCTAGTAGTTATTGTTGTTGTTTCATTGTTACGCATTTAAATGAAAATGCTGCCGAAAATTGGCATATGCCAGACATTTTTAATCTACGAGCTGGGTGGCATAATAAAACTTAAAATGAATGTCGAAAAAAAAATAAATGAAAAGACTTTTGCATTATTTTTTTTATGTTTTAATATTGCAGCAAATGGTTGAAAGCAACTTGGCATATGTGCGAAAATTTTATATGAGCACACACACGCACGCACTTATATAAAATTTGTCTATTGTTTTTGTGAAAACGGAGACAGCAACCACATGGACGCCTCCCACATGGAGGCGAATATGTATTGCCCACCCACGCAAGCACACACAGATACGCACACACATTCGTACATACCTATGTGTATGTGCACAAACACATTCAAGCAAATATTGTACACTTTGTATTTATGTGTGCGACTATGCGTGCGTGCTTGAGTGTGTGTTAACTGTGTGAGCATGTGTGTGTATGTTTGTGTTTGTGTGCGTTCTTTTCTGCCCGCCCCGTTACCAACAAGCCAGCCGCTAGTCAGACAAGGCCAACGGCAAAGCGTGCCGTTGCATTTTCAACCAAAACAATTTCAAATTATGTTTAAAAAACAACAATAATAACAGCAACAAGCACACACATTCACACAGCTGTAAAGAAAAAGTTTGTGAACGATAAAATAACTGTGCGGAAAATAAGTAAGTACCATAGTTGATGCTTTTATTAAACCTTTTTAAAGCATATTTTTAACAGAGTTGCAAAAATGTTTTTTTGTAACTTTTAGCACTTGCCACTTGCTCTAATTGCAATTACTTTATAATCACTCAACATGTAAACTAAAGTCAGTTAGTATGTCGTAGTTGTGCAGATTAACCTATAATATATAATCGACCCATTTGAACCTAATCATTACAAGCTGCTTGAAAAGTGGCTGAAAGGCAAGGAAATGCCTCTGCAAGATATAATATTATTATTAAAAACAAATTAATTCAGCTCTAGAATCTACTTTTAAATAAGAAGTAGTCTCTTTATTATAATCCCTTTCTAGTTTTTCATATTGAAAAGTCGAAACTAAAAATTTTTGGTGGCAATTCGTTTTTCACTTGCATATTACAACAGAATTTGATATAAAATCAAATCACAATAAGAAAAACCACAATACTGCGAATACAATAAAATTTACTGCAATCTAATACAGTTGAGAAATCATAGAGCAAGTGTTCTAAAAGTTAGTCAGTTGGTAAATGGGTCAATGAATATCAATTGTGGATTGGAATTCAAGCCCATTTAGAAAATACATACCACTGGAAAAGACTCAAAACAATTGAAAACAATAAATAGAAATATAGTTTTGCTAACCGATGTGAATATAATACGCTGTGTCATGGCTTTTAAAATGATGAGCGAAACCCAAATGCAGCACAGAAAGGAACTTAGACAGGAATCAATCAGTTGATGGAATCCTTTTAAAAATATTACAATAATGAAAACTGCGCTGTGCATTGTGTTTGTTCTGGCGACAGTGTCAATATTCATTTCTTTGATTTGTGCTGATCATAGAGACTGTTTTGCTTCCCGCTGATAATTTGTCAACACTTAGGAATTGTCAACTCTATGCGCTAAACTGATAAATAAATTTCTATTTACTGCTCATCAGGCATAATTGGTATCAAATTTCATGCATTTTATTTTATAGCCTTATTGTTCCATTTTGCTGGGCGGAATAATCCGGCACTTTACTGGCATTAAAACCAATAAAATTCGAATTGAATTTTGTTGAAATTTACCCAAATAATTATTAGATATTCGCACTTTATATATACGCTTTCTATAGACATTTTTGGATATCAAAACCTATTTTTTGTAATTAAATTGATTTTAAGCGCTTCGCTATTTTGGGTTTTAATTATTAATCTCACACGTAATGATTTCAGTATTGTTTACAGCTTTTAAATAATATCTATGAATAACATATAAATAAAGAGGAATTATTAAATTAGTGAAAAATGTTTTTACACATATGTAAACAACTTGTTTGTCAGATGGATAAATAGCAAGCAAAAATTTGATTATCAGCAAATTATCTTGAAGTTTATAGACAGCTTCTTGAAATTGCAATAAATAGATTTGCTAATGGAAAGGAAATTTTATCTACAGCTGTCATACAAGTTACAATATTCTGTTTATTTTGTATATCAAAGGAATTTATCAGAAAATGTCAACATCAGAAGAGTAATTACATAAGTATGTACAAAGAAAAAAAAAGCCCTAATTACATGTGTCTGAATATATACGAATGTATATTGTGAATGTGGGTGTACTTTGTGTATGTTAATCATTAGTAAGACTTCTAAGTACATTTAGCTTGTAATAATTTCACCTGCTGTTAAATTTTTGCAGAGAGATTATCGTATGACATAAATTACTGAGTTAATTTGTATTTTATTAGTTATTATTTCACTTTGGCTTAACAGAATATTTCCTATTTTTAATATGCAGCTTGCATGATTAAATGTTAACAACATTTAAGAAAAGTTTTTTTTTATTTTTATATTTACTTTCCACTCGTTTGTGAACGGAACATCTCAAATGTGTGTGTCACTGGCACATTTACGACTTTAGTATATGACATGCATGGTGTGTAAAAGTTTTAGAACAAACAAATTTAAATCATATTTGTTTTCGGCTAGCAAATTGTTGAGGGGCAGTTGCGCGTTGCATGTTGCACCCCGCAGGGGGGTGCCTCGAAGGGGAAGCTCTGCATGAAATTGCAAAAATTAAATATATATTTGTGCGCTGCCATTGGGATTTTGCACCGTTCATCTAACTACCCGCTGTGGGGGTGGTGTTGGATAGTTAAATTGCTGCGATTTTCATTTGCCATTGGGCGGGCATGCGTTTTGGAAATTTTCAAGCTTATTTTGTTTTTTTTTTTGTTAATTTATGTTTGGTTGTTTGCAGTTGTGATTTTGCGGCAGATTTTTGGCGCATCCTCTTTATATTTGGCGCAATCAAAAAAGTTTGCTTTTAATTAAAACATATTTCAAAACATTTTTTTCACTTCACTAACAGCTATCAAATGTAAATGAAAATGCACTGAGGATAAGCTCTTCAAATGGCCATTCATTCAACTGTACCGTGATTGAAGCTTTCTTTTCTCGTATAAATGTTATGTTTGTATAGTTTTTATAAGCTTTTCTTTTATTAATAAACATTCAATTAGCGGAAAATGAATGGCAATGCAGCGCATTCAAATGCCATTTAAGCCATTTATAATGAAACGAATCAAGTGCATCTTATTCACTTTTATGCGAATGCTTTTACTTAATTGCGCGTATAATATAAATTTCTTTATATTTAAATTTGCCGTTGAAGGTTGTGCACTTTCTTCTCCCGCCCATGTATCACTGACAGATGAATACAGGCTCTACTTGTTTTTCCTATCTCAACATTACGGCTTACGCTTCATTACGGCTTAAATAATTATTCAGCACGGAGTCCTTGAAAAAGATATCGAATTTCGCACTAAAGCAGCTTGCTGAATGCGATATCTGATGTCTGCCTTTTTTTGGCATTCTCCATCTCTCCTCCTTACGGATATCTATTTTTTCCTTCCTTAACTTTTCCTTGTGTCGTCTAAAAGTTGAGAATCAGACTTTGCTGGTACACTTCCTGGTTACGTAACGTTTTAAATTATTCTTTTTATACCCTTGCAGAGGATATTATTAATTTGGCCAGAAGTTTGCAACGCATAGAAGGAAACATTTCCGACCCCATAAAGTATAAATATGCTTAATCAGGACAACAACTCGAGTCGATATAGCTTTGTCCGTCTGTCCGTCTATTTCTACGCAAACTAGTCTCTCAATTTTGAAACTATCTTCTCAAAATTTCTTTACCAAACTTAATAATTGCAAGTTTTTTTATATTTTTTATAGATTGGTCTGAAATATTGATTTATATAAGAAAATTCATTGTTAAAGTACCAATGTCATTCTCTTTTTGTATAAGCAGCTCAGAATGACTTTTTCTATAGGTTTTTTTTACAAATTTTGACACTCAACTGCAATTAAAAATACAAATTCAAGATTTTAAAAATTTGAAGAAAAAAATTAAACAAAGGTACATGATATTTTTGGAAAAAAATGCAAAACAAAATTTTTAAAAGTTTGTAATCCTTAAATGCAGAATGAAAGTCGGGGATAAATAATAACCAAACTTTGGAGTTGACAATCGGTTCAGTTTTGACAAAGAAATAGGTAATTATAAGATTAAAAAAAAATTTAATAAGGGGGTACAGGGTTTTTGTCCTAAAAATTGTATTACGACCGTACAATAAACAAAGAAGTTATTTAAAATTAAATGTAACATGGTGCCAATGGTAAAAGAAGCACAGCAATTGTTTGTATGTGTGTTTTCCTATATAATATTTAATGTTTATGTTTTTATGTATATATTATGAGATTTATTATTAATTGAACAAATTAATAAGTGTCATTTATTATGAACTTATTATAACCAATTATTACATTATTTTGCAAAGATAGTTAGGGTGTCTCTTAGTCGGGCACACTCGACTGTAGCACTCTTGCTTGTTTATCCTGTAGTTAACAGTTTAATTGCATATTTATGCATTGGTATTGTTAGTTTTTTTTAACTATTTGTTTTAATGAATCAAAAATGTGCATGGATTTTTATGACAACACATTTGTCTATTGTTGCATCGCCAATGGGTCCTCAGGCGTCATAGTTTGTAAAGTGACTTTTGCACTTATAGTTTTAACTAACTTTATGCATGATTATTATTTTGTTTGATTTCCTAATCCTTAAATGTTAAATTCATCTTTTAAAAGTATTTAATTCCATAATTTTAATTATGTTTGCTGTGGAGCTTTAAAGTCGACATTAACTAAACAAATTCAATCAATAAAACAAATGGCGTTAATTATTTGCAAAGTAAATTTACTAAATATTCAAAGCTATAAATTAAAAAATAATATTATGTAACCAACAAGATTCTCAAATTCAAAGTCCATAGTTTTTTTTTATCAACAATCCAAAAAACATAAGAATCACCAGAACTGTCAACTTACTAACTGCATCTAGCTATTTTTATATGGCAAAAATTGACTTCAGTAAGTTTTCAGAAAATAAAAAGGAAATGTCATATGCAAATGCAATTTGTTTACTTTCTGCAGGTAGTTCTTAGTTTTAAAGATATTCCCAAATACGTACTTTGAAACGTTGATTTGCTTTGCTGTCAAGTTGGAAAAACCAATCGATTCGCACTCCTAAGTAGTTGTCTACAAAATGTCGCCTGCAACAAATAGCAGCATCAAACGAGTAGCACGTGAGTGCTCTCACAACTTTCGACATTTCGACTAATGAAATTTTTTTGTATTGAGAGGTGGCAACGCTCGTCACATGCGTAAGTTTGTGTAACTAACAACTATGAGGCACACATATGTACGTAGGTAAGTGTTAAATATATATCTGTGCGAACTTTTTGGGGCAGGGCTATTGGTGGCTTTTGTTGACATCACGTCGTACTTGTGACTGGTGTCATTTCGATATTGGAAAATAGCCTGGCAACGCCCAAGCAGCTCACGTAACACTGGCGAAGGTCACAGTTCGTCGTTTTTCGACAAATGTGTAATGTCAGGTGCAGTGAATATGGTCAACGTAAAGCTAACTGCACATTTATATAAGTTGTCATGTTTAAGTTGACTGTAAAATGTCATATGCATGTTGGGTGCACGATAACTGCTAGCTATCAGTGTACTATGTGCAGCCTTGTATGTAATTCAAGTGTCTGCTGAAATTACGCATTCAGCTTGCCAATACACCTGATTAAAACATTCATGAAAACTTTATTTATTTAACACGGACCCCGAAGTTTCGTATCCGTGAGATATATTGAATAAATGATAAAGTGACAGTTCAACATGCTATCAAATTGTGTAATTAAGCAGCCGTAATGCAGTTAAATACTCAAGCGTTCTCAATGGGCATATTTATGGGTCAGACCCAAGGTTGTAGTCAGCACCAGAAAATGCCAAGGAATTAAAAATAAAGCAACAAAAAAATCAAAATGAATGTATTCAAGCATCATTTGCTCACGAAGTGTTGTTTTTTTTCATATGGTATATATTTACTTTTGCTGCCAACAAGTGCGCTTTTATCTTACAGTTGCAGAAGAGCTCAACTGCGGCTGACAAGGAAATGCGCCCAGTTGCGAACAGTTAACACAACACAACATTCCACACAAGCACACACGCACACACATGCACACATACACAAGCACATGCAGCTGCTTTCATACAGTGTCGGAATAACATTTCGCAGCGGAGCAAATTGAGTATTAAGTATTTTCGAAGTCTCTACAGAAAAGCGGAAGTGGCTGGCTATGCCGGCGGAAGCGGAAGCACTCACATTACTCAGCTTAAGAGTAGCCAAAGCCAGTAGCCAAATAACCAAACAACCAAAGAACCAAAGAACCAACACCCACTGATTCCATTCTCAAAGTTCCCAATGATGTTGCCACTTCAGCCTCCATAGCTTTTTCAATGTCGGTGATTTTAGCAGGTGATTTTCGTCTCTCTTGGCCAACTGAAAATTGTGCAAATGTTTTAGTTGCTATGTTTTTCGTTACCTTTTACCTCAGTGCTTTGCAAAAGATATACATGCATATATGACTGTAGAAATAAATATACATTGCACATACCATATATTGTGTGTGTTTAGATTTCTACATGGATAAAACACTTCTGGATGCAATCAAATTGTTTTGCGTTTCTAGGAAAATCTAGAAAACGTGTGGCAAATTGCTATCAACTATGGCTACAAATCAATCAACTAATTGGCAAAAATGGTAGATTCAGTTTTAATTGATATTATAATATGTTATGCGGATTTTTGAACTATAAACTATAGATACCAAATTTTAATAATTTTAATATATTAAATCACTTGAATCATTAGTGTCTTTAAAATTATATAAATTTTAGACTATCAATTTTGATAAGATGGAGATAAATGATTGTAAGTAAGGAGAGCTTTCAGCTTAAAATGAAATTATATTGATGCACTTTACTCATCTAAGAGCGCTTTCAATTACATTCAAATCAAATTAATTAATTTCTACACATAAAATATCAAACAACAGGTAATTAATTTATTTAGATGAATATCACATATCCTTAAATAGCTTAAATTTATAGTTTATCAACAAAGCGTTTAAATTAATATATTAAATTGCACTACAGTTTAGCACGCTTGCTAGCATTAGTTTAAATGAAAAGCTTTAAACGATTTTCCAAGCCAATGCTTCACTTTGAGTTCTTAACTTTAAGCCATTTTCCTTATTCTCGACTTGAAATTTGTTTGCTTGCTTCTCGTTGTTAAATGTGATTGCCTTGTTGTTGCCGCTCTCATTGCTTAGTTTAAATCTTGACATTCTGGCTCGCAAATTAAAATTAATGACATCACATTTTTGTATTTGCGTCATGCTGCCTGATAGCTGGATATCCGTATAGCAAATTGGATGAATATCATCGTGGGCAACATTAAGTAGACTATTTACTTCTTCTGCAGTACGCAAAAGATTGTGGTCTGACACTGGTTTGTTACAGATTTAATTGGCAGCAAAGGTCATTGCGTTGCTTTGTCCTGAATATGCTAAGAGTGGATGGAATGCATCAAGTTGTCATCTGTTGCGTACTTGAAGAGTACTTTTGGAACCCCGCTGCTCAAATCTGAAATGTGAAATAATTTCACTGCAATTTGTTATGTGAATCTGTAGCTAACCGCAGCCAGCACAAAAGCCAATTAATTTCGGCACGCGGCTCTTCAATTTGTCACCAAAAAGCCCCCCCTCTGTGTGGGGTATAAGGACTGAGAGGTGGTTTGATATGCAAAGGGTGCGTGTTGCATCTATTATAAAACACGAAATTTATATTAATTTAACAGTTATGATTATGAGCGGCAATTTGCACTAATTAGACACACGACGAGCATTTCAGAGAATTAAGCTGCGGGTACTGCGAGGTCCAACAGCGAGCCCGACGAAAGCGGATCTGTACGGTACGGGACGGGATGTGGCAAGCTGCGTGGCATCATTAACTAAAGTGTTGGTGGGAGGGAAGATGTCGCTGTAATTATATTTACCGTTATTTGCCGCACTCTCAACCCTATTTGCAGCGAAGGCTGTGCACAAAGCAGAGGCCAACAAATATCAATAGCAAAAGCAAACAGCAAAAAACGCAACAAAGGCTACAAAGAATGTACAGGATGCAAAGGATACGAACTGCTACGCCCTGAAAGGCCGAAGTGTTGCAGCATTTCCAACGCAATTCTCAATTGTCGATTGTCATTTGAATGGCATTCGATTACGCGTTTTGTTTGCTTTTAATTGCAGCGCTCATCCATTTTGCTTAACAGTTGGCTCGCAGTTCTCTTCCTCTTCCTCTTCCTCTCTCTCTCTTACTCTGTCTCTCTCTCTCTTTCTCTCTCTCTTTGTCCTTCCTCGCCGGTTGAGTAACACAAGACAAGTTCAAGTGCCGTAGCATACAATACCTCACTCAACGAGTCAGCTGCTGTGCACTCAGCCATCGAATCAGTTGCCTTCACACAGATTGGCTGCATTCAAGCACATCTGCAATTCTTATTTTACAGGAAGCTAAGTGAAAAAGTGCGATAGATATTTGTAGGTACGCATATTGTACAAAAGATAGAGGCTGCAGTACAGTAAATACGAGTACATATCTAGCTTACATTTGCATCTGCTACAATAAAGTCTTCGAAACTAGCTAAGTAATTGCAGCTAATCGTGCATGCATATCTTAATGATATGTGTATATTCTTTCTCTTTTCTCAATCTCTGTGTGTGACCCCACGTGGCGTATACTCAATATGAAGCAGATTTTCGCTGAATTTTCATAGGTCGTGCTCTTATTATACTTAAGTGCGATGCAGAAATATGTTTACTTCAATACTACTTATTAAATAATTTTAGAAAAAGTTATTAAGATTTTTAAATTTTAAACAAATAACTTACTCAGTAAGTCGTAATTGAAGTTTAACTATCTTTTGATCAGCTCGTAGTATTTAATGATAAGACCAGATTGTTTTGCAATAGGTTTTTGTCTCTTTTAGTTGTTAAGTTCGCTAATGGTTATCTCTCTTAAAATATGTGCAGTTGGGATGGTAAATATACTAAATGTTAGTTAAATGTAAGGTGGATTTAGATCAAGACAATCTGGATGTAAATTGTATGACTCTACTCTTAAGTGAGCTATTGATAAACTGCTTGAAAGGTGCTGAAAATGGAACAAAAGCAATCAAAACTTCCAGATTTATACACAATTCACATAAAGCATGAATTTTTAATGTGGATTTATAAAAATGTAGTTGTTGCTTCAACACAACAAAACACAACAGAACATAACACAACTGGGGCCAGCCGCGCCATAAACATTTACAATTTACAAGCCAGGCACATAATGCGAAACACTCAAATTAACAGCTGTGAATTGTGTGTGTGTGTGTGTAGGGATGTGCTTTGGGGTGGACTCACACCTTGGTGGGGGTTGTCTGACAACATGTGTTGCCTTCGGGGCAGAATTCATGAGCCTTGGCAGCATCCGTTTCACAGTTAGTCGGAGTGCCACATAAAGTATATTTTGATTATTTGGTGAGCCAAAAGTTGACAAGCAAGCGGGCAGGCAGGCAGGAACCGCCATCATTTGCATTTCAAATTCGAGTTTAACGCCGCTGCCACAGGATCTTCCAAGGCAAGTGGCGAGTGGCACATGGAATCGACTCGAAATGCCACAAATGGAGTGTTAACACAACAAAGAGGTAATAACAATAGCTGCTCCCTTGTATCTGTATCTGTGTGTTTTTTACGTGTGTGTGTGTGTATGTGTGAGACATTCCTGCAGCCTTTTCGCGAGGATCCCCCAAACCGGCTCCCGCTCTTTGTAAACATTTTTTACTTGCTCTTTTTGTTGTGTTTGTTTTTGTTTTTTATGCGGAAGCTGTGTCAATACACGATAAATTGAACTGTGCAAGAATTTATGCCGGCACTTTGTGAGAGCGAAACATTGCACACCCTCTTAACACCCTCTCCGTTCGAATCGATGCTTGCTGTGCTGGCGGCACACAGGCCGCGCCTCTGGGGACTTAAAAGTTCAATAATATTTATTTATTTGTTACTTGCTCTTTGACAAAAGCACACAAGATTAGGACCAGAGCCGTATATCACGCCTCGCATATTGGGTCAGATTTAATGGCGTTGCGTAGTTTTATTGTCACACAAAATGTGTGGCGGGCAGGACTTACACAGGGCAGAATCGCATCCTCCTTGTGGCAGGACACGCAGTAAATTAGAGGACGAGACAAAGACGCCGCTAAGCCCAAATGCTAAGTTAATTTAAGGCGCCAATGTAAAGTGGTCTGCACTTTGATTTAGAGACGACAAATTGTAGAGATGCCATTTCGAATCTAACAAAGGCCACCAAAGGCTATCGATAAGGTGTAAAACGAATAACTGTATCCTGTTGCCAAGACTAATCTGTTGAGCTTACATTTGATTTATAGCCAATTTCGGTGTTGCTTTAAAATGCAGCTCAGTTAAATCTTTCTCTGAACTGATGATATAAATCTCTTGGAATATTCGAAACAAATGGTGATATTTTAATATTCCTTGTATTTTAGTAGTATTATACTATTTAAGGAATTTTATTATACCAAATGTAAATATTCAGAAAACTAAACATTTTAATTTGTAACTCTTTGTGATAAGATGATAATTTTTTAATAGTCTCATCTATTAAATCTGTATAAAGAACATAGTTATTTTTGCTTACAAGTTGTTGTTGGTAGGGTTTTGATGATGTCTTGTTTAAAAGCCCTAGCAGCTAGCGGTGATTTCCTTTTATATTGATAGATGGTAACCCTTTTGTTGTAATAATAATAAAACATGCTTTAAACTCAGTGTAAATATTTCCCAAGAAAATCCATGAACATCATACGAACCAACAAAATTTAGATGTATTAACTGTATATAAAATTGGTATAATAAACTGTTAGCCAACAAAGTGCAACTTAGCAGTGAGCAAATAAATTTCAAATCTATTGTAACCATTTGGCCACGGCTGTCGTTCCGGACATGCGCAGATCAAACAGCCGGTAAATCTAAGGGGAGCGAGTGTTTCACAATCAGTTGGCAGGCGAAACAGAATGAAACCGAAGTGAAATGGAACACGACGGAGAAACGACCGCAAGTGGTGCACAGCATGCGGATGCTTGGAATTGGGATCGGCGGAATCGCTCGACAGATAACAGCAGCAGCGGGGAGCACGAGTTTCCAGATGCTAGTTGCAAGCGATTTAGTTGAAAATTTGCATCCTTTGCGAGCGGACGTGACATACAGGCCAAAAGGAGCAAACGGAAGCCAACTTGTCGCGAACATTTGCGGTTCAAGATTCAAATCGTGCGCGCCTTAAGGACGCGACGACGTCTGGCAAAGTCTTTTGATTATATGCGAACAAAGACTGAGAAGTGGGCCAGAAATAGGTGTAAAGCGAGCGAAAAATACCAATTGAAAGGGTATTTTAAGGCCCGCCACGAAAAACAGCCGAGTCGCACAGAACTAAACTAAACTGAAGACAATGTAAAAATACTTGGTGTGTGTTGTACTTTGGCGTCCTGAGTGTCCTGGCTGAGTCAGCGTGTTGTGTTGGCAAGTGTCTCTTCTGGCCGAAATCACTTTTGAAATTCGCTCGTTTTTGTTGTATTAAAATGGATATTAGAATGGCGACCAAAATGTGCAAAGGACACTGAAGTGCCCCCAAAAAGGAAAAACAAAATAAATAACGAGGAAAACAAAAATGAAAAAGAACTTCAGGAAAGCTGAAGCAGCGGCCGCAATGCCGTAAAAAGGGATTATTGTGTATCGTCCTGGCAAAATACTTGCCCAAAAATACTTGAAAAATATTTTCAACGCGGATTATGCGATAAACTGTTACTCAAGTGTAAATAATTTTTCACGTGTTACATCGAGTAAATACGGCCGCTCTAAGCCACTCTTATCACGAAAATTTAATATATATATAAAAATATGTATAAAGAATTTCAAATAATTTATTATAATCAACCGAATGTGCGAATATTGTAAAACCCATAAAAACCCTAGCGAAAAAGTTGGTAAGCAGTGTAAATGCCTCGCAAGCTGCAAAATCTCTTTGTGAAAAACTTTGTCCATTACTCATGGGAAAATAGTGTTTGTGCTAGTTTGGCATATGGTACGTGTAATTTACGAAACCAAGCGAAATATCAAAAGAATAGTTTAACTTATCTCAATTGGCATTCTGACTTGGCTGATTACCCATGTTCAAATTTTATGATTAATAGCTTCGGATCTAACGAGTAGTAAGCCATATAGTTGGGTGCTTGAAGACACTGAAATGAAGATAAGCAAATGAAAGTTAGTTAGAAAAATATAAAAATATACACAGCTATTAGAGATTCGAACTCGGTTTTTTCTTCTATAAGGTAATGTATTCATTTACCTCTGATTGACAAAGTGCTTCAATGAAAAAATCCAAATAAAATATAGATGCATATATCCTTTTCACAAGCAGTAAAAGCAACAAATAGTCAAACATTTTGGGGACAATCTGTAACTGGCACAAGGTGAAGCAATAAGAAAAGCAATGAAAACGCGTGGCGCTATAAAATCAAGGAGCGACACAAATATCAGCTAAAAAAGACATAAAAGCAAGTTGCAATTCGGTGAAAGGCAGTGGAAGAAAGAAATAAAGCAGCGAGAGCAAATCCAGACTCCAGCGAATTAATTCAATAAACCTATTTATCTGGCTCTGCGACTGAGACTGAGTCTGGGACTGGGACTGGAACTGGGACTGGGACTTGAACTGGGAATATACACATTTCGCATAGAATGCGAAAAACTTTGCCAGCAAAGAGGACGGCGCACTGCAATCAGAATCAGAGACCAGCAACGTGCCGAACACTTGGAGACGATGCTAAGGCGATGGTTCCGCAAACGAGTCCCCAATGGCGGCAGACGGCAGGCAATGAGCGCACAAAAGATGCTGTAAGTGTCATTGCTGCAAGGAACTGTGCCACTGGGGCTGCCAAGACAGCCAGCCGGACAACCGGGACAACCGGGACAAGCCGAACTTACAGCGCCAGCAAGCTGACAACAGCAAAGATGACAGCCGCAACAGTCGCTGGACAGCAGCAGCAGCAGCAGCAGCAGCATCGACGCCAATTTGTACGCACGAGTAGGACGATGACTTGGCAACGCATCCTTGTGGTCCTGGTTGCTGTCAGCTTGGGGACACGTAAGTACAGCTCGGCGGCAAAGGTTTGTGGGTGTGCGTGTGTGTGTGTGTGTGTGTCCCATTCATACATTTTTGATTTAATTTAACGCATTCATGACAACAGCCAACCCCTCACAGACCTGACCTATGTTTTAACTGTATCATTTCGTCCTTGAACTTGTCTTTATTTACGCATATGTGTAATCAAATTACTTGATATATATCTATATATATATACTTGTACATTATGATGCGGCTTTCGAAGAAGCTAATTGGATTGCTGTTAACTTATAAAATTGCACAAATCATCGGTGAAATTCTATTATAACACAGCTGTCAATTTGACTTTGTTCAGTGAACCTTAAACAGCATTTCATTTCTTGAAAATTGGGTATATTGTTCTACTTGAAAAAGATACAAATGATATTATTCTATTTTTTACTATTAATACTCTTATCTATAACATTTTCGCAGACCAAAAGATTACTACGTATGTCTCAGTTTTTGACAATTCCATAATTTTAGAGTAACAGGGCATCTTACAGTCGCGTATTTGCTGCTTTAAATTAACTTGACGCTTCTTGACGTAATACTGCTTAATGGCTGTAGGGCAATTATAACTTCCACCTCATGAATTTACTTATTGTGTTTGTTTTTCTTACCGCCTGACTGCCGTCTGCACTGTGGATAAATCTTGCAGTAAGATAAAAAACAAACTTCAAAGTAAGTTTAAAAATAATATTGTGCCAAGAAACAAACATTAATTACTGAAATAAACAGTTATTCGGCGAAACAAACTCAAAGAGAAACGCACAGTTTTCAGCACACTGTAACCCACTGTGCGCAAATATCAAATATCTGATTGCGACCTTTCGGGCGCTCATGCAAAAGTCGAGCCTATTAACTTTGGAAAACGAAGCTCTTCAGTTTCTCATTTTTGTTAAGCGTGTTTATATGAGTTTCAAGCGTAGCGTAAAAAAATTTAATTAATTTGACACGTGCCGACTTAAGCAACGGTATAAATCGGATAAACATGTGTGCTTTATACGATGATATACCTGCATAAGAAATCGGCATATATAAGTTCGATTGTAAGCTAAAGCTGCCAATACAAATAAAATATTATTCGTGATCTTTTGAGATCTTTTATACATTTCAATGCTTAATGCGTCCTTTCTCCTATAATAATTTATACATATCATAGTTCAATTAAACACTTTAACAGGTTCGTTTACATCTCATTATGAACGTTTAAGAATAATCATTAATAACATTGCAACAAGTGGATATAGCGAGGATGGCAACCGCAAAAATGAAATTCAATAGTGAAAAGAAAAATGAACAAAGAAATATCGATAGATTGATAGAAAAAGAAGAATTAGCTCAACTGGATTGCATTTTATTAATCCTCCTCTCCAATCAGAATATTGGTCATTCAGTCATTACAAACTGTTTTATATATCTAGGTTCAACAAAATATAACAATTAAGTTATATAACATTGGAATCCTTATATTCCTACGAATTATATGTTTCACATTTGTTTCAAACTTTTCTCATGCCTTAAAGTCAGTTGAGATGTAGTTTTCAGACGTTATTTAAATTATTAACAGATATGCGCACATTTCAATAAAAAAAAAACTTTCTTGCGTCTGACCCGTAATAACCCCAGCTCTTCCGATCCACTTGGCGATAATTCATGAGCCGCAGTTGTGAGCTCCTTAACCCGACTGCCCTCTGGAGCACCGCTGCAACGGTTAAATGGAAAAACCACTTACAACTGCAGCTGGATGCTGGCTGCTGGCAACTGGCAGCTTTGCAACTGGCCAATATGCAACGCAACAAAAATAAAACAATAAATTTCAGCTCATGCTGGGCCCAGTTCCCGGCTCTTCGAGTATAGCCTGGGAGAGCTCAGATAAATGCGCTGAAAACATTAACGAAATTGAAAACTTGCCAAAAAATGTTTAATAAACACATTTTCAGTGGCAACACTTTGTGGATCCCAGAGGGGCGCGAGTGCAGCGTTTCGATGCATAAGTTCATACCATTCAAGGACTAACGGGACAAAGGACAAAAGGGGCGACTCTGCAACAATCCCGATGCGCTTTCATAAAACTTTGAGTGCAACTCGTTATGCCAAATAACTGAAGTTTGTCTGCTGCTGTTGTTGATGTTGCTGTTGTTGTTGGTGTTGGTGCTTCTTGTTGCTGCTGCTTTTGTGTACATTTTGTAATATTACTGGATTTAGTACCCGTGCTCTGTGCACTCGGCTAATTTGGAGAATGTGCAAAAAGTTTTCAAGCCAAATTTTGCCACAGGTTGTGGTCTGCAAAGCAATTTCAAAAAGCTTAACAACGCGACGCCCCTTAAATGGCAAATCCTTTAATGCTAAGCAGAGTGCTGAGGCTTCACACGAACCAATTGGGTCTGGGTCTGGGCTGGTCACTCGCACCGCGCCAGGGTTGAGAAGTGTTTGTTTACCTTCATAAATTATGAATCTACAACAGGGGCACGGCAAGCCACATGTTCTGGGCCATCCACACGGGTTGACCTCTGCCCTGGTGCTGATGCTGCTGTTGCTGCTGTTGCTGCTGGTGATGATGCTGATGTTGTCGCCAGCCTGCACTTGACGTGCTGCCCAGCAAGCAACCTGAACTGAACTGAACCCATCCCAACCGAACCGAACCGAACTGAACCGTAGCGTAGCGTACCGGAACGCCAGCTGTGAGCTCTGCAGAGCTTGTGCCACATTCTGTCCTCATCCGAGTATCAAATGTTTTGCTTTATGACGCACAGTGGCTCGGCATATTACAGAATATACAGAACTACCAAAATCTATCAAAGAATTTATGCATAGAACTACTATGTGAGAAATAATTTATATGAACCCAAATTATTTGTATTATTTCTGAATAACAATTCAATCTAGATTACAAAGTTTCAAGTCTTAATTGACTTTTACATTTCTTTAAATATGCTGATGCTGACATCTCACATCATTATTTTATTGCCAAAATCATTTTGAAAATACATTTTTCGTTATTGTACGTTATTATACGAGTCAATTTAAAATATATCTGCTAAACATGACATATAACATTTATAATTTAAAGACCTTTGATTTTAAAGAAGCTTAATTAATTTGTTTATACATTTAAGATGTAAAGATTATCCGTTCAGTATCATTAAAAATACAAAAACTTATCGTATACTTTATATACCAAAAAGTTGAGCATTCTTATATGCAATATTAAGGTTAATATTCGTTAGGATTTCAATAAATGTAATAAATATAACGAATTCGAGGAAAACTTACACCTGTCAAGGTATTTTAGTACTCGTCATTTTCATTTGGATTTCCAAGCACATTTGGATTACCACAGTGCACGCCAAAAACTAACAATTTTGTTTAGGGTCCATGCTGCTGGCTGCTCTTTTGGCTTAAAAAAAGGGCGGGCGTAAATTATTCAGAGGATCTGCGTTGACGTCGCTGCGAGCAATCAAAGGAGCAAGGCACAAGGCAGAAGGCGCAAGCCGAAGCACATGAGTGGAAAACAGTGAAAAACAATGTTGAAATGACAACAAGAGCAACAAGAACAACAAGTGTGTGGGCATTAGTGGCTGGGGCGTGTAATTGTTGAAAAATAGGAGATGTGCTCACCAGATGACAAAGTGCAGTCGACCAAAAGTCAACGAGTCTTATGAGCGGGGGCTACGTCATCTCTACATCTCTCCCCCCAGCTGCTCCAAGTGTGAAAATGCCCCCAAAAATAACTAGCGAAATGCCAGAGCAATGGTCTATACTATAGATATCGTTCTATACGGGGGCACAGGTTCAGCTTGGGCCATCGCTGAAATTTATGAAATATTTCCATAGCACATGCCGACAACCACGGCTGGACAGACAAACGGACATTCGGACGATGAGCGACGAGCGACGGACGAGGGACAAAGGATGAGAGCCGACGGCCAAACTGGGCCCAAAGCCAGATGAAAAATGTTTTGTTTTGGCGACGTTGGAACTTATTTATGAGCTGTGCCGGCGGCGTTGTTTGTTGGACCACAGTGGGGATGCAGCGGGCGGTTTCAGAGTCAGTGGCTGTTCCCGTAGCTGTGCCTGTGGGTGGGTCAATATTTGGTTACCAGCAATAAAGGCGAGCGGCGAGATAAAAAGCATTGCGGAAGAGCCCAACACACAGATAATGTAATGTCCTGCAGATTCGCATAATTATTTTGCTTGATTTATGCGCAACCGCTGGGGAATCGTCCTCAGAGGCCACTGAATTTACTGAAGTTCCATGCAACAACAGAACAAAATCAACTGGATTCAAATATGCGAAGATGGTTGCTCAACCTTTGGCATAATCACAGCTAAAATGCAAATACAGTATTTAATAATTTTTCTAGAGAGTTAACTGAATATTTCATTTCAGTTCACTGTCACTTTCAATTATAATCAGTCGCTTGTCACGTGATGAGCATCTAAAATCTGATTTATATTTTGCATTCAATTGAAAGGTATGATGGATTATATTTAGGTACAGTATCTGAACCTTCTTAAACCCTACTTATAGAAACCATATCTTGGTCTTCAATATATTAGATAATTTTTAAATTTCTATAGTAAAACAGCTTGAGCGTAATTCGCAAATTCCAGCAAGCTCTGATTTATTTGTGCTTATACAAATATTAATTGCTATTGTATTATATGACGCAAATATTTCTGTCTGCCATGTAATAATACTATTGTGCTCTTTGATGTGGAAGAGATATAGGAATGCGTACATGAATAAAAACGTGGTGAAGTACGAGTGCGAGTGCGAGGGCGAGGGCGAGTACGAGTAAAAGTAGGAGTACATTGCGTATACGTAATGGGACGCTGGGCAATGCTCCAGTTTCAATTTGCGACGCTGTAACTGGAGCCAAAGGCGAGAAGAATCTTCCTTTTTGACACACGTAGAGAGCGAACATGATGCCATAAAAATAAATTGAGGCAGCCGCTCCGCAACCAAAAAGCAAAGCAAAAGTATAGCAAAAACAAAGCCACTCGGAGAAGGGCGTGAAAGAAACATACAAAACAAACGGCATGAAAGGGGATTGGGGAGACGGGTGTGCCTAGTAGGCGTCGACTCGACTATTCCAGTTGTTTGGCTGCTATTGAATTTCAAGCTCACCCCACTGCCACCCAACACCAACATCAACACCAACACCCCTCGTGCGGCTGTTACCGCTATTTGTGTGCTGGCGTATCGCATATACATATTTTAACTGTGACACCCAACATATGTTTCACTTTGAATGACTACAAGAAAATTGTTAAAGCAATTTTCACTAAACACAACATTCCGCAGCAGCAGCGCCAGACGACACCAACGCCTGCCTGCCACCCACTCAACCACCTACTCAACCACCCACACAGCCACCCACGCATTCATACACCCATTTACCCACATGCATACCAAATAAATGTATCTTCAATGCGTAGACAGCATTTTGTATTTGCATAGCATATAGATACAATTTCCTATATAATGTTAAGTCCCTCTCTATCCCTCTCTCTCTCTCGCTCTCTCTCTGTCCCTGTCTATCTCTTTCCTTTCACTTTCAGCAGACTGCAAATATGTTTATATATTTATTTATATGTTTTTGCGAAAAAAGGCGCTCGTAATTGCTTATTGATCGATTTTGTAAATGTTTCCTAAGCACAAATTTCAAATATTTATGAGTAATTCATGTGCATCTCATCAAATCCCAAATACCATTACAATTCAGCTAGAATAAGTGGGCTGTATATAAATCATATATGAATGTAGTAGCATTAGGTTAAACACTTGACAACAGCTTGACGATAAGTGCAAATTGATTTTGACAGGTTTACGTAATATTTGTGGATTGCAGTTGTAAGAGTTATTTAAAACATATTTATAAATAAACCAGTTTTTATATAGATAATCAAGTTGAGTTCAGAGTTTCCATTGCTGTTAATGCATATTTATAATTTTGTTGACTCTCAAACTTAGACTTGACTATAAAAACAAGCACTCTAGGTTTCTTAAGTTTCGGACAGTTATCAACAGTGAAATCGCTTATTAACAGGACCCCAAGGAGACCCATTAACCATGACTGCATCGCAATCGTCTTCTCAACCACAGAAACAAAAAGAACAAGTTAAGAATTGTCAACAGCCAAATAGAAGCAATTTCAGCTACACCGCTTAGCCAACTATTCTAGCTCAGCAAGTTTCGGTTCAGCTTCAGCTCCAGCTCCTAAGGAGCTAATCCAAACGCCTTGAGCAATCTGCTGGCGCGTGTTTTATGCGCACTCGAGGCGCCCATAGCCCAAAGTAGTCCCCAATGAAAAGTTTTGCTTTTATGTGTGTTCTTTGGTGTTTAGTGTTTAGTGTTTAGTGCCGCAGTCTGCCTGGACCGTTCCATGAGCCATGGTCATGCCAGTAGCTCCACTTGGTCCTGTTCCTTCAGCCTCGACGAGTGCGGCTTTGCATGTTCGCACATAGATATCAGATTGCGAACGGGAAACGGAGCGCACCAGACTCTCCGACTCTAGAGTGGTTGGATGGTGGATTTTTAATTATGACTGCTGGCAACCATGCATCCTCTGCGCCATTTTGTCCTTCCAAATGCCATGAGTTTTTATTGGATATGTAATTACTGTTAGCCCTCGGCGGCTCCAACTTACAGACGCATATTTTTTATAATTACATGCACCGCTCCGCGACAGGCCATAAAAAGTTGGGCTTGCCTTTTGGCTAAAGTTCTTACCAGTTTTAATACTCCGCTAATGATGTACGTAGACACGCATGAAATGGCCAACAAAACGCCGCTAAGCATGTAATCATAACTAATCCATTGACCTTTAACGGGTCAGTGAGATTGAAGAGACAGTGAGAATCCTGCACATGTTTACTCATTTCTTTGTGGTACTTGTAAGTAATTATAAGCTGTGTTGGGATTATGTGTATTCAGACTATAATTAAGTACTGAAAATATATGTGGGCTTTAGGTAGTTGATAAAGAATAAGAAAACCACCCAATTATAATTCACTTATATTTATTTTCAGTTTAGTTGCACTCAATCAATTCCTTTGAAGCAATTATACAAGCAGTATTTAAATTGAAAATCAGAAAATAATTGGATTCGAAAGATAATCTTCTCAAAAATATGCTACGTAAATATTTATTTCCATTTAAATGAATACTGAGGTCATTGTTTTTTTCCAAAAGCTCCGTTCAGCTGCTCTTTGAGTAAAAGGTCATAGAACTGGGGTCAAGACAACATATCGGTCTGTCTGTCTGTCTGTCGGTCTGTCTGTACCTGCACGTGTGTATGAGAGGTGTCTAAATGTCTGCTGGAAAAGAGCAGCACACAAATTCGTTAAATAATAAATTATATAAATTTTAAAAGATAATAATGTTTGCGTACAAGGCAAACTGTATTTTTTTTTTAAATTTTCCACCATTTTCTTTAACTAAAAATAAAATATAAACACGTTTAAACACACATTAAATTTTTCGATTCTTATATGAATGTAATAAGTTATATTATATACTTCTAGCCCACGGCCTGAGGCTTGTTGGTGACTAGCGCTGATGATGTTAAAGTACCGCTTGAGGGCAGCATTATTTCAACTGAACATTTACACAAACAAGCAAAACAATCTACGTGTGTGTGTGTGTGTGTGCGAAATGTTTTTGAGCCCGTAGCACTGGTCGAGTAATTGCGGGCCTCATTTGATAGCATTACTATTCAGTTTGTGTGCAGATTTACCAAAGAGAGAGGGAAGCGAGGGGAAATGTGTTCGGTAACAGGTTTAAATTATGAACCTCGTCAAGTTTTGTGGTGAGTGGGCAAACGATTATAAAACAAACTACAGGCAGAGTTTGAAGTAGTCGCAAAAGGAGTTGGGGCTGGCGAAGGTCAAGCTGAAGCTAAGGCTTACGGAGCGGAGCCACTTACCATGCCGACGGGCAAATTCAAGTGGATGGCCACAAATACAACAAAAACAATTCAAGTGTTATTGCACGTTTCGGTTACATGTCCTGGCACGAGGAGTATCCTGGCTGCTCGGCTCCTCTACGCAAACTATTTGTTTTTGTTAGCTAAGCAATTGTGACTGGGGGCGTGAAGTTCGCCAGTCGTCTGTCGCCATTTTGTCGCCAAGCGCAATAAGTGTTGAGATCACACTTCATGTGAGGGCCTTTCAAGGCGTTTGTCCCCAGGTCCGTCGAATAAGAACATTCGCCGGAACTCGCCTTTGCGTTGTGGTCTGTAAATTAATCGGCTTAGAACCCAAAATAAACAAAGTCATCCGCACACACGAGTAGTTTGGATTGCTAGAAATGTACTTTTTTAGAAATGTATTTTGTGATTTAACTGAGCAAAAGTTCTTTTGAGCAATTCGTAATGCCTAAGTCGAGAAGCGGCTTATTGGCAATAATCGGTTTTAATTGAAAATTCAATCACTGACACTGGCAGTGGTGCTTCAAGATACAAATATTGATATGTGTGTGTGTATCTGTAGACTTGTATCTCGACACACGCAAGCAAACAAACAAGAAAAACATTTCTGCAGGCTCAGCAAAAACTGCAACCAATTACCAGCAGTTTTGTGGTGGGCGATACGGGGTAGTAGTAAATATTAAATTCACTATTTCGTTTCGTTTTCAATTTGAATTTTTACAGCATTTTACATTTGCGGCTGGGGCTTTTCTTTTTTTTGATTGTTGTAACGGATGCCCTGTTACCTTTTTACATTTTTAACTGGCTTCCGACCAAATACCTTATCGACACGCCCAAATCTCACGCATTCGCATTCACATTCGTCCATTCGTGCCACAATTTATGCGGTTTTTTGCGCCATTTTACTTTATTTTTTATGCTTTCGCAAAACTGAAAACTTGAATATGAAAAAGTACGGAGAGAGCAAGTAAGCGTCAGGTAGAAATTGTACCTATATCAAGGTCTGACAAGAACGTGAAATGAAATAATTTAAAAATGCAAATTCCCGGCTATCAGCGCGTTGAAATCTAACCAAAAATCTGCAATCAGCTTAACCCACGACTAGACGACTGATTTTTACTCAGTTGAATATTTATGTTGGCCAACCTTTTCGCAGGTATAAATTTGGAGAGGATAAATGTGTTTTGACCTTTTTCCTCAATATGGTTCATGTTAGCGAAAGTTGCTCGAAGATTTTCTTATTTAATGTAATCAAATTATTTTCAGTCAAATAAGAAATTTAAATATCACTTTGGCAAGGTAAGTGATTTTTTGAATATATTAATATCTTCGCTCCTTGATTTGGGTATGTCTAGGGTAGGTAGAATTCAATGGAAGTACGGGAAAAAATGTATAATAAAGACAAAATAAATAAACAAATTATTTTATAATGTATTCAATCGATAGCAAGCTTTAATCGTAATAAAATTAAATTAAATTTCCTTAGCAGAAATTTCCAAAGATATATGTATCTTTATATATTATATATAATTTTAATATGATGAAGGAATACAAAAAAGACTCAAGATGTCATAATAAAATTATGAAAAATGATCATTAATAATAAATAAATATATCACGTTCGATTCAAACTAAATAAAAGTTCTTGTAAGCGAAATGAAAAATTGAATCTGAAGCTAAGCTTTAAATTAATCGTTTTGCAACACAAAACTCATACAAAACCAACAAGAAAGGACAGAAAGAAAGAAAGAAAAGTAAAAAAAAAACGCATGTAACTTGTTCCAAACTGTTTTGGAATCGTTGCCTGCTCAATTTGTGAGGCTTGCTAAACTTTCCACATGAATGACTTCGACTTCTGAGTTCACGCCCTCATCATTTGCTCATTTTTTCGCTCCTCCAGCGATGGCTGCGGCTGGCGCCTCCTGCTGCCTATTGACCCCGGGGCGACAAGTCTTTTTGAGGGTCGTGACAGCAACTTTTGCAAGCGAAAAGTTTAGATGTATGGCAAGCTAATCACTGGCAAAACTGTAACACACACTCACACACACACACTGTTTAGTTTGATAAAGAAAAAAGAGAAATTGTGGACAAATTTACTGCCTGAAGTGATTAGCCTGTAATCTTTTAACATAGTTTACTTAACCTTATTGCCTTTAAATTTCAACTGTTTTGTGCAGTGTTCTTTGTATTTGAAATTAAATTTGTATAAATGTGTGTGGCAAAATATTTATAAATAATTAAATTGCACTAATTTAAGCTATGCGTTTGCATTTGATGCAAACTATTGCAGAATTTAGCTGAAAATGCAATATCCGATTTGTTTTAGAGTTGTTTGTTTGAACATTAAGCCAAATGTGTAAATGTATATATAACATACATATTTGATATCATCTATATCCACTATTAGCCAACCAATGTGTATGTGCGTGATGACGTCACGAGTTGAAAAACACAATTTCAACCAGCAAAAATGTAAATAATTATAAACGGAGCGCAATTTTTTACTAAACACATAAATACTCGTGTATTCCAAGAGACCGAATCCGGCAAAAGGAAAAAGGAAAAAGCAAAAAGTTTTCAATGGTTGGCCAAGTCCAAAACACAAATCCCCACCCCTCACCACTGCAACCTCCTGGTGCCAAAATGAAAGACGCAACAGCGACAAAAAAGCGGCAAAATTTTTATGATTTTAATTAGCATAAAAGCGTAATTGAAAATTAACTGAAACAAAATAACAAGCAAGTGAGAGCTTTACCTGTGTATACAGTTACTCATAAAAATATGCACACATACAACGTGTATGTGAGATGACTAAAAGCCTTATAATTATTATGCGTTTTTCCCTTTGATGCCTCCCCGCAGTCATTTCGATATGTTTATGTTCCAAGAATTACTGTGGTTTTATTTATTTATTTAGGAACTGGGGAATGTATTTTTTATGGATTCTAGATAACTTTGAGTTGTCGGATTAGAAATAAAAATCAGTTCGATATATTTATTCTCAGTCAATATGCAGCAACATTAAATTTGTATTAGTTACATATATATAACTTTTAGTTTATATACAAATATTTTTTATAACAAGATTTTGAATAATAGTCATTTATAATTTTAATTAAATTTTCTGTGTTGTATTTTACTAGTCGACATTTAATAAATAAATTGATGCAAATAAATTCAGCTGTGTATCCCGGTTAATCTTACAGTTCCTTATATAAAGAACTTTTACATTATTTCCCAGCTTCTTAAACATTTAAAGGTAGCTGTAATAATGGCTTCATCACAGTCGCAGTAGCTCATTTAAGTGAAGTACATTTGTGTGCGTTTTGTTTACCCACAGACCTTGTCACCTGCAGCACAGCCTACGACCAGGCCATTGCCACAGAGCCGGAGCTAACGACACACCCGAGATCCACTTTGTCAGATAGCCCAATGACAACACAAAACGATCTAATTACGACAGCCCGAAACTCAACAACATTACTAGCAGCGAAAAAGCCAAAAGCCGCAGCAGCAACAACAGCAACAACAGCAACAACAAGAAGAGGCTACTGGAGCACGACCCTGGGCATGTCATCAACAGCACCAACGATAACAACAACTACGACTGGAGGAGCGACTAAGTCCGCACAAATTGGGCTAACTACGCAGCCCACAGCTGCCGCTGAATTGCAAACAGCAGCAACGACAACAACGACGACGACGACGACGACGACGGCGTCACCGATGACGATGGCAACGATGTTCATATCAACAATTTATCCGGCATCAACAACAGAGCCCGCGACGGCTGTCCCGGTCCAAATGGTCGTCGCGTCGGAGCTGACGGAAACGGATGCCCGCAACTCCATTGAAATGGCAACGTCACTGGAGGAGCAGGAGGAGCAGGAGGCGGAGAGTGCGGTGTTGAAACATCCTCATCCGGCCCACGCTGATTCACTGACTAAGGGATTCTCCATACCCACATTCCTGCCGCCGTTTCCCGTGTTCGCGGCCGCAGATTTGCCAGCTTACCGAGCTGCAGCAGCTGCAGCTGAGGCAGCCGCCGCTGCCGCTGTTGCCGCTGTAGCCGCAGCCGCGTCAACTCTGGCACCGGAGACTGTCACATTGTCACCGGAGCAGCAGCGACAACAAATGTTTAATGAGCAGCATTCGTACTTGGCCTCCCACAATGGGGAACTGCTGCCGGGCCAGCAGCCGCGCAGAAATCTGACAATGCCCGTGCTAAACATCACGGCGCAAATGGGAAATCACGCTTACATGCCATGTCAGGTGAGTCCCCGCCCGAGCACCAAGCCCAGACCCAGACCCAGACTCCTCAAGTCCAAACCTAATCCCAGACATTCATTTCTAGACCCCAACGCGATGTGTGTCACATGATTTGTGTGTGTGTAAGGAAGGTGTTCCAATTAACATAAATATGTGTAGACTTTAAAGTAAGCAACGGCGATATGAGTTTATACACATGAAAGTCAAGTCGACGGAGTTAACTTTACGAATTGCCAAAAATTAGAATTCCTTAATTAAATATATTATTAATATGCATAGAATCCATAAGCCTTTGAAATCCCACATATTTTTTGTTTTTGTTTGAGCTTCTATAGATAAAAGTAATATATTAATAGCTTAACAAACAAAATATGTAAGGGTTGAAGTACAAGATATTCAACATAATATTTAATCCATATGCCACTTAGTTTGCACTTATTCGTTGTATCAAAGTTTCCTCTTTAAAATCTTAGTACTTTCTTAAATGCAATTATTAGTATCTATCGCAATCGCCGTTGCCCTAATCAGATCTAAACCAGTAGCCAACTTTCGACTCTTCCTTTATGCAGATGGCTGATTTGCGTAGGTTTCCTTCTTCGCATATCCTTTCCAGGAGCAGGACACAGTTCGCTGGTCGTTTACCTTTCGACTGCCGTCTGGGTAAAAACTTTGCGCACAGATCAGCATAATTTCATTTGCATATCAACAAATTTATTTTGTTTACGTTTATTTCTATGACGTAAGCAGGGCAAATAACCTCAACGAGCTATTTATTTTTTACATACGACGAGTTCCCTTTTCGGCCCTGCTAAAGAGACTCTCCACAGGCCATTGCCACTCATGTAAATGTAAATGCAAATGTAAATGTGAGGCCTCTTAAAATAGTTGCTGTTGTCGTTGCTAGTGTTTGTTGTATATATTGTATTTTATAATATATATATATATTGTGCAATTCGTATGTATGCAAACAAGTATGTCAGTATTTTTATCTCCTTCTCTGGGTGTGTATGTGTGTGTGTGTGTGTGTTCACAATATGTAAATATTACGTACTAGTTTTATCTGTGGTCCGGTAGAAAGAAATTCTTAGACAGCTTTGTATGTCGTTTACAGAATTTCCTCTTTAAGTCTGAGTTTGCTGAGGTTTCCTTTGAGAGCAATGCATGAAATAATCTGACTAGAGCAAGAAATGTATTTAAAATAAAAAAAAAATACAATTAATAATTAAAATACGCAAAAGTAATGAAAACATTTGTTACAAATAACAGAGATTATTATATAAAATATATTAAATCCATATTCCCCAGATCCATCGACTGTCTGATAAGCCCGTTTCGTGGGTGCGTTTGCGAGATGGGCACATCATCAGTGTGGATGAGACCACCTTCATAGGGGACGAGCGTTTCCAGTCGATATTCCAGGAGGACAACGACTACACCTGGTCGCTGCAGATTAAGTACGTGGAGTCCAGTGACTCCGGCTGGTACGAGTGCCAAATGGCCACTGAGCCCAAACTGAGTGCCAAGGTGAACCTGGAAGTTATCAGTAAGTATTTGGTTCTCAGTACCCTCTACTGTTTACCTTATTCAATATTCACTGTACACAGCGCCAAAGACTGAGCTTATTGGCGATCAGAGCCGCTTCGTAAAAGCTGGCAGCAAGGTGGCGCTGCATTGCATCGTGCGTGGCACTCTGGATCCACCCAAGTATATCATCTGGTTTCGTGGTCAGAAGAAGATCAGCGAGAGCGAAGAGCGCAGCGGCTGGTATACGCAAATAGACCGTAATATATTTGGCACTGTTGGCGATAATCAAAATACTGTAAGTAGCCTGACTTTGAACCATATTTAATATACTTAAGTTTAATTAGGGGTTAAGTTATTTATATTGCTTAATTTAGATGTAAGTATTTGTTTAGGTTTTTGTTGGGCTGCCCTTTTGGAGCAACCAGCGGCTGAGTATGTCGATACGGTGCAGCCTTCTGAACCTGCGACGCACAGGGACCCCATTTCCCGAGAAGCGTTGCAAATATCAAAAATGCGATGGCAACAACCAGCAAAGTGGCAACAGCTTTGACTAGACGGACATTCGGCGAATTGGCGAAATGACCCTAATTAGTAGGAGCAGTTGAAGCTGGCTTTGCTTAAATATTAATTCATTTCAAAATAGATTAGATGTTTAATAGAGCTTAATATTTAACTCAATTTTGACTCACTTCCTAAAGTACACTCAAGACTTTTCCTCACTATGAGTTTAGTGTTGGTCAATATATACTTTTAACTGACAGATCGTTAAGCTGGACATTGAGAAAACGGGCATTAAGGGATTAAAAGGTTTTGTACAGTGTGGCAAATGGCTTTTAATTGCGCTTTTTCAGTTTTCAGTTAGTCGTGTGTTGAATAGTAATAATAATTCCTTTTTTCACAGATCGGCTCATTAATTATACCGCTTGTGCGCAAGGAGGACTCCGGCAATTATACGTGCCAGCCATCAAACAGCGTCTCTGTGTCCGTTGACCTGCACGTCCTGAGCGGTGAGTACTTTATTGATATATGTACATACTATATACGTATATAGTAGTGCCAGTACAATTTTGTGTTGTAACTGCGCTGATGTCAGAGATTGCGAGTGCTCCAATTTTTGTATTTTTATCAAGTTTAATGATTCATATTAATTGCAAGTGTCGCCACCCACTCACATTTGTTCACCTACTGCCAACAGGTGAATACTCCGCATCGGCAATCATGTCCGCCGCGACAGAGCGCACACCGAGCAGGAGGGTCCTGCTGCTACTGCTCCTGGCGCTGGTCCTGGTCCTGCGTCAGCCCGGACTGTGGCTTGAGGGCAGTGGAGGGCGGTGGCTGCTGTCCAAGACGTGACTTGTGACGTGACTCGCTTATTGAGCGGCAAGACCGGACTTCAATTATTTGTAAGCTTTTGCGCAATGTGCAGTTATATAATTTAGGTTAGAGATTAATTAAAGGCGTCATTGTAAATACCAGAGACGCGCGCACGGAGCAAAAGAAGAGAAGGTTCAACTTTCTACAATTAAGTTAAACGTTAGCGTATACCAGCATACAAGTATGTCGATATGTATGCGCGATTGTGTGTATGTTTAAGATTTAAGCATTACATAAAGACAACTTGAAATATTGCAGTCGGAATTTCCCGACTGCGCAATATACTCTGTTCCCAGTGTAACAGTAACGGTTGAAAGCAGGTGGAAAACAAGCATCCTAATCATGTGGTTAGTGACACAAACTGTAATTTGCACCCAAAACTCGATGCAAGAACTTTACTTAAACAACTTAGAAAGTTATATATTTTGGTTATCATAATACTTTGTCTGACACGATTATATATACAAGTTTTAAGTTACTAGTTTTGAACGACACCAATATGTTGGTTTCCCTTTTGGAACAGAGTATAATAATAATACGATTAATTTAATTAATTAAGGAAACTCGATTTATGATGAATAAAGAAAAATCAAAGAGATGTTGCCATTTACAGTTGTGAAACAGATCAATAATTAGATAATTGTAAACCAAATAAACTTAAATCTGATCAATACAAATACAAATCAATAAATTCAAGTGAAATACCAAAAGTTGAATTTGTATTTATTTCATCCGGTTCACGGGTATTTATTTAGAGGCTTTTGTTTTGTGTTAACTGCTACCAACTAAATCACTTGTATATGATTTAAAGCACTAAATCCTTTGAAATAGATCGATATCAAATACTTTCATGCTCTCATATGAATTTCATTTCATGGTATATTGTTCAATATAACAAATGTATGTAATCTGTGGAGATGATTTTATTTTCAATTCTTTTTAGTTTGTTAAACGACTTTAACGACTCGCTTATGCCCAATTCACCATTGCCAATAGAGTTTTTTGAAAAGAGTCTTAAACTCATTATATAACCTCTTCCTTTTGATGTTGAGCTAGTGGATTTTGGTGCTTAGAGCTTCGTATTGAATCTTTTTCTCTCTATCTAATCAAATCCATTCAACATATATATTTTAAATATAAAGATACTGACGACAATGGCTCGACGAAATTGTTGACATTCACAGCAGGCATATAAGCAGGTCAGGGTTCTTTTCTCAAGGGATGTACATAAATAATTTAATATTTTATGGTAATATTGTTGGGTCTCAAAAACCTAACCCAGCGTGGAAAAGCTAACAAAAAATAGGTCGTCAGCGCCACAAACCAAATGGGCAACACTTATGGCCAAAAGAGCAGAGAGTTCATAAAAATGAGAAAAGGAACCCGTAACCATAAAATGACGAATTCCAGTCGTCGACAAAACGTGGCCATAAAGCCTTTAAGGTAGACGACGCTCTATTTTATTGCAGCGGAAATCACATCTCAGTCAGCCACAACAAAAAGGGTGGGAGAGGAAAAATTGCGAAACAGCACGTAAAATTTGTCGAGCAAAGAGTCGCGATAAAGCCAATTTCCACAGCAAAGCAAATGGAAGAAACAAAAAACGAGAAAGAGTGCTCGAGTAGGGAGTGCTAGCCTTACAGACACCCTGTACACAGCAGAGAATGACCGTAACATACAGTGTCTGCATAACATTAGTGTTTAATGGTTTAAAAAGTATCTTGAAGATACTTTTGTTTCTTGCAGATACTTTTGTATCTCGCAGATACTTTTTTATCTCGCAGATACTTTTGTATCTTACAGATATTTTTGCATTAAACATACTGAAAGATAATTAATTACTCACACATAGTTTTGTGTCCTTTTACACAATTTCAATGGAAGAGATATAATAAGGCAAAGATTCAGTATATATTTTGCGCGATGTAGCCAAAGTTGTTAACTAAGTGACTGACAGTTGCGTGGTGAGAGGGAAGGGGGTCCTAAGTACATGGACAATTCCAGGCAAAGAAACCATTAGCGCCTTAAAAGCCAAGTTAGATGAAACAGCTAAAAGCATTTCCGTTTCAAGAAGACGAAAATGCTTAAAGTGCATGTAAACTACAGAACAACAGTTGGTTAATGCTTAGTTGTACAGGTACTTAACTTCTTTCCAATGAAAGTGATATTTGAGTTATTTCTATAGAAATTATTCTTATTTATTGCGAAACATAATCTCCTGTCTACGCCAAGTTGGCGGCAAAATAACGCTTTTTGTGTCGCAATCAAATTTAGCACAGGACAACACCAGATACTTGGCAAGGACAATTTAAGTGACTGCTAAGGAATGCCATAAAATAAGATACAGTTTTTTGCTGTCCTTCTTCTGCTTCACTGTTGTTGTGCATCTTGAAAAACAATTTTGTTATATTTGGATAAGAAAAACTGGGAGCATGCCCCAAATGACTAGCCATTTCTAGGAGGAGAACAAAAAAGTAACGCTGAAGATGAAAAATAATGACTTAAAAATACATAGGAAGCCGAGGCAAGTGCACAAAATGACATCCTGTACAGACTTACCGGTCATCGTGCACCATTCCGCGTTGCCACTCAGTGTTGCTATCGAGCCGCACCACTTGCCCCTGCCCCTGCCACCATTTAATTGTGTTAACATCGAGGCTAACTCTGAAAAGTCCAGCAACCAGCTCCTGTGTGTGTGTTTGTGTGTTTTACGCTTTTGATGTCAGCCGTCTGTGGGAACACCCGTACCCTCGACCCTCGACCATCAACCCCCAACCCCCTTTGCTGCTCATGCACTTACTTTGGCTTTTTGCTTTGGCTGGGCGCCTTTTTACATATTTTGTGCCTCCGAGTCTACGAGTTGCCCTTTTCTCTGCCTTACGCCTTCCGCTGTTTGACGTCCCGTGTCCTGTGTCCTGGGTCCTGCGTCCTCCGTTTGCTACTTCTTGGTCTTAGGGCTGTTTTCTGAAAGGCATTTAAGTTGGGTAAAGTATTTCTGGTTTAACTTTTCGGCATGCAAGCAGCTAGCCTCCTCTGCAACTCACTCGCCTGTTCCGCATCTCTTGTGGGCTGGCCCTAGGGTTTCAGGTGGGTGGGGATGGGTGGTGTGCGGTCCTGCTTTGGAGTGTTTTGTGTCGGCTGGGGGTTTTAGTTGTGTTTGCGGTTTCGCATTTCGGCAATCAGTAAATATGCGTGTACAAGCCAAAAGTCCTAAATGTCCAAAGTAAATAAATAAACGCCGCTTCGGCTCTTGGCCAATACTGTTGAATACTGGCTCAAACACTGCAAAAACTTTCTGTAATTGAATAACAAAACTAAACAACAAAAAAGTACATAGCTTTCAATCAAAACAAATATTTGTCGGAAGTGAATAAATACATTAACATTTACTTTGACCTGCCGATTCTGTCGTTCCTAACTACAACTTAAGTATCAATCACTAAATTATTTCATCATTATCATTATTTAATTGATTTTGACTTAATCTGCTCCTTAAACCTTTAAACCTTTAAAACGAGTCACAATTAGTTTTTGTTTGTTATCAGCTTGGACTTATTTTAAATTGTTGCTCATGGAATTGACATGCATGAAAGCGTTCAACACATTAAATATAATAATAAGTGTTATTGTTTTAACAAAATTGCAAATTTGTTTTTATTGAAGCTTAAAATGGATTTTTAGGTCAAACTAAAATAATTTATTAATGCGCAAAAGAGCTAGGTAGTATAAAAATTCACGTAAATAAAAACAAGAATAAGAAAGGTACTTTCAGTAATAACTGCAAAGCATGAAAAGAAGCTTTTGACTTAAGCTTTTCATGTATATATACAGTTCATTAAATTATCAAAAAGAGAATTGTGAAAATGCAGTGTTTCTAGCTGATGTTGACTCAGTCTGGTATTGGCAGGCTTAATGATGAGCTGCTACATAAAAGTATGATCCTTCTTATCGCAATGCATGTGAAACGCTTAAATTTGAAGAAGATAAATGACATTCACGGGCTGCCAAAGAATCTAATTCGTTTGGCATTAGCTTCATCAGCCTAGCAACGGCATAAAAGGCAAACAGCTATGCCAGGTTGGTGTTAGCCAGTATCTGTCCATTGTGCTAAAACCCCCGAAGCCGCACACGGCCCCGAGGACGGTTGGCTTGCGTGCATGGTGCAAATTGTGGGTTCGCTGTGCTGGTGTGGGTGTGGGTCTAGGCGTAAATGCAAATCATTATCAAGAGCATTTGCATTGAGACTGTGACTGCGACGCGGATGGCAGGACAAGCGGCCGGCAGGACTACAATCGATGGCACAACGTGGTCCTGTCCACAGTTGCCGCAGAGAATCAGGCGGGTCCAAATGGCCTGTTGGCGCTATCTGTGGTGCTTATGTGGATTACAAGAGGGGCTGCTGCCTGTTCGGTGGGGATGGGTAGTATTGTGGCTTCGGGCGTGCTTTTAACACCAGGCCATGTTTGGCATTGTTGTTATGCGCCGGCTATTAGCGCTGATGAATTCGCAGCCCAGTTATAAATACATATTTGAAATTTGCATTTGCATTTGCGAATGCGCATCCGGAAATCCAATTTGTGGCCAAACAAGCGCACGTATCCAAATGATGCCACTTTCCATGTGCCAATGAATAACTCATTGTGGCCGGTTCAGCAATGCGAACAAGCGCATTTTATGTGGAGCGCACGTGTCGTATGCCTAATATTAACACAAAACTCTTATGTAAGCTGACAAAACAGTGGCCACAACAGCTACAACAAACTTGACAACAGCAGAAGCAGCAACAGCAACTCTATTAGACGCCAGACAACAATAAAAAGAAAATACATTAAGTTTGTTTGGCAAAAGTTCTGTTTTTGGACCCAGAAAGAAAAACGATGAGTAAATTTTAAAGTAAGTTTATGATGATGACGTTGATGATGTTCGGGTCCAGATTACAACTTTACTAGCCACAAATCAACCCTTCCAAATTTGTTTGTAATTGGTATGGAAGATAAGTAAAGCAATTACTAAAGGAAATTAGTTTAAGAAAATCTAAGCCTATTATTACGCAATCATATTATTGCATAACATTATTTGCTTTGATTTATAACAGTTGAATGATGAATTCAAGTTCATTTTAAATTTAGTGTATTTAGATCCTCCTCACAAATTTTGCAGCTGGGAATTTAACTCTCTAGCGTTTTTTGTCTCTATGAAAATCAAACCATTTTTTGCGTAACAACGCATATTAATTACACTGTGTACCAAGCAAAAAGATAAACATAATTAAGGAATCCCCAAAAGTTGAAAACAGCAAACAGAACAAATTTAAATTATCAATGAATATTAAATATTTAAAGTTAAAGCCGGTAGGCAATCAAACCGAATTGTATTTGCGTTTCGGTACCGATTGGTTCTGAATTGGTTCCAATTTTTTGTTATCGGTATACCGGTACGCACCGATACAGGACCCCACCTTTAACTATTGCTTTTTAATATATCCTCCTTGACTCCGCAGTTTTTTCAACTGTTTTTGGAAGGAATCGTTCATCATTACTCTCCACAAAAAAGTGTGTTATTTATAATTGCAGAGGCATTGATTGTTAAGCTATCATTTTGTTAAACTACTAACATCTACCTTGCTCTAATTTACCTCCCAGGTAGATTATGCATTTCTTCTAAAAATGCAAGCTAATCATCACCGTCGGCTTCCGCTTCTCAATTTCCCGTCATTAATAATAATAGGATAACTCTCAAAGCTGCCTTTCTACACAAGTTACAAAAGTGCATAAACCTTAGATGTAGAGTTAAACTAGAGGCCAAATAATGACCAAATAGTCTCGGATTGAAAGTCTTCGAAAGGCATTTATAAGGCACTTTACACTGTTCCTGCATTAAATAAGGCAACATTTTTGTCATTTAAAATATATATAACTTTGGACAGCAATCCATAAGTACGCGCGCTACATAAATATTAATAAATGAATTAAAAAGTGCAAATGTTACATCAATTAATTCCGCCTTAAATCACAGGAGTCACAGGAATTTCAATTAAATTAAATACGCTATTGAAAAATATTTTTGTTTTAAACCAGTTAATGAAAGGGATTCAAAAATGAACCAATAAAAAGAAAATAATTTTAAGCCATGCAACTTAAATTTTATATATAAGAATTTATGTACTCTAAAAAGGTGGATAAAATAAAAATGTAAAACTCGTCTGCGGCATTAATGTTTTTTATGCCTTGTTTTTATTTGTCAGTAAGGCTTTACGCTTTTGCAGCTCTAATGAAACCAATTGGCGGACAAATTTTAATTAGCAAGTTTTCGACAGCAACAACAAGAAAATAACAATGAAAGTCTGCTACATTTGTGGGCGCGTGTTTATACCCAAATTCGTATTTATTGACAGACAGCCGACAATTGTTTTAATTTCGCTACAGTCTACAAAGAGGGGGATTGAACACTTTAGGGGTAATAAAAAAACATTCGGCAAGTACAATTAAAAAGCCAATAAGGTGCGCAGCGCCTTAACGTACTTGAACTTGGCTAACTTTTTATGGCCTGGCCATATTTATGTCTAAGCATAAACCGGCCATTTCTCGGCCTGGCCAAAGTGTCAGCCGGCGGGTAAAATTATACATCATTTAATACCCTATAGCCATAAAAAATGGTTGAAAAGGGTATCCGTAAGATCAGAGCAAAGATTTTCGACTCTTTACAGAAAATTCATTGTTGATTATTATCATAAAAATCCTTCGGTTTGATCAAATAAAATAGATAGAGTAAGTAAATTTAAGATTTGGATTCTCCTATACTAAATATTGATAAACGATATGACAATGCTTAAATGTTTTCATCTCCATCATCAGATATCCATAAAAACGAATTACAATTAAAGTAATAGAACTATTTAGATAAACTTCAGAATCTATTCAGTATAGGCAATCCGCCAGTCGAGCACTCTTCAGCAGCGCATTATTGTTATTATTGAGCTCGCTGCTACAATTTTATGATATGCTTAAACAATTCTTTGCATTGGGATTACGATAGGACGCTGATTCCTGCATCCTTTGTAGCAATTGCTGATGCAAGTGGAAAATGTATAAGGCATAAAATAATCGTAGCTACAGGTTTGAGTATATGCGCTGTTTATCGATATGATAAAAACTTGAAAGGGTTTCCATTAAAGCTACAACTTGATGGCTTTAAGTGCTAGGCGCGTACTCATGGGATAGGCATCAAAGTGCTCAAGGATTCCGATTGGTTCGAGAATCTATTAGTGGACATTTTTATTGATGAACACAGAGGTCTGTGGACCCAATCAGATCAAGTCAATTAATCAATTCGTCTGCTAATTTGCTCAGACAATTGAATTTTCTGTTGCTTTTTGCTGAAGCATGTTAAAGGCGCAGCAGGATGGAAAAAAATTGAGTGGTAAATTCAAGTGTGTGGCTCCTGCAGCGCGTCCTGACAAATAAATGGCCATAATAAAATGATAATAGTATTGGCATCAATCGAATATTGATTTGATGGCAACAAGCAAAGGGAAGCTCTGAAGATACAACACAGTCGGAGAGTGGGACCAATAAAAGATAAATGCAATATAGTATATATTTTTTCCGTTAGGCAAAACCATGTTGAATCGTGCGCAAACTTAGCTGTTGGATTGGGTATGGGTTTGTGTTTTGGATGGGGATTGGGTGCGGGTGCGGGCCCCACATGCTGAAAGGGCACTTCATGGAGCACACACAAACGCAGCGCCAGCAATTTTCCAATTTAAGCAATTTGTGCCGGGCACCAGGCACAGCAACAGCAACAACAATAACAACAGGCAACAACGGAAAAAAAAATGGCACTACATCCGCCGGACCCAATAGCAATCGATGGACAGTTGGAGATGGCGTCGATAAGTTCGACATGAAACATGAAACTGACTGAAACAGGCTCTATAAATACCAGCAGAAGTAGTAGTAGAAGTCGTCCTAATCGTAGTCGTAGTCGTAGTAGTTAAGGTGGGGGCCAGTTAAATTCCAGCTGCCAAATCGTGAGTCCAGCCCCAGCCGCAACAGTGGAACTTTGTATGCGCTTACAGTGGGCCATCAAATTCGAATTACGGTTAGCCAACTGCTTATTAATAATTAAACACTCTAACGAGAGAGCCATGAGGCATCATAAAGAGACAATCGAAATAGCAAACTTAAGATAGAAGTGTGTTTTTTTTTTGCATAGTAAGAATTTGGAATGAACAAGAGACATTCACAAGTGAAATTCATAGTTGAATATAAGTTAATATAATATAATAATATAATGGAAAATCGAAAGAAAGGTTTTTGATATTCAATCAATCTGTTCGAAATGAACATAAGATCAATCAATTCGGAATGTCGGAATATATTGCAATAATTATATAAATACAGTGTTATCAATTAGACCATATTATTAACATTATTAATCAAAGTCAGTTAACACAATGTTCTTCGGATACTAATTAATGTCTTTTGTCCAATTATTGCCGTTTGTTGAGTGTCATTATAGACCAAGTCACAGACTTCACTCGAGCAGTGTAGGGTAGAGCAATCTTCGTTAGCAAATCAAATGGATGTTAGTCGCTCTGACAGCTTGTTTACATCAACATCTCGGGAAGTCAGCAATGCGGCAACGTGGGGCAGTTACAGTTTTGGGCTCCGATAGCACAGCAAACGATGCAAAATGAGCCTATGCGGGTGAATTCCGCAACCGATAAGCACCCCACTCCCTCCCCCACACACCATACCCCATCCCACGCTCCCTCAGGGTTTGAGCCGTTTCGTTTTGGCCCCAAACGCAAAGTAGTTAGCAGCCAAATGGCTACAGCGCTTTTTGCTTACTTGGCTGGCCGCTTACATAAAGTAGGTGCCGTGCCCTCCCCACAAACCGACATTTAGGACATTAAGTCAAATGCAAAATGGGACCATAGATTAACCATAGGAAGAGCATTCAGCATCAGTATCAGCATCAGCATCAGCATGCAGCACACGTGTTGAGGCTGCCAAATGCCCCACATGTGTATCGTACTTGTAGATTCACAACTCAATTAAATATTTAGGGCTGGAAACCCTTTTTAAATAATTCAATACTCAAATCCGCACATTTCCTATTACAAATAATTCTCAATAATTTACTTTACGTGATCCAAACACAAAAAATCCGCGCGAATTTAGAGCAGCTCTCGACAAAGTAAACCGTGGCGACATTCTTATTTTTATTTGCAAATTGCGAAATTCGAAAATTTCGAGAACCTTTCAAATAGTCAACGGGCAAGCAGCTAGCTTGGACATTGACTGAAGATATTAGAAAAACCAAATGAAATTAATCATACTAATTAAAGTGATTTAAATTTTAAATATTTGTTTGTATTATTGAAAAGTGTAATCAAACTATAAATATATCTGTAATTGAAAAAAAATAATAGATAATAATATAAGTTAACTAACGATATATTTATTAGGTGTAACAAAAATTAAAATAATATTTTAAAACAATTTAAATAATACTTAAAAACATATCGAATAAATGAGTTACTTAGGATTAAACCGGATTGCTAAAAGCTTTGCAAATAATTTAAAGAATTTCAGAAAATATACCCCAACTTAAGTTTAAGTACCCGTCTTTAAGAAAGCTTTAAATTTTAGAGCTTAATCAAATCAAGCATGGACTGAATCGTATTGGTTTCGAGCCCTTTGGCTCCAAGGCGTACAACATAATCTGTAATAAAGTCGAAAACAAAGTAATAACAAGACACAATAAAAGGCAAAACTCCGTATACAATACATACATAGTACTAGTATCCAGAGTGCCGACTTTTTGGGGCTCTCAAAATAGGATGCGGATGCTCGCGATGTGGCGCCTTCTGATTTTGCTTTCTTTATTTTTCGTGCTGGTTTCCCTGTTGGTTTTTAGTTCTGATGGTGATGCCCAAAAGCCAATAACGTCGCGTTTTCCGCTGCTGCCGCTAATGGTGACAGCCACTGACATGGCCACCCCTCACACGCACACACGCACACCACACGCACACACTCAAGCACACACACGTGCAAACCTATATGTCGCCTGGGGGCCTATGGATAATGGGTTCGTTGTGTTGTGAGAGAGTCCGGTATGCTACGGCACGGTACGAAACGCAACCGGCCGCGGTTCAGTGTCGAGGTAGTCGCGTCTGCCGTTCCATGAAAAGCCAAAAGCAAATTTGGCACAGTGTCACACGTTATTGGTTTTATGTCGTTTCTAGTGTATCGATTTAAATGCCAGTTCGGCAACCCGCTGCGAGCCCTCTGGCGATTCATTGTGGTTTGTTTGGGTTTCGTTCTTGTTGTTGTTCTTGTTTTCGATCTTTGTTTTTTCTGTGTTTTTTGTTTTTCTGTCCTGTATTGCGCCTGCAACTCGTTGTAGTTGTCAGCGGCAGCAGCCATGTCCTTGTTGTTGCTGGCGCTGTTGCTGTTGCTTTTCTGCTGCTGGCAGGAAATTGTTGTATGCAAACATTAAATTTTTAATATGACTTTTTTCTTGTTATTTTGCCGGTTGTTGTTTGTGGCGACCATTTGAACAATTTGCTTTATAGAAACAATGCTAAGGCCCCAGCTTAACAAATGCCAACAGCAAATGCTGAAAAGCTGTCATGGATTAAGCAAAATTTTGATTTTGTTTACCCTGCAATTGTCACATTGCTCACTTGTTCTACTTATTTCGTATCCTGTTTGATACGACTGTGAGCAGTCAATTAAAATATAATCGAACAAATAAAACAGTTTCAGGGCACTTTCTGTCGTATAAATTAATTTGTTTCAAACTAATAAAAACAAAATAATACATTTATTGGTAATAAATTGTTTATTTTAAAGCGAAGCTTTTTTTCCAGCTATGAAAATAAATTTAAGGCAAAAGTTTCAAGGTTTGAAGGTAATGAAAATTTAATATTTAATAAAAGGTAAAGATAAATGAAATAAAAGGCTAAAATACAAACAAGAAAGAAAGAATACCTAACGCGCTTCCTTGCAGTTGTTTAATATAAAGAAACACTTTTGCTTATACAAAAAGAGAATGACAATGCTACCTTTAATATCAATTTTCTTATTTAATTCAATGTTTCAGACCGATTGATTCTATGACAGCTAAAAGATATAGTCGTCCGATTTTGACCAAATTCAACCAATCTATATAAAAAACTTGCAATTATTAAATTTGGTAAAGATAGTTTGAGAAACAAAAAGTTACTCAACCAACGACTCATTTTAAAAATTTTTAAAAAAATTGGCTTGTACTGCCCAAACAACGAAAAGTTCCTTATAAATGACCTCCCTAGACTTCAAACTGCCACAACTTTGTCAAATCTAAACCGATTGTTAATCCCAAGGCCATTTTGATCATTATTTGGCATCTAGTTTTATTCTACAACTCAAGTTTATGAATTTTTAAAAAAAAAAAATTTTCGATTTTTTTGTCGAAAAAAGCATAAGGGGGGACCCTTACAAATTTTGATTTTTCAAAAAATAGAATCTTGAAATTTTACGTTTAATTGATTGTGGGTGTCTCAATTAGTATAAAAAACTATAAGAAAAGTGATTTTGTGGTGTTTCATTTTTCTGTCAAAAATCACGTCAAAAGTGACAAAAAAATTGTCTTGTAAGGTGCCCAAACTATGAAAAGTTCCTTATAAATGACCTTCCCAAACTTCAAACTGCCACAACTTTGTCAAATCTGAACCGATTGTTAATCCCAAGGCCATTTTGATCATTATTTGGCATCTAGTTTTATTCTACATCTCAAGTTTATGAATTTTTGAAAAAATAAAATTTTCGATTTTTTTGTCGAAAAAAGCATAAGGGGGGACCCTTACAAATTTTGATTTTTCAAAAAATAGAATCTTGAAATTTTACGTTTAATTGATTGTGGGTGTCTCAATTAGTATAAAAAACTATAAGAAAAGTGATTTTGTGGTGTTTCATTTTTCTGTCAAAAATCACGTCAAAAGTGACAAAAAAATTGTCTTGTAAGGTGCCCAAACTATGAAAAGTTCCTTATAAATGACCTTCCCAAACTTCAAACTGCCACAACTTTGTCAAATCTGAACCGATTGTTAATCCCAAGGCCATTTTGATCATTATTTGGCATCTAGTTTTATTCTACATCTCAATTTTATGAATTTTTGAAAAAATAAAATTTTCGATTTTTTTGTCGAAAAAAACATAAGGGGGGACCCTTACAAATTTTGATTTTTCAAAAAATAGAATCTTGAAATTTTACGTTTAATTGATTGTGGGTGTCTCAATTAGTATAAAAAACTATACGAAAAATGATTTTGTGGTGTTTAATTTTTCTGTCAAAAATCAGAAAGGCTACCTTCGGCACTCCGAATGCTATGAATGAAATGAATTTTCTTATTTATATCAATATTTCAGACCGATTGTTCCTAGGGCAGCTATAAGATATAGTGGTCCGATTTTGATGCAATTTTGTAAGCATGCTTAAATAATGCTTAAACCTATAGATATAAAGTTTTGTCAAGTAAGTTAAATAAAAAAATTTCGACCGATCGTTCCTAAGGTAGCTACATACATATTATGTGCATGCAGCTAAAATAAGCATCTGCACCAAGTTTTATCAAGCTAGTTTCAAAATTGAGAGACTAATTTGCGTAGAAAGAGACAGACAGACGGACAGACGAACAAAGGTATATCGACTCCTCGTCTTGTCGTCCTGGTCAAGAATATATATATATACTTTATGGGGTCGGAAATGTTTCCTAAATACTTGTGATAGAGAAACTACGCAGCTTAAGATCCAAGTCTAATTTAAAAATCTTACCCAAATCTAATTAAAGCTCCACATCAAAATAGCTTCAAACAGCACACTTACTAACTCGAAACACAGCGCAAAAAACAATTAAAAGCAGCTGCCAAAGAATTAAACAATTTCCATGCAGCGACTGAAAATTAGATGATTATTCAAATTCGATTGTTACAGTTGCGCTGGCGGGGCGGAAGGATAACGGATAGGATAAAGGATAAAGGATATGACTGTGCCGCGGGGGTGGCGGGCAATAATAAATTGCAGCGTCGAATGCGCGACAAACTTCACGTTGTTGTCTGCAGTTGCTGACCGAAAAGTTTGGGAGCCAGTTCCAGTTCTAATTAGCGCTCTCAAGATATTCAACACTCTGCGTAATTAAATGGAATTTTAAACGTAGCAGCCAGTTCGGCAGCAGCGCCTTTTAATTACGACGACCGAAGCTGCTGCTGCTGCTGGCCAAGATAGTGGGGAAATATGCAGTTGTTTCTAACTTCATTGCGACAACTAAAGCAACAACAACAACAACGACAACGACAGGAACGACAACTTAAATGACGGCCAACTTTTTGGTAAACGGCAAAACTTGGCTGGCACAAATTAATCATAACTTTGGAGGCTGCCGCTGCTGTTGCATTCAGCTGCTGGCGAATTGCAAATGCAATATGAGTACAACAAGCCGCTTCTCCTACTCCTACCCCTACCCCTACCCCTACCCCTACCCCTACCCCTACCCCTACCCCTACCCCTACCCCTACCCCTACCCCATCCCCATTCCCATTCCCATCCCCAACCTCATCACTCTCCTGCCTCGTCACGTCTCGCACAGAATGTTGCTGCTTACGGCCATTAAAAGTGTGTTAGGTTCTTGTATGGCACCTTCGAGGTTCAGATATATAGCACGTCTGCATTTGCATATACTTCCAATGAGGTCGTCTTCGTCCTCCTCCCCCGACTCCTCCCGCTGCTCGACCCCGTTGTCGACGATTCGGCGTCAGTCTGTCTAATAAATTTCAGCAGTGCTTCAACATTTATCAAACTAGCGAAACTTTTGCAGTTGCAGCTGCAGCTGCGCAGTGTTTCCATAAACAATTCGTCGACAATTTCCTTAGCTTGCCAAGAACTTTTGTTAGACAAAAAACTTAGCTACACTTGCATACACCCCAGAGCGTCGTTTTCCTTAGTTTTTTGTGCATAAGCCGATTCCAACGAAAGTTACCAGAAAATGATGCACATATTCTGTATAAAATCCGAAGACCCCAAGGCAACTTATCGAGTTATAACGAGTGTGTTGATTAATTAATATTTCTCGAAATTATGGTTAGTTAAATAAATTGAATCAAATTATATTTCCATCTGTTTAAATGTCGGTTTCAATCAACTGCCAACTGAATTTAAATTCAAATGGAGCACTGCTTACAAACTGCTTGCTCTTACTGTTAAAACAAGGTTAACTGCTTGTCAGACTGCTGCCACACATCCTCATCTAAAGCAGTTAACGCTGTGTGGTAATGCAGTTTACTTAAACTTTATATTCAAAATGATTCATTCCGTTAAATATTTTCTGCTAATCGCCATATAGTTTATTCCAAGCAGTGCGCTTTAGCAGTGTACTGCTTATCGACTTCAGCGAGTCTGTTTATTCTGCTTTTTTTTTGAGATTGAGATTTTTTTTTAAAAAATTATGTAAATCGTTAAAACCGTTTTAAAATTTTTTTTTTTTCGAATTTCTGTATTTAAAAGATATTTTTTTAATCTAATTTTTTATTTTCACAATTTTTTACCTCGTTTGCTGCTGTTTTTTTTTCTGTTGTTGCTTAAAACGATTCTGAACTATAAATATATGTATATATATAAATATATATATATATATATATATTGTATTGTATTGCTTACCCATCATATATGGCATATTTAGAGATATTGAAATGTTAGGTTTATCTTTATCAATCATATCAAAAACGACTTTAATTTAATGTAAGATTTTTAATTTGTCTTCTTTCGTGTCAATTGCAGGAAATGCAAATTGCAACAAAAGCATTGTAAATAAATACAGAATTTAAATAAATAATATAAATAGCTAAGTTCTAGTTTCAAGTAAGCACATAAATTAATTTAATTTAATTTACTTTAAGTTGTCCAGTCATAAGCACTAAAAAGCAAGTAATTCGTAGCACTTCATCTCGCCCCCTCCTAGACCTCATTGCACTCCAGATAGAGCTGGCGGCAATCGAAGCCGGAACGCCCCCGGCGCCCAGCATCGTACAGATGCTCAAAGCTGCTGTCGCTGCTGCGTCCCAGCATATAGCTAGTGGCATAGCTGCAGAGATAATCAAACAATGTGAATATGACATTGGGATAGTGGATAATACTACTTACGATCCCAGCTGGCAGAAGATGCTGCTGCCGCCAATCTCACGCACACAGTCCGTATTGGCATCACACATGTAGCGCTGCATGCACTTGTCCTCCGAGTTGCGATAGGTGCGCACGTAGCCCTTGAGGAGCGCAATGCCGGCGACAGCCGCATCGCTCACAGAGTCACGTTTGCCCAGGGAGCGAGCGGTGAGGGAGCGATGGGAGAATGAGGTCTTCAGTGCGTCCAGCAGATTCATCACGATCTGTATGAACTGTGGAATGGAAGCGTCGAGAGTTGTTCGTTGGTACAGTGATGGCAACGTGTGTGTGTGCGTGTGTGTATGTGTGTGTGTGTGTGTGTGTGAGGTAGCATTAGTCAATTAGTGTTGTGCCAATAACTATGTATATTAACTATATAATCTAAGCAATAATAGCAATGCATGTCTGAGTTTATTTAGTTTCATATGTATGTGTCACTGTGTGTGTATGTAGTGGTGTGTGTAAGTGTGGTGTATGTATGTACTTGAAACTAATTTACATTGACAACACTATGCAACAAAAATCGAACGCCTGATATCAAAATACTATTCTATTGTTAATTTGCAGTTGAGTTTTTAGTTGCGCTTAATATATTAAGTAATTTCGTATTAATTTATCCTTGCCAATAATTAAGTGAAGGCCAAATCTCTATGTCTCGTGGAAAATTGTAAGCAAATAAATATTATGTATGTCATATCATGTTCGTTAGTTAAATATGAAATAAAATATATATATAAGCAAATAGGGTAATTAATCTAACAATATTTGATTGCTTCTTTGACTTTGAAAAATGTACAAAAAAAAAAGGGATACATAAATCTGGACAGCAAAATGTTGTTGCATAGTGAATTTGGTGTGCGTTTGGTGTGTAAGCAATAATGGTTTTACCTCGCCAGCTTGCTTGGCCATCGAGTTGACTTGATCTGGATCTCTGGTGCCCAACACGGACGACAGCACAGCCGCCAAGATGCCCTGTGCGAATTGTTTTTAGGTAGAGGAATAGCAGGAAATAAATACATAATACAGAACAAACAAATATAAACAAAAGTCAGAAGGGCCAACACCAGATGAGTTTAAAGATATATAAGTACAAATCACACAGCAATTAACAATTACTGAAAGCGGCCAAAACACACAACTCCTCAAATTAAATGGTAAATTGTAATTGGTAGCAATAAAACGGATTAAAAACCAGGTGCTCAAGGGACAATTACCTGCATCGGAGAGCCGCCATTGTCGACCTTGTCGATACCATCGCTGGGCGCACCGCCGCCCAATAGTGTGTTAATTATGCGCAGGCCTGCAAGGAGAAAGCAATTAAAATATTGTGGTATATACACTCGGAAAAATTTGAGAGAAACTACATCAGGCAAGGAAACTAATAAAAGATAACTTTGATTGACATATTTATTTCTCATTTAATTTACTCAAGTTCTTATATCATCATATCATTTGAAAAGAAAAAAGCTAGCTCAACTTTAGTCAAGAGTTTAGGTTATTAAACTAAGAGCCAGATCTACTTACAGTTATTTCAAGAATTTTGTACTTGATTGAAGAATTGAATGATTTATAGTTATTATGTTCAAGAGCGAAGAAAACGGCTTGAATTCTATTCCGGTTGTAAGTCCTCAAGTCCCTCTTTAAGTATTTTGAACTTACCCATAGATATGACATTAGCCCAGGGGCTGCCGCCCAGTCCAATCGCGCCGTCGCCATCGTCTGACTTGGTGGGCGCATTGGCAGCATTGTTGAAGAACATTGTCATCACAGTGGATAGCATGTTTGACCAGGTGAAGCCGCCGGGTCCGCCCACGCTCTCCTGTATCTGATTGCCCTCAATATCATCCTCAATGTCATCGAGTGCCACTTTCTTGGAGGCATTCGGCTTCACAGCAAACTTGCGTCCGTTGCTCTCGCCGCGATAAATTGGGGACTGCGACTGCGCCTGTGACTGCGACTGGGATTGCGATTGGGATTGGGTCAGCTGTTGCTGGCGCTGGTAGACCTGCTGCTGGGGAAAGGCGTAGGTGAGCAGCAGGCAGTTGGTGGCCACAATAGAGAGCAGCAGGTAGGCGTGCAGTTTGCGTTGATTCAACATGGCGCTGTCTGCAAAACAAATCAAAACAAAAGGTAAGCAAAGCTAAGTTTGTGTCTTCAGTCTTTCGTTTCGCGCATTTCAAATTGCCAGACCCCAATTGCAGAGCCCCTAAAAAAGGCCACATAACACTTTCACATTACCAAAGCGTAGACCAGTTAAGTTGCTTGAACCTGCGCACGAATCGGGCATTCAAATGAGCCCAAAACTATAACTTAAGCAAGAGCAACAATGACAACAACCACTGTAACAGTAAAGTGCCCACTGTGCACGTGCAATTGTCTGAAATAGCTGGCCCCAATTCATGCGATAAGTTCATGCGTGTGCCCATTCCAAGAGACCTTTTTGAAATGACATAATATAAGTATAAATTTAAATGACTTTTAAATTTAAATTTAAGTTTCTTGTCAAAAATATACCAGCGATAAATCAACTTTAAATTCTGTACACTTTTAAGGAATAAGAAATTGAAAAGCAAAAACGTTTGAGATATAATTATATTATAAATTCACACGCTTCATTTTTGAAAGAACTCTTTAGTGGCCATAGAAACCCACAATTGAAAAACCAAACTTATTAAATTTACTTTAGTAAGTTTTAAGCGCATGATTCTCGAATAGTACGAATACAAATAGAATCCATTAACTTTACAATCACATAAATGAAGTAAATTCACACGTCAAATGTTAAATTCAATGGTAGAAAATATGAAAGTTGCTGCGCGTAATTAAGAAAAGTCCGAACCACTTCCGAAATACAATGGAGAAACAAGTCTAACTGCACACAATTAAAGTGACAGCAGAGACTCTCCCGAGTCTGTCGGTCAAACTGAACCTGTTCGCAGGGGCCATATTAGAGGTAGAGAGCGACAAGAAAGCGGCTAAGCAACGAAATTGGTCAAGACTAGGAAGCCTCAACGAGACAACACCCAAGCGATGGCTTCATTAAAACCAAGAAGCAGATAAACTAGCCACTAAGTGTACTAAGATACTGTATGCAGTACTTGGCCGAAAGAAAGCCGGCTCAAAGTGAGGCCAGTGAGGTGGCAATAGCAATTAGAGCCATGCAGAAAGAAAGACTTCCTGAAACTGGAGTTAACACATATGTATGTAAATACACACATATGTATTTGCATCGATATTCAAATGGGGAAATTAGCGGTTAGCTTTGAGTTCTGCAAGTGGAAGAATAGAGAAACAGTTCTAATACGGAATCTTTAATCTGCAATTATTTCTGCTGTTGTTTTTTTATGTTCTGGATTTTCTTTCTTCTTTGTAGCAAGTATAACCAGTTCAGCTGTAGCGGTTCTTACTTGAAGATGTCATGCAACATATAACCGTTAAAAAATAATAATGAAAAAGCAGCAGCAAATAGGTGGCTAGATAAAAGGAAGGAAAGAGCAGGCGGCGCTTAAGAATGCCTGCCAACAGATGACCATGGGGCATGAGGCAGGAGGCATGAGGCATGTGGCATGCGAGTGCATTGATTTCCATTTAATTGTCCAGCAACCTGTTGCCACCGGTTGATAGCGGTTCGGAAAACAGGCCAAACAGAATGGGTCAACTTCTCCTGCTGCTGCCCCTTCTAACTGCCATGGAAATGTAAATTGATTTACACACACACACACACACACACAGATCGCATTGTCATTGGGTCATTAATCATAATTTGATCGATCTTGCGACACAGTTCGACTGAATGTGGATCGCTTTTCAAATTATTGTGCCTATGTAAATTTAGAAAGCTGTTAGGAACGTGCATCAACACTTTGTGCCATGGGAACGTGTCTTTTATCTCTCTCACTCTTCTCTCCCCCTTGCAGCTCTGATTCCGTGATGATGAGACGTGAGTGAGCCATAAATCTTGCAACGGCTTTAATGTGCGAATTAGCCACGAAATCGAACTCATATAAATTAAGATGAAATATGCGATATGAAACTAGATAAGAGTTGCATTTTGAGACACAGAAAATAAACATTTAAATAAATTATATAAAATATATAAAAAATTACAAAACTGAAAATATTATAACAATTAAAATTGATTTTATATACTTAGAACTTATTGTTTCTGTGTATAACTCTTTACATTAAATAATGAATTAAACGAGAAAAACAATTTTCAAGTACTTTAAAAGGCAACCTAAATATCACAAGTAATAAAAGAGGAACATGAGATATTTTTAATAATATGATATAAATAATATGCAAATTTATTTACTCAGCATTTACTTCTCTTACAGACACGCTGTACAACATGATTTAACATTCTTATACCATTAACCCACCGGTAACTTTATTAATCAGCGTTTTCTATGCTTCAGTGCCTTAGCATGCAAAATGAATTGATATATGATTGGGATAGTAGGTTACTACATACATACATACATATACATATAGTATTTAGTCAGTTTTGAGCTTAGCACGCAACTTTTACTTTCACGGCCGACAGCGGAATGGCATTAAATGTGGCAATTAAAATCTGATTTGTATTTAAAGAAACAAACATAACTGTAACCAATAATAATAAAATAATTCACACATATGTGGAGTCGACTAACCGCAATTAAAGTTAGTTTTTTCTTTCTTTTTTTAAATACAATTACGAATCATCTTGGACAGAAATTAGAAAGTGTAGAAAAACCGCTGGAAACGAAACACGCGCCAAATGGCAAAATGCGTGCAGCGCTGCTACGAGGGGTGTAACTAGACAGGGGCAGGGTGTGGTGATAATGTGGCTAGTGGTTCTTTAGTCCGTATATTTATTTAACTATTTTTCTTTCCATTTCACATTTTTACCCCGTTTTTGTTGTTGTTGTCGACATACGTTTCGTTTTCAATGCGGTCGCCCCACTGAGTCTGACCAAAGTCAAAAAGATGAGAAAGTCTCTTCGTGATTTGCGGTTCGACTGCGGCTCTTCTACCTTTGCTTTGCATACACACATACACACATACATACATACATATACATAAACCTGTGGGCTTGGGATGGGCACTGAGAGTGAATCATTCTGTGAGAGCTAGATTATATTTAAGCTTGTTGTTGTTGTTGCTCATTTTCGGTTAAGAGTAATGGCAACAAAAACAGCAACAACAACAACAACAACAACAGCAACAAGAGCTCAGCAAAGTCATCGACTGGTTTGTAGCAAAGGAGAAACTCGAATATGTATGTGTGTGTGTGTTGGTGTTTGTATACTCGCGTGATTTTTGTGGCGTTTCACTTTCTTTTTGGCCAAGAATTCAAGTACCTTGAGGTTTATTGACCAGGCCAGCCGGCGTTGGCCAAACTAAAAGCTTAAGGCTAAAAACCAAAAGTAAGCCAACTTAAGGCGCAGTCCTCCATAATTTGCATTGATATATGATAGACTCACTTTAGACTGTGTGGTGAACTTTCCAGCAGGTTCGTGTCTTAAGTCTTTCGTTTCGCTCAATGGTCAGCCACCTCAACGTGCACCGCATAACTGCGTTAACTGCGCCGCATTTAAATGCGACTGGGAAAATGCGACGTTTGATTTTTGATTTCTGATTTCTGATTGTTGATTGGGCATTTCGTATTTGGTATTTGGTAACAGGTGCCAACGGGTTTCTGCTTAGCGTGACAAACGCATCGAAGGCAAAATGATGCAATAAAGCTCGCACGATGAGCATAATCGAAAATCCATTCAATTTGCATAAGCATCTATCAGCATTGCGGCTTTTTATTTATTATACATGTATGCAGATTGAGGTTTGGTTTGGCGTTTGACAAGATCAAAGGAAAGTTGCATGTGTCATGCAACAGATGCAACAGTTGCAGCAGTTGCAACAGCTTTAAGTTGCCAACATTAGTTTTACTTTTACCTGACCCCAATGGGCAAATAATGTATAAGCGCCACGAAAGCAGAACAAATTGCAATTGTCATACTGTTATTATTCGTATTTGTATTTAGTTTGCAGCTGCAGATGATTGCCAAATTGCCACTGTCACGATTTGCCTGACAGTTGCCAGAGTCAACGGTGTGAAAATTATGGCCTTGTTTTAATTTCATTCGCAAAAATGTATTTTTAATCAAATATATATATTTTAATAGAGAATATATTTAAGTCACGAAATAAATATGGTATATAAGTAAATATACTAAACATTTTTTGTTAACAGTATATAAGAAAAAAGAGCTAATAGTAGTTTATAATATCATAAACTTAATCCATTCCTTTCAGAAAACGTTCACAATTTATTATAAAGCATTAAATTGATAATGTCCCTAGTTCAATAAAATTCTTATAAATTTTAAATTTTAATTTTTATATAAATTCACTTTTAAATATTTTTCAATTTGTATTTTTTAAGCACGCCATCTATGTAACATAAATTTATTATCCTCACTTGGACTCTTTAACTATTGTTATATATTTTTTTATATTTCTTAATAATTGTATTAGTTTTTTTTATTGGCAACAACACTTGCTGCAGCACAAAACTAACAATTTAGCGGTAACGTTAAATTGATTGAACACGTTTAAGCAGCTTGGAGAAAACTTTCACCTCCAAGTGGCCAACAACAGCAACAATAACAACAACAATAGCAACAACGGCTCCATGACAAGCCATGTTGACAAAGTAGAAGCCGCAAAAATGCCATAGAAACCAACAACAACAGCAACAGCAACAACAACAATAACAACAACAAAGCCGTAAACAAATGTCTTGCATGAATGAAAGTTACAAAAAGACTTGCTTTAAGGTGGAATAAGGGGAACAGAAGGGGAGCAAAACTATATTCAAGTTAAAGTCATGGAATCTGTTAGACAAATTGAGCAAAGCAATGCGGTTTGAAAATGGGTTAAGGAATACGATAGAAATATATCTATATATATATATATATATATATAGAGAGAGATAGAAAGAGAGGGGGAGAGGGAGGTAGCATAGCAGTTAACTAAAGTAAACAAAGAGCAAAACGTTTTTGCCTTTTTGTGGGCAATTAATAATGAATAAAGCAAACATTGAATTCAGCATAGAAATTCAAGTCAAAGCACAGCCCCAAGCAAGGCGTTAATTGGCATGCAAAGACTGATACAAGAACCTCTCCAAATATATATGTATATATAAATATATACGTATCTTGAATCAAGGCCACTAACTGTGTGTGAGAGGTTCGAAATTCTTTTGGGCACGTAACTGCCACGAATTTGGGTCAGTGGGTGGCCCAAAAGTTGCAGCCAGTTTGCAGCTGGCCGAATGCAACTTGAGGCTTGGCTCACTGTACATTTCCATATGGCAGTAGTCAATGCGTGCCCCTCGATGACGACCAGGTTCTCTATGCTCAAACATTAAAGTGTCTGTCTGTCCGCCAGTCGGTCTTTCTGTCCGTTCTTAAGTTTTTAAGTCGCGCCGTTGCCTGCGTTTTGTTTGCCTTGGCTTTTTTCATGCAAAGTTGTTAGCTTGTTTAACAGAGAATTTCTTGGTGGCCGTTGCCAGAATTTATGCATCAAGTTCTGTTATTTCTCGGCCTGACCCAAATATGTTGTGCTATGTGGCTGTTATATCTCTCAGTTAAATAGATCTATAAACAATCACTTCAATTCTGTGTTCCGCAAACAACTTTCGAATTTCAAAAGGATTATTTGCACATGGCTTCAATCAATTATTTTGGCCATCAATTGCACAATACCAAATACAAAATACCAAATACCAAATGCTAAATTCTATTTATTTGACCCAATCGACCCACATGCAATTAAACATTTTGCAACTGCTTATTCAATGTCAATTGATTTTATGATTTACATTTGAGCTTTGAATTGTAAATCAAGCCGAAATGAAAATGAGAAATTATTAGCTAAATTATTTAGACAGCATACAACAAAGATTGAATTCAACTTGAGTCGTTTTCCCTTCTGCACTGAATTGGCGAATTCTGCGATTTCATTATGTGACAAGCTCGCATTTCGAAATTGCATGCGATAAAATTAATTTAAAGGTTTCTAATTATAAGATTGAAATTCATAGTCATATGTGAGAAGTGCCATTACTTGACTTAAATGGAAGTTTACTTAAAAGCTAAATGTCTTTAAATTTTCTAAACATAAATGCACAGTCTATTCATTTTTTTGCCATGTATATAGCAAAATCAGATGAGTTAATTTTTAAGCACTAAGTAACTTATTTAGAAACATCTAGAGAAAAGACAACATTTTGCTATAAATTATATAAATAATATTTAGAGAGAAATTTTGGAACTAACTCTTTCTGACTATGAGCCTGACTTGCACTTTGGCTTTTTGTGTGTGCTTTAGTTTTAATTAATTAATATACATGCACAGGTATATTCATATATATATTTTTAATAAGTCAGCAATCATTAAAAATGCACTATTTAATTGAAATTTGTATAGACCCATATATTTTAAATGTAATGATGCCTACCTTTAGTTTTAGTCCGGCAGTTGCTAAGGCCTTAATTTTCCAAATTGAATATAGTTTGCAGTTTTGCAATGGTTTGCAAGAGATTCACAAAAATCACGCAGCTTCTTTCACTCGCTCGAATTTTCGTTGCATCAAATTTGAATTTGGCACGCGATTGTCGAAAATGCACAATTCACCTGTTGCACCGTAATTAATGGCCAATAATAAATAGCTCTTTCTCTTTAATTCGTTGATGGTTCGAGATTCGTCGCAATTTCACTTCGCGTGTGCTTGTTGTTGCTGCTGCGGCTGCTGTCGACGTCTGAAGCGACGATCGCCTTGAACTTGCCTTTATATAGCCTGACCCATTTTTCGGCTCAAAGAAATGCAGAAAGCCGACTGCGACGCCGACAGCGGCTGCGCAACGTTGAGTTCGGTTCGATGCGGAACATGTCTGAAGCGCTCGATGCGAACTTGACGAAGACGTTGCGCCTGCGCAGCTGCGACGCCAGCGTTGCGTTCGACGCAAATGTAATTAACTGTTTGCTTTTGATTCTACTTCGGCCATACTGGTACCCTTTGTTGTTGCACAGATGGAATTCATGCGTGATTTACCGTTGCGTCTACCTGCTCATCTTTGCCAAGGTTTCATTTTCATTTGCATGTTGTTCGTATACTTTGAATTACTGTCTAAATGAGTGCGAACGGCAACTCCCGAGTTTCGTTGTTCAGCTTAACGACTGCGACAAATTACTCATCCACCTTTTGTTGTCAGCAACCTTGACTAGGATAACTTTGCCAATGTTGCACAGATCTGCGATGACTGATTGGGGTCACAATTGAGTCATGGGTAAAACACATTTGCTTCCTACAACAAAAGATACAAATGTGGCATGATTGAGACTTTATTAAAATAAAAATTAAAAGAGACCAAAATAGAATTATCTTCCAATTCTGGAAACTAACGAAGCAAAACTAACAAAAGTCAATATAAATAATATATATAATTTATTAAGTCATTGTGTTTACCTTTTAAAACAAATTGAGCCCAAAATGTAATTATCGAAATAACTAAAGTTTGAAGTGAAGAATTGTCCAATTTGTCACATTGTATCGGAAGTGCGTCCTTTAAGTCCATCCCTACTAGTATACTACTTTCCATTAGCATAAGCTCCTTGTGTAAGGATGCCCCATAGGTTTTCTATCGGATTTAGGTCCGGACTGCTAGTCGGCCATTTTAAAACAGAGATATTGCAAGCAGTAAAAAATCGTTCGTGTGCTTTGCGGTGTGGATGAGCATTATCCTGCTGTGGCGCTAAATATACTGGCGCCTAAATATACAAAAAATGTATACATCCTTGCTGTACTTTTTGAAGTTTAGGTGACCATCGAATTAGTACAATTTGTTCTAAAATATATATATATATTAGAATGACGGTATTGAAAACAGGCATATAGCGAAAACTAGTTACCCAAGGAAGTTCTGTACGAGTTCTTAGTTATGTTTAGATATTTAAAAATATTTCCAATTATAACTGTGAATTTACTTTTGATAATAATAATATAAATGATTTATAAGCATTTGATTTTTAATAGGTAACGAACAAACAACCTAGAAATTGAATAACAAACAAAATTGTACAACTAATAAAACATAAAATCAGAAAAAATTCAATGAATGCAAAAAGCAATTCATGCTCCTCAACTGACAACTGAACGATGTGCGAAAACATTTTAAAGGATTTTGCGAGCAAAACGAAGAATTTGGCCAATGATGAATTAAAACAAAAGATACGCAACGAGCTAATGCATATGTGTGTGTGTGTGTGTAAGTGTGTGTAAATGTGTGTAAGGTGGGCATATTTACCCAGGGAGTCGGTTCTTGCATACAAATTTTCCCATCCGCAGCATGTGGCAGAAGCAGCAGCAGCAGCAGCAGCAGCAGCATCAGCGAGCACCGCTTCCCTCCACTCCTCTCTTGTTATATTTTCTTGGTCTTCTTTTTATTTAGCTATTTCTGCTTCTTCCTCGGCCAGCTGCACACGTGCAAAAAAGTTAAGCCGTTCGAGCAAAAGTTTGCCAAACAGTCAGCCCGACGGTCGGTCGGTCGGTCGGACGGTCGGTCGGTCGGACGGACAGGGTATTAGAACCCTTTCGAAATCAAATCGGAAAGTGGAGGAGCGAAGGAGAGAAGAAAAACCAGCTCAGACGCTCGGTCGCCAGCTGCATTTGTGTGTGTTTACATTTAGTTGTATTCGATTTGCATAGCAGATTTGAGCAAGCGACGGGAATCGAGTTGGGTGAGTGGGTGGGTGGGTGGGTCGTGTGGAGTGAGATTGCCAGGGTTTGGGGTCACACCCAAATCAATGCCAACTCTGCGGGCAATCAGCATACAAGCTGCAATCCAGCGTAAAGCCCACGGCATCCACTGGCACTACTGGCACCACAGCACCACCACCACAGTCGAAGTTTAAACGCCTTCCATGTTGGTTATTAAGTGGTCTTAAAGCCGATTGGCCAAGTGTTTCTCTCTCTCTATGTGTATATGTGTGTGTGTGTGTGTGTGTGTGTGTGTCTCGTTCTGTCAGTGGCTATGCTTATTGAATAAGTGTGGTCGGATTTATGCAAATCCCAACTACAGCACCTGCCCAGCTGCCCAGCTGCCATGTCAGGTCAGCTGGAGCCAGCAGCTCTCGTATATTTGCACTCGAGCGGACCAAAGTTGAGCATTTGGTATGCGCCTAATCCGGCCATAATTGTTCAACATTTGTTATCTACTGTGACTGGTACAGTGGCTCTGGCTATAATCGTGACTCTTACTGCAATATCATGGATATGCCCATAGTTTTGTTGCTGTTTATTTATCTTTTGCTTCTATATACATTTGCAGTGCACATTAGCGTAATTATTTGTGTGTGTGTGTGTGTGTGTGTGTGTGTGTGTGTGTGTGTGTGTGTGTGTGTGTGTGTGTGTGTGTGTGTGTGTGTGTGTGTGTGTGTGTGTGTGTGTGTGTGTGTGTGTGTGTGTGTGTGTGTGTGTGTGTCTGGCAGCAACTATCTAAACATGGCACACAAATTAGTAGCTTATCATTTGGCGTGGGCTATTGACTTTGGCATCCATTGCTAGAATTATGGTCGACAATATTTCAATTGGTTGGCCTAAATGATGAATTATGGTTTAATTAGCCAAATTAAGTACTTATCTCAAATATTCCACATATTACGTGTTTTTATTTACCCTGTTGTCATTTTCCAAAGCCACACCATATTCATTTTCTTTTTCCCATTTCACTATTAATTCTCACCCCTTTAAAACAAACATACAAATTCATGAAACATTTGATAACTTTTAATGCGACAGCAAATAATGTGGCTTTAATTAAACATGGACTTTATACTTAATGCTATTGTATATTCTTATTGAGGTTGCATTTAAGAATGCACATATACATACATATATCAATATAAATATATGAGTACATATTTCGCAATGTAAATACTTTTTGGGTCAACTCGCTTTAAGAAGCCTGTAAACTTGACTGTTGACTGTTCATTCCTCTTCTATTCAAGCTGAAGGTTTGTTCTGCCTTAAGCTGCCCTAGGTCTAGCACATTGTGAGTCTACTCGGTGGGTTTCTCTACAGTAATATATTAAATAAATAAATAGCAAAAATCTACGAATTTAAAGTTTAACAAAATAGCTATGAAGAAAATGAAATTGGACTATTTAAGCGATTGATTGTGTTTCAATTAGCATGCATTCAAACATTCTCTTTGTATGTTTGCCTGGCACATTAGCACGACCATTTGTCCCGACCCCCAACTCAGCTCCAGCTCCGCACCGCTGCATAAAGACGTTGGTGAAACCGAAAAAGTGACCCACATTTCGTTTATTTTCTGTGGACTCTGCTGTTCTATATGTGTGGGGCAGAGGCGTGCCAAGGGGAGGGTGCTGCTGACAAATTGAAATCATGACGTCACATACACACGCACAAAGAAATCTAAGAGATTGTTGCATACTTTCAGGCATAAAATTTATGCACAGGCCCTCATCTACACAGCAACATATGCGCGCGTGTGTGTGCGTGCGTGTGTGTGTGGTAATATGAAATCAATAAATCGTAAGCATTCTTTTATTGCGCATCCTGCCAGACCAGAAGACAAGACAAGGCCAAACCTCTTTATTTTTGTTGGTTCGTTTTTGTTGCTATATTTTTCTTTACTTTTTTCTGATTTTGCATAAAGGATGAAGACGACTACTTTGACGGCCGACAAGGAGGAATCAGCCAACGACCAGACTGGAGCCAGGAGTTGAAGATGGGGCACTGAGCGTATCAGAGAAACTGTTACGCTTTGTGAGTTTATCATCGCTGAACCACTTGAGAATAATGATGTCTGCGCGCAGCGCAAGAAACAAGTGAAAGCCAAGGCAAGGGGGAGGAAAGGAGGCACAGAGACATTGGGTAGATAAAATATAGCCACATTTTTATATTAAATTTGTGTTGCTGTCCTTGACAAAATGCAACATTCTCAGAGACATACATTGTATTGCTGCACCTCTTTAATAAATAATAAGCAACTAAAGAGATTCATGCGGAAATAATACACTGAATAAACGTAATTTCAATAGCATAACAGAACAGTATAAGCTGCAGTCGGAAAGGCAATTGCTATAAGCCAGATAATGTATGATGCTTAACTAAACATTGCATAAAGTTTGAGAAAAATTTCCAAAACTAATCTATACATAAATAGCATGTAACATGTATTTAATTATAAATGCATACAAATAGAAGAGCTTCTCTTGCAGACAAAATAAATACAAATATATCGAAGTAGTTTAACTCATTTAATTCGAGTTGTTTCGAGAGTAAAATGCAATCAGTCTAAAAAAGAAAGCTAAATTATATTAAATTTGATTTACTATTCGCTAATGGCATTAAAAGCTCTTTGGTATCATTTAACTACATGCCAAATACCATTTTCAGATGCATTCGAATACATAAGCTTTGAGTAGTTTTAAACAGCCTAATTTTGAGCATAATCGCATGAAAATTAATTAATTAGAATGCTTGGACCACACGTTTCATCAAATTATATACATTTGGTCGAGTTCTGGTTGCCTGGCTACTTGGCTATTTAGCCCCGGCCTTTGTATTCCAGTATTCACCTGATACTGATAAGGCTATTACGGCCTCGACCACTGGCCACAACTACAGCCACGCCCATAAAGTAAGCCCCTGCTGATATCAGCGCGCTTGCCATATTGCATTTCCATCAATACCTTTGAATTCGGACCCCATTAACATATTCACACCCTTCGGTCAGGCAAGAGTATGCGTTTGTGTCAGTGTGAGAGGTGTTTATAATTGGGTTCGTGTTGAACTGATTTGAAGATGTGGGTGCCAATGCAGTGAGCATTAAATGAATGAATACCTTACGGATTTATAATGGAAGATGGAGCTGCCTTCAATTAACTAATGCACTTTAAGTTCAATTGAAATGATAACGTTAGTTTTGCTTCAAAACTAATTGAGAGTTTAGTTTTAGCTATTGTTCTAACGATATGATATCAATCAAAATATAAGACAAAACAATGAAAGTTCTTTTATCGGCTGATTGTTTGACTTTAAATCAAAACTTGATCATAATAATTATTTCACAAATTAAAAATAATGCAGATACAATTTAGTCAGCCTTTAAAGCTTGCCTAATTAACTGAGATTTAAATAGATTAATATAATAAAGTCAATAATTGCTGGTTGATTGGTTTATCCACAAAAGAAAATAGATGGAGTATCAAATTAAATGTAACTTACCCATCTTAAAAAGTGTATAAAAGCATCTTTTTAGGATTCAAGTTTCTTTCTCATAGACACAAAGTTAGCTTAGTCATATTAAGCCAACTAAAGTTTCAGTTTAATATCAACTAACAATTCTTTTAGCAAGTCCCATTAAATGCTAGCTAGCAGCTGATGGCAAAAAGGATTCGTTTTCGCCAAAACATATGCCCGAAACGATTTTTATTACAATTTATAAAATAAAGAAGAGAATCATTAAAAATGCAAGTCGAGGCATTCGTTGGGCTCATAAACATCAAATTTGTAACTGAATAAGGTCGAAACATCTGTTAAACTTTTATTGCGTCTCGCTCTCGGTCGTTACATAAGTATTATGAAATGTAGAGAAAGTTACCTACATCCCTCAGCACCACTCCCCCCTCAAGGCTAACGATACAAATGTGCCCCAAGACCATAATGCAAGTTTAATTTGCAGCTCGACACGCAAAAAAGGGCTCAATAAATTACGAAACAATATTTCTCTTTCTTTTTTTATATATATATAAGAGAGATATAGTATATATATGTATATTTAGTCTTTGGCTGGAGAATGTTAAATTGTTGGCTTGGTGATTTGAGGCCGGTGACTGATGCCGTTACTGGGCGGCTGTACCGACAAGATAAAGTACACTTCTGTGATAAATATAACAACAAGTACCCAAGGCACGCACAAGCCGTTGCCCAGGAAAGGCCAGACCAGACCAGACCAGGCCAGACCAGGCCAGGCCAGGACAGAACAGGCAGCCAGTCAAAACGCATCCAAATTCATTTGGGCAACTACTGGTAACAGGCGTTGCGAGTTGCGTGTAGGGTGGAGGGTGGAGGGTGGAGGGTGGTGGGTGGTGGGTGGTGCTGGGGACCGTGGGTTAGACTGGGGACTGACTGTTAGGATCCGGAACGCCAGCTGTTATAATGATGCCAACGATACATCATCGCAAAATGCTAAAATTTTTGGCAGCACCGAGTGCCGAGTGAGCCGTCAACAGCTGCTACCGCTGATGAATCCTTTGGGTCCAGTTCGCTCCCTCAACGCCGACACCACCCCCCTCTCTTCCTGCCAGGCTGGCTAATATTTCAATATTTTGCACATAAAAGGCGTAAGTTATTTTTCATATTTCCTTTTTCACTTTCCAGCTGCGTCGCTGTCGATGCAACGTTGCTGCCACGCCCCATGCCCCCACGCCCACGCCCACTCACCACTCCCCTTCCCGCACTGCGTTTTTGGCTAATTTCCCAATATAAATCTAAAAATTGTGAAATACACTATGCCCACAGCCTGGGATAAAGCACCAACAATATATATATATATACATAATTAACTATCATAGAATATTCAAGGCACGCGTTTCAGAATCCATGTTAGTCCCCTTGTTCAGGACAAGGGACCCCAGATTTAGCTCCCGTTCAGCCACTGTTCAAAAGTATTGCCATTTGTGTGCAGTTCCAGAAGTTGTTTTGGAATCTCTCTCTCTCTCTCTCTCCGATCGATTGCCATTCGCAGTTATGAGTCTTTTTTTGTATATTGAATACCCTGTAGCCATTCAAATTGATGAATGAGATCTCTACAGTCGACACCAAAAATGTCTAACATAAATTATAATATATAAATATAATATGCGAATTTTGTTTATACACATTCTATACTCATTATATTTGCAATTTTTGATGTTATACGTTGTATTGTAGTTAGTAACAGGTTATCTTCTGGTTGAGAACCGCTTCTATTTGGGTCTGCAGCTTGTTTTAATTTGCTGTGCGTGCTTTGTGTATTTGAAATCAGCATTGCCGTAGTTTATTTCCCCCTATTCCCCCTCGCAACAAAACAAGAATACGACGAGGCTGCTAGAAAAGAAACCTGAAAACAAGCCAGAAACGAGACATTTTAAAGTGGCCTAAAACGAACTGCACGTGTGGCATAAGTTAACAAGCATGCAGAAAATGTCTGGCCCTTTGCGAAGAAAAAGACAATAAGAAACTCGCAGGAGTTAGCAAGGATTACCACAGGCCAAAAAGAAGAGAAATGCTTGAATGCAATTTGAGCATTATGGGAAACTTTTAGGAATAATCCAAATTGTATACTAGGCTATATACACTTAAATTATACTCATATCAGCAGCGATACATTTTTATTGATGCATTTGCCAATTTATAATCTAGTCGCTCATAATGTATCTCAAATCAAAATGTTCACAAATATAACCGAAAACTGGTTATTTAACAATGCAAACATCTAATTATATTTTTATAATTGTTCCATAATATTCTTCATGTCATTTATGTAGGTATTTTAAGCTCATTTAATAAGCTCAAGTATAAGGAAGGGCCAGTACTTAGTATAAGGATATAAGCTAGTTTGCACAGGAATTATTATTAGAATATCTTACCAAACTGAATATCTTTATTTTAACATTTTGAACTGGATTTCAAGGGGATAGCGACAAATTCGACTTAAGTCGCACAGATTCATTCGATTGGAGATTTGTTTAAGTCTTTTAATAAAAGTAATTAAAATAAATTATTATAAATTAACTAAATTAAAAGAAATGTCAATTAATTAATTTTAATCACTTCGCAGCTTTTGCTCTTGATGGAGACAATCTGCAGCTTCTCCTGGTCAAGACTGTTTGGGAACACGCAATTATCATAAGTCAAAGTCTTTCTGTCACTTTGGACAAGAGCCTCCAGCGTTTTTATTAGGTTCCGTGAAATTATCTCCTCGTCGGGACGCAGAGTCTGACGGATTGCACTGCTGATCAATAAAAAGTAATCGTCGCCATGTACAGTGCCTACAAGAATATGAGTTTAAGCTAGTGTTTAGAATAAAAGTTTTTAAAAATCAGTCTCCTACCAAAATGGACATCATTCCGCTTTGCCAGCCAGTGTCCCACTCCCTGATCAGAGGGATTATCGTAAACGTAGCCATAAACGGGACTCTTTCCATGTGCTCGGTGCAGATCTAATGCTTTAATAGTGTCATTCTTAAATAAGACATCCGTAAATATGCGTTGAACATCCAAGTAGTTATCCACGCTGAAATTCCGATTACCCAAATACTGCTGTCGAAGATCTCGTGAGTAATCATCCATTTCCTCAACTGTCTTCATCAAATCACGATAGAAGAACAAATAGGGTGCCAAGTCGTACCAGCGATGATTCAGTTCCTCAATCACCTCTTTTCCATTGGGTTGCTTTGCCATCAGAATAGCTGCATTGTAAGCTCCATCCTCCTGAGTGTAGGATGCCAGCCAAGGGACATTCGCAAACTTTCCACTCTTGATGATCTCAATGGGATGTTGGGTCAGGAAAGGCTCAGCTGCATCAGCCGGCTCTACAACCGGTCCAAAAGGAGTGAATGGCACATAATCAAAGACCAGAAATTGACGTACTGCTCTGACGATTTCCGTAGCATCTATTGATTTCAGGCACTTTTTGAGATCTATAGAATCGATAGCTAATCCGCAGCCTACAATGCGACCCAGCTCAAAAGCACGACGACGTCCACCCTGTTGCACCACCCAGGGATTTAGAGCATTTCCACTTATGGAGACAGCAGCCGTCGCCAACTGCTTGAAATCCTCCTGCAGCAGCTGTAAATGAACAGAAGCACCACCAGCAGATATACCCAGCACAAGAATTCTCTCTGGATCTCCCCCAAAACAGTCAATGTTTTTCTTAATCCAGTGCAGGGCTAGACGCTGGTCTTTAAGTCCAAAGTTTCCCGGTAAAGCGCTGTCGCCAGAGCTTACAAAGCCCAACGGTCCTAATCTATAGTTGAACTTAACCACAATAAAATTACCATTGACCATAAGTCGCTCATGGCTTCCGTTTTCCGTTGCTGTAGACATAAAGGATCCGCCGTGTATATCTACCAAAACAGGAAAAGTTTCTCGATTTGAGTTTTTCGGTTTGTACACGCTGATAGTGAGACAATCCTCGTCGCCGAGAAGCTTATCAGGTTGATCCACCGATTGACTCCACTGCATACAAATTACTGGATTTTTAGATGCATCGAAGGTTTCCTTCCATTGACGAGCATATGGTTGGGGTGCCTCAAAGCGCAGATCTCCGAGAGGTGGCTCCGCATAGGGTATCGCCTCATAGCTGTAATATCCTTCGTTATCACGCCCACTTAATTTACCATTAGGCAGCTCCACCAGCAGCGGATCAGCGGCGGCCGCTACTCCATACAGAAAAATAACTAAGAGGAACCTTACACAAAACATGATTCGCACTTAACCAGATCCCGACTGTGACTGAAGCGACTGGCAGCAATCAACGCTTCTTTTATGGAAATAAATACAATGTGAACTCAGAGAATGAACTGATATAAATATATTTAAAAATGTACAACAAAGCTCACAATCTCCGCTTGATAAATAAAGATGTATCTTTGCTTTGTTAGAGTGTTAAAAATAATAATTAAATATACAATTATATAAAATTTGATTATGACTGGCTGCCAATTATCTGCATACTAACCTAAAATGATTGCCTTTTTCTTAAAAGTCTAAGTACTAAATAGAGTAACGTTTAATCAAGTGCAACAGTGTGGAAGCTTACGGAGATGGCTTAAAAAAGGTTAAAGTATACATTATCCAAAAATCTATTTTTAAAATTTCATAAATGTTGTGAACCCTATAAATAAGTTCCGAGCCAATTTTTATCCGGTTCAGTGACTTGGCAAAAAGTGAATTTCGTGTCAACGAGTCATTTATTAACAATTGTTTTTGACCAATTATATTATAAACTCATTAACATGCGTACATTTGAAAACCTGTTGAAAAGTTAACAAATCAGAGTTTGGATGTAAATTAAAAGTGGTTTTTGTTTGGACTTTGTTGAACAGCAAACAAAATATTTAAGTCATTTCAATTACTTCGCAGCTGTTGCGTTTGATGCAGAGCAATTTGATACTCTCTTGGCCAATATTGTCCTGGAATGTGCAGTTGTCATAGGTCAAGGTGCCATTGTCACTTTCAACAAATCCCTTCAACATCTTTTTAAAATTCAGGGAAATAGCTTTCTCGTCGGAACGCAGAGGGTGGCGAACTGGATTGTCAAAGATAAGGAAGTAATCGTCGCCATGTCCTGTGCCTACAATTAGGTTAGTTGATAATATAATTAATTTAAATTAGAATTGCAAATTTACCAAGGTGAATATCATTCCGCTTTGCCAGCCAATGTCCGCTTCCCTGATCAGAGGGATTATCGTAGACCACGCCGTAAACAGGACTTTTACCATGTGTGCGATGTAAATCTATGGACCTTATGGTGTCATTCTTAAATAAAACATCCGTAAATATGCGTTGAACATCCAAGTAGTTATCCACGCTGAATTTCCGATTCCCCAAATACTGCTGTCGAAGATCTCGCGAATAGTTATCCATCTCTGCAATTGTCTTCATGGAGTCACGATAGAAGAACAAATAGGGTGCCAAGTCGTACCAGCGATGGTTCAGCTCCTCAATCAGTTCTTTTCCATTGGGTTGCTTTGCCAACAGAGCAGCTGCGTTGTAAACTCCATCCTCCTGAGTGTAGGAAACTAGCCAAGGAACATTCGCAAACTTTCCACTCTTGATGATCTCAATGGGATGTTGGGTCAGGAAAGGCTCAATAGCATCAACGGGCTCGACCACCGGTCCAAAAGGAGTGAATGGCACATAATCAAAGACCAGAAATTGACGTACTGCTCTGACGATTTCCGTAGCATCTTTTGATTTCAGGCACTTTTTGAGAACTATAGAATTAATTTCTAGTCCACAGCCTACAATGCGGCCCAATTCAAAAGCTTGTCGACGTCCATTTTGTTGGATAATCCAGGGATTCAGTGCATTTCCACTAATGGAAACGGCCACTTTGGCCAACTGCTTGAAATCCTCTTGCAGTAGCTGAAGATGAACCGAGGCAGCTCCAGAGGAGAAACCCAGGAGCATTACATTTTCTGTCTCTCCACCAAAATGGGCAATGTTTTCCTTGATCCAATGCAAAGCGAGACGCTGATCTTTCAATCCAAAGTTGCCAGGCATTGAAGAATCGCCGGTGCTTATAAAACCGAGCGGTCCCAAGCGGTAGCTGATCTTCACCACAATAAAATTTCCGCTGGCCATGAGTGGTTCGTGTCCGTTTTCAGCTGCACCACCGAACATGAAGCAGCCACCGTGTAAATGTGCCACAACAGGAAATATTTTGCGAGTAAAGATATTTGGCTTATAGATACTGACTGTCAGACAATCCTCACTACCCGTCAGTTTATCTGCCTGCTCGATGAACTGATTCCACTGCATGCAGGGAACGGGAGGCTTGGATGCATCGAAGGTTTCCTTCCATTGACGAGCATATGGCTGGGGTGCCTCAAAGCGCAGATCTCCGAGAGGTGGCTCCGCATAGGGTATGGACTCGTAGCTGTTATATGCTCCATTATCGCGTCCACGTAACTTTCCATATGGCAGTTCTACTAACAGCGGATCGTCAAAAGCAGCTGCGGTGCTTAGGCAAAGCAAAGCAATCCGAATAGTGTTATCATTCATGACTTGGACTCTACCGAGTCTCAATTGAAACTGATCGCCTCTGAGACAATCAGCTCATATTTTACTGTAACTTAAGCCTCAATGTTGTGAGCTCTCTAATCGGATTCCCAGCGGGAGGGGAAATTCGCCCCAGCACTCCGTTTCCTAATCGGTGAAATAAGCTAAACTGCCCGGCAGTCTTATGTTTTTGTTAAACATTCCAGAAATTAAAAAAAATATGGATTTTACATAGTCTTTTACATTTTAATGCCATCTTTATGTCCTACAAATTTCAATGTAACAAAGTTTGGGGCCAAAGGAAGAAGAAGAAGCAAAGCAATCGCATGACGCGCGCAGCCAGCAGCTTGTGTTTGTATGTGTGTGAGTGTGTGTTTCTATGTATGAATACAGATAAAGAATTATGAATATAAGAACTAGGGTTCAGGATATCTCCTAGTCGGGCACTAACGACAACAGTACTTTTACTTGTTTTGTTTAATTATTGTTAGAAATTTGAATGTTTGTTTAGTATTTTGCTTTTATGTACAATAAAATCGTATCAGCCTCTAAGACAACGGTTTTTTATGAGCTCTGATCAACTTGTTGGTCACTCGCAGCCGCTGCGTTTGATGGACAGCAACTGGAGTTTCTCTTGGCCAACATTATCCCGAAATACGCAATTGTCATAAGTCAGCGATCCATTGGCGCTTTGGACGAAAGTCTCCAGCATTTTTATCAAATTCTGTGAAATGATTAACTCTTCAGGTCGGGATTGTGTAGCTAGCGTCTCGAAAATAAGTGCGTAATCATCGCCATGTCCTGTGCCTATATACAAATAATTTGACATTAGTTAGTGAATGGAAGTTCATATACATATTTTTATCTGATTCATACCAAAATGGAAATCGTTGCGCTTTGCCAGCCATTGTGCAATTCCCTGAAGCGGGGGATTATCGTACACGTATCCATAGACAGGACTCTTTCCATGCATGGCATGTAGATTTATTGCTTGATCGGTTGAATTTTTGAATACTACATCCGTAAATATGCGCTGCACATCCAAGTAGCTATCCACGCTGAAGTTCCGATTTCCCAAATAATGTTGTCGCAGATCACGGGAATAATTGTCCATTTCTTCAATTGTCTTCTTGGAGTCACGATAGAACAGAAAATAGGGGGCCAGTTCATACCAGCGACTGTTAAGCTCCTCAATCATCTCCTTTCCATTGGGTTGTTTTTCCATGAGAAGAGCAGCGTTATAAGTTCCATCTTCCTTAGTGTAAGAGGTCAACCAAGGAACTTGCGCAAACTTTCCACTCGTGATGATATCAAGGGGATGTTGGGTAAGGAAAGGCTCATCAGCATCAGCAGGCTCCACAGCTGGTCCAAAGGGGGTAAAGGGCACATAGTCATAGACCAGGAACTGTCGCACAGCTGTCACTATATGCGTAGCATCCTTCGATTTTAGACACTTTTTGAGATCCATAGAATTTGTAGCTAAGCCGCAGCCTACAATGCGGCCCAAATCAAAGGCGCGTCGACGCCCACCTTGTTGCACCACCCAGGGATCTAGGGCATTTCCACTAAATGAGACGGCCACCTTGGCCAACTGCTTGAAATCCTCCTGCAGCATCTGTAAATGCACAGAGGCACCGCCAGCAGAGTGGCCTAGCACAAGTATATTCTTCGGATCTCCACCGAATTTGGAAATATGCTGATTGATCCAACGCAGAGCCAAACGCTGATCCTTGAGTCCAAAGTTTCCTGGCAGTGCAGAGTCGCCGGTGCTAAGGAAACCTATCGGTCCTAATCGATAGCTGATTTTTACCACAATTAAATTCCCATTACTCATGATTAGCTCATGTCCGTGCCCATCTTGTCCGCTAAACATGAAGGCACCGCCATGTATATTAACTACAACGGGAAACGTACTGCGAGTCAAGTTCTTTGGTTTATAGATACTGACTGTCAAACAATCCTCACTGCCCGTCAGTTTATCTGCCTGCTCGATGAACTGATTCCACTGCATGCAGCGAACGGGAGGCTTGGATGCATCGAAGGTTTCCTTCCATTGACGAGCGTAGGGCTGGGGTGCCTCAAAGCGGAGTTCTCCCAGAGGTGGCTCCGCATAGGGTATCGACTCATAGCTGTAATATGTTCCATTATCGCGTCCAATTAACTTTCCATATGGCAGCTCTATCAGCAACGGATCAGCAAAAGCAGCTGTCGCCCACAGGCAAAGCAGAGTTACTAAATATATGATGTAGCTCATGATTCGCACTCCAGCGTGCTTCAGTTCACACTACTCCAATCTGCGACAGATAGACAGTTTATATATGCTGAGTTTAATCCGACTGTAGATCATTGCAGTGCCTCGCAACACAACTGAGCTGATAAGAGATCAATAATTCTCGTGAGCGAATTTTAAATATGAGATGAGATCAGTTGGCGAATCGGTTTATGAGACTCGAAGAGGCAAGCCGGAAAAAACACATCTTTATTCGGCACGTCGAAGATTGAATACCCTTATGGCCGCTCGCTCACAGAGAGCGGATCGGATCGGAGCAGAGCTCATCCTCGTCGAGCTGATAGGCTGCTCTGTGGATTCAGTGCCCATTGCTTACAAAAAACATTAATTATTAATTTAAAAGTTTAAATATTTTTAAAATTAATAAATACCAAGCACTCGATTTTCTAATAGCTCATAAGCTAATAAGAGCTCATCTTTCAACAGTGTTATGATCTGGCCGACTTCGATATATGCAATAGAGCAAAAAGACGAGTAAAGTTTAAAATCTGAGACATACGGACATGTCTACATCAACTCGGCTTTGGATGCTAATCAAGCATATATGTATATAGTTAAGCTGGTCGGAGATGTCTTCTTCAAAACGTTACACATTTTGTGACAAAATTATACTACCCTTAGAAAAGGTATATAAAGATTTGTACTTGAGTAAAACAAGATTTTCCAGTCTCAAACTAATGTCATAAACTAGTATTCAGTGCACAATATACATATATGCGGAACTAATCCACCTTTTAGATATAACTGTGAAACACATTTTCCCCACGTATTAGAATCTTATAAGCATCAGATTGCTAGCATTCAATCAAATAAAAGGGAAATAATAATTAATTTTTATTAGAATATACAATTTGTCTTCTATCGCACAAAGGGCACATAAAAGACATGGGATTACTATTATTAAAATATATAAGAAAGCTATCAGCTCGTAAAGAATAGTCAATATAATAAAGAAATAATACATTTAATGAGCAGCACTCGTGCGGAAATAAACCAGAACAAATAACTTTCTTATCTCCAGTTCCTTTCATCTCTTAACCTTTTATTTCTTATCTTCTGCTTTGCTCAGATGCCACATGAAGTGACATCACAGATGCTGCCACCTTGCCTCTTGCATTGCCCATTGCCCATTGCCCATTGTCCATTGCTCATTGCCGTCGGCACATGTCAATTGCATACACTTCACATTAAACTAATCATCAGCGCAAAATGGAACAACGGGTAGTATTCACTGATAGACCGTCTCAGGTTGCCGATGTGCATTTAAAATAGAACCACTTAATTTAATGTTGTTATTCGTTATACAACAGCAATTCAAGCTCGAGCCAGTCAAGCAAAAATAGTTGTTACTAAATCTAAATAATTGTAAATGACTAATAAAAAGATGTTTCTTTTATTAAACGGACTAAAGTCATAGCCCAAATGGTGGCTAAATATTACAAGTCCTACCGCCATATTTGGGTTAATTTAGCGGGTGGCAGATAAAAGCTTCATTAATTTAACCGTATGCCTCGAGGCAGCAACTATCAACATCAACTGGGGAGCAGTCAATGCCAGTCAGTTCTCAGACAAATAGGCGGTGCCATTATCAATGTTATAATCAACGATGAAGAAGATTATGATGCTGATGATGGGATATGCATGAGGAATAGACTGGGTATGAATGGGAAGATATTGTCGGCTTATGGACTGTGTGTGTGTGTGTATAAATGAATTAGTTGGCATTAAGTATACGCCGCAGTGTACGCAAAAGCTAAACAACCATGATTTAAGAAATATGCTGGCGACTTCTGACTGCTGCTCATTTAGTGGCACCCAGTGGGGTGGAGGGGGACCGTATATATATGTATATGTATATGTATATGTATATATGTGGTATATGTGCAGCCTTGGGAGCTGTGTGAAGCATGGAATATTAATTCCTTAAGTAATTCACAACATTTGTAACTAATGTTTGTTAATGAGCTGTGCCCCCACTAACAGCCCCGACCCACTCCACTGCACTCCACCACCACGACTATCTCAGTAAGCGTATTTGACTAACTGCCGAGCATTGCCTGAGGTCAAGGCAACGCCTCAAGTCGAATTACTTCTGCGTCTGGCTCGCTAAATGCAAGAATTACCAAGTGCAAAAGTGAGAAAGCCAAACTGGACTCACCTCCTCCCTCTCTAGGGGATATAGGTGGGTAGGAGTGTGGGCATGTTACGTGTTGGGCGTCTCGTCCGTTGAGCAGACACTTAATGAAATAATTATGTTAAAGCAAACTGCCTGTCTTTATGGCACCTTTTTGGCCAATGATGTGGTTTTCACGTTCATTAATTATCCGCCGCATTTTAATTATTTGTTATGCTACAGATTGCTGGCAATATCATTTGGTGTTTACACTCATAAAAACCTTTCAGTTAGCCCTAGGCTTTAAGGCTATACTTCCGTTTAGTACAATTTCAGTCATTTACAATCTTAAATGTTATTTGTATTATAAACATAACTCTATATAGTATATGGTTATAGATTATATATATACCTAAACCTGCAAGTCTCGCAGCTCAGCAGTTCACACAAAACTGTCACAGCGACGACAATTTGGAAGGCAGTTAAACGAGTAAACGCGGCACTGAGGAGGACTTATAAAATGCAACTTTGACACAAATGCGACGCTAATCAGCAGCCACCCACTTTCACGATCCCACCCCAGACACACTAACCCTAGTTGCACAGGAAACCGCCGAAGTAGAGAGTTTGTCATTGGGCCATAAAGTATGCAACAAAACATACAAAAATGCTACTAATAAGAAAGGGGGCGGGCTTCGAGACACTGTTGCGGGGGTGTGGGGTATGGAGGGATGCATGTGCATGTAAAATAATTTGAAAACACGGCATTTGCGTAATGAAGCATGGGGAAAAGAACGACGCGAAGCTGCTGAGAGGCAAGTGAAAAGCGCTCATAAATGCCAGAAGTTATGCAAGTCCTTAACTTTTATGAGCGTGTGGTGGGAGAAGGGGATGGTGTTGCAAATAGACTACAGGTGCAAGTGGCGTATCACACATGTTTGTCATACGAATGGAGTGCCGAGTGTGTCTCAGTGGGTGCGGTTGAGCTGACACAAATGTGCAAATTCTCTCGCCAACTTTCAGCAACACACAGAAAAAGTCAGTTCAAGCAGCAGGCGGAGAGGAGTAAGCTGACGTCTGGGCTGGCATTCGCATTCAGTGCGTAATCTTCACCTTTTTCACAGCTTTGCTATGCACTTTTATTGCATGCTTACAGGCGCTTCCCAGCACCCCAACACTTGCTGCTTGTATCGACAAAAGTTGCGCCTTGAATTTGCCACTTTATGCCACGTAGCAGGCACCAAATCCAAAACGCAGCCAAGTCGCCTGCTTGGTTGCCTCTCACGGCACTGTGGGGTAAATGTGCATATTTTCGGGCATAAACATTTGTGTAACATTACTAACATTTCTAATACACAACATAAGATTTCTAATATATAACAGAGTATCATGTAGCCCACTGTAGACTGCAGCTGCAGCTCGCTAAGTAGTTGTAAGCTGCATAATGTATTTACGCAAGCACCGGAAATTGGGTGCTACAAGCGGGTGGAAGCTGCCTGCAGGTGAGAGGCATCTCGTCAGACTCTGTGCTAAACGCGAATAGACAAGTGTGATCCCTTGCGGATGTGGATGTGGATGCGGGATGCGGGTTGCTGGTTGCTGGTTGCGAGTTGGTTACTCCTGCTTGGTTTATGCTCGCATATTTTATGGCATTGTGCATTTCTGTGCGGAATTACTGCTCTTAGCCATAGAACACTCGCTGCTCAGCTCAAGCATTCATTAATATGCGATGCTTACGATGGTGAGACTGAGTGTGTATAGCTTTGACCTGGCTCGGCTGAAGTGAATGCTGGGCAAAAAAAAAACAAGTAGCGATTAAAGTGCAATCCCTTCAAAGTCTTATGAGAGATGCTTCACAAAACTCTCCAATTAGCGTTCGGCTCATTAAGATAAACGTAAACCAGTATGAGATGATTATAGCTGAGCTTAACCTAAGGATTAACCTAACAAGCATATGGTGTTTAACATAAATCTCTGCAGAGTGTGCAATTTCAGACTGTTTCGTAGAATATCGTCTAGATTTTATTTGACAGCAAAATTGAGCGGAGGCACTTAAATATTTAAGAAAGAAAACAAGTAGCGTTGAAATTATTTTAAAATAATATTTAACAAAATATCTAACTTTCTACTCAAGCTGAAATCTAAGAAAAATCGTAATATGTTTGATATAATTTTTTGTAAAATAATAGCAAATTTCTTCTTTTTTTCTATATCATGTTTCCGTATATTATATATTTTATATTATTCTAAATTTCTCATTCCTCAATTAACCCACTCAAGCTTAATTTTTTTGTACAATTTCAAGTTTAAGCTGAGTCACACACACACACACACACAATCATCAAATATGACTAACTGTGTAGTACAATATACTGATGACACAAAATACTGTGCAACTATTTATGCAAATTTTTAAAGTCAACATAATATATATTAACATATGCCTATACATATATATATATATATATAAATATATATATGTTCATATATGAATACTATATACACTGTATACTATATTTCTGCATATGTTGACACAGATTTGCATACGGGTAAATATTGTATATGCTCGTACGTATGTTAATTTTCCGTAATTGCAGAGCATTTAGTTTTTAATACCAGCAGCAGAGGTAAGCCAAACTTTCACACTACCTATATGAGTACCCCTGCACCCATCTCTGCCACCCACTTGAATTTTTGCGGTTGTATGCAAATTAACTTAAATGTCAACGCAGGAACATTTTTTTTGCGACGACAAACGCAGAATTCAGAGCTAACGAAATGTCAAAAAGGGGATTTCAAAACCAGCAGCAAAATGACTGAAAAATTGTGCAGCAAAATGAAGCAAGTAACGAATGCGTAGTGAGAAGAGTGCAGAATGCAGAGTGCTGAAGAGAGAGAGTGAGAGTGAGAGAGAAAGGGTAAAAAAGGCAAACTGCAAACGTCAACCAAATTCTATTTTTTAACTCTACATTGACTGAAACTCGGTGACAATGATGTTAACTAGAGTGTGAAAACTATGATTGGCTGTCGAGAGATACATGTAAAATGGGTTCAGAGAGGGGGCAGCAGGGGTACGGTGTAGGGTGTAGAAAACGAGCAACAGACAGCGCTGAGTGATGAGCGGCTGGCTGTCCTTGTCGCAGGACGAGCGGAGGAGAGGGTGCCAACGCCAGCAAAGTGCTTTATGATTTATACCGTATTTGCAGGCAGTTACTGGGATGACATCCTCTTTACTTTAGGTATCTGCACACAGATACACACAAGCATACACACACGGGCACAATTCTGTTCACACACGCTTTCAATTTGTACCGCCTGAGTGGGATACACACTGTTAAGCCAGTAGTGCGCCTATTGGCAGTGAAAAACTGAGGCAAAATGAAAGCAATTATTTTCAAATGTTGACTAATTAGTCGGGGAGGTCAACCAGAGTTGGTTTTTCTGTACTGAAATGTATGTTCAGAAAGCTCTAGTAGGTCAAACATTAAAGCTAAACTCTTTAAAAGCCAAAATTCAATTACTGTGCTCTAGCAATTGATTACTGCTTGAGGTCAGACATTCAATATATAATCTTGTAATAAATATCTATTCTCAGGCAATATATAAACATATCTCAGCGTTTTATTTAAAGTATTTGTGCTTGTATTATTAATTTCATTTTAATTGCGAATGTATTAATATGTATTTAGTAACTTGGATATTTTGTATAATTTAAGAATCAGACGAATGACAAAAGAAGCACAGTTTTTCTTTTCAGAGTCAGAGGCTTCTGATTTGATCTTTGTATAGGCGTTTTACGTGCAATCTTCAGTTTCTTAAAACATAACTATTTTCGGGCCAAATAATAAAAATGCTTTCAACATTAATTTATTTTTGTCGTTCTCAGATTTTTTTCGTTAGGCTCGGCATAGCAAATTAGCATGTCACAATGTGGTCGCAGCTGATTGAAAACCAAATTATTTCCCATCTTACCTGATTACAGCTGCTTTGGGATTCTAAGGTGTGGGGGATACAGATGATACATAATGATTTAAGACCAGAACTCCAATCTACTGATACGTTTTTGTAAATGCTGCTTTATTACATTTGATTGCTAGAATAGATTGATTGTCTAAGAATTTTTAAAAGTGGCGTACATAGAGTAGAGGGGAAATTGGTCGGTAAGTCAAATCGGATAAGTCCGGGTACAGTTTCATTAGCGTCTCACAGTATTCGAATTGCGTATCCGCTTAATTGCGGCCACGCAGGCAATTGGTAACATCACGACGGTTGCGGCAGACCTTCAGCTCGCGGTCAAACCATTGTCCGGCTGGGCAGGCCTGGTGTCTAGCACGGTTATTGCGGCAAACATAGAAATGGCGGCAATGTCTGGCGTTTGTGAAGAACGTGCCATCATCGAGACCTTGGCAATCGCGCAGGGAGACCAGGGTTTCAGCTGGATTGCTCACGACAACTTCCTCAAGCTGTTTAGGCTTACTTGCAGGTGCCTTTTCTGGCTCCTTTGTTGTAGTACAGGGTGACTCTGTTGTGGTACAGGGTGGCTTTGTTGTGGTGCAGGGTGGCTTTGTTGTGGTGCAGGGTGGCTTTGTTGTAGTACAGGGTGACTCTGTTGTGGTACAGGGTGGCTTTGTTGTGGTACAGGGTGGCTTTGTTGTAGTGCACGGCGTTTTAGTTGTTGTCGTACATGGTGTTGTCGTTGTTGTCGTACATGGTGTTGTCGTTGTTGTCGTTGTGGTCGTTGTTGTCGTTGTTGTCGTTGTTGTCGTTGTGGTCGTTGTTGTCGTTGTGGTCGTTGTTGTCGTTGTAGTCGTAGAAGTTGTTGTTGTGCAGGGTGTTGTCGTTGTAGTTGTTGTCGTAGAAGTTGTTGTTGTGCAGGGTGTTGTCGTTGTGGTCGTTGTTGTCGTTGTTGTCGTAGAAGTTGTTGTTGTGCAGGGTGTTGTCGTTGTAGTTGTTGTCGTAGAAGTTGTTGTTGTGCAGGGTGTTGTCGTTGTGGTCGTTGTTGTCGTTGTTGTAGTCGTAGAAGTTGTTGTTGTGCAGGGTGTTGTCGTTGTTGTCGTAGAAGTTGTTGTTGTGCAGGGTGTTGTCGTTGTAGTTGTTGTCGTAGAAGTTGTTGTTGTGCAGGGTGTTGTCGTTGTTGTCGTTGTTGTCGTTGTTGTCGTTGTGGTCGTTGTTGTCGTTGTGGTCGTTGTTGTCGTTGTTGTCGTTGTTGTCGTTGTTGTCGTAGAAGTTGTTGTTGTGCAGGGTGTTGTCGTTGTAGTTGTTGTCGTAGAAGTTGTTGTTGTGCAGGGTGTTGTCGTTGTGGTCGTTGTTGTCGTTGTGGTCGTTGTTGTAGTCGTAGAAGTTGTTGTTGTGCAGGGTGTTGTCGTTGTTGTCGTAGAAGTTGTTGTTGTGCAGGGTGTTGTCGTTGTAGTTGTTGTTGTGTCGTTGTTGTCGTGTGTTGTCGTTGTTGTCGTTGTTGTCGTTGTTGTCGTTGTTGTCGTTGTTGTCGTAGAAGTTGTTGTTGTGCAGGGTGTTGTCGTTGTTGTCGTAGAAGTTGTTGTTGTGCAGGGTGTTGTCGTTGTAGTTGTTGTCGTAGAAGTTGTTGTTGTGCAGGGTGTTGTCGTTGTTGTCGTTGTTGTCGTTGTTGTAGTCGTGAGTTGTTGTTGTGGGTGTTGTCGTTGTTGTCGTAGAAGTTGTTGTTGTGCAGGGTGTTGTCGTTGTAGTTGTTGTCGTAGAAGTTGTTGTTGTGCAGGGTGTTGTCGTTGTTGTCGTTGTTGTCGTTGTGGTCGTTGTTGTCGTTGTTGTCGTTGTTGTCGTTGTTGTAGTCGTAGAGTTGTTGTTGTGCAGGGTGTTGTCGTTGTTGTCGTAGAAGTTGTTGTTGTGCAGGGTGTTGTCGTTGTAGTTGTTGTCGTAGAAGTTGTTGTTGTGCAGGGTGTTGTCGTTGTTGTCGTTGTGGTCGTTGTTGTCGTTGTTGTCGTTGTGGTCGTAGAAGTTGTTGTTGTGCAGGGTGTTGTTGTTGTACTTGTTGTCGTAGAAGTTGTTGTTGTGCAGGGTGTTGTCGTTGTTGTCGTTGTTGTCGTTGTTGTCGTTGTTGTCGTTGTGGTCGTTGTTGTCGTTGTTGTCGTTGTAGTCGTAGAAGTTGTTGTTGTGCAGGGTGTTGTTGTTGTACTTGTTGTCGTAGAAGTTGTTGTTGTGCAGGGTGTTGTCGTTGTTGTTGTTGTGGTTGTTGTTGTCGTTGTAGTCGTAGAAGTTGTTGTTGTGCAGGGTGTTGTCGTTGTAGTTGTAGTCGTAGAAGTTGTTGTTGTGCAGGGCGTTGTCGTTGTTGTTGTTGTGGTTGTTGTTGTCGTTGTAGTCGTAGAAGTTGTTGTTGTGCAGGGTGTTGTCGTTGTAGTTGTAGTCGTAGAAGTTGTTGTTGTGCAGGGCGTTGTCGTTGTTGTTGTTGTGGTCGTTGTTGTCGTTGTAGTTGTAGTCGTAGAAGTTGTTGTTGTGCAGGGCGTTGTCGTTGTTGTCGTTGTAGTCGTAGAAGTTGTTGTCGTACAAGGAGTTGTCGTCGTTGTTGTTGTGCAGGGTGTTGGCCTTGGCTTATCACACGGTGGCTTCGCAGTGGTCTCGCATGGAGCCTTACCACCTGGTGACGCCTGATGGCTGCCGTGATCGTGGCCAGACACGATTGCACCACTGCGATCGCCATTGTGGCACTCAACTAGGCTCGGCAGGTTGCAGATTTGTGTCCTGGGATCGAAGAACAGGCCATGGCCGCACTCTCGTCGCAGCGCTTGTCCGCGCAGGCAAACATAAAAGCTGGAGCAGCTGATGGGATCCGCAAAGGATAGGCCATTGATGTGCTCCGTACAGTCAGGCCTATGCGCCTCGCCGGTTGCAGCCAGGGAAGAAAGGGAAATCACAAGTGTGAGCAGCAGCACGTTGTCTGTAAAGGAAGGCAACAACAGCCATTAGACTAGGCCAACGGAGCCAAACCAGTCGAAAACTTACAAACTTTCATTGTTGTAAATTGTCCTTCGCTTTGCTTTAACCGCTGGGAGTATAAACTACTGCACTGTACGGTCAAGTGCAGCAGTCGCAACGCTTATATAGCTCCCAGGTCAGTTCTTATCACCATCGGCAATTACACCAATTACACTGCTCAGCCACTTGACTTTGATAAGACTCTGGCTCACGTGTGTCGGAAGTAAGATGTCTGAATCAAGAAAACCATTAGCTAAATTGACCGTCTCGACGGACGTCTAGGCGAAATATTATATAAATATTGTCGACCAGCATCAACAGTGGAGAGCGTTTTGTAATATATGGTTCTTATGTAACTCCCTTAATACTGCTCCGATTTCAATATGTGACGAATCCGATACGATAGAAATAGATACAATTTCCTTATTCGATTTAAGCTTTGAGTTATATCGAGGTTTTATCGATTTTGGGAGCCATATCAAGTTACTACGAGTATATATTCCAATTTTCAAGTTTTTAGCTGATATTGGACAGACAAACCCCATATACTCTTTTGCCATCGGTGTCAGAGTATACAAATTTGGCAAATGGCTTGTTGCACATACAAAATGAATATTTTACTCAGAGTAGTGGTGCTTGGAGACCAAGCTAACAACATATTTGTTACCAAGCAAATGTGTGTTATGTAAGAGGAAGATTTTTCAAACATTTGCGTTTTGCATTTGTCAGCCCCCAACACTTGTGGTCCGACAAATGAATGAATATTTAACAAACTTGTGCACAATTCATGAGCACTGTTTGAATATTTTAGTTGACACGTTGGGTTCTGTCACACACACACACACACACAGCCAGACACAAATAGCCCAAATCCTTGTTGATATCCCAACTCATGCGGTTGTATTTGAGGCATGTGCTTTTGTCTACTAGCATTTCAATCTACGTATACAGATATACTAATACACAGGGAATGGATTTGTGGCAGCATAAATTTGCTGGAATTGAATAGGGCAGACTTCGAGGCATGCAAAGGTATTTCATTAACATTTCTTTTGTATGACACGCATGGTGTACTCATAAATATTTGAGACTCAGAATTAATACTAAAGGAAATATGAAATTAAAATTTTAAATTTGAAGTATTCTTTGCGGCCCCAAAATATAGTTAGTTACTAATATAGTTTATTTATTTAAACATAATTAAACTAATAAAGAACTACTTGTTAAAAGACCACTCCGTAAAATAATGAAAGAATTGAAAAATCGTTTGGTTTGTTTTTCATTTAAGGAAATCGTATTTTATTTACTTGTTATCACTTATGATAATCGCTTAAGACTTATTGCAAATATTAAATTTGCTTAAATTTAATTTTTCATTTTTAAAACACAAATGAATAGTACAAGTTTAGTCAAATTTTTGAAAAACTTACTAATTCTGGGAGTAAGTTACGCCTAAAATGTTTGCAAGTTTTTAATACTAGCTAATCTTTATTTTTAATATTTTGTTTATTTAATTATTTATTTTTTAGTTGTTTAGTTGGAGTATTTATTGAAAGGAACGCTGTAGCTTACATATCCGATATACACACATACATATTTACACAATTCCTCTAAAGTTGTTATTAATTGTTGTAAGTATTTTGTTTGTTTTTGATTTATTGTTTACACATATGCAGAGTTCTACCGTGTTGTTGCAATTTACTAGCTGAAACAATTAAAGACACAAGTTCCTAAATATTTACAATTCATGCTGATCCAAATAAGAAGAGTAGACCAAAGCTGAGAAAATATGCACTGAACTATATAGTAAAAGTAGGATCAATTCCACGAATTTGTTTTCTGATGCTTCAAAATATGCCTTAGGAATGGAACAATTAAAATATGTTGCAAACGGCGTGTATAATCTTAACTTTTTGTTGTTGCTATTATTATGTTTTTAATATTTTCAATACAGCCTTACGCTGTATTTATTGTACAATTATTAATATGAATTTTATTTGTATAAATACCATACGCAAGTTTCACTTCTTTCGCTTCAAATTCTCTTGTTTATTCTTATTTTATTTTTATTTTAATATGATGTTGGTTTATTGTTAGCAGTGGTTTAAGTTCTACTCTTTGGAAAGTTTTTTTTTTTTTTGTATGCGCTATTCTAAGTCATTTTCATGCTCAGTGTTGCCTTATAATAGTATTATAATGATACAACCATAACTCAAGTGCTTAAATAGCTGAATCTTAAAGATTTCGAAATCAAAGTACACAGCAATTCATTATTTAAAGTTTTTGTTTTCTACTGTATTTACACAACTCTCTAGAGGTTTTCAATTATTTTATTACCCAAAGAGGTAGAGATTGAATTTTCTTAACTGCACAAATAAAAAAAAACATTTTTTAAAAAATTATTAAAAAAGCCAACTTATTTTTAAAGTCAGGAATACTTTTTAAGTTTTTAAATATTGAATATACACATATATTTATTATCTATAAGCAAGTACTATAAATATGTTTTATTTTTGTGGCATTGCATGAGATCGTAAGTGTAATCGTCGCAATGTATCTACTTTAAATCGTACTCGTAGACACATTTTGTAAGCGATTATCTCATTGTTTGTTTGTTCTTAAATTTCTAGGCATAGTCTAAACTGAATCGTTCATATTTCAATTGTGCTGTGGCATTTGAGCGCCCTTGCTGTCCTGCTGCTCCTGCTGCCGATACTGCACCTGCTGGTCTGTAGCTCAAGTTTTGTCCTCGGCCACTTTGGTGCCACTAATTGAGCTGCTGACGTTGCCACTTACCGCCGCCACCGCCGCTACCGCCACCACCGCAGTCGTATCCGAAATGCCGTTGCCTGCGGGTTGCCGTCTGCGTCTGTGTGCAGATCCTGCGGCTGACACTTTCGACTGCTGGTGTTGCCCTGCTTGTTGGCCTTGCTGTCGCTGCTGGTGTTGTTGATTCCTGCAGCGCTGCTGGTCGATTGTTGGCATTGTTTTGGGCATTACTGCAGCCGATGGCCACATTTTTAGCGAACATAAATTTAATAATCCACAAAAGTGTCAAAATCGTTGAAATATTTCGCCAGTGCAAATAGCCAGGACAACCAATTAGCGTATTCCAGCTGACACTGGCGGATTTAATGGCCGATGCGGAGTATTCACCTAGGCATTAAAAGGAAACAGTCGTGTGTGTGGCTTGTGGTTATCATCAAATGTTTATCGTAATCGTTGCAACTGCAATTTGGCATTCGCCGCGGCACTACGGAAATTAATACTCAAACTCAAAGCACAAATTCAGTGTAAAACATATTGTTCTATTTATAAGCCTACATCTGTATGTGTGCGTGTGTGTGTGCGTCTGTGTGTGTGTTTGTGTGTGCGTATAACTAGTCGATTGAATAAATACAGGCATATTGTAATTAAATATTTCTATGACCAAATTGAACAGCAAACACTACAGCCGAAAAATGCAAATAAAAGTACGCATAAATTATCAGATATTTGAGTATGGGTCCATATATACATATAGTCTGTTATAGTAGTTTGACAGAGAACGAGGCCAAGGATTGAAATGTGCACAAAACAAATATTTTAATTTATATCAACAATGTCAAAATTAACTGAGTGTAGGCATCAAATTAAGTGCAGTATGTAACTTTTATAAAACAAGTAATTATATTTCCTCTGTAAAAAATATAAAACAATACTACATAGTTGAAATAAGTTTAAAAATTGTAGACAATTTTAAATACGGCTAATGGCTTGAAACTCAGGCTTTAATACGGATATTTTTATTTCTCAGCCAAAAGCCATTTTGGCAAAAAAAAAAAGATTATTAATAATTCGAAAAAGGAATAATTTATTTACAAACCATGTGTGCAACATATTTAATATACATATATTAACTCAATTTGTGAACTTTTATCTAATATTCAATATGGCTATTTATCAAGCATCTAAATATTTACACACATACAGCGAGGAGTGAATTCTGCTTTGCATTGCATTTTAGATTTTTCCATTCAGTCAACAAAATGCTAAAATAGACCAAAACTAATTTATTCGGAATAATTAAGCATAGCTAAATGTTTTGGCCCCAAAGCCTAGTTTGACATGGCAATGATATGTGTGGTATGTGTATTCTAAATATACTAAATAATATATAACGCAGCTCGGCAGATGTGAAATTAATTAATTAAATAAAAATAACGGAAATCACGTGTCCACTTCAGTTACAATATCCTATATACACATACATAAGCTATTTATGGGCGTATATAAGAAAATTAATTATGCCATAAAGTGGCGGCAGCAGGCCTTTTTTATGTGTCTGTAATATAAATGAGGAAAAGTGAGAAAAAACGGAAAATGCATGAACATAAATAAATGATAATATCATTAAGTTATTAATAATCATTTGTCATGATTGTTTTTGTTGTTGTTGCTGTTGCTGTTGTTGCTGTTGCTGTCGTTGTTTTTGTTTTTTTTTCTGCCGCCATGAATGAGTTGAATGAGTTTACCAATAACAATTGACAGGCTGTGCAACGACAATAAATACAATAACAACAATGATTTGAACATTGCAATATCGACAACCATAGCACCACAGAATGACATTAAGTTTATTAACCCATTGGCACTTGTGTAAAAATCCATGTTAAAATATTAAATTTCAAACAAAGGCCGGCAACATGTACAGCTTTTTTTTAAACCGCCCTCAATCTCTACCCCAAAAGTATTGCCATTAAAGTGCATATGAAATTTTCACATGAAAACACACTCCCGCGGCTCGTGATTCTGTGATTTTCATTATCCGGCTTTTACATGTTTTACTCATTTGTTCGGCTTAAAAGTGCTGCAGGCCGCATTTTATCAGCGCCAATTAGTCGAATATTAAAAATAAATAAATTTCATACAATATTTGTCTTGTCTTTCTTATATCCTTTTTTGCGTGTGGATATTTGTGGCTCTTTGCAAAGAAATAATAAATAAATATGGATGAACACGAACATCAAATCACAATTTGATCAGTGGTCAACACATTGTAATCGAGTTAATTAGAGGCATATTTTTAAATGCTAGTCATAGCTGCAGGCAACTGAATTGAAATCCAAATTGGATAATTTGTAGATTTGAATAATTGTGCAAGAGGGCTTGGAATTAAAACAGAAATATTTGTAATAAAATTAAAATCACTTTTCCAACTACAAGCAATGCAAATAAATTTTAAATGGAATTTTGGGGAGGTAGTCGGTTTCTGGGAATGCTCGTCTTCCGGAAAGTATAAGTTACTCCAATCAAGCGCAATCAAAATCAAATTTAAATCAAAAATATCGCATTTGTAAGGAAAATTGGGTTCAAATGATATCTTTAGGCTCAGCAGGGCTTACAAAAATAATATTGATTGAAAAATATAGTTTTCTGTAATTTTATATATAACTAAATTGTTATAAGTACAAATAAATATTTATTTTTGTTATTTTTAAAGTGTATTAAGCTGTTTAGAATATATGTATCTATGTTGTTCTTGTACTTGTACTTTGTTCCATCTCTGCCTACGACATCAGTCATTGAAAATGTTCATAAATTATGCCTTGTTTGATTTAAAGTGGCACATAACAACTGTGCAGTCAAAGCCACCGCTGAGTGGTGTACAGTTCGCAGGGTGGGGAATGTGGCGATGTGGCGCAAATGCTGACAGACATACCCTTAAATCATTATTTTGCCTTTTCTGACATTTTATCATATAGAAAACATGTGCATCACTTGACATTCGTATAGAACGTACAAACGTTAACTCGAACCCGAACACGAACATTTGCCGCAATTGGCAATGCCACTTTTTTATGGCCATTATTTAAAAGCCAGTGGCCCGAATAAGCGTGACAGTTGTTTGCGACTGACAACGTGTAAACGACAAACGCAAAGCGCGCACCTGTCCCTCAAGCGGCTGTGTTTTTGGACCAGCACGTCAGGTGTCATCATCACTTAGCTGCCGCGTAGCAACCCCACAACCCTACTCCTCCAGCGGCTGGGTCGCATTTAAGTAGCATGCTTCAAATTGCCAGCGACACAGTAAAACACATGTCAAAGTTGACATACACGCACTGCTCAAGCAACAACAACAACAACAACAGCACAAGCACATACTGAAAAGCAAACGATTTAAATGCAAACACAAATTGCGTATTGGTTCACAAATATCACACACACACACATGCATATATGTATGCCTAGATACATAGATACAAATGTATCTTTGTGCACTGCTAGACAAACAGACAGGCAGCAGATAGTTGACTATTTGTGTATGTATGTTTATTGGTCATCATCATCATCATCTTTATCTATATCATCATTATCATCATCATCATAATCATCATCATCAACGTCATTCTCATTCTCATTCTCACTATTGCTGTCGTCGTGGACATTGAGCAAATAACGCAGTTGTGGACATTTCGAGATAACAATAAAACTGCACCCGTTGCTATTGCAGTTGCCATTGCTGTTGCTGTTAATGTAACTGTTGCCGCCTGAGTGGCCATCAGCATCGTTGCAAATTGTGTATACAAAATAAAAACCAAATATGGCACTATGGAACTGACGTCAAGATGAATGTAGTAAAATAAAAGAGTTTCGTCCTAATATAAGCTTCATTCAAGCTGTGATTTATAAAATATATTTGTGTATTTATATTGTCTAGATATCGACATAAAAAAATGTTCTATCTAAAAAATGGATTATATCTGCTAATTAAGTGTAAAAAATGCACTCATCGATTTTTGAAAACATATATTAAAATAAATATATACAAATTTACATTGCTTTGAAAAACATATACAACATTGTGTTATATACGATGAAGCTAAAGCTAATTTAACAAAATAAATAGTCATAAAAAACAATACAATGTTTTTACTACTTACTACAGAGCAAGCATTTTGAACCACTGTGCGTGAGATCGCAAATCAAAAGTGGGAAGTGGCGAACGCAAGGGAAATAAAATTCAATTAGCCTAAATGAAAACTTAATTCAATTGGCATGCAATACAAAAACAGTTGGCACTGACTGAAGTGGCTTGGCCATCACCCAAACCCCCTCTCCCAAGTACCCCCGCATCAAGGCACACAGCGAAAAGGAAATGTCATGCAGACCTACCGTTTAGCACGTGCAGCACAATGGTGCGGGGTGCGCTGTTCGAGGGGCTGCACGTATAGTTGCCGGAGTCCTGTTTCACCACGGCGGGAATGATGAGCGAAGCTGTCTGCAATGAAACAACAAAAACACAAAAAACGAGAATTCCACGTAAATATATACACATAAGTATAAAGAATGGGGATGTGTGAGCTGGCGAGACAGTTGTCAGACGCGGCATACGGGGCGTATGCGCCACTGGATGCCACAGCCACTGTGTCAGCCGTCTGCGTGCTGCTGGTGCTTGAATGTCACGCGTGGCGCACAGAAATTAAAATACAAAATATGCACATACCCATAATATATATTAAAATTATAATTTGACAGCGTCGACAGTTTTCAGTTTTCGAGAGTGTTGGAAAATTGAATAAAAATGCCAGTGAGCTTGCCTACTCGCTCACTCCCACTACCATGTGAGGCAATTTGCGTAATGAAAACGCGTTTAATAAAAATGCTGGGTGAGGCTCACAGAGATAGAGAGAGAGAGAGAGAGAGAGGGAGATAGGTAGAGCGGGTGTGGAAGGGTGGCTGGGGAGAATTGAATGATGATGATGAGAGACACGCCCACTCGTGCGGTAAGCCACTTACCGTTATCTGTTTAATGAAACTGCTGCTTGGCAGCATTGTTGTTGTCGTTGTGCTTGCCTCTGTTGTAGTTGTAGTTGTTGTTGTTGTTGTTGTTGTGGTTGCCTCTTCTGTTGGTGTCGTCATAGTTGCAGCAGCTGCCACAGTTGTCGTCAATATTGGCGGCGTGTCAGCTGCCGCTCCACCTACTTCCACTGCAGCAGCTGCTGTCGTTGTCGTTGACATTGTGGCCGTGGTGGGCGTGGCTGGCGTTGCCAACATATATCCATATCCGGAGCTGGCGGCCCCATCGCTCACAGTTATCGCATCTAGAATATACGAACGTGTTATGGCCGCTATATCATTTAGCCCCTCCGCTGCCGCTGCCGTCGACGTAGTCGTCGTTGTTGCTGCTGTCGTTGCCGCTTCCGCCGGCAGATCGATGCGCTCAATTTCCGTTCGCCAGCCGCGGCGATTATGCAAATAGATTTGCTTCTGATTGTAAAACCAATTAATGAAAAGTGGCGGCTCCAGTGCCTGGCTAATTATGCAGCGCAGTTTCACTTGACTTCCGGCCTTCACGTGGCGCGTGGACTCGCCGATTAATTCGGTTTTAGGTTCTGCAAACAGTGAGAGAGGGAGATATTGAGAGAGAAACCAAACACACACACACACACACACACACACGCACACACACACACACACACACACACACATTTAGTGAGTGGCTTACAATCTGTGCAAAATCAGTGCAGCAGCCACTGATTTATTGACCTGCCCTGTGATTTATATCACAGTTGGGTGTGGCATGCGTTGCATTTGGGTCTGGGTCTGGGTCTGGGTCTAGGTCTGGTTCTGGGTCCCATTGATTGCCTGTATAACAGCATAATAACAGGAATGGGCTACTAGGTCAATGCAGCAAATCATACAAAACGTCACATTTAGTTGATGCTGATGAACAATATATACAATATATTCTTTATGGAGTCGCAGATTCTTCCTACTTCCTTCGCACTCTGCGAATCTGCCTCGCTTTGCCACCGTCTCCTAAGACACACTAAACAATCTAACTTTTGTAACGCTCTTGAACTAAGCGCAAGCATTTAAGTTTTTATTTTGATTTCGACAAAATGTATTCACTAGAAAATCTCTCCGGTTATACTTTAAATTACAAAATATATACGAATTTATTATTATCTATTACAAGATTTTACATGAAGTATTATTTATCGATGTGCTTTTTCATTCTTAATGCGACATTTTTACTTACTTACCCACAATACGCAAGTGCACAATGGCGCTAGCCTTGGGCTCCGTGGACACCTGACACTCGTAGGTGCCCTCATCCTTGAGCTGCACATATTTAATCTGTAGAGACCAGCGCTCGGGGTTTGGAGAGAAGACCGACTGAAAGCGCTGATCCGCTATGAAGGTGGTCTGATCTACGGTGAGGATGTGGCCATCTCGCATTCGGAGCCACGAGATGGGCTTCTTCACCAATTGTTTGACCTGCGAAGAATATTGGAAGAAGACAAACAGAAAGAGAATTAATATCAAATTAGGCAATAATTGAAAGCAATCTGTCAATATTTTGCACATATTTTAAACTGGCAGCTCACTGGAAGCCAAATCCCAGCTGACTAACTGAATGATGTCAGCGAAAATGTTCTTGGTCGTGCTCCACAAAAAACTTTGGCGCCTACAACAACGGAATAACGGTATAAGGCAACAACGTAACGGTAAACAATAAGGGCAACAAAATGACAATTCATTCTGTCAATAATGACAATAATAATTTAGAAGCAATTTTACAAGGCAGCCTCCCCCGCTTTCCACCACCCACCGCGCACGTAAGGGAAATAATATACATTGAATTCGAAAAGGAAGCTCAAGACTTTAGCAGACCGAGTGTGTGACTGTGCGAGTGTGTGTGAGCATATATATATATATATATTTTATGTTGCTCGGTGAACTTCTTGTACGATTTTGTAGGGAAGGGCTCACCGTAATTACACTTGACACAATTTGTGATTTACTTTTGCGGTAGAGTTCGGGAAAAGTATCTTTTTTGACAGCTGGGCAACTTGTTTGAATTGTTTTCTGTATATGGAAATATTGCTTTTGATTGATTTTTATTAATATATCAGTGTTGGGTTATCAAAAGAATTGTAGCTTAATTCATAGAATTTTAAAAGTTCTTAAGTTGAGCAATATAAACATATTTACATTTTTAATTTTCACAGAATTCGAATAATTTTAAGAAGTTTTTATTTGGCGATTGGCTTATTCATGTTCAAATTTGAAAAGAATGACTGATAGTTACTGTCTTACTGAAATTTCTCGATACTAATTTACGTATAATCTCATATCTTCGTAATTTCCATTCCAATTATATTGCAAACGATTAAGTAGCAATATTTAAATCAAACTTGATAATTCCAATCGCTTGATTCATCGCTTAGTCCATAATAAGAAGGATAAAAGTATATTCGATATTCACATATGTTCTAAATTCCACATTCGAATTAAATTTGCAATATTCTGGGATCTATTTGAACATTTTCTTTCAGTTGGCAGCTGAGAACTTGTTAATGTCATATTATATTTCATATTATTTTACAGTTTATATTCAAGAATACTAAATTGTAGTATTTACATACTTAATGAAGGAAACACATTTATTTAAACTTTAATTTGTATATGAAAGTTAAGTCACGTGACTTAATAATTTAGATATATTGTCTAACATTTAAGAACAAAACTGAAATACGATACGTATATATTTCTAATGATCATGTAATCCACTCTAAACTCTGATTCACTTAAAATTCCACGCACACTTTGCGCACAGTGTGAGTCGACTCATATACCCTGTTGTAATAGATGTGTGTGTGGTGGGATGGGGGTGGGTCATAGGGGCTAGGCAGTTGGCTAAAATGGCGATTGTGGCAGTGGCACTGGCAGTAGCAGTAGCAGTGGTTGCGGTAGCTGTGGCTGTGGCAGTGGCAGTGGCAAATGACAGTCTTTGAACTGCTGTCATCAACTACATTGTCCGTGTTGGCTACGGCGATGGCTACGTCGATGCCGGCGACGATGTGGAAGAGGACAGGGGTTGGGGGCTACGTTGAACGACGTCATGATTAGATACTATAATCATTTGTGTTTTATGTGCTTGTTGTTTTTCATTGTAGTTGCCGCCCGACCGCAGTCGCCACGGAACTAAAAGTGTCTGGAGCACGAACACAAAAGCCAACCCCAACCCCTACCCCAACTCCAACACACCTAAATCCACAGAGATTCGGTTCTCCCTGCTCCAAGCTGCCCGCCTGTCTGTCTGGCTGTCTTGGCCATAATTGCTGGCAGTTCCTTTGCCCTCGTTCTGCTTGTTGTTATTGTTCTTGTTCTTGTTGTTGTTGTCGTTGCTGTTGCTGTACGTGCTGTCAAAACTATATGAATATGCCACACCAGAAATGAGTACACACATTCACACACACACAAATACACCCCCCCACCTATTATGACAATGTAAACGCCATGAGGTTTGTTTAGTACACAACATCAGGGATAAATCTGCTCAAACGTAAATAACTAATTCGCCTATGCGATTTACTGTTCATAATATCATAAGGTTTTTATGGTATTTTCAGTTGTTTTTCTTTACATTTTTAATATGGTGTTGAGAGTTGACAATTTCGCAGTAACTATATTTTAATATTGTTATTTTATGGATAAGAGATAGGAGTGTTATACAAAGGGTGCATGTAAAAAGCTTCAAGTGAGGTGTAATGAAAATGTGAAAAGTTTAAAATTATTAATCATCGTTTCTAAAGTATTTTTAGTTGCTTTCTGGATTTTGAAACTATAATAAAAACTAAATATATAAATAAAAATAAATTGATAGCATAGTTACAAGAAACATTTAATATATTTAATGCAGATTCTGTTTTAATACTCAAAACCATCGTAACGAGTTTTTTTAATTTATGCAAGATTTAGCCACAGACGGCAAAATACTTCGTGTCTTTGAACTTATAATTTACTGCAAGGCATGACTATCTAGCTATAAATAAACCACTGTGCAGTGGAGAGGTTGACTTTATTAAATTTTGCGGAAGGCATTGGAATCGTGAGTATCGCACAAAGGACGTTATTATCAGGCTGAGCATCGACATTATACTCAGAGTATTAAGTGAAGATGCTTATCCAGTTGCTCGAACCGACAGACAGTTGGGCAGCCAGCCAAGCAGCTACTAGGCACGCACTGAGACAGTGGCAGAGCTAGAGGCAGATGCAAAGGATGAGGCTGCAGGATGGATGATGGAGGATGGAGGATGGAAAAGCTGTAACGCGAGGTGCAGGGAACTCCTTAAGCGGCATTTTGGAGTACGTGGCAAGTGGAAGTACATAAGTCGACTGTTCACTCCTTGCGGCTGCTGGTGCCTCTTGCTGCTGCTGCTGCTACTGCTGACAAATATTCATGTGGCTTGGGGTTCAGGTTGTGCCCGAGCTGGAGCGCCGCTTGGCATTAGCTAATTTAAATTCTTCGCTTAAGGATGGCGCATTATGCGGCTGGGTTCGTGTAGATTGCGCTTAATTTGCCAAAAAATTAATGACCGTATTTTGCCATCGAATTTATCAAGATGCCTCTTGTCTCCGGCCTCTCTGTTCACTCTCTTTTGTAATTTAAATATTGTTAATTAGTTGTAGCTGCATTCCCTATCCCCCTCTCTCTCTCTCTCTCTGTGTCTAGCTGTATGTAGTTGTATGTGTGAGTTAGTGCCTTAAGCAAATGTTATCATTGCATTAAAGTCAAGCGCCTGGAAATAGGCAATAAACTCAGCGAGTGGCACTCATAGTTCGAAAACTTGACGGGCCTCCGCCGGCTGCCTGGCTGGCTGACTGCCTGGCTGGGTGGCTGCCTGACTGGTACCCATATCACAGTCATAGTCATAGTCAAAGCCATAGACAAGTTTTTGGCTCTTTCCTTTTATGTGCGTATTCCTTTTCGCTTGCTGTCGTCAGCAACGATTTGCGAAACCAAAGGCTCGCAGACAACAAAGTTTGGCCATAACATTTGCGAATTCTGTCTAAACTTGTTTGTAAATAATTTCTTTTATTTTGCCAATTTTTTCACACAACAATACACCTCAAAGAAACATCTTTTTTTTCCATATCTGCAGAAACAACTTTTCGCAGACTTTGCAAAATAACCTTAAGTGTAGGAAGGGGGCGGCTGCTAGAGGCAAAAGGCAAAATTGCTTCTGAGAAAACAGAAAAATATCAAGTGCTCGCAGGCAAAGTATTTCTTGTGGGTTCCATTTTGGCGATACACGTTCTACGTAACGCCTACGGTCTGAAATTTATTATTAATTGATTAGGTTTAAGCAGATTTCAAGATTGCGCAAAGTTATGCCAACCAACAGCTGCGAGCGCAAAATATATCTTTGGTTACAAGAAAATTCAAAATATTAACATACTTTTGGTTGCTTTCAGCTTATCGGATAATCAGCCTTTAGTGATGTGTCGCAAATCTAAATAAAGGACCTGCTGCTTAGAATATAAAAGGTGTGACAGGCATAAGTAAAAATGTTGGTACATTTATTGAATGGATATTCTATGTCAATAACGTATGAGTGGTTAATAATTGATGTGTTTTTTTGTTTAATTTTAACCAATATTAGAGAGCCCTTTATAAAAGGTAAATTATTTACATTTTATTTAATTAATTTCTCCGTCAATCCAACTAACATAATTGACTTCAAAAACATTTCTAAAATTTATTTTCAATCATTTGAATAGACAATCACAGACAAGAAGAGCTATCTTCGGCGCGCCTAAGATTACATACATAAAAAACATACTTGATAAATTTCTCTGAGGAAATTAAATGCGAAAAAAATACGAAAAAGTAAATAGATCCAGTCGCATAGCTAATAGCTTTTAATTAATGAATATTTACAGGTGTTTTTTTATAGATTTTTTTAAGCTCGAGACTGGCTGCAAAGTTTGATTTTGTTGTTGTTTTAGACAAGTTCATTTGAATAAACAAAGAATGGAGACACAGAAAAGTATTTGTTTGTTTTGCAAGCAGCTGCAGCTGTCGAGAATACTTTTGTATGTTTAAGTTTTTAGCAAGTTGTGATTTGCTGTCCAAGCCGAGCAGCGAAAGCGCCAATTATAATGACAATAATGATCATGATTAGTAATTATTATGTTCACTATCTTTATTATGAGGATGCTGCTGCTACTGCTGAGTTGCAGGCACTGCTCCAAGGCAACGAGGCAGAAGTAACTAAGTTATTAGCGAATGAACTTTAGATGCCACACACACACACACACACACACACACACACACACACACACACACACACACACATGCACACACTTACACATAGGGCACGGAGTGCTGCTGCCACGCCCAAAACTTGTGCGTGTGTGTGTGTGTGGGGAGTAGAGTGGCTGGCTTCGAATATTTGGGTCAGCTACGAAAATGGCGTTGCCTTCGGCCATAAATTGGGTGTTGGCGGGGGGAGGGTTTTGAGTGGGGGTTTGAGGCGTGGTAGCGGCAATTTCCGGTTTGTTTTCTTTCAGTTCCGACAGCGCCAAGCGTAAATTAGTTCACAGCGCTGCAAAGTTGACCTTCCCCCAAAGCAGTAACCGCCACTTCCGCAACCCGCTCTCCCTGCTCCGTTCCACCCAACGAACTGATTTAGCAAAATAAGTCTGCATAATCAGATGATTATTATAAATTATCAATGATTATAATAAAAAGGAAAATACTTTGTCAATATTTTTGATATTTTTATGCAAAGCAACAAAAAAATACCCCAACATTTCCGTCGAAAGTAAACAAGGTGGGGAAAACCTCGGTTGATTGGATTCCAGCAAAAATCAATCAACTTTTCATTTTGCCCTCTTCAGTTTCTTAGTTTGGTCAACAACGTAATATTGTACGTGTATGCGGGCATTATTTAACATAAGCAGCAGCTTTAAGCAAGTCATTGATAATTGCAAAAAACATAAAAAAAATTGGTAAAGAAAAAATGATTGCGTTGTATAACCTTTCAACTTTGAGGGGGATGCCTTTTTTGAGTACTTAAGACTGCTGACGAGGTGTCTACTTGTATAATGGAGCCCAAAAGTCATTTGAACTTTATCCATTACACTTAAAAAATGTTTGAGATGTGAAACTGATTAAAAACGATATATTGAGAGTTACAAATTCAAATTAATTGGATTTAAACCATGACTACAATGGGTTGGGTTTTGATAACAATATGAATATGTATATTTGAAGTCTGGCATTGCTGTACATTTCTTAACAAATTCCTTGATAATAAGTTTCTTCAATGAACTGTTTCGATGCATTTGAGCCCGGATTATAATTGCCTGAGTTACACTATTATTATAATTATAATTATAAGAATATATATTATATAAACTATCAACCTAATGTACAATTACATCGAAACGGGGTTTTTTGAGAAATGAATGCTGGTCATATAAAATGAATTAATATAAAAGTTGTCGAGGTAAGCTGGTGTAAGTAATTTAACGTGATCTGTGATCATAATAAATATTCATATGCATATAAATTGAATGAAAAAGCATTGGGGAAATGCGATAATAGTTATTCTATTCAAATTAACTTAGTAACTTGGATACTTGGATACCAACGCCATCATTATTATCCCATTCATTAAAGTGTATTGGGGCTGCCTCAGCGTGAGTTCAATTAAGGCATTATGGTGAGAAACCTTTGGAAATCCACATATCACGACTGCTCGTGGCAAGTAATGACTTCTTTTGTGCGACATACACACACACACACACACAAATATACACACACATGCATATAAGGCCCAGCTTTCGGTTTGTGCAGTTTGGCAGTAATCTTATACACAAACAGTGCCCAGCCCCCTCGACCCCTTGTATGGCACGCAATATTGACTGTTAATTTGAGCGAATTTCGGCGCTGAATTGTGTTCAGTTGAGCTGAGTTCAGTTTCGCATTCAGCGTCACTTACATTGCAGGGTAGATAGGCGTGGGTTCCTGCTTGGCTAATTATTGTCTGGTAATCATCTATTGTTGGTGGCGGCTTTAGCGTTGTCCTTGGTGCTGGCCGACGTGTTGTTCTTGTCGTTGTCGTTGTCGATGGTGTTGTTGTTGTTGTTGTTGTTGTTGACTCTTCTGTAGTAGTCGTAGTGGCTGTTTCGGCTGTTGCTGTGAAGTTTTTGCTGTTGCTGCTACTGCTGCTGCTGCTGTGCGGGAACAATGCGTTGTTGCTCTGCGTAATTTTGTACTTGTGTTCGTCCAGTTCCTGCTCATCCACGTTTCTATTGCTCATAATAAGATTTGCTTGCAGTGCCGCCGTCACACGCGGCACGGATGTTGCCATTGTGAGTGCGCTTGTGCGATAATGCTGCTGATCACCATTGTTGCTAATGTTATTAATGTTGCTGTGGATTTGGGTGTGGATGTGGATGGGCAATGCACTGGCTGCTGCTGATGTAACAGACAAATTCGCATTTGTATGCATTGCATTTACCATTGTTGTTTGACTCGCTGTTGCTGTTGTTGCTGCTGTTGTTGTCGCTGTTGCTGCTGCTGTTTGCTCATCATTTGCTTTTACAATTTGCGTTGTCGTCGAAATTAATGGCAACGATTTTGCCAAAGTCGCCGCTCTCTTTGATTGACTTCTTTGAAATGGGCCCTCATCTATTCTGTCGCTCTTTAATATTGACGATTTGGCTAACGCCACACCCTCCGCCGCCTCCACAGACTCCACCGCCTTCGCCTCCTTGAGCTGCGTATCTGCCGCAGTTAGCTGGGCACCTAGAGGGAGAATGGAAAAGAAAAGGAAATTAATGACTTTGTGTTTTGTTTTTAGCTTGCCGCTTTAAGCCTCTTACATATTTCAAACGCTCTGATCCCATTTATCTAATATGCCGGCAACAATTAAAGCGATTTACGGCCCCTCTATTTAAAGCGCCTTTCCCCATTCAATTCAACGTATACAGTTCAATAAATTAATCTACATTTGCCTTTGACGAGAGCCCCTCACACAAACACACAACTTGACGAAGTTGCACCACCCATGCCCCATTCATTGACCCACTCCTGCTTTCAAATGCTATCAAGTGAGATTCATCTGGCGTTGTAGTAGAACAATTTCGAAATTAATTAGCTAATTACCTTCAAGGACGACGACCAGTAAGTGGACTTTGTATTGATTTGCATAATTTAGGTGTGCACTGAGCACAGGACATAGGTCAAGTGGGATCCTTACAAACACACCATAAAAGGCCCATTTAGACCAAAAACTTCATCAAAAGTTTATTGTGCAAGCCGCAGAGGGCCTTTAAATGGGCGGAACATTGCCAAGTAACCGGAATATAATGAAAGAAATTAAAAGCTCCACTTGACTGAGTTTAATTAGTTGATTCCCTAGAAGATGAAGGACAACACTCTTGCAAATTATAGTTACTTTGTATCAGACCTAATTCAATACATTTACTTAGGCAAATGCTACAATTAAATCATTAACGGTCTATACAAATTTTTGTTAGCTGTGCGATTGGCAGATCATAATTGTTGATTCATGGTAATGAACTGATTAAAGTCATGTACAATAAATATTTCTATTATACAATATGATGATGGCTGAACAGCCTAAAGCTGTACTTTTTACAGAAAATATACAATGTTTGCATTTAAAGCATACATTTTATATACTGAATAAATCAACATGACTCGGCACAGATAAAAATGGTCTCAAGAATGAAAATCAGTTTTTGCTAAAGCTTCTTTTAATGACTGTTTTTCAAATCAGAAACCAACAAAAAAAGCAGTAAAATAATATGTGGGCAGTAAATTTAATTGCATCATCTTTTTTTTTAATATACTTACTGGTAAATTAATATGTAAGCAAATTAAAAGCATCAGAATAAAATAATAAATAGCATATAATAAATATATCTGTACAAAAAAACATATAAATTGTACCAACAAAATAAAATCACTTTAGTGTCTATTATATGTCGAGTTTAAAATAAATATTACATATTACATTATAATCCACTCAACAGATTATGGAATTCCAATTTTATTTGTCTATTACAATTATTCTTCCATACTTTGCACACATATTCATGCTGATTTAGAGAAATACAAAATTGCCAAAAAGCTATAAGAAATTGGTAATAATTTATGCACCTGTGACACTTGTTAGTTAAACTCCCATCAGAGGGTGTGGCTGGCGCTGCAGTTGCGCGCAAATTTGCCAAATTGAGGCCATAAATTTCGTAACGAAACTTTTGGCCAGAGCAGCACTACAAAAAATTACAAAAAATTGAGAGAGGACGACAAAAGTGCACCCTGCCACAGACACAGACACAGACACAGATAGAAAGACGAGTGCCACATGCTGTATGCATGTGCTATGATTCCTGCCAGCTGCATCTTCAGTTCAGTTTAATTAATATTGAGTGCAGTTTTTAATTTGGTGCCAAGTCTATCACATTACTTGCAGGCGGAGAGTGCAGTTGAACTCGAAAGTTCAGACTCGAAAGTTCTGCAGACCCGAAAAACTTTGCCCCGCAATGAGCAATATTTGCGTATGAGCAATATATCGTTCTGCCTTGAGGCATGCTCAAGTTATTCTGTTAATTAAGTAATTTGCTGCGGAAAGAGCAACTGCCTGAGAAATGTGCAGTTATTGAGTCTGTACAAGGCTGAACTCTTAACCCAACTATCTAATCAATGCGCGGCTTCACAGCCAAGTACAAAGTGCTTCAAGTAAATGCAAAACTCGATTGCGGCCTTTTACGAGCCGCACTTAAAGTGTATATATATGTGTGTGTATCTGTGTGTGTGTGTGTGTGTGTGAGTGTCTGCGTGTGTGTATCTTGTTATAATGTTTTATGCTTATGCGGGGTGTACGTGTAATAAAGATAAAGCGATTTTATATAAAAACTTTTTAATTGCCTGCACTAATGATGCACTGCAACAACTTGATCATAATTAGAATAATAATAATAATAATAATAATAATCCAGTTGCCCAAATAACACGAGCACAACACAATTGTACAATTGCTAAAAAAATTACTCAACTGTTGTTTATTTTCATTCAAGCATTCAAAACAACTTTATTTTAAATTTAAAAATAAATTGTACTATGGCAAATCAGATCGAATATAAAATGTGTATAGAAATACTTTTTGTTCAATAGGAATTCTCCAAATTAATATTGTAATAATTTAAGAACAAACTAAATTAATGTTCATTTTACTTTTATAAGTCTTTGCAATTTTTGTTAAAGTATAAATATTTTGAAATATTTAATAGAAATTAGTTTCCTCAGAAGATAAAAACAAACTTTCATGTCACAAGTCCATCTAATCAAATTCCTTATAATCTGAGTTAAAATATTAAAATTCGTTCCATGGTGCGGCGTCTGCCTCAACTCATTAACCGCAAACAAGTTAAGGACCAAACAGCTGTCGAGCTGTGAGTTCAGGGCATATAAAAGCGAAACATGAATATTCTGAGTAGGTGGGGCGGGGGTGTGGTTGGGGCAGGACAGACGCAACAAACGAGGCAAGAACAAATCAAAACAGCGTAAAAAAGAAGAGAGAGAGCAACTGCAATAAAACAAGTGAATTACGCGAAAGAGACGCGCAAGGCGCAAAAAGAAAAACAGAATAATAAAGTGGGGCATATTAAGAAAAATATCACTTTAGACGGCGACAACAGCAGCCACAGCCTTAAAGTATGCTCCGAAAATGTTCTTAATCTCTGCACAACAACACAGAGCAAGCAACAAACTAAAAAGTTATAAAAAGTCACATACAACGTACGCAAATTGTGCACAAAGTAAAATATAAAAAGATAAAACGATGGCCACAGTTGCCGCGCCAGGCAGCAAGTTGAGTAGCAGGCTAGTCCCTACCCCACCGCACTTGCCACAATGCATTGGTGGCGCAAACTTGCGTAATGAGGCTCGACCAAGCGGCAAAGGCGACTCGATGACTGAAACTGAGGCTGCGATTGAGTTTGGGTCTTACGAGTGGAAAGAGCGAGAGAGAGAGCGCAAATTCGATCCAGAGTCTGAGATTGGGGCATTAAATGAGTTTCAGTCTCACCATGCAGCATCTCACTGACTTTACTACTAAAAACATTTTATAAACGTTACACACACACACAAAACACACACATACAGCACACAAGTGTATAGTAAAATTAACCAGCTAAGCCCCGTGGGCACTTAAGTAAGTATCAAGTCTGCCAATAAAATCATCTAACAGACACACCCTCATACTACTACAATCACATGCATATTTCATTTGCCTACACTTGAGAAAAAGTTGCCGCCAGAAACTTTAGATTGTTGTACAAATTAATTCCGGGAAATTGTTATGACTTCGAAATAAACTGAAATTAAAGCCAGCTCGAAAATTCTCAGAACACACTCAATTATCGTTACTTATAATATATAGACGCTGAACAAATGTTTGTTATTGGGCACATACAGAAAATTATATCATTTCCCGTTTAATTTTTAAAGGAAATTAAAAAAATAAATGTACACCAAAGAAATAGAATACATTTTATGTTAATTTTAAAGTGGTTTTAAAAATTAACAATTTTATAAAACAAAAATAATAAAAAAGTTTTGAATACGCAAAAAAAAGTTCAAAAACAGCTTTACAATGTTAATTCAATATATATACAAAATATATTAAACATTTTTGAATTTTTCAAATATGATTTACGAGATTTGTTAAAGAAAATATTGAACGGTAATATTAATGAAACTTTGTCCTCTGATATCAAATTGTGAAACCTATAAGTAGTTTATTTCTAAGAAACCTATTCAAAATGGTACAGAATAGAAGAGCGATTTTGCAATTAAGAGTTTATAGCTGTAAGCCTTTTTCTAATACGAGTTATAGTTGAAGAGGCCACTTCTTAGCCTCTGAAAGTCCTCAATTGTAGCTATTCAGCTATTGTCCTTTACAATTTTCACTGGATTTCCACTTGAATGCATTGAGGGTTCCATCTCGATTCACATGATTTTCTTTGTGTGTAATCCCAGGCACAGGGGCCACTGATGTCGACGCTTTATCGTTTCTGTCTGTCCGTCCGTCCGTCCGTTCATCCGTCCGTCCGTCCGTTTGACAACAATTCGACACTTTTCCTAATTATGATGGGCATGTTGTTGAGTTGAGTTGATGATGAAAATTGGAGCACGAGCTCGACTGCGGGGCCGGAGCATGGTCATGGTCTGGTAATCTCAACTCAACACCACAGAGCCGGACACTCTCCGTGTCTCTCTAATCAAATGGCTGTCGAGATGGCGCTAATAATGATGACGGCAGAGTAGCTGGAGGAGCGCTGTCTCCGTAATTTGTGTAATAATTGTGCCTAAGCGTTTAAGTCGAGCGTGCCAGTTGGGCGGCTAACCAGTGGCATCTCGGGGGACTCGGAGCAGGGGAAGGGGCACGGGTTGGTGCAGATTGGCCACGAAGCGAGCGAGGCAGCTGCCAAAAAGCCAACAACAAAACAACAATGAAGAATGGCAGCCAAATGCCTGCGGCCGTGGGAAAGCGAATGAGTTAGTTACTCACAAATGGCGGGGCACATTTTAGTCCTGGGAGCCAGAGCCTGTGCCCCAAAGGATTGGGGGCAGGCACACACAGTTTGTTACAAGAATTCAATGGTGCTCAACTTGCTGCAGAATTTGATTAAACAAAAGTAAAAGTTTTCATCTCGAGCGTCGAGCAGCAGCAGCCACTTTATGCCGCTCGGTTTTGTTGTTTTGATTGTTCCTTTCCATTTCCTTTTTTTTTTTTGAGTTTGGCCTCGAGAACATTTGTTTTTGCTTTTGTTGTTACTTGGTAGCCAAGTCCAACTATAGTCAGAGCCTTGGCTTCTCAACCACTTTCATGGCCAACAATCGCAAAAATCAACAGAAAACAACCAGAAACTGATATATTCGATATATAGAAAATTTAGTTCTCTTCCACACATAGTGCTCGAGAGGCAGATATGCGATGATCATATGTACGATCTAAGCCAAAAAATCTTTTCAAGCATTAGATAGTGAAAAATGTAAAATAACACAGTTTTTCTTATTTAATTTAACAATATGTTAGAATTTTAAAACCTTCTTTTCCTTTGAAATAAAAAACTTTTATTATAAAACATCTCATCGCATATAAAGTTTATATGGTCGAAAATAATTGAGTACATGAACCTTTCTTTTTTTGGTAATACGTTTTGTTTGAAGTCAAATTTTGCCACTTTTAATTTCGTAATATGTCGCCCAACCTACGCCACGCCACTCCCACAAGTTGGCCTTGGGCCCCCCAAATTTGAAACATTTTGCAGCAAATTTTTATGAGATTGACATTATTCACTTCAACCGAATCGTTTGATTGAATTTGCCTCATTGACGCAAATATTGAGTTTTTTTTTCGTTTTTGGTATTCGTTTTTTGCCTTTTCATGTTGCCATTTAAAATTTTAATTACCCTTCATTATTATTATTATTTTTTTGCTGGCAGAGCATTTGAAGGGGTCCTTTGTTGCCAGTTTTTTATTTTTTTTATTTTATGAGTACAACTTTTGACTGGCATTTGAGCAGAGTTTTCAAATGAAAAGTCGAATTTCGTTTTTAATTAACTAGATGTTTAAGACTGACGTATAAAAAGCAAATTAAAATAGGGTTTCATAATGGTTAGAATATTAAGCATAATATTTAGTTGCACTGGTTATCAAAAGTTCATACTTGGCTTATACAATAAGACTATGAATAAACATCGAATTTAACATTTGAAAGCACTAAGTTTAATATTTCAATTATTTTGGCTAATCAGTATTAAAATAGAAAATACTGGTAGAGTACATACAAAAAATTATAGGATTAACTTCTAATTTAGTCAGTAAAATGGACCTACTTGAATTCAAATTACATTGATTATATGGTAAAAATGCAATAAATTGACAACACATTCAAAATATTCATTCAATTCATCGAAAAGAATTGTCAGAATTTCTCTCTTATCAGAAACGTCGTACCATTTATTTAATTAGTCCAGAAATAGAGACTACAAGAAATAACGGCACGCCGAAGTTAACATACCCTTGTAGATCCCAATACGATATAATTGGAATTTTAAAAATTTGTTCATAAAAGAACTCATCTTTCTACTGATAGTGCGGTAAATTGGAGGTTTATGTTTGAGTATTCCGATGTTGTTATGTTGTTGGCAAAACTGTTAAACACTCGTAGCTGGTAAGCTTGACCGAAAAAGAAAATTGTTTTTATGGTTTCTATAACAGCTATGTGATATAGTAGTCTGATATGGGATACTCCAACATATGTAGAGTCTGCAGCACAAAGTCGAGTCCATGCCAACTTTCAACAAGATAGATTTAAAACTTAGAGACAATACTCAATGTAATATCTCTGGTCGGAGATATATATGTATATTTATATATATATGAGAAAATGTCTGTAATACATAAAAGGAAAGTCTGCAAATATGCGGAGAAATACCTAAAGCACTCTATTTCCCCAAAAACATCAAATTATTATTAAAACAAAGAGATACACAGAGATTGAAGTGATAACAATTTGATGTGCCACAAATGCAGCACCAAAAAAATCTTTATATCAGATGCGCTATTATGCAAAACTTACCCGCTGAGGCACAGTGGGGGCTGAGGACGAAGATGTGGCCAAGGCAGAGGCAGAGGCTGGCGATGATCGGTGCTGGGAGCTGGGAGCGCATGTTGCCAGGGCTCTATTAAAATGCCAGGCAAATTAATAATCCGCGTCTCTAGTGCACGCCGTCTGCCAGCAAAGCCGCTTAACTGGGTCACATGCGCCGTGGCAGGATGTGGCAGGACTAGAGGATGGGACTCGACCGCATGCAGCTGCGGGCGATGCGCAAGCAACGTTTTCTCGTTTGTCCTTACAGCTGATATTGATATGAAAATTGTTGTTGTTGTCGTCGTTGTTGTAGTTGCAGATGCTTATTATGGCTAGTTCGGTTTAAGACATAAGCAATGCCTGTCCAGTGGTTATGCTAATGCGGCTGTGTTTGCATTGGTCTGCTCTCCAATTGGTTTCCTCTGCTTGTTCTTTTCGCATACGATTGCGGGCTTAGCATATTTCACAATTGCACTCGGTCAGCTACACAATAACAACAACAACAATACAAGCATAAAAGCATTAGAAACCAAAACTGAAGAGCTGTGCAACTGGCACAAGTGAAACACATGGTAAGTTTTAAATATTCCCACACTGCTGCCCTTCGGCTTACTTCTGCTCTTCTTATTTTTATTATATATTTTTTTTTCTTTCTATTTTATGGCAACGTTTTGCGCAAAATCCTGGTTTGATCACGTCTGTGTGAGTTTAGGTTAAGTTATGTGGCCAGCAGCATTAGTTACAGCCGCATTCCAGCACTTCTAATCGCCATTTCTGAGCAAGTTTTCATTGAGGTTTTCTGCAAAGTCTTGGGCTTGTTTTCTTAATTAAACAAGCTATGAAAATTCTGCGAAGTTTGCGCGTTGCGTCTTGTTAAACAATTCAAATTGTAGTCAGCCAAGCTCCCCTTTTCAACAGAATTCTTCAAAGTTCATGTGCTTGACTCATATTCTGAGGGGCGCGCTAAAAAGTATGCTACATAAATGAAGTCTGTTAGCTGTGGCTATGTAAACTAAATATTGAGAAGAGAAGCTTTCTAGAGAATATTTAGCTCATAAAAAAAATACAATCTCCTGTGAGCAAATAAAAACCAAATTAGATATCTACTATCTACTACGAAAAAGTGTGCTACAGAAATTGAAATTGGCGAATTGTAAGAGAAAATGCTTTCAGTCACACATGAAAATTTGTGTACATAAACATTTATATATATGTGTGTGTGTATTTGTGTGTGTGTGTGTTGAGGCATTCCATGTGGCCGGCTCCTGCTGCTGTTGCTGCTGCTGCTGTTGCTGTTGCTGTTACCTCATCTTTCTTTTACGCTCGAGACTATTTGGCATTAACGAAATTTATTTATGCGGGTGTTTAGTCGGGCGTAAAAGGTGTGCATATGGCTAGGCAAGCACGCCCATACACATCCACATCCACACACAGAAAGAGCGAGATAGAGATAGAGATAAATGGAGAGAGAGAGAGAGAGAGAGAGAGAGAGAAAGACGCAGACAGACAGGCATAGACAGAACTTAGAAATGCACGACACGCGCTTAAGAATTGAAAGGATTTGGATGCCTGCTTTGGGGTTAGATATGCTCCTTGAAGCCGGAGTTCGAGTTCGAGTCTGGGCTTGACTTAGGTTTCGTTTGGTCTGTGTGTGTGTGTGTGGGGAATAATGATTTAAATGCCTTTGTTTTTGCCGCAGCCAACAAATGAGAAGCGGGCTTCGAGAAATGCCGAGCCATATATAAGTAATGGCAAACAGTTACTAGCTGGGTCAATGATGCGTTAACGCAAATGTTAAACAAATGTAATGTTCTGGCCGAATGAATTGTATGCATTAAGCAACTGCTTCTCTTGCTGCTGCTGCTGCTTCTTCTTCTTCTTTTTCTACTTATTCTTGTTAGTGTAAATGTAGATGTAGTTGATGTAAATGATAACGTAAATAATACTAAATTGATTGCACAAACAAAACAGCAGCGGAAGTGTAAATGATTTAACACAGTTCCCGGCTGCTTTCTATGCCTTTTGGAAATCTGTTCTCTGTTCTTTGATTTTCCTCTTGTTGTCCTTGTCGTTGTTGTTACTGTGCTCGCTGTTGCTGCTGCGGCAAAGCAAACAGCTGAGGACGAAACATGAAATTTGTTAGCCGCCGAACCGGAAACAGACATTTTTGTGACTTGTAATTTAGTTTATTGGTGTGGCCAATATATATATCTTATTATACATACATATATAGAACGGACTATATATAATATTTTGACTTTTATTATTATTTGTATTATTGATGTAAAATATTGAATAAAGTTGTGTGTGATTTTTATTTACACATTTCTAAATTATAAGTTTCACTTGTAAAAAATTGTAATTGTATAGGAAATAAAATACAAAATGAATAATAATTAATAATAAATACAATGAATAATTAAAAAAGTCTAGATTTAAGTTAAGAAATTATTACATATCTAATGACTCTTACTTGTTTTTAATGAATCTCAAGAAAATCTAAAGAAACAAGTCGGAAATTTGAATGCAACAAAATTTTAATTATATATAATTATTTAACGATTTAGTTATTAAATCAATTGCATACATATATAACTATAACGTTAATATTTTTAAGTTAAATAACCAAGACTCACTAGTTTGACGAATTAAATTAATTTTTTTATTTTAAACTAATCAAAAAACTTAAAATTTTGATAAAAAAAATTGTTTTGATTGTTTGCACTTTTCATTTTATTATATTGAAATGAGTTTATTTTCATATCAAACTTTGAATCCTTTTTGATATTTAAGTTAATAACATTTAACTCCTTTTTGTGTGGATCTTGATATATCTTATGGCAACTCATGTTAAATCAATTCACAATATCAACGATCACTTGTGTATCAATTAATATATTTATTAAAAATCAGCTGTGAGTATTTTAAACACAATTAGCATCCTTAGTTTCAGTCATATTAAAATGCATTTAAATAATATAATTAGTGTCACTTATTTTGGATAATGTCTCACAATTGATTACTCGATAACATTTATTTATATATTATTTGAAATGCATTAGCATTGCATTCACTTGTTTAGTTCACCGAATTTATAACCCGACTTCTTCCTCACCTTCGATGCGTGGAACGAAGCGCGCGCAACACCGGCTAAAAGTAGACTAAACGAAGCGCCAATGCTAATGAGCTGTTCGGGATGCTGCTCTGTTAAGATACATTGGCAGCTGTAAGCAGAGAGAGAGAGAGCGAGCACGAGAATAAGAGCATATCATACAGAGCACAGTTAATGTTAACTTGCTGCCGCATACTCGTAACAGATGCTGCGCTGTTAACGAACACTAACAGCAGCAGCACTCTGAGCGACTGGAATGTTGCCAGCATTACAGCTTTTGACCACTGTTAGCCAGCATATTAAACTGTGCAAGCAATTGCAATTATTGTGTTTAAGTGTTTTTGCTGTAAAATACATAGTTAAACTAGTGTATTTAGCATTTCAGCGAAATGACTCATTGAGATTTGAGCAGCAAAAGCAGGCGCCGGGATTACAAGCGCGTAAGCCCCACAATTCAACTGAACTTATCATAATCATAATGACAATTAATCCCATCTGAATGCTGTGCAATTTACAAAAGCCATTACAGCCGTTTAACAGTGCGATAACATACTTTCTCATTAACGTCAAGCCGGCAAATTGGGCGACACACAATGGAGCCATAGAGCCGATACGAGCAGCAGCGGCGTAATGGAGCTGCTTGGGATGCTTGAAAACAACAAAAAAATTAAACGAGCACCAAAAACAGCAACTACAACAACAATAACAATAATAACAACAATAACGTAAGAGGCAAATGCAAGCGCATTGAATGAAACTAGGACACACGCAGGCAACAAAAAAGGGAGAAGCAGCATTGAAAACGTGCGTCGCAGGACAACTGGCAAGTGCAAAGCACAAGGATAAACATAATATGCCAACCCGGTGGCTTCAGCTCGCACACACACAAACACACACAAACACACACAACACACACAAAAAAACAAAAGACCAAATTATTATGCAGACAGGCCATAGATGTCGCCACGACAAGAGAGCAACTAAGCGGGCGAGCGAGAGACAGAGCGAGAGAGAGAGAGAGAGAGTGCTGGTGATTTGAGAACAATGCATTAGAACGGTTGTGGGCTAAAGGGGGTACTGCGAAGCCTTTGCATAAAATTCAATTTGTCGTGTGCAGTAGCCATGAATATGCCGAACTGGCGAGCTTAAGCTGAAGCTGCCAACCGCTGCCTGCCGTTGCCTGCCGCTGCCTGCTGCTGACACTCAAGCCCACATTTCGCTGTCCCTCAATCTGTCTGCGAATAGAATATAACAGAGAGCCATCCACCGCACCCCACCCCACCCCGCCACACCACACCACAACTCACACTCTCACTCTCAGTCACTCTATAGCCAGCTCTGTACAATTGCAATTGATGTTATTGTTGCTGCTGACTGCTATTGTTGCTGTTGCTGTTTTTGTTGCTGCTGCTGCTGCTGCTACTGCATCGCATGCAGCGGCTGTGGCGTAACATATGCGCGAAATTACTTACGAGGCGTCGCTGCCGCTGTCGCTGTCACTAGCAGCGCTGGCATCCTGGAACTGGTTCTGGTTCGCATGCCGTTGGCTTGTAAAACAACAATGCCTGCACACAAGACACATGCAGTTATTAACAAACACTCAAATACACACTCAGTCACACACACATACTTTAACAGCTTTTTTTACAGCATTTTCGACAGTTAAAACAATTGCAGACAGCACTGCTGGCAAATTAAAAACTTTTTTGCCTCTGCTTTGTTTTCCATTTTTTTTGTTGCTCGGCATTTTCAGTGCCCACAGCTGATAATTATCGAGACCCTAAAACGTTTGCCATAGACACAACTGAAGTGGCCCATTATGTGGCATCAAATGAATGATAATCAGCCGGCTGATAGGGCCCGGGAGGCGGGCAGCAGCCAGGGGCATCTGGCATAGGGCATGGGGCGCATGGGGCGGCTAAGTGGGACTTTCGTTTGTCATATGCTTGGCCACAGCATGTCCAAAGTTTTAAATGAGTTCACATTGGAGGGTGTGTGTAATATGGCCAAACTCTGTGTTGTCCTGTTGAAGAGTCGTAGGATTCTGTGTTAAGTGATTCTGTCTACCACATAAATTACGCATACGTCACGTGTGGCTGATATATTAAAATCTGGTTTAATTTAAGAATTTAAGCTTCTACTATGTCCTCAATATTTCACTAAAGAATTTATTAACAACAAATTATATTCGTATTTATGTAGAATACATTAAATTTTTTATTATTTTGAAAATGATCTCTGAAATTCCATTATATATTCTACTATACTATATTCTAAATATTATTATGTTGTATTTAATAAGTAGTTCTTACACATTAAATAATTTATATATTTTATAAAATATATTCGGATTATTGGGACTTTACATTTTCATATCGCCTTTTATATTAAATATATACAAAGTTGTAATTTATACTGTAAATAGTTTTTTAAATATTTATAGCACCTTGAAACCATTCTCCTCTTTCACCATTTAAGTACTATAGCAAAAATTGCACCACTCTTCCATTTATTCAATAGCACTCAATTAAGGGGCTCTTAAGTCTCTTGTGAGAATTTCTGTCTTTTTTTTTGCTGCACAACTTTTGCACACCTTTCACTTTTACAAGTCATTAATCACTGAAACGCAAGAGAGAAAAGTTTTAAAACAAGAACGCGAAAGGGCAGAAAAAAAATGCTATTAAAAATGCGTAGGGATACGTGAATGATAAAAGAATGTGCGTTCAAATGGGTCAGATGACTTAATGCGATTAAATTGGACAAATGCTTTTGTGATTACAAAGATAATCAAATGAAATTCACAAACAGATAGAAGCAAAAAAAAAAATGAAATGAAAAAACCAACAGAGAAAAACCAGCAATTAAGCAGAAAATGAAGCTGCAATCGGGTTCGACAGTTTTTGCACTTTAATTAAGTTACGGCTTAGCGGACAAAGTCAGCAGCAAGCGAATATTGCGTATACGTACGGGGCTTTGGGCCAAGCGCAAACAATTCACGTCAATTAATTGTAGCTGGTTGTGAGCCGGCATACACAAAGCTCAACCTCAACCGCAGCGGCGACATGACGACAACTACATAGATTACGACTGCCCCCGGACAAGCGAATGGCCACACAGCCAGCCGGATGAGCAGGCAGCTCGCTAAACCTGAAATTGAATGCTGCAAAATGCGAACTGAAAACTGGAACAATAACATCAAGCTAATAACAGCCAGAGGCAGGGCTTATTCAAAGTTGGCTACCAGCTGCGATTGCAGCAAATCAATTCTGTGGTACATCCTCAACGTCCACCTCCCACTCCACCTTCACCTCCACATCTCTGCAGTCTGGTAACTTTGTCGAAAATTTGAGCATGAGATAAGCGCAATTAATTCCAAATTTATTCGATGCCAACGAGAAAACGACATGACCACAGAGCTTCAGACTGGACAAATAGGCATTGTTATTGCTTCGACTGTTGCTGTCATGCTTGTTGCAGCAGTTGTTGTTGTTGTTGTTTTTATTGTTTTTGTTGTTATTATTGTTGTCATACATTAGGCGTTGTCCTGATGGCTTCAACAGACTGCATTAGCCTCAAGTGCAATGTGACAGCAGCAACGAGCCGAGTGACAGCAATACTAACAGGAAGTCATGCACTTGTGTCTACAGCATTGGAATCATAGTATCATACCCCCTCCGCACTTCATCTCCCCATGGCACACTTCCCTCGTAGCATCTGTCATCTATGCATGCTGACTGATTGATTTGGCACTCCGGTGTGCTCCAGTGCTGAGTAGCGCAACTAAACGTTGCATGAATACTCCACAATCTGCATAAACACATTGAAATTGTCATAAATCAGCATTGAGAAGAACTCATGTGTTGCATCCCTTAAGCAGCTGACAATATTAACTGGCGATTGACAGAGTTAATCAGTATTTATTTACTGCAGGACATTTTTCGTTACGCATAATATTTACATAGCTGGACAAAACTAATAATAGACAGCATATTTAAAACGTGTTTAGTCTAACAATGGGAAAATCAAAACAATATTGTTAATTTGTTTAAATTGTTATTAAATGTCGACTTATAAAAACCTTTTTATTAAAATACAAAAATATTGTAATAATAAAACTTATGTAAATGTTACAATAACTATACTTTTTTTAATCGGTTTCAGAAAATCCACTCAAGAGATTTGGCCAATTAAATGCAGATTTAACTAAATAGTTAAAGTGAAGTTGTTCAAAAGTATGTAACTGGTATCTCCGACCCTATAAAGTATATAGATTATTGATCAGTATCAGTCGAGTGGCTCTCAAAGACTATAAGAGACTATAAGAATTCATATTTGGATAAAGTTTATTTTGTTAAATTGACACACTTGACTGAGCAACTCTTGTTTAAAACGTTGAAATACATTTTACATATAATTATTAAATAACAAAATATACAAAAATCGTATTCAAATAGTTTTGCAATTTCCTGTAATATTTTTTTATTGCTTTGAATAATACAACATATCTCAGCACACATATATATATTTTTTACTAAATTTCAATTTGTCTCAATTGATATGAAATTCATGACAAATGTTGACCTTCAACTTAATACATTAAGACATAAAGACAATGACGATTTCCCAAAACTAACATAAAATTCCAATTTAATTTCAATTCGGACCAGGCTTGTCATTTCGTTGGTAAGCCCCTGCCGTAAACTTGTAAACCCCATGTAAGTAGCTTAACTACTGTTCACAATGGAATGACAGTGCAAATGTTTCACAAATCCCCTCCAGAATATAGCAACAATTACACATTTACACTTTTCGGGCTGATACTCCCTTCTTAGGGCAATTGGATATCATTAATGCGGTTAAATTGTATAACCCGCTACTGTCAGAGACTGCTTACTGGACCCAACTGGAATCTGGTTTTGACCACCCCTATGCGTTGCCTTTTGTGAAGCAGCAAAGGGGAGGGTGGGGGGCCCCCTGTCAGGGTTTCGAATAACAGACATGTTCCAAGTGCCAAAAGAGTCTAGAAAACATTTTTGCCTTAACTCGATTTTATTTTCTTTTATTTTCTGGTCTACATACAGCCGCAAGCCCAGACAGCTATGGCAAGACGAAAATTTACCACAGTACAAAAAATAGCAGCAACACTAACAACAACAACAACAACAATGTTGCTCTGTTGCTCCATTTGCAACATTTATGGTGTGTGCCTTTTCCGTGTGTGTGTGTGTGTGTGGAAGGTCATTTTATTGTTTCCCGTCAAAATGGTCAAATGGGAATTTGTTTTCAGCAATTTTTGTTTTTTGTTTTCTACCTTTTTTTGTGCATTGCGATTTGCCTATAGACTCAGATTGAGCTGTCGTACATGTTATTGGGGATTGGGCCATAACAAAATCCAAGCTAGACAGCACCAGAGATTGCTGGCATATCATGTTAGTTATAGCAAGGAAAGAGTAAGCCGAATGATTAGAATAATCGCCGTAGGTGTTTTGACTTGCTGAGCTTACTACTACTACTACTACCACCATAACAAATAACACATAACACATAACACCCAAAAGAACCGAATCTAATCGATTTCCAAATTCCATGTTGGGTCATACAATTTGCAACCCTTCAATTGTCAGTTTGGCAGTGTTTAAACATTTTATTGCTCTCATATGGGCTAAGGCTACGGGCTCTATTCCCTGGCAAAGTGAATTTTATGGCTTGTGCGTTTTGTCTAAAGGGTCAATTTGGGTATTTGGGAGATGAAAAGCGCTTTTCTCGAGCCATAGGGGGAAATATACATACATACATGTATTTCTATGCGCATAAATTTAAGAGCAATGCATTTATTAGCAAATATTGTTATTTGCTTTTTATAAACTGCGAAAGATGTTCAAAGTTATATCAATTTTACCCTGACCCAAACTTACTAATTAAATTTAATCATTGGTAATTAACAATTGCTTACAAATTCAGCAATTTCTCAAAAGTAGCTTCAAGTTTTTTCATACACAGCAAATTTATTCAGGCCGCAAAAGCTACTCCTCGCCCCCTTCTTGCTGTGGTTGCTATGTGCTAGGAAAGTGCTGCAGAAGGACGCGGCGTAATAATTAATTTCCAAATTCAGCAATGTTCTCCGCCAAAAGTTGTCTTGTGCATAGGATGGCAGAAGGTAGGATGGGGGAGTATTCAAGAGTTTGTTTGTACAGCAAATGCCACCGCATTCGTATAATTTCATTCAGATTTCATTGTCAAGCGCGACTACGAAAATTTTGCATAGTTGGCAAGATGCTGTTTGTGGAAAAGGGGTGATAGGAGGGGGGGGGGGGGGGGAAGAGAGAAATATATAATAATTGTTTCTGTAGTGACACTCCTTGCAATTTATTAAACAAAAATGTTCCCCAAAATGTTAACTTTCAATTTAAGTGTGCACAAAGATCTTCGAAACTCAGTTTAAGGACGTTCGGATGGAAATTCTAAAAACTGCATTCAATAGTTTCCAACCACATTTCACCCTGATAGATGGCATCCGCTCAAGTGATTAGTTGCGTCTTAAAAGTTAGCTAAGATTAATAACAGTATGATAATCAAAAAAAAAAGCATTTTATAGTTTCCGGATTTATTTTGACCATTGACTGTGGAATTCCCGAGACTACGCTTTAGTCATCACTTGAATCATACAAAAAAAAAGCTCAATGGAGAGCAATCAGATTTCTAGTTATAACGGTTTGGGACGTTCAGTTGTATATATGCGGATTCCGTAAACATATGCGGATTTTAGATGTATTAACTTATTGATGTCGGTTATTCGCCTAGCTGGGACAAGGGGCATAAACTCACATGCCACATGTGAGGCACAGCGAGCAAATTGTACGATTGTTGTTAGACATGCTTTAAAACATTTATTTATCAGATTTGAAATGTTTTACAAATACTAAATACATAATAACATTATTGTTTGGGAACACCCAAAATTTTCTCAATTTCACAGAGTCGATCAATAACCTCCTGGTTCCGGGCTCTTTGATCTTTAAGCTTATCCCCTATGGCATCCAAAGTGGCTGCGATAGCCAACAGCGACACATCTGTAGTGTTCAGATCTCTACGTGTCGGATAAATCTTTGCCATAGGCACAACAGCAGATTGATCGCCATCTGGATTTGGTAAGCCTAAAAAATTTTCGCATAATGAAAGAGAAGCGGTTGTTACCGGTGGCTCCGATTTTAAAACTGCATCCAAAACTACAGCTGGAGTCTCCACTACTGCGTCGGGGAAACACACTGCTTCTACTACTTCAACTGGAGTCTCCAATACAGCAGTTCCTGGTACAGGAGTCTCCACTGGGACAGCTACTAGAAATGCAGTTTCCGCAATGACGGCTGAAGGTGCCACTGCCTCATTTACTGGTAGTGTAGTCTCCACGACGGCGACAGGAGTTGCAGCTGGTACTGGATTCTCCACTGGCTTTGCTATTGGTATGACAGTTTCCACGAGTGTTGTTGGTACTGGATCAGCTACTAGTAGTGTAGTCTCCACGACGGCGACAGGAGTTGCCACTGGCTCAGCTACTGGTATCGGAGTCTCCACGACAGCGACAGGAGTTGCCACTGGCTCAGACACTGGTACTAGAGTCTCCATGACGGCGACAGGAGTTGCCACTGGCTCAGCTACTGGTAGTGTAGTCTTCACGACGGTCACTGGAGTTGCCACTGGTACTGGAGTCTCCACGACTGGATTCTCCTCTGGGTTAGCTATTGGTATGGCAGTTTCCACGAGAAGAGTTGACACTGCCTCAGCTACAGGTACTGGAGTCTGCACGACGGCGACAGCAGTTGCCACTGGCTCAGCTACTGGTAGTGTAGTCTCCACACCGGTGACAGGAGTTGCCACTAGCTCAGCCACTGGTACTGGAGTCTCCATGACGACGACAGGAGTTTCCACTGGCGCAGCTACTGGAACTGGAGTTTCCACGACGGCCACTGCAGTTGCCACTGGTACTGGATTCACCACTGGCTTTGCTATTGGTATGACATTTTCCACGAGTGAAGTTGGTACTGGATCAGCTACTAGTAGTGTAGTCTCCACGACGGCGACAGGAGTTGCCACTGGCTCAGCTACTGGTATCGGAGTCTCCACAACGGCCACTGGAGTTGCCACTGCCTCAACTACTGGTAGTGTAGTCTCCACGACGGCGGTAGGAGTTGCCACTGGGTCTGCTACTGGTACTGGAGTTTCCACGAGGACAACTGGAGTTGCCACTGGCGCAGCCACTGGTACTGGAGTCTCCACGACAGCGACAGGAGTTGCTCCTGGCTCAGCTACTTGTAGTGTAGTCTTCACGACAGGTACTGGAGTTGCCACTGCCTCAGCTACTGGAACTGGAGCTTCCGCGACGGCCACTGCAGTTGCCACTGGTACTGGATTCTCCACTGGCTTTGCTATTGGTATGACAGTTTCCACGAGTGAAGTTGGTACTGGATCAGCTACTAGTAGTGTAGTTTGCACGAGGGAAACTGGAGTTGCCACTGGCGCAGCCACTGGTACTGGAGTCTCCACGACGGCGACAGGAGTTGCAGCTTGCTCAGCGACTGGTAGTGTAGTCTCCACGACGGCGACAGGAGTTTCCACTGCCTCAACTACTAGTAGTGTAGTCTCCACGACAGCGACAGGAGTTGCTACTGGCTCAGCCACTTGTAGTGTAGTCTCCACGACAGGTACTGGAGTTGCCACTGCCTCAGCTACTGGTGGTGTAGTATCCACGACGGCCACATTGGTTGCCACAGGCCCAGCTACTGGTACTAGAGTCTCCACGAGGGCAACTGGAGTTGTCACTGGCTCAGCCACAGGTACTGGAGTCTCCACGACTGGCTTCTCCTCTGGGTTAGTTATTGGTATGGCAGTTTCCACGAGAAGAGTTGGCACTGCCTCAGCTACAGGTACTGGAGTCTGCACGACGGCGACAGGAGTTCCAGCTGGCTCAGCTACTGATAGTGTAGTCTCCGCGACGGCGACAGGAGTTGCAGCTAGCTCAGCTACTGGTAGTGTAGTCTCCACGACGGCGACAGGAGTTTCCACTGGCGCAGCTACTGGTAGTGTAGTCTCCACGACGGCGACAGGAGTTGCCACTGGCGCAGCTACTGGTACTGGTACTGGATTCTCCACGACGGTGACAGGAGTTGCCACTGGCTCAACTTTTGGTAGTGTAGTCTGCACGACGGCGACAGGAGTTGCCACTGGCTCTGCTACTGGTAGGGTAGTCTCCACGACGGTGACAGGAGTTGCCACTGGCTCTGCTACTGGTACTAGAGTCTCCACGACGGCGACAGGAGTATCCACTGGCGCAGCTACTGGTACTGGAGTCATCCACGACGGCGACAGGAGTTTCCACTGGCGCAGCTACTGGTAGTGTAGTCTCCACGACGGCGACAGGAGTTGCCACTGGCTGAGCTACTGGTAGTGTAGTCTCCACGACGGTGACAGGAGTTACCACTGGCTCTGCTACTGGTACAAGAGCCTCCACGACGGCGACAGCAGTTGCCACTGGCTGAGCTACTGGTAGTGTAGTCTCCGCGACGGCGACAGGAGTTGCAGCTGGCTCAGCTACTGGTAGTGTAGTCTCCACGACGGCGACAGGAGTTTCCACTGGCGCAGCTACTGGTAGTGTAGTCTCCACGACAGCGACAGGAGTTGCCACTGGCGCAGCTACTGGTACTGGTACTGGATTCTCCACGACGGCGACAGGAGTTGCCACTGGCGCAGCTACTGGTAGTGTAGTCTCCTTCACGGCCACTGTAGTTGCCACTGCCTGAGCTACTGGTAGTGTAGTCTCCACGACGGCGACAGGAGTTGCCACTGGCTCAACTTCAGGTAGTGTAGTTTCCACGACGGCCACTGGTGTTGCCACTGGTACTGGAGTCTCCACGACTGAAGTAGCCACTACTGGGACTAAAGATGCCACTGCTTCTACTACTGGTACTGTAGTCTCCACAGCAGCTGCTACTAGTACTGGAGTCTGCACGACTACAACTTGTAATGCCTCTGGACCTGGTACTGGAGCTGGGCTATCCACAGTGTCGACTGAGGCTTTCACTGTCGCAACTATTGCTGAGTCACAAGTAAGTGCCGGTTTTTCAGTTGCAGGCACTGGAAGCCCAGCGCCAGATAGAGAAGTCCCCACGGGGGTAAGGACTGCGGTGGCCGACGGTATCTCAGGTGACGTGGAAGTTTCCACAGCAGTAGTGGGTGCAGCCATATTCTTAAGTTGTTTATACTTTTCGTAAATTAATGTTAACAGTACATAAAACCGTTTTCATGAATCAACCCAATTTGCATTCGCCGTTAAGCTTTATTTAGCACAATGTGTTAGAAGTTAAAGCCTTTGCTATGCAAATTTCACTTTCATTATGAACAAGCAACTGAAAGCAAAGGGAATAAGACGATTAGCATTGGCCTTCGAAAAGGTCGTTGGTCTAAAGAAAAAGCGTCTTTAGGAATGAGGTAAGTATAGGGAAACCCCAAAGAGAAAAATTTCAAAGCACACGTGCAGTTTTTATCGAACAAGTCGTCATTTGCGGTTTTTCCTTATTTTTCAATCGATATATTGAATTGGATTTATTTTTGCAATGGCGCCGCTTTGGCGACTGTCGCGAAAAAAACGCTTGACCAAATTCAAATTTGAAATCTAAGAAAATTTCCTTAATTTTCATGAAACTGTTTAACACAAATGGATGTTAACTAATTTAATGCTAAGTAAAGTCCAAAGGCACGTCAATTAAATCATTGCATCATCTGATGCAAATGTTTTTATAGTGTTAAACATTTTTTCAGTCGAGATTTGAGTATTTGTAGCAGTCATTTACATTGTAGATTAATCATTAATTAATTATATATATTATCAATAATTAATGTATATTATAGGAACACTTTTATTTTGTACACCGTCGAACCACACGACTTGAAAACACACGTTTAACTAGGTAGAGGTAGAATTTTTCAATTTTTCAACACCTCTTATCGGTAATTTTTCTTCGTTAGGAAGCCGGACAAACGCCCATTGAGAACTATAAACTAAACAAATGTTTTAAAATGCTGCAAAAAGTTGACAATTGTTTCTTTATGTTGACTTAGCTAATCGACTTTACAATCATTGACAATCAACAGCTGTTTCATTGAATTGTTGAGAAAACAGATGCGTATGACGACAGATTAATTAGTTTTGTGTTTAACTTCTGTGATTATTATCCAATTTGAAAAACTCATCTGAGTATATGAATCATATAATAAATTATTAGCTTACCCAATATCAATGGTATCGCTTTTAGTAAATAAATATGAGTACATGGTCTATTGTATATGTTGCTTATTCACTTTAAAGCCTTTGAGTACCTTTATATCGATCTAAACTCATGTTACTCACTATGCACATCACTAAAGTTATTTACATAAAGATGATTACTTGCTGAACTTGTCAACAAATCTGAATGCCACTGTATCCCCTGCGTTCCTGATGTGTCTCTGATGGCATTTAATGTCTGACACATTGACAAACTGCCAGGATGGAGTCGCTCAATCGGAACACATTAGCTGAAAAAAATGTAATCGCAGAGAACTAAGAAATAAATCTTTCAATTTTTCGAATGAATAAAGGAAATAAATGCAGCCAAATGTGAAGCAATTCTCTGTTGCATGGCATGCCACTAGTGCCGCCCACTAGTGCCGCCCACCACTCAGGCTGGAGTGAATGCAGCAACCGGTTTCAATGAAGTTGCACATGTCAGGGTGGAAGGGGTTGCTCAGTGGGTGGTAAGGAGTTGGCGTAATGTGATCTGCGTACAATTTGCAGCCGTCGTTTAAATCCCAGCACACTTGAGACTTGAGACTCTAGCAAATAGTTTTTCAATATGGCCGAGGAAAGGAATCGCGATAAAGCGTACAAAATAAAATAACGTATAAATAAAGACGGAATAAAGAATTCATCCGCACAAATGCAAAATGCTTATATGGAAATCATTCGCCAGCACCCCTCCTCACTACCACTCACCCCCTTCAGGCCGCAGAAGCCCCAAACCTCAGTGAAAAAGAATCCGAAGTACGAAGCAGTTGCTGGAGATTGAATTGGCAGTTCAATTTCACGTATTATTGACATTTAAGAGCAAGCATTGGATATAAACGGAAACCCGCTATCAGCCAGGCAGCTGAAGGTATTGGATATGGGGTGCCTATTATTTTATACCATAAATCAATCGACTGATGTGTGAAAAGGAATAAAGATAATCCAAGGAAACACTTTTTTCTGTCGTAACCAGACGTAAAAGCCAGATATGTAAAATATATATACATATATAACTAATAAGTATTTAGTATATTTAACTGTATAGAGTGTGTAAAGAGTACCGTTCCGCAGCTCAACAACTGCTTAGGCGATGAGATCCCTTAGCTCGAGATTGTAACGGTTCACGTCTGGTGAGTAAGAGCAGACATTGCCAGGTTAGACCTGAATGCTGCTTATCTTAATCAACGGAAATAAAAGCTGTAAAGAGCTGGTGCTGGTCGTGTAGACTCTGCCTTGAGAGTGACCAGGCTTCAGAACACATTATGGATGTATGTCCAGCTGGCTGAGACTAGTTCGGCCTGGGGCCCACATCCTTGACACTAGAGAAATGAGGCTTTTGAAACCAAGAAAAATCATTGTAGGACCCGACTTGGAACTATAGCAACACTTACTCTTTGCTAATCATAATTGGCTATAAATAAATAGGTGTGGAATAATTGATGATAACATTATATTTACCATACATTTTATTTCCAATAAAACACAGCCTTAAAATGTGTGTAAAAAAGCATATAAACTTAATTGGTGTCATTTAGCACGCACCTCGAGTGCTGAAAGCAAATACAAACACAAATCAGAAACCGAATCCGTAACCGAATCCGAATCCGAGTCGGTGGAACCTGCTCTTGTACAGCGATCTGTGAGGTGGCATTGAACGCTTCCGGGCGAATTTTGCTAAATTGCAAATATTTTCCAATTCGCATGCATCAGCAGCACGAAATGCAAACAATTTTGCCCAGCAGCCACAATGGGGTACAAAAAAAACTAACAAAAATGTTATGCACAAGAATACAAGACGTAGAGATATCCTGTAAATCCGAAATACCAGATAACTTGCATATGTAAAACGCATTTGTATTTCTTATATTTATTATTATCTATGAAATACTTCTTTGCCAAATAATATGTGTGCTTCAAAGTATGTGAAATCTAGACAGATTTTAAATATGTGAATGTCTTTGTTCAGCCCGTACAAATTTATAATTAAGCTTCCCTTACGCTGATATGGCTACAGGGTATGAGAAACGGAACCAATTGAAATAGCTGCAAATAAAAATGGACGGGCCCAACGATTTTTCCGTGCTGTTGCTGCAATTTTTGCAACGTGTGGCAACGCAACACAGTTGCAGTCTTCCACTGCAACTGCAACTGCAACTGCAACTGTGGTGCAATTTATTTTCGGTTTGATTGGTTTTTTTCTCTTGCTTAATTGCACTTGGCAGGTCGGCTTTCGGTCAAATGATGAAGCGGGACGCGACGCAGCGCCTCGGTTGAAAGGTCGCGCTCATCACGGGACTTTAATAAATTGTTCAAATAAACACGCATCACTCTGTCCGGCCTGACTGGCTGACTGTCTGATACTCAGTCTGTCCGCCTGTCAGATTTGTGGGTCAATCGGTGGGTACGCGGTGGAGGCGTGACTCTGGTCTCTGCGTGTTAATGGACGCTGCATGCCAACAGTTTGCGGTCAGCAAAAGCCAGCAACAAATAAAAAGAAAAAAATAGCTTCTCATGCTGCTAAAAAGTAACACATTCCAGAAAATGTGTATACAAACATACCCTCACACACACACTTACGCAAACACACATTTCTGTTACCTTGCCGCATCTTGTATACGTGAAAAGGTAAATTTACTGCATATTTCACGCATTTTTATTTGCATTCACATTCCAACTGGGCAGAGGGCAGAAGGCATAGGGCAAAGGGCGAAGCAGGCATTCACAGCTTTTGGCACTTGACAACATGATTGTTTTTAAAGCCAGTGATAAATTATGCAGCACACAAAAATACACTCAACACAGTCACACACACACACACACACTCACGCACGTAGGGCAAATAAGAACAATAAAAAAACACCAGCAGACAAAAACCAGAATGTCAACAATCGGCACACAAAAGACCTCATCAGAAATTCAAAGCAATGGGGGAATACAATTTATATTGAACAAATTTTGTATTCATAAATGAATTCAATTTAGATTACAAATCAAGCTAAACGACGAGCCAAGACCAAAAAGACAATTGATTCGACTTTTACATAGTTATAAATATTTGTAGTCCCTATAGACAAGAGAACTACTCTGCCGAGGATTACATACCCTTGTAGATTTCAGCCCACCTGGATTTATGAAAATGAATAAAACTCGTAGTCATGGATTGTTCCTATGGAAGCTTTATGGAAAAGTATCCGATGCTCATTATATTTAGCTGGCGAATTTAGTCGAGATATTTCGGGATTAAGCAAAAAGTTTTTTATAGAACAATAAAATGATATATTGATGCATAAATATACCTATATTTTTAACAGGAGTTATCGATAAAATTAAATAAAGATAATCTGAAAACATTTATTCCAAATAAAAGTCCAAAAGTTTGCAAAGCAATTGAAATTTAAACTAATGTTGCATTTAATATACAATATTTATAATTTAATTACAAATAATGAAGCTAACTAGCTTTCATAAAGTAATTAACGTCTCATTCCAGTTAAACAACAAAGTACGTTTCTTATGTTATTTTTTTTTAATTATTACACATTGCAGCAGCCTTTGGTAAATTAACTTAAATGCCGCAATGTATTTAACGCAGCTCAACCCAAAGAAAAATAAAAACAAAAAACGGTAAGGAAGGCAAAAGGGTTAAAAGAAGGGGCAACCAAACAAATCTTAGAGAAAACGAGCTGCTTGGGCTAAACCCCATTGGAAGCCCCGCACCCCTCTAGGAACTGGCAACTGGGCAATTCGCGTAACTTTTATCATTAGTCCGTTGGGAAATTTAACGGGCACTTAAGTTCTTCACTCGTTTTCAACTTACTTTTGCAGCCACTATTGTTTCGCCATTTTTGCGCAATCTCCCGTTAGTTTTCCGCATGTATTTTTTTACTTCTCCTCAGCCCAATTTTCTAGGCAGCGCTCGGTCGGTTGCAGGAGGGTGGTAGCGGGGGGGAGGATGCTGCTGCGGCTGTCACCTTTAACATCCTGTGCCCGGCGTCAAGTGCACTGAGCCACTATTCCGCACCTCTGCCGGCAAGTTTAGGAGAATGCCGAATGAACAGAAAATTTATTTTATGCGCTCTTTTTGGCCAGAGGCAGATTCCAAACAGACCAAACAATCCGAAAAGGTTAGCTACATCGTTTGTATGAACTTTTTTCTTTTGCTTTTGCTTCTATTTTTATTTATTTTATTTTTTATTTGTTTGCTTCTTTGTTCCTGTTGTTAAGTTGCTGGTTCGCAACGTCTACTACATTTATTTAAAAACAAAAAAAATGATGTGTTTTTGTTGCTGCTTTAGAGCGGATATTGTTGCAATTTATTTTATTGCATTTTGTGTAGAGTTTTGGATTTAATTTAGTTTGCGGATCCGTTCTTGTATTTGCCAAGAGCTGAAAATTATCCTTTACTCGAAAATTTAACAAGTTGCCAAGTTTTTTTAATACGCAACCTCAAACTTTTTCGATTTGCTCTTTTCCTCACTTTTTATGAATTGGTGTTATAAAACGTATTTTTATTAAGAATGAAAAGAACAAGCCACTTAACGTAGGTGTTTACTTTAAATTACCCCATTAGGATTTGAGAGGCACATTTTTGTAACACAAATTTAATTAAAACTCAAATAATAAATATAACAATAATGCGTTTTCTGAACTACAACTTATTTTTAATACCCTGATAAAAATGGGTAATCGGGTATCATGAAGCTGTGCAAAAGTACATCCGACCCCATACATTCCTGATTAGCCAGGAAGGTTTGCCTGGCAGTTTGTCCGTCTGTATTATTGCAGTGTCGATCGGACAATAAACATAGAACTTATTCTTAATTTAATATTAACGTGTTTTATATGCTTGAATACATATACTTAAATACGAATGAATGTAACGCACTTTTTTGGCTTGTAAAGTTGCCAACCACTGAAAAGTACCATATAAATGACCTTGAAATCACCTCTCCACATCTTCAAATTGACATAACTTTGCCAAAACTGAACCTGACTACACCACATTGGCCACATTGACCACATTTTTTGAATAAAGTTGATTTTACAAGCTGTTGAAATTACCAAACTTTTAGATTCGTTGTTGACAATGTTGTCAACTCGCAGTCTGACAGTTGCTTTCACAGTTGCTTCCTCGACTAGTTTGATTAATAAGTCAAAAACAATATAAATGAATATCAAGATCATTTAATCAAATAATGTTGTCCTATGTATATAGACTTACTAACTTGCATATTGCCACACGTCTCTCGCAGCATAAGGAAATATGAGCTTTTTAATGTAATTATTATGATGAGTTATCCCAAATTTATCGAATTTATATTAATATAATCTTGCAGCACCGAACACGTTCAAGCATATATTTAATTGGCTGCGCCTGAAAGTTTCATGCAATGAGGCTGCAAGGAAATGAACATGAAATTGTGCTTATGCCCGCCCTTTCCGACCCATTTCTTGAAATGATAGCATAAGCCCAATATATGTACACACTGTCGTATAGTATGTCTAGCAGCTTCCATTGCTGTTTGCAGCATGATACTAGCCATTAAACACCAACATTTCCTGCAGAGACACGTTTGCTGACACACACTCACACACACATACAGGCATTTCCTAGCCAAATACTCACAGCATGTTACAAAATTGCATGAGCTCATGTCCGCATATCCAAAAGTTCTGTCTCTGGTTTTTGGGGCTATGAGGATGAGGATGAGGAACGCTTAAAGAAATGTCAATTACATTTGTCGATGTGGCCGTTATTGTCGTTGCCGTTCTTGTTGCTCAAATTCGAAATTTCAGTCTATGACAACCGCCCCCTTAACCCTCGCCATCACTTATGGAAAGGGTAGGATATGTCCACATATCGCTCACTCGGCCCACTTGGATTGCCATTTGTTGATGGTTCTGTGTTTCAAATTGTTCGTGCAGTTGGTTTCTGCTGAGTTTTCTGCATGGTTTGTGTTTCGGAGCACATGCTGTATTCGGGATAAGAATTATTCTCATTCTTCGACCCGTTCACTCTTTGGCAAAAGTTCAAAATACGACAGCATGCATGTAAGTAGTTTATGAACTTTATACTAATGCCAGCAAATTTCACATCTGAGGTTTAAGTTCTCTAACTAAAAAAGTACTTTTTTTTAGTTTTTTCTTCTTTTTTTTGGAAACAAATAAAAATAAATAGTACATTTAATTATCTGATTGTTATTTATGCGTTATTGTTTGTTGTTGTGATTGTTATTTATGGTCAGTTCTTGCTACAATTTTAAAGTGCAAACACGAATTTCAATTATTTGTATTATATATAGTTTATTATTTAATGCCTATTGGTATATAATTGATCTAATCCGAAGTTATCGATGACGACTACTTATGTATTTAAACTCATTTGTATATCCTCACTTTCTTACTCAAACTCCAAACTTTTGCAGTTGAAACTCATTTGTTGAAACACTCTTCTGTACTAAGATTTTGCTTTGGGTGTGTCGCACATGCGGCACTGATTCGATTTTGATTTTCTCGACACATTCTGTCTGGTGCCTTGTAGTGGAATCGTGCAACAAATGTTAACTGTGATTTGTGGCACTTTATCAAGTGTCAAACTGATTTTGTGCTGAGCAAATTTACACACGCAAAAACATTGCCAGCTGTGCCTGCGCCTGAGAACGCTGGAAACTCTAAACAAACTGCAAAATATTGTTGATAAATGCGAAATTCACTTCATGTCGCGATTATATCCATAAGAATATATAAAAATTACCCTAAGTACTGGCACACTTCGTTGAACCAGCAGCAGTAGCAATCGAAGCAGTTGACGATGCATCTACCTATGTGTATTTCAAGCTCAATCTCGAACTTTTTTTGTATTTCTTAACCCACTTTGCCAACTGCTTCTATTCCGTTTAGAAGTCTCAATTTATTTTATTGAATGCATTGATGCGTACACAATTTATTTACCATTTCTTTTATATATATTTCCTTCTCAACTTTCAGAATTATTACCCTGTGAGACAGTTGGAAAGGGTATGCACGGTTGTACTATTCTGAGCAGTTTTTGAATCTTAAATTTATATAACAAAATTTTGCAATTCTTTGGATTTTGATTCAAAATTTGAATTCGGGCTATGTCTAATTAGGGGGAATAAGAGTTTTAATTTAATTTTCTTTTTAACAGATAGTAATATAAATAGTATATATCTTTAAATAAAAAGCTTAAAAACAAATTCTTGTGAAATTTCCAAATTAAAGCAGTTTCTACAGAGTATTTTGCATCGAGCTTTAATGTCTAGTTGATTTGCATGACCCTATTAAAATTTGCGTTTGTTGAGATGCAACTGCTAGTTGCATGGAAGTATTTGCTGGGCCATTCGATATTAATCAAGCGTTTAAATCAATTATTGTGGAGTATTTTTATACAATATAATACAATATTTCTGGAGAGTAAATGTCACAGAGTTAAGTGTATTCAAAGCATGCTCTTGATTGGTAGACACATTTAAATATCGACAGCTTCAGAAATAAGAAATATGCAACAATATAGATCGGGCTGGATTAGGCTAAGTTAGAGCAGGCTCTATAATATCTAGCTGCTTTTGGCTCCAGAAAGCTTACAACAAACTTTGAACACTAATCACATTTTCACTTTTTCAATTCTTGTAGCCGTAAATTGTGGAAATTTCGAAAGGAAAAGCAAATGCGCTATGGCAGCAATTTGCAGTTCATCGTATTAAATGTGCCCCTATTAGCTTAACAAGTACCTGACAAATAAGTTAATTCTCGTGCGTAAACATGAACGCACATTAACGCAATCCCCCCCGACCATCCTCCCCACCTTTACATTCCATGCACAAAACAGCAGACTCCACTAATAGGGGATAACCTCCCGCCGCGTTTGCCAACTAAACTCCCAAGCTTGTCGCCCCCTTTTGGCCCCCCATGTTCGCAGTATTTCATCAACTTTGCCAGCAGAAAAAAGTAGGAAACCCCCCTTTCTGGCATGCCCCCATGAGTGGAGGGGGAGCAAGTTCACATTTGGCTGTGGCTGCTGCGCCTTTTGCTCATTTACAAATACGGGCAACCTGAGGTTTGTTTTAATTTGCTGCTGCTTTTCTATGGAATGGCAGCCGCTGCTTATCCATTGTCTTTCATCGTATGCGAAGCAAAACTTTTGCATTTTCTCATTTTCGGAAAATGTGCAAAGGGATTTGTATTTCATGGTTGTGTTGCGCGTATTTGTATGTTTATGTTTTGTCTGATATGATTTTGGCTTTTGTCCCTCTGTGCCAAAGTCTCAGTATCTGTATCTGTCTCTCTGTCTCTCTGTTCTTCTTGTATGTGTTCTGTGTGTGTACTCTGTGTGTGTTATCTGTGTATGAGTGTGTGTATGAGCTCCTTTGAGATTATGCGAATACAACGGACTGCTGCTGTTTTTGGGGCTGGGGCGGGACCAGCTCCCAAATAAATAAAGCCCAAGTACATCTGTTTTACCATAAATTTCATATGCATGTGTGTGTGTGTGTGTGTGTGTGTGAGACGCGTGTGGGCGTATTCCCTAAATTACTGACATTTATATATAGATATATATGGTACTCGTATTCATGTTTGTACTCAACTTGTAATGGTTTCTCGGTCACTGACTGCGCTTATCTGATTGCTTTGAGTGCACTTTACTTCCGGTCTGTTCTTATCTTAGTGTTTGCACGTTTGTGAAATAATTAATTACTTAAAATAATTATATTTATGTGAAAGTTGTCATGTTGAGCAGAGTCTCTTATTATATAATGTTTCTTACATGTTAAAGATAAAACTTAATTAAACTTGTTCCGTGAGTCAATTCATAGAAATTCAAATATAAATTAGAGATAGTATATTTCTATACAGGGTATCATAAATTTGTGCAAATTTATGAAGCAGGCAGAAGGAAATATCTCCGATAGTACTTTATATAGTTTCGATCAGCATATATTGGAAAACACGTATTTTTAGAGATATGAGGATTTCATAAATATACACATTTGAAACCCATCTTTATAATATTACAAATTTATTGACGATCGGACTATAAACACAGAACTTATTTAAGTCAAAGTTTATTAAAGCCAATATATTAGCTATTTTGTGTGTAAACGATAAGTAACTTTGACTAGGTAGAGGATATCTCCTAGTCGGACACTCTCCACTAGACAACTCTTACTTTAATCAGCACTTTATTTATTTTAAGCAAACGATCAAAATAAAAATGTTTAAATTAATGGAAAAAGGCTGACGGAAATACTTTGTGTGCTGTGTTTATTTCGAATTTCAATGAATCTGGCAATCATAATGATCAAATTCAAGTTTTATTTATGTTGTCTACTACCAAAAGTTGTATGTAAAGCACTTCCGGCTTGGCGTTGCTAACGAACATGTTCTATAAATGTCTACAGCATCCCAAGAGCCTGTTAGCCTTGGAAGAGTAGGCCTCGTGCTGTGGCTGCTGTCGTTGCGCAAATTACATTGTTTTATTTGAATTACAATTCGTTCAATATCCTAGCCGGCATCAGGAGCGAGGACCTGCCTGCCTGTCTGCCTGTCTGCCATACTGACTGACCGAAACATAAAAGCAGCTTTGGTGTAATTTAATTTGTGCCACTCAGCGGCAAATGCGTGTTTATGTAATTGTCTCAGCGTGCGTGTTTGTGTGGGAGCGAGAGAGGAGCGAGAGAGGGGGCATGGTGAGACTTTATGCGTAATATGAGCTGATGTACGAATACTTTAATAAGTTGTGCTTTTATTAAAGGCGCACCGAGATCAACTTAATTGAATAAGTCAACGCCGAGGACATAATGAGCAGCCATTCGCATTGTCAGCGGCATTACAGAAGATTCGGAATCGCACACTTTTGATGCTGTTGTACGTGCTGGGCTTTTAAAACAATTAACTTTCAAACTTTGTCATTGGCCGTGTAACTTTTTGTAAACAACTCAACTCTAACAGCGCCGGCAACTCTTTTTTATTTTTTATTTATTTTTTTTGCTGTTTTTTTGTTACCTGCCCGTCACGCTGTTTATATTGTCTGCGGCGCACGCTGAAAGAATCCGACAGAAATCTGCGCTTCATGTGGCACAACCCGGCGGACCTGAGCTTATTTTCAATCTTTTTTCATTTCGTTTCTCTTTCTCTTGACGTCGCACGTACGCGTCGCACCAGCAGCACGTGATAAAAAATGGTGCGCTGCGAAAAAAACAACTGTAAATACAAGGATGATGGCTTACTTAGTCGGCCAGGTAATAAATGGCCATAGTCGCCGCTGCCACCCAGCCACAAATGATGCTTGAACTCGTTATCCCGACTACTGCACAGCTCCTTTGGCTAGAAACTGTTTTTGGTAAACCGCCTTAGTCTCTGGCTGACCCTCAACTCTTGAGAAAATTTGATGAAATGCAATAATAAATTGCATAACTTAGCGATATACTCTATTTTAAGTAATTGTGGTGCAGATAAGTTTATCCTAAGAAAAGGTTGATTTATTCTAGTTATTTTGGGTTAAAATGTTAACTGAATAAATGTATTTCATGTTAAACTTAGCAATTTTGATATAGTATTAAATATAAATTATGACTCAAAAACAATGTTTAGTAAGATTTACATTCAGTAGTCAAGCAAAATATAGTAATCTCAGACAAACTTATAATAATACACAAAGATTTTCTATTAAATTTACTATTTATTAACTTCTTTATTTGGATTTAAAACTATTTTCAAATGTTGTCAAATACATTGCTATATATTGAATTAATCAAGACTATATATAAGTGGATAGCAACACTTTGAGGTCGTACCTAGTATTTATTCAACTTTTTGAACTGTACAACAACGAACACTACTCGTATCTGAGACACACTGAAAATCACAAGGGGCACCATATTGTTCCATCTGTGGTCATTGCCTGAATTTTGGGCAAAAAGTATAGTTTCCGAATGAACATTGTAACAGAATAAAATGATGAAAGCAGTGGGTGGATAGCCCAGCACATTGGATCCTCCTCTTCGGCGCATTATCTATAGCTGGGACTGCAGGCAACTCGCCTCTCGCATGTCTACAGGGCTGCACAAAAAGTTTACTGCAAAGGAGACTACGAAAGTGGAGGCTCTCTATAGCTACTTGTGTTTATCTAGCTTTTTTTTTTGGGAAGACATATGCTTGGCACTTAGGTGCTTAGTCAGCAGCAGTTAGGTTTTTGCCACCTTTTGCCTCGAGCCGGGCTAGTTTTTAGCAGCGCCCGCCTACGCTTTGTCCCCTCGCTTGCCCCAGGTAGGTTCCATTGAGCAAGTTTCCCGTTTCGCTAGTTGGCATTTTCAAGACTCACGTATGTTTGTGGTAAATGTTTTTCAATTTCTTTCAAGGAAACTCACCAAGCGAAACGCGTCCTACAAAATGCACACAAATTCAGCGTTTTATTCGCACCTGCGGCTGTTTGCCGCTTTCAAGGTGTGTAACTGTGGGCAATTTAGTGTTGGTGTACGGAAATAGAGCTTATTATAGCTGCTATGCCCTGCGCTACCCCTTCAGATCGTTCAGACCGTTCAGACCCACATATCCACATGCCCACATTGCCCATTCCGTTGGCCCTCAAAGGGCCATTCGCTCTCTCATTTCACAGTTCGCAGATGGCTTTGAATCGAATTGAATGAAATGGAAAAAGTGCCATAGAATTTCCCTTCGCTTAGATTTCGCACACAATTCTCAAGAGCCGTCTATCCACTTGGGCCCAAGCCATTCCGCCAATCCGCCATTCCGCCATTCTGCCAGGAGAGCTCTGTGGCCCAAAAGATGTTGCCACTTTTCTGACTGATATTTATGTATGTGATGCAGCTGGCTTGTTAATGCTAAGCCACTTTGGTGGATTGGGGTACAACATTGAAATAGATTAAGATTTTAAGCGATAATTAACCTCGATTCGTTGGGGGCATTACAACTGTTGCAGAGTTAATACTGGCGATGAAAGTAAGTATGTGTGGACATGATATGTTTATAGTTAGATATTGATAAAAGTCGGCTAATGAACTGTATATGAAAATATACCTAAAACTCTATTTAAATGCTAACCCAACTCAGTCAATGCCTGCCATGTTGCTGATTACAGTGATCAGATATAACAAGTGGATGGACATTTGATAAGTTTTCGTTCTAGATTTAACGGAATGCCAATGAATTAAAACAAAGCTGGACAAACTACTTACAAGCAAACTTGGCAGAGAATAGTTTGCGATGCTCAAGATATAAAACAGGATGGCAAAGCGAAAAGGTACAAGTTGAAGGTTTTCGCTTGAAGAAAAATGCATAATTATGGGCGTGGCTCTCATTTATTTTCGCACTGAATTAATTAAAAGTTCACTTATGCACGGAATTTGCATAAAAATGACATTTTAATTGCGCTTCATTTGTGAAGAGCAGCGAGGCGCCATCGCCATCCCCATTGCCCTGACCAAGAACTCCTTTTGCGTCAACGCGTTATGAAAACTGCCCGCGATTGCCGACTAGCAAGGTGGGTGGATACGAGGGGGTGGGTAGTAAGGGGACAGTGGGGTAGAAGTGCGCTCGAGACAGACAAGAACACTCGGCGAAACACTAGAAAACGCACTTGCGCATCGTAATGAAAAAACACATTTCCTTTGCTTTGCGTCTTGTCGGAAACGGAGGAGTTGGTGGGAAAGGGGGAGGGTGTCAGGCAATCCTTATGGAAATCCCTCTGCACTAGACAAACAAAAAGAAATATTTATTAGATTTTATAGATTCTCCCAGCAACTTTTACACAATTATTTTTATCAGCCAATAAAAGGAGATTTTAGCTTCTTTGTGAAGGTGTAGAAAAGTAGAAGGCGCGATGAAGGGATTGTGTGGCAACCCTGGCTTACTCTATTTGTTCAGGATTCAGGATTTTAATTGTAAGTAAAGCAAACCGGCGGAAATTGTGGGGGAGTATCTGAGGAGCCTGAATCAAATTATGCGAATAATGCAGTAAAATATTCATCGAGATTGTAAATGAATCAAAAAGTAAACAAAGTATAATAAATAAATAAAAATAATACAAATTATGATTATAATTACAGTAATGATAAGACAAGACTGCATAATCATAAGCAAAATCCTAAACTTATCTAAATTGAACTTAAACAAGAATATTTCATTTCACACGATAATAAAGGAGAGACAAACTGATCCTGGGAAAAAGAGAAATTAGAAGGGTGCTGTAGATGGAGGGAAGAGAACTTAGAATTAAATGTGAAATGTAATCACTGAGTTTACATTTTATTATCGGTTGACAATTGAATGATGACGAGTTCTTCCGCTAAATAATGGTTTATCGTTTCATTTCAAGCTCGTAATTTTTCAACTAAATTGCACACTACTTCCTAAGCCACTAACCGCAGCTAATCGCTTTATTTAGGCCGCATTCATTGTATTCAATGACAAAAGTTGCGGATTGTGTGCACAAAATGAAAACAAAATGTTAAACAATAGAAACATAAATAATCAATAAACACAAAAAATAAATACAGATGCAAAAGTGCTTCGAATGTACAAAAATAGCTCAATGTATGAATTGTCTGGCGGTAAATGATTTTCGAATGCTTTGCATATTTTACATGCATCACAGACGACGTCCGGCTGCTAATTAAAACAAAGTATTGTACTTAAAAAAATGTATAATGCTGCCTAATAAGGGGCTGACCCTTTGCCGTGTCACACTTGACCCTATCGAGCGAGTCAAGCAGCTGAAAAATGATTTTCCCTCCTGCCACTTCCCACTGGCAACCGCGGCACGTTAACAAAAAAGTGTTAATTTAAATTTCGATACGTGCTGCGAATGCAAAGTGCTCCACACTGGCAACATCCACATTGGCAACACTGGCAACACTGGCAACATAGGAGCAAAAGTCGCGTTTGCCGCTGGCCTAACATATACCCCTTACCTACCCTCTCCCTCTCTCTGCAGTGTCCGCCCGCTGTCTCTTTTTGGCTGGTCGCCCCTCCACGTACGCAGCGCTGTGCACAATTTTATGCACGTCCAGCGTGTAAAACACCTAAAACGCCATCGTGCCGAATAGCTGGCCACCCTTCCCGACGCCCTCCCGCTGAGCTCCATCATTTGCGTTATTTTCGCAGCGGTTTCCGACCTGTGTCGTCCCACAACGCACGTTGCCATCGATTAGTTTTCATTTTGTGAGCAATTTTGCATTGGCTGCGCTGATTATGCCACCCTGCGGCTTTTGGCCTTCCGCCCTCCCCATGGCTAACTATGGCCGCTAGCTGTCAACGGCCAGTCACGCCTCCAGCCCATCGCAACTCGAGTGGCTTTGCATATTTTGTGACACGGCCCCAACGATCTGCTGCCATCAAATGCATTTTGGCCTGGGCCTTAACCTACCTACCTCCCTATGGAACTGTAGGATGGTAGCTTTGTTTTCGTATTTGTACCTGATTTGCACCTGCAGTTTCTGAAACTTCGCATATTTGCGACATTGTGCAAACTATCTCAAAAGCCTGATTAAAAACTGCAGCTCTTTTTTGCATATTTGATTAATACCATGGTAATCCTCAAGGAATTTGGCTTAGATTTGACAATGTGTAGAAGTATGGAAAGCTTTATAACAAATAAAAAAAATTACATAAGCTTTTCTTTTTTTTTTTGTTTTTTTATGTTTTATATATTTTTAATTACATTAATACTTTTTTATCGTTAACAAAAAAATAGATTAAGATTATAATTTTATATATTGTAATTAGAAGCATACTTTGAATATTAATAAATTTACACCATGCAACAATTTGAATGAAAGTATATATCCAATACAATTTTAAGAAGTACATTTTTAAAATGCATTATTTCAGATTGAAATCAATATATGTAAAAGGTCAAGACCAAACTTATATGGGTTAAGTTTGTAATTTTTACCTTTAAAATTGATTTACATTTAGTGTGTCTAAATTATAGTTATAAACTTAAAAGTTAGCTGGGAGGTGGCAAGGTTGCTTGGCCCTTCACTGCCTTACAAATTATATAAGAACTTACAATGTCAACAGATTCGACTGCTAGTAAGTCATAGTGATAGACTAAAGGTACGGGGCTTTCGAAATGCAATTTGGCAGCTTGATTTGATAGTGAAGTGCAAAGGGGGGGCAAAATGTAAAAGGAAAAGTATTTAATGTCAAAATATTTGTTATTTATGATTTTTATGGCAAATGTCTAAAAACGCTGCAGTGGTGCATATTTCATTTCAAAGTGTTACGTGAAACTTTTGGCCAATGCTCTCGCCAGCTCCCCTCTCTCTCTCTCTCTCACTACCGTTGCAAACTCTTGGGCTGCTATGCAGAGATGTTTGGCAGCGTTTGGTTTTTCCCAACGCACAGAGTAGCAAGGAAATTCGCATAGCTCAAACACGTCTGAGCGAACACAACCAAACAAATTGCAAATACACATGTATGTAGTGTCTGTGTGTGTTGTGTGTGTCTATGTGTGTGTGTATGTGTGTGTGTGTTTTTGTGTCGTGTGCACTTTATGCATGGCGTGATTTTATGATTTTATCAATCAAAATGCTAAAAAAAATATATTGATCTGATTGATTTACGCGTTGCAAGAGCATTTCCCATGAGCTTTTTTTTGCGATTTGCTTTTTTAGTGGTCTTAAAAATTATTGAAATGGCACAGCATAGAACAAAGTATTTGTTTGGAATTTAGTATTCAGATATATAAAGGTATTGACCATCAACTTGGCTGCCAACCACCCATTTATGTATAAAGTTCGAAAAAATTTTCATCATCTTTAATTCAATATTGATGGATATTTTCCACTTCTGTAATTCACACATCATCTTTAATCTTATTTTAACCAATTTCGACATTCACCACATATCCTTAAATATCTGAAAATACATTGCATAAATTATATATGTGTCATATATCGCCGGATTTTCTTTTGCAGTCGGTCGGCGACTGCTCGTTGATTTTCTCACAATAAAGTCAATAAGGCGCGAAAATCGAATGCGCTGTCAAAGCCAATGAAGTGTGCCATTATGGAAAATCGCCGAGTTGTGGGTTTTCCCTCAGCATTTTATAGCGCATATTTCACATTTTCCGCTTGTTGTCCTACTCACTGCATCTTAAATCCAGCAACGAGAAATAAATATATGTACGTAAATCCGGCACCTTGGAAACGGCGAATAAATGACAAACAGAAAATGCACAACGTCATGATACAAATGCTCACTTCCGGTGCATTTTACTGCCTTATAAGAGCATGTATGCATATATATATATATATATGAAAAAATCGAAAAATTGTTAATATAATTGTTATTTATTCAGCTTTGTTCCAGATTTCAGCTCGAAAATACATTTAGGTATTTGCATATGTATGTATGTATATGTACTATATAATTCTGTAAAGTCACAGTATGTAATAAAAAAACACGTTTTAAGCAAATACGAATTGTTTAATACAATGTGATTGCTGTATCGTATACGCAATTTTGTGGCCTCAGCAAGTTCTTTTCCAGTACTGCAAATATTTTCCACTTTATTCGTATTACAATTGAGTAAAAATGTACTCCGTAATTTTTTTTTTATTTTCTGTGTTTGTTTTCTTTCATATAAGACTAAAGTAAAATATTAATAAAATATCAATAATACTAGTAATTAAATAACATTTTCAATTTTTTTTAGGTATATTGTGTGACCTATATTACACAACAAAAAGGCTGTGAAAAATAAAGTATTATTTAACTATCGTTAACTTCGGGTACTTGGCAAAGCTACATCACTATCAATAACTTCTTACTAGGCATTTTACAGTCGAACAACGTTTGCTGAAGCCATTTGTGTCGGTATACCGTGGAAAATCATTAAATTATTCCATTATTGCTGTTCTAACAATCGAAAACCTAATACTTTTGTAGGTCGCACTATCTTTTTTAAAATCTGTTGAATGGCTAATTCAGCATGTATTTTTAGAGCAGACAGCTCTGTGAAGGCATTACTATTTCTGCTGGTGATGCTGCAAGTGTTGCTGCTGTTGCTGCTGTCACGTGTGTTGCTTCTGAGAGGTGAGTGGTCGCAGGGCAAACAGCAACAGCAGCAGCAGCAGGAGCAGGAGGAGCAGCAGCCAGGGCGAAGCTTGGAAATCAATAATCCATCGAGCAATGAGTTGGTGCCACTGCTGGAAGAGGAGCTGCCCGAGGTGGACTATGGCTTCTGGCTACGCAGAGCCAAGTTGAACAACAATAAAATGAACCGTAGCTGTGCGAGTTATCCAAGTCCGCTGGATCTGCAGTATCACAATATCTACTGGCAGACCTTCATCAATGGCAACGTGACCTTTCGCCTCTATGCCGCCTATCTGGATGTGCGGGAGGACATATACGTGGGCGTGGTGCGCATTCTGGCAACGGCCAATCAGAATAGCGAACACTTTCCGCTCGCCTTCTGTCAGCTGTGGTATGAGAATCACTCGATGCCCCTCGTGCTGCCCGTGAAGGAATATCGCAGTGCCTGGATGACAGCTTGGAAGGTACAGCCGCATTTGGATTTTCCACATCTGCTCAGCTGTCCGCTGCCGAAGAGCAGTCGGGGTGTTGTTGGCCTGGAGCTGCCAAGCACAGTGTCCTTGGTGAGCGAGCGTTGCCAGAACGCCAACAACACGCTCAGGGTGAACTACGAGGCAGCAGCACCGCCCAAACCATCAGCACCATCAGCACCACCAGCCAATGCCAGGCTCAGCATTGGCGTCTGCCTCAAAGGCTTCGATTTTCCCTATGTGGATGTCTCCGAGCGGCTCATTGAGTGGTTCGAGCTGCAACGTCTGCTGGGAGCCTCTGGCATCTACGCCTATCTCTACGCTGCACATCCGGCGGTGCAGCGTGTTCTGGATTATTACCAGAGCAGCGGCTATCTGCAGCTGCGTCCGCTCACCCAGGCGAATGGAATGCCGCCCCTGCGACACTATCACCACCTGCTGCTGGAGAAGCGTGCGTCTGTCAAGCGGCTGAACGAGCTGATTGCCTACAATGATTGCTTCTATCGGAACATGTATCGGCATGACTATCTGCTCAATGTGGATGTGGATGAGTTGGTTGTGCCGCAGGGTGACCTGCGCACCTGGCAGCAGTTGCTCCCATCCATACCGATACCCAAGATATCTAACAAGAGCTGTGCGGGTGGCTTTGTGGCTCTGTGTGTCTGCAACGCTTTCTTTCATCAGCTGGCGGATGGTGATCCGGCTGAGCTGTACTTTCTACAACACACGCTGCGCTATGAGCAATATGCCAAGGACACTCGCTTCATCAAGTGTTTCCACAACTCGCGCTACTCCGTTACACTGCATAATCACGTAACTGTTCATTTCCTTGGCGGTTGCGAGAATAAGTTACTCAGCACAAAGATAGCCCACTTGCAGCACTATCGGGAGCCAAAGCGACCATTTAAATATGCAAAAGTGATCGAGGATCGCAGTATTTGGAAATATGCCGCAGAGTTGCGTGTGGCGGTGGCTAAAGTGAGGAGGGAGCTCCACATATTAAAGGAAAGTCAAGACGTACTCAATTGAATGACTGTAATTTCGACTTTGAGTAGCTGGATATATTACTGAAAGAATCGAATCAGCCTTTACAATATACAGTATCCCACACAGTATGCAGCCGAACATCATTTAAACCAAATTTGAAAGGTTTGCACAAATGAAAATAATACAAAATATTTGCAATTGGAAATATGAAATAATTCTGTGGAAAAATGTCATTATAAATATAATAGAAGCTATGAGTATTTAAATTTTCCATATGAAATTCTCATATAACAGCACCACAGGGTAAATGATAAAATACTCGCATGAAAATGGTTTGTAGCATAGTAAACGTTGCGTATTCGCAACAAATTTTGGGATACCCGCCTAATGATTTTCCAGGCTGCAGGTTTCACTTAATATGCCATGTGGCGGCACTAAAACTGCAAAATGCCAACAATAAAACCAATTTGGAACCAAGTACAAAAGCTATAATACGAAAATGGCCAACAATTTGCCGCAAACATTTACCAATTATATATAGTATCCTCCACTCTCCCCCTCCCCCTCCCCATCCATGGCTTTAGTCAGTGCAACAATGATACTGACCATAGCAAACGCTCGAAATGGCAAAACACAGCACATTTTGTTTGACTTGGCATTGGCGCTTGTGAACTTTGGCCATGTTTGCACTTGGCTTAAAGTGTGCTGCTATTAGCCAAGCCTCGGCCAAAGCCAAAACCAAAGCCAAAGCCAATTCATTGAGCACCCACATCCCACATTGAACTTGGAGTGCACTTTACCAGACTAGTTAGCATCAACTCTTATTGCATACCCTTAATATGTATATGTTACCAAAGTGTGAAATGCATGAATGGAGACATTTTACACATTGAATCAACAAAATGAATAAATATAGCACTGTTCTACTGTCTGCTTTAAAGCTGATATATATCATAAACAGTGAGTACAAATATCACAAAGAGGCGGATCAGACCACAAATTGATCCACTCGTTAGCCTTGTCACAATGCATATGGGTAAGCTTAGTTTAATTGAAATTATTGTAGATTTGGATTATAGTCACATTTTATGATAGGCACAAAAAATTAACGAGTACACAAATGTTTCGTCAAAATTTAAATATAATAAAAACGAGAAAGGCTACCTTCGGCGTTTCCCCTTGCAGTTGCTTTATACAATTAAAATCCTGCTTGTACAAAAAGAGAATCAATATGATACCTTTAAAATTAATTTTCTTATTTAAATCAATATATCAGACCGATTAATCTCTTGACAGCTATACAGAGATAAAGTCGTCCAATTTTGACCAAATTCGACCAATCTATATAAAATATAATAAAACTTGCAACTACTGAGTTTGGTTAAGATAGTTTGATAAACAAAAAATTTGTTCATACAGCCACTCATTTTTCAACAGGTTGTTCTAATGGCAGCTATACGATATAGTGGTCCGATTTTGATGAAAGACGGACAAACGGACAAGGGTATATCGACTCGTCATGTCGTCCTAATCAAGAATATATATACTAAATGGGGTCGGAAATGTTTCCATACATGCGTTGCAAACTTCTGGCCAAAATTAAAATACCCTCTGCAAGGGTATAAAAATATCTTATCAATAGTGCATAAAAAGTAGAGGCCAAATAATGACCAAAATGGCTGTACTTTTTTGAAAGAAAAAGGAATAGTTTTTTATAGTAATTGATACACCCACAATCAATTAAACGTAAAATTTCAAGATTCTATATTTTGAAAAATCAAAATTGGTAAGGGTCCCCCCTTATGCTTTTTTCGCCAAAAAAATCGAAAATTTTATTTCATCATAAATTTATTAAATCATAAACTTGAGATGTAGAATAAAACTAGATGCCAAATAATGATCAAAATGGCCTTGGGATTGACAATCGGTTCAGATTTGACAAAGTTGTGGCATTTAGAAACACCACAAAATCACTTTTCGTATAGTTTTTTATACTAATCAATTAAACGTAAAATTTCAAGATTCTAAAGTATATAAAATTATTATTATTATATTATTACAAGCCAATTTTTTAGTCGGGCACCCTCGACTAGAGCACTCTTACTTGTTATACCCTGATCCCATTAAAAATGGGAAAAAAGGGTATAATGGTTTTGTGCAAAAGTATGTAACAGGCATAAGGAAGCATCTCCGACCCCATAAAGTATATATATTATTGATCGCTATCAATAGTCGAGTCGATCTAGCCATGTCCGTCTGGCTGTCCGTCTGTCCGTCTGACCGTCTGTCCGTCTGTCCGTCTGTCCGTCTGTATGAACAAGCTGTTCTCGGAGACTACAAAAGCTAGAGACTTCATATTTGAAATATTGGCTCTCCTAGTGCCGGGTCAATACAAGTTCAACTTTTTTTCAAAACCCGTTCAAAAGTTATCGATAAATTTCGATTCCAGACCAGTGTTTTTAAGGCATAACTTGAAAGTCATAAAAGCTAGAAATTTTATATTTATGTTCAAGTTACTGTATTGCCGGTTCGACACAAGCTCATAATTTTTTGTTCGATATCTCAATCCTTTCAAAAGTTATCGATAAATTAAAATTCCAGAACAGAGTTTTTAAGGTATAGCTTAGAAGTTATAAGAGGTAGAGTCACCAAATTTGGTACATATATTCTCCTATAGCAAACAAAGGTAAAATACATTTCACTTTTTGGATAACCCTCTCCAATCTCACAGAAATTGAAAAATACGTAATTTTAAAGGTATGACCTTCGGATTTTACAAAGTTGCACATTTATATGCCAGCTTTGTGTCCTACAAATTTTTATTTTGATCAGACAATAAACAAAGAAGTTATTGACGATTCAATGTACCATAGTTTAAAGCCAAAGGAAGAAGAATTAATGCAAATGTATGACGCGCGTAGCCAGCTTGTGTTTGTATATGTGTGTGTGTTTCTATGTATGAATGCAGATAGCTAACTTCAATGAATGTAAGACCTTGGATCAGGGTATATCCTAGTTGGGCACTCTCGACTAGTTTATACTATATTTGACACCCACAATCGATTAATAAAAGAATTTCAAGAATCTATTTTTTGAAAAATCTATTTTTGTAAGGGTAACCCCTTTTGCTTTTTTCGCAAAAATATTTGAAAAAATTTAACTTTCAATAATGAATAAATTTGAAATGTAGAATTGATATATAGGACAAACCATGAACAAAATGGCCTCAAACTTGACAATCGGTTCAGTTTTGACCAAGTTATGGGAGTTCAAAGTCTAGGAAGGGCATTTATATGGACTTTTTGCGTTTACAAGCCAATTTTTTTTGTCATTTTGGCATGATTTTTGACAGAAAAATGAAACACCTCAGAATCTTTTTTCTTATAGTTTTTTATACTATATTTGATACCCACAATCGATTAATAAAAGAATTTCAAGAATCTATTTTTTGAAAAATCAATTTTTGTAAGGGTCCCCCCTTATGCTTTTTTCGCAAAAATATTTGAAAAAATTTAACTTTCAATAATGAATAAATTTGAAATGTAGAATTGATATATAGGACAAACCATGAACAAAATGGCCTCAAACTTGACAATCGGTTCAGTTTTGACCAAGTTATGGGAGTTCAAAGTCTAGGAAGGGCATTTATATGGACTTTTTGCGTTTACAAGTCAATTTTTTTTGTCATTTTGGCATGATTTTTGACAGAAAAATGAAACACCTCAGAATCTTTTTTCTTATAGTTTTTTATACTATATTTGATACCCACAATCGATTAATAAAAGAATTTCAAGAATCTATTTTTTGAAAAATCAATTTTTGTAAGGGTCCCCCCTTATGCTTTTTTCGCAAAAATATTTGAAAAAATTTTACTTTCAATAATGAATAAATTTGAAATGTAGAATTGATATATAGGACAAACCATGAACAAAATGGCCTCAAACTTGACAATCGTTTCAGTTTTGACCAAGTTATGGGAGTTCAAAGTCTAGAAAGGGCATTTATATGGACTTTTTGCGTTTACAAGTCAATTTTTTTTTGTCATTTTGGCATGATTTTTGACAGAAAAATGAAACACCTCAGAATCTTTTTTCTTATAGTTTTTTATACTATATTTGATACCCACAATCGATTAATAAAAGAATTTCAAGAATCTATTTTTTGAAAAATCAATTTTTGTAAGGGTCCCCCCTTATGCTTTTTTTCGCAAAAATATTTGAAAAAATTTAACTTTCAATAATGAATAAATTTGAAATGTAGAATTGATATATAGGACAAACCATGAACAAAATGGCCTCAAACTTGACAATCGGTTCAGTTTTGACCAAGTTATGGGAGTTCAAAGTCTAGGAAGGGCATTTATATGGACTTTTTGCGTTTACAAGTCAATTTTTTTTGTCATTTTGGCATGATTTTTGACAGAAAAATGAAACACCTCAGAATCTTTTTTCTTATAGTTTTTTATACTATATTTGATACCCACAATCGATTAATAAAAGAATTTCAAGAATCTATTTTTTGAAAAATCAATTTTTGTAAGGGTCCCCCCTTATGCTTTTTTCGCAAAAATATTTGAAAAAATTTAACTTTCAATAATGAATAAATTTGAAATGTAGAATTGATATATAGGACAAACCATGAACAAAATGGCCTCAAACTTGACAATCGTTTCAGTTTTGACCAAGTTATGGGAGTTCAAAGTCTAGAAAGGGCATTTATATGGACTTTTTGCGTTTACAAGTCAATTTTTTTTTGTCATTTTGGCATGATTTTTGACAGAAAAATGAAACACCTCAGAATCTTTTTTTCTTATAGTTTTTTATACTATATTTGATACCCACAATCGATTAATAAAAGAATTTCAAGAATCTATTTTTTGAAAAATCAATTTTTGTAAGGGTCCCCCCTTATGCTTTTTTCGCAAAAATATTTGAAAAAATTTAACTTTCAATAATGAATAAATTTGAAATGTAGAATTGATATATAGGACAAACCATGAACAAAATGGCCTCAAACTTGACAATCGGTTCAGTTTTGACCAAGTTATGGGAGTTCAAAGTCTAGGAAGGGCATTTATATGGACTTTTTGCGTTTACAAGTCAATTTTTTTTTGTCATTTTGGCATGATTTTTGACAGAAAAATGAATCACCTCAGAATCTTTTTTTCTTATAGTTTTTTATACTATATTTGATACCCACAATCGATTAATAAAAGAATTTCAAGAATCTATTTTTTGAAAAATCAATTTTTGTAAGGGTCCCCCCTTATGCTTTTTTCGCAAAAATATTTGAAAAAATTTAACTTTCAATAATGAATAAATTTGAAATGTAGAATTGATATATAGGACAAACCATGAACAAAATGGCCTCAAACTTGACAATCGGTTCAGTTTTGACCAAGTTATGGGAGTTCAAAGTCTAGAAAGGGCATTTATATGGACTTTTTGCGTTTACAAGTCAATTTTTTTTGTCATTTTGGCATGATTTTTGACAGAAAAATGAAACACCTCAGAATCTTTTTTCTTATAGTTTTTTATACTATATTTGACACCCACAATCGATTAATAAAAGAATTTCAAGAATCTATTTTTTGAAAAATCTATTTTTGTAAGGGTCCCCCCTTATGCTTTTTTCGCAAAAATATTTGAAAAAATTTAACCTTCAATAATGAATAAATTTGAAATGTAGAATTCATATATAGGACAAACCATGAACAAAATGGCCTCAAGCTTGACAATCGGTTCAGTTTTGACCAAGTTATGGGAGTTCAAAGTCTAGAAAGGGCATTTATATGGACTTTTTGCGTTTACAAGTCAACTTTTTTTGTCATTTTGGCATGATTTTTGACAGAAAAATGAAACACCTCAGAATCTTTTTTCTTATAGTTTTTTATACTATATTTGACACCCACAATCGATTAATAAAAGAATTTCAAGAATCTATTTTTTGAAAAATCTATTTTTGTAAGGGTCCCCCCTTATGCTTTTTTCGCAAAAATATTTGAAAAAATTTAACTTTCAATAATGAATAAATTTGAAATGTAGAATTGATATATAGGACAAACCATGAACAAAATGGCCTCAAACTTGACAATCGGTTCAGTTTTGACGAAGTTATGGGAGTTCAAAGTCTAGAAAGGGCATTTATATGGACTTTTTGCGTTTACAAGTCAATTTTTTTTTGTCATTTTGGCATGATTTTTGACAGAAAAATGAAACACCTCAGAATCTTTTTTCTTATAGTTTTTTATACTATATTTGATACCCACAATCGATTAATAAAAGAATTTCAAGAATCTATTTTTTGAAAAATCAATTTTTGTAAGGGTCCCCCCTTATGCTTTTTTCGCAAAAATATTTGAAAAAATTTAACTTTCAATAATGAATAAATTTGAAATGTAGAATTGATATATAGGACAAACCATGAACAAAATGGCCTCAAACTTGACAATCGTTTCAGTTTTGACCAAGTTATGGGAGTTCAAAGTCTAGAAAGGACATTTATATGGACTTTTTGCGTTTACAAGTCAATTTTTTTTTGTCATTTTGGCATGATTTTTGACAGAAAAATGAAACACCTCAGAATCTTTTTTCTTATAGTTTTTTATACTATATTTGATACCCACAATCGATTAATAAAAGAATTTCAAGAATCTATTTTTTGAAAAATCAATTTTTGTATGGGTCCCCCCTTATGCTTTTTTTCGCAAAAATATTTGAAAAAATTTAACTTTCAATAATGAATAAATTTGAAATGTAGAATTGATATATAGGACAAACCATGAACAAAATGGCCTCAAACTTGACAATCGGTTCAGTTTTGACCAAGTTATGGGAGTTCAAAGTCTAGAAAGGGCATTTATATGGACTTTTTGCGTTTACAAGTCAATTTTTTTTGTCATTTTGGCATGATTTTTGACAGAAAAATGAAACACCTCAGAATCTTTTTTCTTATAGTTTTTTATACTATATTTGATACCCACAATCGATTAATAAAAGAATTTCAAGAATCTATTTTTTGAAAAATCAATTTTTGTAAGGGTCCCCCCTTATGCTTTTTTCGCAAAAATATTTGAAAAAATTTTACTTTCAATAATGAATAAATTTGAAATGTAGAATTGATATATAGGACAAACCATGAACAAAATGGCCTCAAACTTGACAATCGTTTCAGTTTTGACCAAGTTATGGGAGTTCAAAGTCTAGAAAGGACATTTATATGGACTTTTTGCGTTTACAAGTCAATTTTTTTTTGTCATTTTGGCATGATTTTTGACAGAAAAATGAAACACCTCAGAATCTTTTTTCTTATAGTTTTTTATACTATATTTGATACCCACAATCGATTAATAAAAGAATTTCAAGAATCTATTTTTTGAAAAATCAATTTTTGTAAGGGTCCCCCCTTATGCTTTTTTCGCAAAAATATTTGAAAAAATTTAACTTTCAATAATGAATAAATTTGAAATGTAGAATTGATATATAGGACAAACCATGAACAAAATGGCCTCAAGCTTGACAATCGGTTCAGTTTTGACCAAGTTATGGGAGTTCAAAGTCTAGGAAGGGCATTTATATGGACTTTTTGCGTTTACAAGTCAATTTTTTTTGTCATTTTGGCATGATTTTTGACAGAAAAATGAAACACCTCAGAATCTTTTTTCTTATAGTTTTTTATACTATATTTGATACCCACAATCGATTAATAAAAGAATTTCAAGAATCTATTTTTTGAAAAATCAATTTTTGTAAGGGTCCCCCCTTATGCTTTTTTCGCAAAAATATTTGAAAAAATTTAACTTTCAATAATGAATAAATTTGAAATGTAGAATTGATATATAGGACAAACCATGAACAAAATGGCCTCAAACTTGACAATCGGTTCAGTTTTGACCAAGTTATGGGAGTTCAAAGTCTAGGAAGGGCATTTATATGGACTTTTTGCGTTTACAAGTCAATTTTTTTTTGTCATTTTGGCATGATTTTTGACAGAAAAATGAAACACCTCAGAATCTTTTTTCTTATAGTTTTTTATACTATATTTGATACCCACAATCGATTAATAAAAGAATTTCAAGAATCTATTTTTTGAAAAATCAATTTTTGTAAGGGTCCCCCCTTATGCTTTTTTCGCAAAAATATTTGAAAAAATTTAACTTTCAATAATGAATAAATTTGAAATGTAGAATTGATATATAGGACAAACCATGAACAAAATGGCCTCAAACTTGACAATCGGTTCAGTTTTGACCAAGTTATGGGAGTTCAAAGTCTAGGAAGGGCATTTATATGGACTTTTTGCGTTTACAAGTCAATTTTTTTTGTCATTTTGGCATGATTTTTGACAGAAAAATGAAACACCTCAGAATCTTTTTTCTTATAGTTTTTTATACTATATTTGACACCCACAATCGATTAATAAAAGAATTTCAAGAATCTATTTTTTGAAAAATCTATTTTTGTAAGGGTCCCCCCTTATGCTTTTTTCGCAAAAATATTTGAAAAAATTTAACTTTCAATAATGAATAAATTTGAAATGTAGAATTGATATATAGGACAAACCATGAACAAAATGGCCTCAAGCTTGACAATCGGTTCAGTTTTGACCAAGTTATGGGAGTTCAAAGTCTAGAAAGGGCATTTATATGGACTTTTTGCGTTTACAAGTCAATTTTTTTTGTCATTTTGGCATGATTTTTGACAGAAAAATGAAACACCTCAGAATCTTTTTTCTTATAGTTTTTTATACTATATTTGACACCCACAATCGATTAATAAAAGAATTTCAAGAATCTATTTTTTGAAAAATCTATTTTTGTAAGGGTCCCCCCTTATGCTTTTTTTCGCAAAAATATTTGAAAAAATTTAACTTTCAATAATGAATAAATTTGAAATGTAGAATTGATATATAGGACAAACCATGAACAAAATGGCCTCAAACTTGACAATCGGTTCAGTTTTGACCAAGTTATGGGAGTTCAAAGTCTAGAAAGGGCATTTATATGGACTTTTTGCGTTTACAAGTCAATTTTTTTTGTCATTTTGGCATGATTTTTGACAGTAAAATGAAACACCTCAGAATCTTTTTTCTTATAGTTTTTTATACTATATTTGACACCCACAATCGATTAATAAAAGAATTTCAAGAATCTATTTTTTGAAAAATCTATTTTTGTAAGGGTCCCCCCTTATGCTTTTTTCGCAAAAATATTTGAAAAAATTTAACTTTCAATAATGAATAAATTTGAAATGTAGAATTGATATATAGGACAAACCATGAACAAAATGGCCTCAAGCTTGACAATCGGTTCAGTTTTGACCAAGTTATGGGAGTTCAAAGTCTAGAAAGGGCATTTATATGGACTTTTTGCGTTTACAAGTCAACTTTTTTTGTCATTTTGGCATGATTTTTGACAGAAAAATGAAACACCTCAGAATCTTTTTTCTTATAGTTTTTTATACTATATTTGACACCCACAATCGATTAATAAAAGAATTTCAAGAATCTATTTTTTGAAAAATCTATTTTTGTAAGGGTCCCCCCTTATGCTTTTTTCGCAAAAATATTTGAAAAAATTTAACTTTCAATAATGAATAAATTTGAAATGTAGAATTGATATATAGGACAAACCATGAACAAAATGGCCTCAAGCTTGACAATCGGTTCAGTTTTGACCAAGTTATGGGAGTTCAAAGTCTAGAAAGGGCATTTATATGGACTTTTTGCGTTTACAAGTCAATTTTTTTTGTCATTTTGGCATGATTTTTGACAGAAAAATGAAACACCTCAGAATCTTTTTTCTTATAGTTTTTTATACTATATTTGACACCCACAATCGATTAATAAAAGAATTTCAAGAATCTATTTTTTGAAAAATCAATTTTTGTAGGGGTCCCCCCTTATGCTTTTTTCGCAAAAATATTTGAAAAAATTTAACTTTCAATAATGAATAAATTTGAAATGTAGAATTGATATATAGGACAAACCATGAACAAAATGGCCTCAAGCTTGACAATCGGTTCAGTTTTGACCAAGTTATGGGAGTTCAAAGTCTAGAAAGGGCATTTATATGGACTTTTTGCGTTTACAAGTCAATTTTTTTTGTCATTTTGGCATGATTTTTGACAGAAAAATGAAACACCTCAGAATCTTTTTTCTTATAGTTTTTTATACTATATTTGATACCCACAATCGATTAATAAAAGAATTTCAAGAATCTATTTTTTGAAAAATCTATTTTTGTAAGGGTCCCCCCTTATGCTTTTTTCGCAAAAATATTTGAAAAAATTTAACTTTCAATAATGAATAAATTTGAAATGTAGAATTCATATATAGGACAAACCATGAACAAAATGGCCTCAAGCTTGACAATCGGTTCAGTTTTGACCAAGTTATGGGAGTTCAAAGTCTAGAAAGGGCATTTATATGGACTTTTTGCGTTTACAAGTCAATTTCTTTCGTCATTTTGGCATGATTTTTGACAGAAAAATGAAACACCTCAGAATCTTTTTTCTTATAGTTTTTTATACTATACTTGACACCCACAATCGATTAATAAAAGAATTTCAAGAATCTATTTTTTAAAAAATCTATTTTTGTAAGGGTCCCCCCTTATGCTTTTTTCGCAAAAATATTTGAAAAAATTTAACTTTCAATAATGAATAAATTTGAAATGTAGAATTGATATATAGGACAAACCATGAACAAAATGGCCTCAAGCTTGACAATCGGTTCAGTTTTGACCAAGTTATGGGAGTTCAAAGTCTAGAAAGGGCATTTATATGGACTTTTTGCGTTTACAAGTCAATTTTTTTCGTCATTTTGGCATGATTTTTGACAGAAAAATGAAACACCTCAGAATCTTTTTTCTTATAGGTTTTTATACTATATTTGACACCCACAATCGATTAATAAAAGAATTTCAAGAATCTATTTTTTGAAAAATCTATTTTTGTAAGGGTCCCCCCTTATGCTTTTTTCGCAAAAATATTTGAAAAAATTTAACTTTCAATAATGAATAAATTTGAAATGTAGAATTGATATATAGGACAAACCATGAACAAAATGGCCTCAAGCTTGACAATCGGTTCAGTTTTGACCAAGTTATGGGAGTTCAAAGTCTAGAAAGGGCATTTATATGGACTTTTTGCGTATACAAGTCAATTTTTTTTGTCATTTTGGCATGATTTTTGACAGAAAAATGAAACACCTCAGAATCTTTTTTCTTATAGTTTTGTATACTATATTTGACACCCACAATCGATTAATAAAAGAATTTCAAGAATTTTTTTTTTGAAAAATCAATTTTTGTAAGGGTCCCCCCTTATGCTTTTTTCGCAAAAATATTTGAAAAAATTTAACTTTCAATAATGAATAAATTTGAAATGTAGAATTGATATATAGGACAAACCATGAACAAAATGGCCTCAAACTTGACAATCGGTTCAGTTTCGACCAAGTTATGGGAGTTCAAAGTCTAGGAAGGGCATTTATATGGACTTTTTGCGTTTACAAGTCAATTTTTTTTGTCATTTTGGCATGATTTTTGACAGAAAAGTGAAACACCTCAGAATCTTTTTATACCCTGATCCCATTAAAAATGGGAAAAAGGGGTATTATGGTTTTGTGCAAAAGTATGTAACAGGCATAAGGAAGCATCTCCGACCCCATAAAGTATATATATTATTGATCACTATCAATAGCCGAGTCGATTTAGCCCTGTCCGTCTGTCCGTCTGTATGAACGCACGTTTCTCAGAGACTACAAAAGCTAGAGACTTCATATTTGAAATATAAGTTCTCGTGGTGCCGGGACAAGACCAGTTTATCATTTTTTTCGATATCTCAATCCTTTCAAAAGTTATCGATAAATTAAGATTCCAGCCAAGTGTTTTTTTCGGGTATAGCTTAAAAGTTATAAGATGTAGAGTCACCAAATTTGGTACATATATTCTCCTATAGTAAAATACATTTCACTTTTTGGATACACCTCTCCAATCTCACAGAAATTGAAAAATACGTAATTTTAAAGGTATGACCTTCGGATTTTACAAAGTTGCAAATTTCATTGATCAGACAATAAACAAAGAAGTTATTAACGATTCAATGTACCATAGTTTAAAGCCAAAGGAAGAAGAATTAATGCAAATGTATGACGCGCGTAGCCAGCTTGTGTTTGTATATGTGTGTGTGTTTCTATGTATGAATGCAGATAAATAACTTCAATGAATGTAAGACCTTGGATCAGGGTATATCCTAGTCGGGCACTCTCGACTAGAGCACTCTTACTTGTTTTTCTATGATTTTGTCTACAATAATTGTATGTTATCAAGCAGATATCATAGATGAAATTCAATTATAATGTGGTGATCTGGATAAGTGTATTTAATATTCGGATTTATTTAATTTGCTACGGTTTCTGGGTCAACGGTTGCGCGTTCATCTGATGGTCACAGGAAGGGCGAACGGCGCTAATGTCAGCAAAACGATTTCAAATTCATTTAAATGGCAAATTATAAAATATTAAAATTAAATTTGTATTGCTCTTGTTGTTTACATTGAAAACTGAAATGACATGCAAACATTACAATACTCCACGCGCTCCGCAGCACCACCCTGCAAAATGCATAATTAAATGTGTTGACTGGATTTGTAATGAAGGCAAACAGTTTGCCATCGAAATTGCAGAAATGAATTTAATTAAAAAATTGCACGTTTACCAACTGAGCGCCAATTTGTAAACGTGTAAAATTGTTGTCTGAACGCAATTGCTGGTTTTGACTGACTCGCTGACTGGTTGGGAAATGTTGGAAAAGTGTACTAGCAGAATTATATGTATTGATATGAGTAGGAGGACGAGTGCTCATGTGCTACTTTTAAACAAAAATCTCCAGCTCTTTTAGGCTCTGATAATGAGCTCAGGCAATGAGTATGGCAAAGAAAAACGGATATGTTCGGAGCTCAGAAGATTATGTTCCCTTGTAGACCGCAGGCAGTCTTAATTGAATTATTAATATAAATAACACTCGGAAAACATTAAACAAGAACTCATCTCTGATAGTACATATGGCAGCTACTTGATATAGGGTCTGATCCGCAATATGGATTTATTCGTACTCCGTTTGTACTTTGACCGACTTTAATCAGTGAATCTTATCTGTTCCATTTCGTGCTGATGAAGAGTTAAGTGTAAAGTGACAGCATCTGTGATGTCACTTAACCTGACAGCTGATCAAAGAAAAAGATAAGACATAAAGGTTTGAGAGATAAGAGGAAATTATGATAAGAAAGTTACTTGTACTGACTTATTTCCGCACGAGTGCAGCTCATTAAATATATTATTTCTTTATCATATTGACTATTCTTTACGAGTTTAAAGCTTTCTTATATATTTTAATAATAGTAATCCCATGTCTCCTATGAGCCCTTTGAATTATTATTGCCCTGTTATTTTATGGGAAAAGGCAAATGGAAACAATCTGATGCTAAAAAGATTGTGGCATGTGGGGAAAATGTATTCAAAAATTATATATAAAAGGTGGATGATTGTTTCCGCTTAGAGCAGTTTAGATTTGAACTTCGCAGAGAGCAAATCATGAGCTATATAGTTTTTGCGATCACTTTTCTTTGCCTGTGGGCTTCGACTGCCTTGGCCAATCCGCTATTAGTGTACTTGCCATATGGCAAATTAGTTGGACGAGATCGCGGAAACTATATCACCTATGAGTCTGTACCCTATGCGCAGCCACCTGTGGGACCGCTGCGCTTTGAGGCACCCCAGCCATTTGTTGGGAAATGGAAGGGAACGTTGGATGCCACGAAGCCGAGTGTCGAGTGTCTGCAGTGGAGCCACTTCGTTGTGCAACCTGATCAACTAACGGGCAGCGAGGACTGCCTGACCGTCAGCATCTTTAAGCCGAAGAACTCATCTCGCATTAGCTTCCCGGTTGTGGCAAATTTATTTGGAGGCGCCTGGTCGTTTGGTGGCACTGTTGAAGACGGAGCCAGGGAGTTTATGGAGAGCGGCAATGTGATCGTTGTGAAGATCAACCATAGAGTGGGATTGCTGGGCTTTGCAAACACCGGCGATGCCGCTATGTCCGGCAACTATGCACTGAAGGATCAGCGACTGGCGATCTTATGGATCAAGCAGAACATTGCTCGGTTCGGTGGTGATCCTAACCAAATAATGCTAATGGGTTTCTCCTCAGGAGCTTCTTCGGTGCATTTTCAGCTTATGAAAGAGGATATGCAGGACGTGTTGAAGGGCGTCTATTCAATGAGTGGAAACGCAGTGGAACCCTGGGCTGTGCAGCCAAGTGGGCGTAAGGATGCATATGAGCTGGGTCGAATCATGGGCTGCGGCAACCCGTGTAGTTCAGCAGAGCTCAAGAAGTGCCTGCAAGCGGTGGACGCGAACAAATTAGTCCAGGGCTTTAAGCACTTCCTAGTTTATGACTATGTTCCCTTTGCTCCATTCACTCCAGTTGTGGAGCCAGTCGATGCAGTTGATCCATTTATTACCAAACATCCCCTGGACATCCTCAAGAGCGGAAAGTTTGCCCAAGTACCTTGGCTGGCCTCCTACACACCGGAGGACGGTATCTACAACGCCGCCCTGTTGCTGGCAAAATACGAGAATGGCGTGGAGAGAATGGACGACCTGAACAGGCGTTGGTATGAGTTGGCGCCGTACTTCTTCGCTTACCACAACACCCCAAACATATCGGAAATGGATATCCGTTCTCACAACATTAAGCAACATTATTTGGGAGATCAGAAATTCAGCCTCGATGTCTATTGGGATGTGCAGCGTATGTTTACGAATGAGGTATTCAAGAATGGCATCGAACTCGGAATTGATACGCAGCGTAAATACGGAAAGAGTCCAGTATATGCTTATGTGTACGATAATCCAGCTGATCATTCATTTGGACAGCTGCTGGCGAAGCGTAGCGATATTTTCCTTGGTAGGATCTACTCGAGCTTGTGTTGCACTTACTAATCTCAATCGATGTATTCACAGGTACCGGACACGGCGACGATTACTTCCTAATGATGAGCAATCCCATCCGTGAACCACTGCGTGGAGACGAGAAGCTCATTGCATGGAATCTAGTAAAGATGGTGGAAAACTTTCTCGCGCACGGCCAAATGGTCTATGATAATTGCGTCTTTCCCGACAATGTTGGCCAAAAGCAGTTCCAATTGGTTGTAATTCGACGTACAAAGTGCGAAGTGATGCAAGTGGATCGTCTGCCCGATACGGTGTCCGACAATCTACCCCCGAGTCCAGTTGTAAAGTATTAATTCAATGTCAACGCTCGCAGATGTCACTTCAAAGTGTTAACTGTGAACATATTGGGTTACAAGTAAAATCAGTTTAAAGCCAGTTTTTTATTTGCGTTTCTTAATAAAACAGCGATTATTGTGTATTGAGATATATTGAATATATTAGTATATTTCTAGTGTTCTTGTTGCCCAGCAGAAGAAGTTGGCAAACAGACTCTTTCACAGACTCACTACCAATAAATTCTCATAAATTCTTGTTTTTCTTTTGGATCTTAACCGGTCCCTCTCTCCCTCTCTTAATTGCACTCTTACTTCCTCATCATTGACATAATTCATTCACATATATTTGTAACCTATTTAAGGCTGCAATTTTTATCTAAAATCATTTCTACTAGTATTTCAACTATATTAAAATATCTTTTTTACGTTTTATGCTGCAAATCCTTCAAATAACTTCAATACAAATATTCGAATATTAGCAATGATTAACTCTACTTGTACACCCCACTTGAATGTGTGAATTTCGATGTAACCGCATTGCCCACATCAGCCGCATAAATATATGCATATAGTTTTCAATTGCAATTCCCGCATAATGATATTCAAATATTTGTCGTCGGCAATTGTAGCCAATCGATTGAATAACATTCGTGCATTTCAATAATAGATGCAATACTTTGCGTATCAGTGATGCTGCATTTTTAGATAACTGAATTAAATGCGCTACGCTGCGTATGATTAATGCAGTCAGCTGTGGCAACACACATACACACAGACACACAGACACACACACACACGCGTTTAAGCATCATTAATTTGCTGTGGGCATTTCAGCCATCACCTACCCCACCGCCCTTACTTCCCAGCCAAGAGTAATTATATGTACATAGCCAGAGCTTACACAAGATGTTCTCATGTGCAGCAAACTGCATTCGAGATGGGATCCTGTTCCAGGACCATGCGTTACCCATTGTTCCGAGGACGCCTCATATCATGTGTGTGGGTGGCGCTGGCCTTCATTTTTAATGGGCTGTGGCCAATGGCCGGTTAACATTTTTGGCCGCCCATTATTCGGTGTGCTCTGTCAATTATAATCGCTGCCAACTATACGAACCCCAGCCAGTACAAAAAACCAAGCCCCATTCCCAGTCTATATGACATCGGGTCTATACAACAAAATTCCACTCAATTTGCCCTGCACCGTTCTCGACTTTAATTTGATTTTGTTGATGTAGGTATTATTTTTTGCTGCTGATTTTGTACCCTGTACGCTTTCAAATTGAACGAAGCTGTGTGTAACAGGCGGAATGAAACATCTTCTTTGAATCACACTAAACTATTTATCTATTATTGATATCAGAGACTATAGGAGTTCAAGACAATTATAATGGGGAAGTGAACTTTAGTAGCTTTAACTCACCATGATCAAAAGCAACGATATAAATACTTTAAACATAACTTGAAGGTTAAACAGATAGATGTAACAAATTCTATATTTTTGTTGTCGTATTTTACTGTATGGCATATCAATACAATTAAATAACAATAAAAGTTTATGACTGTATGGAAAAGGATTAAGGATTTATTTGTTCCAAAAGTCGAGCTTAGATACGCTGAATCACAGCCATTGTACAGAGCAAGTCTGAGTCGGGAAATATAGACTAAACACTCTTACTTGGCGTTGCTGCTGTTGGGTTATTAATGATGGCATAGAACATGCTCAACAGGAGAGCGAGGGTGGGGGTATGCAAGTGGGGCTGTGGCTGGAGCTGGAGCTGGAGCTGGTAGGGACTCTTATGACGTTAAATGGCTGTCATCATTCATTAGCCGCAGCCGCTGGCAGTTGCCTATGCAGCAGTCGGTTTTAAGCCAGTTCGTTTACACATAACTGGCTTATATCCTGCACAACTACAAGGCACATACACACAACGTGTGTGTGTATTTGTGTGTGTGTGTGTGTGTGTGTGTGTGTGTGGTCAGCTGCGTGCTCAGTTGACCTGTTTGAGACGTGCTGCGGCACCGGCCGATGCCATTCGGCTTATGGATATGTTGCCAGGACTCGACAACGTCTGGGCCAGATCTGCCATAGCCCTAAAACAAATTCATTGAAACACTAGAGTCCCCTCTCTCCCTCTGCTATCAGTTGGTATAACTTGTCTGCTCGTAGCAATTATTGTTGTCTTAGTATTTTAATTAAAATGTGTTTGCTTAGCAAGCTCGGGCGGTAGAACTTAGGGGGGTACTCAAGGAGGCACTCGTCTAGGTACCAGCAAATTATATCTGTTGGACACATTTGACCACAAGTGTCAACCACATCGATTCAAATTGGAAGACGGCACAAATTGCGGTCGCTTTTGTCTATTCAAACAAACAAACAAACAAACAAACAAATAGTTGCTCAAACGCATAACATGTGCCATTTCATGTGGTTTTCATATCAATTGAGAATATAAATTTAATTCATTTCAAAATGTTTCTTCATATTTTACTAAGTTAGTTGTAAGCAAACTATAATTGCTTTCAAATAATCAATAGTTGTTGAAATCATAAAATAAATTGGGCAGACTTCTCTTAAGCAAAAATCCGAACAAGTTTCAATGCTCTACGACAAAAATCTAAATATTTTTATCGGTTTTTTTTTTGACTACCAAATTATAAAGCTCCCATATATAAAGTGTATATAGTAATAAATAGGTTTATGCTTATTTCATTAAAAAACAAGTTCGAGTGCTCAAGTCGAGAGTGCTCGACTAGGATATACCCTGAACCAAGGTCTTTCATTCATTCAAACCGAAGGTCATACCTCTAAAAATATTTCTGGGAGATCGGGGGGAGGTATCCAAAAGTGATATATTTATTAATTTTCTATGCCATTTCAGAATATACATACCAAATTTGAATGGGACGAGATATCGAAATAATATGATAAACTTGTATTGTCTCGGCACTACCATTATACCCTTTTTCCCATTTTTAATGGGTTCAGGGAATAACAATTATTACATTTTTCTCGTCACTCGTCATATATTTTAAGTTCGCAGATGCCTTCTTTAATACCCTCTGCAAGGGTTAACAATCAGGTGAACATGTGTCATAGCTATAATTTTCAAGGAAACCTATTATACGAAACTTGAAATTAACAAATCATTAAAGGATGCCCCAGGAAAACGCTTAAGGCAAACGGTGTTTTACACAGGTTGTCCCATATTTTAGAATATTCCATTCTGTCTGGTGGCTTCTTTTTGCCAGGCACTAAATCACAATTCATGTTGTTCTCACGTAAAACTCATTAGAGGGACATCAAAAAATTATTACCATGGCATTTTATTTACGATTATTTGATCAAATGTGGGACACTAGAAACCAAGTGATACTGTCGAAAATGACCGACTACGAAATACTCTGTACCCACTATTAACATACATTCTTAGTTACTCATCTGTATATAATAAAAAGCAAATGCACACACAGGAAAAAAAACCGAAATCGATATATATCGATATTTTTGAAATGAACAGGCTATTGATCAAATTAAACTATTGTGGCTATAGCTCATATAGTCTTTGATATAGGCATGATCATAGGACAGGCGGACATGGCTCAATCGTCTCGGCTGTGGCAGTTGATCAATGACATATACACCTTATGAGGTCGGAGAAGCTTTCTTGTACCTATCACATACATTTGCACAACTTCATAATACCAGGGTATAAACAGAGACGAAGACAGCGAGTAAGTGGAACGGCACATAATGGGCATAAAAAACAAGCCGAAAGGATCTATTCACACACACTAACGTGCACACACACTTACAGTCAACAGGGCGTATAATGCGACGTGTTAAGGTCCATAAAGTTAATGCAAAGCAAACACGAGACCACAAAAATCAACAACAACAGCAATGCCAAAAAAAAACTACCCTCAAGAAATGAGAGAAAAAGGTGCAAAACACAATGAAAATGTGAGAAAATATACATAAATATAAAAGAATATAAATATATTTCAAATATACATATATGTATGAGCTCAGCACGTACTTAAGAAACAAATGCGTTTTTCGACATGACCCACAAAAAATACAAAACAAGTCACACAAATAAAACAAAAATAAATATAAATATAAAAAAATAGAAATGTGAATGCTTGAACATTGGTCAAATATCAAACAATGCAAAAAGATAGTCTTTGAACGCAAGACAATTAAAAAAAAATCGAAGGACTCAAATTAAAGAAATTGTCTTTGCATGTAAGAGCAATTAAGCCTTTGAGCATAAGAATCACAAATACATAACCCAACGAGTTTTTTTTTAGATTGGTGTTGGAATGACGTTTGATTTGGTCGCCAGTCTCAGCCTAAGCCACTTTAACAAGCTTCAGATCTTCCAAGCAAGGTTCGTAAGGATACCCACTGGGACGCCCAGGTACAGCCATAACAGAGCCCTCGGTTGGCGATGTCCTCCAGCAACATTCACACAACCTTGGGTAGTAATGAAATTATAATAAATTCATATACAAATATACATACAATCTAATAAAGTGTAAGATATGTAATAATAATAATATTTATGGATCTTTTACAAGTCCCTGTACTTTTAAGTACCTTTTTATTCACTATTACAATTTGAATTAAAATCCTGCATTTCATCCCAACCAACTTTAGCCCACAGCCTCAGAGTCTTAGCCTCATCCAAGTTGTGGGCAGGACTCGAATCAATTTAATACAATTTGTCCTTTGGCTGGGCGAGAAAAGGTATCCTTTGTGTTGTATTGAGCTGTCGTTGTTGTTGTTGCTGATGTTGCTGCTGTTGCTGATGTTGCTATTGCTGTGGGTCGCTTGCTTTCAGTGCACAGTGTTTCCAACGTGAGTTTCAAGAGCTGCAATTGAGTCGGCTGCCCGTATTGATTATTAAATGAGGTCACAAGACCCTCAACACAATAGCCCAAAGATGTTATTGTTATTATTGTTGTTGCTTCCCCTGTTGCTGCTGCTTGTTGTTGACCAACGTAAGTAAACAAGTTAACTAAAAATTGTGTAGCATAATTTGTGTGCTTTAGCTGGATGCTTAACTTGCTGTCTTAAATGTCAAATGCTGATATGTTCCAAAGTGAACAGACTCAAAGCTGCACAATTACATATACAATTGTTAGTTGGCCAAATTGGGGCATACTAGAAGTCAACCTTGTTGATTGAGTATATAATGTATATGTGTATATATGTGTGTTATATATATAGTCAAATAAAGGGGGCCATCAATCAAGTCAAGTGGAAATTTATAGCACTTTTGTTTGTTATTATTCGTTTATGCATGAGTTAATTAGAATATTGGCGTTAACCTTTCCAGCGGGTTCGTCCCTTTTGTTGTAATGCTTTAAGATTTATGTAAGGAGCATACCTCCCTCTCTATAACCCGTCTCTCTCGAACTTTGTGCGTCTGTGGGTGTGTGAGTGCATTAGACATATGCTGGCTACTCTGTCTCTCTGTGTGCATTGAATCGAAGCATTAATACTTTGCATACTTATACTTTTGTTGTGTGTGTGCTTTTTGGCAAACGGCAAGAACTATGATAATAGTTTTTGCCTGCTAATTTGCTCATTTCCTTTTAGTTTTGCAGCATTCAAAAGATTTCAAATTTAATTAAGCATTTTTGCGGGTTGAAGCTAAAACAATGAAACCTTATGCTTGACTGGGCTCAAAGGATGATCATTTGATGAAATCATTTGGAAATATGGAATATGATACAAAAAGGATTTCAATATTGTGAAATAAGATAATAGAGAAATTAGTTTAAAGACTCTTGTATTTATTTCAGATGTGAAGTTGGTGAAGCTGTCTAAAATATGTATTAACAAAATAATATATTTATAACGGAATTAATTCTATTTACTGCATTATAGTTGATTTATTATTTATTATTTCTAGTTTTCAGCTCTGGACTGTTTAACCTAATTATAAAATACAAAATACCTTTATTTAAAATGCCATTTTTTATTATGTTACTTATTTATGTGTTTTATTTATATGATTGTGTTTTTATTTTTATTATGTAAATTTATATATATTAATTTAATTATTTTTTAATTATTTCATAAATATATGTTTATATATATATAATTTTTTTTATGATTAATCTTAAAATTTATTCCCAAATGAATTATATTTTAGCGCTCAATTCAACATTCGTATTAGAATTATTTTCGTCATGTTCAATGCAACGGAAATTCCAATTAAAATATATGTCAACGGGTAATAACAGTTACAATTCGTGAAGTACCAAAAGTCAAGTCATGAGAATGAGAGCAGCTCGGCGTCAATAACAGAGGATTAACAGCGCGGCGAACGCATGCGTAACAGTTGACGCTCTCACGCACACTGTTAACTCACCAACTGTTAACTGCTAACAGCGCGGCCTCTTGCTGTATTTGTGGGGCGAATTTACGAGCTGCCGACAAATTTGAATAATGCAATAAAAAGGTGGCAAATTGTCAAATTACTTGGCAAATGGTGGATAGTAAAAGACGCGGCTAATTTATGTCAATTAATACATTTAAATTTCATTGTATCATGCCCCTGCCAATGCCCCTGCCCCCACCAAGGGTAAGTACTCGTCTAGCGCAATGCCATTTTATTAATTTCTGCCTAAGCTCGGGCAATACACAAAAATGTTGTCTATAGAAATTAATAGCAAATATTTGCACAACAATTTGTTTGCTTGAGGCTGCTGCTAGCTGCTGGCCAAACAGCCGCCCAGACTATGTGTGAGGGGAAGCGGGAGTGCCAGGGGGTGGGGCAATAATTAATTTAAATATGTTTTTGCAAACAGCCTGAAAATCAAGACCTTGCTATACGTGCGAATAAAAAATTTAAAACAAAGTCCAGCGACGGCAAATCGAAGCCAGCTGCAGCCATTGAGCCAACATCAAATATAACGGCAAATTTGCTGCGCTGGCAGCGGTTTCCGTTCAGGGTATGTGTGTGCGTCAGTGTGTGTGTGTGCGGCCCAAATGCTATCAGAAATCCCCGCTAATAATTTGTCAATATTACGTGAGCTGAAAATTGAATAAAAAGCGTTTTTGCATTGAGCGCAAATAGAAAGAAGGCCAAGGTGACGCAGATGAAGAAGAAGAAGTGTAAAAGGCGGACCCGGCCAAGTATTTCCGTAGAAATCAAATAAATTGTTACAAATGAGTGCAACTTTTGAGTGTATCCTCCTCCCCCCCTCCCTCGCCACACAACCTCTCTAACAGGCAGACAAATTTTATTTATGTGCTTCTCTTTCGATTTTTCATTTGCTAAGCTGATTTGCAATTTTGCTACTTTATTTTTTTTTTTTTTTGCTAAACTTTGTTGCTGCCCATTGCCAAAAATTTATGAATAATTCAGCATACAATGGCGGTCTTGGCCGCATTTTCCTACACAGCTGTATCAAATGCAAATGAATTGATGAAAAGTCGCGTATTTCGCTCCTTGTTTACAATTCTACTGATTTGATATGCGCATCAATGTCAAGTGCAGGGGGAACGATTGCGGTGGGGGGTGGGTGAAAGCAGACAGAAAGTTGCATATGCGTTAGCATATTTGTCATATATGTATGTGTGTATGACTGTATGTATACTCCACATCTCGTCATCAAACGGCATACAAATAACAACAACGGCAATCTGAGCAAATATTTTATTTTCGGTATTTTGCATTTTGCATTTTCAATTTCAAAACTTAATTTTCGACATAAGCTGCATTTGAATATGATTCATTTATTATTCAACATCAAAATTCGTTGACAGTGCTGGATCAAGAGAAACGAAAATACAATTTTATGGAAAATTGGTTCGCGAAATAATCATATATGAAATGAATAAAGTACTAGAATAGTACAAATTTTGTAAATATATTATTTTTTATTATAATAATTATGTGATGTTTGCTTATGCAGTTCTGAAATAATATTTTAAGAATTTCAAGCTAAATACACTTCTAAATACTGTTTCAGATTAATCACTTTCCATTCAATTTGCATTATACTAACAGAAATGCCGAGAAATCAGATGAATAAGTCACTGTCAGACATAAATGCACAAATCGGATGCACAGCTCAAAGGAGCTCGTTTAATTTGAAATGCGAACAGTTCATTCCCTCTCCCACCCTTAATTGTTTATGCCCCAACCTTTCTATTGGGGAACGGGTGGTTGGGAGCAATCATTTTATCCGATAAGCGACCACATTACACGCTGCATTGAGGAAAAGCTAAATGACCGCAAGAAACACACCTAGCAAAGCCACAAACAGCTACCCAATGTAACACAATACCACCCCACAATCAACACCCACCCACAGTCCCAAACCCACCAACACCACCACCCCCACCACCAGTGACAGGCATGCCTGGCAACTCTGGCATACTCTGGCATGAGGCAGCAAAGCAAAGTTTACTTTCGCTTTAAGTAGTCAGTCATCAGGCAGGCAGGCATTCGGGCGGGCGTTCATTGTGGGCGTGGCACGTCAGCAACAGCTGTAGCAGGAGCAGCAGGAGCATGCTAGGCCATCCTCTACAAAGGCATATATATGCACACACACACACACACACACACACACATGCAGGCATCCAAGTGCAAGCGCACTCCCCCCCCTGCACCATGCCAGCACCCTCCCGCCGGAAATAGCTTGCTCGGCACTCGAACTGTTTGCATTATGATGCACTGCCTTCACTGCTGGTCGGTTTTGTATTTTCTTTGGTGAAACAGCTACAGCGGCGAGTGGCTCGATCGGCAGCTGCCCGTTGGCAAATAGCAGCCAGTCCACCTCTTCCCTCGCCCCTCGCTCTCTTACCTCAGCTGTGTGCCTAAGCCGCAACTGTCAATAGTTTCAATGAGCCAAATGGAATTTGTCTTGCCTGCCACTGACGACGTCGAGTGACGTGCAGCAATTTGTTGCACGCAGCCTCAGCCTCAGCTGCTGCCTGTACCTGCTGCTTGCTGCCTGCAGCCTGCGGCCTGCCTCCTGGCTCTGACCACAAGCATCAGCCCTTTGAGCGCTAATAGCTCCAAATGACTTTCGAGTAGCTGCTGTGCCGACGCCTCCTTAAAGCCGCATGTTCCTTTTACAGAACTTTCATTATAAATACGTTGTCTTTTTTTTTGTGCTGTCAACATCTGGTTTTAATTTCTAGCTGTAATTACTATGCATAATTATTGTTTAATTTTATAGTTGGTTTTCTTTTTGGCACACACTTGTGGTTAACGTTTTTGTGGGCCGCACTGCGGAATATTTGCGGTTAGCCCTTTTTTTTTGCTGCTAGGCGGCCTTTGTATCACATTATGCTAATACCAAAATACATATACATGTATGCATACACCATTAATCTGCTGTGTGTGTGTGTGTTTACTTTGTGGCTTTATCCAGAATTTTGTTAATTAAGTTAATAAAGTTTAAAGGTCTATGATTTTGTTTAATATTTAGCAGAGCTTGACTCAAATTTATTTAAGCATAATAATTATTTGATACATTTTATATTATATTTGTGGTTACTATCTATGATCTTTAAGGTAAATTGCCAATTCCCAAGTAAGTTAAATGAATACATATACTGAGCATTTTTGGGTTCCATGATAGTTGAGAAGAAATAAATATACACTTGCGAATAAATAGCATTATATACATAAATGGCTGATTGAAAGGTAATCCCATAATATTTTCATAAATAACTGCAACTCGCACACAAAGAGTTGGAATATTTCAACTGCAATGCTGAAACTACAAGGAAGAACAGCTCATATAAGGATATGTGCTCGCATCATAAATAGCAGATAAATACTCGCCACATGTATGCATAGCCAAATGAAAGGAAAATTCCAACTACTCCTGCATTCGCCACACTGGACGTCGTAACACAGTGGAAACTTAAACCCGAATTGACCACATTTGCCAAATCCTGTCGGAAAAAAGGACAACGTCTACCTGAGATGCAGAACGGACTGGGACTGTGACTGTGACAGATGCCCTAAATAGCAGCAACAACAACTGGAACGGCAACAGCAAATCGTTTGACTGAGATTAGATTTCGTGACTTGCACTTTTCAACCCATCCACCCCCCATCCACTCACCCTTTTACATTCCTGCCATTCAGTTTGGTTTGTTTATGGCTTCCTAAATACGAGACAAGTGCGCGCTAACAAGAGAAATCATACGCCCCGTGTGACATGCCCATTGTCATTTGTTTATGCTTAACTGTGTGTGTCGCTTGTTCACTGTCTCCCACTCCCACTCTCCCACCCTCCCTCTTTCTCTCTCACTTTTGCTCTCTCTTTTCTCTCATGTTCTCTCTTAGTCTGTCTGTATCTGTATTTTTACGTTGCAATTTCGCCTTTGGTATTGTTTGGCTGGCAAAAAGTTTTGTATTGCAAAACACAATCAGACGCAGATGCACTTTGGGGGCAGGCCGACACAAACAGAGCACAAAGTTTAAGACTCTTTGTGTCACTTTGCCTCGCAATACGACAACAGTAATAACAACTGCAACAATAACAACAACAACAACAACAACAATAAAACAAAAGAAAAATATAAATAAAATGAAATAAGCAAGCCATCAAATAGCTAGGACTACAAGATACTCCACAGCTTATTTTTCGGCTCTACAAAAGGTAAACACCGAAGAGCTCGAGCTACGGCAATGGAGAAATATTAAACAAAAATATTATTTTAAAAATTTAACCACCTTTATGTGGGCGAAGTACGTTATTCAAATAAAAACAAAATGTGTGTCCTTTAAAGAAAACACAAATTCAATTCGTACTCTATACAATTTTTAATGATTTCCAAGAACAATATTAAAACCAATTTCTAGCTTTTATAAACATGAACGATCTGTAACAGTTATGTTATATTAAAATGCACAAATAAATTAAATATTGTTAACAGTTCAATCCAGGAATTACTCATTTTATTTGATTATTTTTGCCAATTAAACGGCTTTTAAAAATAATAATGTACAAAATTGAAATTCATTTTACAACTTAATTCGATTAAGTGCACTGTTAAACAGACTGTAAACTGCAGGGTATTAAAAACGCCAGCAGCTAGTGTTTGCGATACAAACTAGTAGCAAAGGTGCAGGGGGGGGGGGGGGGTAGAGCTGGGGGCACTGAGCAGTGAGCGTAGCCGGAAATGCATACGACGGCCGTGGAGCGAAAGTCGCCGTTGCAGCATAATAATGTCAGACAGGCGACGTCTTTTTCATGCTGTAAATTGCAAAAATGCAGCCAGAGGCGCAAACACACACACACACACACACACACACATATAAACACATGTGTGCCTTTTTGCAGGTTTCAAGACCAAACGGAAGCAAGCGCAGTACTGACAAGCGGCGTGCCACACACAGCAACACACACACACACTCACACACACACACACACACAGAGAGTGGGGGCAAAAGCGAAACAGGCTTGAAAAAGCAAAGTTTATGTACATTTAATGCGCGGCAGCAGCTACAAGGAAACAGCACAATAAATCCAGGATACATTAAATAACACACGAATACCCACACACACACACATACACACACATACAGTGGGACAAATAGAGGCGGCAAGCGGTCAACTTCCCTTTTCGTGTCTATGCGCTTGTTTTGGCAACGCCAACTTTTTTTTCCTGTCTGCCTGAGTGCTGCGTGTTGTGTCCTTTATGAAAGTTGGCTAACACACAACACATGTGTGTGTGTGTGTGTGCGGCATTTCCTGTCTGTGTATGTGTGCGGAAGCTCAACAACGGAAGCTCAACATGGCGCTGGCTGGTGTTTGTGGCACGTCAACGTCGCTCTGCTCATAATAATTTCTTGTTTAGTCGTAATTATTTAGCGGCCAGTGAACAACCAGGTGACACATACACACACACACACACACACACACAACACACACACACATCTGTTACCTTACAGAATGCACCCTAGCAGAGACTCTGGTAAGTTATTTTTAATTCTTTGTGACTTAAATACACATGAGTTTAGAATAGCAAGAGAGAGCAGGGCTCGACTGGAAAATTGTCTTGGATAGTCGATAAATAACGCTCGACTAGCCAAATAGTTATATTTTAGCTGCAAATATGTACTTAGAGTACATATATAATTGCATACATATAGGCTTCTTCCCCTTCTGTAGCACATATTATTGATCCTTCTACAATTTCATAATGATAATAATGTCAAACAAATCTGAAACATTTTTAAATTTAAAATATACAAATAATCCAACAAAATATTATGGATATTAATGTATTATCAAATATAAATATGCAAAACTTGAGATTTAGAACTAAACAAGATGCCAAATAATGATCAAAATGGCCTCGGGATTGACAATCAGTTCAGATTTGACAAAGTTGTGGCAGTTTGAAGTTTGGGAAGGTCGTTTATAAGGAACTTTTCGTTGTTTGGGCACTTTATAAGCCAATTTTTTTATTCACTTTTGCCGTGATTTTTGACAGAAAAATTAAACACCACAAAATCATTTTTCGTATAGTTTTTATACCAGTTTTTATTAATGTACGAAACACTGTGTTTGTCCGTGTTTTTCGCTTTATTTTCGCTTGCTTCTTTTTTAGCTGCACAAACTTATTTTAGTAGCGCATTTCACAACCCCTCCCATTCATCATACCCACCTACCTACCCCCCTCACCTTGCTCACACACCGCGCCACTATTTGCCTCATTTTCGTGTGTCAGATTTATCTACTTTGTGCTCGAGTTTTTTTGTCGCTGGCATCTCTGTTGTGCACAAGAAGGTATTTAAATTCAAATTAAGCAAATGTCATGTTAAATTCAGTTGACAGGCGTCACCACCGAAGCCACCACCACTCTCCGCACCCACCTGGACAGTGGCTTGAAGAGAGGGGGTGGGTGAGGCAGGTCTATGTGTAATTTTTGATGATTAACGTAAATTATTTAACGCCGTGCCGTGCTCATAGATGCGAAGTGAACATTTTGATCTACGTATAAAAAAGTGGAAATAACTAGTTATAAATAACTCTGTTGCTCGGCTAATTAAATACAAGCTTTTTAACTTGAAATGCTTCAAATTAATTTCAATGATTTTTGTTTGTGTTGCAAATTTAGTTTGAAATAAAAAATAATTATTTTTTTTATTACTGGGTAGGATTATAAGTGTGAAGAACTAGAAAGCTCGCTGACCACAAGAATATAGCATTTTACAAACTATTTAAACAGACCAGAAATAACCTAATACCTATTTCTCATATGTATGTCACCTACATGCGAGTACACATATGTATGTATGTATGTATGTACATATGTATATGTTGGCAGTATGTGAGTCTTGTACTTAGCACGAATTTGGCTTTTAATGCGCTTGTGCACATAAAATTTAATTCAAATCAGCTCATTAAACGCCCGGCACTTGACACACTCATTCATGCGTCGACAGAGACATAAATGTGTGGCAATGGTGGCAAGGGGGGGGGGGGAGGGTGGTGTGATGGGAAGGGGTGTAAGCAGTCAAATGGGAGGGGAATGGGGGGAGCGTTTTGTTTTGGCATGGACCGTAAAGCAGAGTTTATGGTGGACATTACAGAGCGGAAGGCACAAAGCAGCGAGAAACAAAAAAAAAAAAGAAACTAAACAAAAAATGCAGGCGAAAAGGACGGACATGAAGCAGAAGAAGAGCAGCAACCAGAAGCAGAAATTCAGACACATTAAATATGATATATTCGCGAGACGGTAGCCAGGACACAAGATAAGTTTTATGGCTGGGGTGACCAAAATATATGGGTACACATTCATAGGTTCATAGGTTGCCAGTATTCATGTTATTCACGTTATTCACGTTATTTACGTTATTCATGTTATTCATGCTTGAGCTGCGAACACGTTCGTTGTCAAATTTAAATTTACTCTACTTACAAAAATATCCCTTGTCTAATTGCAATTTTTACCAAGTAAAATATTAAGCGAAGCATACATACAAATTTCTGTTAGCACTCAATAGTACAACACGAAATGTATAATAATATGAAATATGTCTCGTTTTAAAATAGCATTTTTATTAATAGACTTGTTTGTATCCTTAATTTAAGAGATTTATGTTCATAAAACATAGTTTTTATTGCCAAATGACTCTAAATAAATCACATATACTATCTGTGTAAACATACTATTCAGCATATTGAATTTTATACAAAAAGCATTTTTGTTGACAAAAGTTGCTCATATAATTTGTACATGTTAAGTTCCCATTTTCTTGATATAACCTTTCCATAATTTTTTCAATCAGAATATATTTGAAATCCAATCGGGAATACTTTTCAATCCCGATTTCTCCCAGACTTAAGTCCAATTGCAGGCTTAGTTCATCAAAAGAGAGCACAATAATGCAAATATAATTTCAGAGAAAGTATGGAAATGTTAATTTATGTAATACATGTATTTATTAGAGCACATCTCTCAAAAGTGCTGAATATTTTATGAAAATTGAGTGCACTTTTTGCAAAATAACAATTCAAACACCTCGAGAGCACTTTTTTCCAATTGTAAAACGAAAATAATGAAAAAAGGGGCGGGGGTGGGGGTGGGTAAAAATCTGCGCAGCTGCCAAGAGCTGTTCACATCGTTCGCGTAACTTTATCAAAATCAACTTGAGATGCATTTTTGTGACGCCAACAAGTGTTGCACTTGATCTTTTTCTTGACACTGCCACACTGGTCGAATGGCGAATGGCGAATGACAACGAGATTGAGTGTGTCCACACACACATATATATATATATATATATATATATATATATATATATAAGCTGGTGCAGGGGAAACCATACACTTGCCAGCAAATAGTCGCCATCCTCTCTTGGGTCAATTCTGCTGCAATGATGAAAATTTTGCCAGCCAAGAGACTTGCAATTGCTGCAGAGTGCAGTGAGGTAAAGATTGCAGATTGAAGATTGGGTCGAATGGAATTTAATTTTGTGCAAATACGACGCAGGGCATACACACAGTACAAGTATCCGTATCTTGTGTTGTGCCAACAGTGTGACCGATACGAAGACTTGGTCAAGAACGAGCCAACATTCAGTCGGGACTTTGTCATTGCATCAGCTGCTGGGGAAAGTCCAAGGATTGGCCAGCGGACAGATGGGAGCAGACATCACCCCTTCACACTTCATGGACTTAGATAGATAAAACCTAATTTGTTGCAAATAAAATAAAAAGTAAGAAATAGGAACTGGTTGTATCGAAGTTCAGAAAACTAGATGCCCTACTATGTTATCTGGAAAGTATATTATCTATAATCTCTTAAGAACCGGAATCTAGTTAATCTATTATAGAGTTGTATTGGGAATAAAAGAACATTTTTTATTACGACATGTAATACAATGACATCGATGGTATAAAATATGATTTTTTAACTTAACTTTCGGAGATGTTTGATAAATATGATAAAATTAAGAATCGTAAGGAATAAAAATTGTTAAGTTTAACTTTTCAAATCTATCTTAGTTTAAAAGTAATAAAAGTATATTACTAAAAGATTGTGGTACTAATTAAAGACCAAAAAAATGTTCCAAAATTTGTACTTTGTATATTTTAGTTTTTTGATACCAGAAGTGCTTTCCCTAGCAAGTTACGTACTTGAAGATAGTATTGGCATACTCTCTGGTAGAGTATAATAACAATACAAGTCGAGGGAGGTGGCAGTTGGCAAGACAAAGTGGCAAGACAAAGCAAAGCGATGGCAACCAATTGAACAAAATCATTGCAAATTGTCTATCATGCTCTGAATAGTTTTTCAGGCAGTTGCACTTAGAGCCAAAGTCGAAATCAACGAGTTGTATCTGAAGGATTGTTGTCTGGCTGCCAGCTGCGAGTGCCGTTATTTATTGCACTCGCAACGCATCTGGCAACCCTGTTTGGCGATTGGTTGCCAATGCAAAATTAAATGAAATCAAAAGGCATTTAAGCTGCCTTCACTCGCATTTGCATACGTTTCAGATGCCTTGGGGTCGTGGCGAAGGGTGGTGGAAAGGTGAATAGATATTCGTATATTCGTAATTTGAATGTTGTTTTGCTGAAATGTATTCACATATTCGTTTATGTAAAGTCTTCTTACTTACTGGAAAAACAATCAGCTTTCTGCCCCCCAATAAGCCAAAACATTTGATGCGCTTCGGTTAGGTTTCGCATCGCCACAAGCAAGCACACACACACACACACACACACACACACACACACACACACACACACACACACACACACACACACACACACACATACACATATTTAAACAGACACCCACACACACTTCAGCATATACATGAGTATTTTCCATTTCGCACAGGTAATCGATTTTCATGCTTTTGGCAAAATGCACAAAAGAACCGAAAAACAAAAACAAAAAAAAACAGTCAAATGGCTAAATTTGGCTTGCCGAAGAATGTACACCCTTATAGACCACTTTACCTCTCAACTAAATTATTAATATTATAAATAACAGTTGTGGTGAGATTCTTCGAGATATCTTGCAAAAAAAAAGTGCAAATCGCATAAAACATCAAACCGGATCAAGAATATATACTTAATGGGGTCGATGATGTATCCTGCAATGTATACCAAACTTCACAACAAAATTACAATACCCTCTGCAAGGGCATAAAAAGAGGAAAAAGTAAAAGAAAAGAAACAGTAAACCAACTTTGTTGTTCGTCGGTTTTCTTTTTACCTCTGTTGAATTTGGTTTTCTTTCTCTTCTCCATGTTCTTATGCTTTGTGCATTTTGTTTTATTTGTTCGAGTGTGTATCGCCTGCGTATACTTAATATTTATGTTGAAAACTTAAAGCAGTTAAGAGCTCGTCGAGCTTAAAATATTCCGACGGTGTACGTTGAAGTTCAGCAACTTGTTGATTTACTTTTACCTCACTTTGTAAGCACGCACTACACAGCATACCTCCCCCACCCCCACTCCATCCTTGTAATCGTCCAGCTTTACCGCCTGTCGTCTGCAACACAAAAAATAAAAACCTGCTTGGCATAATCACCATATCAGATCAAGAGGAATGAAAGGCTCTGTTTTTGATCTCTCAAAGCAAAAAAAAAAAAAAAATTGAAAAATAAAGTGTGCATCACAATTTGATTTTCCAGGAAAATTACTTTGCGACAAAGTTATATACTTAAAAGTAAAGCGAGTACAATTTATGTATGTATATACATAAGAAATAAATGCAGAGCAAAAACTGTATGAAAGCGCTGTCTGAGCCATTGAAATCCTAATTTTAAAGAATGAAAAATATAAATAAATGAGTTCAGTACAAAAATGTCCACTTGCCAGAAGATAATTTCCATTGAATTCACAATTTGAAAGAATGAAGAAGATAAATAAATGAGTTCTGTACAAAAAGTCAACTAGATGGGAGAAGGTTATTTCTCTATAATAGATAAAGAAAATACAAAAGTAAAATTTTTGCGAAATTTATAATATATTTTAGATATAATTTGACAAATATTAATATTTCACTAGAAATGTTTAAATTTTTCATTTTATTTGTATCTATATGAATGGATATAAATGTAGTCACATAAGCATTCAATTACAAATATTAAATAGGCAATTTTACTCTTTTACAAAAAACTATCACCAGATGTCAACTTTGGATAACAAATTAAATTTTAAACTACAATAATATGTATGAATATTACTGCATTTCTTAAAACCTACCTTTAAAATCTATCAAAATAATCAATTTCTATCTATCCCTTATCCTTTAGCTTAAAATATGGGAGATTTCCGGTTCACAAAACCAAATTCCTCAATTCTGACACCTTTGTCGTACATTTTGCAGAGTTTCAGCTCAATTTCGGCCGGATTGCTGTTATATTGCCACTTGATGACTTAACGGATTTTCAAACGGATAACAATTGAAATAGTGGCACCTGAACCGACTTTCCGCCTTCCCGCCTGAGAGTCTCACACAAAAATATCTGAAAATTGTGTGTAAAATTATTCAAAAGTGCAAAGTGCACATGTGGCACGAACAAAAATCCAATTACGAGCATCGAGCGAACTGCGAATGGAATACTATTTTGACAAGTATTCAATGAATTTAATTTGAGATTTGCCAACATTCAGAGCAGCTGGCTAACACTTTGACCCCAGCCAAACCCAAACCCAAACCCGACCCCAACCCCAACCACGACCTGACAGCGCAGCGCAGCGCCCAGATCAGCGCCAGTCAATGGGCAAATGCAGCCAGAGGCAGCCCCGGAAGGATGCCAATGGCACTGGCATCGAACCTGCCTGAATGCGCCGGCTGCATTCGGCCTGGCTGTACGACAGGCGGGCTAGCGGGCAGGCGGGCAGGCGGGCTGGCGGGCTGGCGGATGGGGGAAACGAATTAGAAATGTGTAGAACAGAAGTTACTCAATTGCCAGTTGGAGGTCCCAGCAGCTCCAGCAGCTATGAAAAATGTTTTGTGGCTATAAAAAGCTGCGAATTGGGGAGCTGTTAGATGCTACACTGATAAAAACTTTTTTTTAAAAATGATTGTAAATGTCAAACTATTTATTTTTAAAAACGCAAAATAAATTTGAAAATTTTTATTATATTTTTTTATATATAGAAATCAGTAAGCTAAAAAAAGTATCAAAAAGCTCTGGCCTTCGCCTATAACGTGAACAGCAAACATTGATACTCACCAATCTGGATCTTCGTTATAAAATTGCTGGCATGACTGGGAAACTTAAGCAATTTATCTACCGAGGACTGCAGACAGGAAATGGAGACAGTGTTTATTTATGGCCATGTTTTGTTTTAGGCATACTATTGACGAACTTAGAACACGTTTTATAAAAATGTTTGAGCCACTTGGGATTTTGAAAATGTGCTCGTTATATTTTCTCAGTGTAGCTGTTAGCTGGGGGCAGTTGTAAAATCTGTGCGAGACGCAGCCGGAAAGCAGGAATGATTTCCGGCCTGGCGGGCGATAATTCTTAGGCCATCATGCAATGGGCGGGCGGGCTGAAAACTTTTTGCAGCCATTGTGCCGAGTGTCAGTGCAATGATTTCGCACACCCAACTCGAACCGAAACCCAAGCAAATGCTGGGTGTGGCTGAATATGAATGATTTAAGCAGCTGAGCTGCCGCCCCCCAAAAACCCTCCATCGAGTCTGGCTCTTGCATGCGCCAGTCGAATTATATTCACATTTTTTTATAATCATTTCTCAACATTTTTGAAAACTTTGTGCTGAGCGTTGAACATCAAATTTTAGCGCCCCAAAAACTTTGAGAAAATGTTTGGAAAAGTTCTTTTTTTTTATTTTTATTTGGGATCTGTGCAGCGGTTAAGAAAAATTATCACTATTGTTACAGAATTTTAAATTGACGATTTGGTTTTCACTGTGCGTTTTGCTGATTTGCTCTACGCTAGTCTAGTTTTTGTTTTAAAATTAAATCCCTATCTGAACGTGAAAGTTTATAGCAACACAATGCGGAACTTTAAAAAAAAAATTAATAATCTAAGAATTAATCGATTTAATAATAAACATATTTTTTTATTGACTTTTTATTTCATGATATCAAAACACTAACATTTCGGTGGTGCTTATTAATTTCGTTAACTGCTAATACATGTTCTGAACATTTTAAACATTTATTTGCTATCTTCAAACAACTGTGTAAACACTTATTGTCTGCACTCTTATCGTTGATATTTTTATCATAGCTCAACGATCGGTGCTTCCACAGCTGCAGCTCTGAGAACATTTCTTGGGCTTTTTGGATACCAGTTTCAAGAAGCCTCTTTAGCTCAGTGGTAGAGCACTGGTCTTGTAAACCAGGGGTCGTGAGTTCAATCCTCACAGGAGGCAGTCATGTCATATATTTTGATAATACTTTTCTTACATTTATGCGTCTAGTAACAACGAGTCTACAAACAAGCAAATAGTAACTAAGCATTTATGATGCCAGCATAAGCAACTTTAATTTTTCGGTCCATTAGTGACTACTTTTCAATCGAGCATTTACTGAGGATTACTTCAACTCAACCCGGAGCAACTCCCACCTTCGATACAATTAAGCTGCTGGTCTGTTAGCAAAAAAAAAGTTTATTGTGACAAATGATATTTAAATGAGCTGCGTTTGAAAAGTTACAAACGCAACGGCAAAAAGTCAAGCAAATTGACATGCCCAATGTCTTGGGTCCCTAAAAAAAAAGATATAAAGTGAAAACTGACAGAAGTCGCCAAATTAAATATGCCAAAAGGCAAAGCAAATGCGAGAGATTCCAAAAGTTTGAATTCAACCAATTCTAAACTCTTTTTCAAATTTCATCGCAGCAGCAACTGCCAAGGGGCCTTTTTCGCTGTGTGTAAAGGGGGAGGAGGTGGGGTTAGGACTTATGCTTGAATGTGACATTTTGGCAGATTTGTTGCTTAAACGGTTAAATGGCCAGCGGGCTATGCAGCTCTTAAATTTCGAAGGCAAAGGTCTGGGTTGGGGGTCTGGGACTGTTTGCTGAATTGAAATAAAATTCAATTTAGAGTTGTGGCCAAAAGTTGCTGTACGCGCGCGTGTGTGTATGGTGTAGCATTTTTATTTACAACTAGTTTCATGTGTGTAAAATGCAAAAGAGTTTAATTTGCAATTTGTCGCCCTCATTCAACGCATAACTTTTCATTTCTCAGTCGGGCGCCGCTTGCGGTTCCCATATGCAAATGCCTTCGGTTGAGTTCTGTCCGCCCTCTCCTCTAGCCTACTCACCACCGCCCCCCACCACTTGCCCAGCATATGCGGAAAATGCACACAAAGTTTTGCATTGAGGCGCCACTTGAGCTGGCTCGGAGTTGCTGCCGCTTCGCTCAGTGCCAAGTGCGCAGTTTGTTAAACGCCTTTCAACGGCGTGGTTAGCCAAGCGCAGACCTTGAAACCACCAACACCCTTGCCTCTCCCAGACCAAGCCAAAAACTCCAAGCCATAGTCAAGGGCCAGAAGCTAACAGCTAGTTGCTGTGGGGCAGCCACTCAGGCAGCTAACCAAGCGCGCAACTTTTCTGTGGTGCCAACCACTGCTTGCAACCATCAACAAAAGTCATTTTGTAGTTACTCCGGACATGTTTATTTAGCAAACAAAATGTTTTAATTGAATAACACTCTAGAGTTTCTCCGTAGTGCTGCTGCTAAGTATTTATATGGCAACACTGCGTATGCGTAATATATCTACATATACCACAATCAAACCTGTGTGTGTATGTGAATGCTTTCTGTTTTTTTTTTTAGCAGAAAGTTGAATTTGATTTTGCTCCGATATTTATGCATGTGTAACTTTAACTGCTTTAGAATGTGTATGGCTACACTGCGTATGCTTAATATGAATATGTCAGTGCTTTAGCAAATGCATATATAAATATTGAGTTGTTTATGCGTATTTTCTGGTTTGGAATCCGAGGCAATCATTCGATATTTTTTCTTAACTTTTTCTTTATTTTCTTGCTTAGGCAACACTGTGTATACTTGATAAATGAGAGAAGCTTACGAAATTGATTCAAATTGATCGTTTGTTAACAGTTTATTTTTGTCTCTTATTATATAATTTTAAATAATAAAATTGAAGTATTTAAAATACATCAATTAGAAATACATACCTTTTACTTCAAACAAAACGCTTCAGCAATGCTGTCAAATTCCTTTTACCTCTATTATGTATTATAATTAAATGCCAACACAACTTTATTCAAAACTAAGTGATAAATTAAACAATTTAAGTTTAATTAACTGTTAACTCAATTAAATGTTAGTGTTTATGTTTGTGTTATAATTATCATAATTATTATCATGATAAAGTTGCATTTAATAATTTAGTTCGTGGTTTGAAAATGATTTGCATTCGATTGGATTCCCAAGGGCTTTGATTCGACTAACTGCCTGGCGATAAATTAGGCTCGTAATTCGATTGCAATTAGATTTGGTAGCCAAGTTAAATCGTGTAGCAGTCTCAACAATTTAATTAAAATTTTAACACACAACATTTTTTGCTGTGGGCTGTGTCTAATGAAATTGCCTCGAAATATGCATTGATTGATGCCATTTAGTGATTTATTGAAGCTGAGGCAAACTCTGACTAAACAACAGGCGAATGTCCTTAGTTAAATTACATCTCTCTGTATGTGTGTGTGTGGAGGTGTTTGTGTGTGTGTGTTTGTGTTTGTGTATGTGTATGTGACAATGTCAAATGTCATCCAAGCACACACTCAAACACTGACAATGAACATTTATTTTACTTGGTTTCATTTCGTATTTCTTTGTATGCAGAACCGCAATGATTGATGCGGACATGTTATCATCAAATAACTGTGACTCTTGTCAGATCTGGAGGGGGTTGCGGAACAGTGATGGGATGAATGGAATGAGCTACACATGTGCATAAGCCGACATATGTTGTGCTGTGTACATGGTCAAAAACTCAATTTAAATTGTATTTATTTTCATTGTTTTGCTCCAGTCAAGCGCAGTTGCCATATGCGTTTGGGGCTGTCAGAAGCTCATTTATCTGGATTCACAGCTCAAGGGTAGCTATTAGTCAAACAACAACAGTGAGCATAGAATCGAATGAATACATTGTTTTCAAATGTTGCAAATATTTAATTCGATAGGTTTTCTATCGAAAACATATATGAATAATATATTGATTGACCTACATTCAATTTTGGATACATTTCACAGAAATGTGAAAAGCAAACTTAAGGATTTAATATAAGATACATTTATATAATTGTGATAATTTACTCAATATTTTCAAATATAAAATTCAACAAGTCAAAGTGCCTATTCAAGAAATTGTTACAGAAATTATTTTAAAATGTGACGTCACATGCAAAGAGACTATTTTACTACATTCTACAAGGCACCAAATCTACAAGCATAGCAACCTTTTTTATAGTATTACATGCCTTATGATTTAAAACAAAAAGGAAGCTATTTTGTTTAAGACACTTTTCGAAACTCCGACAATAGACACCGAAGCTATGATAAATTATAAAGTAGTTGTATTGTTATTGTGTATTAGTTCCGTACTTGGGAAACGAATGACCCATGCCAAAATTAGTAAGTTAACATGACTAATCAATAATATTTCCTGGAGTATGTAATATTTTTCAGTTATGAATAAAACTGCGGACAAGGAAATAACCACTAATATATGTCCTGACTGTCGCCAATATCTCATATTTTGTCGCGTTCTGCAGCATGGTCACATAGTTCAATTGAGTCAAGACGTGAATAAAATTCAAAAATGCGATTCAAAAGACAACACTAATAGTTCACTAGCGGCTTGTGTACCAAATGCTTATAAAATAACCGGTAGATTACCATTTCTAGTAAATGCTCTTTATAAGTAATCTGAATACGCAGGTCTATTGGAGGGTTCCGCTTGCTTTTGGTCACCACAATTGGGTTGCAATTTACTCATGGGCAAGCTACAACAGGAAAGAGGTTATTCCGACACGATTTGCCTGGAATGTTTATCGCGTTGTCCCTGTGCCGATGGATCCAGACTTTACATGGGGCGTGCGTATGTAGCTATGTGCTTGGGTTTGATCTTGATGTCGAAAATGGTATTTTAAGATGTAATAGTACAACTTTATGTTACTATGATATCTAATACATTGCTTGACACAGTCTTGCCCATAAGAATCCAAAATTCAAGTTTCTACATACGTGACGGACTGTGGAAATATGAAATTTCGGTTCTTATAGCAAAACTGTGGAAGTGAATGTTCATTAAAACGGATATTAAAATATGTTGCAATGGCATTACGAATCTTGTATTATCACTTGTAAATAAATTTAAAAAAAATAATTATTTTTTTTAATGCCTTTTTTTGTTAATAATAATTTGTTGCAGAAAGCTCACTTGCTTAATTTGTAGATATATCAATTTATGTTTCCTCGCACGTCATGAATCAAATAAAAGCAGATTTTTAATTTCCATTTAACAATTGATCATTTATTCTAAACAGCTGAAATACATATTCTTCATTTAACAAAATATGTAAAAGCAAAACTGATTAATAAACTTAATTAATTGACTTGAGAAAGGATCTCTCATCGCTGGTCTCCTCGTCATCGTTGCCATCAGAGTCGAAGGCATTCTCGGGTATGTCATAAAGCCGTATCATCGGCTTGTTGGGATCCTTCATAATCAAATACTTGCCATCGGGCTGCTTTAGCACAATATCGACAAGGCAACGCAGAACGCCCCAGGCATTATCCATATTGAGATTTATTTGTGTGGCAAATTCTTGCGGCTTAAATTGCTGCATGCCAAGGATGACATGACGTAGATGATCCTTGCCTGTTGGATAAACTTTTAAGCTTACATTTTCTTAGTTTTAAATGTTGGCTATTTATTAAATAATAGCCAACCAGTCACAAAATGTAAACAAACAAAAATAGAGCTGTCTGTTCATGACGATATTGAAGAATCTCCCGGTTCTATTATCAGTTTGCAAACAGCTTTGCCAGACAATCGAAGCTCAAGCTCTGTATTTGTAACTAGTGTATCTATAATAATACCCTTGCAAAGTGTACTTAAATTGTGACACGGATGGTAGAAGACCATTTCAATAAAGTATGCATACAATCGGTCGAAGAAACTTGAAGTTTACGTACAATAACTAACTCACACTGAACGAATTGGGATATTTTAGATTTTGGACGATACTCCAATGGTATGCAAAATTCGTAATAGTATATAGTCTTCGGTGTGCTGATTCTGTGCTGTGCTATTCTTTCTTGTGTGTGTATCAATATATATCTTACGGTTCACACGGGAAACATAGCCAAGCTTTAGCTGATCGGAGCCAGCGAGCACCGCCTCGACGGTCCACTTGGCCAGCTTGCAGGCATTGTTGCGCAGCTCCGAAGCCAGGACCGCACCACGTTGACTGTCCAACTTCTGGCGCCACTCGATGCTGTTGGCCGCCTTCGAGTCCCACTCGTTGACAGCCTTGATCGAAAGAAACTGCAATTCGCCGCCGGGTGACTTGCTAATTCCATTGTGCTTGCAGCGTGCAATTAAGACGACATCATCGCCCAGTTTCCATTGCTTGTAGCGATAGGCGACGGAGGCAAGCTCCACGCCGGGCTCCTCAAACGGATTGGGTTCGCCAAACTTATGCTTGGGCTCCAGTTCACCAATCTTGAGAACCTGCTGGCTAAAGTTGTGATTAATCAATGTTGCCTCCAGGGAGAGACTTTGCGGTGAATTGATCGAGCCAGGCTCATCCAGCGGCGGCTCCAAAGCGGTCTCATTGACCGTCAGCAAATCGAACTGCGCATTTTCGCGCTTGTCCAGGAACACCTTGGTGCCCAGCTTCTCAATCACAATGTCCCAGGAATAATTGGAGCGCGTGCAGCACATTAGCGTGGCAATAATATCATCAGTGGCAAAAACATTACCCATGCTCTTGGACAAGCGTCTGATGATCGGATCGTCTATAGTTCCGGGCACATTGATAATGCGATCGGTCTTCTGCAGCGATCGCTCGTTCTTCACATTGATGCGATCGCATTGCTTGTCATAAAACTCGATCGTGCCACAGGTGATGATATCAACGCCATCTTTTATATTCGGCAGCGACAGTTTGAGCAGCCGGGGAAAATCGATTTCCTCAATGGAGACCCAGTCGGAGCGCACCATCACAGAGCTCTGGCGGAGACGCACCGGCGCATTGCGCATGAAACGGCGTCCAGGTTGGCCACGTCGCACATCCCTGCCCTTGCCGTACTTGTTGCTTGCACCGGGCCCACTTGCACCACCTGCACCACCTTGACCGATTCCCGTTACCACATTGCCACGCCCATTGCGGCCATGTAAGCGCAGATTGTTGCGCTGATTGGGACGATAGCGATTGCGCTGATAGGGCTTTAGGGCGCGAGGATTTTCGCCATTAACCAGATGAAAGGTGGCATCATCGTCATCATGGAAATATGCATACTGACTGTTATTGCCAAAGGTCGAGGCATATTTGTTGGCATACTTCTTCTCCTGCATGGGCATCATCCAGTCGCTGATCTTGCCCAAGCGATCGCTCTTGCAGAACGGCTGATAGGGCACCTCCATGTCGGGCTGATTGCAGGGTCCCCAGCCAAACTCATTGTACTCGATAAAGGGCTTGATAAAAGGAGCGTAGCCCGACATGATTTTCACTAACACCAGAAACTAATTTGAGATTAAGAGTTAAACTAATTCTTTATCCTTTCACTAAAAATATTCAATTTCAAACTGAATTTACTTTACTACGTACGTACGATTTTACGAGCACTCTGAAAATACTGATATGTTTTTGGGAGGTGGATATGGAAAAATGAGACTTTATCGTTGATTTAAGAGTAGTGGCAATGTGATAGAAATAAAACGAACGAAAAGGTAACAGAAAAATCTGTAAATCCATAATAATTTAAGAAATATATATATATAAATATCAGAACTACTCCCTGGATGTCTTACATAAGGTCTAGTAGCGTAACTGGTATATGTATATTCAACAATAAAACATGAATTAATCAATAATAAAATAAATTGACCAGAAACAAAAATCGTTCACGAGACTTCTCAAGTTCATATATTAGCTGTAATTCAATATCCTAGTAGCACATTATATTTATACATATGTCATAAACAAATTTGTGTACTTTAGGAAACCAAAGCTACAAAAAAATGGTTGATCGCTTAACTACATATCGTTGGGTTATTAATACAGTCGTTTTTATTTTAATTTTTATATTTATCATCGTTCGCATTATATTGTCCGCTGAGCGCAATGCCAATGAAAAATTTAGCCGGTAAGGCAAATTCTTGGAAACCCTTAAGCCGTATCTTAAGTATAAATATTTTCTTCTCGCTATTAGATGACATTGAGGAAGTTAAGAGCAAATGCTAGCTGAAATTGTGTGAAATGCAATCGAAGCCAATAGATTAAAAATCTGTCAATACCCAAATCAAGAAAAAATAAGAAATGAATGACTGGTAATCAGAAAGGTTGATGGCGTATATTAAAAAAAAATATAATTAGTGTGTATCGCAAGTTCAAAATCTGTACTATCGCTACCTACTCCTAACTAGAGAAATGAAATATGGATTCCAAAAAAAAAAAAATTTTCAAGTGAGAACGAACTTTTAAGTTATAATTTAATTTAATATAAAATAAATATAAATATGAATATGAATGCATACTACTAATATATGTAGAATGCATCCTATTATATTTAGACAAATTCAATAAATTATCCTATTCGAAATGAACATCATCAGATCATGTACTTAGCTTACTTCCAAGTATCTTTATATGTATCCTTGTTAAAAATACTTCCCAACTAGTTTCGGCACACTTGGGATTAACCCAATTAAAAATTATCTCTGTTTTGTCACAGAAAATGTCTAGTTACAAAAATATGACTGTGGAAATGTATCCGAGGCTTAAGAGCAGAAACCCGCACCTTATTCTAACATTAGCCGTTACCATTGTTCGCCGTTAGATTTGAGGAAATGAGCAACAGAAAATGCAGCACAATAGAATTGCGACGACTCGTATTCAAGAGCATCATAGACTTATGTATACTCATGCGAATACTCACATTAATGTGAAGCCGGGTGGGGATGGTGGGGAGCATCCTGCATTTTATGCTTGAATGCGGCACGTTTCGGTTTCATATGATGTTAGCTGCTCTCGTGTAGGGAAAATCTGGCAACAATCTCGTTAAAAGTAAAGGCCAAATTATAGTAAAACTAACAGAAGGTAAAGGTAATCACATAAAAAGCTTGTTACATAACAATCTGAGTGCCGACGAAAGCGGAAGCGGAAGCGGATATCAAAAAAGCGTCGAGCGTGTGAATGTCTCTCAAGGGGAGGTGGGGGAGCTTATGTGCGAATGGACTTGGCTTATTTTTCTTTCGAGTGGATGGGTGGAGGGTGGGGGGTGAGGGGTATGGGTCTCTGTGCCTGCCACTCAGCTGGCTGCTAAGCTTTTGTCAGGCCGACAGTGTCATGTTGATGTGTTCATTGTGTGTCAGTGGCAGCTGCTGCTTACAGCACCACCCCAACCCACAGGCCCCACACCGACAACGTGAGCCACAGTTAACACACTTAAGCCACATACGCTCGGTTGGCTGTGCGTGCAAGTATTTCGGCGGTGGAGTGGTTGCGTATCTGTGTGGGTGGATGCGCTTCTGTTCGTGTGGATTATAATTGCCATGTGGCTGTCAGTGACTGCCTGCACCTCAAAGTGCAGGCCCCCTCCCTCTCGCACTGCCCTCGCACACATGCAGCTGCGGCTCAAGTTGCATATCATTTTTAATGCTAACCACATGCCACATTATGCAGCTGCATTGCTGCTGCGGTCGAGCTGCAGCTACGGATCCTACGCAGCTCATGCTGCAGAGCTGCCCCAGCAGCTTCCCCCACTTCTTGTGAACAACTGTTGTTGTTGCTGCTGCTGCTGGTGCTGCTGCGGTTTACTAAAAGAGTACGACGAAGAATAATGTTCACACATAAGCAAGTACTTATCCAGCGCACGACAAACTAAGAACAGGTATCACCATCTTGGGAATATCCTACACTATATTTTAGCTCTAAGTGACCAGCTTTTGTTATAAATATGAAAATTATTTTGTGTAAAAAATGCAAACCACACAATTGTGGTCAAAGCACAAATGTATTAATGAGTTAATCGAATGTATTAGATACATATAACCATTATATGCAACAAAACAATGAACTAAATTATATTTATCAAGAACTGCTATATACTACAAATGTAAATTTTGTAATAATCTTAATGCATGCGGGCCTAACCGTAGATACTCGTACATACAAATTTGTAATCTATCGGATCGCTTTTGTGGGGGGGATTAGTTATAAGCTTAAAGAAAATATAAAAAAAATAATAAAAATATTTATAATAATAACAATAACACGAACTTAACACAAAGTGCTTAGAATTTGGTAGAACGATTCCAGCTATAAAACTTAAATCAGTCTCCTGCCAATAAATCGTTTTCAGAAATTTAACAGTTTTTCCTGCTGTATATATACAATTTTGTGCTCTAGCCTTCTTATTTTACATATTGATATGCCCCTTAATGTTGAATAGCTACAGGGTATATGCCGAACAGAAGCAGCAGCAAAGTGAAAAACCGCTTGCATACTTTGCGGCGCTCGGAGGCGATAAGCGACGCTTGTTGCTATTGTTATTTCTGCTGCTGCTGCTGCTTTTCTTCTTGTTGTTGGTGTTGTTGTCGTTGCTGTTGCTGCTCCATTCGGTTTCAGTGCAGCGACTGCTGTTGCCGCTGCGGATGCTTTTGTTGCATACAAATTAATATTTATGCGAGCCAACTTGTGCAAAGCACGGCAAATGCCATTGTTTTCATCCGCCATGCAACCGCCAGCGCCTGCTACTGCATCGCAAGCCTTCCCCCACCACCTGCTTACTGCTCCACTCGTGGCAATGGCGTTCCGGGTGGCCGCAACTGCATCCTCAGCTCGTCAAGCGCAACGCAACGAAACACAGTCTGACAAGACGTACATTTTTATTATGGCGCAAAACGTTCAATTCCCTGCTCCCCTTCCGCGAGTAAGTGAAAATAAAAGTGCTTACACCTCGCCGGCTGGCAGTGAGTGAAAGGCCTCCATTTTCCACTGGCGACCAACATTTACGTGACTGTCGTAATGGCGCTTAAATTACGTATTACATATAAAAACGCACGACAAGATGCAAACGTAATTAATAGCATATTAAATGGACCGACCATTAATATATCAAGATTGATTTATGCGGGTAATTAAAAAGGCAATTGCTCATCTATACGACTAAGTTAAACCCTGTAGTCAATTATGAAAAAAAAGTAAAAATTAAAAGTTAAGCGTACAGAAATTGAGAAATCATTAAAAATAATCTTAATGAACCTACAATATTCTAAAACTTATTAAACAAAATATATAATGTATCCTTCTATAAACGACATTAAATCCAAATATTATTGCACGGAATAGTTCCTACTTATATATTTTAATATGTGAATATAGTAAGAAAAACTGTACGATTCATTTGTATAAAGTACTTATACTTACTTTAATATGGGAAAATCGTTAAACTGATGATGTATTAATTTTAAAAATAAACTATATATATTTTATAATCTTAAACTTTCGTAAATGCATAACGAAAATTTTTAAAAACAAAAATTTATACTTGTTCAAAATTTAATTTATATCTAAAATTGTGTTTGTTACTCTCATTTATTGGTAGAAATATATTGTTAAAATTACTTTCGAATTTAGATGATCATAAACATGGCCCTCTCAGATGCAACTCTCACGAAACTTGGGCAGGTTTTGGGTTTGAACGCCAACGACCCGCAGGATCTGCTGTGAGGCGAAAATGCCTGTGCGAATACAATAATCGAGTGGCATATGCTGAACCATTTGGGAGAGAAAGCCACCGACAAAGGCATCGCCGCAGCCATTGGTGTCCACAATGGTCTTCTTATCGATTTTGGGCACCGGATACTCGAGGACCTTGTCGTTTTCCTGGAAGCACAGCACCGGGCAGACGGCATCGGTGATCATGACAATTCGCGGTCGTATATTAGCCTTTGGCAGGCTTTGCAGCCTGCGGCCGACTTCAAAGATGTCGGTGATGTTCCAATCATGCGTAGCGGCATACGCCAGGGCCTCCTGCTTGTTGCCGATGATCATGTCCGTGTAGGGAAGAATCTCGTCCACGGCATATTTGTGCGTTTGCAGCACGAACACGGCGCTGAAGTTAAACACGAAAAATCGCCTCGTATCGCTGGATATCTTGGCTATGCGGAGAGTGGTCTCTGGCGACACGGCTATAAAGAAGCCGGTCGCATAGAAATATTGAGCGTTGTCCACGAGACACATGTTGTCATCGATGTCCAGCCATGCATCGGTGAATAGTGCAGCGGCTCCCAGGTTAGCCACAAGGGACCGATTGTGATCCGAAATGATGCACGCACACGTGCCCGTCGGCGCATCCTCCTGGGGCTGATAGAACGCTCTAAGGCCATCGGCGAGCGCACGCTTGAGTATTGTGTCCCCAAACTTGTCCCTGCCAACGGCGCCGACAAAAAACGCCCGAAAGGGTTGGTCCACAATCCACTGGAAGACGCGCATGGAATTCTGGCAGGCACCACCTGCCGAGTACTGCACATTCTCCTGGTAGGCCATCTCTTCGAAGAGCGGCATGTGCTTCTCCTCGGCTATGATCGCTGCATTCGCCTTGAGATCATACTTCTCCAGCAGCATGGTGTCTTCCACAACGCTGGTTAGGTCCAGCAGAGGATTACCGAAACCCATCAGTATACCCTCTTGGATAGCCATCTTCCTGGTTCTGATTCGGGGACAGCGCCAATATCTTTGAACTATGAAGTTACCGACTTTCAGTCCAACTAAGGTATTGCTAGTGCGATATTCTGCGACTAACAGACCTTGGAGCAGTTGGACGGATAATAGCTTGGTATTTTTGATGGTTTTGAGGAACAGATTCGGCATTTGCCCAAGTCAACTTCACTTCACATCACGATCGAAACAAACTAAAATTTGTATGCATTTTCTTTTGTTTAAAAAATTACAATTTTGTAGCACATGTTGAAAACAAGAGTAAGTGTCACTAAATGGAAGTTATAGAAAATGCTCACTCTACATGAAATGAAAATGCTAAGCACAGTTTTCTAATGTTATTCAATTGAACCTGGAGCCGTCCAACTTATGTAAGGCAAACCTATACCAGAAAACTTTATATTCATTCATTTTCAATTTGTTTGTCTTGCCCAACTCTTGTTGCATTAAACCGAATGACATTTAACATGTATATAGAATAAATACATATAGAAAAAAAAAACATTTGCAGATTCAAGCATTAATTTTTTAATTTAATTAATTATTTTCAGCAGATTTTTGGGTACTCAAATTGCTTTTGGCAAGGCAGCGTTTCAAGCTGTTACCAATATATATATATATATATATATATATATATATATATATATATGTGGTTGGGCACAAATAAAAACTGAGCGTGGTTACGTGTTGGTGGTAGGTGGGGTGGGGCCATACTTGGTCCACTGAGCCGAGAGAAGCAAACAGAAGTGAAGTAAAAATATGTGTTGCATACTTTGCAGCGCCAATGTAAATTTTCCCAAACCATTTGCCGCACTCTCTCTCTATCTGTCTCTGTCTCTTCTCGCTGCTTGTCGCACTTTGTCTTCTTTGTTGTCACGCAACCCAAGTACAGGCTGTTGACTTTTTCCTGGACAAAATATTACGAATCGGAGCTGTAGCTGTAGCTGGAGCTGGAGCTGGAACTGTAGCTGAAGCTGTGGTGCCTCCGGACTGTGTGTGGTGTAGGTGAGCGGGCGTTTCGTTGGGTGGTTGTGTTAACTGCGGCCCACTGATTAAAACGATGCGTCCAGCGAACGCGTGACTGCGATTTTTTCTCGTTAAATCCTTAAATGTCGCTTCGTTTAACGTGCGCTTTGTTTTTTAACATTTGCCAGTTTGTTTATACATCCTCCACTCCAGCCTCTCTCAATTTCTCTCTCTCTCTCTGTCTGTCCCTTTGTGTTCCCACTTTGATTTCTTGCTAGCAGCACCAGCTCCAGCCATAATTTATGCATGTATCCATTGTGATTTATGGCTTGGTGCGCGCTACTCGGATTCCCCAGCGTTGTGTGCTCAATGACTTAGCTATTTCTTGCAACATAGTTACTGCATCCTTACACTTTGGCCAGCACACACAATTAGCCGGAAAAATGAGCAGCAGCACATAAGAAATGCCTAAGCCACAATCAAACAATGCAGCGTCAAGTCACAAGTTCATGTTTTGCTCCACCTCCTGCTGCTCCTTTCACGAAATGCTGCACACTTTTTACACACAGCAGCAGCAGGCGACTGCAAAAGTTTCTTGTGGCAAACAAATTTAAATAAAACTTTTTTTGTAGCAAAACTTTTCAGATTTGTCATATGCACATCTTCAAGCTAATATTCCTTCGCACTTTTAACAGTTGAAATCCAACAAGTTGCACGGAGTTATGTGTGCTGCAGATTTGAGGACAAAGATTCCTTAAGGAATATTTAAAAGATTAATATATATGTATGTATCATTTTGCCAATTGCTGCTTGGAAATCCACAAAGTATTGTTCAGTCTTCTCTTATAGGTTTATTAAATAAGGACATTTTTAAATTTTTTTTATTTTTTAAATTTGTATATAAGACTCGTTTTAAATTTAAATTTGATTCACAATTAAAGTTAAAGTTTACCCTAGTTTGGATCTAATGGAAAAAGAAGAAGATCCAAATTTGTTGCACCGGTGAAAAAGTGTCTATTATTTGATCTGCAGCATTATTTTAGTTAACTGATTAACTTATCTTTTATACTTGAGAATTGTGACAATTGTGAGCAACGGCATCAATTGCTTACCCTCAAAATCGAAGCTTTACCTTAAGACCAGAAGCTGCAAAAATATAAAGGTATATTAACAATTTCTGCTTGAGGTGAGTCCTTGAATGCAATTAATGAAAACAATTTGCAAGATGTACACAGGCAGAGCAGAGCAAACATGTCCCTAGGCATAATTTCTGCCATTACGTGGACCTAATTCGATTAAGCTCAACAACAGATAAACAAAACAAAAAAAAACAGGCTAAGGGCAGGGCAAACGCATGGGCCACAGGCAAATTTGAAAGGTCCTTTGACCTGTAATAAAGTGCAAGCGTACAAGGCGAGTGGAGGATAAAAATCAAAGGAAAATGTGCAAAAGAAAAGCAAAACTGGGACTAAATTCTGATAAAGTACTGAATACACGGATGAATATGGGGCAAACGTAGCTAAGAGAAAAAGAAAGGCCAAGAGAGAGACAGCAAACAGTAAATAGTCCATGCAGACAGCTGTATTGAGGCGACCACAAACTAAATGACTCAAATGCACTGGCTACCAGGCAGCAGCGACTTTGACTTTGACGACGACGACGACGACGGCGACAAGTTTCAAATGCTGCTTGTAACTTTGTTACAGCAACAGCAACAACAGCAACATCAGCAGCGATTGGCAGTAAATGTTGAAAGTTCTGTATGTGTGTTTTTGCAAGAAAAGGCAAAAGTTTTCTACTTACTCTGCGAGTAGCGGTTTTGGCCCGGCAATGCCAATACTAAGACAGCCAGCCATCCAGCCAATCCCACACCCCGAGTACAGTTAGCAACCCCTTGATGTCGCCCGCCATTAACCCATTGCAGGCAGTCAGCGCGTCCCTTATACAGTTGCTCATTCAGTCAAGTCCGAAGCAGATCCAGCCCAGAACAGCCCAGCCCAGCCCAGACCAGCACCCACAATACCGCAATACCGCAGACGCTTTTTGTCCTTGGCTTCCGCTTGTTGTTGTTGTTGTTGTTGTTGTTGCTTGTCTGAAGTGCTGATTGTCTGAGACATTGCTGGGGGCTAGCATTGAATCAGCACTTCCCTTCCAGGCTTTAGCTCGCGTGTATGTGTGCGTGTGGATTATTTGAAATTATCGAAGATTTCCGGCATAATGGCAAATCGTGTTTCCATTGTTTTTTCATTGCTGGAAATTTGTTAGTGACTCGACACTGATGACACCCGAGGATTGTAAATATATATATACATATATATGTATACATATGTGCGTGTATGTAAGCATCCTTGAATGTCGCGACATTCAAAAGTATCTGCCACATGAGACACACTCACTTGTTGTTGTTAAACCAACGACAACAGACGCTATTCAATTGGATTAACTTAATTCGATTGGCATGTTCAAAATATTAGATACATACATACATACGCACTACATATATGTTTAAGCACTCCAAGTTGATTGCATCGGTTAAAACATTGTTTTAATAAGAATCCATATAAATGTATGGAAAACAGTGCTGAAGCCAATAAAATGTTGGTAAAACTAAATCCAATTTGGGTGCAACTGAAATTAATTTTGTTGAATTTGTTTTTAATTGTTTGCTTGACCGGATCGTTGTCGATGCTTATATAAGTTGGAAATAATAATGCTATATAATATATATATTTTTAATTTCGTCCTATTACAGTTGTGGTTTGTTAACCGTTTTCAGTAAAATGTTATTTGGTAATGATTTACTATTCAAAATTATTAAATTAAAAAAGCAACTTCCATTAATTATATTTAAGAAAAATTGTATGTTTTGAAAAATGCGTGTATCTGTCTCAGTAAATCTACAATTTCCTTATTCCATCTCAAATATTTCGTGTTGCTAATGCGTTAAATTTATGCAGCTCTGTCGTCTTCAACTGTGAACTACTCGCTAACAAGCTCTGGCAAAGAGAGTTTCAAAAGAAAAGTTTTCCATAAGCAATACATTGCGATAATTTGCAGAAATATTATATTTCGTGTATATCATTTTGCCAGTTTCTCTTTTTCTTGTCCACAGCAATAAAAGGCACACAAAACTTATAGCAATATACAAATCGAGAATACAATGTTACGCAACTGTGGGGAGGGGTTAGGAGTTTTTTGACAAGTTTTTGCAACTTCATTTTGTTTATATTTTGCTGTCAAGAAGAAATGAAAATTCGATGTCAGGCGATTGACACAAAGCAGAAAATACAAAATGAACTCCTTTGCTTGAGAATAAAAATAAAAACGCTTCACTGACTGCAATAAAAACAAATAAAGAAAAATGTCAACGACAAGAAATTTTGTTTCGTTTGTAAATGTGCTAAATATATAGACAGTGATATTGGCAGATTTTGCTGCAACTGCAGAGAACGGACATGACTCAAATGCCCTAGCTTGCCGATTGCGCATACGCGTCGTGTTTCACATTGAAGTGTTGCTCCTTTTGGTCCTTGCTCCTTGCAGCTGCTGCCGCTAATGCTGTTGCTGTTGCTATTGTTGAGCCACTCGAAGCTAATGGACTTTAAAGTGTCTTCTCAAGCGTTCAGTGCCAGATTTTCAGTAGACAGTTGCTAAGTTTAAAGTGCTCCACGCATTGTTGTCACACATTGCGCATACGCCCCCAGTTGCGGCAGCTGACAGAAACTCCCCTGACAGTCGTATAAAAACGCATCCGAATGTATCTACTAAATAATTTGCTGTGCAAATAATAAACTGCTCCAAACAAACACACACACACACACACACACACACACAACTACACAATATTTGGTCTACTAGCGCACTGTTTTTTTTCCAATTTCGCAAATTGCTTTCATTCCTACATGCAAAGACCCAAATGGCCCATATGTGACTCTCTCTCTCTCTCTTTTGCTCTCTTTCCCCTCTCTCTTTGTGTGTGTGTGTGTGTGTGTGTGTGTGCGTTAATTAGGAATATCAACAGCACTTAAATTTGATGGCGATTATGAGACCAAAGTTTCCGTGTCTTTTGCTTGAGGTCAGTTCAGATGCTTGTTCTCTGCTCTTAGCTCTTTGTTCAACTCTCAGGACAGCCGTTTGGCATTTGTTTTTCGGCTTTTGGTTTTAGTTTGTTATTCGTTTTGGCCAGTTGCTTAAGTTGAATGCTCTTCAGCCAAGGCACACGGTTTCTTTAATAGTTGAGAGACTGTGTACAAATATTGGTTGAAATCACATATATTTTAGCTTGAGCTTAATAGATATGTATTGTTATAACAATTAGATGGAGCGACATCAAGCTAGTTTCAAATTATAATCATTTTGTAGCTAATTTTTAGCTGGCAACTTAACTTAAACAGCGATTTTCGAGCTGTGAGAAATTAGTGTATAGGCTCATTATCAGTAATCAAAATAATAATTTAAGCAGTTATTAATGATCATAACACAATGTACCCAATGGTTTTTCTACTTTAAACTTTATACTCATATTATTCCTTGGGCGGAAGTAACTTGACAACTACAATTTCTAAACGACCGGCAGCCCATTTAAACTGCATCAAGATACAAGTGCCTGTTTCCAGTTTCCAACTTTCCGAGCTACAGTCATAAGTATCAAAAACACATTTGCGCGCATTACGTAAATTGTAGATGAGAAAAAAAGGGGATGTTAGGGGTTGGAAAAAGTAAAGAAAGCAAGTGGCAGCAAAAGAAAACCAAATGCTCATTTAGCAGAAATGAGCTGCGTTTTTGGGAAAATTAACTTTCAACAACATGTGTTGAAATGCATTTATCTTCCGGACTCATAACGACTATGCCCCAACCCAAACTCCCTGCCTCAAACCGGACGCTGAAACTTCGCTTAACAACTGCAAAAAAAAAAGGTGGAAATTAATTTCGGACGGGAGGGCAACAAGGGAAAACTGTTCGTAGGAAAACCTGCCAAATTGTGCTAAATGAGCGCCAGTTTAAATTAAACAAGTAAGAGTGCTCTAGTCGAGATTGTCCGACTGGAAGATACCCTGTACCCATACACTGACAGTTACTTTTCGTAATGCAATATACATACCCAAGAATCAAATAAACTTTATCTAGGCAGGATATATTCCTTGGTGTCTCTAGCTCTTGTAATCTCTGAGATATGGCTAAATCGACTTGGCTTTTGATGCTGATCATGAATATATATAATTTTTTAAGCCTGCCACATACAATCGGTTCATGATACCCTTTTTAACCATATTTAAAGGGTACAGGGTATAAAAACGAAATGAGCTAAAAGAGAGTCGAGGAGTTTCAGTAGCCCAGAAGTCGAGGCGCAGTTGGGGCAAGTGCCTGAAGTAAGTAGCGTCGCATTATGATTGCATCATTTGGGGCTAATTTGCATTTAAATACTTGGCTCTGTTATTGTTCGAGTGCAGCATGGAAACTTTGCCACCGCTTTGTGTGTTGCAAGTGCTGCAGAGATGCCAGCGGCGCCGCCATTGTGGGCGTGGGAATGGGGGCTGCCTGACTTGGCGCAGAAGTTATGCCAAGTCAAGGATATCATGAGATTGTCGTGCACTCGCACTCGCACTCGCCGGACAACTTCAGCCTCAGCTAACTCGTTTGAATAATGAATGCAGCGCTCGACTATCGAATACTTACTGTCGGCCCGGCGTTCACCTTGCGAACAGCCCGCTTCCCTGAAATCCTTTGCAGATAACAATGTACAAAATGGCGGCGTCGCGCGGTCATTATTTAGGTGCCGTCCGGAACAGAGCTCAAGACTTGCAACTGGCGGCCATCTGGCAGCAAAAAGCGTTAAGATTTATTGAATGCCAGATGAATCATTTTTTTAAACCCATTTTCTATACCCTGTACCCAATCAAAGTGGTTAAAAATTGTATTCTGAAGTTGTGCATAAGTTTGTAACAGTCAAAAATAAAACATATATTTTGATTAAGAGAGCTGAAACTTGGTATTTAGATGTGGGTATATCGAATGCAGATCAAGTTTTTTTTGTTGATGGTCAAGAATTCTTTTAAGTGTAAAAATATCAATATCTGACATTTTGTTTATTCTAACATAACAAATGCGGATATCTATGTGTTTGTATAGCATACAAAGGTCAAGAAATTGGCAAAGTTACATTTTTGGGAAGTCGTCTTGACTTTAACACATAAGCCTTTGCATTTTAAATCAATTTAAAAATATAAATATTATACATACATGACTAGAGACTTGTTTTTAAAAAAACCAAGTCCAAAAAATAAATAAAAAATAGCATTTAAGAAAATGGTTTCTCATAAAATAGAGAAAGTGAAGAATAGCAATTGCTGTGGTGTGCTTGTGCTATGTACAGAGCATCTCCTAGTCGGATACTCTCGACAAAAGCAGTCTTTCTTTTTTTGTCAGCAAATCTTTGTCGCTGAAACCCCCATAGTAGTAAACCGCTATACCCCAATCGTTACCCACGATCATTGCAGTTTTAATAACTTGCATAAAAGTTTTATGTCTCCCGTTGCATGTTCGGAAAAACTTTGCGTGTGTTTGGCACTTGCAAAAGTTTGAAGCGAGCCCACGAGCGCCGAGCACCGTTTGGGGAGTATGCAAAACAAAATCGCTGGAAAAATAATCGCATCAAGTATTTAAACTGACATTAAAAATATTGAAAAACTCGATAAATACTTGTTAAGTCGAGCTGCAGGCAATGTTGGTCCTGCTGGTGCTGCTGCTGCTGTTTCGGCTTCTGCAGCTGATTATCCCCAAACAATTTGGCGAGGTGTCCAGTGGAGTTGCGTATAACGTGGCGTATACGCGTCATTGTTGTTTTTTAACTACCTTTAAATAGTTTTTCAAGTCTGAAAAATGTAAATGCGGGAGTTTGTCAAGTATTTAATAGTTTAATGGACCAGTTTTAATTAAAGTATCAGCCCCAATCGTACTTCCGTTCCGGTACCGGTTCTGATGCCTACCGTAACTTATGTTTCGGTAAAAAGGTTTTAATTGCCACCAATTTTTTTCGCTTTTGTATTGGTGACATTTCTTTTGTAATTTTGTTTACAAAACTTAACAGAATATGTATTAATAAAACATCAAAGATACATCAATATGCTGCTGTTATACCCTGATCCCATTAAAAATGGGAAAAAGGCTAAAATGGCTTTGTGCTAAAGTATGTAACAGACATAAGGAAGCATCTCCGACCCCTTAAAGTATATGTATTATTGATCACAATCAACAGCCGATATATAAGTCCTTGAAGTGACGGGTCAATAAAGTTTATTAAATTTTTTCGATATTAAATTTCATTAAGATTGAAGATAGAAGTTACTTACGATTCAATGTAACATAGTTTTGGGCCAATGGAAAAAGAAGAAGCAAAGCAATTGCATGACGCGCGCAGCAAGCAGCGTGTGTTTTCATGTGTGTGTGTGTGTGTCTATGTATGAATGTTGATAAAAAATTATAGATTTAAGAATTGGGTTCAGGGTATCTCCTAGGGTATCTCCTAGTTTCAACTGCACTTTTTTTGAGGCTTTACAAATGTTAATATATTACCTTAATTGAGTGATTGTTTGTTAAAAGCATTACAGTTTAATGCTTGTCTGTCCATTCGGTTTTTAAGCGGAGAAGAAATCCAAAAAGAAATGTAACATCGACTCAAGAGTTAAATACTGCATTTATTTGCTTAATGGAGTAAATGATTTTGTCCGTTCACCGCACTCACAAATTCTTCAAGCCAAATGCGAGAGCTTTTCAGTGTCATCGCAAGCATCGACTGCACTTCAACTGTCTGATGTGAGGCGCTTAATGGATGCTTAGGAATGCATTTTGGTTCGCTGTCAGCGCAGATATACTACATACTATTTACCGTTATCGCTCAAATTCAATTCATTAATTGAATTCAGTACCCAATTACTTTCGCAGCAGAGGAAAAGTCATTTATATATTTGTCAATTTGTACGTGCACTTGTAGCGTACTTCCCACTCTTGATTTCCTCTCTCCCTCCTCCTCCTCCTCCTCATTTCCATCAGTCACATGCAACTGGCGAAATTGATATGCCAAAATGTGACATTGGTTTACACCCGAAAACATAAAGCTATGGGTAAGCAGTGGGTTTTCCGGGGGCAGCTACGCAGGTGTGCCATTGCTGACATTAGCTAGATACTCATTTTCCCCTACAGGCAATTGATTTGCCAATTTACCAGACAAACGGAAATACACACGAAACAATTCGGTTCAGTGGCTCATGCAATTACACATCGATTGAGACGGACAAAGCGAGTACAGTTCAAGGTAGTGAGGGGATTGATTGAGTCCTGGACGGAATAATGTCCTCCCCTGCTAATGTATCGAGAAAATAGTAATAGCCTAATTAACCGAACTCATAGACAATGGAACAGAAAAGAATTCAGCTTGCCCAATATCCATTAGAATTATAATTGCCATTTAACTACTACTATTAATAACTTATTTAAATAGGATATACAAATTATCCAAAACACTTCAGTCTGAATAAAAATTTAAAAAATCTAAGTTAAATTGAAAAACAAAATTGATTAATCACGAATGGATTTACTTTCATAATAATCAAGGATATATAAAAATAAAAAAGATATATTAACAAGGGATTACGAATTCGTTAGATCAATAATTATTATTTTAATAAACCACACTAGGGAGCTTATTGCAGTGTATCTTCCAGTCGATCACTAACCAAACTAGCACTCAAATTAACTTTTTTATACTTGACAATATTCCTATCTTAAGATAATTATCGATAAACAAAAAGTATTTTCTTAACATTTTAACTGTTATCTATGTGCTCCTAAGTAATTGATTTTCAATTGATATTCGAGTACCATTCAACTGGTGGTTTATTTTATTTTCTTCTCGATATGCTTGAAACAACATGTGCGCCTCTTTAGCTCAGTGGCAGAGCACTGGTCTTGTAAACCAGGGGTCGTGAGTTCAATCCTCACAGGAGGCAAAAAAGAGACAAGTCTTCGAAACGTTGACTTTTTGTTTAACTTGATTAACTTTAAGAAATATGATAGGGATGGAGACATAAAATGAAAATATAATTTTGTACGTATTTAATATAATACGAATTTAAATTTCTTTGAGAATCGCGAAGAGATATGATAGGATAGCTATGAATAGCTTTTAGCAAAAAAACAAAATTATGTTTGTACATTCTCCCGACATTATGCCTAAAGTAAAGGGTGTTCCAGAAAAATTGCACAATTTAACTTTCAACTCATATCCCTCTGATATTTGACTTAAAGTGGATTTTTGCGGAATAAACTCAGGAAGAGAAAGCAAAGCCTTCGGTAGAACATGACAAGTCAATTGATAGACGACAACGATTTGATGTTGTTGAAAATGCGCTTAAGGCGATGCAAACGAGTGAATGCAATAATTTGTGAGCCGAGTGCCGTTGGGCACCCAACCCCCTCCGCCCGCACACACACACACACACACACAGCTGCCAACCCCAGGATGCCAGGACAACATGTAGCGCTCCAAGCCGACGAGCATTCAGCATCCTTTGCACCACACACACAAATAGACAGCAACCGCATCCTGGTGCTGTGCGGCGCCGAGCAAAGGTCCTGCCGTAACGTCCATATTCACAGTTCATAAAACTGAACCACCCAGCGGGGCGTGGTGGGGGGGGATGCCGGCTCAGCAAATCGAAATAAAAATTTATGTGCACATGCTTGAATTTATTGCCCATCTTTGGCGAAGAGCAAAGATCTGGGATACGTACGCATATGTAGGAGTAGCGTTAGCAGGACCCGCTTCGAGATTTGCAATCCTCTGCCTCCTCTCCGCTCAGCAATTGCGTGTGTAAATGTTATTCAATCAAATGTGAAATCATATGAGCGATTGCGTTCCACTCATAAACATTTTATTTACCTTTAATTTCGTGCGAAGCTCCTTTTGTGACGCCCCGTGATTTAATGCGATTTTCTTTGCCAAAACCTTACCCCCTCCCCCACCCACGTTTCCACTCCCTCATGAAACCCCTCCAGCTTAGCATGTGTCAGAATTATAGGGTACCCTCCCCTCCGCAATTGTTGAATTAAACGCGTGCGATTTTTATGACTAAATAAAATGTTTTTATGCGACTGCTTCCCCCCACCCGCAATCCTTAGCGGGTATATACGGCGGTACTTGAATGATATGGGGGTTCCCAACTACGGCCTATTGACGCAAAATGCCAATTTCTGTGTACCCAGCAGCGAATTGTATCTGCACACATGAACTTGAAATTCTGTAGTCATAAATAAATATATATATACGTATTTTTCAGAGAACTTATTTATGGAATTTGACACATATTTTAAATTTTTTTTATATGGTATATATAGCGAAACGTTAATCAAATCTTGTGTCACAATTGTTTTTGGGTGCCTTATTCGTTTTGGTATTTGCTGGAGTTCATATTAAATACATTATTTATGTTCTGAGGAGGGTTGAATGTTTTCATATTTGATAATAAAAGTAATCAATTTCAAGGCAGCGTTATGTAATGAATCCAATTCTAGTAGAAGTCGACTATTTCTCGAAATGCCTCTTTACTAGACCTGAGATGAAATGTATATCTATTAAAAAAAACAAGTGGAGAGTGCCCGACTAGGATAAACCCTGATCCAAGGTCTTACATTCATTCATAATTATTTATCTGTATTCATATTCGTATGGATCTTCAATACCACAACTTATAATACAAATATGAAGTCTCTAGCTCTGAGATCAGCGCGTTAATACATAGAGGATAGACGGATATGGCAAGTCGAATCGGCTGATAGTGATCAATAATTTTATATACTTTAGAATCTTGAAATTTTACGTTTAATTGATTAGTATAAAAAACTACACGAAAAGTGATTTTGTGGTGTTTCTAAATGCCACAACTTTGTCAAATCTGAACCGATTGTCAATCCCAAGGCCATTTTGATCATTATTTGGCATCTAGTTTTATTCTACATCACAAGTTTATGAATTTTGGAAAATATAAAATTTTCGATTTTTTTGGCGAAAAAAGCATAAGGGGGGACCCTTACAAATTTTGATTTTTCAAAATATAGTATCTTGAAATTTTACGTTTAATTGTTTGTGGGTGTCTCAATTAGTATAAAAAACTATACGAAAAGTGATTTTATGGTGTTTCATTTTTCTGTCAAAAATCACGCCAAAAGTGACAAAAAAATTGTCTTGTAAAGTGCCCAAACACAGAAAAGTTCCTTATAAATGACCTTCCCAGACTTCAAACTGCCACAACTTTGTCAAATCTGAACCGATTGTCAATCCCAAGGCCATTTTTATCATTATTTGGCATCTAGTTTTATTCTATATCTCAAGTTAATGAATTTTTGAAAATATAAAATTTTCGATTTTTTTGGCGAAAAAAGCATAAGGGGGGACCCTTACAAATTTTGATTTTTCAAAATATAGAATCTTGAAATTTTACGTTTAATTGATTGTGGGTGTCTCAATTAGAATAAACAGGTAAGAGTGCACTAGTCGAGAGTGCCCGACTAGGAGATACCCTGAACCCAGTTCTTACATTGTTAGTTATTTATCTGCATTCATACATAGATGCAATTGTTTTGCTTCTTCTTCTTCCATTGGCCCCAAGCTATGTTACATTGAATCGTACATAATTTCTTTGTTTATTGTTCGATCGTTATGAAATTTGTAGGACATCAATATGTCATATATGTTTATATAGGTGTACCATGTAAAATCCGAAGGTCATACCTCTTAAAATACGTATTTTCGATTTTTGGGAGATTGGTATCCAAAAAATTAATAATTTTTTACTTTTGTATGCTATAGGAATTGGGAAATTATTTAAAATTTTGTGCCTCTACCTCTTATACCCTTGAAGATACACCTAAAAAATACTGGTCTGGAATCTTAATTTTCCGATAACTTTTGAAAATGAAAGTCTCTAGCTTTTGTAGTCTCTGAAATCAGCGCGTTCATACAGATGGACAGACAGACAGACAGACAGACAGACAGACAGACAGACAGACAGACAGACAGAGAGACAGACAGACAGACAGACAGACAGACAGACAGACAGACAGACAGACAGACAGACAGACAGACAGACAGACAGACAGACAGACAGACAGACAGACAGACAGACAGACATACAGACAGACAGACAGACAGACAGACAGACAGACAGACAGACAGACAGACAGACAGACAGACAGACAGACAGACAGACAGACAGACAGACAGACAGACAGACAGACAGACAGACAGACAGACAGACAGACAGACAGACAGACAGACAGACAGACAGACAGACAGACAGACAGACAGACAGACAGACAGACAGACAGACAGACAGACAGACAGACAGACAGACAGACAGACGGACATGGATATTTCGACTCGGCTTTTGATAGTGATCAAGAATATATATACTTTATGGGGTCGGAGATGCTTCCTTATGCCTGTTACATAATTTTGCACAAAACCATTATACGCTTTGTCCCATTTTTAATGGGTTCAAGGTATAATAATATATATGTATATACATCATTATTTGCATTCATTAAAAAACATCTAACCAATTACAGTACCCATTTAGATAAAAGCTCATACTTAAATATTATAGCATTACAGCCATTAAAAACCTCAGCTCTTAAATGCGACTGTGCAGCATTTTGAAGCTGCACATAGGAAAAGCCATGGAAATTCTCTGAATTCCCATTACAGACAAGTTTTTTCTTGGAATAATCTGCCAATTCAATGATGCAATTGAATAGCTTTGGTTTCGGTTTCCTTTTTGGCTCACATTTTCTATGATTCCTTCTTTTATATTTTGTATTTTCGTTTTTTTTCATTCTCTTTTTGTTAATTTTGCGGCTGACGAAAAAGTTGTTGGAGCGCACCTTTATTTAAATACCTCAACCAAAAGTTTTCTCAAGATATTTGCAAACATCTGTTTCCAGTTTGCCTGCACCACCCCCTTGGCCACAGAAGTGGTACATATTCCGCTGCAGTTTGGGGAACGTGAACCAAATACAGCGGCAGGTGCAACGACAATCGCTGATGATGAAGTACCGATGCAGTCTCCAACGGCTTTTGCTCACAGACTATCCCCAGATTTTCATTTGACAATTTAGCAGCATATAAATACCCTGTTGTTGTAAGGTAAATCGGCCTTGTAACTATTACAAAAGTTAATGCTTACGGAAAGTAAGACGTAAAATCTAATATCTCCTTTATCGTCACTCAAATAAGAGCGTTAATGGGCTATAATAGATTTTAATATTTTGACTTATGCAGATAGACATAATGTACATATAAAAACTCAAAAATCAAATTAGTCTTAAAGCGTGGAACTAAAAATGATCTTAATATTATAGCTGGAGATAAAGATACAAATTTGTGTTAAATACTAAGGAAAACTATATTTTTACGATACTATCAATTTAACATAGAGGTAGGGTAGTTTTATAGTCAACTATTTTAATCTCCACACTGTTAGCTATAACCATTTCCTTGCGGCATGAATATAAAATTTTATATTTAGTTGGCAGACAAACGCGGCTGCTGCTGTTGTCCGTTTGTTCAATTTACGGTTTTCCCTTAACCATTATTCCTGTGATTTTGTCACAGTGTACAGCTAAGGCGACAGCCTTGAGTCCTTGAAGTTTCCTGTGCTGCTACTGCTACTGCTGCTGCTGCTGCAAGGACTCGTATCTGGGAGCTGCTTTTATAATGGCTAACTAGCCCGGCTACTATGTATTTTGGCCTGCTTAGGTTTGAGCTCAGCTCAGTGATTCTCTCCGTCTGTTTGTCTGCCCTTCCGTCCGTTTGTCTGTCCAAATGCAAGTTATTCGCATTCTTGTCCGCTGCTGTCCCACCTTTTGCAGCTCGGTGTGTTATTATGCTGCCAGTTTTTTCTATCTATTTTTTTTTTTTGAGTTTCTTTTATTATTTTTGTGTGTGTGTTCCTTTTTTCTGCTTTTTTCTGTAAGTTTTCCTGTAGCCTGCACACAAGTTTTTCATTTGTAATTCAAGATGTCAGTCAGCTGGGAGAACCAAAACTTAATTAAAGTTCCGCACTTTTCCTGTGCCCTTGCGAATGCAGCGCTGCAGCTTTTACGTATGTATTTAGCCAGAAACGAAACCGCCCACCCCGCCCACTTTGCCTCATTTCTGTCTATCTGTCTGTCTGTCTGTCTTTTATACAGCTGCATTTTTTTTTTGGGGCGGGGTGGGGCATGGGTTTGCTTTTGGGTTGGTTTATCTTTCAGCTGCACCTGCTGCAAATGGTCGAGTGATGCGACTTTGTTTCCACTGATGCCATTTCACTTTAGATGCCATTCCTACCTCCACGCCGCTCCCCACTCTTCCCTCGTGCTCATATGTATGTAATTTTATGAGCTTATTTTATACTTTTCACTTCTAATTTGGTTTTATGTTCATTGCTTATAAGCCATGAACAGATTTCAACTTGTTGAATTAACTAAAATACAAGGCGAATAATGACGTCCAGTCAACTTGGAAATTCCCTAGTAAATGTGTGTGTGTGTGTGTGTGTGTTCTCTCATGGTAAATATGTCTGGTGTCGTATTAGTTGGCACAGTTTACTCAACATGCCTTCATATCAATTTCACTTAGGAGCTGACCGGATAAAACTTCGCATTTAATTAGCCAACACAGACAGGAAAAGAGAGCAGAGAACGGAGAACGGAGAACGGAACGTTGCCACAAGGCTAAAGGCTGGGATCCTTGTTCATTAGGTATGCATTGAGCTTTGGGGCATCTTTATGCAAGGAGCTGGCGTCAACGACAGAGCAACTTGATAACTCATATATTTAGCATATGAAGAAATTGGACTCCAACACAGGTATGTCATTTTCAATGGATTCGTTGAAATCCTTGACATGCAGGCACGTGGAAAATGTATTACATTGGTCAACTCCTCTCTCTCTCCCCTTCTCTCTCGCTCTATATGTATATATATATATATATATATATATATATACCACCACCAGGCTGTGCACCTGTTTCTGAATTTAATTGAATTACTCGTACGCAAAAGAAGCTCCTGTGGCCAGGACCTTCACTAGCTTAAATCACAGAGTATTTCACAAAGTCACACAAATACCGACTGCAAGCAGCATTTATGCAGATGGCCCAGCAATTTATTATCCAGTGTACAATTGAATCAATTAAGTCAATTTTCAATAAGTTACCCAAATTTGTTAAATCTGATAACTTTCAAGCAATAGTAAATGGTAGAAAAGTACAAATGTTGGCATAAAGGTGTAGTATTCAGAATGTCTTTAAGCGAAGCAATATATATATTAATATTTGATATTAGCAAATATGTGAATCTGAATATATCATTATGATTGTTTTTATTAATATCAAGTATAATCAGCATTAGCAAAGAATTTTCCACATTTATAATATTAATTATTATTATTGTGATTATCATTAATATTTTTCTGATTATTATTGGCATTATTACTAATATCAAGTATACGCAATGTAAGCCTGCACTTTAAATTTGAATTTTCTACAACCCGTTGCATCGCTTGCTGTCGGTGTCAAAACTTTTCCTGTAATTCGATTCCCCCCACCCCACACCACACTTCCTCTCAAGGTGAGGTTAAACGTGAGAAAGAGCCCAATGCCAATGCCAATGCCATTGTCGCCTAAGGGGATTTGGGAATGAGCAGAGCAGTGGGCAAGTGGGCAAGTGGAAATGCCAAAACACAAAATGCCAAATAGAAAGAACTACAAAATAATCCACTCGCTCGCCGAGAGCAAAACACAGGCAGCAACGTACCCAGGGGTGCTGATGAGCGGTTGGTGGATTGGGTGGGTGGGTGGCAAGGGGTCGATAGCTAAATCAGTTAAGAGAGCTGTTGGCAATTGCCGTTGTGGCTGCATTGGCGTCCGGCCGAGGTCTAAACGCGTCTGATCCCCCGACTGCCCCCAGTTTGCATTGATGCGCATTTCTCTAGTGTTTTTGTTATATGTTTTCTTTTTTCTTTTGTTTTTTGCTCTTGCATTTTGTTTTGCTTTTGTGGTTTATTTCATTTTGCTCTCGCCTGTGAAATTATTTATGCATTTTGCATTTTGTTTTTGCGTCGAGTGCTTATTAGTTGCAATTTGCTTGCGGCGAAAGTTGCTCGCCAACAAGTCGAGCAAATTAAATAATTTAACACAAAGGAAGTTGCTAAAATGGGTAAAAATAAAGGCGGCGGTGGTGGTGGTGGAGGAGGAGGAGCAGGAGGAGGAGGCGGCGGCGGTGGTTCTAGTGGTGGCGGCGGCAATGTAAGCAATATTTGTGTTATGCAACTCGCGTTTTAATTGTGAGTGTAAAAATGTGATTATTTCAATTAATTCTAGATACGTTCTGATAGATAACGAAATAAAGACATAAAATCCAGTACCTAGTATGTAGATATAAAGTGAATGTGCTTATAAAATTTCGAAGCAACTTATTAAGGCATCATTTAGTTGCTCTTCATTTGGAAACCAATTTGTGTACATACCGATACAGATATATTAGATGTATCATCTATATATATACGCTATTGAATTTCGCTAATATTACAAAACTTCACATGAAATTGCAATTCTATAGAATTTGTAACACACAGACAGCCAAAGCGCAAGTAGGTTAAAAATAATTGTTAGTGCAAATTTTTCTATTCCTTCTATTTTATTTTACATTATTTTAAATAGATCGTTTTCTGTACATTAAAAACTCAAAAAAAAAAAATTAATAAAAGGGGATATTTTAGCACCTGGAGTTGTAAAGACACATTATATTACTTTACTCTAATTAATTGAAGATGCAGCTTTCCTTCGTTTACTTTTACTTCCAAAATGTATTTTAGCTTCCCTATTTCCATGTTTAGTTTATCTTGAAAACAAACAATTTTCTCGCCATGCAATAAAATAAATATATAATAATCCATGTTTCACTAAAAGCAAGTCATTTATTACACGCAGTCCATACTTAAAAGATCAGTTGCTTATGAATCTCACAATTGCATTTACCATTCGTAGCGCAAGTAAATCAATAAAGAAATGCACATTTTGAACACTTACCTCTCCAACAATATGTATAAATATTTCCACTTTTACGTATTAAGTTGCTTGAGTTGTAATCCCTTTTACGCTTTTTGTCAGCAGAAAAAAGGCGGTGGCGGTGGTGGTGGTGGTGGTGCCGGTGGCGGTGCAGTCGGAGGTGGTGGCGGCAAAAACAAAGCAGCTGCTCCCGCTGTTGACAAAGGTGGCGCCAAGAAGGGACAAGACCAAAAGCCACCCAGCGGCGTTACCAAGAAAGGCGGCAAGAAATAGCGACGGCAAATGGCAAATGGCACACGGAACACGGCAAACGGCAATGGTGAAATCAAAGCGCATTAAATTACAATTTAAGTATAAGTATGCAACTATATATTTAAGGTCGACAGCGATATATTAAATAATGCGATAATTTCCAAGCGAGCATCTGTAGAAGATACCTTAGTTAAATTGTGATTTTTGGCTTGGTTTGCTTTTGAAGTTGAGCATTTGGAATGCACAGTTAATACACACACGCACGCACACACACACACACACTCGCACACGCACGGTATGCCATGACACAATTGACTGCACCAGGATTCAGTGGCTGCTGGTGCAGCAGCTCCCTCCAGTGGCTGTATGCTTGACTGAGCGCGAGAAAGAGAAAGGTCGCCACTTCATTAGGTTCATCTGCTGTGGCATAGGCATTGCGTGGGCATTCGTATGGCTCTAGCGGAACCACTCCTGGGACATGCCAAAGAATGTGGCGGCGCTCGACTTCGATTTGTTGCCATCGCTCTTGCGTGCTTGCGGCTGTTTACGGGTTGGCGTCGTTGATGTCGCTGTCGTCGTTGTTGCGGCCTACAGCGGGAGAGATATATGTGTTATTAATTAATTGGTAATTTCAGTGATTAATCTATTAATTTGCGGCGCAAACAGTGCGAGATTTATGGGCGAACGGCAATAAGCATGGACACACATAATTAGAGCTCAATTTATTTATTTGGGCTGGCAGATCCGCAACTAATTGCTAAAACATGCGACTAACTGCGCGAAAATAACCAACAGATTCAGCGGCTATAAATTAACATTTGCTTTACGATTTGATTTCAATAATGGACCCGATTCATTAATTAGCATTTAAGGTACTCAGACCCACACTCCACTTAGGACAGCTGCCCAGTTGCAAGTTTTTGGCTTCAGTTTCGGGTTTTTGGTTTTGGTTTTCGGTTTTCGGTTTTGGTAGCTGAAGCCAAACTTTTGCCAAGCATGTGTTAAGTGATGGGTGGAGCAACCTGCTGTTCCTACTGCAGCTAATTATAATTTATTTAATGGCATTTTTGGTCTATTTATTTATTGATAATTACAGACAATTTGTATAATGAAAAGGCTGCTTCAGTCAAAAGTGTTAAATAATTAAAGTGTAATCTAATAATGCACATTCTTGACTCTTTTATTTGTAAGCTAAAAAAAGCAATCAATTTCAAAATTACGTCCGAAGTAGCTAAACTAAACCTATCTATCGTTTTTAAATTTAAAAAATAAAAAAATCTATCAAAATCCAAAATTCAATTATTTTCTATTTTACAAAACAAATTTTTAAATTTTGTATAACTGGTTTTACGGTTTTTTACCGTTTTTTAAGAATGTTTTCAAATTTATAACGGTTTCTCATTCTCGAACCGGATTTATTTATTTTGTGATTCCAAATTCTCGAACCAATTGGAGATAACAAATAAAACTGGTTTGTGTCTTGGCTGTGCGGTTAACATACGCTTAAGTAGTGCAAATTAAGCAGTTCAAGCTCCAACTACTTAGTTTTTTGTGCTAAGCGGTGCAGGTACAATTTTCTTTTGGCCTGCATTTTTCCCCGTTGTTTTTGAGATTTTTTAAAAACGACGTAAAATCGTTAAAAACCGTTTTAAAAGTTTTTTTTGATTAAAATGGCCAATTTTCAAATTTTGGATTTTAAAAGATTTTTTTTTTTTTAAGTTTAAAAGTTTACTTTTTAAATCGCAAAAGCGCAATTTTTATATCAACAGTTAGAAATATTTAAACGCGATATTTTAAAAATTAAACATCCGGGCTAGCTTTCTCAAATTAACTGAATTTAATCGAATCGAATGTCTGCAACTTCAAGTATGTGATATAAGTAGTAATAAATATTAGGTAACGAACAAGAAGCATGCAAACATTATAAACAGAACAAAAAGCTTCATTTGCCTACCCAAAAATAACAAACCATGGTAATTACGGAAACAAAACTACAATTCAAAGAGCGCCTATAAAAGAAATTTATGATAGAAGTAATTTTAAGACAGAAAAGAAGATATAAATGCATATTCCATAACAATAGATATTGGGGCTTAGTTAAATTTTGATTTTAAAAATCATTTAAATGTAGAAACGTTGTAACATTTTAAATGAAAAAATTCAAGTTTTGTTTTGGGTATTCAAAATTTGTACTTAATATTAACACTTCCTTCACATTTTTTGCCTCAAGATTTATCGCTGGAGAATATGCATTCTGAGTATTCTACATTCTGAAGTTCTTCAAACTAGATTTCACAACAACAAACTCACCTTATCCGACTCCACTGAAAGCAACTTGCGTTCAGCATGAACAGCAGTTGTTGTTTCACCCGACTGCGGCATGACAATGGGCAACAGGGGAAACCACAGTGACGTTGAGCCCGAGCAGCTCAGACAGAGCACATTGGGATCGGTTTCATGCGAGAGAGCGCTTCCACTTGCCGCCGTCGGATTGCCCTGTGCAGTGGTCGGTGACGGTGCAATGACACCCAATTCGCCATGTAGCCTCGCCGCGGAGCGGAGGACATGCGTGGTGATGTGCTCGGCGAAGAGCTCGAAATCAAAGGGATCGATGCAGTCGCGTAGAATGCGCTGCAGCGTGTGAAACTGTTCGTAGAGGATGCGCTCCTCGCGACTAACAGCAAACACACGCTCCAGAAACTTCAGATCAAAGTACAACTGCAGCGCAATGTTCTGACTGCTCTTTGTGCACTCCGAGGCGGCCAACTGTTCGTAGTGGGACAGCAGTTGGGTGAGCAACTTCTGGTTGAAGGCCTGCAGCACCTTGGTGGGCAGCGTTTGCGGCACGGCAATATTCACCGCGTGGATCAACTGATGCAAATACGTTTGCAGCGAGAGACGTGGCTGGCTGGGAATCCGTATGGTCGACTGCACATTCAGATCATGCTCCTCATCGCGCTGCTCCAGTGATATTGTTTGCCAGAGCTGCAAAATGCGAGTTTTAGATAGGTTTTATTACAATTCTCAAATCACTGTTAAAAAGCTGATCTAAATTTGGCTTAAATGCCATGATGCAACTATTGTAAAATGTATAATATAAATGAATCCAAATAAATTTAGATCTTATGACTTACTGCGAAATCGCGCAAGAAAACATCGTGTGTGATAATCTGAGGCAGCTTATCCGCACAGTTGTGCGAACCAAGGACATCGTCCACAATGAGCAGCCAGAGCTGTAGCATTTCCTGCTCGATCGACGTGCACAATCGCTGCCAATGTTCCGCGCCGGCGGCTGCTAGATTGCCGGCCCATTGACGCCAGCTGGTGGGAATGCAAAAGCACAGCTTCAAATTGGGACAGAGCTCGATCAGCGCGAGAGTATTGCGCAGCGCCTGCAACAGAGCCTGACGCTCCTGCAGATGCAGCGACTTGAGTTTACTCAAATACTCCTTCAGCTGCTGCTGCGCCGTTTCACTCAGGAAATTGATGAGCGCCAGTTTGTCCTCGGCGCGTGTCGTCTGCTCTTGGAGCAGCACATTCAGCTCCTGCACAATGGCCGCCACCTGCGAATCGAACTGCGAGCACAGCTCAATGGTAGCCAGCTCGTAGCCCTTGGTGCGATTCGCCAGACGCTTGGGCTTATCGCTCAGCGCAGCGGCGAGGCTCAACGGCAGATCATCGCTCTGCTCGCGCCAGATCTGCAGCGGAGCTGGCGCTGAGCTTGACTGCACCAGGCGGACCACCTGCTCGTATGTCTGCTCCATTGCAGCTGACCAGCTGCTGCGTATGATCTCGCGAACGCGTGCATTGATCAGCGGCATATACTTGAGCCGGTAGAAGTCCAGCTGAGCCTGCGGCATCTCCAGCTGCTGCTCCAACTCAGCATAGCTGCGCCTGCCTGTTGCGCCTGCTGCCAGCTTAATGTCCTGAATGGTCTGCATGCTGCTGACCAGGGCAAATATCTGCTGCAGCTGCTTGGCAGCCAGCCCATCAATTTTCGTCATCCATTGACGCAGTGCGTCGCGCAGCTGCTGCGGCGCCAATTGAAGCTTATCAAACTGCGGCTTATAGCCGCATATAATATCGGGCAGCAGATGAGCCAACTGCCGCTCGCTGCTGTCCATGCGGCTGATGCTCGGAGGCGAAGTGGGCGCAACGCAATCAGCTAGACGCGTAAACAGCTGGCCATTAGCTAAAATAAATATATATTAATAGAGTTTAGAGTTGAACTGATTCCGAAACTCACCCAGCAAACAGGTGTCCAGGAGATCAATGGTGCCGCTTAGTATATGCAGGCTGGCCAGTATGCGCTCCTTGACGCGCCTCGGCTTGTCCTTCTCCGCGTCGCTGCTCTGGCTCTGCAGGCAGTTGAGATAGGCGGTGGCACGCAGCTGCAGAAATGTTTGAAGTACTTGACCCAAATTGCACTTGTCCAGCAGGAGCAGGCTGAGCATGCAATCTACAGCGATCTCGGCGCTTAGATGCTCCCGCTCCAGCACGTGGAGCACCGCTTGCTTAATGGTCACGTGAAAGGGACGCAGGATTTCCCATTGCTTTAGCGCAACGGGCAACTGTCGCATCAGCTCATTCTTGGCATCCAGCTGCAGGCCTGTGCTGATGTGGCGACTGAATATGAAAAGTTCGGTGGCGGCATAGAACTGCTCCTGGTCAATGTGCGTCCAGATGAGCTCGGGCAGACTACTCAGCAGCTTTATCTGCACCATGGTGCTATAGTAATTGTTCAGCTGCTTGCTGGCACTACGCTGCTGGAGCAGCACCTCCGTTGCAGGCGCCGGCGCAGGCGTCGTCTTGAATCCCAGCAGCTGCTGTTCGTTCAAGCTGCGACAATTGCCCTGGACGCAGTGCACCTGCTCGATGAGTGTTCCAGCGGATGTTTGCATCGCGGCTATGGTGTCGGCGGCCTTTAACAGATCCCGATAGCGTTCACTGCAGAAGCGAAAGACTTATAATATTTTATATATTGAGATCGTTATTATTTATTTTAGTAATTATTATTATTAGGTGAATAAAAAGTTTTTCTTCATTTCTCTGTGTTTCTGTTTCTCTTTCTGTATCTTTGTCTTCCCCAAACCTTGCATCAAATGTTGGACCCATGTTACTTTTAAATAAACCCAGAAACTTTAAACATTAACTTTCGATTTGAATTATTCTAAGCGTATAATTATTACTTGTAACTTTTAAAAATGTAATATTTTTTTATAATTTGACTTTTAAATAAATATTATATTATTTCCATTAAATTATTTAAATTTATTAATTTTGTTTCAGTATATTTTTAAATTATTTAGTTTTATTTATTTTGATACATATATTAATTAACCCATTATTCTTCAGCCTAGTTAGTTTAGTTTCTAAGGTGTTTACTTATTTGCCACATCATTTGGGAGTCGGAGTTGGACTTACCCCACCATTGTGCGAAGCTCTTCGCGTTTGTTCTCCACAACGGTTTGGATTTTCTTCTGCACTGCATCGATCTCGGACACGCCGTGCTGCTCGAACAGCGTGTCCACATCCAATTGCAGTAAATCAGCGCTCATTTGTTTTTAGAATATTCACAATAATTATTTGTTGCACAGAAGACCGATTCACTTCGCTGTCGTCAGATGGGCTGCGGTGGTCGGTCGATACATTTATATTGTCTACATTGACGTCACAAAATCCGTTGACTTCGTTAGCAATATGTAATCTGTTTTTTGGGAGTCATGGCTGCCACAGCTGATTAGCGCACCGATTATTTGTGGTGGTCGGTCGAATAAAAGTAGTGCCCATACACATTAAAACGTTAATTTGGCTCTAGTCTGTGGTGTACGTGTGTGCGCCAAATACGTAAATTGGTATATGTTTGAATGGCATATTCCTAGTTGCTTACTGGTAAATCTATGAGTGTGTATGTGCGTGTGCGCAGCAGTGCTGCTAATTTAGCTAATTGTTCAACAAATTGGCTACACTATGGCAACAACAGTTAAGACTTTTTTGTACAGCAGAGCTTAGACCAAAATGTATTAAAGTAACCGAATGTCAGTCGATATGCTAATGTGCCTTAAAGATATTATGGTACATATAGCAAATTTTACAATAATTTATGAGGCATATTATTTTTCAGATTCGGACACAGCTTTTTTTATGCCTAGCCTCAAAAGTTTATGGATTTTATTGGAACCATGGAAGCTGACATCTAGAAGAGCAAGCAAAGTCAGGCGAAAATTATAACGGCTATTTTATTTAGGTATTTAAAACGTTGTAAATACATTTGCAGCTATTTTTAATCATCGCTTCGGTTTCTTTTGACAACCTATTAAAACTAAATTATTACTTTTTACGAATTAGTTATTTATTATATTATAAGAAAATATATGATAGTTTAATAAACTGAAGACTTGATTTTTAGCTTTAATTAAATGTATTATATTATATATAGAATAGGATAACTATATGAGCTATCAACCTAATTTCAGCTAAGACATTGACAACTATGATACAGTAGCCCAGGAATCGAACCCAAATCATCGGTGTTCAGTTGACTAAATAATTGCATCCCTCGTTCTATGAGAAAAACGACTAAGACGAAATCGTATGGGCTTTCGAATCTATGATATGGTTATATATCAAAAATATAACAAAATATAACACTAATAAAGATTGCAGTTTTATCCTCTGTTGTAAAGTAATTCTAGTTGGCGAGTCGTGGAAATTAAGTCACTTCAAGTCGATGCAATTACATGATACCTCATTACAAGTATGGAGGCCGCATCGTGGTGTTCCAAGGGTACCGAATGAATATATATGCAGGTCAAGCCAATGCAAATTCTAAGCACTAACCATACAATGTATGTACATATATGTAGATGATGCATTTCATCAGTAACCACACAATATAAATATTAAATGTTTTCCTCAGGTTTTTGGGAAGCTCTCGCTTCCGTTGGTATATTGAGCCGTGAGCAATGATGTTCACTGAGGCAAACTTCAATTATCAATTTGACAGCTCTGTTTTGTATACTTAGGGCTTTACCATTTTAATTTCAAAGCATCGACGGCTAAATATTATTTTATTATTTACTATAAATATTATATTTTAATATGAACAAAAGGTGGTTAGGACGCTTTTGTCTTTGTCCTTAAGAAAATGATCGATTTAATCGAATATCACTAACGGCACTCTAGTTGGTATTCGACATATTTGTACTTTATTTTAAAAATTGCAAATTATCCAGCAAAGAAGATTTTTGGTTTTCTTTCAGCATTTCAAATAAATTATTCCAGTTATAACAGTAAAATAAAAAAATGTATATGTTTGTTTTTGTTTTGAGGGACACCCGACACAAAACAGTTAATTCGCAAAATCCAAATCAGCCCACGGAATCCTCTAGTATTCCGCAGGTACGCTGACTTCTCAGCTGATATGTGACGTAAAACTAGAACTAGGAATTTGTATGTAAGTTGAGTCAACTATCATCATTATCCGTAAATTTATATATATTGAAACTGTTAATAATTCTGCTTGTATTTTATTGAAAAAATTGCAGTTCCTTTACGTATATTTTCATATTTGTAACTTAACATTAATAATTGCATACGAATTTTAATCCAACGGTCAACGGTGCTTATTTTTGAATTTGTAGCTGCAGCCTGCAGCTGATTGATGGACGATTGCTTGTGGTGGTTGGTCGATTGACAACATTGCTTATCGGTATGGTAATGTTTTTGAAAGCTGATCGACGTCAGTAAACGGAACTGACACATGAATGATATATCCACCATATGTATGTTAATTAAGCTGTCATTAATAAATTATTATATCCCTGTGTAATTATCAGTTATAGATACGTCATATCTACAGGGCTATAACCAAAATCGCAAGTAAATAGACAATAAAAATCATTCTCGAAAAAAAATAAATAAAAAGTCTTAATGTTTGCTTATTATTTGCTTATACGTAACGCTAATTGCAAATGCTCCGCAATACGCAATTGGCAATCACAATGCGTTGAATTTCAGACGTGCCCTCATAGATTTCAGTGACACGGGCATTTCGGTAATAGAGCTCAGCCGGAAGATCTGTCGTATAACCCATGCCGCCAAGGATTTGGATGCACTGATGGGCGCAGTAGGTGGCCGTTTCGGAGGCGTGCAGCTTGGCCATGGCCGCCTCCTTGGTGATGGGCAGTCCGTTATCCTTCAACCAGGCAGCACGCCAGGTGAGCAGCCTTGCGGTCTCCACCCGGAGTGCCATATCCGCAAGCTTCTGCTGAATCATTTGAAGGCGGGAGAGACGCTGCGCGAAGGCGACCCGCTTCTCCGCATAGTCGACGGCCAGCTCGAGGGCGGCCTGTGCAATGCCCGTGGATTGGGCAGCAATACCAATGCGACCGCTGTCCAGAGATTCCATGGCAATCTTGAAGCCACCACCAGGTGTGCCCAGCACTTGCGATTGTGGAATGGCGACATCCTCCAGCATTAGCTGGCACGTGGAGCTGGCACGCATGCCCATTTTGCTCTCCTTCTTGGCTATGGTGAGACCCGGCACATCTTTGGCGGTCAGAAAAGCTGTAATTCCTTTGTGTTTCAGGTATTTGTCAATGGTGGCAAAGATGAGTCCGCCACTCGCCTCCTTCGAGTTGGATATCCAGGCCTTGGTTCCATTGAGCAGATAGTCCCCGCCGGCATTCACATTTGCTGTGGTGCTGGCCGCACTGGCATCCGAACCACTGCCCGGCTCCGATAGCGCATAGAAAGCAATGTGTTGCCCCTGGGTGTATGGCATCAGAAACTGTTCCTTCTGCTGCTGCGTGCCGTGCTGCTGCACTGCACCCAAGTACAGATTGTTCACGCCCATCACAATGGACACGGCCGCATCGCCGCGCGCCACTTCCTCCATGCCGATGGCATACGCCTGGTAATCCAGGCCAGCACCACCTGCAAGTAGTCGGATCAGGTCTCCCACAGTCTCTCTGTTTACTACTCCTGCTCACCATACTCCTCCTGAACGACCACAGACAGTAGGCCCAGCTCACCCATGCGACGCACCTGTTCCACCGGATAGAGCTCCTCCCGGTCGTGATGACGCGCATGCGGCGCCAGCTCCGCATTCGCAAAATCCCTGCAGGTCTTCTGGAGCATCTGGTGGGTTTCTGGCAGCGCGGCAAGGCAAGCGATGCCTCTTCCTCGAACTGTACTAACGGCTAAAGCGCCGCCAGTTCGTTGACCTGCAAAGCGTGCAGAGTTAAGCCATATAACTTAATACATTCTTGATGCTTGTTGTTGCTTTCGCTTTTTACCCAGCGCCCATGCGCTTCTGCACAGCTTTTGCATTACGTCAAATCTACAGCAGCGTATTGTTGTTGAATGCACCGCACCAAAGCTATCAATGTCGTCTGCTTGACCAAATGGTTCGTCGCGCACTGATAGCCGATGAGCAATTAAAAACAATCCCTAGGCAGTATAACTTTGTATATACATTGTCAGCTGACGCTGTTGTGCACTGGCAGGGGCGTCGTTGTTGGGGGGAGGGCCGATTTTATTTTCATTTTTTGCTTAAAGCCTCATTTTTATTTATTTATATACATTATTTAGGTGACCACCGTGTTATTAAAAATGAAAAAAAAGTTCGAGCTATGAAGTCTTTAATACTAATATCACACAATTTGGTTCAAATAAATGAAATTCGACTACGGCACTTAAGAGGTAGATAAAAAGGTTTTATTCTATGTTAACTGCAACATCCTAATCCTAATCATCCAACTTTCTGTCAACAGTTGGAAAGCAAGCCCCATTACCAGCGCCCATGCTCTGCTAAATATACAGAGAGCCCCCACTTGGTAAATTCAAGTTTGCATATTGAGTGCGTAAAGTAATTTGTATAGCTGCATTCGCCAGTGAAGTAAAGGGTATGCCCAACTTGTAGTGTAGACACGACATTTTCATACTATATTAGATGAGTTTCGGGTATTATATGGTCGGGCATTGGTAGAATGCTAAAAGCTGTTGGGTACAAAGTTCAGCTGCAGAAATGGAAAGCGGTTCAACGCTTTTCGGAAATGATCGGTAACCACACCTGTTGCAAGTTTTGCAATGCAAATTCCAGCCCGATTTAATTATATTAGTTTGATCAGCAATGCGGATGACAACACGCCCACTTTTTGGCAAGGAATGGAATATAATGCTACATGTACATAGCAGACTATTGTTTTCCATAGAATGTTAAAATCCCATCCACACATTTTCAGTTCTTGATTTTAATTTTGGTTTTTTTTTTTAGATGAAACTTACTAGTTAACGTTATTTCCATGATTTTACAGTCCGAACACAGTAGAACAGCTGTATAACTCACAACTAGTTTGTACATATTTAAATTTGAGAGGTGTAGATTTGAACACATCTATCTGCTGCAACAAATAGTTCCAAAATTATTTTAACTGGGTTTTCTTTTAAAACGTTCACTAAAAACCAACTTCTATTATGAATTATCTCATTCAGCGCGGCAAGGTTCGCCAGCAGGCCATCAGTGTGCCCGAGGGTCTCCCGGAGCTGCTGTCCGACATAACGCGTGAGGTGCTGCGCTGCCAGCCGACCAAGGAGTGCCTCTGCCAGTTTATCATAGACTACCTGCACTCCGTGATTGTTGCACGAGAGAAGGCAATGGGTGAGCTATATACATGCTACATATATGTCTATCTATATCTACATTAATATGTATGGTATAAACCGGGGAAAATTGCTATAATTCAAATTTGAGCGATCAGTCATTCAACCATTTTCTGGCCGTTGGCAAAATTTTTCTAAAATCGAAAATATTTTCAATGGAACCAAAATAAAGTAAAAATGTCATACAACATTTTTCCGCTACTTTTACCCATTTTGGGCTGAGTTTTCCAAAAGTGCTCACTTTTAGGACCTTCAGTCTTCCTAGCACTTACCGCACAGGCTGCAAGTCAGTAATTTAGGATCAGTTACTTAGATACAACCACAACTAAAGTATCCTCTTTGCAGTGGCCAAAAGCATTTTGGATCGTGCCTTGCGTCAAGTGGACAGTATTATATCGGATCTGTGTGTCTGCGATCTGTCCAAGGAGAAGTCGGATGAGATGGCCCAGATTATGGAGGACTGCTTCCGCAATTTCCTCGAGAAACGCCGCTGCGAGATGCGTCGTGGCAAGGAGATGATCAAATTCGCAGACATCGATATTCTCGAGGAGCTCATCAGAAAGTGCAATTTCTCCGAGGAGGAGCTGGACTCGTCGCGTCCAGCCATCGCTAGCGCCTACAAGCGCTTCGTGGACGCCTATATGGCCGCTGGCAAGGACTCCCACGGCACCGAGCTGCTCTATCAATACTTCCGGGATCGCGAACTCAAGCGTATCGAGGAGATGCTGCGCAGCAAGGCGGCCACAACCATACAGGCTGCATTCCGGGGTTACCTTGTGCGCAGCATGATGGCCGCCCACGTGTGCGTCTGCACCTGCTTGATGGTAACTAAATCTAAGAAATCAACTCGAATGCACTTTTCCCAAAGTAACATGATATTACTATCCTTTTGAAGCTAGAGTCTTATATAAAATCAAAAAATATATTCTGTGTCGCCATGGAGCTACACAGAATAATGATTTGTTTGGTCAGTAAGAAGTACTTAGGCCACGTCCACTGCCATTAAAATGCGGATGAAGCTCGAAATTATAATAATTCGGAAATTGAAATAGTAATTTTCAATCTGTGGACCTGAAATTCAAGTTTGTTGAACTTTTTTAAGTGTATCTTCATTTTTTAAATTATTTTGTACAACCTTTTATTTCTAAATAATATTAATACTCTGATATTGATATTGAAGAAAACGTATCGTCCTTACACTTTAAACAGTTGTCTGACAAACGCTTGCAATTCTCAATTAGTTTAAGCTTCGAAGGACTGACAAGGCAGTTCATCACCTTGTATAATATTTACAACAAAAAAAGACCCAACCAGACATCAGTTTTATGAGAACATCAAATATTTGTCGACTGCAACATTCTTAAACTATTTTTCAACTGCAGGACGAGAAGGATGATGATGAGTATAAGCGCATGGACAAAGCTGCACGTATCATACAACGCTTCTTCCGCTACGTTCTATCGGTAAGTTGTTGCACATATGTAAATTGAATCAATTTCAATATCTTATCTAATCTATCTTGCCTGCCCTACAGCGCCAGGACATAAAACCAGTAAGTTTTGTACCCTTCACTGTAATTGCAACAATTGTAAACTCAATTTTGATTCGACTAGATGGAAGATCCTTGCCAGGAGATCGACACTCCGCTCTCAAAAGAGCAGACCCCATCGGCTGGTTTTACCGATGCTGCAAGCGCTGATGGCGCAGCAGCTGAATCCGAGGTAAAAATGGCACGTGATGAAGACGCGGATGCTGAGGAGGCGGCACAGGCTCCGGTGGTTCCATCCGCTGCCGCCATTGCTGAGGAAGCGCCTGTAGCAGCTGCTGCCCCAGAGCCGGAAGCACCCAAAGTCGAGGAGGCCGCTGAGCCAGCACCTGCTGAGCCTGCACCTGCTGAGCCTGCACCAGCTGAAGCAGCAGTACCAGCACCATCTGAGGAAGCAGCTCCACCACCAGCTGAAGATGCAGCTCCAGCCCCAGCGGAAGAAGCAGCTCCGCCAGAAGAAGCACCACCGGCTGAGGAAGCACCACCGGCTGAGGAAGCACCACCAGAAGAATAGTATTGAGCTGCCAAACTCGTTTATTGTTTTACTATTTGTTAATTCACTCCCACATATTCCCAGCCGCCAAGGCTATAGAGTTTTAGGGATTGATAATCTTAAGCTTGTAAATTAGTTCAGCGTGTAATTGTATATTTAAATTGTCTTGCAGGTAACCTTAGCACAAGACAAGCAAGTTACCTCCATTAATAAAGAGATAGTCGCAGAGACTATACTGATCTAGATTTCTTAACTAAACTAAATTTTGTACTATCGTTTTTAGTTTTCAATAAATATTGTTCAATACAATATCGTAGAATATTTAATTTAAGTTTTTTATTATTCATCAAAATGACTGCTAATTGATATATTGCTCTTTGAATTTTGTTATATTTAATTAATGCTAGTAGAATTTTAATATAAAAAGTTCACATTTTATAGGCAATACAAAAAAAAATTATATAAACATAATTATTGAAATGAAACCACAACGGCCGAATTAACTCGCATTAAGTACACAAATCGGTGTTTTCTATTTTAAGCGAGGTGAAATGGAAATGATCCTTAAACACATTAAGGTGTCGCCTCTACACGCTCCTGTATCCAGTCCCTAAAGGTGGACACTCTTGTATAAACATCGGGTGAGATGAAGGCACCGCACACCACGAGACCATAAGAGACTACTCCAACCTGCTTCAAGCCATTATCGTTTCTGACTAGGGGACCGCCAGAGTCGCCCTAAATTAAGGATTAGTTAGAAATCAATCATCGTCAGTGATAAGTTATCCGTTAGCTTACCGAACAGGCGCCTCTGAAGACACCCCTTGCACAAACCTCCGTATCGCTTACATCGCTCATACCCCGATCCCGACACTCCTGATTCGTAATCGTATTATAGCTCATCCGCTGCAGCGTTTTCGGATAGTTGACGTTGTCCAGAAACGGAAATGCCACAGGCAAACGCAGACCCCAGCCGGTAAGGGTAACTGGAACACCACCGCCCACGAATGCCTCATCGGAGAACTCAATGGGCGCCATGCTGACATTGTTGTAGACCAGCGGTGGGTCGATGGATAGCACTGCAATATCGCTGGTCACCAGCTGCTGATAGTCGGGATGTATGGCATAGGAGAGTACCTGGGAACGAGAGCCGCCCTGATCATCCAGGTTGCGTATGCCCGCCCTGACAGACATACGTGTCACATTCAGACCCGTGCAACAGTGGGCGGCTGTGAGTACGCGATCTTGCGCTATTATGGAGCCGCCACAGAAGTGGACATGTCCACCGCGGGTCCGGTACTGCAACGAGACCTGGTACGGCACGTATTCTCCATGTGGCACGTCCGAGCCGCCCACAACGCGAGTGGGCGTAAGGCTGCCACTGGGCTGACGGGCTGTTGTAGTGTTTGAAAATGTATCTGATTAGCTCGAACATCACTCCATTTACTACACAACTTACAATTGAGTCGCGCTGTGGCGCCACCTAGCGACAGAGCTGTCATCAACAGTAGTTCAATAAGACCCATGTTTGTTTTGTTTATGCCTTAGCTTGGGTCTAGACATCAGCCTATATAGCATTAGAGCTGACCTCCATCTGCACTTATTTACATAGATATCGCGAGTACTGTTTCTTTTTTTTTGGTACTCGTCAGTTATGTCATTATATTTGATCTTGAATTTCTAAAATTAATGAGTTTTCATGCCGGTAATTGGCATAAGCTCTTCATGCGTCAAACTAACCCACTAAGCTACATTTGCTGATTACTTTCTGTGGGTTAAATGCAGAGCAGTTCGTTGTAGTTTCTTGAATTTCAGATGTTTATGCATATGTAAATATGTGTTAATTGTTAGGAAACTATTAAGTAATAATAATAAATTAAATATGTTTAATATTCTGTTACTTCCTACTGTAACACTACTGTTTTTTTTTATTAATTGGTTTCATTTCAAATATATATATTAACAACCAGACAATTATATATAATATATAACATAGTATATTATATTTTAATTAACATAAATAGTTTGACATAATACTTTCACTATTTTGGCACAAGCAACACGTTATTATCAGTAAAATTTACTCTCAAAAGTAGGTTAATTATATACATGGTTCCCAAATGTTTGTATTTAAGAATCTAATGTGTGTCATTATAAACGACTGCAGATCATAAAAATCAACTGGCTTATTCAGAGATTAACAAAGGCGTCTAACCAGTCCCAGATCGTCTCCGATATTATGCAAAAGCAATTAAATCCCATTCAAGTTGGTAACAATTTCACACGTTTCATTCTTTGAGGCGGATCTGGTAGAGTTTAACATATTATTAAGATTAAATATAGAGTTGAAAGAACACAAAAAAATAAAAAGCTTTTATATTTTATAATTATTTATCTGATCAAAAATAAATAAATATATAATGTTTTATAATTATTTATTTCCTATCATTCGAGTATTGTCCTCTGTCAGTTTCGTCATGCTGTTCAGGAATGCTTATATATGCATATATTCTAACCTATCGAATGTCACAGTTATTAAAAAAACAGTAAGATGCTAACGGAATCTTGATTCTGTCGTCAAAGATTCTAGATGAAAGTGGTTTCATTAGTATGAATATTCGCAAAGAAATCGATAAGTTTGCATAAAAGAGATCAATTAATTGGCTATTAAGACAATTTCAACTTGGCTATGGAACTGTTCATATCGTTTTTGTGCCTAGATAAGAAAACATGAATAACAAGTAAGAGTGCTCTAGTCGAGAGTGCCCGACTAGGGTATACCCTGATCCAAGGTCTACATTCATTGAAGTTATTTATCTGCATTCATACATAGAAACACACATATACAAACAAAAGCTGCTCGCTACGCGCGTCATACATTTGCATTGAATCAAGAATTTTGCGATTTACATATTAAATAAATATTATTTTAATATTGTGGCTGATAGATATATGTGAATTTTCGTCTGGGTTTGACAAATATAGTAAATTTTGTTAGATTAATTCGAATTTTGCAAAGTAAATCGAATCTCTCTGAGGAAGATAACCAGTTTAGGCATATTTTAGCCATAAGAATCAAGAATATATATATGCATATTAGTTTTGAGATGACGACGCATCTATTAAAACTACAGCTAGCCAATAAAACAACTATTTAAAATAGCGATCTTGATGAATATTAGGTTTAACGGTTTCCTCCAGATCTAGATTTCAGAAAGTGATTTCATTAGTATGCATTTTCATCAAATCCATTTCTTTGGTATAAAAGAGATCAATTACTTGCAGATCGCAGCAAATAAGTTTGAGCCATGGAACGGCTCATAACGCTCTTCTGCCTAGGTAAGTTGTCTTCATCAAAATCTAAATATCAAACATAAACTATAAAATCCTGATCTTCTATCTACCTCCAGGTCTGGCCATCTGTGCCTGCAGCAGCTTGACCACCAAGAATCAAAATAGTCAAGCTTCCGGCAGACTTATTTCTGTTCAGGTCCCGGGACTAACTCCGGCGCCGGCTCCATCGCCACCCAATGTGATTATTAAACGACCGATTCACTACCATCCACCACCCCCGCCACCACCACAACCACCCTACTACGCGCCACCACCACCGCCGCCGCATCATTATCATCATTCTCGTCCTTCTTATGATGACTATCATCCGCATCATACGCATCGTCCGTCTCCAAAGTGCACATGTCCACCTGGCCCGCCAGGACCTCCGGGTCCGACAGGCCTTACAGGCAGCTCGGGCAAGCCAGGACATCCCGGTGCTAAAGGTGACACAGGTGACGCTGGCGAGAAGGGCGAGAAGGGAGACAAGGGAGAGAAAGGCGACAAGGGCAACACTGGTAGTATAGGGCCTCAAGGACCTCAGGGATTACAGGGCTCTCAAGGTCTGCCTGGACCTCAAGGCGCTCAGGGTTCCCAAGGACCTCCTGGCTCGCAAGGCTCTCAAGGATATCAAGGTTCTCCCGGAAATTCAGGATCTCCAGGATCTCCAGGCTCCCAAGGACCGATAGGACCGCCTGGAGCTTCAGGATCTTCAGGCTCTCCCGGAGCTCCTGGTTCTCAAGGACCCCAAGGACCTCCAGGATCTCCAGGACCTCCAGGACCCGCGTCGCCTTCGTGGCCAACACCACCATCCCCACCAATAGTTTACCCATATCCACCACACAAGGGACATGATCACCATCATTCTAAAGGAGGTGATCATCATCATCATCACCATCATCATCCCAAAGGCGATCATCATCCCAAAGGTGATCATCATCACAAAGGTGGTCACGATCATAAAGGTGACCACGATCATCATAAAGGTAATCATCATCACAAAGGTGATCACGATCATAAAGGTGACCACCATCATCATAAAGGTGATCATCATCACAAAGGTGATCACAATCACAAAGGTGACCACGATCATCATAATCATAAGCCACATCATCCACATAAGCCAAAACCTCCAAACCCAACTACGATTAGGCCAGAGACGACAACAGAAGTTCCAATGGACACGACAACAGAATTACCAACTCCTCCTCCAGAACACAGAATATTCAGTGTTGAAGAGCAGCTCGAATCTGTTCAAGATTCTCAGCAAGAAATTTCTGATACAACCGATATAGAAAATGGCCAAGATTCGCAGCAAGAAACAACTACTGAAAACAATATAGAAAATGGTCATGCTAATGAAGAGCCGCATCAATCCCTCCAGGAAGATGATCCTAATAGTACCGAAGATATTAAAGCTGAAAAAGATGAAAATTCGAATGAAAAATCTGAAGACGGAGACGGAGACGAAGACGATTATAATTCGGAAGATCAAGAAGGAGAAAATTTCTTAGAGAACGCTGACCAGAGCTATGTCGTTCAAGAAAGAAGCAGAAATAGACCAATTATCTTATCAATAAGCCCGCGTGGCAATCCCTTTCATATATATAGAGACTACCAAGATTATTAAATAGTATACTATTATTGTAAATTAAAAGAAAACGGAAAAAAATATAATTAAAAGACTGTATTATATATTGTTTCGGGCTCAGATTTTATAAGCTAAAAATGATAATAGTGTGAACTACAGAAAAAACTAGTAGACGTACTAAAGTCAGGAGTGCCCGACTAGGATATACCCTTACATTCAGTCATACATAGTTAACTATCTGTATTACCCACACAGCAAAAAAAAATATTGCAAACTGCCATCTTGAGCAGTGAACAATGATTTTTTGATGTTGTTTTAATTAAAGAACTTTATGAAGTCAGACATTCGCAATACATCAAACTTTAATATAACATACCAAAAATATATAGCATTTGCTTTCGATTTTAATATTACAATTTCTAAATAGGTTCGAGCGGCACGAGCTTAAGTTATTTCATTATTTTTGGTTTAATAAAGTGCCTAATACTTAAGGATTAAAGCCTTTTGGAATGAAATCACTGAAATAATTAATAAGTGTGTAGGGCTTGTACCTGTTGGCTGTACTTACATAATGGTCGATCTGTGCTGCTGATATTGATCATGTTGTCTGTTTGTGTAAAAACAAATTTGACATAAAAATAAATTTTCTTTAAGAAAGAGTTTTAAAATAGCTTTGTGACTATATACATTTTGTATTTTGATTTCCGATTAGGCCTACTTTGAAAAATGTACTGCACGCAGCAAATAAAGTGATATGTTCCAAGTTTCATTAACATAGTTTTCAATCCAGTTTAACCAGGCCTGTTTACATTTTAGACAGTCCAGCTGCCACATCATACTTGGAAGAGGCTGCCGAATGGAAGCGGACCGCGAACTGCCTTCAGGTATGACCGCAGTAGTCCAAAGTATGTGCCAGACACGGTCAAACGCTTCCCTGATATCCAGGAAGAGGGCGTTGCAGTTCTGTCGAATGCAGCCAATATCGACAACCCGGTGAAGTTGTTCGACAGCTCGGACCCGAATCTTTATTTTATTTTAAAAATGCAAGTACATGCTGGTTCGAGAATTGGAAAAAAAAGTCCGGTTCCGTTATAATTTTGAGATTTTTTTAAAAACGACGTAAAGCCGTAAAAAGCCTTTAATAAACTTTTAAAAAGTGTTTTCGATAATAATGGTGAATTTTAGAATTTCGGATTTTAAAACATTTATTTTTTTCTCGCTTTTTTCGCTAATAATAATAATAAAGGCTGCAGCCTAGAAGTATGCAATATGAGCATTTACATTTTTTAATTTTGACACACGTGAAAAAAATGCAGCAAAATTTTGTTGAAAATTGTTCAAAATGTTGCGACAAAAGAAAAAAAATGAAATTTTGAAGCGGTTTTTCAAATTTTTTTTTTAATAATTAATACATCTTAAGCTTAATTTGAACTGCTCAAATAAATACAATTTATTTAGTATAATTGACAAAACAAGCTGATATGTAAAAACTTTTAAAAAAATTTAAAACGGTTAACGATTTTACATCATTTTTTAAAAAAACCTCAACGGGAAAAAAAGCAGGCCAAATAAAAATTGTACCTGCACTGCTTAGCACAAAAAACTAAGTAGTTGGAGCTTAAACTGCTTAATGCGCACTGCTTGAGCCAAAAAAAGCAGTATTCGCTTAGTTTGCAAGCAGCTGCAAAAATTAAAAATTTACCACGGCTGAATTTTGAAATGAATTTATTTTGTTGACTTCTTTCGAGGCATAATTGTTCAGTTGGGGTAACTTTGAAGTGTGCCCTGCCTAAACCAGGCGCTCCTTGATCCAAGTGTCGAACATGGAGACGCGAGTGTAGACGTCGGGACTGTTGGAGGCACAGAAAGCAGTGCCGTATGAGACGACGCCAACCTGCTTGAGGGTCTCACCACTGGCCATGACTAAAGGACCGCCCGAATCGCCCTGAACAAGTGGGAGTGGGAATAAAATAGTCTTGGCCCATAATCAATAACATTCCTACTCACATTACAGGCACCCTTGCCGAAACGTTCCAGTGCACAAATCTCTGTATCCGTCAGCTGCGACATGGTCTCCTTGCATCTGGCATTATCCAGCGTTTTATAGGAGAGCTTTTGCAGTATCGTCGGGTACTTGGCAAAGGGTCCAGTCCCAAAATGGAAAACAGAGCCCCAGCCGGTAAGGAGCACATCCTGGTCAGCGCCCACGAGTTCATTGCTGCTCACATCGATTGTGCTGACGCGTTTGCCATCCGCTTCGAAGGGTGGATCGATTTTCAAAATGGCTATATCGCTGGTGACCAGCTCCTCGTAGTTGGCGTTCATCTCATAGGACTGCACCTGGGATCGATGGCCGCTGCTATCATCCAGATCCCGTATGCCGGCCACCACGGTAATCCTGCTCGCATTCTGTCCATTGACGCAGTGCGCCGCAGTGAGAACACGATTCGGTGCTATTAGGGATCCGCCGCAAAAGTGTCGCATTTTGCCGCTGCGCGTAAGGAACTGCATGGAGATCTGGTAGGGCACATACTCATCACCGGGCACATCATAGCCGCCAACAACGCGCTCCTGCGAACTGCCATCCACAGTCTCGAAATACGCATCCACTGTATAAGGACTCGATTAGTACTTGAACTTCTAAACAAATACTTTGCCAACTTACAATCTATTACTTTGTTCATGGCTTTTCCAGTTACCAACGCTAGACATCCCAGCAGCAAGACCAAAAGTATTCTGGCTTCCATGTTGTGTCTAAGTTTCTTTTATTTTTTGGAGTCAAACTCTTTTCTAGTTGACTTTTAGCTAGCATCGGGGCTTTATATACGTTGCACTTTTGGCTCATTAGAATTTTATCATACGGTAGCTGTGGGTGGTCTGACCGCATATAATGGGTAACAAGGTCATCCACTGAATAGCGATAAACTTGTGAGCTAGTCATGGTTAATGCTTGATATCTAGACTCTAGAGGCTCACAGTATGTAGTACAATTTGCTTGGGAGTTGTCGTTCTTGGAAAAACCCGCAAGTTTATAGAGCAATCAATCAATTACATATAGTAGTTTATAGTAATTTCCATGTGTTAAAACACCTTACTATGCAATATGAGTAAGTAATTGATTCGAAAGGTATTTATATGTACTTATAAAATTATATTGAATACAGGTAAATTCAAAGTATACCAAAGTAAATGTAAGTATTATATTCTTAGTCTTTGGTGAGGTTATGTGAAAAGCGATTTAGCAATTTGAATGGGATTTACGGCAACATTTAATAAGAGCTGCCGTCGAAGCCGAGAACAATGCCTAATGAGTTAACATGGGGATTAACCTGTCAAGGAACTCGGCGAACTCGCATGCAAATATATTGTGCAGCAGCTAAAAATAAATGCCAGAGATAAATCCTGTCACGTTATTCGTCCCTAACAGGGTGGTCCAATTAACATAAGGCGACACAAAGGGAGCGCCATGACAGGAACCAGCACAGAGTCAGCGGCACATCCTGGCCAAAATAATAAAGCCATTTCAAGTTCAAATCGGTTCGTAGCCAGAGCCAAAGCCAGAGCCAAAGTCAGCATCAAAGCCAGAGCCAACAATTAACACAGTAGTCCAAAGATCAAGACCTCAACATGCGACTCCAAGAAGAGGAAGACTCCCCAGAAACCCGCTGAAAACCGCTGAAACCGAGTGAGGTGTGCATAATTAATTTGCGCCAGTCGCCACTCGCCGGTCGCCAGTAAAATGATTCATTAGCTGGCCAGCAATCAGGCCGGAACTGACACACATGGCAGGGAGCTGCTGCTCTTGATGCTGCTGCTGGCTCACACAGATAGCAAGGAGGCTCAGCCTGTGCCCTGTGCTCAGTGCCCGCCCAGACATCGGCGAGACCAAGTTGATTTGCATCGAACATGTGAACGCTCCGGCTCCAGATAGCCAGCCACACAGAAACTGAAAGCGCAGCAGCAGCGGCAGCAGCCAAAAAGGTGTTGATTGCCAACGACTGCCAACTGGCAACTGCCAATGTTCCAATGCTCCAATTGCCAGCCACCATCCCCTCTCCTTGGCACCAAGACTCTACCTGCAACAATGAATTAAAAGAAATGTCCGCTGCCAGCGCAGCAGCTTGTTTAATCGGAATATTTAAATTATTCATTGATTAAAACTGCAGCCAGATCAACCTGAAGCTACTCACAGGTACTACCACCCATCTCCAACGCCCCCCTCTCTCTCCCACTCTCTCTCTCTGGGTGTTTCACTTGTGGCAATGTCTTTGCGCTTGTCGTTTCAATTTGGTTGTAGGTGTAGCTCCTGGCAAGCAGGCATGCTGGAGGTGCCATTCCCAGGAATTGAGGAAACAGCAGAGGAAACTTCCTGCCAGCCCCTCTGTTGCAACCCCTCTCTCTCTCTCATTCTCGTTGTATCTCTTTGCGAAATGCCACCCAAAATGAGACACACAAGAAGTTGCATATACACACATATAATAAAGCTAAGCTCTTTGTGGTAGTTGCAGAGAGTGAATTGAATTCGTAGGATTGATTAATGAATGTTCTAAGCGACTCTTTCAATGGGCATGCAATCAAAGCAGCCATTGAATTTCGTAAACAACTCTTTGCAAGAAAATGCAAATGTTCAAGTGCAAAGATTATTAAAGATGTGTATATGCATCCCATTATTCCTTAGTGGGAAATTACAAAAAACTAATTCCAGCACTTCATTTGATGTTCTCTACCAAAAAAGGCGTCCAATCATTTGGGAGGATAAAATTAAAACTGAATTTAAATAAATATAATTGACATTGTAAATCTTTTAAAAATATGTTGAAATATACAAAGATTCTATATCATTATATACTGGAGTCCTTCTGCTCATATTCAATGTTATAATTGGTTTAATGTACAAAATGTAAAAACTTATTAATACAAATTTTTTACTTTTCCTATGGAGTCTTATGATATAGTTGATAGTCTCTAATAGAGTCTCTTATACGAGCATAACACTCGTCAATTTGTACCGATTATTCGTATGATAGATATATGAAAGAGTGGTCTGATTAAGCCGACTCCGGCATATGTACTAGCTGCAGAAAAAATATGAATATATGCCAACTTCTATCCCGGTATCTTTAAAATAGAGGGAATAGTTTACACAGGAACAGACAAACGAAAACATGGCTAAATTGACTTTTAACTTTAACTATACATTTTGAATAAACTTTAATTATGAATTTATACAATCTTATTTATTTTATTTTGTTTTTCTGTTTTATAAATAAATATATATTTATATAAATATATTATTATATTAAGGGTCGAAGATGAATCTTTGAATACAGATATACATAACAATATACCATAAACATTTGACCGAATAAAACGAATTAGTATAAAATTGTCTCACATTGAAATCTTAAGTTGCAATTGTCTGATCTCTGGATTGGGTCACAGTGGGACAACTGTTGCCGCCTGCTGTTCGGCTGTGCGTGCTTGATAATCATAAGAAGATCTTGAATATGAGCTGCTGCAATCATATTCTCACTGGCTTGACAGAAGCGCCTACCTGTTGTCATCAATTAGGTAACAAGCACACGCGACCGATAAATATTGCGACGGGGGTATCAGTGTCCCAGTATCCCGGTATCTCGGTATGCGTAACCGTATCTACAAATGGTTCAAGCTGCTTGCTGTGATCTCAGATCTCTTATCTGATTTGCAAATAAAAATGTATCCCGTTTGGCCCCGTCGAAGGACCACTTAGAGAGATCTGAGCCGAACTGCACTCGAGTCATAATTTATAGGTATGCTGACTGTGAGTGCAAAGTGTGCGGTGGGGGAGTGGTAACGGGGGGTACACCTTGTGGTGCTGGCAAATTAAGTACTAAAATAAACGACCAATTTACTGATTATGCAAAACATGCAATTAATTTTCCACTCCACATTTGTTCCAAATCTTCCATACTTGGAATTAACTAAACTTGTTGCTGTTGCTGTTGCTGCTGCTGTTGTTGTTGTTGTTTTTGTCGTTACGTCTCGTAACGAGTTCGAAAATTAATTGCCGCAACAAATGGAAAATTTATTTGAATTCGCGTTGACTTACAAGCATGTAGAAAATGCCTATACAAGGCAGCATAGGGCTACCAATAATTTATTATCTATAACTGCAACTTGACTAATTTGCATATTACGATAACTAATTGAAATACAAATCGAAATGCTTTTTGCTAATTGTGATTGATATAAGACATTCTTGATGAGAGTTATTAAAACAAATTAGCTACAATATTTCATATTAACTAGAATACAAACCATTAAGTTAAAGTTTAAATATTTGTATGTTCATTAATAGTAATTATATTTATTTTTGTTTTCCAAATACCTATATCTTAATGTTTGTGGCTAGCATGAAAAAGTATTTAGCGCATAGAATTATAAGCTTTAAACTAATAACAAATATTTAATATCTCAATATATGGCTCTGTTTTTGCTTTCACATTCAGCATGATAACGAGGATATCAATTTCCTATTTAAATACTATATCTACTTTTGTTAACCGAGATAAGATCCCTATTTACGCATGACCTTTGGATTCCCCGGGAACACGATTATTCAATACGTTTTTTATAAACAGTTAATATAAGTTGACGCTAAAGATAAAAATATTAAATATTTTTAAGCATTTCAGATTGTTGTTCCTTAAATTCAATATTCATGAGCGAAAGACATTTGCGGAGCGCACGTGCAAAAGACAATTAAATACTTAAGTCTGAACTGGCTACTGTATTTGTGACGGCCCGGTTTAGAGCCGCAATGTCAGGTCATAAAATGAGCGGCTTTGCTTTAAGAACCGACATAATATAAATCACATTGAAGACAACAGAAAAACCGCGGCTGCACCACCGCCCGGCAATAAAAGTTGCAGTCTGAATATTTTCAGTATTCTTGTTTTTGTTTTCTGAATGAGCCTCTTTTGGGCCGCCCGGCCACACACACAATTCTGCAGAAGTTGGCTGGCGAACAAGGCTGAGAATGAGGCGGGCAATCAACCAAAATGTCATAATAATGATGGCGTTCCGGGCGGCCTGTACAGTGTACACACAGGATGCTTATCTTGTTAACACCGAACCTTTTGCCGCCTGGCGTTAACTTCAAGTCCAACAAAAACTGAAATCGTGGAATGACCCGACCAAGTCAGTCAACTCCCGCTTCGCCTGATCTGATGGACTGATTATAAAATGCATTTTATTAGCAGGAATCTTATGCGAATGGTATTGTCAAGAAATTGCTGTGCCAAAGGAGTTTCTTGGGAATATACTATAAGAAAACCTACATAAAATAATTAAGATTTGTAACCTTTATAAGACGATGATGATTTTTTTTAAAGAGGTTTGGTGTTGTCCCTGAAATCGTTTACCAATTTGCAATATTGAAATGTTTTGTTACAGATATTTAAAGATTTAATAAAATACTACAAATTCTTTTTATCCTTTGATTGATGGAAGATTTGACTTATTTTGAGAATTTTAATCTTATATCATTTTTTAAAATTTAAAGCACGTTAGCTGGAACCTTCAAAATATTTTGAAATTTAAACTGAAATTTCTTAAGAGCGCAACCTTGACCCAATTTATATAAAGATCATGATACGATTAACTTATCTGAATATTCAAATAGTATATACTATATATATAAAATATATACTGCAAATTTCAAGCATTTGTTTGCCGCGTATTAATCTCAGGCAGAGCGAGATAAAGACAAGTGACGCATCCGTAAGATACATTTTATATAAAATATGCAGCTTTATAGATTCACAGACATTCGTAAAGTTTACACTGACATAATGCCAGCAAAAAGCCAGCAGCTATTGAGGGTCTACTTTGTTGTTAATCTCTGCTTGGTTTTAGCGGGTGCAGAGGAAGCGGAAAATCTAGAGCTGGATTACGTTGTGGATACATTAGATGCATCTCGCATCAATGGTGGCCAACTGATGAACCAGTCGGTGCCGTTCCAGGTGTCCATGCAGATGCAGCGCCGCGGCAACCGCTGGCATCACTTCTGCAGCGGCTCCATTGTCAGCGAGCAGCATGTCCTGACGGCGGCGCATTGTGTGAACAGCCAGAAGGTGGCGAACATCAGCGTTCTGGGCGGCACACTCAACTGGAAGGTAGGTGGACAGCGTCACCAAGTTGTCGCCAAGCACGTGCATCCACATTACGCACCGAGTCCGCGGATTATCAATGACATTGCGCTGCTCAGAGTCAGTCCTCCGTTTGGACTGCAGCTCGCCGAGATTAGTACTGTTGCCCTGGGTGGCAGTGATCGCATTGGCCGTCAGGTGCCGGTTCGACTCACTGGCTGGGGATCAACGACGCCCAGCAGCGCCGACGCTCAGGTGCCGGATCGGCTGCAGGTGCTTAACTATAAGACCATCTCGAATGAGGAATGCGTTCGCAAAGGCTTTCGAGTCACAGCCAATGAGATTTGTGCCCTGGCAGCGGCTGGGCAGGGCGCCTGCATGGTAAGTTTCTCGTAACGCTCGCAGATTTGCCAAGCTATCTCAAACTGTTCCACACCTGCACACAGGGTGACTCGGGTGGTCCGCTGATCTTGTCCGGCGGCAGGCAGCAGCTGGTGGGCATTGTCTCCTATGGCAGCGCCACCTGCGCCCAGGGCAGGCCCGATGTCTACACGCGTGTCTCCAGCTTCTTGCCTTACATCAGCAAGATCCTTACCCAGGACCTAGCCTAATCTGTGAATAAACCAATAGATAGTCGTGTCTGTCCCATAAGAGCTGGACAAGTCAAATCGTGAGTTCAAATTTATCCAGCTCATACGTATATATATATGTATAAATTGTACCCATCAATATTCTGGCTCCCGATTTTGAGCAAAAATTACAACTAAAATTTAATCTTTAGCAGATTTTTGGACACCTATCATGAAATAAAAGATAAACCATATGGTTTGACTATTTTACTTTGAAAAACCTGTGAATTGGTTTGGGGTATGAAATATAGAAAAAATTGAAATTGAGTTATTGAAGTTCAGAGCTGGGAACAGGGTATCCCTTGACTGGGCACACTCCAATAGAGCACTTATACCTTATATTTTTTTGTTTTTGGCGGCTAATTAAAAATCTTGTTCAATATTCGCCACAGTTGCTGGCCGAATGGCAGCATCTTCATCTAAGCCCTAGGCCTAGCCCTCCTGGCCAGTGTCTGACTCTGGTTGTGACTCTGACTCTGACTCTGGTCATGGCTATGGCTATGGCTATGGCTCTGGCTCGGCTCCAGCTTTTGGCCCGCACTGTGCGGACCATGATAAATGCAAAAAGCAATTTATCGCACATTTAACTCAATTCAGTTTCTTTATGGGCAGCCACAGACGGAAGAGAGGGGAGGGGCACATCTGTGGCTGGGGGCACGCCTGCCAGCCAAACAGCCAGCCAGCCACAGACAAAGTTTCGCTGACACGCACGCTCCATGGACTGCAGCCTGCCCCTCTCCCTGCTGCCTGCTGCATACTGCATGCCGCATGCTGCATGCCCCATGCACCGTGGACCGTGGCGAGTCATTGCACAAAGCTCTTGTAATTCGATATTAGATTTTATGTGCGACAAATACGAAGTGCAAACATTTTTATGTTCCCTCAATTTCTATGCTGCATTCGTATTTGTAGTGGAACCAAACAGCCAAAGATGCGCCACAAAAAAACAGCGCTGCTTTCCTTTTACATAATTAAGTTCCAAATAATGTGGAGCTCACGCTTTTCTATTTGTTTAACTCATTTATCTCCTACACCGATCTAGAAATATCTGCGAGATATTATGATACTCTTGCTGTTCGTTAATTGACTTTTATCAATTGAAACGAATGATTGAAAAATATTTAAATTATTAATATTCAAATGGAAGATAAATAATTAATATGATAAATAATTATATGAAATACGAGTGCTGATTTATATTAAAAAGCTTAATCAGGTTAAAATCTAAAAATGAATTAAATTATCTTGTATTAATAATTATATCTTTTGCTTTTTTATATTTTCACATCTGTCTATACATTTGTACATTTATTTATTTATTTATGGAAAACCACATACATAACTAACTTTAATAATCCTCTAGTTTCCCAATGGAGAAAAAATGTAAATATTTGAAATTTAGTGCACAAATATTATCTAAAAAATTAAAATTTTCTTATCCTATGAATCATAGCCAAAATATTCCTGGTATGCATATTTAAAATTACTATAATTTTGCAATCTCTTGCACCCTAATTATAACGTTTTTATATGGTCACACTGTTTGCGTAACAGTATGCGTAACAGGTCTATTGCTTCCGCACTCGCTGATTGTCTGGCAGTTTAAACTCGTAATGCTTAGAACAAACGTTCAGTGACTCAAGAATTATTCATGCACGTGAATAATACGAGTATGAATCTGAACTATTGTGAGTGAAACTGAGTGTGTGTTAGTTTTTAAACCCCCTTTTTTTTGCTAGGGAGCACTTGCATTTGTTAGACGCTCGTCGCTGACCGCATAAATTCATTTAGATCAATCAATTCAATTTGTTTGTCAATAAAACCTAAATGAGTATTTCATTTAAACAAATTAAAATTCGACCCATTTGAATGTCGCGCAACAAAATTCCAACTCAACCAGCCCAACGAGAACAACAACAATTAAAATTGACGGGGAATAAGACTGGGATTGGGTCTGGAGGCTGCAACTGAGACAGAGACAGAGACTGAAGCTGAAGCCTGATATCTGAGTTTGAGTTCGAGTTCGAGATCGAGTACTGGAGATGGTGTTGTATGTATGAATATATATAAATTTCTGCATATTTATGTATATATCTGAAGAGGCTCTGTCTTTGGGCAGCCTTTGTTGACTTTTCATTGTCAATTAAAATCAAATAAATTTATTTGCTGTTGACATTCGCGTTTTACGCTCGCTCTCTCTGAATTTCGATTCTGATTCGGATTCAGATACAGATTCAGATTGTTTCGAACGAGTCTCGTGTTTGCATTAAGCAATATATTATTTTGACCTTCTTCTTGTATTTATGGCAATTTATTTGGCTGCGAATGTCGCAAATGTGGCTAACCTTTGAACCCGCTCACAAATCAGTTAACGATTTACTTTGCCTTGCCCTGCTTGGACACAGATTCCATTGCTTTCTTAACGGTTTCGGGATCGCCCAGGAATTTCATGGACGTCAGTGGTTGCATGCACTCATCCAGCTCATAGATGAAGGGTATGCCCGTGGGCAGATTTAGTTCCATAATCGCCTCATTGGAGATTTGATCAAGATGCTTGACTATGCCACGCAAACTATTCCCATGTGCAGCTATAATAAGTTTCTTGCCCCGTTTTATTTGAGGCACAATCACATTGTTCCAATAGGGCAACGTTCGCTTTATGGTCAGCTCGAGGGATTCGGTTTTGGGAAACTCTTGGCACTTGGGCCCATCGCGATACCTCGGATCCTTTGTTATGCATTCAAAGTACTTGTGATCCTTTTCCATGGGCGGCGGCGGCGTATCAAAGCTGCGTCGCCAGACCTTTACCTGATCCTCGCCATATTTCTTGGCTGTCTCCGCTTTATTCAGACCCGTCAGACCGCCATAGTGGCGCTCATTGAGGCGCCACGTTTTGCATATGGGTATCTTCTTCTGTCCAGTCACCTCCAACACCGCCTGCAGCGTGTCCAGTGCGCGTGTCAACACGGATGTGTGTGCCATGTCAAACTTCAGTTTGGCATCCTTGATGGCCTTGCCTGCAGCACAGGCTTCCTTGCGTCCCTTGTCGCTCAACTGTGCATCGAACCAGCCACAGAAGAGATTCTTCTGATTCCACTCGGATTCACCATGCCGTACCATAACAATCACGTACTTCTCACATTTGCCAGAGTATTGTCGCTGCAGCTCCAGGGCCGATAATTGTGGTCTATCCAGAGAGCGGATTTTGTTCTGCTGTCCTCCATGAAAACGACACAGCAGTTGACTACCCCAGCCGAGCCTCGTAAGCCCAGCCATTGTTTAGAATTTTAAAATAAAAAGTTAAATATTGTATAAAAAATATTGTTTTTCAGCTGAGCTTTAGAGGTATGTAAAATTCAATGCCTACTGATACACAATGAGCCAAAACAAAACTTTTTACTCAAGTTTTCTAAAATCGAGTTAACTGTGAATTCAAATTTTCCGCTTACTGTTCAAAAATTTAATAAAGTTAACATATAAAAATGATTTACTTAAAATGTTGTTTGATACAAATTTAAACTTTAGTTATTTTTTGGTCGCCAAGAAAAGTGTTAAAATATGAATTATTCTCGATATTTATTTTAAACAGATATGAAATCGTTATGTACAATATACAATATAATATATAATATAATAAAATAATATATAATATAATTTGTTGTTAATTCCAAGATCATAAAATTACAAATTAAATTGTCTTTCATATTTATAGGTATATAAAACACCAACAAAACACCCTTTATCACTTATTGCTATATTATATGTTGGAATATGGAATTTTCAGCCTCTGACTTAACATAGCGATCACTCAGAAAATAAACGTTACACGATATCAAATTTGTTCTTGTATACACTACCAATGCTTTCTATGATCATAACATTTCCTACTGCCTGTTGCATAAACCCACCAATGCTTGAAAGAGTTTAAATCATTTCATCCATAAAACGAGTGACAACTCAATGCAAACAGTCAAAGTGAATGAGTCAAACTGAAAAGTAGATGCAAAATGCAATGTGAGCCAAAAAAGGAAATAAATATAAAAATAAAAAACAAATTGAAGGAGGAGACAACCGGGGAACATGTCGAAATATGTGGACCTCTCTAGATATGGATGGAGCGATCCACACCAGAAGCTCAAGCAGCCATGAAGAGCTTTTACGACCGCCACTAGGCGGCAGCTCTAATGATAAATTGTCTACTGTGGTCAGTTCTGGTGCTGCTGCTGGAGCTGGAGCTGTAGCTGTAGCTGGAGCTGGTCGACAAGTTTTCAGTGAATGGTGATGGCGACACCGGCGGCTACCTAGAGATCGATGCACCACCAGCAGCACCACCAGACGCATTGACCAGTCGGCGCAGGGAAGACACAATTTGTAGAGGAGAGCTGCGGACTGTTTATTTATTTTTTTATTTTTTTTACTTGTGTCTGCTGCCGGCCTGCCTTCAAGCGCCAGCACGGGCCAATGGGGCCATGTGGAATGCCGTGTGGCATATATGTACCTGGTCGCCAGCGCTTTACAGTTGCTTCGTGTTAATTGAAAATTGTACGGTAATGTTGCTTATCGCTTAGCTATCAGACGACGTCGTCGTCGTCTCCCAAACATATGCTGGATTTTGGGTTTGGGGTCGGGGGCTTGCGTGTAGCATGGTCCATGTCCATGGATGGTGCCACACCTCGAGGCCTCACGCATTGGCAGAGGTGTTTGATAAACATCCAAAGTCATGTCATAGGATTTTTATACCCTGTACCCATTCAAAATGTGTAAAAGGGATATCATTAGGTTCTGCATCAGCATCAACAACTGAGTCGGCCTAGCCTACATCCCGGCCATACGTACGTATGCCTCTCTGAGGTTTTCGATTTTTGTTTTAAACTATCAATAATAGAGAGCTAAAATTAGAGATGTAGATATGTGTGTTTAAAGTGCTGAATAAGTACTTTTCTTTTGTAAATATTGATTGATAAATATTGAACTACGATCCAGGTTTTTAAAGCATATCTTAAAGATTATAATTACGTTACTTATACACAGATCAATAATATTTAATTAATCCACATTCGAATTCCATCTATATGTATTTATACACACATAAAGTAACTATGTACTATATATACATATATGTTGTGGCTGTGTATAGGGTATCTCCTAGTCGTTGTCCTTCTCGACTAGATCACTCTTACTTCGTTGTTTTGGTTGTTTTCGTGGGTTGCGGTGAAAATTTCTCAAACGCTTTTTGACAACTTTCATGTGAACGCACTTAACAAAATTTATCGCGCCGCACATTATTTGTGGCTTTAATTGCTTATGGCCGTTAAGAAGTTTTCATCCAGCTTCTTGTCGCGCTTCTTGGGGCCTCTCTTGCCAGCCTGACACCTGCGGCTTTTGGGGCTTAGCCTTATAATCAGGGCCTTAAACGCGTTAGCAGTTGACACGATTCGCGGCCTAATTGCTTTTACAAAATGATTGATGATATTCGCGCGTATCGAGAGTAATCATGTCTATTATTGGAACAAGACTCTCGCATAGTTTTACAATAGGTTCTGAAAGGTTTCTAGGGTTTGAGAGCTTGTTTCTCAGATATTTTATATAAATAGTTGGAACTATTAAAACTAAATTTTGGGTATTTAGTTGCTCACAAATTTGGTATCTATAGTGCATTTTATTATATAGATTCATCACTTTCACACAATTTGCCAAATTTTAAATATATTTATTTTTGGGTTTATGTTCCAAAATACAATTTCCACAAGTGTATAGCTAATTACCCTTAATTGTTCATGTCTTACTTATCTCTATCAAACTTTCTCACAGTGTATCTGTAATTGTCCATCTATATGGAACACGTTCCGTTGCGCCTAACGCCTTAATCATAGTCTACAATCAACTTTTCTTTTTGCCAAAAATCAAATGGCGCTTACAGTTGCGAATGTTTCAACTGACGCGTGAGAAGGTCAAAAGTTTTCCACACTCAGCGATTGTTCGTCCAGTGAATGGTCAAAAAGAGATGTGTGTCGACTGGAACTGAGACTGGAAGTGGGAGCGAGTCGGAATCCGAATCCGAAACAGAAACCGAAACCAAGACTGGGACCAAGACCCCAAATAGGAGTCCGCAAGCAAACAGTGGCTGCTGCAGCCACAGCTGCAGATGAAATTGAGATGCAGTTGCAAGCTCACATACACATAAATATAAACACACACACACACACACGTTCCACGGCCACGAACTTTGCTCGCTTAACCTCTTGTGGTTCCTGTTGTTGCTGAATTTCGGCTCGTATAGTGCTACTCGTACCTGTGGCAATTTGAGCACCTGGTGGCAACAACAGCAGCAAGATCTGCTGTTGCTGTTCCAGGCTCACTCACATGTGCCTCAACTCGCGCATTGAACTCATTTTCCGTTTTCCCCGGCTAATTTGATTTGTCTTTGCGTAAATTGAAAATTGGCCTCTCAAGGATTTCTTTCATATAATGCGATCGTACACAAAAGCACATATGTAGCGTAATTTACAACACCTGCAATCACTTATGCACTCGTATGATTAATTTTAAGATTGATATTACAATTTGGAATCAGTTCGATTTAATGCAGATTGAATGCAACTGGTAGGCAATAAAATATTATAAATTATATTCTGTAAGCTGAAACCATAAGAAATAAAAAAACAATAAAAAAAAGGAATTAGAATACAAAAATGAGTTTTACTTGGTGTATTTAGAAGTATGTGAAACGGCAGGTAATAATATTAAACCCCACCTCAGTTTCATATGAGAATCAAACACTGGTACAAATTTAAAGTTTCTCAGGTTCCCATCGAACCCAAGAAATTAGTTGAACTAGCCAACTCGCAGGCACATAGCAAAGGCGGTCGAGTCCAAATTTAAGAAAGCAATTTCAGCTGCCCAACTGTTCCTCCTGCTCCTCCTGCTCCTCTTCCTACTCTGCCTCCTCCGCCTCCTCCGCCCGGTGAGCAAGTGGTAGTGGCGCTGTGGACGTGCATTGTTCATGTGGGTGTGTGAAATAGGGCTGAGAGCTAAGTGCTCAGAGCTATCTATGGGATATCCAGAGTTGCAACTGCGTGCTGGACACGAACAAGGGGCAGGAGAGGGAGGGGTGGGGTAGCGGTGCAGCTCGGGGAGGGGCGTGTTGCATTGCGTTGCTCTCAGCATGCGATTTCATTTTGATAATAATGGCAAAGTCAAATAATTATAATGATCATGATTACAATCATCGATGCTGGGGCAGCGGCTGTTTGACTGTGGCTGCAATTCTCTCCGAGACCTGCTTGCTGTTGCTGTTGTTGTTGTGGTTGCTGTGGCTGTGGCATCATCAACGCAGCAACTTGGCCAAATGACTAAGCAATTTACCGTTTTGTATAGATTTCAAAGCGTTGCCTGCATGCCCCCACCTACTACGCCACTGCCCCTGCCCCTGCCCATGCCCCTGCCACTGGCCCTGCCCCTGCCACTGTCCCTGACCCTGACCATGGTTGTAGTTAAACTGTGCAGCATTGTAGTTTGGGCACATCTTCAATGAAATTTCAGGTCAATTGTCTTCTGCGGCTGCGCCTGAGTCTCAGATCGCGCCTGCAACTAACTGTGCGAGGCCTCAGCGAGTACTTCTATGAGTACAACACCGACTCCGATTCCAACTCCAGCTCCGACTCGGACTCGGACTACGACTACGAGTACGAGTTTGAGGCGACCGCAGACGCAGTTGTTGCCAATTTCTGTTTTCGTGCTGAATTGTAGACAGTATTTTTGTGTGCGAGCTTTGTGTTATGATACACTGCTAAAAGATACATTGACTTTTCAGATAAACGTGATGGTTTTATTTTTATTTTTAATTTTGTTTTTTTTTTTTCATTTGTATTTATTTTTATATTATTTTGTTGTGAGGTAAGCTTTTTTGTTCCTGAATAAATCTGTTTCGCCAATATAAAAACATTTAGCTATCTAATTTAATATAGTTTAATCACATAGCTTAACTAAAATTGCCGAAAATGCCAATTTATATTAATTTCATGGGTTTTAAAGCGGTTTTTTAAGAATTGATAAGTACTCCTAAGTGTTCACACTGAAATTTGTATTGAACTTAGAAATATATAATGTTAATAAGGCCATAATATTTGTTTTTAACAAACTAATCGAATAGTCATCTCTAGAAATTGGTTCAAATGGATCACTGATATGATATAATGTGGCTGCTAAGTTGGTAGAGTATTAAATCTTCCACTAACCAAAAGGTAACTGTACTTTAAGTTTTCTTTTATTCTTTTATTATTTTTTCCATTTTTTACTTTAAACCCCCCCATACCCGCCTGGAAAACTGCACTGCGTAGGCGCTTTCCATAGATTAATTGAAGTCATAAGCAATTGTAAACTTATCGCTTTGGTCTGTAGACTGGTGAGAGGCAGTGTGGAGTGGGGAGTAGGGGCGGGAGGAAAGACGACTCTTTGAGATAACTTATTTCTCGTCTCTGTTCTCAATATTTTTTCATTTTTATTTTTGTTGCATTTTATTTTGCGGTTTTGTCGATTTATCGATTTGCAGCAGAAGTGGCAGCAGCAACCACAAAATGACAGTTACTTTTGTTGTTGTTGTTGTTGTTTCTCGCAGTTGTGTATTTGGTGTTGGCGTTGGTTAATTTGTTGCTATATTTGATTGTGGCACACTTTGCGCAATTATTTGATTGCGTTTCTATTAAGTACCGATACAGTTCAAGAGTTCAACAATCAGTAGCCAATAGCAGCTCATTTATCTCATTCCATTCGAGGTAAAATTCCGCCACTGAATGAATGAGTGAATGAATGGATCGTGTCAGTTGACTTAATAGACGAGGCAGTACAAAGTAATAAAGAACTCTCTAATTGGAGTTGTTGGACTTTGATGTAGCTCTGCGATAAGTTCTGAAATGATGTGGATGCTTAGTATTGGCGACTAATCATATCAATATCAGATGGATCGAACGCCCAAAAGTATGCAACAAATCAGATAAGATTAGTGAATAAAGAACTGAAATTAAATTAAATTAAATAAATATAAAATTATAAAATCTTTCCAATTTGCATTCAATGGGCTTTTATTTTTATAAAAAAATTCTCATTTGAATCAAAAATAATTTTGTAATCAAATTTTTTAATAAAAAGTTTTACTTTGAAATTTTGATGACACCAATATATATCTAGTTTGGTGGATAATACTTTCCTATCAAATTAAATGAATTATTCTTAAAGTTAACAATAATTTTTTAAATTAATTGCAATCAGGTCCATTACATATTTTTGTACCATAAGTAAAGCAAACGTATTTAAAAAATACAAAATTAATTAAAATTAAATAAAATATTAGCAGGGTTGGTGGCGCAAGTAACCGAAAACAGTTGCAATTAATTTTCAATTAAAGCGGCGACAACATTTTAATTGTTTGTCTGCAATTTGGCGCATACGACAGAGAAGACACGAATGAGTAAGCAAACATATGTTAAGGGAATTGCTACCCATATTTACATGGCAGTTAGGCGCATCCCCCACACCCCGAACCACGAACCACGAAACCCCAACCTCATAACAAAACCCTGAACAGAAGCCCACAGATTTAGATTAACGCTTGCGGCACGAACTGAAGCGTTGCTCGCGAGTGTGGGACTTGGCTTTTGTGGCACGTTTAGTTGCAAGTGCCTCACGCATCTACCGCAAGGCACACACAATAAAACACAACACCCCTTCTCTATGGGTGGTAGGGGGGGGGGGGGAGGGACCGTGTTGCCATGAATTTCAATTCGCGTCTTTTCATTTATGCTCGCAAGCGTAAGCAAACTTTCAAGACGGCAATAAAATCCGCTCTCTAATGCCGTCAAACTTCCGGAACCACTAAATTCACGTGCAGCATTGTATTTGCATATGTGGGGAGCATGAGTTTGGGGGGGGGTGGCAATAAAGAGCTGCTGGATACTAGCAGCAACTTCGGCTGCCTCCTCTGACTCCCTGCCTTGCCAGACTGTCACATTTCCATTAGCATTTGCCATTTAACTCATCATCTATGCATGTGTGTGTGTGTGTGTGTGTGGGTGAGCCCAAGTATATCATCTTGCAACGTCTACTTAGCACATTTATTACCCATATTTTGACATCCGGCTTTTATCCTTTCGCTCCTTTCGCTCCTTTACGCTCAGCGCCTCCAATCTGACGCGCAATAATTGCTGCCTTTAGCGACAGGCCCCAACCCAAACGTATCCCTTAAAACATAATATACCCCAGCCATATACCGTCAAAAGTTTATTATTGCCATTGTTGCTGCTTTTGTTGTTGTTTGTCTACACATGTCCTCGATGTCCTGGATTTTAATTATTCAGCCACTTGACGTTGCGTGCCAAAATGAGCAATGCGAGCAGGCGTAGAGCGATTAAAAACTTTATCCTTTCAGATCCCAAAAGATATAGTAAGTAGTATTATGAAAGAACAGCTATCTTCTACACTTATAGCCATATATGTAACAGGCATAAAGGAGCAAATATTAAAAATGATATGAATATCGTTTATAATACTATCCATACAATACAATTTTTAGATAAATGAATTACGATTAATCAGGTGAAATATATCAAGTATCGATTTTTGCTAGTCAGAACTACCTTCATGGTTCCAACTTAAAAAGTAAATCCCAACCAATCACAGACATAAAGGAGCATCTATTAATAATTATATGATTATACTATTCTATAGTTAAGTTCATCAATATCGGATCTATCTATATATCCATACAATTAAATTTGTAGCTAAATTAATTACAGCCATATCAGTTTAAAAGAAAACTCCCAACCATAAAGCTAAATCACCCAAATAAAAAACAAAAATTGTACCTTTATAAATCGATACACTGCGATTTTTCGTCCTTGCCTTCTTGCAGCAAACAGCAATCATTAGCAGCGCTTGATAAATTGCATTTTGTGGCAAATTTGACAAATTTGCTAATCAAACAAAAAATGCCTGAAGAAGAAGAAGACGAAGTCGAGGTAGTTGAGCGACTTAGAACATCCTCGCCTTTATCGGACAGTTGAAAGGTGTTTTTAATTACTCCAAGTAGTTGACAAGAGGAACAATTAAAGGACGTCGACTGAATCCGGAGCTGAGCTCAGTTTAGGGTGACATTTAACCAAACGGAAAAGTGCAAATATTGCCAGATGAAAGGAAAGGGCGATGGGAATACGACAAATGCCCACACAGAGCATCATTAGTGGCCGTCCCCTTCCTCCTTCCTCCTTCTCATATCCCCCATCCACCGCTTGCACCTCGTCTCCCCTACTAAGATGCAGCGTCCACAGGGGATGCTCGACTTTGTCTTGAGGAGAGTTAAGAAAATTGACAGTCAGGCGAAATGTAAACAGCAAATTCTGCACCAGGTCCTAGGACCAGATTATCTATCTCTCTCTCTTTCTCTCTCACTCACTCTCAGATTTTCTAAAACTAAAATAATTTGCTAATATTTGCACAGCAACAAAGTTGAGACACCGCGCGTCCCACAACATCATTAATTATTTCAGGCACAAAACCGACGGACCGAGGCTCAGTTTCAGTTTTGTCTCGGGCTCAAATTCTGTTAGTGCAGTGGTGGGGAGGCGAGGGGAGGGGAGAAGGCTTGCTGTACCGGTCGAATGCCGCTGCCTCTCTGAAAGGTTGTTAATTAATAGAAATTCGCGTTGGAATTTCACAATTTTTGCATCCTCTGCATTGCATCTACTATTTAACGGTGTCTTTATGGATAGCTATATATATGAAATTGAAACTGGTATTTTTCCAGCATAAACCAAGCTCATACAATTTCAAGCAAATGTCTTCAAAGTGGCCAAAAGTATTTTTATGAAGAAAAATATAAATGTTTAATAAAATGACCAATATTTTTTATGTGATATTACTTTTTTTATTTATTTTCTTATTTATTGTATTACTTTAAAGTTTAACGAATCTGAATTAAATTGATACAAATTGGTATATAACAAGTAAGAGTGCTCTAGTCGAGAGTGCCCGACTAGGATATACCCTGATCCAAGTTCTGACATTCATTCAAGTTATTTATCTGCAATTATACATAGAAACACACACACACACATATACAAACACAAGCTGCTTGCTACGCGCGTCATCAATTGCTTTGCTTCTTCTTCCTTTGGCCACAAACTATGGTACATTGAATCGTTAATAACTTCTTTGTTTTTTGTCTGATCGTAATAAAATTTGTAGGACACAAAGATGGCGTAAAAATGTGCAACTATGTAAAATCCGAAAATCAAAAATTACGTATTTTTCGATTTTTGTGAGATCGGGGAGGGGTATCCAAAAGGAGAATATATGTACAAAGTTTTGTAACTCTACCTTTTATAACTTTTAAGCTATACCTTAAAAACACTGTTCTGGAATCTTAATTTATCGATAATTTTTGAAAGAATTGATTTATCGATAACTTTTGAACGGGACGAGATATCGAAAAAATGATAAACTTGTATCGTCCCGCCACTACGAGAACTTATATTTCTAATATGAAGTCTGTAGCTTTTGTAGTCTCTGAGAAACACGCGTTCATACAGACGGACAGACGGACATGGCTATATCGACTCGGCTATTGTTACTGATCAAGAATATATATACTTTATGGGGTCGGAGATGCTTCCTTATGCCTGTTACATACTTTTGCACAAAACCATAATGCCCCTTTTTCCCATTTTTAATGGGATCAGGGTATAAAAACTATTGGAAAAGTGATTCTGTAGTATATATCAATCCTACATTTAAAGTTTATGCATAATTGAAAGTTAAATTTTTTCAAATATTTTTGATGCCCTTCCTAGACTTCAAACTCCCATAACTTGGTCAAAATTGAGCCGATTGTCAAGCCTGAGGCCATTTTGTTCATGGTTTGTCGTAAATATCAATCCTACATTTAAAGTTTATGCATTATTGAAAGTTAAATTTTTTCAAATATTTTTCCGAAAAAAGCATAAGGGGGGACCCTTACAAAAATTGATTTTTCAAAAAATAGATTCTCGAAATTCTTTTTTTAATCGATTGTGGGTGTCAAAATTAGTATAAAAAACTATTGGAAAAGTGATTCTGAGGTGTTTCATTTTTCTGTCAAAAATCATGCCAAAATGACAAAAAAAATAGCTTGTAAACGCCTTAAGTCCATACAAATGCCCTTCCTAGGCTTCAAACTCCCATAACTTGGTCAAAATTGAGCCGATTGTCAATCCTGAGCCCATTTTGTTCATGGTTTGTCGTAAATATCAATCCTACATTTAAAGTTTATTCATTATTGAAAGTACAATTTTTTCAAATATTTTTCCGAAAAAAGCATAAGGGGGGACCCTTACAAAAATTGATTTTTCAAAAAATAGATTCTCGAAATTCTTTTTTTAATCGATTGTGGGTGTCAAAATTAGTATAAAAAACTATTGGAAAAGTGATTCTGAGGTGTTTCATTTTTCTGTCAAAAATCATGCCAAAATGACAAAAAAAAATAGCTTGTAAACGCCTTAAGTCCATACAAATGCCCTTCCTAGACTTCAAACTCCCATAACTTGGTCAAAATTGATCCGATTGTCAAGTTTGAGGCCATTTTGTTCATGGTTTGTCGTATATATCAATCCTACATTTAAAGTTTATGAATATTGAAAGTTAAATTTTTTCAAATATTTTTCCGAAAAAAGCATAAGGGGGGACCCTTACAAAAATTGATTTTTAAAAAAATAGATTCTCGAAATTCTTTTTTTAATCGATTGTGGGTGTCAAAATTAGTATAAAAAACTATTGGAAAAGTGATTCTGAGGTGTTTCATTTTTCTGTCAAAAATCATGCCAAAATGACAAAAAAAAATAGCTTGTAAACGCCTTAAGTCCATACAAATGCCCTTCCTAGACATCAAACTCCCATAGCTTGGTCAAAATTGATCCGATTGTCAAGTTTGAGGCCATTTTGTTCATGGTTTGTCGTATATATCAATCCTACATTTAAAGTTTATGCATTATTGAAAGTTAAATTTTCTCAAATATTTTGCCGAAAAAAGGATAAGGGGGGACCCTTACAAAAATTGGTTTTTAAAAAAATAGATTCTCGAAATTCTTTTTTTAATCGATTGTGGGTGTCAAAACTAGAATAAAAAACTATTGGAAAAGTGATTCTGAGGTGTTTAATTTTTCTGTCAAAAATCATGCCAAAATGACAAAAAAAAATAGCTTGTAAACGCCTTAAGTCCATACAAATGCCCTTCCTAGGCTTCAAACTCCCATAACTTGGTCAAAATTGAGCCGATTGTCAATCCTGAGCCCATTTTGTTCATGGTTTGTCGTAAATATCAATCCTACATTTAAAGTTTATGCATTATTGAAAGTACAATTTTTTCAAATATTTTTCCGAAAAAAGCATAAGGGGGGACCCTTACAAAAATTGATTTTTCAAAAAATAGATTCTCGAAATTCTTTTTTTAATCGATTGTGGGTGTCAAAATTAGTATAAAAAACTATTGGAAAAGTGATTCTGAGGTGTTTCATTTTTCTGTCAAAAATCATGCCAAAATGACAAAAAAAAATAGCTTGTAAACGCCTTAAGTCCATACAAATGCCCTTCCTAGACTTCAAACTCCCATAACTTGGTCAAAATTGATCCGATTGTCAAGTTTGAGGCCATTTTGTTCATGGTTTGTCGTATATATCAATCCTACATTTAAAGTTTATGAAGTATTGAAAGTTAAATTTTTTCAAATATTTTTCCGAAAAAAGCATAAGGGGGGACCCTTACAAAAATTGATTTTTCAAAAAATAGATTCTCGAAATTCTTTTTTTAATCGATTGTGGGTGTCAAAATTAGTATAAAAAACTATTGGAAAAGTGATTCTGAGGTGTTTCATTTTTCTGTCAAAAATCATGCCAAAATGACAAAAAAAAATAGCTTGTAAACGCCTTAAGTCCATACAAATGCCCTTCCTAGACATCAAACTCCCATAACTTGGTCAAAATTGATCCGATTGTCAAGTTTGAGGCCATTTTGTTCATGGTTTGTCGTATATATCAATCCTACATTTAAAGTTTATGCATTATTGAAAGTACAATTTTTTCAAATATTTTTCCGAAAAAAGGATAAGGGGGGACCCTTACAAAAATTGATTTTTCAAAAAATAGATTCTCGAAATTCTTTTTTTAATCGATTGTGGGTGTCAAAATTAGTATAAAAAACTATTGGAAAAGTGATTCTGAGGTGTTTAATTTTTCTGTCAAAAATCATGCCAAAATGACAAAAAAAAATAGCTTGTAAACGCCTTAAGTCCATACAAATGCCCTTCCTAGGCTTCAAACTCCCATAACTTGGTCAAAATTGAGCCGATTGTCAAGCCTGAGGCCATTTTGTTCATGGTTTGTCGTAAATATCAATCCTACATTTAAAGTTTATGCATTATTGAAAGTAAAATTTTTTCAAATATTTTTCCGAAAAAAGCATAAGGGGGGACCCTTACAAAAATTGATTTTTCAAAAAATAAATTCTCGAAATTCTTTTTTTAATCGATTGTGGGTGTCAAAATTAGTATAAAAAACTATTGGAAAAGTGATTCTGAGGTGTTTCATTTTTCTGTCAAAAATCATGCCAAAATGACAAAAAAAAATAGCTTGTAAACGCCTTAAGTCCATACAAATGCCCTTCCTAGACTTCAAACTCCCATAACTTGGTCAAAATTGATCCGATTGTCAAGTTTGAGGCCATTTTGTTCATGGTTTGTCGTATATATCAATCCTACATTTAAAGTTTATGCATTATTGAAAGTACAATTTTTTCAAATATTTTTGCGAAAAAAGCATAAGGTGGGACCCTTACGAAAATTGATTTTTCAAAAAATAGATTCTTGAAATTCTTTTTTTAATCGATTGTGGGTGTCAAAATTTGTATAAAAAACTATTGGAAAAGTGATTCTGAGGTGTTTCATTTTTCTGTCAAAAATCATGCCAAAATGACAAAAAAAAAAGCTTGTTAACGCCTTAAGTCCATACAAATGCCCTTCCTAGACTTCAAACTCCCATAACTTGGTCAAAATTAATCCGATTGTCAAGCCTGAGGCCATTTTGTTCATGGTTTGTCGTATATATCAATCCTACATTTAAAGTTTATGCATTATTGAAAGTTAAATTTTTTCAAATATTTTTGATGCCCTTCCTAGACTTCAAACTCCCATAACTTGGTCAAAATTGAGCCGATTGTCAAGCCTGAAGCCATTTTGTTCATGATTTGTCCTATATATCAATCCTACATTTAAAGTTTATGCATTATGGAAAGTACAATTTTTTCAAATATTTTTGCGAAAAAAGCATAGACGGACAGACGGACAGCCAGACGGCTAGATCGACTCGACTATTGATAGCGATCAATAATATATATACTTTATGGGGTCGGAGATGCTTCCTTATGCCTGTTACATACTTTTGCACAAAACCATTATACCCCTTTTTCCCATTTTTAAATCAGGGTATAATATGAATCAGACATCATCTAGAAATTATAAAAATGTGACTTTGGCAATAAACTCTGGGGGACAAATTTATTGGCGCAAATTTATTATATATATTATTTATATTCTAAAAATGCAGTTCAGATATTATATAACTTGAGTTAAGAAGAACATTCTATAACATTTTCATCTAAATACTATTTGCCACTAAATCTAATGTGCCTTACAGAACAGTCGACTTATCCAGTGCGATTTCGAAAAGCTCGATTTTTTTTATTTAATATATATTTTTAAAACACATATATTGTATAATACTTTATAATACACTCTGCTATTACATATAAATTCCATTTTTCCATCACATCTTCAAAGGAAACTTATTATATTTTTTTTTAGAAAAGCCTGAATATTTACATGTTATGAAGTTTTTCTGTTTGTCCCAATATAAAAATGTATATTCACTTCCTATGAATCCAATTTAAACTTGACATAAACACAAAACTCTTATGCTAAATAACACTATCCATCACTGTTAGGCTAGCCAATTGGAAACTGCTCACTGTTAAGTTCATATAAGAATAATTCTACTTAACGAAACTCTAAAATTGCTCATCGAACACTCACGCACTCAACAACATTTACGCTCAGCACACACTCGCACACGCACTCACACACATGCACGCACGCTCTCACGCTCGCACAGAGCACCGCCCCTTTTTTGAGTGCTTTACTGTGTGCCCATGTGTGAGTGGGTGAGAGCAGGGCAGCGTTTGCCGCTCATTTTTATTTGCTAATCAAATTGTGTGCTACTCTAACCTTCGCTCTTGCACTCTGCGGCCCCAGCGCTCCAATGGTGGCGACTGTGTGCGAGCGAGATGGCGGCACAGAGGGCGAGCAGAGCAGAGCGAATTGCAGAGGAAGCAAGCGAAATGAGTAATTTTCCAGTTAGAGGCGGCAAAGGCGACAGTAAAGTGGAGCACGCAGCATGCGTCTGTCTAACGGTTTCTAGTTGAATCTTTTCCTTATCAGTAGTCGGTCCGCTGCTTATCACGTTGAGTAATGAATTTCTCGTATGCCTGTCGCCGCGATTTTGATTTTGATTTTTATTCTCTTATTTGGTTTCTTATGTAGTACTTTTTTGGAGCAGCTATAAAATATTGATATTTTTACAGTCGCAGTCGCAGGAATTTCAACAAAAAATATAACAAAAAGAAACAATAAAATTGTTTATCAGCAGCAGCAAAAATCTATAAAGATTATAAAATTCCCTCTCTCGAAATAAATGAATAAAAAAAAAACGAAAGATTAAATACAGAAGACAGAAGAGTATTTTGTGACATAAGCTACCAAACAGATTTAAATTTGAATTATATTTCGTATATGAGCATGAAATCATTTTGCTATATTTATCTGCCCTCTTGAGGCCTGAGGTTCCTCTATGTAATTAATAACTTGTTGTGCCAATATACCCCTTGCCTCTTTAACCCCTATACAAGTAACCCTGAAGACCCTTCTTTTGGCCCAAGATGCTGCAACTCATTCATCAAACAATTCCCTTTTTTTGGGTTCATTTTTTGGGTGCAAAACTCGAAAAAAATTAATTTTGGTAAAGAGTTCATAATGGATAAAGAAAAGGGATGATGAAGAGGATGCTGAGCCCTTTTTGTTTACATCACTGATCTTTAAGGATCAAAGATGTTGGGTTAAAAACCAGAAGTGTGCGATCTTTTTTTATAATATTGGATAAAATCTTGAACTTTCTTTATTAATTGTCGCTGACATGTTGCAAGAGGCGAGAGGCGAGAGGCGGTGACCAGACGATCTACTTGGTTCAGAGGTGACAAGCGGTTTGGTCCAGTTAAAAATCAACTCTAGTCTCACAGAGTTTGGAAATGATGGACAGTTGACCGTTAGGAACTCGCTTTTGATGAGAAAGTTTGCAGCTTTCCTAATGATATTTATTTTGATAAAATATACATTTTTTTTTTTTATTTTAAAGATAATGCTCTTTGACATTTGGTTAAGTTTGAGTTTTTGACCCTTGTAGATGGTATTGTAAATTTGAAACGTGAAGTTTGTAACGTATATATATATATGTATATTTATTATGATCAGTATCAAGTTTTCTTAAATTTTATATTTTGCTGTTATAAAATTATAAATTTATATATTTTGTTGCACTTTATTACCACAAAACACGTTACAACAGAAACTTCCACAACAAACCCGAAAAAAAAGAATCATCACATAAAATTCGAATTAGTCACAGCAACAGATAAAAATGATAATTAATGGTATTTCAAGCTGGACAGCTAAGCCAAAAATTGTGTAAATGCGTGGAATTTTCGCACTTTCCACACCTCCCTGAAAAATGAGAGTAAAAGTGAAAATATCGTTACAAAAATGTCAGAATAAAGGAAAAGCGAAAAAAAAACTGCAACTATAAAATACGAAATCCAAATTATTTGCAGTGAAAATTGCATTACAAATTGGCAGAAATAATGTCAAGCGTAACAAGGGAAGGAGGAAACGGGCATGGACAGGGGTAGAGGGAGGGGGTAGCGGCACATCAAGATCGAAGCAGGACATTAATTTTGCATATGTGTTGAGCGAAATGTTGAAATGCATTCGCATAGAAAATTGTTTGCCGCTGCACCCCTCGACAGGGAACATGGATCGTGTGTAAGTCTATGTGTGTGTGTGTATGTGTGTGACCTTTGACCCAATTCCTTAGTCTTGCCAATATTTTTGCATCTTTGGCTTTTGCATATGCAGCAGCAGCCGTCGCCCTTTGAATATTTCATGCGTATGCGTTGAAGGCAAACAAATTCATTTGCTTTCTTCTTTGCATCGAAAATTGGGTTCGGGATTGAAAACTGTGATATGTGAAATGTGAAATGGGTATGGACATGGAAATGTGCAAAGAAAAGCCGCGTGGCGTCGGGAGGCGCCCATTTATATTTTTTTTATCTAGGCTACACTTCAAAATTTGTTTTGTTTGTTGCTTTTTTTGCACCTTTGTTCCGTTGACTTTATTATTTTTGTTTACGCATAATGCATAAATATTTATTGACAGCTTTGAGTTGAATAGAAGCAGCACAAGGAGGAACATAAACAATGAATGACTTTTCGAGCCGCTAAAGAAAATGTTCGCGCATTTTCTTTGATAATTTGTAAAAATAATACAAAAAGAAACACATCTAAATTACGATTTTTTATGCTCTGTTTGATATGAGAAAAATAAGCTTAGTGAAGCATAAAAAATGGAAATATAAAAAGGACAAGGATACATTTTGAAACGGTTATAAAATTAAGAACATTATAAATATAACATTTTAAATAAATAAAACATACATACATTTTTTAAACATATGTAAATCTATTATGCTTATATACTTTTATACTTATACTTTTTGCAAATAAAAAAAAGTTGAAATAATTCCTTTTTATAAGTAGTATCAAACATTTTAAAATCTCTATACATTTCCATAACATATAAATGCTAGGATGAGCTATTTAAATGTCACTATAAATAAGGAACCAGTAGCTGCGTATCAGGAAGAAGAACCCCCTATACGAAAATCACATATTCCTAGATGAGGTTTATGGTAGCTATTTGAGCCAAATGCATGCAGTTCCTCACATAAATATCTAATTAACTTCACTTGAGAAATCATTTCAGTGAGTCTAAGATTTCAATATCAAATGGAATATTTGGTTTTATTGCGGCAAATATAAAATAGATCCCAGTTTCGCATAGATGACAGCCAAAAATGTCAATCCAATTGAAGGTGCCAACTGCCTTTTGTCAGCCCCTTTGGACACGCCTCATAAAAATAGCCACCACCAACGCAAGGACATGGACAGGGACATGGAATGGAACTGGACAGGCATACTCAGGATACTTCGGACTCACTCACTCTCTATCGATAATGGTGCTAATTGAATTAGGCAAGTATCGGGATGTGTGAAGTAGCGCTCCCAGGACATCTGCCTTGAATTTGATTGCGCAACGGCGGAACAAGCAAACCTCATATGGTTAATGTCTAGAGATATGTGGGGTACGATACGATTGTCATGCCTATAAATGCTTTTGTGGGCTGTCACGCATAATAAGCCGCGGTGCGTCGCGGCCGCATTGCGATTTCATTTTTATGATTTTCTAATGAAAAATCACAAATTCGAGATCTTGAGCTTGGGACAGTAGCTGGACAAATAAGCGCGTAAGAAAACCAACCCTTCGCCAAAAGATAACAACGGGTCCGGCATTGACCTTAGCTGACCTCTAACATTACTTGCATTTGCATAACGCACATCCCGTTGAATTTTGTAGACAATGGAAATTTCGTTTTTTTTTTGCTTGCATGATTTTTACAATATTTTCTTTTTTGAGGAAAAAACTTGAATTTTTTATATATTTTTTGGGTAGAAATTTCAGAGATTTTTAATTAAATTTCTGTAAGTTCTCGAGGGTAAGAAATACACTCGTAACTGCAAATGCTCATTGAACCATTTGATTGAAATGTATATTCAATTCAGTTGTTAGCCTCTCTAGCGTATTTATCACTGATCCTAAAGGTACTCTAGAGTTTCGCATCATAATTCTTTGATTGACATTTCGCTGGCACTTCAATCAAATTGCTTTTCTATTATATGTTTTCTTTACTTTTTGTACTTTTTAATTGTGTTTGACAAAGTTGCAAAACAAGATCTTCATTTTTTGTTGCTAGAGGGTAGCGCGAGGGTCGCAGCATCTGAGGTTTAGATATTTCTTGGATTTGTTAGAGATTTTTTTTGATGTATAAATCTGACAGCTGCCCTTTGCTGTTTATAATCATGAGTTTTCTGTGAGATTATAACTGACATATGACCAATGGTCAGTTAAGGTTAGCAAAGGGTTGCCTTTTAGGGTTTAACAGTTGATGCTGCATGCAATTAATGAGGTTAGCTCTGAAGAAAGTAACGGTTATTCAAATTTCTGAATTTTATTCCTTGATCAAGGCGATATAAAATAATTTTCACAACTCATTTTAAGTATTATTTATTTTGATATATTGCAACTGTCAATCACGGCACATTTTAAACTCTCTTGGCCAAATTGCCAAAAAAGGCTGACTAATCAAGGCATCTAATAAAGTATCGTATAACCCTTAACGCATTTTTTTTAATTGCTTGATAAAATTACAATTGAGGCTAAAGAACAATAGAAACAAATATAAAAAAAGAAACAAACAAAAATAACAGCAATGGGCTTACTAATGTTTAGCGGTTTTCGATTTCAAAGGATGCTCGCCAAGGGCTGTCCCGAAGTCAGAGAAATTGATATGTCGCGAGATGCGACCCAACAAATATAAAAGGGGTGGCAACAATTGCTACCTATATCTAGCTGAAACTGTATCAAGGAGTTGAGATTGCGTAGAGGTAGGCCACCTCGAGTATCGCATTACAGTTGCAGATTGCAATCTTTAACCCGCAGTTGAAGGGATTGCCGCGTGCCTAAAGATTTCAGTTTTGAGATTTGAGGCCTCGAGGCATTATCTAATTACCGCATTAGCTGCCGGCATTAGAGCGGCAGCTGCCTCGTGGGTGTTGGCCAAGTTACGAATACAAAACAGTTTAAGGCACAAGGCGCATGGTTTTGATGTCTTTGTCAGCAGCAGCAGCAGCCGCAGGAAGGTGTTGTCCTAAGTCAGGACAATGGTCAATGGGCAACACCTACTGAGGCAGCATTGTTGCTGGGCCTGTTGTTCCTTTCGCCTTGATTTACGTGCTGACGAAAGGACCACAGAGCGACCTTCGACATACGACACAAGACACAGGACACTGGACTCACACACCCACTACACTGAGAAAACAACATTTTCAATCACTTTTTGAATAAATTAAAGTTTGCTTGATTTTAAGAAACTTAATAACTCTTACTCTCGAAAAACTTAGCTGGAATATAACCTGCGAATATCCGATTTCTAGGTTTACACTTTTCAGCAAAGTGATCAAAAAAAGATTTAATATATTAATATTTGCCGAAGCTAAACCTTAAATAATTAATATAAAATATGGTGAAAATATAAAGTGCTTGCTCTCATTTGTTTTACGTTTAAGATTAAAACTATTTATTTTTAAAGCAGATAACATTTTCAAAAATGTTCCTGTTACTTCTGGTTTGAAAACGTACGTGTCGCACAATATTTCTCCCAGTGTACACACACACAAAGTCAACTGTTGTTTTTGTTGTGTCTGCTGGCAAAAATAATTGCCCATACTTATGGACATTTTAGCCTTTTATGTTAGCATATTTCGTTTGCCATTTTAGCATTTATTACACACATTTCTTTAGCTCGGACAACTATTTTAGTTTCTCCTTCAGCGCCCCCCCTCTGTTCCGTGCTAAATGGCCAACACAATTGTTTTAGGCCTTGTTTTTGTGGCACATGAACTTCCTTCCGTAAGCAATTTCATGCTCATTTTGTGGGCGTTAAAATTGGTTTATTGTCTCTGGTCTGGACTGTCCTCTGGGCCAGATGCCCATTTGACCATGATGGCATGTGGTCAGAGCAAAGGTGTGGATGTCTTTATGTTCAGGTGATTAGTTTGTGCCTTTAGTTTGATCTCTTACTCTCTACCTCTCTCTCTCTCTCTCTCCTTTTCTATAAAGTAGGTGGTTCAGCCAGATTTATTTAATAGTTTTGCAGTTTTTGTTGTGGCACTATCAATTTTCCATTCATTCTTTATTCTCATTATGAGTATGGGAAGATACATTTAAAATCAAATTACATAAATTTAATATATGAATTTACAATAATAATTCAAATTCAGTTTTAAAAATATATTTCGGAAGCTTAGGAAAAGCAATTATTATGTATTTGAGAACAAATTGAAATTATTAAGGTTGTTGTCTTGATTTTTGACAGAAAAATGAACACAAGCAATCAATTAAAATACAAAATGTTGAGAATAAAAACCACAATAAGATACTTCAACCAAGTTGTAAAAAATTTAAAAAAAAAAAATCCACATGTCGATTTTATTAGAAAGTTGTATTAACACTCTTAGGGGTTTGGGCCTCAGCCTCATAACAATGATTTTTTTTCAGAATATATTAATTTGAATAAAAAATAATTAATAAAGATGACAAATCATTAAAATCGCTTAAGTTTTGGAAAGCTGGAAAGCTATGTAAAATTAAGGAAAAGCATTTACTATGGTTTAAGTCCAATTAGAAAACATATGTAGCTGTAATTGAGTAGTGTGTATACCCAACAACGATTTAATTAAAGTGCTCTGCATCACCTTTGAGCTTAAATGCTGAACCCTTACCCTGCACTCTGCTCACAGGTAAGTATATCCATATTTCCATTTAACTAACCCAAATATTTCACTAGAGTTGCTCATATGAGGCTGGGACTATGCCTGTTACCGGTCCGAGATGCTGAGCTGCGGCCAGGAGATCAACAAAAAGTTTAACCCCTTTAATTTGGCCAGTCACCTTTTATGTGGTGGTCAACAAATGATTTTGTTTTTTTTTTTTACTCTTTTCTGTTGTGTTGTTTTTTATGAAAGTGCTGCTATACATACGCGAAAACTGTTCGCCGCCAAATGTGATTAAAAGCAACAAAGTAAAAATGAAATTTCACAAACAAATATATTTAAATGTCAAGTAGACAAATGTCAATAATGGGGGTTGTTCGGAACAACATTAATTATTTTATTATATGACTATGATTTTTTGCTCTCTACTTGTTTTTTTTTGTTTTACTTTGTGATCTATGCCGCAGCGGCTTTCATTTAATTGTCGCCAGCAATTGTCGAATGATAAGGGGAGAAGGAGGGGGGAGGGTGAAATGCATTTTGATTTTGCAACTGGCTCAGTTCGTGATCCGCGAACTCTTGACAATCCGCTTGACATTTACAAGGCGGTTGCACTTTTGGTTTTTAATTAGATGAAGCCAGCCAAGCGGCTAACTAGCTAACTAGTTGGGTGGTCTCTGCCGCTGACTGTGTCTTGGGGTCTGGTTACTGAATATCGACGGCGGTGCTTAGATCTTGCCGTCGATTAAGCTGCTTAATGCCATTAACATGATTAAGTGACTGCCTCAATGGAGAGTGGGGAGGTAAGAGCAAAGAGCGGGAGGCGAGGAGCAAGTAGGGCTCCCGCTGACTGGCCTTTCAGTGGTGGGGGGGGGGGGGTGTACTCTTGGTACTCTTGACCCCTTGATTGAGTACATTCAAATCGACTGGAATTCATTCATAATTCTCATACGGCAGCTAATTAAACAATCGAACTCTGATCGCGCATTAAATAATTGTGAATGTAAGTGAATGCATTATAAATGGAGTAAATGAGAAAACTAACAGACTAGTATAGACTGGCAAAGAGGTCACTTTATAGCGTCGTATCCTGTTAGACGGGTCGCGCTTTATCACGGGGTGGGCCTGCTCGGTCCGTGTCAAAGGTCAAAATGGACGAAAACTTCTCATGGGTCAGTTTTTGAGTTTTTGAGCTAGTTTTTTCTTCTTTCATTTTCGGCATAGAAAACTCGTTTCTTTCTCAATTTCAATTACTTTTTTTGGCATTTAAATTTTAATATGACCTTTGAACTTAGCCAAGGCCCGCGTGAGTATAAGCCAATATTTCCAGTATTGCTTCTCGGTGGGAAAGGGCCAAGCAGCTGCTGAACGTGTCTACAACTTACAGCAGCAGAATTTATCAGTTATCAGTGGATAAAGTAAAGTCTGGCATGTGTAAATTTATTCAAGTCTATTTGCATTTAGCGGCAAGATTTGTTGATATCTCAACTATTTCTGGTAGATACTGCACTCACTGACGCAATCCACCGACTTTCTCACCAAATTTATATTTATGAATGAACTCACTTCAGCTGCGTACCCAGAAACCAAAACAGGCGGAATGAAGGAAGTGATAGTATGCGTAATGCAGTAAAATGCAAACAATCCACAAAAACAAAGAGACCCAAACGAGATCTTCTAAGTTTATCAGCATGCTAATATTTACCATCATAATAGAACAGAGCAGTGCAACTGGGTCGCCACAAAAACTTCAGATGAGCCCCAAGTTGAGTAAAACTATGCACAATGTTGGTTCACGAAAGCATTTCGTAAATACCAGAGGTGAAAAATGTTGTGGGAACTGAGACAATCTGAAAGGTTGCCAAGCGGAAGTTTCATATGTGTGTCGAAAGAGAAGTGGTTCCGTTTCGAGAAGCCTAAAGATAAAATAAAATATTTTAAAAATATAATCTACCTAAATTAAAGTTAAGTATTGTAAACTTATTTAAAAATCGAATTCAATAGTTCGAAATATTAGGTATTTTAGTAATTAAATACTTGCGAACACAAAAAGTGAGTTCGAAGAATATTTCAAACAAGATCTTGATCAAAATATGCTTAACAAATTTTGTTCGCTTAAGCATCGACCTCTTTGTATGACTATGTGCCTATGTGATTTTAATACCAGTACATTTTCAGCTTGGATTTATAATATAGTATCAACAAAATACTTTCATGCCTAAAAAAGATATTCTTAATAATTTTTGGCTCTAGTTTTTAAATTCTCACTATTTGCCCACTGAATCATATGAGACTTTTAAATTCAGGTCACACAGTTGTCATTCTCAATTAATTTTTAATTATAATATGCATATGCATAAGTATTTCGCAGACATTCCTGAAGTAAACATCTGTGCATTTTGTAATGGAAATGTGTTTTAGCTTTTAATGCAAATTGAACTCAATAGCATTCGGTGAACATCCGGTATTGTATGCATATCTTGTCAGCTATTTATACGAGTTCTTAAGCATTACGTTTCTCGAAGCAGTTAATTACTTCCTTGGTGACTCTTTGAAATGTAAATCGCAGACATTAAGAGTGGTGGTCAGCGGAGGGGGAAAGAAGAAAGTGCGATTGACCACTTGGCGGGTAGCTGACAGCGATCCTTGTTTATAGGTAGTTGCTGTCATACCGGAACCCGGTTATTTAACACTTTTAGCTCGCCCTCTCGAATCGAAGTATCGTAATTGTTGAAACCCAATAATTTACTTAGATTGTTCGGCTCTGATTGCCTTGTGGTTTCGAGTTTCGTATTGGAACTTGAGCGACAGTTTGCCGATGAAAAAGGGTATGAACACACACAAATCATGATAAGGTCAATAAACACCCCTAAGGGTTGTTGTTGCGACCACCAATAATATTTAATAGCAATTGATATAAATATTGAAAGTATTATTGAGCAATAATTTCCAAAAGGGTTGCACAAAATTCGTGTGAAATTTCAAAAGTGCTCGAACCTCTATAGTTTTATATCCACTATCTGGCTGTTGGCTTATCTTACAATAGATTTACGGTTGGGTTATCGGAAATCGAGTCACTTGTTGTTTAGATGCATAAATACAATTTGATCTGCTCAATTTTAACATCTCTATCTTTGTGATAACGCAGACACATTATGCTTATCGGCAGAGAACTGAAACTGCAACCAGAGCATGTCTTTTGTAGATAACCAGAGGCAAAGATCTCAACTTACAGTTCATAAAATCTCGTAAATAACTCAACATATTCATATGATAGCAAAGGTTTGTCAGTAAAGGATTTCAGTAAAGTTCATACATTTATTGGCCCCACATCCACATCCTGCCGTTTCCTATTTAAAAAAAAACCTCATACTTCGATTCTCACGGAAATGTTTTCCAGTACTTTCTTCTCTTTTTTCTCTACTGTAACAAATTCCAACGAGTGCAAGAAATGCACGCCTTCAAGCGCAATTCCCCCGTTTATAGTTAAATATTGTGGAATCGATTGGGTCCCCCATAAATTGTCATCCTCCACGGCCAAGTTCTTGCCGTGTAGATCCTCTCAAGGAATATGATTTTTTTTAATGCTTGTCCAGATGTTTCCTTAGCATATTACCATGTGTTCTGTAGGATTTTTCTTATTTAAATGTTGCGGGTTCGTATTTTTGTTTCTCACACTCGTGTAGCTAATTTGTGATTTTTGGTGTTTTCGGTGTTGGATTTGTTGGATTTGTTGGTTGCGTATTTGTTTCATGGTTGCTTTGTCAACTATTTTCCGGCTATTGATTTCGTTTGTTCCTTCGTTGTTGTTGCTGCTGCTTTATTGACACTTCACTTTATGGATGACATGCAAGTGCCGTATGATCTAATGATTTATTGTCATGTTTACCATCCTGAGGTTGAGAGCGCCCCGACAAGGTATAGGAAGTGGAAACGTTTTTTTTTTATATTTTTGTACCAATGTCTTATTTAATATACAAAGCTTTTGACTTAATAAGGCAAAACATTTTACTTCATAATATAAAATTAATATTAATATTTATAATAGAAGATACCTCTAGAAATATTCCCATAGTTTTATATTTTTATCGAATGGCTTTTTAAGAACTAATGGTAATTATTTATATATAAATATTATCTGATAATGTATAGGCTTGACATTTCAAACTTAAATTTCCATTATTTTCATATTAAGTATTTGTAAACAAAGTTTGTTTGAAGGAAGTTTTCTGTTGACGTTACTTTATAATATTAATATTAAACATTGGCATATTTCCCTTATATAAAACACTTTTCCTATCACTAACATTTCCAAGCGATATCCTGAGAACTTCCACTTCCTACACCTGTTTAATGCAGCAGCAATAACCTGCTTATGCACATCCTGTATCCGGGTCACCAGGAAATCCAACTGCTCCAAAATCACGTAAAATTGAAAATATTTACTTACCACAAACAGCAGACTAGTCTGTCAAGGAAAAGAAAAGAACCAAATGCTACATGCTCCGACTGCCGCTGGCCTTTCCCAAGGATATTCAACTACACGAAGGCAGAAGCAGGGAAAATGCATTTTCCAGCAGGAGGTGGAGAGGGGCAACCACCGGTACGCGGGTGTGTGCAGGCGGCGCAATGAGCGTAATTTGAACACCGCGAGAAACGCGGCGCAGTAATCCATCGGGAGCGTACACAGATTTCCAATTTGAATTTTCAACGCTCTGCAAGTATTTCCCACACTTTTCTTAAAGATTTTCCTTGGGGGAAAACAGTGGAAAAATTAGTCTGCTTATGCTTAATTAGTATTTTGTATTGAGTTTTCCAAAATGTCGCAATTGCATGAATAGGCAGCAGGAAGTGCTGCAAATCGTTGCATACTATTCCAAAGGTTGACCTCCTGAACTGTGGCCAGGTTGCACCGTGCACCGAGCTACCTGCAACCGAAACCCGGGCACATGCTGCGGTTTTTTGCCTTTGTGCGCCCTAATTGCACTGGCAACTGAGAGCTAGTCAAATCACGTCAAAACAAAACAAGTCAAGTGCCCAAAAATTCAGATCCTTAGCTACCTGCTTCCATTCAGCATATCCCGGCATTATCAGTGTTCGGTTTCAGCTGCCTTCTGTGGACAAACCGAGCATGGAAATTGACGCTGGACAGCGGGAGTACTTTTAGCACTCGCTCTGCGGTTTTGCGCACATGTGCTGCACCCCTGTCCTGCAGTTTGAACCACAGACAGGACTTTATTTATATAGCCCATTGGCAGGCTCAAGCGATCGCGTGCTCCAGTCGTCTGCTTGAGTGCTTTGACCATACCCAAATCATCAAAATCAAATATGTTTACATTTTTTGCATTTATTTATAATTTAATATGTTGTATCGTGGGGATACTGTGTGTTAAGTTTATTTATTTATTTAGTAAGAGCTCCAAGTGCTGCAATATATACTTATATATATGGCACTAGTCACGATAATAAACCTATTACTGAAGCTCATAAAATTGTATAACAATTTTAAAATGTTTGTTAATGATTTTTGTTTAAGAACTTACTTAAAATTAATATGCTTTGTTCTATATTTTATAACGTCCACATTTAATTTTTCTTTGAAATAAAATTGCATTGAAAAGTTAACGTCATATTAAGCTGTCATTTTAATTTAAGAAAATATAAAAAGACGATTTCGGCCAGAGTATGAATTAAATATAAGTTAACCTATAAAACAAAAATAATAATATTTTAAACAAACGTTTACCATATTTGTAAGAGTTATTTGGAGCCCCCATGATCGGTTGCAGCCCTACTTGCAATACTTTTGTTGCTTAACATATAATATTAATAAGAATACAATGTATTTTTGGTCATGTAATAAAATATGCACTGAAATGGAACTGCAGCTGAATCTGGAGCCGGAGCTGGAGCTGTTGGCATGTGTCTCCCCGCTTCATTTGCCGCTTAATCGTTGTTGACGGGCATAAATTTCAGTTGGTTTTGGAGGCAATTAATTATAAGGGGTATACAGCGAACGGCTTCTTCATTTCGAGATCACCCCTTTCCCGCTGGGTATTTATTTTGTCAACAAGCGGATTAAGCAGCGGGGTAATACGATCGCCCCCGAATACAAACGAGGGCCCAAGTGGAAGCCCTAGTGCTGCGGTCTGTGATTTCGGTAAAGGTGAGAAATTGATATTTCAAAGTGTTTAAAATGTTTGAAATTTGTTCATTGACAACTGTCAGAGGCGGAATGTGATGAGGATATGTCTATTTTAAGAAACAGAGCTGCGTTTCCCTTAGTTCCCAGAGTTCCCTAGGTTTCTCACCAACCACCCCATGAGCTGGTAGCTCCAATTAAAATTTAATTTTACAGTAAACACTAATTGCACTTTTAATTTTCTCCGCTGTTGCATTGACTCAAACTACGCCTAATTTCGCCCCTAGCAGACACCCTTATATTAGGTATAGCTCCCCCTGCTTCTGATTCTGGTAAGTTCCGCGCTTGTTCGCTTGTCGCAGGTGGTTTGTTTCATTGCTTCAGTGGTGCTTGCGTGCCATTTGCCCGGTTACAAAACATTTACGAACAGATTTTGTTATGCTATATACCAATTTTATAGTTTCCGGATCAAAAGATCATTTCCTGCGCCAGGAATATGACAGGATGCTTGCTGGCAGCACCAGTGAGTGGGCTTGTGGGAACATTTTTTAGTCCTGCCTGTTAATACATACTATTTATAGATCGGTAATGATCCGCTTTGACATGGGAAAATGTAAGTCAGAGGTAGATAATTAATCTGTGATTAAACAAATTAATTTGAGTGCAGGGAATGTTGAAGAACATACTTATATGAGTGCAAGATTATGTTTCAAATATATTATAGTATGAATATATATTTGATTAAATGGAAGTTTGAAATGAAGTCTTTCTCGGGTTGAATAAAAGATTAAGAATATAAAAGAATAACATTTAAAAGTTTAAGTAGAACAAGATCTCATATTTTAAACTATGTGTCTATTCTAAAATATCATCGATAAGTTTTATGAACAAGAAATATATGGATTCTTTCGTGAGATGCATTTTTATACACTTACAAATATGTATTCCTTTTAATATTTGGGGTTGAATTCCAGACCTACCCACAATATGTGGTGTTGCAAAAATTATTATACATTTTTAATAAAATCTTTTCATAGTTGCATTTTTCTAAACCAATATGGCATCCTGGACTTATTCCACAATAAAAACTTGACTAAAAATATTTACCTAATACTCCGCAGGAGCCCGGCACTTGGCAAAGCAATAAAGGATATTAATGCATTTGCCGATAGCCGCTTAGGATGAAAGAGTTTAGAGCCAGGAAGACGTCCATTGCGCCAACAAAAATCTCGGCATGTAATTTACGTGACATTTATCGTCCGCTGACGTTGGACGAGGCGAATAAAACGCCATCAGGACATTCGCCAAACGCATTACACAACTAAGCTGTGAATATCCTTTAAGTATCAGAGCGTAGTCGGGCGGCGAAATGGAGCCATTTTTTAACCCTTTGGTGGTAGCAGCAAACCCCCCGCCCGCCAATTGGCGAAGTTTTCGCAAACATTTGGCACGTATGCGAAGGAAGGCAAGAAGTGAAGATAAGAGCTTATGTGAACTATTGCCGGGTAGATAAACAAAAGCCGTGGCAGCAACTGCAAACACACGCGGCACAAATGTCCTGCCACCAGGCCTTGGATCGGTCAAAGTTTTGAGTTTGCGTAAATGATATCCCGTGGCGAAAGGATTTCCCTTATAGGCCGCTGCACACTTTAGCAACACTCACTCGACGCCTCGATTGTCTTTGGGCCTCAACCCTTGCCGTCATGTCCTGAGACGACTGTTTATGTCCTTTTTGCATATTACTTACATGGCTGCTCTCAGTGGGATGTTTTGGTATGTTGCGATGTTGTTGTGCAACTTCCCATTATGCTATTTATCATAATTTTTCAATTTAACACCGTTCCACACAGCTCAAGGGACATTGTATGTCCTGCATCCTCTGCCGGTGTGTGTGTGTGTGGATAGTTTCTCAATGCAAACATCCTTTGACAAAGTTTCCGCATTGTCCAGTTGCTTTGATGGCTTAGCCTGTACTTACATTTTTGCATTCTCATCGATTCATCTTTCACTAGCTGACAATGTGTTTGCTCAGCGCCTGTTGTCCTTATGCCCCATCCCCATCCACAGCCGCATCAACATCCTCATCACATCTGCATTGCATCCACAGTACCATTCCGCGTTAAGGAGATTGTTATTAATGAGCATTTTGACACTTACGTCTTGACATTTGCACAGCTGCTCGTTTGTCTCAAGACTTTCTTTCGGTCATTTTCAGCAAATGTAACCCCAGAGATGATAATAAAAGGTCAACTGACCTTAACTTTTGCCAGGGCCATTTGAATAAAACTGTAATTATGTTTGATTTTCTTTAGTTCACTGAATTGATCACTGGGGGAGTATCCTTAGTATACTTAGGATGATGTTTGTTTAACTGGATATATGAACATGGTTATTGATTACTGAATTGTTGATTTTGAGTAGATTGATATTTTAGATAGTTTTCAATGTGCAAAAGGGTACAATATTATATCATAAACAATTTGGGAATAATCTTTTGAAATCGCAAGCCCTTTTACATCACTTTTTTGCCAAGCTGTTTATATTTTAATATGTATATAAAAAGCGTATTTAAAGCAAATCTCTAAAAATGTGAAGATCATTGTCTGAAATGGAGTCTAACTAGAAACATATGAATCTAATTTATCAATTAAAAAAATGTGTTTACAATGAAAGGTTTTGCTAAGAAATAAACCAATTTAATTAATATACTAAATATAATTAATATTTAATCTTTAAAGCTCTGACATGTGTTTAATTTTATTTGTTATCAGCTCAAGCGCATATAGTAAATAAATATATAGTAACAAAATAAACATATTTTTACCAATTAATATTCGTATATTATTCTATAATATTACTCTAAATATTATCGGAATATTTCCGTCACTTTTAGTATTTTATTAAAATATTTCAAATCATAGTATTTGCTTATCTACTGGAACTCTCTAAATATATGAAATGAATAAGCCACTGTCAATATTGTTCAATGATTTTAAATATTAATAATAAATTAAACTTAAAAGTATATCGCAAAAGGCATCTTCCATTAGCTTCTATACTTCAAATTTGTACTTTTAACTTATTGTTTACTTACATTGACTACTTTATTTAAGAGCCAAGTGCAATCAAATTAATACATAAATCCAAATAGGAAAAACAAACAGACCGGTCAGTTACATACCCCACTAACCCTCCTCCCCCTCTCCCTACCACCGAAAACTGCTCAAGCTAAGGATTGCAACTCAGACCAACTGACCAGAGTATGCAGGCAGCTGTCCCTTGCAGGACATTGCAGGACCTTGCAGGACCACCCCATACAATCTGTGCAACGGCATCCAGTGTTGCCTGTACCGGTCCCAGTGCGGTATGCGTCTTTGTGCGGATTGTTTGCCTTCAATTTGACTACAAACCATAATTTATCTTTTCAGACGTGTTGGTTCGTTGGTCAGCCGAAGAGCGACAATGTGAGCCGGCTAGCGTCAAGGATTATTGATTATGCAAAGTGCCCGGAACCGGACAATGCCGAAAAACAAAGGGCTTAAGCAAAGAAAAGGATGCGAGTATGTAAAAAAAAGCCAACGAAAGAAAATCAGAGACAGCTCGAAAGGGTTGCAAACTGGACAGCAGAAAATTATGAAATATTCACCCAGACAATTCCAGGTAGTATTATACCTTAAGGAATTCGAAAGGAAAGTATCCCCTTACACTGGGACAGCGCGTGTGTTTTCGGTTATTAGAGAGATAATAGTTTCTGACATTGACCGTTGGAACGAACTGATGCAACTGATGGACTCGCCGCGTTAATGGTCAGTTTCGCTATTTTGGCATGGTTAATTATTATCCTGTCTCTGACCGAGTGTGAGAAAGTTGCGCCTAATGATGCACAGATTCCTTCGTCATTCGTCCTTCGCCACTGCGAACTGGACAATCGCCAGGCAAAAAAGGTGATCGAAAGGCTTCATCCAACAAATGGCAGCCGTTGATGGATGCTGACGAATTAGGGCCATAATTAATGATGTGCGAGAAGTGCAAATAAACGGAAAGCGAAAGCTACAAAGGTCCAGGTCTATGTGAACCCAATTTACTAATGCACTTTCTCACAGCATCTATCTCTTTTGATACGCCCCATTATGTTGATAGATCGCTTAGAGGTCTTAGAATATATTGTAGAATGTAGAGCCAATATCATGACTAAATTTGTTTTTCAAATTTACCATATGTATTCTTTAATGTCATTAAAATTATAATAATATATATAGTATTTATACTTAATATATAACTTATATATTACTCCATTATATGCACCCAAATGAGCGCATATTTAAGAGCATCCTTTTGTTAGCTCAAGAACTGCTTCAAGCCTTTGTTACAGCAACTTATTCATTGCATATAAAATTACACATTCATGTGAAGTACATAGACGATGGGTTTCAAGTGGCCTAAGCGTTATCCTTTTAGTCCTTTTGTCTGGCTGATCAAAAAATAGTAGGCTAAACTCTTAATTGTAGTACCCTACATGTGTCCGAGCTTATCTGTGATTAAGTTCAGCATATATTGTTACAATGTATTTTATTAATCTACTATATCTTATTAATATAATATAAAATAGATAATATGCTATAACTTATAAATTTAAATTTGTTTTATTTTATTTTGATAAATACTTAAGAAATACATTCATTAAACAAGGGACTTAAACAGCGTCTGTTGCTTACTGAATAGTTCCAAACTCATCAACATTTTGCATACTCGTATTTTTTCCTCTAGCCATTGCCAGTTTAGCACAAGCTCTAAATTGGGTAGATTAATCCAAATTAATACAGTATTTTCCAATCCCATCTAATCCCATGCAATTGCGTTTGACGCTGCACATTTTTTTGGTTCTTTCATTTCGGGTTCCAATCCTTAGTTGCGGCGAGTGTCCCAAAACTATTTAAATTTTATGTGCCTTTCGGGATGCGGAAGGAAACGGTAATTCAATGGACATTCTCGACTTCGACAGCTTGTGGTCAAACAAAGCGACCGACTGAGGAAGAGAGTAAGTAAGAGGGGGAGAGAGAGAGAGTGAGAGCATCACATAAAGTAGAAAGAATTATGGCCGAGTGGTTTAAGGCAAAAGATTTTCGAGATAAATGGCCAGCCGGCTAATATCAATATCCTTTGACAAGATCTACAAAATAGTCAAGCTGTGCTCATTAAACGGTATTTTTGTAGCTGCCCGTTGCCCATTGTATCTAAGAGTTTGCATCTTGTTAGCTGTGTTTGCGTGTGTGTGCGTGTGTGTGTGTGGGACGGCGAGGGTGCACATTAGACAACATTTACAGCTTCCTAGGCGACAATTTGCGGTTAGCAAAAGAGAAGAGCAGCCAACCAAGCAACCATCCATCCATCTATGCCTCAACTGCCGCAGACAAAAAGCGGCCTTTGTTTGCCCTGGAATAGGGAATGGGTTTGGGCTCTGGGCTTGGGATTGGGATTGGGTCCGTGGGATCGTGCGGAGCCGCTCCTTCATCAGCCGATTTGCTGAAGTGCATTCGCAGCCGCTGCATGTCTTTGCTCCTAAGTTGAGTTGAGTTGAGTGGGGAGAGCAGCATCTAATGTGCATCTAATATGAATATATATCTTTTGTTTGAGACGCTCAAAATGAGCGGCATTGTTACGTAGCGTGGGATACAGCTAAAGATACAACTGAGCTGTAGATACTGTTACTTTTGTTGCTTCTGGTGTTCATTAACAATAAAAGGATGCTCTTATTGAAATTTAAATCAAATTCAAATTTTATACATTTCTTAATGATTTTAAATTTAGGAAGAGCTATCATTTAACAACTGCAAGGATTTAAAATTATGAGTGAAACGATTGTTACTCCAAATTATTATTATTATTTTTAATCGGAAAAGACGTATTTTATATTTTTAAAACTTATTTGAGGCTAGATATATTATTAATATACAACTTAATGAATTTCTTTTGATATAAAATATTAATAGTATTGAAATTTGATTAAAGTCAAAAACAACAAAAATACATAATAAAAGACACAAGGAATTAGCATTGAAACTTAAATTGTTTACTAGCATATGATTAACTAGCGAATATGCACAACAATTGCATTATCAATGGCAAATTCTCAATTTGGCAATCGATTTGTTGTTCATGCTCAACTAAGCAGCTGGCTGGCTGGCTGGCTGGCTGACTAGCTGTTGGCTGTCTTTAATCTCAATCTCGGTTCAGCGTAAACCTAATTGAAATTGTTCACCCTAAAAATTGATGTCACCAAAGATCGGCAATGCTGCACTGCGCACAGATCAGGACCAAAAGTTCAGCACGGAGCAGCAGCCAAGCTGTCCACCAGCGGGTTCTACTTATAAGCAGAGAGTTAATCAAGGCATAGCATACAGCAGCAAACAATCACAATTGCCGTTACTATCTATACGACTTATATAAAGCACAACCGATTATAAAACACAAGCTGAAATGCGCGCAATTTCTGATGTGTGTGACTGATAAGCCAGATAGACATATTTATATATGTATATATATATATATATATATATATGTATAGGGTATTTTTATTTTATTTTTTTAAATAAGTTTGATTAAGTTGCTAATTATGTGCAGAGATATTTTTCTGAAATTTTATTTATACATATTTTTATATATGTATATTTCTATGCAATTTTGTTTACATTTTTAGCCTGACAATTGACAGCTTGTCATAAACAAACAGACGCAGGCAACGGGCACTCTAAAGAGGGTTGGGGTAGAGGATGTTCTTCAAGGTGCTGGGTGGGGGGTACCGGAGGCTGGTGGAGCGTACCATCTTGAGAGCACTTTTGATGAAACGGACGCGCACAAGTCGCCGCTTAAAAGCAGGTCAATCGACCTCGTCCAGCATTTTTAATGGGCCTTATCAGTCGTTCAAAAGAAACAAAATGCTTCTTATCAACAAACTGTCTGCAGCAGACGCAGCAATAACAACAAGAGCAACAGAAATATATATACACATAGAGATATGTTTATACATAACTAAGTGAAACGGAATATTCTCGCTCCCTTTGTACTATATGAAATAATTTGTTTGTACAAAGGCCTGGAACGATTTTTTCTTGTTTGCGATTTTTGTTTTTCCATTTTAATATTTATAAATTTGCCATTTAGGCATGATGAGTCAAATATAAAATGTGGTGCAGAAAAAGTATTTCATTTTTATTGAGTGTTAATTTATACTTGTTCATACCACATTTTGCGGGATTACCGAATAATATATAAGTCGAAATATTGGTGCAAAAAATTAATTAATTATGTTTAGTATACAAGTCTGTACATGATTTTCTAAATTATGCTTTAACTTAGAAAAACAATATTAAACTGTACCTAAAAAAACGATTATTTTATGTTTCGAAATTCTGGACCATTTAATAATTCATCTTCAATGATTTAAGTCACATTTGCATCCATATATTATAATAAATTATTTAAGTCACATTTTCATCCATATATTATAATAAATTATTAATAATTCAAATATTAGTAATATATTATTAAACATTTTTTTCATTTTATTTATTAAAGCGACTTACAGATAGAAAAAAAAGCTTTAATCATTTTAAAATTTAAATGTAATCTCTTTGAGTTACTATGCTCTTTAAGTATTATTACAATTTAATTTTCTGGATGAAGTCTAAAATAAGATATAGAAAATTTTGTATGGTACAAAGATTTTAATAACTAATTGAACAAACCACATAGAGCACATGGGATTTTTCCCTCATGCTATTTCGTTTTAATATGTAATTGAAATGCGCTATAAGCCGTTGTCATGAGAACTTGTTAAATAGGTTTTATGAAATCAGCAAAAGCCGCAATGACAAAGGCAAAAATTACAAACTAAGTAGACCCCCCTCAACCCACAAACCAACCACCCTCCTAACAGTTCCCTGCTCGTTGAAAAGTTTAAGCGATTAGCGCAATTTAACGAAAATAACACGTTAAATTGCGCGCTTGAACGCCTTTTCAATGGCACTCGAAACACACACACACACTCACACACACAAATACACACACGTACACACGCATACATAGAGTGTGACAAGTGCTCGTCTTATAGGCCAGAGATAGTGGAAATTGGCAAGGGCTGTGCAGGGTTGCTCCGCTGAGCATCGGTTTGAGTGAGTTAAATGTGGGAAAAACTGTAAACTGTAAACAGTAAACTGTGGCCATCATCACTTGTCACCCACACAACAGCGAACAACCCTCAGGGTGTTAAGAACCTTATAAACAATGGCAACAATTGCAGATCCTCACAATCGGATTGCTATGCTAATCGTCTCATTCACATTCCCATTCACATTCACATTCGCATGCTCATGCGGATGCGTAAAACTCAATGAGCATTCAAGGACCATCGTACCCAAAAATAAAAAAACACTTTCAATGCCAGCATCATCAGTTTGTTTCGTGTCCCGGGACGGGGTTGAGCGGAGCGGGATAGGAAACAAACAAAAAGAAACAAGAGATGGCATAGATCTCATAATCCTTTCAATGCGCCACTTAAGCCGATCAGGCGTGGCAAACAGCAAACAGAACGAGTCTAAACCCTTGCACCCATATAACCCTATATCCAAGGTCTAGACCCTACGCGTGCAGCAGCCTCTGTTGCCATTGTGGACCATTTAGTGTGTGCGGTTCGTCGGCTCTTTAACCCATTTATGTTAGCCTCAGAGTTAGCTCGACAAATTAGGGCGCTGAGCATCAGCATCGGGATCATCATCATCTTTGTTTCTTTTTTTTTTGGGATATCATTGAGTTCGGGTTTGAGCTGTTTTTGTTTGCTTTTTAATGCCCAAGATCAAAATGTTTGCACTGAAGGGTTGATCTTGTTGATCTTGTTCAGCTTCTTCTCTCCCTCTCCTTTACTTTTTGGTACATTTTCTCATTCTGGATTCCATTGCTTCTTGCTTGATTTATATGTATCTGCAGTGCAGATCTTGATTTGGGATGCCTGCCGGAATGCTCAGGTTCTCGGCTGCTGTCTATTTAGTTTGACTTTTGCACTCTCATCTTTGGTTTCCTTTCTTTGCAGGCTACACGTGCCAAATGAGCTCGCAGGATGGCAGTAAAAAGTGAATTGAGGTGTTGTATGAGATGTAACCTCTTTATAATTAGGCCAGTAATAATAATTATTGAAGAAACTCAGTTTTATTGGCCTTTTTTTTGGTAGGGTATTTTAGTACTTTAGAGAAGAACATTTCTTGATTAAATATGCAATTCAATTTAATTGAGTGGCTATTTTGTAAATGGTATTGTTAGATGAGAAAATTAATAAGAAACAACAAAAATATATTATCCTAAATATACAAGCTAGCTACACATATTGGATATATTTTTTTGCCGTTTAATATTGATTTAAATTAAACAGAAAACCATATTTTTAAGCATGTGATATTCCTTTGCCCATTTATTCATTCTCTCTCTCCCCCCCTCTCTCTCTCTCTCGCTCTCTCTCTCGCTCTCTCTCTCTGTCTTTCTCGTTCAGTCGATATCATTTGGTTCATGTTCAAAGCTTGTCCAATCCTTGCCACAACTATGCTATTTCAAATATAATAGATCCTTTTAAGCTAATTATTCAAAGGACAATCGTAAGCTGAACTGCAAAGCTTCCGCAACGAAATCTTTTGATTGATGTTGGCATTGTTTTGGTTTGTCAGCCTGATAAGTTATGCAACGCAATTGGGCTTCGAATTACACCTGGAAGTATAAATACATACATGTATATGTGTATATGTGGAAAGGGCGCAACAAAGGCGGCAGCCATTTCAATTATCCTTGCAGAAGCAAACAGATTATTTTCATAAATTAGACTTTATTAATCATTAAGACGACAGCATGAGGCATGAGGCATGAGGCATGCGGCATAAGGCAAGCAGTCGAAGAAGATCTAGAAGCCAAGCCCATGCTTAGATGGGACAGTTGAAGGACAACGAGTTGGACTAGCGAGCAAAAGGGATGCCGTTTGAAAGGATATTATGCAGCGGTCAGCTTACAAACTGGACATTGGTCAGCGCATTGGTCAGTCACGCACGTAATTTCGGACGTCCTGTGGGACTGGCACTGGGACCGGGACACCCAACGGGATCAGAGGTCAGCACCGTACTTTTGACCATTTCTTCTCACAGTACAAGTAAGTAGTACTCGTTCTGCAAAACAGCAGGAAACTTAAGACGTTTTCACGTTGAATTTTAATGATTTTTATATTCAAATTAGCTTTGAGCGCCCTTTCCAAAGTGCGCAGTTTTTTTTATTCTTTTCCTGTTTGCCCAGTCTTACACCAGGGGAGTGTCAGAGTCCCAGTTGTCCTTATAGGTCAAGCTGCGCGAATATTTCCAAAATGGCCCATGTCCCAAATGCGGTTCGCATTGTTACAATTCCGCAAAGGGGTCAGTTCGACAAAGAGCAACAGTTGTAGTCCGGGGCGGATGTGTTGGGTTAAGTCTGAAGCCATTTTGTTAAAATGTGACCAACCATTGAGATTGAGTTCTGTAAAGCCCGTAAAGAGTTGTAATCATGAGTGTTATTATTTACAGAGTGCTTGTAAAACTCCATTAAATAATCAACTCTGGATAGCAATGACAAAATCAAAATAACTTTTTTATGCTGCTAGACTTTCAAATCAAATTAAAACTAAAACAATATCTAAGAATGAGATTTTAATATAGTAGTACCTCTGGTTGTTTAAATCAAGTAATTCCAACAATTAAATTGTGTCTAACTTTAAACTACAAAGAGTTTGAAGAACGCGTCGCAGTTCAGATGTAATTTTAAGTAATATATTCAAAGTATAAAAAAAAAATTATGTAATTAAATCATTATTTTAAAAATGTATAAATTTGACTAATGAAGGTCTATTGTACGTGTAACTTTCAAATGAAAATAATAAATATATATAAATAATTAAATATTCAAATGAACAAAATATAAGGCAAAGTTTCTATTTTCACATCTGAAAAGATGTTCCATTTGCACAAATAAATATTATTAGTTAAAAGCATGGCCACCTTAAATATTAATTTCACTGTTTTTATTTCGGAATACATTTTACTAATATATATTTTTTTATATAGAATTCAAAACAAATATATACTTATCCTTAAATAAGGACTTGAAGTATTAAGTACAAGTAATTGATACAGATTAAAACTGTGAAATTGTATAAAATTGAATTAATATGAAAAACATTACACAATATTAGAACTCTTTATGTTTCCCGCATAGCAGTTATCAACATAGATGACCGTCACCCTTGCGACTCCTAAGTTCCGTAAAACTAATTATCTACTCAAACATCCGGTGTTTTTCACTAAAACAAATTAAAAAAAAAAACAACATTACCTTTTCAAGTGAACTTTTTGGACCTCAGACGATGACTCGTGTGGCTCATAAAATTTTGAATTTATATCTTCAAAAGTTTTTTCTAGAGCAGCGACCGTCCAAATGATTTTTCATGGCTTTTAATGGCCTTTTAACTGCCTGGGCGACGTTTGTTTTTATGGCCACATCTTGACCAGCTCAGTTGACACCTGCAGCTCAATTTTGGTGACAACTTGAGGGCACTCTGTGTGTGGGGGTCTTTGTTCCACAGAACTTGCTAATTTTCTCACATCTCTGTGGAGCTTGCTCTAAGTGTGTGTATCTGACAGATGCAACTGTGCAACTGCTGGAATTGTTATCTCTACTAAATACACAGCTTTTGTTTGTTGTTGTGCAGCGCTTTGAAAAATAACCGACTGCTTTTCCGGCTGCTGCTCTTCCCTGGAAGTATTTGCAGGTAGTGCACTTCCGGAACTGCCGTCGGCTATAAAAAACGTTTGCCCAACTTTAATGAAGTTAGAACTATAACTCGTAATGTGATTCGTTGGAACACGAAAGTATCTGTCACATACACGTTCTTTATCAAGTTGTGTCAGTCGTGTTTTGGTTTGAAATTTCACCTTTTGACACCCAACAGCGTCTCTCGACGAGTTCCGCTTGACATATAAATTAATAAACTCCGGCTACAGTCCTACAGTGTCCTGGTGCTGGTAACAGGCGCATAACAGCAGTCAATTATTTGCATTTCAGCGTCATATCCTGTTTCTGCGGCCAGCATCCAGTTTCGACAGTAGCATCCATACCATCATAATTATTAACACTTTCCGCGGCTCTGCACAGCACTTGAACTTGGCTTTCAGCTGTTCCCGTTCTTGTTTTTGTTGTTGTTGCTGTTGTTGCTTTTTGTAATTTTATATAATTACACCATCAAGTTGACTGATGACGCAAATGAATCCTTGTCGCTCCCTTACAACACGATCTGCATAAATTCATAATTTTTCTCTTCCTCATGCTGGCCCAAACCCGCACCCCTTTGGTGACAGGCTTGGGCTTAGGTTTAGGAATAGCGGTTTGACTTTTCCGAACGTTCGGTGCAGTAAGTCGGAATGCCGTTTTCTTATGCCTCACCCCAAGCTACCCTATAAAGTAAACAGCATCGATCTGTAGAGTTAGCTAAGTAGGAAAAGATGTGTCTTACGTTCCGCATAGGCCAATCTCTTATTGGTAGCTTAAAACATCTTTGAGAAGGAACCCTGAACATCTAACAAATCTTTCCACATATGTCGACTAACGGCCCAAAGAACAAGGTCTCAAATCTATACTGTTTATTCCGACAATTTAGTGATCCTATAAAAGGAATACTTTAGAAATACTAAGAAAAGAAAGGTTAAGTTTTGTTTTCTATTGTTTTCTATAGGAGAAAAATGTTAAGTTAAGAAATTCAGAATTTTATACTCAATATCATTGGATACTTTTTGCAATTGAATACGAAATCTCAAAATTTTCGTGACTACAAAAATAAGAGCATTGCTGATGTATTCACTTTTGAGATGGATTAAAATGGTTTCAAAAGCGCCCCCAAGGTGCAAGGCAATTGTAAAGAGCTAAACCATATGGTGTTTGCTCTGGGCTAATGCGTTTTTGTCCCTCTATCTCTGGCAGCGTCGATCTGTCATAAGGCACAATTCGAATGTCAAAATTTGTGACACTTCAATTTCTTGCAAAAAGTAGGAAAAAAAGATGCAGAAGAAGCAGACGAGCCAAATGTGCGACAAATGAGCAACGCGTGCGTTTCCTTTGGCGACTTCATTGAAGCCAGGCAGAAGGATGGAAATGAGGATGAGAATAAGGCCGACGATGAGGCTGAGGATGAGGATGTGTGTGTAGGTGCAGACGTCACAGCCGGGCAGAAGGACATGCGCCTGTCACTCGCGTGTTGTCATGCGTCAAAAAGAAGCACACACACACACACACACACCGACTGACTCGAAACGAGGCAAAAGATACGAAGTCAAAGCAAACAACATGAAATGGCAGCACAGGAAAATTAAATTGAAAATTTCAACGCAGAGCCACCAGGTTGCCACAGTTGACTCTTTTGATACACAAACACACACAAACACACACACATACACCCACACACATGCATACGTAAGAAGTCATGATTTTCAGGCTGCCTTTTGCTCATTGCAAAAATGTTGATTACAACTTCCAGCGACAACACCAACAACAACAGAATCAAATATATAACATCAACAGCACACGAAGACACATGAGCCCGACATTTCCGCCTTTGAGACCGCAGCCGCAAAAGGACATACGCCAAAAAAAGGAGCAAATGGAAAAAATTACAAAACGCGAATCGCAGCAAGAGATCGATTCGTGACTGACACACTACAAAATACCCTGTGAACAAGTAGTTACTAATGTATTAAGACTGCATAAATAACACTAAATATTCAAAATTAAGCAGGAATAGTATTGTTACCTAATGCTCGACTATAGTATACCCTATTGACGGCTAGTCAATTAAAGTTGCAACAAGTACTTCCTAACTGGATATCCTGTAGACTGTTGCTAAAATTAAAATTTGCAGCTGCATTGTACCATATGTACAATGATTGTATCAATGAATTTAAATTGAAGTATATATACAAAAATTTGTATTTTTGTATGTTAGTAACACATTCAAGAAGACATCTCCGATAAAGTATATATTTTTTATATATTATTAGTATTAGTATTATTTATATTAATAAATAAATTTAGATGTGACTAATGTACAATGTGTAAAAAAATGTATTGATTATTATAAAAGTGACATAGTATAAGTATTTTTCCTCATTGCTTTCCCCATGGGCAACTCTCATTTAACAGTTAATATACCCCATATGCAATTGGGTGGTTTTGCTAGGAATATAAATATCAGTATCCATGTCTGCCATGGCTTGGCTTTGTAACATTGTAACTGGAGCGAGTTCTCAAATAAAACAGCGTCAACCTGGAGCATTGACTCCCAAACAAAATGGCGTCGCGTCACAGCGCTTGCCTTTAAGAGCTGATGAAAATATTGTTATGAAAATACTGCAAGTCAAATCGGAGGCTCACCTGTTCCAGGAGTACTAGTGAAAAGGACACTTCAAGCGACACGGTAAAACAAACAAATTTTTAATAAAATTGAAAATAATAGTGAGAGAAAAGCAAAGGAAAAACTACAAATCACATTTCCTGTGCGGCGGCGTCAACTTCCTGTTGGTAAAAATCTCCAAGTCACTGTTTCACACGGCGGCGACAGCGTTGACGCTGCTGTCATGTGACAACTGAGAAATCAAACGAACAAACCTGCCACAGCTGGCTGCAGCTTTGATGTTGCATGCTGTGTGTCGCTCTATTGTCAGTCAGCCAGTCCGTCAAGGTAGCCACTGTCCTGTTTGGTCAGTCATGCACTCCATCAGTGGCTGGACTTGTCCAGGATAGCAAGCCTGCAGCGTTGCCTAAATGACTCAGAACTTGTAGCCACGCACCCTTCACAGTCAATACGGAGTCCGAGTCCTCACACCCTCGCAGCAGTTGCAGGAAGTTTGACTTCCTAAGCGGAACAAGCTGCGTTATCCTTCTGTGGGAATTTTAATGCTTGGTTAGAGTGCAGTGCGGTCGAAGGACAATCAGTTGATGGCTTATGATTGCAATAACTACTTATTTGAAATGCTGACCGAAACACTATTATCTGAATATATGCAATATATTTGGAAAAACATAAATAAATATAAAGCTAAAATAAATATAACAAAATTATAAATAAAATGTATATTGTAACTTTCATTAAAATTTAATAATTTATTTTCAACTTTTTAATAAGAATAACACATATTTGCACTTTATATCATATTTAAATATACGTGACCAATATTCATATAAGCTAACAATAGTTCACCCAATATAATTTTTATTATTTTTTGTAGATCACATTTATGTTTTGACATTTAAGAACATAATATTTTTTCCAGACAATTTAAAATAAAATTTTTCAAATTCAAAAATTAAAACAATTTAAATCTCTGTTTTCAATCATACCACTGTTATAGACTTTTGTTAAAATTCCGTCACTTAATAATTATTTTCGTTAATAATAATAACAATAATAATGCAGCAAAATAGCCTAAATAATATTCATAATATGATGGCAGCCCCAATCAACATTCCGAAAAAGCTAAAGCACTTCAACCTCTAGAGTAACCTCCCATCCACAAATTTGTCGAATTTCTTTGCCATTAGGTATTAACATTAAAAAAGTCAATTATTATCTAAACGCACTCAAGCTAATGCCCCCAAAAAAACCACACACCTGTCAATCCACTAAAGGCTAACAGAACGCGCCCAAACTTGTAAGCCCAAATAAATCTAGGATGAAGATGCTTGACATTATTAAAAATACTAAACAACAAAATTCCACAAATGCTTGAGGAGGAGTCGAGTATGGAGCAGCGACAAGCAAATGACGCGATAATGCCACGCCTACCCCGTGCCCTCCGCCCAGCAGAAAAGGCAATAAAATTGAATGTCAAATGCAAGCGGAGCGACTAGAGGCCCCCAGTCAGAGTGGAGGCAAAGACATAAACGACTTCATTTTATCTTAATGTGCTAATAAATTTTCCAAAGACGAAATCTCCGCCAAAAACCAAATAAATTTACTAATACCGAAAATTAACGCACAAGACCGAAAAACTCCCCGACACGAAATGAAATGAAATGAAGCGCCAACTTGACTCTCGAGTGTGGCATGTGTGGCATCAAAGAAATGCAATTAAGGCAGAGAATGAGAATTGGAGTGGGAATGAGACGTCCAAAACTGATATCTCAAGTGTTTAAGTAGCTAAACGCCCTGACAAGTCGGAAAAGTTATGGCACAGCCTGCAAACTGTCGACGACGCGTGCTCCCAGACAATGTCCACGCCCCCTTGCGCCTACGCCCTCACCCACGCCCTAAGTATTCTGTCAACACACTATACAGATCTACACAGATCGGCTGAAGAAAGGGATAGTTGCGCACTTGAGGTGCCTCAATCGAATTTTATGTGCGGGACGCGTGTTTGCTACGCTTGCAATTTCCATCGAGCGGGGAAGAGGAGCAAACAGCTCCTGTGCTCTAAAAGGGTTCAGGGCTTGAGCTCATAAATTTGATAGATCTCAAGTGTTATTTGAGGGGCCATATAAAAATTATTACGAGCTCTACCACCTGAGGTTAGTTGAAAAGTTTCCTAGTTCGTGGCAGCAATTCATTTGAATGGTTTTGGAAATTGCATTTTGATATCATTTTTATGACCAGCTGATGGAAAATTGTAATAAATATGATATTTATGTATAGATAGTCCACATTTACCCACAATAATGATCTCGTATCAGAATAGTTTTGCTTCAGATGTTTTATTATAATATTTGTGCAGTCCTATAGTATTTGTGCATTGCTATAATATTTGTGCAGTTGGTGCTTATGTCAATGTTTGGTTAATAAATAAAAATAAATATTGTAGTTGAGTATTTAACATACAAACTTTTGCCCCTTTTTTCCTAAAAAAAAAAACACTTAAGTCACAAGTTAATCAGAGAGTCAGGATTAACAGTTTTATTTATGCCCCAATATGCATTAATATAATAATTGGCATTTTATTTTATTCAGTATTAATTTTATATTTAGACATTAAAGTTTATTTATTTGTAAAAATAATAGCTGTTATGATATTAAATGTTAAGATAGCAATAACTAAATAAAGTAGTCCTAAAATTGTATACTCTAGTTTACTAGTTTAAAGAGTGGATACAAATGCAAACCCTCTCTACATAAACTGACAGCTACTTTAATACCATGTTTCATTTCCTTTTCCTTCCTTTTTTGCCTTTGTCCTGCACTTCCCTGAGCGCCTTTCGTCCAGTTCCACCCCTAAAGTCCAGTCACATGAGGTGCAATCTCATATGCATTATTTTGCATGTCTGGCGATTTGGCTATTCAGGCGTAAAGGTCAAAAGATCAATGTTGACAGAGTTGTAATTTCCAAGCAGGCAGGCAAGGGAACTTTTCACCCAAAATAATGCATGACATTTCCACTTTTACTGCTCTGATTTTCTGCTGCTTCTTCTTGGGTTGGAAAATTCATGCAGAGTTTCTTTTGTCCAGCGTCTTAGACGCTGATTAGGCGTGAAGTCGGCATTTGAATACGAATTTGGGGTTTTTGTTTTTAGTTGACAGCATTGAAATTTATTCTGGCGGGAAAATGTGGCCAGGTGTACTTAGATATGGTTAATTTACCAAAAATTTTAATAATCTTGAAAGTAAATTGAAATATTTCAAATTACAAAACTTTTAATCAATAATTGATAAATATTTTATATATAATTTGAATACAATTTGTGTTTTTATTATATTAATTATTATATTATATTATATTTTGAAATTGTATCCAATTAAGAAAATGGTTTTACATATTTAAATATTTACAAATTTGTAACTCTCATATAAAAATATAAAGAAATCATAACATCTAAATTTTTTACAATAAAATTATATTTTTGTTTTATTTAAATTCAGATTAACTATGTATATATTTACATCTGTCACTTTTCTTTACCCAGAATAAATACTCCTAAGGTCAACGTCGCCTAATTAAGGTTATGTGTAACTACGGTACAAGGTATTGCAACACATAACGCCTTATTATGATTGCGTGAACAAAAAAACAGCAAATTGTCTTACCCCACATTGGGAAAAAACGCACTTAAAAAATTCGCAAACATGTTTTGCATACACAAAACCGATCATCAAATATTCACACATTCAAAAATTGGGACGAAATCTACCCAAAATGTAGCAAGGAAAATTCTAAATCTTGAGGACAACCACCAAAAGAAATAGTTCAGCACCCGTCCAGCTGCGTTTACAGCTACCTGAGACTCACAGCACCCTATGCAGTCCGCATCAGATTTATTGTAGGAAAAACTAAGTAGAGCGCAGAGCTGGGTTGTAGGGCGCTTTGGCATGTGCGAAAATCTACCCCATAATCCAAATGAAATTCCAAAATTAAAGTTTTTGCGCACAAAGGCAGCGAAATTTAAATGATTTGCAGTTTGTTTATTTGCGTATTGAAATGTGTTCAGTTCTTCTTATTTACCTACAAGAAACGAATATGCATAAATCTTTATTTCAAATAAAACAATGAAATATAAATGAAATCAATGTATTTCTCCGAAATTCACACATATTTAAACTGCTACGCAAATAGTTCAAAATCTAGATATGCAAGTTGAGCTAGTTCCGATTTAGTTTTGCTCTGATTGAAGCTAATTAATTTAGTTATTAACTGACAGACGGAAACGTCATGTAGTTCCAATATAATATAATAATTGGTGTCATAAAAGTTAGTTAAAGCGAATTGAATGTCTGTCAAACACGTGACATTTCCAAATTAGTTAACTCTCGACGGAATAAAAAATAACTTGAACCCATATACCACATACTATCAAACAAAAACTTAATTTTCTGTGCACATTGCATGATTTTTGGGGCGTCTATTGTTTTGATGACATGCCATATGGCTTATGGTTAATGCCTCCTGATATATCAATATGACATTTTACCTGTCAGCTCCGTTGCCAGCAAAAGCGTAAATTGCCACCAGTGTAATGACAGGTTCGTATTTCCACCTATTGTTCAGGTGTGCTTGTGTAAGGGGCGTGTCCGGTGAGTGGCGCCACTCGCAATAGGAAAATAATCACAAATTTACAGTTCGTCTGCAGCTAAATTGCTCATAAGACTGCTGTAGTAAATAGTAAATTACTTATAGGTTAAAATTTCAACATTCTAAATTTAGAAAAAACAAAATTTGTAAGGTGGTTCACTTATGATTTTTTCGGAAAAAAAGTCCAAAAACATAGATTTTTAAAAGTGCATAAACTTTAGATGTACAATTCAACAAGATGCCAAATAATGACCAAAATGGCCTCGGGATTGAGAATCGGTTCAGCTTTGTCAAAGTTATGGCAATTTGAAGTCTGGGAAGGGCATTTAAAAGGAATTTTACGTTGTTTGGGCACTTTATAGTGTAAATGTATGTTAATTATAATATTAAATATATTTAATACATTATATTCTGCTTTCTTATTAGATTATTCACATGAACGTATCACATATTTTATGCCGAATATTTACAGTTGTTTGACAGAATGACTTCAATAAATATAATGAGAATCTATTTGGCTGACCTTTACGGTTGAAAGTTAATAAAAATTGTCGTTTGCTTCTGTATACAGCTGAAATTTATATAAAAGCCAAAATTAAGAAAAAAAGCTGCACATAGTGTTAACAAATCTTTAAGTAATAGGATCCTAAAATGTTTTCGATTATATTGTGGTTAATTTTGCTATTAGTCCTCTGGATTTATGTGCTGTGGAGCCGCCGAAAATTGTATAAATGTATGTTTAAGTTACCCGGATCCATCGGATATCCTCTAATTGGCATTTTGCACAGATTTTGTACAAAGGAAGGTATATATATTTATATAGCATATAGGTCAAAAGTCCTGAGCATACAATATCCCTTACATCAGCCATCGTGAATGTGCTTGGAAACGAAATGCAAAAATGGGGATCTATATGGTTGGCCTGGTTTGGACCAATCCCCATGCTATTTGTGAGCGATCCACAGATAACTCAGGAAATATTAACTTCTCCTCATGCCGTGAACAAGGCTCGTTGGGGATACACTGCAGCTCAGCGAATCTTTGGAGATGGCATAGCTGTCATTAAAGGTATTTGGCAAAGTATTGGGTTTCCTTTTTTAACAATCTGATCTTCATTCAATGCTAGATCCCTTGTGGAGTAAGCATCGTAAAGCCTTAAATCCCGCCTTTGGTCATAATATTTTACTAAGCTTTTTGCCCGTCATCAATGAGGAAACGAGAACTTTACTTCGGGATCTAGATATGCTGGTTGGAATGGAGCACACTAATTTGATTGCCTTTCTTCAAAATATGAATTTAAGAATTGCGACTCGTAAGTCAGATCTAAAAGGATTATCCGATTCTATTTATTTTCTAACCTATTGCCAAGTACAGAAACCACAATGGGTGGTGATATAAAGAATGAGCCAGTTTATAGGAACAATTCTCTGATGCACAGTTATGAAGGGTAAGCTTATATTTGCCGTATGTATATGCCTAACACTACATTTTTGATATATATACGAAAGTATATTGAAGGCAGGATCAAAAATAATTACATCGCCTTGGCTTGACAATAAACTGATGCGATACTTATGCGGAATAGAGAGGCTTTTCAAGGAATCCCATTCGACAATTAGACAACTAATTAAAAAGGTTAAAAGCAAATAATAATAAATTAACTATTTATTAACTTGTTTCATTTTCAGCTTATTAACAAAACATTGGAGACAAATCTACCATCCGATATTAGAAGCAATACATTTATTAATCTGGCCATAGAACAGCTTAAGACTGGAGTTCTCAGCTATCAAAATGTTGAAGACGAGTGTCATACAATCGTTGTAACAGCATTTGAGACAACCTCAATCACACTTAGCAATATATTAATGCTAATGGCCATGTATCCTGAATATCAGGAGAAAGTCTATGAGGAACTCAAGTCAGTATTTCCCAATAGTGGGGACTTCGAAGTTACCCATGCAGACATACAGAAATTGGAATACTTAGGTATGGTAATAAATGAAAGCATGCGTCTAATGCCAGTACTTTGTATGATCGGACGAGAACTAACTCAAGATGTGAAGTTATCTAATGAGGTTGACTTACCCAAAGGACTGCAAATTGTTATTTGTATTTACCACATGCATCGCAGCAAAGATATATGGGGTCCTGAGGCAGAAATATTTAATCCAGAAAATTTTACGCCCCAGAACTTACAGGACAAGCATTCATATGCCTTTATACCTTTCTCAAAGGGCAAGAGGAACTGCATCGGTAAGCAAATTTTCTCCAAATTGTATTTAGTTGATTTGATTGGTGTTTCCCTGTCTTTAGGTTGGAAGTATGCATTGATATCAATGAAAGTTGCGTTGGCTAAAATTCTGAGAAACTATAAATTTAGCACAAATACTCGGATTGAGGATTTGGTTATCGTTGAATATATGACTCTGAAATTTAAGGATGTGCCCATACAATGGGATCGAAGATGAAAAGGTAATAATAAATCAATAAATGTTAACGAAATCAGCAGTAACAATTTGAGTTTAATAGTACAATATTTAATTGTACATTTGCTGTACATTTTGAAATACATCTACAAACAATTGGTCGAAAACTCTCAAGAAATATACTATTTACAATATTTTTTTTCTTTGTGTACTGTATACGCAGTATTCGCAATTGTTGAAGAACTTGTCTAGTTGAGTAGGTTGCTCAGTCGGTAACTTAGCGATCAATAAGATATCGTTTGGTAGTTTAATCAAGACAAGAATAAAAACAACAACATCGTATTTGTGTTGCAAGGCCTTTTCGTAAGTGGCAAAACAACTGGCTGATACGTCTGTAAATGTTGTTCTCGATTGGGGATCGGCAACACAAATAACCATCTCTTTTCCAGTGTGGAGATGTGCAGCAGGGCGCTGTATTTGGGTATTTGAGCATGCAAAGTGAGTTACATACTGAACTACGATCAGTTGGCAGTGTCAGATACAGATACACACGGAAAAAAGTAACGTAAAATTAAATATGTAATTGTAATTGTAAATGTATGTAATTTTTAGAAAATATCAAATCGAAATATAGTATGTTGCCAATATAAGTAGAAGAAGCACATTTTGTGTGTGTTTCTATGCATGAATACAGATAAAAACTTATAAATGAACGTAAGGGCTGGGTTCAGGGTATCTCCTAGTCGGGCACTCTCGACGAGAGCACTCTTAGTTGTTTTTATGAACTTAATTCAGAGCTCCAGCACTTTATATAATTTACCAAAATAAATACATTTAAATAACAGGGTAAATGATTGCATATGTGCATAAAATTATGAAATGGAACCGATGAAAAATAAATAAAAGCAAAAATATATAAATTGTAGTCTAAAATTATACAATTTACAATGATTTTTTTTTGTGTGTATAGATACAAATGCAGTAGGGAGATAAAGATGCGATAAATGGTGCGCAAAAGCAAAGCTGCAGCTGTAACAGTCATCGATAAGTGTTCACAGACAAAGAGAGCGAGAGAAAGAGAGAGTGAGATGGAGAGAGGGAGAGAGACGCACATGAATATAGATGAAGATCATGTGCGAAAATGTGGGGCAGAGTCGGAGGCGCGAATGCTGGAGGCACTTGACAGCCTCGAAATAAAGAAATAATTCCATTGAGTTGGCCAAGTATGCGGGGAATGTCAAGCGAGACGAAATTAGACAAGCGTCGTGATTTACGGTACCCTTAAATCACATGACAACACACACAAAAAATGCACATGCACACAGACATATTGAAAATCGAAGTGAAAACTCGAGTCGCAGCAATAAGAAAATGCGTTGTCGATCGCAAAGTCTGCGCCGCATATGTGGGACTGAGAAGCCAGACGATGATAATCATGATGATGATCTGGGCCGCTCTGTTGACGACACAATCGATCGATGCTTCCGCTGTCCAGACCCAACTTTTTGCTGATTTATGGCGCGAATTTGATTGTACCACTACAAGCTGGCAAGTTTTATTTGCCCGCTCAAATATCAAAATAAAAACAAATCAAGAAACCAGCAACAGCATAAAGATCAAAGCACATCAAATTCAAAATGGACAGCTATAAGTTTTGTATACATATTCGTTTCTTTGCATGTGGTAATTTAATATGCTTGTGTTTAGCGTCCAAGCATTGATCATTTTGGGCATTTCCCCGCCATGAACATGAGTTTGTTTTTAGCCTAAACACAATTTGTTATGTTGGCCAAAACTTAACAGTCATCCAGCTTCCGCGTTAATACGTTGTTTTGCCAATTTCTGCTCCCAAGCCACAGCCACAGAACAACTTTACAAAAACACTAATTTTTCACACCTTTTGTACTATTTATTAACATATTGGCAGTAGCGGAATGTCTTGTTATAAAAAGTGTACAATACATAATAAATACTCTTTTTACTTCCAAGTCAATACCTATTACTTATTTCAAAATAAAAAAATATTCCGAAAAAAAAGTCATAGGTCACTAATCAATATTATTAAATTCGCAAAATTTGTACATTCTTGACATTCACAAAAAATTAACTCTATTATTGTTTGTGGGAATGGAAATAACACTTAAATGCTTTTTGACTTTCACAATATCTAAATCGTAAAGTAAATCTACTATCCTACCGTTCCACTTGCAAAACTATGTCAAAACTGAATCAATTTCCATATGAATATAGTTTGGGTCTTGGTTTATTTTCTAGATGATTCTCCATTTGTATTTGACTAAATTGTGCAAATTATTTGATACGCGTTAATTAATGTCTTATTTGATGACGCTACTTAAAATATGTATTGTCAAACGGTTTTGAGACTCATTTGCATGATTGTTACTTAAGATTCAAGCCTAATATAATTTATACTCAATTTAAGGCAACCAGTCTGTATCTTGGCGGAACCCTAGCAAAAAATAAAGTTGAATTATATTAACTGAATGAATATAAGAATATATCAGTTCCAGCTACATTTGTATATTTGGAGTACTTTTCCACAACAATATTATTTAATTAAATAAGATATTTATCATTTGTACCCACTTAATTCAAAATAGAAAAATCCCCTAAAAGATATGTCTCATAGGACGTATGTGGAATAGATTTAAGTAATTTGCATAAACTGAAACTAAAACGATTATAAATTTCAGCTCATTGACTTTTTGGGCGAAGTTTAGAATAAATAACAACCAAAACTGGTTTTTTATAGACTCATCTGCTATTTCGTCACAAAGCCCGTCAAAACTTAAACCACAAAAAAAAAACATCAAAGATTAAGTGGCGTTCAAATTGTGTTATTGTTTGTTCGCTTGGACTAGAAACGAGTTTTGTCATTTGGACTTTTTCATTTTTGGTAAACAGTTTGGGGAATTCTGTGGAGATTGTTCTTGAATTTCATTAATATCGAGGCGATAAACAGATGAAGCGGCCCCTATAAAAGCCAACTCTCGAGAGCCACAAAACAGTTCAATTTGGAAATTTGCTAAAATCACATCTACCTAACAAAAAATAAAAAAAACGTTATAATGCGTGCCGTTATCTTATTTACCGTGATTCTCGGAGTGCTCCTGTCTCTGGCCTATGCCCAGCAGCAGGCTGAGGAGCAGCAGCAGGTGCGCACCAAGCGCCAGTTTGGCGGATTCGGTGGACCCTATGGAGGCTTTGGCGGACCCGGCTTTGGCGGCGGCTATGGAGGCTTTGGTGGCGGCTATGGCGGTGGCTACAGAGGCGGCTATGGAGGCTATGGCGGCGGCTACGGTGGACACCACCATCGTGGCGGCTTTGGCGGTGGCTACGGTGGATACGGTGGTGGCTTCTACGGTTAACATGTTAATTAATAAATAAGACTGAAAGTATTCCAACGTGTTTTATATTCACATACACTTTTACAATGGGTATTACAATTTTGTCACGTAAACATATAGTCGATGTAGTCGATGTAGTCCGGATGTCTGTCTGTCTGCTTCTCTACATCAGACCACAATATTATATAGCTGCCCTAAAAATAATCGGTCAAGAACTGAGTTTCTGTGCTCTTCACCGATATACAGACCAAACTCACCTTTATGCGTATTACTTCCTATAGGAAGAATCAATCAGTGTTTCAAAAATTAATAATTCAATTTAGATGTGCGCAATTGGTCACCAGTCTGCAGGGTATGTAATCTTCGGGATGAGTAAGATAGCTGTTTTTTTTTTGTGTTTTTCTTTTCAATAGTGAACTGCTAATTAGATTAGATAGCATTCGATTTCATGAAAGTGAAATTCCCCATATGTGTGCGAGCACTCCAAAAAATGATCGCTGGGGTAAAAATGGACCAGAACTTGACCTCGCCCATTGCAATGTGTTGACCCGCACTAAGTTGTGCGTGCCTGTTGCCTCGATGTCTGCCCGAGAAGATGTTTAAAAATAAATAACAGCAAATCTCCATTTATTTATTAATCTTTGCCCGCAGTCTTCCAGCAGTTCCCCTCACCCTGAAACTGGTGTGTCTACCTACTAATTAGTTGATTTTTGTGTGTGCCGTCTGTTTGTTTATGTTCCAAAGCTGTCACAAGTCGGCATATTTTTTTTTAAATTTTTGGAATTTTGGGAGCATTTGCAGACACGTCAGAACATCTTGAGACGTGTCACAGAGTGTTGAGGGTTCCGCCTGTGCGCGTGTGTGTGTGTGTGTGTGTATGTGTGGGAGGGCCTTTGTCTTTGCTGCAGTTATCACGTACGATTGTCATAATTATCATTTGAATTTTTATTAGATGACCTTTGTATGTCGCCTTTGTTTGTTGTTGTTATTGTTTTTGTGCCCTGCCAGCAACTGCGTCTTTTCCCAAAATAAATAAACAAGTATTTAAATACATTTTCTTTGTTTCTTCAAGTAAACAATACAGTCCGAATAAATTAAATTAAACCAATATTTATATTACCTACGGAAATTCAATACCCTTAACTCATACGTATTCATATGCCCTATACCCTTTCCATGTTATTTAAGTTCGTAAATGCATAAGACTATATTATTTTTGGAATGTATGATCAAGGTTAAAAAAACTATTAATATTATTTATATATTTATATATTTTGTTCAAATAGTTTTATAACAGTCATTATGATGATCTGTTTTAATAAGAATTATTTTATTTGTCCTTGGATAGAGTCAAAACAAATACATAAAACTAATTTATTTTAATTAAGTGAGTAAGCAAATTTAATTTATTTTATATGATAAAATTTAGTTTTATTTGTTCTTTTTACCTTAAATGCTAGAAGGCAGTAACCAATTTGCTTCAATCTAAAATTTACGCTGAAAGTCAGGTTCACATAGAGACAATTAAATTTGCAGCATATGCGTTAAGGGTGCAATAAAACCCATCCATGCCACAAATTACGACTGCCATTGGCCTAAGTAGCTGCTGATTAGATTAATGATGTATTAATCCCGCTAATAAACATAAAAATCAACGCAAATAAAACTCCCCGCAAATAAAGCGAACTTAACCCAAACCGAGGCACGCACATATTAATTTTGAGCCAATTTCAGCAATACTATATAGATGGTTATCAGGAGTGTCCTGTGGGCCACATGGCTGCTCATATTCGTATTCGTATTCGTATTCGTATCCGCATTCGCAGTCGTATTCATATTCGTATTGTGGCAACAACTGGCAAGTACTTACCACCCCCTCGAAAAACACGGTACCGCCCCCTGTTTAGCTATGTTGGGCTATTGTTTAATTGTCAATAGACATCGGCTTCTATCAATATCATAAAAGCTAATATTTTGCGGTTGGCTGGACGAGTCGGAACAGTAGCAGGAGCAGCCTGCTGACAAACTGACTTGTGGGCATAAATAACCGCAAAACATCCCCCCGCATTAATCCCACCGGATATGCTCAATCAAAGCTCAAAGTGTGCGTGCTGGAGTGAGGTGTCGAGCAGGACGAGGGTCCTGGCGAGTAAGGTGGGTGGATTGCCTCGAACCTGTCCGGCCGGGGGTTGCTTGTTGTCATTGAAAATCGTCGTATTTCATTCATCATTTTTCGCCTTTTCAACGCCAACAGAACAGAACAGAACAGAGCAGAACTGAACACAACACAACAACAACCCCCGAGGCCAAAGTTAGTTAAAGGTAAGGTTGTCCAGGACCTCAACCTCAACCCGAAGCCAAAGTACCCGAACCTGACTTTCGTGCCGGGCATGTTTTGATATTAAAATTGCGTAATTATAATTAACCACATGTGGGTTTGAGCCGGAGGGTTTAACGTGTCCTCCGACTGCTTCCGCCTCGTCTTTCGATCATTTGTGGCGTCGCTTTTGTAACGAGGTGTGTTGGCGGAAGGAAGCGAGTCGGTTATGGCTACGGTTGCCACACACACACACACACACAGACACACACACACACACACACAACCACACACTCGCTCCTCATGTGTCACGTGCGGACATGGTAACCGATATGCGGATTGTCGCCCCAGGGGCATAATCCATAATTTAGCATACTGTCAGCCAATTGATATTGCCTTGCTTTCATCCGATTGTATCTATGTACATCAGTCTGTTTGTGTGTGTGTGTGCGATTAAGCCCAAATTTTAAATTTAATTACTGTAGGATTTTACAGCTTACACTTTTCTTTTTCTGGGCTCTAAATAAAAAAGATACAAAGTGACAATGTATAATGAAAATGTGCAAAGTGAAATATATTAATATATATGAATATTTATAATATACATAAATTTATATATGTAATTATTTATTATTTAGTTTAAGCTGCGAGTTTTAGAGGAGGTTTTAATTTGGGAGGCAACCAAGTGAAAATATCATATATTTTCCTGAATCTGAACAAGAATATATACACTAGGACAACTTCATGATACCCATTTTATATTCCAGCTATGTATTAGCCCATATTGTAAGCTGAGCATATTCATATAAGTATAAATCTGACATAAATAATTTAATTCATTGAAAATGTTATTTGTGGTTCCAATATTTTAGGGTAATAAATTACATAAATAAAATGGTGATATCTTTTCCCCAGATGTTGCTATTATAATATTTTTATTAATTTTTGGTATAACCGAAACGTGATTTTGAATGCTTTATCAGATGCCTGAGAACTACTTTTACTTTTAGTTGAAATAACTCAGCTCCTAAAACAACTTATAGTTATTAGACCTAACCCACCTAACCCACAGACCTCTAATTGTAATTAAGCATGGGAATCAAAGTATGTAGAAGAGAGAGAGAAAATCATATAAAATTGTGGCCAATAAAGTGACTACGAAAACGAATGTGTTGGTCAGGAGTAGGAGTTGTATAAGAAATTCCAGGCGTGCACATATGAGAATGGTTTGTGTTCAAGGAGAAGTAGGTGGGTGGGGGGAGGGGGGGGGGTGCTGGCGGAGATTACAAACGTGTGGCCATTAGTTAACTTCAGCTCTGATTGATTTCAATTAATCTTGGACGCGTGTAATTAATCATTGAACACTTTAATATGGTTAACAACTCTTGACCAAGCAACGGTTAAAAAGGTTCAACGAGCCGCAGACTTCTGAGGCGCGTCAAGACAACGAGACAAGACGGTACCAAACCGGGGCCCCAAACCCAACTGACAAACTGACAGACTGGCTAACTGACAAAGTGACGTACAAAGCGGGGAGTTGCAGTTGCTATTGGAGACTCTAAGCAAGAGACCCCAGAGCTGTAGCTGCACTTAAAAAATAAAATGTCTTTGAATTGAAAAAGTCGACCTGAAACCCAAACTTAATTTTTGTATATTCAAAATAATTTATAAAATTATCCAAATACTTTTTAGATTCCGAAACATAAAAAGAAGCACAATTTCTAAATTCTTAGGTATATTTTTTTCTGAGTGTGGTTGCCAAGGCAGCCGCCATGTGCAGTGTCTAAGAAAAATGACCAAGTTTTGGAAAATGCGTTGGAGTAACGAGCACAAAAAGATTTTCATACACGAGTGTTTTGGCCGAGAGGCAACCAACTCAGCTCCAGCTTCAGCTTCAGCCTCAGCTTCAGCCCCCGACTAATTGTAGTTACACTTCGCGCCAGTTGGAGCCGAGCAGAAAGCGGCCAGCGATTGATGGCTATCAATGCCGATGACTTATGGTCCATGTCCAGTTTCAGTCTCAGTCTCAGTCTCAGCCAGCAGACAACAATCCATGTAAATCCATCTATGTGGCACATTTGGTTGCCCAACTACAGCCTGGCCGAGACTTTGCCTTTTGCGTATTGATTTTCCCATGGCTCGCAGTGTTGGCAAATAGCCATAAGCCAAGGAAATCATTGTAGCGATTATATTTCCAGTCTGTATATTTTGCTATGGATTTGTGGTTAGCAGCTCATCGGTGGGTAAGCGGGACACGAAAGGTGCCACTAAATGGGGCCAGTGTGTGGTTAACTTAATCCGACTTGATTGAAACTAAAGACTGTGAAGATATCTCTCTATTTGTGTGTGTGTGTGTGTGTGTGTGTGTGCTTGTGTCGATGTGTATGTAACTAGGCCTTACATATGAAAATTGTTATGAATTAAACATTTGCCTTAAGTTTCAATTACTGTGACAAAAACTAGCTTTGTGGGTATTAAATAACATAATGTTAAGCCACTAAACGTACACTGAAATAAATTTATAAATTTTTGAATTGGGAAATATATCTCTCTTTTTTTAAATTTTTTTTTATTTTGATGGCTTTATATCTAAATTAATATACAGAAATAATAAAAATTTTAAGCGCAGTAGTCGATTTATAATTATTTTTAGGCTATTTTACCTATTTAAGGGTTAGCCTAATTGAAGTTTACTATAAGCTCGACTGTACTTCTTGTTATACCCTGAGCCCATACAAAAGGGGTAAAGGGTGAATTGCAAAGTTGTGCAAAAGTGTGCCAAGGCAAAAGAAAGCATTTTTGACCCCATCAAGTATATATATTCATGATCAGTATCAAAAGCCGAGGCGATTTAGCCATGTTTGTCTATATGAACACGCGGATCTGATATACTATAAGATTTTCTCACATCGTCAGCATTCGCTTGTCGTAGCAAAACCTTTTTTTGAATAATAAATATTTATTCTCATATTTTGTATTGTATTGTAAATCCATTTAAGCAATACCCATACAATATAGGAGACCACTTAAGGTCAACCATTGAATACGAATTGAACGAATTTCACACATGGGCGCTAATGAATTTAATGAAGTCATTTTTCTTTAACCGATTAACAAAACTACTTACAACAGCGACCGACCTGCCCAGTTCCACTCATTGCTCCACTCTACTGCCACTGGTCCGCTGTTCCCTGTCCCTGCCCCTGTCCCTGTCGCTGTCGCTGTCACTGTCGCTGTCCCTGCCCCATCCTCTATCCCTGGCACACGTCACTTAGAACAAGCGAGTTCATAATTTCGCATCATTAATCATCCCTAACAAAGAGATCTCCTCGTTGTGATGGAGGAGGGAGGAAGGCGTCAGAAGAGGGGGGTGGGGGACAATCGACGCCAACTGATGCGCCGATTGACAGCTACCAAAGTGGCTGGGCGAAAGTAATTTGAGCTCGAGTTGAGTTCGAGATTTGCTGCCGTGGAATTAAAAAACAATTGTTAATTATTAAATTTTAAATTTTATACACTTTGCCGCAAATGAGGCTCATCAGCGCATGGGGCCAATAACAACAGCAGCAACAGCAACAACAACAACTAGACTCGGTTGTGGCACAACTTGAGGCCCAATCATCGACTGTGTTGAGGCCGACACCTCGCTGATGAGATCATTCATCAAACTTCCAAACTCCAAGCGGGTGAAATGAGTTGCCATTGTTCAGCTGCCTCCACAGACAAAACATTCGCCTCTCGTTGGAGACTCTTTTTTTCCATCTTCTTCTTCTTCTCTGTGTGGCTCCCAACGTTTGACTTTGACTGCTTAATTATCGCTGCCAACAACGGTGGCAGCAACCCACAGCAAACCACAACAACAACATTGTTTTTGCTTGCATCGTATCTCAAATTTTACTAAAAAGAGATCGTATGAGCATTGACTACTTATATTTACTATATAGTACATATGGCATATGAGTATTTATTTATTATATTATTTTTAAAAGTCATATATGAAGAGTTTTAACTAATTAATTTAATTCATTTTAGCAATTTATAAGAACAATATATTAGAGAAATGAGAGCATCTGCCAACTTAGTCATAATTCCTGCCATATATTGGTTAATAATCAGATATGCTCAGTTACAGAATTTTATATAGGATAGGATATAGTAGTAAATATCTAGATTGGATACTCTTATTAATTTCTGTATAACTCGAAGCTATGAAACTAGATTCCTTCATAGCACAACTAAATTGTTTGAGCTTAAAATCATAATAATACTTTATTCAACGAAATTATTTTCACTCTAAACATGTGGCAACGAAGAAAACCCTTAAGAAATATACTTTCTGTGAATAAATGGCCACAAAATAAATGGGGAAAAAAGAAAAGTGGACAGGACAGGGACAGGGACAGGGATAGGAGCAAGGCAGGAACAAGGCGTATAAATGCAGCAGACCGCAAAGCGTTGCGCTTCATTAAAATCGGATTAAAGTCCTTTGGCAAGCTGACGCTGACCAATATCCTGACGCGCAATTCCCACGCTGACCAAAAAGGACACAAAACTCCAAGAAATCTCGGCGTATGCAAAAACGCAAAAGTAAAGCAAAGATTGAAATGCGTATAAAATCGACCCAAAATTGAAATCAACCCCCAGTTCAAGATCCTTCGGTCAAAGCATGACCAGGTAGTGGCGGTAGTGCAGCGGAACCCTTTAAAATGTATGTGTAAAATTTCAAGAAAATCAAGCAGAAAATTGAAGCAAAAAGAAAAATTGATTTCGAGCTGACCATTCGGTCCATTTGGTTGCTAGGGGGTTGAACTTGTCAGCGATGCCTCGTGACGTTTATCCTACAAGACAAAGGTTAATTTTCTTATAGCACGGGGTCAGAGCTGGACACTCGAATGCAGCTACCTGAAACCTGGCCAGAAACAGAAACTGAAACAGCATCCGCAACAGTTCAGTTTTAGAGATCGTGCAGAGATCGAGATCTGACCTTTTGCCTGTAGCCGCAATTAGATAAAGTCCTTAAGGTCAAAATTATGCATTTGAATATTTTGCATTACTTTTTCGCTCTCTTGTTTTTGTTTTCTTTTTTTTGGGCGCAAAAACGAAGCGCGAAAGTACTGTGGTACTGTGGAATATACTACTACAATATATGGTCTGGGTTTCGGCGACGAGTCCGCCCCATCTGGCTGACCTTTGGGCAAGCGATTTGAATATGTGCTAATGATTTGTGACATGTTCTTCAGTTTGCATTTATCGCAAATGTTTAATTCATGGGGCCTTAGACAATACACGCAAAATGTTCTGAGTAAGAGGCAGATAGAGGGGAGGTGCCTGGCTCTGTATCTATTGTATATACTATATAGGGTTGGACTTGGGCTTGGTCGAGACACATAAATAAAATTGGGCGTTGTAGTTGCTCATACTAAAAAGGGGAGGCTCGCATGTAATTACTGCCAAGCACAACCACATGTGTTTGTGTGTGTGTGTGTGTGTGTGTGCGTGCTCAGGTGACCTTTTGACATGCGCGCTCGAAATACATTTCGAGTGGAGCACAAACACATGTGTGCTGTTAAACAGTATGTACATATATACTGTATAAGGCTATAAATTGAGGGGATATATATACGTACATATACCATATATATATGACATTTCAAACCCTTAAATTACTCCTTGTCTGTGCTTGCATGTGACGCATTTGATTGGGCTTAATGCATTTAAAGGGCAAATGACTTTTGTAATAAAAATTGCAATCAGCTCTTATTGGTGTGCTTGGCGCCTATTATTGCCTTGTTGAAAGTAATATTGATCGAATTTAGGTTATTCAGTTTTAATTAAAAATGTTTCTTTTTTTTTAGATATTAATTACATTTTATAGATAATTGCTTCAACCTTTGAAATCAACCAACGAATTGCAGCCGAGTGCTTAAAGATAGAAATATAAATTTATTAGATGCGTTGCATAAATGTGTACAGTTCATACTATCTACATCTTTTAATTCTACTGGGAAATACGAGGGCTAAAGGAACTGGTTACGACTCTCTAAGAAACTAATGAAAGTTGCAGCGCAACACAAAAAAAAAGGATCCATCATCGGGACGCAGAGCCATCAAGTATATTGAGTTGACAAACTTTCATCTCTCATTTCAAATGTATATGTATATGTGTGTGTGTATCTATGTACCCGAGCGAGTACATTTTGTTTATTTTGCAACGGCAGCTCCACTTTCCCCAATGAATCATCAGGCTGAAAAAACGACAACGAGCAAAAGCCATTTTTTTTTTCGCACCACGCAAAACAAAAGTAAAAATCAACAGAGTGGGACGGTGGATGGGGAGGTTGGGGGGTAGGGGGATTGTTGAAGCGGGCCAGATGGTATGGTTCTGCTCGTCAGTTTAACCAGGATGACATGGCCCGGTCCATTGCGGTCCTGGACTCTGGCATTTTAGCACTTATTCATAAAGTCCTTGCCGCAACAAAGTGCGCACCCAGAACTTGCCCCAAAATGGAAAACAAGCAAAACACACCAGCAAAAAGCGATGCCAAGAGAAGAATTACTAAAAATTTATCAATGTAAAAGTTTGCACCAAATGGGAGCAGACGGATGTATCTGTGCGGCGGATGGGACGCAGTGGGCGGGGCAAAAGGAAACAAGCAACAATGTAAATTATATGCCAGTTGGCTGCTGTTACATGTGGAGCCAGCAAGGGGAAGGGACCTGAGGCGGTGGGGTGGAGGCTCCTTTGTCTGGAGTAACTAAGTATCTGTGTGCATGAGCTGTAGCTGTATCTGCATCTGTATCTGGGTGCATATGCATATATATTGTACATATGTGAGTTATATAAGTGCACTTCCTGGCAAAAGTCTTTGGTGCATACATTTCTAGAACTGCGCGTACTATTTACAAAGAACTAACTGTACGTCGTGCAGTTGAGCAAACATAAAAAGTTATTGAAACACCCGAAACTTTTAAAGTATGAAATTTGTGCTATATTCCTATAGTTCAGACACATATATATTTAATGCACCAGTGCACTTTAAAATTTATATATATATATATATATATATATATATATATATGTAGTGCTTGCACTTATTTTCTAAGAATGTTCCATTTTGCACCAACCATTAACTCAATTGAATTACGCACCTTGGTTCAATTTGAATGTCGCCTGGTTTTAGCTGACCAGGTAAAGATAACTATTCGATATGTACTCCATTTGAGATTGTAAAATCAAGTATAACCCGAAATGTTGGGATAAATAGTTACAGATACATATGTATCTTTTATGTAGTAGAGTGGATTATATTCACTTTTTGGAATTATTGCAGCGTTCATTTATATGATTTTGATATTTAATAGACTTACTGTTTTGAATAAAATAAATAAAAGTTGTAAATAAAAATCATTTTAAAGAAATTGCAAAATAAACAATTGCAAATTAAAATTGCTTTAATTTAATTCTCTGTTAAGTTGGAAATAGATTATGATTATGAGGAGTTACATTTTAATAGTACATTAGATATGCTACACTCAACCCTTTATCGTTATACTATTATGAAGTAGTTAATTTTTGAAATCTAGCATATTGTCTAAAAATATTAATGATTCAGAAAGATTTTTTGAATTTTATTCTATTTATTTATTTATTAAACTAGTTTCAATCATATTTATTTATTTATAGAATTGCTATATAAATGGAGTAGAATAACAATATTTCTACAATGAAAATTGATTTGTAATCAGTTAAATATGACAAAGCTTAATAAAGTTGACTTTTAAAATAAGATCCATTTTAAATCATTATCAAAACAATATGAAATGAATTTTGAAAATATAAAACACGTTTTTATAGTGATGTATAATTTGTAATAAGTGACTCTATTGTTTTTACTCATATCCTTTTGGACACATACAGTCTAATCACTGTGCCTAACAGGACATCTACACCGAGATTTGTGCTTAAAGAGCGAACATGTTACAGGCAGGCACCTACTTTCAATGAACTGGCCCCCATACAGCCCCTATCAGAGTGAATCCCCTGCCCAGCGAACTGGGCACGGTAAGAGGACGAAAAAATGAGAAAAAGTGGGAACTGGCCAGCTGCCAACATGATGGCAAAGTTGTGGGTTAGGAGCCAAAGCGGCAGCCAGCGAGTGCAAAGAGGCGCTCAAATGGGGTTGTCAGTATTTAACCCAAAAGGGTGGAGGTGCTGCCTGGCTGCGCGAACTCTGCGCAGAGCACGACCATAACAATGGAGATGCCCCAAGTTAGGGGGGATGGTAAAGGGGGGGTGGGTGGAACCTGCATACACACGAGTAACATGCGAGGCACTAACAAGAGGTGCCGAGAACCACGAGATTAGGTTCAAAGGCAGGACGATAAAAAGAGAACAGAAAAAAAATGATACTGCTGGTCGCAGGATGTGACGTCGCTCCTTGCACCCATAACTCTACTTCTTGGCAGTGGCCGCATCCGAAAATCCAATTGAATTAGACTTTAATGGTGGCCAGAGAGAGACATCTAGCGGTGTTAATAAAAAGCAAACTCTACATTTTTAGCTTCTTCCACTTGGCGCTCTGCTCTCAGTTTGTTTTTGTTTTTTTTTTGTTGTTTTGTGCTGTTTTTTCTTCTTGCTTTCTAGAGAGCAAACAAAAAAGCGAATTCCGATACAGTTAATGATAAGCCAGCCGCATTTTAGTGGCGAGTGCGAACGAGATAGCTGTCACATTAGCAAGAGCGGGAAGGCGCTATGCTGAGGGCGTTGCTAAACGCAGCATTGAGTGAGAGAGCGGCTGTGAGACAGAAAGAGAGAGGGAGAGAGAGAGAGATAGATAGAGAGAGAGAGAGCGGGTGAGTTGACGAAACTTAACGAAACACATTTGTGAGTGAGTTGAGCGTTGCTTATTGGAAACCAACAAAGTATGTACTTCAAATTGGCACTCGACTTATTAGCAGCTCCCTCCTCACTCCTCACTCCACACTCCACGCTCCCATCCCCTTGGGCCAACCTAACAATTGATCATCCAATTGTACGTTTGCTCCCCGCACATGCACATTTGCCCTATCCAGGCTCCCCTAGTTGGCCCCACAACTGGGTCGCAACTTTTCCAATATTTCTGCTGCACTTGCAACATTCCCCCCTCCCCTGTCGACCAACCTCAAGACAGATGAAGTGCTAAAGTTTTCCGTTCGCGTGGCTGAAAATTGTTTAGGCCTCGTCGCATTTAAATTGTTTCAATTTCTACGCTCTTCTCGCGTGCAAATTGCCTCAAAATGCTAATTTCACAAATGTTACCAACTACAAAAACAATAACAAATAAAAAATGTATGTTGGCCTTTCTAATTGGCATTCCGATTCCACATGTCGGCTGTAGCTGCACCTTTGGCCACCTCGGGTTTCCTCCCTCGTTAAAATCAAATTAAATTATGATTTCATGTTTTGGCACTTATCAGGTGTATTTATTGCATGTTGCGACACGTGGGTAAATATATGTATATATATAATATTATACATACATATACATATGTGTAACTAAAGCTCTAGTAACTACCGAGCCTTATCCAATTAGCATAAAATATTATTCTAATTTTATTAGACACAAACAGTCAATGGGCTTCACTTGCAACGAAAGCTGCCCCCAAAGTAACAGTAACAGTATCAGTCGGTCAAGTCGGTCGGAGGGGAGAACTAAGTGGAATGAACATAAACAATATCTGTAGGGAAATTTCATTGTTCATACATATGTATGTGGGTAGAATAAAAAGCTATGTGCCTGAATTTTAAAGTATACCATCATATAACTTGAAAGATCTCAAGAAATCGGAGGTCTACTTTAAATATTTAATTGTAGCCTCATTAACTTTATAGCAGGGCTTACAAAATTCCTTCCTTTATTAAACCGGCTATACTCTCACAGTATTTTTAAAGAAATACATATATATTAAATTTGAAGTTTTTAAATATGTTATTTGATAACTTGACAGAACTTAAAATCCAAAGTATACTTTAAATATATAATTCTAGCTTCATTTATTACCGAGTAAAGAGTATATATTCCTAACTTTCCACAGAAAACTCCTTTATTTCTCCATTAATGCTATGAAAAAGAATGAAACACACATTTTTTTTTTTTATATATGTCTAAAATTATAACTTAATTTTTATTATAAGCTAATTCGAATGAAATTTACTAAATTCAAACTTTAGTCATCATATTATCCTCTATAAAGCGAGTTCTTAACTACACAAGTCTATAAATTATACACCCAGAGTTTTCCGTTCGCTTAGCTTATCTATGGGCACAGCCAATGGCAGACAGCTTTAATATATACGCATGAATATCTCACAGATCGGCCATTACTTTGAAACTGGCCAAAGATAAGCGCACACCTCAAACTTGTCAAAAAAGCGCTCCAAAAATAAAATTTGGAGCACAACGCACTTTAATCAACCAACCAGAAAACTTTACGAGGCAAAATATATTTAATTCTTTTTTTTTTCTTAAGGGGGCGTGGAACTTATTTTAAAGTTGTTTGCACAAATTAGAAAACTGAAATTGTGGGTTTGGATGTGAGAAAGATAAGAAACTTAACGGTAAAGCATCTAACAGATGCGCCAACTAAAAAACGAATAAGATAAAAAACCAAAAGCGAAAAACCCAAGCAGAAACGAGTTCTTGTTGGACACCCAGCAGCGGAATCCAATGAGCGCGAGAGCCAACTTTTGAACTTTTCACTCAAAGAGAGGGAGAGAGATTTTTGTAGCTGATGGTGGTGGTGGTGGTGGTGTGTTAATGTGCTGCTTGGTGGTGGTGGTGAATAAAGTGGTGGTAGTAGTGGTGGTGAGCCCAAATCAACCAAACGCATTGGAGGTCTTGCCCCGCCACCAAAGAGAGCAGCGGGTGCGAATGCGAGCGGCGATTTCCACTCAAATGGAGCTGGGTCCATTTACGGGCCACAAGTGCGAGCGGTGCAGCAATAGCGTGTAGCTGTAACTGCGGCCCGGGGTGCAGCTGTATCTGTATCTTTGACTGTGTACTCTATGCTGTGTACTGTGCTCGCTCTGTCGCTCTGTCGCTCTGTCAGTGGTGGAATGAGAGAGATTTGTGTGATGTGTCGTTAGGTCGAAACGGTCGAGTCGGGTCGGGTCGTGTACCTTTTGCCACGAATGTTTTGCCAGTCAGGCTCTAAAAGGCCTTACGAGAACAGCTGAGATTTCGCTGCTCGCATGACGCGCATTTTCCACACAAGATAGAAAAGATTTTCTGAAATTTGTTCAACACATATTATCTGTATAAAGTGCAAGGCGCAAAGGCGAGCATAGAAATTTTTAAACAAGTCTTGAAATTAATTCGTGTGTGTGCTTAATAGAAAAACGCAACGAAATAAAATCAAATAAAATTACAAAATAATAAAAGAAAACAAACCACTAAAGTGTTTTTCGTGCTGTGTAAAATGTGCAAAGCAAAAATAAAATAATTGTAAATTCAATTTATTAATTATTTCAAATATTGCAACGAAAAATCTCAACAGAAAAGAAAATCATTACAAATACTTGGCAAAAAAGTGAAAAAATATTTGCAAAAAAAAAAAGAATAGAAGTTGTTGATAGCGTTTTTGGGTGACTTGCTGCGTTCCCGTGCAAAGTGTATTCCAGCGGTTATTCCACGTGTTCCGATCCGGCCGCCAAAATTATTACGCACAATTCGCTGAGCGTGTACGGTGGCGGCGTCATGTGCGCCTCACCGTCCACTGCTCCCGGCTTCTTCAATCCGCGGCCGCAGTCCGGCGCCGAGCTGTCCGCCTTCGATCTGGGACTCTCCCGCTCGATGACGCTGGGCGTGCCGCCGCACAGCGCCTGGCATGATCCCAATCTGGGTGGACATCTGCATGCCTCTGCCGGACCCGGCTCCCTGGCGGGCACCAATACCAGCGGCGGCGGCGGTGGCACCACGCCCAGCAGCGTTGCCAGCCAGCAGTCGGTGGGCATCAAACAGGATCTGTCCGGTTTGAGTGCCTCGTCGGCGAATCTCAACCAAAGCTCGCATCATGTCATCAAGGAGGATCTATCGAGTCTATCGAGTGGCAATGGAGGCTCCACATCCGCACATCACACAAGCGCCGCTCAGTCCGGTCATGGCTCGGATCTGGTGCCCATCATCAAGGGCTCACAGTCGGCCAGCTGCGGCGGTGGAGGCGGCGGTGGTGGTGGCAGCACCACTCCCAGCTCCCAGGCAAACAGTTCGCATTCGCAGAGCAGCAATAGTGGATCCCAGATCGATTCCAAGCAGAACATCGAGTGCGTTGTCTGCGGCGACAAGAGTTCCGGCAAGCACTACGGACAATTTACCTGTGAAGGTGAGTACAGAAAGAGGTGGTGGGGTTTAGTAATTGTTAGAAAATCACCCGTTCAATTGAAATCATCTTGCGGCTTTGTACGAATCTGCAAAATGATGACCAAACACAAATCTTGTCTTCATATAGTTTGTTACTACTCCAAAGCGTGCTGATCTTGACAGTTACGTTGAATTATGGCAGTTTGATGAGTTGGCAATAAAATTCGGTGATGTATGGCAAAACATGTCTAGAGTGGGTGTGTGTATCTGTGTGAGTGTGTGTGTGTGAATGTATGCTGAGAGTCGAGCTTAAAGGCTGACAGCGACTTGCAGATACTTTTGCTAACTATTAACTAAAACATACAGTGGATACAACTTAAGTGCAACTGAGTAAAAGGCAGGTGTCAAAATCATGTTTTTGAAGGGAATTAAAATCCAATTAGGCAAACAAATGTTTTCTTATTAAATTATTTATTGTTTTTTATTATTTTTTTTTGTTTCAAAATTGTATCTAAATTAATTGGATTTTAGTAATTGACTTGCCTCAGCCAATATCTACTTAAATTTGTTACGTATACTTTGAAATATTTTTCCCAACTCAATTAGCAGTTAAAGAATAGCGGTACAGCTGCAGATACTTTTGTATCTCATTAACTGTTACCCAATTGGACTATTATTAACTTTTGCCCTCTTAAGTAAAAAGCTGTCCACAGTATTTTTTCTCTTCAATTAAAATATTTAAAAACTAATCCGAGTTCAGTTAAAGATACTTTTGCATGCAGCTCAAAATTGCCTATACTGTTGTATTTCAGTTCCAATTAAATTCTCATTATAAAATTGTTATTCTCAGTAAAGAATCTCTACTGTACTTGCCTAGTTGAACTCCGACAGATTAAAAGCCCGCGCTTTCTCCACTTCAAACCTGCTTCAGATACTTTTGTATCTCAGTATATTTAGCTCATTTAAGAATATCAGCTACTTTCGCATACAAATAGCTGAAAATTCGCAGAAAATCACAAAAACCGCTGCGTATTATATAAGTCAGGTAGGTTCACAGATACTTTTAGCTGTGCGTCTGGTCAAATGCCGTTACAACACTCGAAGTTGCTCCAGTCGACCCCGGTGCTCGCACCCGCAACATCTCGACTTGCTTATCGCTAGATAAAAAAAAAGAGTAGAAATAAAAAAATATTATCTAAATAAAATACGGTGCGCTTTTGTACCAAGCCAAACAATTGTTGTGCAAACATGCAAATTGTGCGGCTGATGCCGCTAAATGAAGCGCCCACCTTTTTATTGTCTTAGACCTGGCCAAGAGAGCAGGCAGTCAACTTTGCAGGCAGAGGTAGCGATAAGAGGGAACAGGGCAGTTAGGAGGCAGCTAGTCAGCTATCTAGCTAGCTGTGGGGGAGAAAACTGCATTCGTGAGTTTAGATTAACGCTGCACGCAGCGCCTGGCATTTAGTAGAACGCAAAGTTGAACTTGTCATATTCGTATCTCTTCAAATGTTCTGCTTTTAGTCAGAGAGAAATTACAGCTGCATCGCAAAGGTAACTCGCACAGTGGTAAAAGTTATCAGAATTACACAATTTATAATCAAAATGTGTGTACTTTTCAAAATACATGGGATAAGATTAATTGCAACCTAAGAAATCACATATATCTTACGATCCAAAGTTAATTAAAATATGTATTTTTTGATTTGGTAAGTCTTGTCAATTTGTTAAAATAACTGAGAATTTGTTGTGCATACATAGTTCGATTTATTCCACTAAGAACAGACCCTGTAAAAGATGTGGTTATATTTTTAAGCTGTACGACTTTATGGATTCTTTGTGATTCTCCTTTATCTAATTTCTATACATCTCATATGTAGTTGAAGCAGCCTTCAGGCCGCAGATTCTTTAGTTGTTCTTATCAAACCGTACAAAGCATCTGCAACCACTGTTCGCAGTGCATTGTAGGCGCTTTTATTATTATTAATCACCCAGCATTTTGTACGCATGCGCAGCGGCAATAACAACAAGCTAGAATAATAATAACAACAGTAACAACAACAATCAAAATATGTGGCTCGGTGACCGCCTCGCTGCATTCTGAAGGTGTTTTTCCGCAACTCGCCACCCCGCATGCCCATGCATGTAGCTCACACAGATACACACATGTACATGTGTCGGCAGCTGTAGTTGTGTATCTTTTGGGGGCAGCCGCTGCTGATGATGTTGCCACGATAGCAATCTATTTTGTTCTATGCACTCAGTCTCGAGTCTCGAGTCTTGCGTCTTGCGTCTTGAGTCGCAAGTCTCAAGTTGAGGCAAAAGCAAAAAGCGCAAAACAGAAAGAAAATGTTTTTCAAAATAAATAGTAAAGCGCATAGAAAACGCTCAGCGCCTAGCCGCATATCATTGCCAGTTATAAGTTTTTGTATTCCTATTTTTATTTCGAGGATCGCTTTGCACCCAAAACGCCATAATGTGCGCTGCCGCTGCGGCTGATTCACTTCCAGGCTGAGATACACGTACTTGCAGATACTTCGCACAACTCGTTTCGCGTCCGCTTCTCTGTCTCACTTGTCTGTCTGTCCTTCTGTCTCTCTGTCTCTCTGTCTGTCTGCGCAGTCTTTGCTGTCGGCGCTGTCTGTCCAGGGCGCAGTATGTGAAATTTATTCCAAAAAGGCACCCCACTCCTCGGAGCGTCCTCACAGTCGTTTACTCGCATTCGTAGCTGTAAGATTAATTGTAGCTTATGCGTGTTGCCTCCTGCTCCCTGAGTATCTTAACCCGCGTCCCTTTCTACGCCAGTCCTTTGTAGCAGCAACTTGTTTGATTTCGCGCACAGCTGTTCGTTCTTTTAGTTTTTGGGCCACACTTGTATTTGAAATTAGGTACTGAAAGATATCCCACTCATTATTTATAAGTTTGCGCAACCTGAAAAATACTTTGGCACTACAGAGACACTACAAAAATCCTGCCACATAACCTTTGCTAAAAGTCACAGCTCAAGCTGCGGCAGCTGCCTGAAAAATGTGCGCTGATAAAAGCCAACTGATAATATTAATGATGAGTGCATGCCTGTAATGTGCCAGGCAAAAGAAAAAAAAATATATAAATATATATATAAAAAACCATCCAAATCCACATAGATCTCTTGCCTATTAATCTAGCTATTTGTCATGGCTATTAGTGGGTTTGAGATTTCTTACACAGTTTTTACGCTCATCATTTATAAAAGTTATTCAAGTGCAGTTTTTCCAAGAACTTGCTGGATTTTCCTTTAACACCTTTGCATTGCAAATTTGGAGTGTGTGCTTGTGTGTTGCGTTTATTTATTGCAAGAAAAGTTATCTTAGCGCCCATGTCAAAAGCTAATTAAGTTGATTTATCTGCTGCCCCACATGAAAATGACAAATAAATTGTATAAAAAATTGCAACAGCAAACTAAGTAGCAGGCATGCAATTAATTAAGTGCCACATAAACATCAGCTAGCGCAGAAAGAAAAGTTTTAAAAAATGCACAAAGAAAAATGAGATAATAACAAATGCAGGCCTCGACTGGCGCTTGATAAAAAAAAAGAAAAATCATAAGAAATTGCCAACATGTCTAATTGTTAAGCGCGAGCAGCGCGCATTAGCCGCAAGCTATCCAAGTTGTGCGAATCTTTGTCAACCTGATGTAGTAGGCCGTCGCAAACGCATTAACATTTTGCGCAGTGCATACTAAGCAAAAAAAGGAAGTTGAATGTAAACTCATTTAAATAGTTTCCCACGTTCCCGCAATTAAAGCGCAACCCAAAACCCAAGAATTCATATTCGGAACCACACGATGGTCAAGCAAAAGCAGCAAACCCGAAAAAAAAACCAAACAGAAAAACAGTTTTTTCATGTTGACAATGTCACAAGTTTGCTTCATGCTTGTCCATAGTCATCATTGTCCATGTATACTTGTATGCTTGTATCTTTGTGTCTTTTTTTCCTTTTGAAGAAATTTGCTGAACAACATGTGTGGCTTTTTAATTCACTTCATTATGATGTAGGCAAATAAAGCACTTGAAGCAACCTTCTCTCTTCTGCGCACAAATATTCGTCAATTGCGTTTAACTTATTGAAAAAATTGCAAACATACAATTTATTTATATTTTTAACTCTTGCACTTTGCAATTCCCAATACTTTGAAATACTCAAAAATATTTCTTATTATGTTATATTTTATTTTTGTATTTAAATGTATCTTAAAACATGTCTTAGTTCTCATTTCGGCACCTCTCTGACTCTTTAATTTATTTTTTAATTTATTTTGATGATGCACATAAAATGTTCACTCATGATATCTCAATATATTTATTTTGTATTTTATTTGTATACTGCACATTTTTGGCTTTTCACTTTTGCACCTCAAATGGGGGCAATTCTTGAAATGACGTTCAGATCGGAGAGTCTTTAATAAATTATATGAAAATTCCAGTTGGTAGACACATTCGCTGAGCTTTAACAAAAGGCGCCCATAAATCAATTAGCTGTCTACTCGATGCCCAAAAAAAATAAAACAAAAAATAAGTAACAGCAACAAAGTAAATACGATTGAAAAAAATTAACAACGCCCACTGAGCATTTTTCAGATCTGTTTTTCGTGCTGCAATTTATGACGTTGCAGCCTTGTGCAGTTTGTTGTTGTTGTTGTATTTTTGGGCGTTTGGGCGTGGTTGCGACGCCCGCTGTAAAACGTATTTTACTTATTAATTAGTAACGAAAAGCTTAATAAATTTAAAGCTTGCATTAAATTTGCATTTACTTTTTTGGCTAAACCAAGCGACGAGTCGCAACTTTGTGCCTCAATATTATTTATTATATGAGCATAAATCGCTTTATGATAAACATTTATAACTTCCGTGCGATTTGGCACATACACAAGCACATGATTTACTATACCCCTGCAGACACCCCTTTGGGGCACATGAGGAATTCTGTTAACTTATAGCCGCAATATTTATTTTGGCAAATTGTGGCTATAAAATTATGAGGTAGCTACAACATAAAAGGGGGGAAAAAGAATTATATTTATGGTTGCCTGTGATGCCTGATCGAGTTGTGGCAACTTGGGATATTGCTTCACTGTCTGCCTTGTCAACATTAATGAGCTCAGCTCAACTTGGCCTGTATATAAATATATTTGGCACAAGCGCCAGCCCTTCATTAAAAAGCTACAGCTACGAAAATCTTTGCTGAATACGAAACTTAATTGTACAGATTTTGGCGCAGACAAAACAAACAACAACCACAACAACCACAACAACAGCAACAACAACAACAACAACAAACGACAACTAAAACAACAAGAGGAATGAGGCAAGACAGTGTAAGCCTTGTAGTACAAATCGTTGTACTTAGAAGCCAATAAAGCTGCTGCCACAGTTGCAGTTGCAGTTGCAGTTGCAGCAGTTGCAGCTAGCAACTTGGAGCTTCAGTTGCAGCTTCAGCTTGAACTGTTCCTCGTCGATGGCAAATGAGGCGCAAAAAATGCATCCTGACACGATGCGATTTCGTAAAAAGCAGCCAAAAATCGTGAACTACTCAGCGACTTGATCCGCTTTATAATGTAACGGTTTAATTAATTATGTTAAGCTGCAGCCACAGAGCCGCTCAGATGCTGCAACGTGCAACGTGCAACACACAAGGGCTCAGACACAGTTGTTGCCACTTCATGCGCAATTTTCGTTTTCAGCTAACTTGGCTAATCGATCAGCTGCAGCTCCTCTGCCCCTCAGCCACCAGCTGCCCTGAAATGTATTATACTCTAAGCCCAAAGGGAATATAGTATATTGCTATTGTTTTTAGTATGTACGAAATTTTGTCACAGACTTCAAACTTTAAATATATTTCATTATGTATTCGACGTAGACAAAGTGTTAAGGTTTTTGTGCCACGCCCACTGTTGGGCTGGAAAAGGGATAAGATCTCGATATACCTCAAAGTTGAAATAGATAAAACTTTGCTAAAGTCAGCAAATTTGGAGGGAAGATTGCTGCTGACCTCCATCAAAGATCGAAGAGTAGAAGTATATAAGCATTTTGCCAAGGTCAAGCCCCAGCTTTTATAGCATTGTGGTTAGAGTATTACGCAGTCGGTTACGTTAGTCTGCAATATTCTAACTTGTTTGATTTTCTATTTTGTGTGCAACTTTTGTCTGTTGCACGTTTTTGTGGCATCTCTCCCCGTCTCTCTGTCTCTCTCACTCTCTCGCTCTCATAGTGCGGTGCCTTATGCACTTGCAACATTTTAAAAGAGAGAACACAGCCACAGCTTGAGCTAGAGCTAGAGCCTCATGACGACATGCCCCGCAGCGCAGCGTGGAGTAGTCTCTTTAATAGTGCAACACCGCGGCACAGCAATAACCTTTCTTATCGCCATGTGTCGCTGGTACACAAGCCACAAACAGGCCCCAACTACATGATCGCAGCTTGGACTTGAACTGGGTTTGGGTTCGGGTTGGGGTTCGGGTTCGGGTCTGGGCAAACTGGGCAACTGGGCAACTGGGCAACTGGGAACTTCACATAGAGTTTCGGCTGCATAACTTCACATAGCATCAGTTAAATCAAAGCTAAATCGCTTATCTTTATTTTCGCCGAGTTTCAGTCGGCATTTTGTTGTTGATGTTGCTGTTGTTGTTGTTTTGTTGTGGCCGTGCAACGTGCGAATTGCTGTAGATTGCTCTGTATATGGTGGCATATGGGCCAAGTGGTGTAAGATGCAGCTAATGCTAAAGTTGTAGGCTAAAAAGCAGGCTTGAATGCAATGAGTAACCAGATACTTTGGATAACTACTTGAATAACTGTGCACAAGTTGCTCAAAGCTGTTCTAACTTTAAGTTCAATTTTAGCAGAGCAAATTAATATATTAAATATATTGTTATCAATCTCATTTCTGCCTTTCCGAGCTCATTTTTAGTACTAATACATTTTTGTCGTTTGAGATTTTGTAACTCTTGATTTGCTGATGATATAAATAGCTATAGCTACAGGCATCCTAAACAAGTATATTTAAAAAGTAATTGAGCATTTATTTGAATATTAATAAAATCAATTTTGCCAAGTAAAGAAATTTGTAGCTAAAGCTGTAACAAAATATCTTTAGCATTCAATCCCAAATGCACCCATAAAAAGACTCTAACAGCAGCTAGCTTCAATTCCACACAGCCAATTTACGATTCGCTCAGTCTGGCAAACATTTCATTAACTGGAAAGTTCTTAAATTTGCCACAGTTGAGGTTGAGTTTGTGCAGCAGATATTACTTCCCACAAGTATCTTTACCATTGACCTATATGGAGTTGTAAACCTTGCTGCTTTATTGCAATGTCAACCCCAAATGGCGTTGCCTGCTGTTATACCTGTGCTACCCCGTAATCAGCTGGGGGCACCTGTAAGTTGCAAGTTGCAACTGCAACTGCAAGCAGCAACTGTGAGCCGAGCTTCCGCCTCATGCAGCGCGCTGCCGCAAGTTCAAGCGCGTTCATAATCAGCGCATTTTGTAGATACTCGAAGTGCATGCAAGTTAAAACATTTTGCGGTTCGTGTCTGGGCCTGCAATTATGTTTTGGTTGTACTCCAGATACTTTGTCTAGCTTTTGCTGCGCTTTTGGCTTTGCCGCCGCCTCAATCTCAGTTGCCAGCTCTTCTATATTTATAAGAGATGAGCACGTGTCGCTGTTTTATTTAATTACAATATTATCACAATATCAAATACATAATACAAATGTTTTTTTGTTTGTGGTAAAATTAAATAGTAATTAAATATATAAATGGAAATTTCTCATATAAAAGTCTTGTGTCATGATACAATTCAAAAGATAATTTAAAAACGGATAATTTAATATAAAATACTATCCAATTATATTGAACAATATTTAAATTTTGCATTACAAATCGGACTACAATTTTGTATTTTACTGAAGTTAATATAAAATGTGAGAAAATTGCATTCATTAGTTGATATACTTGTGTTAAGTAGTATCCATAGTATATAGTCGTGCTTTCATGCTGCTCTGCTCAACGTGTCACGACACGAGATCATCTCAAGTCTTGGTGTCTTGAGCCGCTGTGCTAATTACTTGAACTAGCTGCCTGCACATGTAAGCTTAACATTTAATTATTGCGACTTAATGATGGCTCTCTAGCTGTGTATTTAGGGTGTGTGTGTGTGTGTGTGTGTGTGTGTGTGTGTGTGTGTGTATTAATAATTAGAAAATGAGCCGACAATGGGGCGGCGTCTGGTCTCTACTATTGACTTTGTGTGTTACACTTCTGGTGCAACGGTGCATTGACCGAACAGCTGGCAAATACCAACCAATTGGCCAAAAAGCTAACTTGGATTGCCAAATTGGCATTGGGCAATTTGCAAGATAAATACGTTCTCATATACATATGAGAGAGTATTGTAGGATGCTCATTCAGATACTCATATGTAGACTCATTCGCTGTGGCCCAAACTAATTTCACGCTTCAAATTGTGGCGGCCAAGCGGCAAAAAGTCTCGCATTGACTGCACTTTCATTTGCGGGCTCATGGCCATGGTCACGCTAGGGATGTAGGCTAGGGGGTAGGGGGATTGAGTGGTATAGAGATAGGTAGAGTGGGGGAATGGGGAGTTTGGAGCTGATATCGTGCTGATTCGCACAGGAAGTTCAATTAATAGAACGAACGCTTGAGCTTAGCTGTAGTTTCTTGGAAGTTCTAACTGTATTGAACGCTTTATGGCGCGTAGCGCACGCGAACGACCCCCCCTCATCCCCACCTCACACCCTTTACTGCCCCACAACCTCGCTTGCAATTAAGCGCTAGCGTAATTGAAACTACCGCAAAGTGCGCTTACAGCTTATGGCTAAACTGTCTGGTACTTATGAGATACACTTTGAAGCCATAGCAAGGCCATAAGAGCTACACTCGGAAAAAAGTCAACACGAAATCAAGAAGATATTCTCAATATGAAGAGTGTTTCGAAAGTGACCCAAGAATATATTCTTTAATTTAATCAGATTATTCTAGATTATTTTTATTATTACTATTTCCTAGATTTTTTTGTATTTTAAATCGGAAACCCAATTTTTTTGCAGTCTACGCTGTTTAAGGGTTTCTTCTGCGGGGCAGCAGTGCTTGGAGCGGGGAATGGGTTGAGTTTGACTTTTGGTGCTGGCACCTATAGCTCCATCTATATCTTCATCTGCAGATGTATCCGTATATGTATCTGCATTTGGTCATCTTTCGATCCACCCTTTTTAAGTTATTGATATAACATGATATGCCAACGCTGAACTGAGTAATATCGTCCCCTCCGAGACTCACTGCCCTCTCTGATTTGGTTTACGGTATCTCTGCTGGCTCATAGTTGAATGCTTCTGCCTCGTATCTTCATCAATAACGACACGGCACAGCCATTCGCATCGTCGTCTGAGCTCTAGATAAAGCCGCGATAGGCGCATATGGGCAGCGCCTTCCTCGCATTGCAGTTCTCCTTTTTTTTCTTCGTTATTCTTTTTTTTTTTAATTTTCGAAGCCGTAGGTACTACGGCCAAAAGCTGTCCAGCTGTCCTAACTGTCCCTCAGTGCACAAACAACAACAACAACAACAACAATACAAGCAAGAAAAGAGGCAAAGGCAACGGTACGTTTTGTGCAGAAATCGTGACTTGGTACAATATCGTTATTCGTAGATCATATGGTGTAAAAGCTTAAGTGTGTGCTGTATAGTGTATAGTGTATATGTGTGTGAGTATGTGTATATTTCCTAGATGCCTTTTAGTTGAATCTCTTGGGCTTGTCTATCGCGGTGTGTGAGGCCAACATTTCGCTTTGGCTGTTCAGACATTGTAGCATGCCCTTCTCATATATTCGACTTGGGCATTCTCAGATATCTTGAGTTGTACAAATCATACATCATATCATAGCTTGCCAGGCATTAAAGCTTTAAAGCTGATCCTCATTCGAGATGGCGACTTTTACTCTCTATCTATTCTCATCACCTGCAAAGACTTAAGATAAATCTAAAGTTGTGACTGATTTGAAAATTTTGAAAACTTTAACTCAACATGCAGTCTATATTCTACATTTATTTATGTAATAAATCCATTCTCTTTAAGTTTCGAAAGCTTTAACTCAATATAAATATTCTGTCTATTTTGTTATATTTTTAATAATGAGAACATAAATTTAGATCTTATCGCAGTTTTAGATTTGTCAGAATTTTGTCAACATATCTCTTCACTCTCTAACAAAGAGATATGTTATTTGAAAAGTGGAAACTTAAAGCTCAAATTTCGCCGTTCTCTGCCTTCTTCGTCCCTATTTAAGCTGTAGCGCATCAGTTAATCGACTTAGGCTAAAAGCTCAGAAATTCATTGTGCCCCAGCCACGTTTTGTTGCACACGATTGCAACGCAGTCTTCCCAGCCTGCTCTCTCCTCCCACCCCCCCCCCCGCTCCTCTCCTACACCATCCACCGATCCCCTGAATGCCTGGGCAGGAGCGCGCATTGAAAATCTTTTATAGGCGCTGAGCTGATCGCATAGCTGCGGACGAGACTGCGACTTGTAGCTGGGTATACTGTGTGTGCTTACATATTTTGTTTGATGATGATTTTACAGCTTAAAACGAATTTTATGAGCATATGCCATTGTTTTTTGAGTTATTGTGAGAAATTTCGTGTGGCCTGGCCCAAAGCTGTAACAGCACAAAAACAGGACCTATGCAGATAGGAGGAGAGCAGTGCGGGGGATGCTACAACGCCAATGATACACATGTTCAGCTACATGGCGACATCAAATTGCAGTGTAGCTAGCTTGTAAGCAACGCGCCTGACTCGCCATCCAACCGAATATATCAGAGAGTGCTTAATGGCTGGCCGCAAACTTGGCTTAACTGTAAATTGGTGAGGCTAAAACTAAAAAAAAAAAATTAAAATAAAATTCAGCAGCCGCCCAGCAATATAAGACTTGAAGAGTTGGCAGAGTTTAAGGCAGTTGTAGTATCTTCGTGCTCAAAGATACACTTTGTTAATTGAAAGCCATTAAAGGTAATTTTATGGAAGGCGTTAAGCCATGAAACGTGTAACATGACCATTGACAAAGGCAACAGTAGCGCGGGGTGTAGTGGTAGCGGGGGGGGATCTGAGATGTATCTGAGTAACCACTAGGACTAGGACAAAAACAACTGCGAGTGTCATGAAGTAAAGCGCAACTTGCCGCATTTGGTGGCATGTTCTGCGCTTAGGTACTTTGCTTTACAAGTGGTAACAATTTTAGTTCCCCTCTTTTTTTTGTTTTTTTTTTTTGTATATTGAAGTGCCACGGAATTTGTTTTGCTTGTTGCCAAGCATTTGGAAGTGTAGCTGACGTTTCGCGATGCTTGTTTTTTTGGTGTTCCTTTTTGGGTATATAGATCTTTAGGGAAGCGAGCAAATGTAGAAAGATTTGAGTAAAGAAAGTATGCTCGCCCCTTGCTTGTGTTAGATTTCTCAAACAATAAAAATAATTTTAAATACTGAACATCATATTATTTGTTTTATATATTTATCATATTTTCTTCATCTATTACACTTTCAGGCTGCAAATCGTTCTTCAAGCGCTCCGTGCGACGCAATCTGACATATTCATGTCGGGGCAGCAGAAACTGTCCCATAGATCAGCATCATCGCAACCAATGCCAATATTGCCGTTTGAAAAAGTGCCTCAAAATGGGCATGCGACGCGAAGGTAAGTCTCTTGTCCCCCCAGTCCTAGTATATAATAAAAAGATACTATGAAATTCGAAATTTCTCGCATTGGGTGTGGGTCAATTAAAAGTCAAACAGTGAGGCAAATACACAAATAAATTAAATGCGCAAAGACCAAGGCGAATAGAAAACGAAAAACAAAAACTCAAATGAAATTGAAAAACGAAAAACGAAAAACGAAAAAGAAAGCAAAATACAACGATAAAACGGAAGTAGCACACGACAATTGCAACAATAACAAAGAAATGTAGAGAAATATAATTTTATTTTTCTAGCGAATTTGGGTTACGTTTGGTCCAATAAATGGCACAACTAAATGTCACATGCTAAGAATGTGCCCACAACACACACAATTGACAAGTGTGGGCTGCTCTACTAGGCGAGTGGTTCAGCTATTTGAACGGTGGCAAGGAAAAGAATGTGGCACCACAGTCACAGTGGCACTTGATGATGAGCTACAAACTTTAAGAACCTGATTGAATTGGAGTGCAGTCCTTTCAAAAAGCTCAAAGAGTTGAAGATCAATATTAGCATAAGACTAATAATAATTACTCAATTTTGACTTAAACTTAAAGATCAAAGCTCTATAAGTGTAAGTTCTCAAAGGAACTCAATATTAAGCTGAAACTTTCAGATCACAGGCTGAAAGCTATTAGTCCTCAAAATAACTCAATAACCTTGCATTATAAAACTTATTGGACAGCTAATTAGTTACTCATGCATGGTCGTAATCCATTAAATATCAAGCTCTACGCACGACATTTAGCAAAGTTTCTACACTACATTTTACCGAAACCATGAGGCCACTTTACCAGACACAAAGTAATAAATATAATAACTATGAAAGTGTGCTTGACTTAAATATACCCTGTAGTCAGTAGTAGCTGTGTAATTTAACCTTAAGCTTATATTTGCCAAATCGTACAATTCCCACTCGCATTTTATGTTTACAGGGTATACAAAAACAATTAGGCATTGAGTACAACATATTGACCCTAAAGATCAAATGCAAACTTGTTCGCTTGTTGGTTAATAATTAAAAAAAATTGTACATGCAAGTATGAGTACTCGAATACTCGAGTACTCGAAATGCTGAATACTTGAATAGTTGAATAGTTGAGCATTGGGAGAATTAGCCCAATATTGTAATTTGTGTGTCGACACTTTTTTACTGTGGCGCTTGTGGCATGCTGCCGCTAACATAAATGAATTATAAAACTTAATTCGATTAGATCGAGTGTCTCACACTGACAGAAAATTATAGGTACACTGGTGCAGCTAGGCAGTCTAATGATATATTTGTTTTGGCTAGACAGGAAGTGGTGCATAGTTTGATAAATATATTACAAAAGCTTTAATTTTGTCTTTGTTGCTGTACCTGATTCGGCTCAGTGTATGAGCTGACTTAATCAAAGGCTGCATGTAGCATGTTTTGTTCGCAAATATTTGGCATAGTTGGGCCAAATGTTTTGTCCACAAATTGGCAAACGACGACAAATTGACAGACGCCACTGTGAATCGATCAATGGCTAACTGACTGACTGACTTGCTGACTGACTGACTGACTGACTGACTGGTTGGGTGACTGCTTGACTGGTTAGTTAGTTGGTTGGTTGTCGGCATTAACAATTAACGTCTGTCTGGGCAACTGAGAGAGAGACAAAGCTGTTATTATTTGCACTAATATTGACAGGTTTTTCGCAAAATGCTAATAGCCCCTACCCGAAAACAACAACAACAACAACAACAGCAGCAGATGTTGTAGCTGCGATTTGGGTTAAGAACGATGCAATTAAAATGCAGCTATAGCCGCATTGTAATTAAATATATCCAAACATTGATATTAGCGTATTGCGCAAAAATATGAAAATATCACTATATCTGTATACAAATTTGCCTAGGCCAAGTATAAATTGTTGCTTTTGGCTAATGACATAGTGTGAACCCAAGTTTAATATTTTGTCAAATTTGGTGGGCTACCTGTTTGGCCATTAAATATGCGATTACCTGTAGCTGCCACTGTAGCTGACAACTTGTCAACTTCATAAAACGCAAAAGAGTTCAACACCTTTGCCCCCAGCGCCCCCCTCTCCATCGCATGGCCTAATGTACAAGTTCTGCGTAAAACTAGTTTACAATAGCACAATACCTATATCAGAGCTGAGAAATCGTGAGAAAATGTCTTTTCTGCATAGAATTTCCGTTCCTTTTCCTACTTTTTTTTGGGCGCTACTTAGCAGTAAAGCGGCACAAAGGTTATGCCTTGAAAGACCTGGTCAAGAAATTCTACGGGTTCGGCCGCTAAAAAAACCTGAAAAATCACATCAAATCAAGGTACGGGGTCGCTCTAATTAAACTCCAGTGTCAATTGGAAGGGGTGGGCCGGGCTGAGGTGGGTTGGGTGAGTGAACTTTGTTGCACAAACTTGTTTTCACCACCGCCGAGGGTTGGGCTAGTGAAATTAGTTTAAATTATAAAGGCATTTTGTGAGGAAAAAATTGAACATGAAACGGGTCCAAAAACGAACATAATAAAAGGGATGAAGTGAATTTTGAGTGATGACCAGGACATTGAAAGAGCCTAGGTTTTTTTTGACCAGAAACCGGCCAAGAGTAGAATTGAAATGAATTACACAAAATATTTGAAAATACAATTTTATTGACATTGTCTCAATCTCAACATTTATTTGTTATAAAACTGACAAAATTTAGTTTAGATTTAAATATTTAATTAAAGTACAATTCGTAAAAATAAGTTTTTAAAAGAAAAAAATAGAATTTGTTAAATGAAATTCAGTAGTTATCAAACGTTCAACTTTTGTGGAGCTGTAATATTAGCTGATAGCTTTGAAACTAGTCTCAAAATTATAAAAAGTAACAGATGAGTAAATAGTATTCCATTTAAATATGTATGTTGATTATATTTTAATTGCAATTGCCAAGTGTAGAATGTTTGTCATTCTGCTTGGCATATTATCTATCATCTTATATGCATTATAATTAACAATGGAAATTTTAACTCAACAAATCAATAACATCTACTAAGTATTGTACAGTACATATGTATGTATGTATGTATGTACATACATATAAGGAAATGCAAATATTTAATGCGCAAATGGCATAAAGTGAAAGGCTGTTTGAATCTCGGCGGCCGGAAACTGCAATTTCTATAGATATATGGGTATATGGCAACCCTGCCCTGTCCCCCGCCTAGCGGGTGGCTAAAGCGACTGTTAATCCCATCCACTTGGCCACAATTAGCTGCGGGCCACTTGGACACGCGCTCAAGTGGCTTCTTGACATGTGCGATGACTCGATGACTTTGTGTATCGTTTATCGATTGCGTAAGTGCGAAGCTTGGGACAACAACAAAAACAATATAAAAGCACAGCCGAGACTTGAGCACGTGCTGGTCCCACAGATATTTCATTCATTAAGTAATCAGCTCTGCTTCTTCTACCTCTTTCACATCTTCCTCATCTGCTGCCGCCATCCTCTGCATTTTCCTCTTGTTTTGTTGTTGTTTGCTGTTTGGCTGCTGTTATCTGTTAAAGTCGTTGGAGTTGATCTGCTCTTCAGTTGCGAGTTAGTTTTTTGTTGCGGTCAGTCCGGCAAGTTTTCAGCTGTAGCTGTGGTCAGTGTGGAATATTTATTTTCCCAGGCGCATAAATAAGCCTATGCCGGACAGCCCAGACGGAGAGAGAGAGAGAGAGAGAGAGAGGAGACTAACCGGTTTACAGTGTCTCTTCCGCTGTTAGGTTGCTTGCCTGCACAGATCAGTTGTTGAGGATGAGGACGAGGATCAGCCGTTTGCCTGCGCAAATTACGCAAATGTATTGTATAAATAATTGTGTCGCCCCGTCGCTGGACATTGGTCAAGTCGGGCAGTTCCGGTTCTTTGCAACCCCCCTGGCACTTAATTGCTTGGGTAAAGCAATAAACAAACACATTTTTATTCCTCTTGCCACTATCCTAAGTCCTCTGTCTGAAAACTCTTAGGACTTTTGTGTCTGCATTGTGCGAGTAGAGTAAAAATGCTTTCGCTTTTCAACAAAAGACGTTACTTTTACGTTACCTGGCAAGCTCGGTCTATGTATGTATGTATGTGTGTGTGTGTCTCTGTGTGTACTGTGCCTAAGACAATGGCTGAGCCCCAACACTTGGTCTGATCAATAATCATGTTTAGCTTTATTTGCTTTTCAGTGCCGTTGGGCAAAGTTTTTGCGTTATTTTTTTATATTTTTCGATTCTGTGGAATTTGGCCTGTTAGTGGGGTTAGGTGTGGTGCATATGACTCCGGTCTAGGTGTGTATGCCTCTCATATTTTTGAGGTGTAAAAACCTTTGCTAACCCACATTTGCTATCAACCTCAAGTACTACTCCACTCTATTGTACTCCACTCCAAACTTTATTTGTATCAAATGCGTTTTATGGCCGGGCCAAGCCTCTTAGTTAGTTTGCAGGTGTAAGTTCGAAACATTTGCTAATGTGAGGGAATTGCGAGTCAAAGTTCAAAGTTAAGGAATGTGCTTGTATTTGAAAGAGAGCCTTTAAGCACACCCAAAGTGCAGGGATTCGTGTTCGGTACTCAGCAATTAGTAATCTCTCTATCTCTCTCTCTTTCTCTTTCATAACCTGTCTCTCTTTGTGCTGACAGGATTCGCTGGGGCGCAGCTTTTATGTAAGTTTCCATATCAACTCAGCAACCAAGTTTTCTCTATGCTTTCCATAAAGTATCAATCCTTTTCTTACTGCTTGTCCTTGTCTCTCTTTAAGCCTCCCAAGTTAGCAAATACTCCCCATGTTGGAGGGATCTAACCAATAAATCATTAAGCTGCATAGGAACTATCGGTTGACCATTGAGTTCTTGAATTACAGTTTTTTGGTATTCCAAGTCATCTTAATAAAAGTCAGCTTCTTTAACTGGGTAGCTTGAGCAGCTGTAGCCAGAGCTTTTCACTACCTACTCGTAGCTCCTCTGTTTATACATTTAACTCTTAAACTATGCTCATAAGAAGCAATCCAACAGTTACACACACACAGGCACACACTGACACACGTGCTCGTATCTTGTATCTTGAAGATGCGCTGAAAGTATTTAGTTGAATTTGCATATCTAAGCAGTTGTGGCAACAACGGGGGTTGCAATTGCGTATGAGATTGAAACTGGACAAAAAAGAAAAGAAAATAAAAGGGGTTTAAGGGTAGCAGCAGAAAAGTATCTTATGACGTTGTCGCTGGCAGCGAACAAAAGCAGCGAACTAGAAAGAGTGCGTTGAGATTTGAGGTGCCTGATAGGCATTGTGCGTTGTGGCAGCTTTGCCAACAAACGTTGAATGGGGCAACATTGTGCGGCGTGTGATGTCGCGGTCAAAATAAGCGCACAAAAGGCGCACATATTGAATTACTCTCAGCTACAGATGCAGATGCAGCTACAGCTACAGATACATACACAAATACTGACCTCAAAATAATAAATAATTCTAGTTGATAAAAAATATATAAAAAAAAATAATGCTAATTTTGTCTCTTTCTCTCTCTCTCTCTCTGTTGCAGCTGTTCAACGTGGCCGAGTGCCGCCCACACAGCCCGGCTTGGCTGGCATGCATGGCCAGTATCAGTTGGCCAACGGCGATCCGATGGGCGTGGCGGGCTTCAATGGCCACTCGTACCTCAGTTCCTACATCTCGCTGCTGCTGCGCGCCGAGCCGTATCCCACATCCCGATACGGCCAGTGTCTGCAGCCCAATAACATTATGGGCATTGACAACATCTGTGAGCTGGCCGCCCGCCTGCTCTTCTCGGCCGTCGAGTGGGCCAAGAATATACCGTTTTTCCCGGAACTGCAGGTGACCGATCAGGTGGCGCTGCTGCGCCTCGTCTGGTCGGAGCTGTTTGTCCTGAATGCCAGTCAATGCTCGATGCCACTGCATGTGGCGCCGCTGCTGGCGGCCGCTGGACTGCATGCCTCGCCGATGGCAGCGGATCGTGTGGTGGCCTTCATGGATCACATACGCATCTTCCAGGAGCAGGTGGAGAAGCTGAAGGCGCTGCATGTTGATTCGGCCGAGTACTCCTGCCTCAAGGCGATTGTGCTGTTTACCACCGGTAAGTTGCTGGACATCCTGTACAAGGATGTGCCCGCACTGCTAACCAAAGTTTCAGCGCTGCTGGGCAAGTGTGTGACCTCGGGATTCGCTGCTCCTGCTGCCTGCAGCAATGATGAAGTACTCGCTGTGGTGCGTGATCATCTCGAAGATCTCAATCGCCATGAGTTTGAGTCACAGCTGCAGCAGGCGCCACTGCATTTGGCGACCTTCATAAAGAGCGTGGCTGGCGTAGAGGCTGCAGTGCAGCAGGCAGAGCAACAACAACAACAGCAGCAACAACAACACCAACAGCAGCAGCAGCATCAGCTGCAGCAGCTGCAGCAGCAGCAACAGCTGGAATCAAAGCCAACTGTTACTGCCTGCTCCACTGCTCCCGTTGTGCGCTCCGCCGGCAGTGCTTTCAGCAGCTGCGCCAAGTCCAATGCGCCAGAGGTCGATCTGCTGGCGGCGCTCTATGCCAGCTCCAGTGAAGGCAGCAGTCACAATAATAGCAGCGGCTTGGGCGCTTCACTGCCCACACAATCCCAGAGCGCCTCATCCTCCCTAAATTCCACCGCCTCGCCGCTGAGTGGCGTCGCTGCCACAACCACCGCCGCCGCCGCTCTTGGCTCGACAACGACCACGAGCAGCTCGCTGGCTGGAGCATATCAGACGCCAGCCATGTTCTATCAGACGCCGCCACGCAGCGCTTACGGTGCGGCCTTTGATATGTTCCATCACAGCACCCCGTTCGGAGTCAGTCATGCGGCGGCAGCGGCTGCGGCGGCGGCTCATTCCGGGGGCGCTGGCGGATTTGGTAGTCCCAGCTATAGATACTCGCCATATAGCCTAGCGGGCAGTAGATGGCAATTGTAGGCTCCCCAAACCAAATCAGTCGATTCAGTTAGTCTAGCTAATGGTATCTGTAACTTAGCTATGTATCTATGACGTACTTAATTATGTATCTCTATTGTAAAGTTATATTTTAGTGCCTATTGCTTATGTATTTATTGCCTTACATTAAGTCTCATTTACTTTAGTCTTAACTTAGTTTAGAAACTGTTCCAAAAATATTACCAAAAACGACATACAAAGAAAGAAAGATAGAGGCAAGTAGAGAAGCTTGGAAAGAAGAAGAAGACTTAAGAATATACGCTGCTGTTAAACAAAAATTAATCCTAACCTGTGTTTTTACTTATTCAATTTGTTACTAATTCTTTAATTTTCTTGACTAATTTTAAACAACATTTTGCAAGCTTTTATTTTTGATATTAGTTATGGTTTTTTAACTAACACATATTTTAGTTTTGTTACTAACTATCTTTTATTTACTAACTCTTACATAATTGATTATTGGAAGCTCTAATTTGCAGAAAATATTTTCAAATATAGAAATAATTTTAATATATATATTTAATATATAATTTTTTATTCAATTTCTATAGTTGAGAAAAAGTAGATATTTTAAATATACAAATTTTGCAAAATATATTTTTTCTTTTTCAACCAAACCGACAACAAAATCTATATTTCTGTGTCTTTTAATTTCTTATCTGAAACAAAAAAAAACCCCAATCTTGTTTCTTTTTCCTATTCAAATTATTTCTCTTCATTTTAATTTTATTTATTTATTTTCGATCAACTTGTTTTAAATTCACAAAAATATGCATTTTTTCTGTATAACGCATATATTAATGAAATTAAAACGATTTGATCGTATTGAAAGAGATTCTTTATAATATTATGAGAATCCAGCACTAAAATAAAGCCAATTTAAAATAATTTATTGCTAAAAAATCTTAAAATGATGAAAAATTGTCAAACAACTAGCTGATTGGGATTTCTAGCAATGAAGAAAATGCCTATGAATCGGACATTATAAAAACCTAACATATAACCTCCAATTCATAGGCAATTTCGCAATAACCTTGAAGAAAACTATGAATGCAGCAATGATTGACATGTGTTATTATAGATTGTTGCCTTCATAATTTTCTTAACTGCATTTCATTTATATTTTACTAACTTTGCATTTTTTATTTTTAAACCAAAGCAAAAATACACACTCAAAAAAAAAGCAGCTTCATACACCATTTCGGCACACATTCTGGACTTTGGAAACAACTTGCACTCACACACACAAACACGTCTAACACACGCCTAACACATACATATATTCATATACACTATAAGCAAATCCATTAATATTAAACTACGAAAACTTAAATGGCACATGGCTTACTTTTATTGTTATTTTATTTTTTTTATATTTTTTTATTTATTTTTATGTTTGTTTTTTTTTTACCTGAAATAAACCAACAATATTTGTATGCAAATAATATTGTTAAAAAAGATAAGACTGTATATTTATTATATTCAAATTAGCTTATTCATTTAACTTGTAAGACTATACGTATATTTAAAAAACCAAAAATAAGAAAATATAGCAAAATTATTTTTAAAAGAAAAGTTGTCAGTCGATTTGGAAACCATTTTTTGCAAAATTGCGAATTTTGCCTGCTTAAATTTTGTTCAGGCTCAATATGCGAAGATTTTTTATGTTTGTTTCACGGAATTTGTACTCATTTCAAAGTGAAGCGTTCTCGTTTGTATAAATATTTTATAGAGTTTTTCCTCTGTGTAAGATTTCACAAAACAACAAATATTTCACAGCTATTTGGTTTTTGCTGCCACGCTGCTTATCTGCCCATTGTCCATTTACAGTGGCCAAAAATGCAGCGAAGCGTTCAGCTCTCTCCTGCGCCATTCCCCTAATCCACCATGTGTGTGTGTGTGTGTGTTTGTCAAACCGTTGGTCGGTTGGTCATGTCAAGCAGCTGTCCCAGGCGCACGTCTCGACTGTCCTCGATCTGCGACACTGGCTGTCCCCCTGGCCTGCCCCTTCTTGGCTGGCGACGTTTATTGACGTCGAGATACCACATTATGAACATTAATACAACACTCGTTTATGTCGCTTACTTACAAGCCGCAACGGCTGCTTCTTGGACCTGAGCCTGGACCCAAGTCCAAGTCCAGCCGCGGCCACAGCAATGAAAATAATTTTCCAATTTCCAAAACGCTGTGTGTGTCGATAGCTGAGCTGTGGCTACGGCTTGGGTTCGGGTCTGGGTCTGGGTTTGGGTTTGGATTTGTGCTTGGGCTTTTGGGCTGGGGTTTTGGGTCTCTATTGTGAGGGGGCGTCGCGAGTTCGTGTTGCCAGAGCTTCGACTGCGACGGCGACTCCAACTGCGACTGCAACTCTCGAGTCTTGTGCAGCGCAATTGCATTTGAATTGGCTGCATGAGTCCATAAACTGCAGCCGATCAATCGCAACAGCGCCTCCCTCCCTGCCCCCCCATCAGCTTGTGATAGACACGATCGCGGTAGTAAAATACCGGGTATAGACTTAGTAGATCTTCTGCCTTGGAACCCAGGCGGCGGCACGTTGACGACATGTCTGCGGAGCCGCTGTGGTGCATCTTCCAATCTGGTTGTGGCCTCTCTTCCCTATTCCCCATCCCCCTTTCCGCTGCACTGCTGCCTGATTGCTGTCGTTTGTTGCAGTTGTTAAGAGTTGTAGCTTTCATGTCTTGGCCACACTTTTTGACCAACATTTTGTGTTGTTGGTTTTAGGTTTTAGCTCTGGCTTTTGCATTGGCTCTGGCTCTGGCTTTAGATTCGACTCAGCCGCTGCCTCTGCCGCTGCCGCTGCCTCTGACTCTGACTCTCAGTCAACCTTTGTGTGCTGGCTGTGTTGTTGCTGGTTTTGCTGATGCCCAAATCGTTTTGTGGGTGCTCATTGATCGCCTGCGCTACTTTCGGAAAATTGCCACAGACGTGCCTTTGTGCCTTGTAATTAACAGTTTCGAACAGACCTCTTTGATTAGAATCATTTTTGGGCGCGTTTTTACTTGCTTCCTCCAGCCCCTTCTCTGATACAATATGATGTTACTAGTTTCTGGACTGTTCAATCAGTTGAACTCCGACACAAGATTTAACTTTGATCAAGCTGATCGCAATTGAGAAAATGAAATGGTCTTGCGACAAAAAGTTGAATTTTCATCGGAAATAAGATTCAAAATATTGAGATATTTTATTTAAAATTTAAATACGTTAATATTCATTAGTTTTTAACACAGTTTAATTATTGGAGAATTCTAAAAAGTATTCACAGCTTTAAGCCACTCATGACATTAAAATAAATATTCGTTATCCTGTTTAGTGAAAATTAATAATTTGCAACATTCAAATATTCACATGCGATTATAGAACAAAATTTGCATTTATTTCCGCTATGATCAGTTAACTATGACCATTTTGCAAATAAATCCTCATGATCATTTTCGACATGAAGTTAAGCAGCACATTAAATTTTTGAGAAAACAATTTGTTAGCATGGTAAATTTCCTTTAATAAGAGACTCAAACTTTTGCTATTAATACAAAGCTAACATTAGGTCTAAACCAAAACATTATTTCTAAAAATTAAACTAAGCAACTTAAGCAGTCTTATCTCACCCATTTTGCCTTATACTTTCATTACCTTCTCTTAACTAAGTCAGTCCGTTGTCACCCCGAAAATACCTGTGATTCCTGCAATGCATTTCTCGTACAACTTTTAACAATGCCGCTCGAATATAGATTCATAGTTGACCTCACATGACCGCCAGCCGAAGGCCCGAGCCATATCTGCAGGCATTTTTGCTAATGCTTATTAAAACTAAATAAAGTTATAACTGTTTGCCGGGGCAGACACGAAGCAATCGACGTCAGCAACGACAGCAACAACGTACTGGATGCTTGGCCATAAAAACTATATAATAAAATATAATGCAGCAATTCATAATTTTTGGTTAAACAGCTTAACCTTTACTATGATCGGAGTCAGCTTGGGAGTGGGGGGCGGTGTCGGGGGTGGGGACGTAGTCTGTGCCACGTTCTTGTGTGACCAACAAACAAAATCTGCTCCTTATTCGATATGCATGTTGTTGTAGTTGTTGTTGTTGCTGTTGTTGTTGTTGTTATTGGCAGCACAATTCGGTTACGTAGTTACATCAACTACTTTACGGTCATTATGCATTTAAAACACGCGGTCACGATCTCCGCGCTGAGTTAGTAACTGCGCAAAAGGAGCCAGGCAGAGGTCCAAACAGCAACAACAGCCACAAAAATCGAAGCAGCCCCAAAACAGTTAAAAAGCCAAAAAAAAACATCGAAAAACACAAAAAATCAAAGCCAAGTTAAAGCCATAGTTACAGTCAGTCGCAAACGCCCGAGAAAGCTGCAGCGCTCCACGGCCCGAAGCTGCATTTCTTTTGGCCAAAATCCGCAAACTGGAATTTCTTTCACTCAGCCGTCGTCGACGTCGCGTCGACGTCTTCTGCATTTCAATGAAAATAAAATTTTTGTCTGGCTTATTGATTCGAATTGTGGCACAATTTTTGTTGCTTTTTCCACTTCTTATGTCCTCTCGACTCGTTCTGTGGGTTCGTGGACGTGGACATGGGCAATGGGCAATGGGCAATGGGCAACGGGCACTGGGACTTGGACCAGACTTGCTCAGGATCATCAAAGCTAATGGCCAAAGTCAATTGACAATTATGACCATGGCCAAGTGAAGTGATTCGCTCAGCTTTTCATTTCAACTGACCAGATCTAATTTGTATCTCTTTGTGGGCTTCACGATTATTGCCAGATTGTTGTTGTTGTCGGTTGGTTGTTTATGAAATGAAATGGTTAATAATGGCTAATTGAATTTCTGTTGCCTTTGGCGACAAATCATTTATCTTGATTTACGCGCATTGTGTGGGGGCGGCCTTTATTAACTTCGGGGTAAACGTTGAGTTTTGTACTCTGTTTTATGCTTATGGTTTGTTTGCTTTGTTGGCCAACTGAGCTTGCAGATTGAAATAAACTAAACGCCAGTTTTGTGCCATAAAGTATCTGACGGTGTGGAGAAATTGATCAAGATAGTCTTTCAGCAAGAGAAAAACAATGATACCAATGATATGTATGCATTTTTGAAAGTCACTCTTATAAGCTGATTAGGTGCAATTACATTTAACAGCTTTTGTAAGTGTATGCAATTTGTACTTTTATTTATTCAGTTTCAAAGCATGTTTAGGATTGACAATTCACTTTGCGAACGACACAAAATTTGCACCATTAATGTAAACATTACTCGCGAATTTTTATATCTGTTCATTTTGTGCACTTTGCATGCAATCTATTTATTGCCCACTTTATGTTTATTTATAACTTAAATAATAAATGTCATACCTATATTATCGAATTTAAGAAATACATAAAATATTATTTTATTACGTACACTTAAGCCAAATACTTAAATTATTATGATAAAATAGTCATACCTTTAAGATATAGGAGATATAAGATAAAGCTAAAAGTTTGTTTTTAAGACATTTAAAGAGTTGCAAACACAATTTAATGGCTTAATTTTTTAAGTGTTGATAGTGTTGTTATGGGTACACTTTGTATACCGCAGATAACAATTTTGAAGTTATACGATCAGTTAAAAATAAATTCAATATTTAAACATAGAGAAATGAGTTTGAAAAGAAATCGTACTTTTTTAGTGTTGAATTTGCAAATCTTTTTGGCTTGTGGTCTTTAAGAGCTCCCAATCCACATGTGTTAGCTATAAGCTACTTGGCCAGGCGAGTTAGCTCTAATGAACCTATTGGCAATTTGTTTTCCTCACTTTACACATTTTACAATGTATTGGCTTTCAATTGACAGTTGACCACTTGCGTGCAGTTCAAGACAGCTAAACTAATCGAGCTGCAGTCCGAACGCATAATAAAATTCAAAGAGCTAAACGCAACAACAAAAATGATATACGAGACATACAAACGACACATTACGTCCCAATGCTGGCATTTGGCAATGCAATCAAATTTGAATCCACACCGCAATCGGATACGTTGACGACTCCAACTACGTCTTGGACACCCAACGATGCCATCAGATTGGAAACTAAGCCGCCAAAATGGTCAATTCATTAGGCAGTCAAGCAGCTGCAAAATTGTATAAATGCCACTTGTAAATTTTTCGTAATATGCTAAAGATACTTTTTGCGGTTTTGCACAGCAATCGTAACGTCTTGTGTCGCTTGACTCGAGCGCTGACTAATTAAGCAAATAGAAACACAGACAAATATCATATTATATGCCATTTCGGCACGGTGTTCTTAACAGCTATGAAAATGCGCTAAAGCTATGCAAATTTACAAGTGCTGATGTCTAATTTGAATTTCAAATAGGCGAACCTCAGCAAATATGACCAGTACGCATAGTATATATATATACATATATAGATATATATATATATATAAACGTGCCACAAGTCGTGTGTGCACAATGTTGTTGTTGTCTTACAACATTTACACATACTCAAAAAATATTGATAAGGCAAACTTTTGTGGTTGGCAATTAACACTTGACGGCACACGTTGCGTATGCGCAATGTATGTGCATTTAACGACTAGTAAACAGCACAAAGCGTACACTCAGAAAAACAACTTGCCCTAGAATTGAGAAAATCATTAAGAAATTAAAAACATTTAAATAATATTTGCAACTTACGAATCTTAAATTCCAAAATCAAAAATATTAGTAAATGTCCCACAATGCAATTCATACACGGGAATTTAGATTTTTTGTTATCGAAACTCATTTCTAGGATACAAATTATAATACAAATTGTTTAGTACGGTCAATACTGACTTGATTTTAAGCTACTTTTCGTCTCAAAAGTATTGCGATTTTCTTATATCTAGGTCATAACTTTTCCTGAGTGTAGCACCCCACAGCCCATCCCCCAAGTTTATGGCTTTTGTGTTAGAGGGCGTTGTCGCTTAGTTTAATTTTCGGAAATTTAATTAAACGGCCCCTTGTCTTGGCGCTGTTGGTCTGTTCATAAGTCCGAGTCCGGGGCCACAATTGGGCATAAATCATGCGAGTGACGCAATTCGGCTGCAATTCCGTCATGTGCCATTTTCTAGCAATTGTTGTTGTTGTTACTGTTGTGTGTGGGCGTGGCCGCAATTTATGTTGCGTTACTTTTGACGTGACTGCTGGAAGCCCATTCAATGGATACGTATCTCTGGTGTAAAGTAAATGTATGTCAGCGCCAGGTGAACTGCAATATACAGAAAACCCCAATTGCATCTGTACATATCATTTGGAGTTTGAGCTTAATACTAACTAATATTCTCGAATTTGCTTGTAATATTTATAGATGCCTGCGGTCTGTCGGATGTGACTCACATTGAATCCCTGCAAGAGAAATCCCAGTGCGCCCTGGAGGAATATTGTCGAACACAGTATCCCAATCAGCCCACGAGATTTGGCAAATTGCTGCTGAGATTACCATCCTTGCGTACCGTCTCCTCACAAGTAAGTTGAAACAATTATTGAAATTTGAAATCTGGGTTTGCTTATGGAGCTGGAATGTCGAGATGAAGGAAATTTGTTAAATACTTAAGATCCAGAAATTTATCAACCCAATTCAAATGGAATTATGTTATTAGAAATATTATACTGTGTAACTGTTTCAATGCTAATTTTCGTTCCTTACCTCTTCTTTTGCCATTCGCCAGGTCATTGAGCAATTGTTTTTTGTGCGTCTAGTCGGAAAAACGCCCATCGAAACGCTGATACGCGACATGTTGCTGAGCGGCAACAGTTTCTCTTGGCCCTATCTGCCTTCGATGTGACACACAATGTGGCGCCAATTGACAACAACTTGATCATCAGCCGCAGCTGTGGCGGCCGCTGTGGCAGCCAATCATAGCAACACTACGCTCAACATCAATCCCTGCAACAACATCACTGGCAACAGCAACAGCAACGGGGGCATTGCTGTTGCTGGCAATCACAGCCACGATCACAGCAATGTTGCTGCCATGCATGCAACATACGGCGGCGGCAACAACTGTGGCAACAGTCTCAACAGCATTTGCAATCATCAGCAGCAAATCAGCAACTACAGTAACAACATCAGCATCAGCGGCAACAACAGCAACAACAACAGCAACATGAACGCCAGCGGTTTTCTTGGCGCCGGCTGCAGCAGCAATGGCAGCAGCGATTATATGGCCAATGCAACGGCTGCTGCATATGTGACACCAGCAGCAGCAATGGCAACAACAACAACAATGCCAGCGGCAGTGAACACAACAACAATGCTGTCTAATTACTGCGATGCAGCGACTATGATGATGGCCGCTGCTGCTGTCAATGCAAATCAGTGCCTGCAACAACACCACCAGCGACTGCTGCTGGCCAGCAGCAACAGCAGCAACAACAGCAGTAACAGCAGCATCAGCAACCACGAGCAACTGGCCACGGCAGCGATCATGGCCTGCTCCTCGTCCTCAGCGGGCTCGCTGTCATCGGCGTCGTCCACACCGACAGCACCGACAGCCCAGCAACAGCAGCACCAGCAGCAACTGACACTGCAGCAACAGTCGCTGCCATCGCCGCCAAATTTAATCGATATCAGCGAAGTTCCTCTCATTGTGGATGTCAAGTAGTGTAATTATTTATGCATATTGAAAAAAAATATAAAAACAAACATACAAAACAGCAAAAAATATCTAATGAAAAATGTAAAAAAAAAAAACAAAAAAAAAAACAGAATCGTGTAGCTTAATTGTTTTTAAATCTCCTTTAGTTGTTGTAACTTGTACATAAACAAATTTCAACTTTCTCCCCAGGCGCCCACAACTGACAGCCAAATGCGGTTTTGTATCTTGTAAATAGAAAACTGCTGCCTGGCTTAAAGTTGACCGTATAAACATATGTGGAAAAACTTTTAGCCGTTCAACGATTGAAAGTTTTTTGGGCGTCAATCAGTTCAACTATATGTCTGTATAATATTTAAAGGCACTGAGTTCTACTTAATTTTTAAATCAAAAAATAAACTAAAGTAAACGTCTTTATACACCCCCCACAAAATAAAGAAATTAAAATACCGAAAAAGACAATGTAAATGTTAGGCAAAATATTTATGTATTTCATGTAGCATATACATTTATATATACTAGACAGCTAACTCCTATATAGTTCTATGCGATCTATAGTGTACTTTACTCTAATCTCCCAGTGGTTTGCAGAATTATACCAAAAATATATTTTTACTTAAAGTGTGGCAATTATATTTTGTGTGTGCTTTAGCAATTTTTACTTTATTTTACTTTAAGTAAAATGTAAAAACAAAATAAATGAACAAGAAAAGAAATCAAGTATATCAAATTCGTAACTGCTCCAAACCATATCTCAAAGATATGGCCAATTTAACAAAATATCAATTCAATTTTAATATTCTTTAAATACAAAATTTAGCAAATTTTTTAATTTTTATACAAATATCAAAAAGCGGGCAAAACCAATTCAGTGCAAGTTTTCAGTTTAAAAACGATCTTTTAGACTAAGCATTATTTTATTTATATGTATAAATATAAACGTTTTATATATTTTATAATAATAAAAATTGCGTTTTTAAAAAAGTTTCCTTTGTTTTTTTACGATTTATTTAGTTTTTTTATAAATGTATTATCATTTCTTTCAGTTTTTACCAGTTTTTTTATTTTTGAAACTGCTGCCAAAGATTGTACATATTATTGTGTAAAACACTTTTTTAAAATATAGAAAGAAACTAATAAAATAACCGAAATATTTGTTTCGTAATTTTTGTTCAGAGTCAAGTATTTGCGCATTACTGATAAGATTGTATAAATAATATTAAACTTAATAGTAATTAAATAAATACAGTTACTTATTGAAAATCATTGCATTAGCGCGTGTAAATACATTTTCGAGGTGCGAAATTTGTAAATTAATTGATAATAAATGTCAACCGAATGGTAAATAAATTGAAACAAAAATGACGGGCAGGGCAAATGAATCTATAGATCAAGTATACATATTTATATTAACCTTATCACAGTTGATAGTCGCTATAAAGAGTAAGTGCATATGTGAGTGTATATACTATGTATCTGTGTGTGTGCGAATAAACATTGACATTCATAAGAAACAGCAAAACATGAAATTTCCGCATTATACAAAAATGTTGATTGCTGTAATCAAAGTACTTATATATATACAAATATATATATTTAAGTATTAATTAGTATAAAAGAAAGAAAAACTGTTTGTTTTTGATAATTTCGATATGGAAATCAAGTGTCAGTTAAATTAATTTTATTTAATAAATACAAGAAATATCTAAGCCCAATTTTCATAGCTGGAGAAATACCATATTTCCACTCAACAATTTTCTATCTCTCACAGCAACTCTCTCTCCCACTAGCATATTATAATTTGGATATGTGTTGAAAAATAAATGCCCAAGTCATGCTGCAGTTGAGGCGCGACCTCTATACAAATGACCCTCGGCATGGGCCGGCATGGGCAATTACCCCGAGCTGCTCCAAAATTGCCAATAATGAGACATGCAGCTCGCGCGCTTAGCCTCTGTAATGGATTGCCATGGATTGGTATCAATTGCAGGTCAATTCCTCAACGCCACGAAATTTCACGCGCCGACAAGATAATCGTCGCACATAATGCCGGGATTCCCTAGTTCGCTTCAAGCACCCAGATCCGTCCAGATCGTACCCCACTCAAAGGATCGTGCAAAGCAGACAGCTTGTTGCCAGCGCATGAACAAATTGCGGCTGTCTTGTGGGCCGTCGCTGCCGTTGCTGTTGCCGTTGCTGTTTCTGTTGCCGTTGCCGTTGCTGTTGCCGTTGCAGTTGCGGATACCGAATGACAAATTAGATATCGAAAACAACAATTTGATCGACAGGCGATCGCCACCGAAACGAGACGAAAAGTACAGCAAAACAAGTAAGAACAGCTATTTACGGCACACTGAAGATCACATACCCTAGCAGGACGGAATCAACCGCATCTTAATTTACTTGTCAGTTTAACAAACTGACAGATTATTCCTATGGGAGGCAAAATGTCAATAACATGGAACCTCTTGGAACTGGTGCAGCTATCTTGGAGAAAATAAATGTTGTCCATATCAGATCTCAATTGCTTGGGTTGGGATTTCTTAGTAAGCAAAAAAAATGGTCATGCAAGAAACTAGCTTTCGACTGCTAGTTATATATGATATAGTGGACCGATCTAGCTGTCTCCGATAAATACACTGACTGTTGCAATATCAGGGAGTTTAATCAAGTTACCTTTCGGTATATCAATTTAAATGCGTTACACACTGCAGGCCAAAGTAAAAATACTCTCTGGTAGGGTATACAAAAATAAAGATTGCTGTTCGGTTCGGAACCGTGAGCCCAAATTGCCAGCGAAAATAAGGAAGGCATTTTCTGCGGTTGGGGCGAGCGTATCCAAAGGAGTTGATGAAGGTGTTGATTTGATTACTTTTATGTAAGCGACCAACCAGAGTCGGAGCTGGAGCCCAGAGATCTGCTGCAGTTGAACATATTTCTCCAAATCGTGATCGGGCCAATTTCGGATGGATCGATTTCGAGTTGCAGTTGTCTTCAATTGTGCCGCCAACTGTTGTGCTGTGCATGCCCCGCGGCCAATATCTAAATGTGAAAAATGATTTGACTTTAATGGCCGCCACTGAGTGATCATCTCTGATCGTATGATCATCTGATGATTAACGAAGCCTTGGACTCGCCTGCCTTGCCGCTGTAGGTGTTAAGATTTTGTGACCAATTGGCAGGGTAATCCACGGCGTTGCCACCTTTCATAACGGTTGCAACTGCAACTATTTTGCATACCATGCGGTCATTTTGTACAAAACTGGAGTCTGGCTAGGCAAATGATTGATTCGTTGTGCGGTTGGGAAACGTGGGAATCTGGCTTGAAGTATTGAAGGTGTGTCCGAGAAGCACTACATTTCGTACAGCAAATTATTATCTTTACGAGCCGTAAATGAGTTATGGAAAATTAGTCGAATTACGTGTATCCAGTATGGCCTAGAGTTGGCCGCGACTGATGCAATAATGCATGTGTGTAGTATGTGTATTTATGGGGTACATTATCTGGTAAAACTTATTCACTTTAGCAGTGTTAACTTGCCGCAACTAATTTCGATTTTGACGGTGTTAATAAGCTATGATTATAAGGAACAGGAATATAAAGTTGAGATTATATAGAATATGAATTTTTCAGAAAATACAATTTAGGATTTTTTTGGCGAAAAAAGCATAAGGCGGGAAACTTACCAATTTGGTTTTTTTAAAATATAGTATCTTGAAATTTTACGTTTAATTGATTGCGGGTGTCACAGTAAGTATAAAAAACTATAAGATAAGTGATTTTTGTGTGTTTCATTTTTCTGTCAAAAATCATGTCAAGTCAAACAACGAAAAGTTCCTCATAAATAACCTTTACAGACTTCTAACTGCCATAACTTTGTCAAAACTGAACCGATTTTCATTCCCGAGGCCATTTTGGTCATTATTTGGCCTCTTGTTTGATTCTACATCAAAAGTTTATGCACTTTTGAGAATACAAAATTTTGGATTTTTTTCCTACAAAAGCATAAGGGGGGACCCTTACCAATTTGATTTTTTCAAAAAATAGAATCTTGAAATTTTATATTAAAATGATTGTGGGTGTAACAGTAAGTATAAAAAACTATAAGAAAAGTGATTTTGGGGTGTTTCATTTTTCTGTCAAAATTCACGTCAAAAGTGACAAAAAAATTGACTTGTAAAGTGCCCAAACAACGAAAAGTTCCTCATAAATGACCTTTACAGACTTCAAACTGCCATAACTTTGTCAAAACTCAACCGATTTTCATTCCCGAGGCCATTTTGGTCATTATTTGACATCTTGTTTGATTCTACATCAAAAGTTTATGCACTTTTGAGAATACAAAATTTTGGATTTTTTTCCTAAAAAAGCATAAGGGGGGACCCTTACCAATTTGATTTTTTCAAAAAAAAGAATCTTGAAATTTTATATTAAAATCGATTGTGGGTGTCACAGTAAGTATAAAAAACTATAAGAAAAGTGATTTTGGGATGTTTCATTTTTCTGTCAAAAATCACGTCAAAAGTGACAAAAAAATTGACTTGTAAAGTGTCCAAACAACGAAAAGTTCCTCAAAAATGACCTTTACAGACTTCAAACTGCCATAACTTTGTCAAAACTGAACCGATTTTCATTCCCGAGGCCATTTTGGTCATTATTTGACATCTTGTTTGATTCTACATCAAAAGTTTATGCACTATTGAGAATACAAAATTTTGGATTTTTTTTCCTAAAAAAGCATAAGGGGGGACCCTTACCAATTTGATTTTTTCAAAAAATAGAATCTTGAAATTTTATATTAAATCGATTGTGGGTGTCACAGTAAGTATAAAAAACTATAAGAAAAGTGATTTTGGGATGTTTCATTTTTCTGTCAAAAATCACGTCAAAAGTGACAAAAAAATGGACTTGTAAGTGCCCAAACAACGAAGAGTTCCTCAAAAATTACCTTTACAGACTTCAAACTGCCATAACTTTGTCAAAACTGAACCGATTTTCATTCCCGAGGCCATTTTGGTCATTATTTGACATCTTGTTTGATTCTACATCAAAAGTTTATGCACTATTAAGAATACAAAATTTTGGATTTTTTTTCCTTAAAAAGCATAAGGGGGGACCCTTGCCAATTTGATTTTTTCAAAAAATAGAATCTTGAAATTTTATATTAAATCGATTGTGGGTGTAACAGTGAGTATAAAAAACTATAAGAAAAGTGATTTTGGGATGTTTCATTTTTCTGTCAAAAATCACGTCAAAAGTGACAAAAAAATTGACTTGTAAGTGCCCAAACAACGAAGAGTTCCTCAAAAATTACCTTTACAGACTTCAAACTGCCATAACTTTGTCAAAACTGAACCGATTTTTATTCCCGAGGCCATTTTGGTCATTATTTGACATCTTGTTTGATTCTACATCAAAAGTTTATGCACTTTTGAGAATACAAAATTTTGGATTTTTTTCCTAAAAAATCATAAGGGGGGACCCTTACCAATTTGATTTTTTCAAAAAATAGAATCTTGAAATTTTATATTAAATCGATTGTGGGTGTAACAGTGAGTATAAAAACTATAAGAAAAGTGATTTTGGGGTGTTTCATTTTTCTGTCAAAAATCACGTCAAAAGTGACAAAAAAAAGGACTTGTAAGTGCCCAAACAACGAAGAGTTCCTCAAAAATTACTTTTACAGACTTCAAACTGCCATAACTTTGTCAAAACTGAACCGATTTTCATTCCCGAGGCCTTTTTGGTCATTATTTGACATCTTGTTTGATTCTACATCAAAAGTTTATGCACTTTTGAGAATACAAAATTTTGGATTTTTTTTCCCAAAAAATCATAAGGGGGGACCCTTACAAATTTGATTTTTTCAAAAAATAGAATCTTGAAATTGTATATTAAATCGATTGTGGGTGTAACAGTGAGTATAAAAAACTATAAGAAAAGTGATTTTGGGGTGTTTCATTTTTCTGTCAAAAATCACGTCAAAAGTGACAAAAAAATGGACTTGTAAGTGCCCAAACAACGAAAAGTTCCTCATAAATGACCTTTACAGACTTCAAACTGCCATAACTTTGTCAAAACTGAACCGATTTTCATTCCCGAGGCCATTTTGGTCATTATTTGGCCTCTTGTTTGATTCTACATCAAAAGTTTATGCACTATTGAGAATACAAAATTTTGGATTTTTATTTCCCAAAAAATCATAAGGGGGGACCCTTACAAATTTGATTTTTTCAAAAAATAGAATCTTGAAATTGTATATTAAATCGATTGTGGGTGTAACAGTGAGTATAAAAAACTATAAGAAAAGTGATTTTGGGGTGTTTCATTTTTCTGTCAAAAATCACGTCAAAAGTGACAAAAAAATGGACTTGTAAGTGCCCAAACAACGAAAAGTTCCTCATAAATGACCTTTACAGACTTCAAACTGCCATAACTTTGTCAAAACTGAACCGATTTTCATTCCCGAGGCCATTTTGGTCATTATTTGGCCTCTTGTTTGATTCTACATCAAAAGTTTATGCACTATTGAGAATACAAAATTTTGGATTTTTATTTCCCAAAATACGAATTTGATTTTTTCAAAAATTAGAATCTTGAAATTTTATATTAAATCGATTGTGGGTGTCACAGTAAGTATAAAAAACTATAAGAAAAGTGATTTTGGGGTGTTTCAAAAGTGACAAAAAATTGGCTTGTAAAGTGCCCAAACAACGAAAAGTTCCTTATAAATGACATTCCCAGACTTCAAACTGCCACAACTTTGTCAAATCTGAACCGATTGTCAATCCCGAGGCCATTATGGTCATAATTTGGCCTAAAGCTAAATTCTACATCTCAAGTTTATGAATTTTTAGGAAAATAAAATTAAGGACTTTTTTGACGAAAAAGCATAAGGGGGGACTTACCAATTTAGATTTTTCAAAATATAGAATCTTGAAATTGTACATTTAATTTATTGTGTGTGTCTCAATTAGTATAAACAGGTAAGAAAGCTGTAGTCAAGACAGCCCGACTTGAGATACCCTGAACCCAGTTATTACATTCATAATTCTTTATCTGCATTCATACATCGATGCAATTGCTTTGCATTTTCTATTGGCCCCAAACTATGTTACATTGAATCGTAAATAACTTCTTTGTTTATTGTCCGATCGTAATGAATATTTTAGGGTATAAATATGCGCGCTTAATGCAATGGCTGTTCTTCTTCTTCTCTAATTCTAAATTGATAGATAACATTGGAACTTTTATTTCAAATATGAAGTCTTGGGCTCTTGTAGTCTCTGACAAACGCGCGGTCATACAGACGGACGGACAGACAGCCAGACGGCTATGGCTAGATCGACTCGCCTTTTGATAGTGATCAATGTTTCTTTTGCCTGTTACATACCTTTGCGCAAAGCCATTATACTCTTTTTCCGATTTTTAATGGGTTCAGTGTGTTATAAAAAATGTACTTTAGTTAAACAGTGTTATTGTTATATTATATCATATATTTATATTGCATTACCATTTATGTATTTATAAGTATCTTCTCAAGAGCGTCTATTAAAACTACAACACTTGAAAAACACAAATTGTTTTACATAGCAAAAAACTAATTCACTCCCAAGAATATATATATTTATCTTTATTTATTTGGACAATTTGTAAGCTTCTGTTAATTTACAAAAGTCTCTTAAAATATTTATCAATTTAAATGGTAAAAAAAACTGCAACCATCGCAAACAATAAAAAGATAAGCATGACTACTATGTGCTGCTTGCAACACCAAGCAACATAGCTCAACACAGTCACACACACACACACACACACATATACAAAGAGAGTGTCTCGCACAAAGCCGTCACAAAGACCCAAAGATATTAGTGGGCATTTTTCAATCCTTTGAAGATGGTCAAAATAAAATATTATTTCGCGCGTTAATACGCAAAAATAAGCAACTGGTTGGGTGGCTGACGCGGCTAGGCGGGTGGGCACCCATGGACTGGTATCCTTACCCTCCCCAACTGCCCCCGTCCCAACCACACTGAGGTGTTGTTTGGCTGAGAAGTTATGATGGGGAAGCTGAGCGTAGCCGACTCTGGCAATTGCGACGTGAATTTGTGACTCGTTAAGAGCGCGTGGCAATGGTCGGGGGCAAGAATCGGGGGCAGACACAAGTGCACTATGGGAAAAACAGTGACCTTATCTGTGATACATTTTATGTTTCTAGTGTTTTATTTATTTTCTATTTCGGCTCTTTTTTATATATGAGCAATAATTTATTTATTTAATAATTTCAAATATTTTGAAAGTGTAATAAAATACTAAAAAGTTATTCACGCATCTGCTTCTGTGGTTCAGAAATAATTTTTTTTTCTAGTAAGTTATTTGTTACTACTGAACTTTGTGAAATTATAAAGTGGTTTGGAAATAACTCAAACATAATTAGAGGAAATCAACAAATGAATTTATAAAAGAAATATAAAATAGAAAAATAAAAACTTAAAAGGAGCTTTCGTTAGACTTTTTCGTGTCACTTCGCACATTAAATAATGGTAAAATATTTCTAAGTTTTCGGGAGCATTTTATAGCACTGTGATAGTGCATGACCTTTACCACTCAAGGGTCTGGGTTGAACCAAGTTTGCAAAACTTTTGCAAAGCAATTTTATGTTGTAAACGTTGATACTTGTAGACAATTTCACAGTTAGGCAACAGATTAACCTGAATATATTCTTAAGATATGTTTGCTATTTTACAAAAAAGTATAAAATGATTTTTTGCCATTAAAAATGGGATTTCATTCAATGGTGCATTAGTGCCGGATTCAGTGCCTCTTCCCGTGCCTGGTCTGCCCAACGCCATGGGTGGGCCACATGCTCTTTGGCTGGCCAAGATGCAAAACGCTTTTGACAATTTGTACTTGTTGCTGGCTTGGCTGCTGCGCGTTATAAATTATCAAATAGAAAATAGCATTCAATTTGATTTTTTGGCATGCGGTGTGAAATATGTGTAATTGGAAAACAAATTCCCATTGCTTAATTTATGACTTATGAAATTGGCAAGATATTTATTATGACCCCCCCTTTTTGGGTCTATGGTAAGCTATGCCTTGTGCTAATTAAATTATGAAATGCGTCTGGGACCAAAAGGCAAATATTATGTTTTGTACACCACAAGCCCCCAACTTAACCCCTCTGCGCCCTTTTCTGAGTCACAAAAGGACCACATGTCCGATTTGTTCGGGTATTCAATTTCATGCGCTTACAATAGATTTTATGTAAATTCTCGTAATGTGACAAAAAAAAAAAAAGAAATAAAGGGGAAACACATTTCAATGACAGTTAGACAAAACATACGCAATTTCGAGAGGGGGTTTCGAGAAAGGGGGTAAGGGAAGACGAAACTCACGAAAGGCGCTGATGTGCCTAATGAAATTGGACACCAGCGATGTCCACTTCTCCTTCCCTTGCCTTTTGCCCAAACTCATTTGAGCCAAATAAATTAATGTATCGTGCGCATGTCGAAAAGGAGCATATGACAGAGAGAGAGAGAGAGAAGGAGATGGAGAGAGAGATATGGAGATAGCAAGCCGAAAATTATGCAAATCACAGACAGGAATCGGAGTCTGAATCGGCTGCATATGCAAAATGTTTAACCCTTAATTGGCCCATACAGACCGGGGGCGACATTCTGTGGCTCACCTATCGCTGACATTGATAGCCATCGCCATCGCCAGCGAGCAGAGCAAGAGAGCCAGAGCCAGAGCCAGAGCCAGCGACCAGATTTAAGATACACACTCCCTGCGCTCCCGCAAGGCTCAACTTTTTCAATTACACAGTCGCTAACTGGAGCTGGAATAATATGTGTGGGCATGTGTCTCTGACTCTGTCTCTAATCCCCTCACCACTCTACCTCTCTCTCTCTCTCCCCTTGTTGGCGTGAATTATCTGTGCAAACAGCAAGTGACAGGCGTTGAATTGCCACAGCTCTCTCTCTCCCTCGCTCCCTCTCCCCCCTCACTCGCTATCATTCTCGCTTTTTATGGCTCACAGCAGTGTCCAGTGGCAGTTTGTCGCATAATATGTTAATCAGCGCTCCCTGACATGTCAGTGCTACCAACATTGCCAACTCTTCAAGACCACATTCAAATTGCGGGTGGTTTGGCAATTTGGCGATATGGGTGGTATTTTGTGACTTCGAATTTAAGCATTGATAATTCACGGTTGTATTATGGTGCATTTATAGAGTTCAAAATGGATCAATACACAGTATACGATTTCTACAAACTTTTTAATTAAAATATTATTATTCTAGCATTTACATTTTTGTGCAAAATTGTTAAAAACTATATTTAATAGTGACTAGTGTCATAATTTCAAAGTCTTAACTTGAAGCGCTAAGATGCCAAACTCAATAAATAAATAGTCTTAAGTTTTCAATTTAATTTTACATTTTATTAAAAATGTATATCTTAATGTTATTTTAATTTTACAATATGAGTTGCCAGTTTCATTTGCTAATAGTCGAAACTAAATAAATAAAATTAATACTTTCTTCAAATTGCAGCAATATTAAAACAAATTAGCAAGTAAGTTCTCATGCTCGAATCTCTAGCTAAGTAAGGACATTTTAATATCTTAGCTGTATTTTTTATAATAATCTAATTTCATAGCTTCTAACCAAAACCTTGCCATAATTTATCGTATAATTTATTTCCCATTCTCACTTCAATTGCTGTATAATAAAATAATACGAAAATATTTATACGCAATCTGTCCAGTTACAGTTATACGAATGCATTTTTGCATGCTCATAATTTATCAGATGTTCTCTGCTCCCTTTTTTAGCGGACTCGCACACAATAAATGCAGTGGTATTTGGGGCGGGGGGCTAAGGAGGAGTTTTCGGCAATAAATTGGCATTTAAATTAATACAATTTGAATTATGTGGCCCGAGCACTGTAACGGCCAAAGGCTGAAAAAAAACGTGTCTCAGCCCCCCACAGCGTTAATTTTCAATCAAAATCGCACATTCGCGAAATTATCATGAACTCAGCACAACAAAAGGCGGATGTGTGTGTGAGTGTGTGTGTGTGTGCGCTGGGAGATTATCAAATTGATTCCAATTAACACTTGTCACTGCATCAAAGACGCAAGATATGCAAACCTTATAAATATTTCACGTTTTTACGGTTAACAGAGCCACAACAAGATTGGGCAAAGAGTACCCACATATCCCTCCATTCTTTCATTCTTCCACTCTGCCATTCTAGTGGGAAATCCAGTTTATGGCGGCAAACCTTTTTTTCCGTTTTTAATTTTTTCTTTTACACCAATCCTCAATGCCGAAACACGCACATAAGTTAAGCGCACTTTGTCGTTTTTCGTAATTCGAATTGACAAACGTTCCTTCAACGTGAGCTTTGCCCAACCTCCCCTCCCCCCTCCCTTCGTCTCTAGCCTTGTCTGCCACAACAATTCCTACAACGGTTCCTCGCAATCCTCTGGCGCAGCTCGTGTGAAATGATAAATATTCCATAATTTCGTTTGGCATTCAATTTCGATTTGTGTGACACATAAATTACGAATTAACGCTTTAAGCTCAACGCCAACCAGTTGACTTCCAAGAGGGGTAGATGGAGGGAGGGAGGGAAGGGGAGGGGTCCGAGTTAGCCCTGGGGCCCAGTGGGTCACGGGTGGGCAAGCAGCAACAACAACGACAACAACAAAAGCAATAACAATAACATTTTTCGATCAATTTGGCGGTTGCCCATGTGTTGCACTTATAAATCAGCTCAGCTCCCTCTCTCCCTTTTCCTCTCTGTCTATCTCTCAGGAACTGCATAGGAGTCGAGGTGCAAAGCCCACCATGGAGATAGTTTGGACAGTTTTTTATTAGGTTGGCTCTCTGGTCTGGTTAACTAATAAAAAATAAAACTTGAAGAATCCGCTGAGTTTTTTAATTTCAAGATTTTAAAATATAATTAATAAAAAAATAAATAATAATATTTAATATTTTTAAGCTAAATAATCCACAAACGATACTTAAATTCACCAAGCAAGTGAAACACGCCAAAAATCACACAAAAATGCCTTATTTTTCTTTTTTAATTTTTTTATTTGAATTAGAAACAAACTTTTTTATTTTTAGATTTTATGAGTTTAAAAAAAACTTAGAAAAAAGTTAAATTTTTTCTATATATATTTTATAATTTAAAAAGTTAATGTTTAACAATAGTTGGGTTGGGCTATTCAATGAATTTGATATAAGCTATTGTTAGGGATATGATAGTTTTTTTTTCTGAGACGTCTTTCAACAAATTAAAATAAATAAACAATTAATAAATACCTTTATTGAGAATTCGAAAACTTTAAATCTTCTTCACTGATTGTTTTATATCCATTAAATTATAGTAGCCCCTTCTTATCTGTTAGGTGAATCCGAAAAACGTAATTAACTTGAAAATTTATCAAGTTCATTGCAAACCGAAATAAAACCATGAATCATGTCATGAAACTTTTACTGAGTATGCAAAAGAGGGGTGGGGGTGTGTGGGGAAATTGTGGTGAAAGAAGTTCAAAAGTGGCATTAGGGCTGCTAGCAATGAGGCATACGAAAAGTGAAAGATACGCACAAAAGATGATTAATAATCTCCAAGGCACACACTCACAGAGCCACCCCCTACCCCAACCAGCAGTAAATAGAAAGAAAAGCACGCGGAAAATCTGCACTTTCCCTTTGGACCTTCCGCAAGACAAATGTCCTAGCTGCGTGGTCGCTTTCACAGTTAATTTAAGTTGGTAGCACCAAACGGATGCAGCTCCTGACAGTGCGACTAACCGCCAACCGCCAACCACCATCCCCTTTCCACCATGGAAAATGCTGATTTTGTCAACTGTTTGCCACTGATAAAATTATTAGCTTCTCTTTGTTTCGCCCACAGCCCCCACCAACAAAATGTTGTGTCGCGTTCTGCCGCATTTTTGTATTAAAATGCAAATTTTTGGTTAATTTTGTTGTTTCTGTTATAATCAGCGGCCAAACAGGGCAGCGCCCACCAACCCACTTTCTCCCACACAAATCAAAAATAAAGAAAAAAACTCCCAAAACTCATCTATTTGCCTGGACGGGGCACATCCTGTCTAGCGGTTGCACTTGGCTGATGATGAATAACCTCGGCGTAATTTTGCGCCCTCGTGGTTTTAAGATTAAGAATGTGGCTTATAGTGTTGCATAACCTGCGGCTATGTTTTTAATTTCCAGCTCGTAATTGAACCGGCTGATTGTTATTTTTTTTTAATTAGCCAGCTTTGAGGATATGGAATCATAAATATTGAAAAAAGTTTTATTTGATAATGTGCGCATTTGGAATAAGGCTTTGCCCTGGCCAAAAGTTATTGCTGAAACTTGTATATAACGACATATTTAAATAGATTTCTAAAATACAATATGCTAATCTCTATACTGATACCAGATATACCTCAGCTGATTCCGATTCATATCTGCCAAGTACTCACATGTGGCAGTGTGCTCCAATTTGGGTGCCTAAATATACACATGCCCCGCTGGGGCATTATATATGTATGAGTTTATCTGAGATCTTTGAGCAGACACTTGAAAAACGCGACATTGTATGAGCCTAGTCTCACATAAAAGACATAAACAATTAAACTCATTTGACGATTAATTACGCGCCGCTTCTAAATCGCGTGCCGACGCCAGCCAGCTTCAGCTTTGGCTTCAGCAAAATGTGTGCTATCAAAACAACAGCAGCAACAACAATAATTGGAGCTGTGGCAGCCAAAGTACAAATTCATTTGCTGCTAAAGACACTAAAGGCGATCGGAACTTGCATGTCGTGTCATAATCTTGATGAATGCATAATTGCATGCCCCGACATGCGGCACCGATCCCGCCGCACCGCAGACCCGTGGCAACCCAATGCACCACTACCACCCACCCCGCCTCCCGCACAACAGTGCCTGCAATTTGCTGTTACGTGTTCCCATCTAATAGGCTTAAATGTCAACCAGCATAAGTGAACCCCATAGAAGGTCAGGCGTACTTTTTTGCCTCAAGCTATTCTATTTTCAAAATATTTTCATATACTTTAATAGAGAACATTTTCCGAGCATTTTCCAGTTTTCTCTATATGCACATGCAATTAATGAATAATTACCCGAGCACCCAAATACGCTTGAGAAACTCATTCAATAAACTAAAGCAACCAGCAGGCGCTGCATCAATGGTTATTCACATAGATGACCTAAATTATTCAATTCGTTTTTATTTATTTTTAATTTTTTGATTTGTTGCAATATTTCTCTCGCTCTCGCTCTCACTCTGCCCTTCTCTCTCCCTTGCACTTGCACTTTCAAAGGTCGATTCGGTTAAAAGGGGTCTCATTTTGTTTGTGTAACTATTTATTCTAATTTGACCCGCTTATTGCCACTCAAGTAACATTCTCACATTTGGGGTCGGCTGCTGTTCCGAATTGGAATTATATCTACTTGGAAGATATGAGGGGCCGCCCGTTTACCCCGTTTTTAATTGCTCTAACAATGTCGCTCGACGCTTAAATGATGAATCACTTTTTCATCAAAATTTGACTTTCAGCATGACCCTCATGTTGTTGCTGTTGACTTCTATGTGGCTAATGTGTGAGTATATATCTTTTGAATGTCCGACTCATTGATAGAAGAAGAATGCATAGGCTGATGTGAAATAGCATCAAGAAAATAGTATGAATCGAAGCTCTACAAGTTTAATTTTTAAGAAATTTGCAATATAAACCTAAATTTAAATAATCAATGTCTGAAGAATGTGTTTTACTATACATTTTCGGAAAGCTAGACCTGCGTGAACGGATATCTTAGAAGTTAAAATAACTTGTTATTTCATTGCAGTAAATATTATTATTTTGTCTGAAAGATTGTAACGCATTAAGGATGACATCTCCGACCCCATAATATATTTTTACTCAAGTTCAGTATGACAGTATCGATTGTTGAGTTGATATAGCCATGTCCTTCAGTCTGTCGATCTATGTCTGTGCAAACGAGTCTCTGAGTTTTAAAAACAAATTGTTATCTCAATTCATCACTGGAAACATTTTTGATATGGATCCATCGATTAAATCGTATTTAAAAGTGGGTCAAATGGGGTCATTATAAGGGGCGCAATAATAATCATTTAACATATGACAAATTAAATTTATCAGGCTTGCACATAGACTTATTTACCGTCATAGATAAATTATACATTTTAGCTCAGAGTAAAAATTGTGATAACAAACTCATTCAAAACGTTGCTAATAGTTGGTTAGTTTATTAATGCAGCTGAACAAAATAAACTAAGCAGCTGTTCTTGTCAACAAATTCGTGCAGAAAATGTGCTCAAACAAAAATGATAAAAAAGAAGACTAGTAAAAATATGAAAGAAGTTAGAACATTTGACACACTGAAAGAAAAGCTTTAGATACGATAACATAAACTGTGCAGCAACGTCAAAATGTATTTAAACGCAATTGAAACCAACTTGAAGACACTTGAGTTGCAAGTTTTGTTCAAAGAAGAACTCCAGAGCAAACGTAAAATGATATTGCTTACAATGATTGCACTGCTGGGCTGCATTGTTGCCACAGGCGCACAGGATATTTCCACAACCGAAAAACAGACAGCAAATACGACTGCAGCAAAGACCACATCAGCGGAAACTACAGCAAATGTCACAGCCTCAACAACAGAGTCCCTCAAAGTAGTGCAAATCGCTTTTGAAGAGCAGTTTTTGAATTTGCTAACAGTAAACAAAGTTGCACTAAGTGCATCCGATCACTTGCTAGGCAAAATTCAAGATGACATTGCGCTATTATCCTTCGATCTTCAAGACCAAATCGTGCAACTACCTCAACTGGTCTCCACGGAGCTGCAGCTAACCAACACTATCAACTATCTTTACAATCAAAAAGTCAAATTTCAGCACTTGCTTCTCAACACTACCCACAAAGTGGGTTTCAACGCGAACCGGACTCATCAAACCATTGAGTGCTTGACGCTGATGCAAGAAAAAACCAAGGATCAGGTGACTCGATTCCAACACAAACTCACCTCTTACCAGCAAAACTTGCTCAACAGCTCACAGAATGTTGATAATAATCTGCAACTGCTAACTGAGCTTATTTCCCGCGCTGTGTTTCCCCGGCTGCAAAGCCTGAATAGTTCCTTTGGCAGCCTAAATATCTCTCAATCTTATATTCGAAATGATCTGGAGAACATCGCATCTGCCACAGCAGTCAATAAGGTAACGATTAACAAACTTAGCTCATTGGATATGCAAATGGCCTCTATAAATCGCACTCAAAATACACAATTGCGTAAGCTCAACGAATCTGTCAAGTATTTGACACCTGACAAACTAACGGTAATTGATAACGGACTTCAGGATTTGATCATCGCACAAAAACAAATCGACTTAAAGTTGGCTATTTGTAAGAAACTCAAAGCGTCCCCTCATCCCTCACCAAAGGAGAAGAATCATCCTTCAAAGAGAGCTACACAAACTAATAAATCTGGCCATTTGGAGCCAAAGCTGCCAGCTGAATCCTATGAAGTTTCCGCTGAGATTGTAAAGTCACCACTAGACTCTACTAATCTGCAGACCTATACGATTGAAAATGCCCCATCGAAAGCACAAGCCACGAAACCAGAGCAAATATCATATGCCTTAACAGATTCTAACGGGTATTATGATAATCATAAAACTGTGATTCCAGAGTCTAAAAAGTACAACAATAATAATAATTATCAGAGCATTGAAATTCTTGGGGATGAACCCCAAAATATAGTAAATTCACATTGTGATCATCAGAATTCGATTCCAGAGGGTAATGAGAATAACAACAATAATATGGAGTATCAAAGCATTAAAGTCCTTAATTCCTACCCCATACTAGCGTCTAACGGGTATTCCAATAGCCATGAGCCCATACAACCGATACCAGAGACTAGAGAGTATTACGACAATGATAAAGCATTCCAAATCATTGAAGTTCTTGAGTCTAAGACCCATGAGATAGTAAAGCCCGTATCTCAGACTAGTAAATCTGCAGAAATGCATCCCAAGGAACAAAGGTTAGAACAGATCTATGATAATAATGATGGGATTAGATTCAGCCAAGCTATTGAAACCTACCAAGCGGAGGAACTTCAGAGTAACAGCTATAATATTGAAAATCACCAGAATGTGGAAGATAATAAAATTTTTAGTAACCCACAACTTATTTCTAAGGGCAATAAAAATGATGTTACTTATTATGATAATGGTTATAGCAGCCGCTATGTACAGATTCCTCAATTATCGAAGTTAAATTGAAATGTTTTTTATAAAAATTATTTATAAATGGAAAATAAAAGTTATATCTAAATAGATCAATGAAAAATAACGGTATTTTATAAAAAGTTTGACTTAAATAAAAAAAATATATATCTTTACATATAAAATAATTAGTTTCCTACAATAATGTAATTATTATGAATTAAAGATACTTGGCTGTTTAAAATGTTTAACTTTAAATTTGTTTTTTTTTTTCTCTTATATCACAATACTGGCCAACTTGATCGAAATGTTTAGTATACCTCCTTGCTCTCGACTTAAGTTAAAGAGTTAAAACTGAACGATTTAAGATTCAAACAGCATGCATTCGAAATAAACTTGAATAAAATAGACTACAAATTGTCCGAATCCGTGTTCAAGTCCAAGTTGAAGTTAAAGTCAAATATGCCAACTATTTGGTGGCTATCAATTTACAGACAAGAGCCAAGCGAGAAGCAGCCAAATGAAACTGATACCAGGGCGAATGGGATCGAGTCGAGGAGTAGATTGTAAGGAGGTGGGAAAGCGAGGGGGGGGGGGGCCGGGAATCTCTATATGGTAGGTGGCAAGTAGACGAAAGTCGAAGGAACAAGCGCAAAATGAATGAACCTTTTAACATACATGTAGTTACTAATTCCAAGCGACAGGCGACACACAACAAACACAAAAGAACAACAAAAAAACAAAACGAATTTTTCATTTGTTTTCATTGTTGGCCATTTATAAAGGCGGGGTAGGGGGGAGGGGTAACGAACAAAGTTGTATCAACAAAGTGACCAAATCACTGGGCAAAGTAGAAGCAGCAGCAGAACAAGCAGTTGTTGTTGCTGTTGTTGTTCTGGTTGTTGGCCAAACAGATGCTATGCGAAGGTGTTGCCAGTGCCATCGAGTCCGGCATATATCGGTTGTTGTTTCGGATTCGAGAGTTTTCAGGCACACGACCGTTTTTGGCACAAGCGATGCAATAAATTATCAGCTGCACAAGAGCAGTCAAGGAGCTGCTGAGATAAACAGAGAGATGGAGAGAGTGCGAGAGTGAGAGAGAGAGAGAGGGAGAGAGGAAAACAACCCAAATGGCATTTGAAAGAGATAGCAACAAAGAACGCACGCAACCAATTGACAACACATAAAGGCCAAAACAAAGAGGCCAAAAACAAAACTCGAACTCGAACTCAGAATGACCAGAAGTATGACCAAAAAGAGTATACGACAAAACAAGACAAAATGCAGCCACATAAACACTGGACAACATGCTGCGACCCCGAAGCCTGTAGTCTGAGCCTAAATCTCAACCCAGGTCCCACATCCCTGTACCCCCGCTCCCCGCTGGCCGCTCCCTGCTGCCCGCTTATCGGCCAGAAGTCAGTCGGAAGCCAGCCGCACAGCAGTCCAAATGACAACTTTGAGGGCAAAGTCAATGAGCGCCTTCCTGCTCCCAGTTGTCGTCTCCTTCTCCATCTCCATTTCCATCTCCGTCTGCTGCTGCCGCTGCTGCCTCTGCTGATTCTGCTGCTACCATTGCCAGAGAGACAAAAGGATCCCGGCGCGTTCCATATCAAAACATGAATACAACGACAGCTAACAAAACTCTCAGCATGCGTTGAAATGTTGAAATGCCAAGAAATATTTCTGCTGCTTCAGTGAGCACTCGAAACATGCAAAGAGTCAAAATGTTCTTAGCCAATAAAATAAAATGACCAAGAAGGAACAGATATTATTTGAGAACCAAAGATACCCTTTCAGGATAAAGGCTGTTCGATATGGTAATCATCTTTGGAGCAGTTCACTTTTTGAAATAAAATACATATATAAATATGATAGATATATCTCAGTCAAGTCAAAAATACAATTATATTTAATTGTAAAAATTAGCATGGGTTTCGTATATCATTATATATGTTTATGAAAACATATACTTTTATATGACCAACTGTTAGGGTATACAAAATAGTTATTAAGTTCTGATTGAAAGACTTTCAAGTTTTATGTGTTGTATTTGGTCTTATAAAGTTGATTACATAGTGTGTCTGAGCATACGAAGTGCTTGTATAATACAAAATAGCAATTATACTTATAATTCATTTAGACAGAAAAATTTGCTAATAATTGAGCACTGGGAATCCGGATTTTTATCCCAGACCAGAAAATATCTGTATCTAAGTACCTGAGCTACGTTGTATGGAATGTTTTTATTAATATTATTATTTACCTCGCCAATATTGCGGCATTTTAATACTTAATCATCAAGAAATTAAATTATAAAAATATGTAGTGTGCTTACGTAAATAAAATGGTAACCATAAAGAGCGTTTATAAATATATTGTAAATGTCTTCAATTATACGAGTGTTTCTTTTTTTCATTTTTGTATGTATTTTTAACAAGCTGCGATTAACTTGCAAGCGATGAAGAAGTAAATAAGTGAAATAGTAAGCATAGCTGATAGATGGTAAATGAATTAAAATTTTAGCACTCATATAATATGCCAACTAAATTTGATTCAACCAGAATTAATAACAACAACAACAGCAGTGCTGCTGTGATTGGAGTCTGTCTCGCTCAAACACATTCTCTCTCTCTCTCTCTGGATGCGGCAGGCAACATGCTGCATGCCCCAATGATGGTGCTGCTGCTGCTGCTGCATGCTGTGCGCGATTCATGTTTGGTGATTAAAGTAAAGTTCGTAAATTTACAGTTTTCATCAAAGAGGCGACTTTTAGTGGACTGGACTCACCTTTAGCAGTGCAACAACAGCGCAGAGTTCAGACCAGGTGACTGTGACGTTGACTTTGTGGCGACTCTGATGCTGACTCTGAATCTGACTTGACTCCAGCTCCAGCTCCAGCTCCGGCTCTAGCTGTGGCTCGACTCCACATACACTCATAGACCGCATAGTGCTAGCTCCTTTGGCTTTTCTAAACTGATTTCCAGCAATAAGCATTAGTTGAAAATTGCAATTGTTTTTCCTTTTTATACCCTATACCCATTTCGAATTGTTAAGAAGGCTATCATGATGTCGAGGAAATGTTGGCTACAGGCAAAAGAAAGTATCTCCGACACCATAAAGTATATAATTTGGAATGTCGATTTTACAGATATAACGTATTCAGATCAAAAATATCGATTATTATCGATTTCCAAGCCAAGGCTTTAGAGTGTTTTAAGACGAAGTTGGGGCTGGGATTAGGGTATCATCTAGTTGAGCACTCTCGACTAGAGCACTCTTACTTGTTTTTGTGTCTTGCCTGGCTGCGAAGAAGTGCGCTGCGCACCGCGGGGGAGTACCTAGGCCTGGGCCTAGGACCCATACCCAGGCCCAGGCACGACTCTACAACGAGGTCTGGGCACATAGGCACACACACTGGCACACTGGGCACATCATCAACTTCGACAGCGAGCGCAGCCCCAAAAGAAATCCAATTGTATTTAACGAATTTTTGAGTAACCCGAAAAGCATCTGTGGATCCGATGGCGATGAGGATGGCGATGCTCAGAGTGGTGCCTAGTGCCTGGTGGCTGGTGGCTGCTGGCTGTTGGTTGTTGGCTGTTGGCTGGTGACTGGCCAGAAGGTGCGCTGTGCCGTGAATCATATGGACACCATTAAATGGGAAAGGCTTTGGCTGAGGCAATCACCAACACGCGTCAATTGCGCGCTGTGTGAGACCGAGCTAGCGAAAAATTGGAAAAACTAAAGGAAAAATACTGGGGAAACTGCGAAAGACAAACGGCAACTGGCTAAAGTTTTTGATTGCAGACTGCGCGGAAATCTGGCCGCGTTTTTCACTGGAAATGCGCACAGATGCGACTGAGATTTGGACACCAGCTTGGGTGTGAATCCAGCAACAGTCTCGTGTCATTTACTAGCGCATCAAACGAACCAACCCGCAAAGCATTAATAAACCTAATAACAACATTAGGGCCAAGATCTGTTTGGCATAAAACTAATCAGATTACGATAAGTGCACACAGAAAAACTCACTTCAAATCGTTCCATTTACCTTCAATTTAAATCGACCAAGAAATGTTTTTTTTTTGTTAGTTGTTGTAGCTAAACGTTCTTTTATTATAAAATACACAAGCTTTAAATAAATAATTTTTAAATGTATTAATAACTTAACATTTGATTTAAAGATGGAAAAAATATTTCAGTCAAACACAAAATAGAATTTATTGCTAACTCTTATTTTAAATATAAATACGTTTTTTTTTTTAAATCAAAATATTTATTTTTATTTTGACTATGAATTTTTTCTGTGTGTGCATTAATCAGCTGCTGCAAAGTGTTGGTAATAAATGTAATTTGAATTTCGCACACACACATAGATACAATTGTTGCTGCTGTGCATGTTGTTGCCGGCAACATTACTTAATTGCATTGCCAAGGATATCATCGGGCAATCGATCGTCACGGATTATCAACTTGTAATAGACCCGCTGCTCTCCATATCGCAGCGCTAAATTATGCGTTGAAAAGGTCTTCGCTCGATGCTGTTCTGGTTGTTTTTATTGTTGTTGTTGTTGTAGCTGTACGATGCTGTTCCTGTTGTGGCTCATTGGACAGGTGTTGATTGCTCTGGTCAGGCTCTCGTTGCCAATTTATTGCCCCCAGCCCCATCTGTCGGTTCGATTAGAATACGCTTGCAGTCTCAGCACGTTGTTGCTGCTGCTGTTGTTGTTGCTGTTGCAGTTGTTGTTGTTCTTGTTGTTGTTGTTGACGTGCATGCACTTGCCGAGCGAACGTGTTGCAAATTATTGCAACTTGTACGTGACTCAAATGACGACAGCAGCCACACGCAAATTCGAGTCCAATTGAGTTTGCTGCGCATATTGATCAAAGGTATAAAAAAAAGCTATATTGTATTTTCGGAAAATATCAGAAAATGCAATAATATACAAAAAATCATGTAATACGTATATTCAAGTGTAATATCATCATCAATAAATGCAATAATATCATATGTAAGCCACTCATAAATATATCTGGGTACAATATCATATACCATTGTAGGTATCGTAAGTTAGGAAGAAATACATAAAGTAAAGATATGAGAATATGAGTTTCAATTGAGATTTAAATACATAAATATTCATTGATTTTTAATACTTGTTATACAAGGTCTATCATACACACAAAATAGATATAAATTTGTATTATGTATATACAAATATTAAACCAAATTGTGTATTTTCTTTTGAGCTTGTTTAAGCTTATTGTATTTTAATTGTTTATTTAGAATTATTAAAAGCTTTAATTATTTGTAACATTTATATATATATTTTGAGTGAGGGTAAATTTGGTCTTTTCTTTTTTTTATTCGAATTTTTTTTATTGATTTATAATAACTTTCGTATACGCAGAAGAATTCATTTTAAGTTTAAACTTTAAATTTATGTATAATATTAATAATACATAAGCATTTTCCCCTCTGTAGCTTTAGTATATAGCCTTAAATATAAATGACAACAATTTATCCCATTTAAAAGAAAAAACTAATGATCTTGGAGAAGAACAATCCTACTGTTCAAGCTATACAGGCCCCAGAACATTTTACTAGTATTAACATACGCACATTCAAATTAATTCAACATTCAATTTTAAACAAATAAGTATTTACAACAAATTCCATATGATTAGCTTTTTATTATATAGTTGTAGATAGCTTAAACTTTGAACTGGTTAATTTAATTAATATGGGCATAAATTCCGGGTTCAATTAATGTCTACTTTATTTTGTATAGCTAACAAATTGAACAAACTTTGCAATTGCAGTTCAATTGCAGCAACATGACTTCATTTTGTTGCAGTTGTTGTGTTTGTTGTTGTTGTTGTTTGTTGCGGTTGTTTGCTCGCATTTGAAAGACAATCATCGAGTGCTGAGCTGCTGCTGAGCCGCTGAACAACCGCTGAGCGGCTCTGTCTGAGGTAAAGCATTGCAATTTGCTTAAAATTTGAGTTCAGCTGCGGGTCAAGCAAACTGCCGGCTACTGAATTTCGGCGAGGGCGCTACAAAAATTCAATATTTTTGTTTGCAGTTTCTGGTATCTCAAGTCGAGCATTAAAAATTGTTCGTTGATAAAAATCACCAAGCAGCAGCCGCATAATTTTTATTCAAACAATAACGTGCCAAAAGTTTGCTACTGCATTTTAAATATTTATAATCTCGAGTTTGTCATTGCACGCCCCAACAACCCGCAGCACCCCCGCTACCCTAGCAACCCCTCATCGCTGGTTGTTGGCTTTTATTAAGTTTGTTGGGGCGCACGTTTTAGTTGTAGCTTGAAAAAAAACGTTGACTTGAACATGAAAAATATCTTGTTTAGATTTTAATTTGTAGATAGACGACAAGTAGACTTAATTATCATTTTTTTTGTTTTTCATTTTTGTATGCCAATGTCGGCATATACTTATATACATAATACATTAGGCCAGCTTTGAGGGCGGCTCTCAGAGCAAGTTGTCGACTATTTCATTTTGGCCAACTTTCTATAGCGAAATTTCGCCAAAGCCGCCGTATAATCATTTTCCAGCAAATCTATGCGCATCTCCCACTCGATGCTATGCAAATGTTACTTGTATCCATCCGCCGAATTAAGCGAGAAGCAGCGCAAGAATGCGCAAGAGAGAGCGAGAGAGTGAGGGAGTGAGGGAGGGAGATAGGTAGCAAGCAGTAGCTGCAGTTTCGAGCTACTCGCAAGGTAAACATATTTTCCATGTCGATGCCATCGATTGCGTTATGCAAAATATATGCAAATGCCATAAATACGAACCAGACTCGAGCCCAAAAACTGTAGCCCCAAAAGACCCAAAGTGACGCAGCAAAGGAAAAACTGTTTTTCACCAGAATCATACACATTGTTGTGGTTGCTGTTGTTGCTGTTGTTGCTGTGGAAGCCGCTTTGATACGTTGCGATGCCAAGATTTGTACAATTTATCGGCCAAGTGATTGGTTAGGTGTGGGTGTGGGTTTTTGGTTTAAGTAGAGGTAGACGTAGACGTAGTGGTACTGTGCATTCTTGGAACGGTAGTTAGTGCCTCGTCCTGAATAATCGAAGACTTGTGACAACATTTGAATATCGCTTGGTAGTCACTTGCATTGTGGCGGTTGTTTGCGGCTCGACGCGAAAATTGAGTTGGTGAAAGAATAAATCTGCACAATCACGAAGTTGAACCCATCTGTCAGGCGTTTGTAATTGACCCGAGGCATGGCAAAATGCCTCAAAAGTGGGATGTTAAGGTGCCGTTTTCCATGTTCACTGTATGAAGATCATGAAAGTCATGTCAACAATGAGATGAGAAAGTTTGGCATAGCCTTTATAAATATCAGCCACAGAGTTGCCAACTTTAAATACATCACAACAAAAATTGTGTTTTAATATATAAACGCTCTTAAATAACATATTATGCATTGTATTTACATATGTGTAACACCTAAAATAAAAAAAATATTTAAAATTTTAGTAACTTGAATATTTGTATTTCAAATATTTGAAATCATTTTTAAGCTTATTTTATCAATTTTTATCATAGGAAGTAAATAATAATAATTTTGTATTATACGCAACCTTATTTATAAGACAAAACTTAAGTATTTCATAATTCTAAAGCTGTTCTCTTCCCTCTTTCCTTTAGGCTGCCTTGAAACCTCTCTCTACCTCACTCTGTCCATAGATCTAGCACATATGTATGTAGTTATTTATGCTGTAAGATTTTGGTTGAGAGAGAAAATCAAACCATAAATCTTTAGCAAATACCACTCAAAAAGCAATAAGACTATTTCAACGCCATTGTGTGCTAAGTAGATTTGGAAAAGGCGATACAAATTTCACCAAAGAATACCATTCTAGACAATGACCAGCAACAGCAGCAGATCGAAGACCAGACGCATGCAACATGCAACCCAGTTGCAATACGCATTTCCATGACAATGCCGCAACCAAAGACAAAGACAAAGAAACTGCAAGCAGAGGCGGAGGCTGCCAGCCACCGGGCTAATCTATGAGGTAAATCACAGGGAAAAGATGCGCCATATGCTCGGAAGGATCGTGCCTGGACAGCGTCCAGGCTGTCCAGTTGAAGCTGAATCAATTTGTAAGAAAAGTAGCCAGAAATGTAGCGGGAAAACAAAGGCAAAACAAGGCAACTGGAGAGGCGTGTGACGTTTACACACATTGTGGGCTACTTAAGATGCCAGTTTCGGGGGTGGTTTACATTCTGGTCTCCTGTCAGTTTCAGTTCCTGTGGTGCGGGTGCCCAAATGAAATAAATGAATAAATGGACAAATGGACAAATGGCCAGCTAACTGTGCAGGTAATCGGATTGTTTAGCCAAGATAATTTGTGGATTTTTAAACAGCTGCTGATTACAACCATCAGCCGAAGAAGATGCCGCCAACATACATACATACATATGTATGCAAAAATGCCACGAAAATGATGTCACATAGCGCTGAGGCAAAGGCAACGATAAAGTTTAGCATATCGCAAATATCGAAAATATCGTAAACATTGTGGCCAGCGTGGCAGGCGGGTGCATGGCGGGGCGAGCGGTCAGCAGCAGCAGCGGCTGATCGCTTATCGCCATAATTCCACTCACTACATACAGCAACAATAAGTAAGAGTGCGCGATTCGAGGGTGCCTGACTAGGAGATACCCTGTACCCTGCAAAAACATACATTCATATTAGCTTTTATTACAGTTCACGCTTCAAAGAGTGAATACTCGATTTTGCCAACACCTCATTATTATTATACTAAATATTTTAATTTTCGGGATTTAAGAAGTCTGCTACTTTATTACCAAAAAGACATAAACGTTCTTGAAAACCTAAATTATTCACTCTATCGAGCGTGCACTGTATAAATAGTTTTTAATAATTTTTAGGGAGGGAGTTATCAAAATTGTGAAATACAATCCGTGCATGCTAAACTAGAAGATACATATTAAATGTATTACCTCCAGCCCTTAAAATCTTGAATATATGCTCGAAAAACGGAGCTCGGAAATTAATATTTATTTATTTTCCAAAACGTGAAAAATTCTTGATTTGTGTATGCTATAAGAGAACAAACATATTACATTGTGCTCTACAGTATTCTAAACATGCTCGATAAACGGGGCTAAGATATTTATTGATATTTATTATTCTAGCTGGGAAAAAAGAAACAAACTTTGCTACATTCAAAACATTATACTGTTGTTACCTACATGTAATGGGTACAGGGTATCACAGCCACAACATGGCACAATATTTTTATGGCGGCAGCCGCTGAGTTATGCCAAGGATGAGGAAGCATTTGCGGTGCCAAAAGTGTCACACATGCAACGTCATCGTTGTCGCGAGCCACAGCCAAAAAAGAAAAGGAGAAGAAAGAAAAGAAAACCAAAGATGCATCTCAGCAACCAAAGGAACAACACGATGTTTGCTGCTGTGTTCTGGACCAGCCGGCATTCGGTCTCTGTGTGAGGCTTTATCTGATCGCAGGCATCAATAAGTTTGGCCTATGGCTGACCAATATGCTGAGGCAGCCCAGCAGCAATATCGATAAGGCAAACAACGGGCAGTTGCTTACCCCAAAAAAATATCTTCAAGATGTTTTCGAGAAATGCTGAGACATTGCGGCGAATGTGAGGATTTTTAGATTTCTGGGGTTTTATTATGGAATGATATGCAAAAATGAAGAAAATATGATGATGCTGAAAGAGAATTGCATCATATGAAAATAACAATTGAACTAATTGATGAAAGATAAGAAAGAAATTGATACCTGAATGAAAATTATTATTGTCAATTGTAGTTGGAGGTAAGCAGAATATGAATTTAAAGGTTCGGTTTGGTATGGATAGGTTAGATTAATTAAAGTTATGTTGGGTGTATCTGCAGATATTTCTATAGCAGGAGCAAATCAATAGATAAAAGCTAGTTACAAATAAATATTATGACCGCATATACGTATGTCTATTTTATTTCAAATAATATGAGTATATATAAATGATTTGCACTAAAAGGTGATTAATAATAAATAATTATCCACATATTCCTCTAGTATAAGTTTAAAGAAGCTTTCCAATAAGAAATTTCTCCATCTTTCAGTCAATTACAATCTGTAAGTAAAGTTATTGTTCTAAATTGCTTAATCAAGCATTGTACATTTGCAAGTTAAGGGACAGCTTGTGAGTATATGTGAATAGATGAAAGTACATCAATTAAAACTAATAGAACAATTAAAGAAATGCACCCAGATGAGAATATAGAAACATAAGATCTGCGCCGCATGCGGAACTTAAAGCGTGACGAGAGTTTTGTAGTCGCCGACTTTGGCAATTAAACAAGATGAATAAATAAACGCATGGATGCATGAATGAAAGAGTGTATCTGTGTGTGTGTGTGTGTGTGTACTTAGCTTATATGTAATTCCTCAACTCTAATTCTCAAGAAGAGCGCACCCAAATTAGACAAATGGGCACAATGGAATGGTATAGAATTTCTACATAAATGAGGCAAACTGACAGCGTTGCCAGCGGGGGCGTTGCCAATGTAGCAAAGTGCACAGGCAGTTAAACGGCAGCAGCAGTTGCAAGTTGCCAGTTGCCAGTTGCAAGCTGCAACTGTTGCAACAGTTGGCTGCTGCCACCCACTTGTAATTGCTGGCAACATGCAATTTTGAGTCAGCTGCTGATGAACAGTTCTCAAGACGTAAACAATTTGCGCTATGAATTATGAATATTTTGTGCATGTATCAGGCGAAAATGCCAAAGACTTGCTCTAATTAACTGAGTGTGAGGCGAGCAAAGTCGCAACTGGCAATCAGCGGGGTGCGTTGCGGGCGGAACCCACTTTTAGCATCATGCATTTTTAATTCCCTTAATAGCTTTTTGTCTCTGTGCCCCAGACATTGATGGACCAGCCACAAAAAAGTACCAACAAAACCAAAAATTAAAACACCAACAAATATTTCGGTACACATAAAAAAAACTCAGCCAACGTTTACAGTAACTTTTAGAGAATTATATTTTTTCCATGTGGTTAAATTACTAAATAAATTGAAACTCTTACGTAATAGTATCGTCAAATGTTTTTCTATTGCGATCTTCAACTTGTATCATGGTAATTTTAACTACAGATAGGACTTTTAGATTTAATTGACTTTTACCACAGTAAAATTAAGTAAAATAGTAAAAACAGTAAGATAAATTGTGACTTTCACGTACTTTCCATAACGCTACTCTTAGCCGATAGAGTATATCACTTAAATGTATTTTCTGTCATATTTAATATATCGAAAATTCAATTCACTTAACACTTAACTATAAATATCACCGATTTGTCTGTGTGTAGTCGCAGCTGATACTCCGCCACTGCGCCACCCAATAACCAGCCAACCCACCAGATTAAGCGGCGGTTGGAAAAAGTTTCTGTTTGGACCGGCGAAAAGTTGTGCCGTTACCTGGGTACAGGGTACGCAGCTGTTAGCCAACTAAGCGCAACGTGTCGTCCATCAAAATTAATTACAAAAGACGCACAGTGCAGGACACAATTGTCAGGTACGAGGAGGGGGTGGCAAGCTCAAAAGTTAAAAGGGGGCCTGCGACAGGGCAATAAGCCAGGTAACTGGCGCCCTCTAACGGACAGCACACTCAACTCCAGCTCCAGATTCGTCCGACCCACCGAGCCATGTGCTCATCCGTCAACACTGTGCTGCGTGGTTTTAACGTTGCCTGCCGCTTAACAAGTTGCAACAAACTCAACCAACTCGACAAACTTTACAAAATGATAAATTGCCACATCCCCACACTTAGTTTTCGTCTTCACAGCGCAGCATTTTTGCTAGTCAGCGGAATACAAAAACGTTGCATACTTTGGGGCGACGCTCTGTCACTCCAATTGGACGCGAGCAGCCAATCTGCTTCTAATTTGATTGAACTTTTTTTTCTGGGGGCTTTTGCAATTGTAACGTACCATAATGGTTATTATACGCTTATTAGTTGGCTGAAATTATTAGTGGCCTTATTGGAAAACGTTTTGAAAATCATTTTTGTACAGCTGAAAAATTGTTAAATATGTTTATTTCCTTATAACGTTAAGGTTATTATAATATCTCTAAAAATTACATCAAAACAAACAAGAAATATACAAAATGTTTAAATTAATTTATTAATTTAAAAGAAAATTGAAATGTCAACTGTCGAATTGGGCGTTACAACAACTGTACAAATAATAAATTAAAACACATATATAAAAATAAAAAAAATAATCTGCACAGGGTAAGTTTATTTTCTTGACAACAGCATGAAAAAGCTGACCCAAATTATTATATGCTGTACTTAAATCAATGTTCAAATGATGTGTGAACTTTGCTAAAATGTTAACAAATTACATACAAAACGAGTTAGCATATTTACATATGTAACTTTACAAATTAAATCGGATAAGATGCCTATGACTTTATAAGAGCCCTTTCCACGGGTTTGAATACGTTTGCAAACGCATCAAAATTCACAGATGCAATTTTCAAGCGAATTGCAGCATAATAAATTGATGTGCAGTAGTGGCGCAACAATGGAAACGTTGGGGCATTGTCAGGATAATAAGGATAATGGCGTTTGCAGGCGCATGCGAGTCACTCTGATTTATTGGCTAATGCGCATTTCATGCTGGGGCCAAGGCCAAATTAATTAATAACAAAGCGTTTGCGGTGCAATTGTTGATTTTTAATTAAGGCCCAATGAATGGGCAACGAATTGAATGCGATGTTTGCCGTTGATAAATGTAGGAAAAAGAAAATGTTGAAAGCGCGACTTTAATTATAAGCAAATAGAAGAAGATATGAGGCCATAGATAAAATAAACAACATAATTAAAAGCGAACAACAAGTCAAATACAAAAAGCAAAGCACAAAAAGTTGTCAACGTCGACGGACAATGTTTTGAACTCACGGCGCGGGTCGCAGTTGGTACAAACATTTGTGCAAATATTTAACAAACAACAAATGCGACGACGACATCAACTAATAGCCCAAGTATCCTTAACATGTCCTTGAGTACGGCGCACCGCACAAACGCCCGCCCCCTCTCTCACCCCCATCTCTCTCTCTCCCACTCTCTCTCTCTGTCTCTCTCTCTCTTTTTCTCTATTTGCCCAAAGCCTTTTAATGCAAACCGCAAACGGGGTGTCAAGGGGCACCCTCTGGCTCGTGCCGTTGATATCCTGTCAGCGATAATGTCACACATGGCTGCCCTTCGCATCCTTGTGTGACTTTCTAATTAAAAATGTAAAACATTTGCGCTTGTCAAAGGACTACACAATATCTTAATTGGATATTTTTTATGCAGTCGTCACTTATCCTTTCTATTTTGGCCCTCAAAGAAGCGCAAGGACCTGCTCGCCTTCATGACTGATTGAATTGGACAATTGTTAATCAATCTTAAAATCACCAATAGTTCATGAATTTACAGAAAATATTTTATAGACACAATGGTTGTATGATAATTTATACAATCCTTAGTATCTTTAAAATAATACTAATTCTGAATGATGATTCCTGGATTTGAACACACTATTATTAAATAGAGATGGTCTTACTGTAAGCTATAAGTTACAATATTTTTTATAAATAAAAAAGATGCTTGTAGCGCTTATTGCCTCCTGTGAGGATTGAACTCACGACCCCTGGTTTACAAGACCAGTGCTCTACCACTGAGCTAAAGAGGCGCACATTTAAAAAGCAGCCCAATACCCAACACAAATTGAAGAATTGCAAGTATCTTCATTTGTATCTATCAGTAGTTCAGTATCTTCAGATAGCTCACAAAGATATGAACTGTATAATGTCTTATTGGTCGATAAAAATGTATTGTTTAATAACTTTAAGTGCATTTTGCAGCTTTGAAATGTTTTTTCACGAAAATAAAATGTATTTGAAAGATAGCTATATAGTTACGTCAACATTCTTTTCCCATTTCGTTCAGAATTTGTATCTTTGTTGTTATGAATTACGTCTACTGTATCGCTACTTGTATAATGCAGCTCATACTCTGCATTTTCTGTTGCTATATCATTGTCTATTGCAAGAAATCACAATCGGAACAAGATTCACCAAATTTATAAAAATATATTGCTCTCATCTGGCCAAAATGGAAAATTGTTTAAAGAAAGCGCCTCATAGGATGAGTGGCCGTTTTGTGAGTTTTACTGTAGGTATTATCTATGTATACGAATATATATATATATAGAAATATTATTAATTTTGTAAAGTTGTAGTACACTTGAGTTATGAGTCAAAGATGTAGATATAGGAAGATATTTAAGCAGCTCAGACACCAAATATCCTCAGCATAACACGAATATTCCGAAATGTTAACCTTTTTCAATGTATTTTCGGTTCATTGAAGCATTACTTTATGTTGCAGCTGAAAAAAAGAGTCCATTTTAAATTCACCTATTCCAAGCCAGTGCCAGAGGCAGAGGAAGAGCTGGCAGCAAAAGGTTTGGCGGTGCGAACAGGTTTGCGGTTTAATCCTTCCAGACGAATGCGTTGAAATTATTTATTATGACACAAAACTTTTTTTTTCCGGTGGCGACATTTTTCGAACACGACTGCGCCCGTTATCTACCGCTACAAAGTGGCAAAGGGCTCCACTGGGGTCCACACACACACAGACGCATACACAAACACACACCAAGCGCCCGGGGGTAAAAAACAAAAATAGAAAATTGCATGAGTTAAGCCCGCGAAAATCTTTTAAAGGTGGACAGTTCTTAACGCTTTGCGGGCGTTGCAATAAAAATGTAGCTATAAGCTCATTTTAACAGACATCAAAAGAGCCAAGAAACCAACAATTTTTTTGTTTATCCTGCAAATTCGTTTGTTAGGCATAATTCTGGCGTAATGACTAATTTCGGATGGGATAACGATGTCGTAATGATATCCTGTCATGACTATGACATCATTGTCAGCAGGCTGAACAGATAAATACATTGCAAATTGAATTTTGGGTAGAATTCCCTTTTCGGCTGTCTGGAAATAAATGCTGGCTTTAAGAGGGTTTCCTAACCCTTTTGTAGTATTTTTTCTGTGCTTTTTCTTATGGCATAATTTGCCATGGAGAAGTCATGTTTTCTTAAGTGTCTTATTGTTGGCAATTAGTGCGGCTTTAATTGCCAAACCGTTAACAATTTATGTGCCACAAAATGTGGCAACGGTTGCGCTTTATTGCGCTTGAGTCAGAGACCAGATTCTGAAGACTGAAGGGATTTCAACCACCTCTGAGGGGCCAGCTATTGAGTGACCAGATCATTAATCCTGCGCTTGTTAACCAAAAACAATTTGTCCAAATAACAATTAAGACTACCGACCACAAGACTCGCACCCTCGCACACCCCCCACATTGACACAAACACACACACACACACACACACACACACACACCACTGTCATTTGACAGTTGGCTAATGAAATCTGTTCTTACCCTGCGAATGTAACGCAATTGTAGATAAAATTCCCTTTGATTAATGACTTTAAAAAACATTTCTCTTTGATTTCTGCATTTGTTTAAATTTCTATTAAATTGAACTGCTCTTTTAATGTGCATTGTTAGTATTAGCTGTGGCTCTTTGTCCTGCAAAACATCCATTAAAGTCCATTATTCTATGCATTTCTCTTGCATTGTGCATCCCATTTTTAGGATAACAATGACTTTCAGAAATAGAAGATATGGCTTGCTGGAAAATATTATGCATTTTTCTGCTTCTAATGGAGCTATTGTTTGGGATTGTAGAGCTTTAGTTATTCGAAAAGTACAACAAGATACAATACATTTGGCTTAAAGTATTTTGATTATGTGTACAATTTAAAGTTCAAGCCATGTTTATAAAATGTATTTGTAATACTTTAATTTTCAAAGTGTATACAAATAAAATAAATATTCTATTATGGTCGAGAGGGAATTTGCTCTCACAAATGCATTTTTCTTTTAACAGCTGCATTATTTTTCAACACAGTCTTATATTTATTAGCTTTAATTTGGTATTTCATATTTTCAGAATAAACATTTTTCAAAATTGATTGCAAAATCGCATAATAAATTCTTTGCTCAGAACATGCCACTCAAAGTTGCAATAAATTGCATAGTTCATTGGGGTTATTCACTCGCACCAATGTGAAACATTCTTTGTAAATAGAAATAATTAGCGCTTGACCATCTCAACAATTGTCAATAATTAACATAATGGAACCATAAATTGCGAAAGTCACCCCATACAAAAGAAAGTCCAATGACACAAACAATGTGAAAGAAAACAGCAAAAAAATATTATCATTAAGGCAGCATAATAAATTCTAGTGAAAGCGCTAAATGTAACGCCCCATAAATTAATATGAAATGTGCATATGGCATCCCCGATGCTTATCTCTAACAATTGCAACCAGCTAGCAGATACACTGAGAAAAATATATTAAATATTGCAAACTAGTGCAAGACACAAGCAGAATCGTGAAAGAATTAGCAGAATGTGTTAAATTACTAAAAACAAGTAAAAAAAAAAGTTTGTTGAGATTTTTATCTCAGTTGTATTGTTTTTGAGTTAAAAAATATTTGGCTGACAATCATCTGTACCTAATTGTTCGCTTTGAGTAAGGAATACTTGGTTTTATCTCACTGTGTAGCTTCCAGTGAAAGTGAGCATCGTTCACATGGTAGTGAAAGAATGGACAGAGCCTTAATTACTCCCCCTCTCCAGTTGTAGAAAGCAAATGTCCATTTGCCCGCCACTGGACATGACAGGGGCGAGCCTATGACGCTGAGTCTGTGGCTTGGAGTCGCTTCTTTGGTTAATTACCAAGATGTATGCGTGTCGCGCACACAGCCCAATTAACCCCCATTATGGGCGACTGAGTTTGTGGGTGACGGACCCAACCACATTTCAACTTCAGGCGTCAGGCGTTCAGCCTCGTCCTGGGCGTGTGAGTTCAGGCGCTGGCCGAGGTCAAGCGTTCGCTTGAGCAAGTAATTAAGATTTCTGCTTGGTCTCCCCACTCAACAGCATCAACCAGTGAAAACACCAGTAAAAACACCAGGAACAACAACACACAACGAGCAACAAGCATTCGCAACACACCAGTCACATATCCATAAACTCGCTCTATGAGACGCAAACAACTCAGCGCGTAACGCCCTCTCATACCCTGTAGCACCCCTCCCGCCCACTGCACAGAAAATTGCTTTATGATGTTGCAGATTATGATAATGAATGCCATCTGGACTGCACTGGACACTGAGCAGACAGGCCGCCAGGCAGCCAGGCAGCTAGCCAAGGGCGCCTCGGCAGCAAAAACAGCACTTGACACTTTAAGTGATTTAATGTTATTGTTTTCGAACAGATCGCCAGCATACGACTTATAAGTACCACATACTCCACATCTACCACATCCACCACAGCCACCACAAACACCGCAAGTCTAAATAATTTAATGAATATTAATGCGTGATATTTAATTGAAATGTTTTTCTCTCAAAGCCGGCATTTTGACATCTTTTAACATTATCAACAGATTTTTTTATAACCGTCAAAAAAATGTTATTATATAAAAAGAACATTGCATTTTTAAGAAGAGGACTTACCTATATCAACGTACTAATTAGCCGGAAAATCGGATCCGTTTTGTTCAAGTTATGGGATTTGGGAAATCTGGAGGTGTATTTTCTTTGTCTTTGGAAAGCTAAAGTTGTAAATTTGGTCATTTTTCTTTTAATTAAAGCAGTCGGTTTTAATTATTGTGTGTTGTGTGTTTTCTTCAAGCAAACAAGCAAACCAGTATATAACAAATCCAAATCCAAATTTGGCGCACTTATTATGCCGATATTAATAATTTATTAAGTTAAATAATTTATCACAAATTACCATAATTGGCCTAAGGTCAACTAGCTGCAAACCTTAACTAAATAAAAAGGCAACTGAAATAACTTATTACAGATCTTAAATATTTGAAATTATTTCATTCGATAAATATTTGATTTTTAAATAGTTTTAAGAGCTTACCAATAATTTATCAATACGGAAAATGGTATAGATTTGATAACTAAATATAAAAAAGTTATACGCATATAGGCACAAAATTTAAAATGTTGTCTACTTTATCTGTCTAATGCATCAAATTTAATATTTGGTGCAACTTTGTTGACATGAATAGGAATAAATCCGCCGCCGTTAGCCAAACTCCAATGAACCGCTCAGAGACTGTGAATGCTGATTTCATATCTCCATTTCTCTCACACTGGCTATCTTCCTCTCTCTCTCTCTTTTTCTCTCTCTCTTCTTTTCGGTCTGTGTGTGAACTGCTATTGAAATGTTTTTGATTGGAAAAAATTTAATTTCCTATACGCTTCAGAGTGTGCTTATCGGAGCAGCATTGTGTCAAAAAATTGTCAATTTTTTGCCAAAAGTGTTTTTTTTTTTTAATTTAAATCAAGTGTGGCGAAAAAGAGCGTTGAATTGAAAACATTTAACGGATATCTAAAACTTTTTTGCGATATGTTGTAATCGTACACTAGACCTCAAACCACAATTAATTAAGCCCAAGCGCTTGACAACAATGCAAAAAAACCAAATGCAAAAAGCTCATAGACAGTTTTCAAATATTTCTTTTATTGTTTTCTTTTCTTTTTTTGGTTTTTTTTTTGTATAAGTTACAGAGTGCGCGCGAGTAGCTTCAATTACGATTTCGAGTTTCGATTTGTTGTGCCACGCAGCCAATGGGTAGAAGAAAAGCGAGAAAAAAAGGTTCATTAAACGCTTTTCCTAGCTGCCAACCAATTTTCGCATTCATGGAAACTCGTTGCCCACACAAAAGGCGGCGCCGAAACCGCAGAGAGCGAGTGGAGTGAAATTCATTTTTTCCATTAAATCGAACAGTTGATTGTGCATGAAGCGCACAGGCACAAATGTCAACGCTCGGTTAGATGGCAGCGGCCTGATAGGTTGCCCGGCTCCCCGGCCAACCTCCCCCTCCCCCTCCCACACCCACACCAACCCACCTACCAAGCTCATCCAAGTGGGGAGTCTGAGTGCCAAAACGCGTCGACTCTGTCACATGCGAGTGTGGCAAAAGCCACCCAGGGGAGTGTATTTTCACCGCACCTTTCAACATGACAATTCCGACTAGTGCAACACCCTACTCCACTACACATAAAAAAAAAATGTGATTAAACTCAACCGATAATGTGTAATTGTGGTAAGAATCATTAATCATTAATGAAATTAGTGAATTAACTTTACTATGAATATTTTGTATTAAATGTTTTAATAAAATAAAATATATGAAAATATTTGTTTCGGCATTTAGTCAACGGTAATAATTGTCGGGCCGAGTTGAGACCGTTAATCAAGGTAAAGTTGTGTTTTTAGTGAAATATACTCTGAAAGCGGCTGTTAAACCTATATGGGCCAATTATTAAGTTCGAATTTCAATTAATATAGTTAGTAGCTCACATTAGCACAGTTTACAAACAAAATTTCTTTTGTGAAATTTACTGTGAAATAATAAGCGTCGAGAGATTTTTTTGCGTGTATACCAAAGAGCTTAAGCCGAGTTTGACCACCAACAAATTCTTCATATGATATATATGGTATACAATTTTTTGCCATGCTTTTTGCTACTTGAAATTCGATACGAACCGAAATGGCTTTTTGACAAACAATGACACCAACTCACCTACTATTTGGGGAGCATTTATTGCTGATTTTCTTTATTTTGTTTTTTTTTTTGTTGCCGTTGACGAACGCATTTGCAAATGAATTGCTTATTGACAGTTTGATAGAATGTTGGCTCGTTGACAGTTCTGGTTGTGGCTGTCTCGATACGGTTTGTCCTTTGTTATTCTTTAATTATTCGATGCGACATAAAAGAAATCAAAAGTAAGTATCATGTCGAAAAGAGAAACAAGAAAATTGCACAATTGTCCGTGGAGAAGTTGAAATCGGATACATAATTTTTACCTTTAAGTACTAACTGTTCTTGATGATCAGGATTATGTTAACTTTAAAAAAGCATCAGAACAAATTTTATTTTTGAGTAATTTTTGGCTTTTCTTGTAACTAATAGGTCCTAGAATAAACGAAAACGTTTTAAATTTGTCTGTATTTTTATTGTATTTTTGCACAACTTCATATAAACTTTTGACCAATTTTTAATGGGCAAACAAAAGATTGGTAAAAAGATTAAGGAAACAGAAGGAGATCCCGAAGATAACATGAGAGTGAAGATTTTATTCAGGGAAAGGAGAGTTCCGAGAAGAATACGTGCAAAATGCTGTTACAATCATAACAGAAAACACGAATTGTATTAGTTAACTAATAAACAAATATCCCTTTCGATTTTCTCCGCTCTTATATAATCTTATAAGAAAACTGCTGCCAAAAGTATGCAATCGAATAACTCATTTTGTACCAAACAACAAACATGAAAAGTTGACGAGCAGAAGCTTTTTTTCAATTGTTGCACTTACAATTCTCAAACGGGATAAGCGCAGACTGGACCAAATGCCTGGCTGCAGCCTTATATCGTTAGCAGAGCTCAAAAGAAGATAATCCGTGTTGCTCTGCTGATTTTTATTTAAATTTTTTTTTCTCCCCCCCTTTTTTTTGTTTTCTTCCTTCTTCTTTCTTTTCCCCCCCCCCCCCCCCCCCCCCCCCTCCCCCCCCCCCCGCCCCCCACCCCAAACAAACCCTCTCCCTCCCCCCCCCCCTACCCTCATTTAAATAACACAAAAAAAAAAATAAAATAAATATAAACAACATATCCAAGCCCCCCCCCCCATCTCCAACCCACCCCCAACCAATGAACCCTTTTTTTATCCACCCCTTGGAGTGCCATTCTTCCCTCCCCCCCCCCCCCTCAAAAAATTTTTTTTCTTTTTTTATTTAAATTTTATTTTGAATCGAGATATGATGACGAGATATTGATCGAAGTTAGACGCTTGATTTTCGCTTTTTTATTGCATCGTTGCTACCTAAGTTTCATTCCGTTTTTCCGTTTCATGTTATTTCTAGCTTTTCTCTTTTGTTTTTTTTTTTCTCACGCTGCTTGCCTCAGCTATCCGAAAGCTACTCGGTTTCGATTGTAATATGTTGAATTTTTCGTCAATTAAAGTAGACGGAAACTTTGCACCACGCATCACGTGAGAATGGCTTGGCAAATAACGATTTTTTTTGGGATAACCTTGTTTCCAGGCCGGTAGCAGGTGTGAGTCTGGGTCCCGTCTCAGCGGGAAAGGCCTCCTCCAAGGGTAGGAGCAGGTGCTCCGTAGAGTCCCGGTAGGTTATAAAGACCGCATATTCACACACCGTTCGTAACACAGTAGAATGAATGCACATTGTCAATGAATTGGCTGCCTGCATTAGCTCCTTATCTGCTGTAATTCTGGCTCCATTTCATACCCTCTCCAGTTTCCTTCCTTCAATATATTTAGAAGAGGCTGCTTTTTGGTGTAACTCTATGATGGCTTCCATGCTGTCTTAGTAGCTGATTCTGCACTGTGGTTAGCCGCCATCTGGCGTCCAATTCTACCATGTAATTTAATATCAAAAAATAATAAAATAAAACATTCAATCAGCTTTTTGTGATAATTAGTAATAAACGAGCTGCCTGAATGTGCTAAAATCAAGAGTATTTGTGTTTTTCAGAGTGAACAGATCCCTGATCCTCAGAGCCTTCCATTAACTTTATGACATTTCCATAAAGGATGTGAACAGTTGTTGCCTTCCGCCTGGCTGCACTTTGCAGAGCCCTCTTCAAATTTGTCGCATATCCCTTATCATTATATGATATGGAAAGGTATGAATAATAATAATAAATTCGCATAAAAATTAACAACTTAGCTTCGCGCTCAATTTTAATGCATGCAAAATCCATTAAATCACTTAAAATGCACAAATCAAAGCGGGGCTGCTGCATTAAAATGCTAAAAGGCGAGTGGGAACATTTTTGAGAATTTGAGAGCACTTCAGAGCAATGACATATAATATGACTACAAACAGTTGATGTGCTGGAAAGTCTGTGCAGGTCCTGGCACAGGAGCACGCGAGTCTGTGACCGTCCGACCGCGCCAAGCTGCTTGATGTCGATGATAATGTAACAACACTCAACCTCCTTCAGTCCAAAGGAAAGGGTGCGGGCAGACAGCAAGGACACTGCCGGGGCGTGGAACCCGCACAGTAAAAGGGTTGGACATGCGTGCAAAATCCTGTAACAAGGGTAAATGAAACGCATCGAGCTGCGGTAAAATAAATTGTCACAGTTCTTAAGTTTAATTACGCAAAACACCCACATGCAAATAACGACAGAGCTGGGCTTCAGCTGATTAATCAAAGCTCTTGCGTTAAAAATGATCACATATGTACATTTAAAGCTATCGATCACTTGAAAATAAAATTATGTTATGTTGATTGAAATTATTTTGTCAAGATAATAGAATACAATACTAGTCGACAGGCTATGCTGATAACTCTTTCAGTATAGCCCACCTAAGCAATATAGTTTTAATTACGGCAGAGCAAAGTCTTTCCTGTCTAATCAATGTTTTTTTACTTGAACTCAAATTAACCTACGAATCGATTTACCTGCCAGCTGATTAAAGCACATTTGTATGAAAGGCCATTCCTCACAGCATCATTCAAATCATTCAATACTCACCGCTCCATTTTGAGCACATGTTCATCAGCAAACTGTCAGAATTGAAATTTAAAAATGTCAAAAAAGCTGACACGTACCCACGTTTACAATTCAGAGGCGATTCATATATGAATGATGTCATGCATGAATAACTGATAACAAAATATTGACAAAGAGTTCACTGAAAATACAAATATAGGGTAGGAAAGCAAAAAAGATGAACCCTTCAATATATATTTAATAATTTAATATATTTGATACATTTGTATGTAAGAATATGTTTGATGTCTCACTATGTATATTAAAATGTTATTATTTTAATATTTTAGCAATAAATTCAGATTTCGAAATGAGCTCTTTAAAATACTCAATGTATCAGCAATAAATTGTATATTTAATAAATAAAATAAAATTGTAATAAACGAAATTGTACTAATAAACCATTGCGTTTCGTAATAAACCACCATAAACCGTCAGTGCTTAAAGACAACAAATGTCAGTTATTAAAAAAATTAGCTTCATTCTGATAGCTTAACAACACTGGCTAACGAGCACTAATGGACCTGGTGGCTCTTAGAATGGAACCATTTGCAAATTGCCGAAAGTTGTTGGCCAGCTGCGTCCCGATGGCTGAAGGTGGGCGGGATTTTCAATTAGCCTAAAACCCACTAAAAAGGCTGAAAGCTGGTGACCAAAATATTTAATACCTTTTATCCATCCTCATAATTCGCATAATGACAAAAAGTCTCATTTGGTAATTTAGGCAGTGGGAATCAACAAAAATGGTAAACGGCAACCACCCCATCCACATTCTGCTGACCATCCGGATGCACTTCAACTTTCCACCCTGTTGCGTACAATCAACGTGTGGCTGGTAAGAGTAAGGGGCTGAGGAGGGGAGTAAGGCATTGAGGCGGCGGGGGGACACCCGCTTGGCACACGACAGCCGTCGTCGAATTGTTGCAAAAGTGCGAAACCGCAAATGTTAAGCGCAACACAGAAGTCAATGCCATCACCGCCACCACCCAAACAAACCCACACTTGGAAAAAAGATTATCCTAGAAGTTAGAATATCGTCAAGTGCAGCATTCATGTGTTTGTGCTTTAAAAAAAATTCGAAACTAAATATAAGATATAATATATATATTTATATATTTATTCTTTTTTGCTTAAAATTGAGTTTTACAATAAAAACAACATTTTTCAAAGACTATTGAAAATACAAGTAACGATTTGTAATTTGTATATAGAATAAATAAAAGAATTATTTTGAAAAGTGAAGATTAAGGCCAAGCGTTTTTACTATTTGGAAATATATTTGGAAAATTTCTAATATAACAAAAATTATTTCTGATTTTTAGGGGCAATTAAAGTGTAAGAAAATGTTCCTAATAAAAAAGCTAGGGCATATTTTTTTCTGAGTGTAACGACAAACCGCAAATGTTCTCTACTCTGTCGCTGTCGACCCACTCAATGCCGTCGACAAAAGCTCTTCAATTTGCTTGCCATCTATTATGGCAGCTCATTGTGGGATTACCGACCCACAAACCACTGAGCAACCACTAACAGTGGTTGGCGTTAACATTGTCGTTGACGGTGGCAGAAGGATGGGTAGAGGGAGGGGGTAGGGGCGTTGAGCAATTGCTAATAAAAAGGGTGGAAAATCCACTTTGCTATGGCATTTGATTTTGATTTTTCTCTCTGTTTGTCCATTGACTCTTGGGACTTGAACGCGGCTTGGCAGCAGCAGGGTAGTGCGGAGATCTGGGAGATACATTTTACTAGCTGACTTTTGATGTCATCGGATAAGCGTAGGTTCTGATATTACGAAGAAGACTATAAAATACTGTAAAATATTAATTGGTAATTGGAAGAAAATACTATAATAATTTATAAATAATATTCATAATGTAGTAATGTACAGTAAGAAAATATTTTCTTATCTGATTCTTCGGTTATATATATCCTAAAAGCTTAAGTATCTTTTGGCCTAAAGCTAAAAATTTATGAAATTTATGTCTCAAATAAATGAAAGTAAAGAAAAAATAAAAAAAATCTATATTTAGTTAAACAAAACCCAGTCTCAAAACTTAATTACAGTTTTAGAAAATATTCGCACACTGTGTACCAGATCTGAACCTGCGCCTAACCCAATAAAACTAGAAAAGTCAATTCATCAACGGCAAAGTTAAGCTGCTCATGAATGGAGATGCGGCATTTAGAAGGAGGCAACTATGAACAATGAATTAATGGCATCCTGCTGAGTGAGTTCTTGTGCAGGTCTTTACAGGATTACACTCGATTACAGGATACATTACAAGTACAACGGGTGGGCCAGTTAGGCTACAGCTATGCTTAACCATAGGTAGCAAGCCCCCGCTGGGAATGATCAATCAATTCGAATCAAATTTGATTTCATGCAACTGACTGAACAGAATCCGTGTACGGGGTGGAAACTGGAGAAACTGTTCTATTATTATGATTATTGCATTGCGATTGATGTGGAATGGAAGCCATGTTAATTATGAAATTGCGCTTTGGCAACCAGTCTCTGTAATTAACCAACTGAAAGCTGGACGAACCCAAAACCGATTGTCCGGCAAACAAATCATTTTGTTGGCATATTCAGCGATATGGATAAAAATAAAAAACAAACACACACACACAGAACAAAAACAAATACATACATAGACATTTTGATTTGGATTTTCGTCTGGAGTTAATGAAAAACGGAAACGCTACTTGTTTTATATTCTCATTTAACATCATTCGCATCCTCATCAACGCCCCACGAAAGCTGTTTTTTTTTTGCGTCTTATTACAACTGGCCATGTGTATAGGCGTTGGGGGTAAAGGGGACTTGTGTTTGCTTATGTACTTTGTTTTTAGCGATTAATTAATGCAATTAATCTGCAGCGGGATTCGTGACTTTGGGCCTCGGGCTTCTGTCTGCCTTTCAGTTTTGATGAAATTGTTTGTGCGCATTTCTGTGTATTTCCTCTGCCCGCTCTTCCGCCGCTCCCCCGCAATGAGTGTAAGTAGATGGTAAAGATTAAGTTGAGATTATCACTAATAAAGAAATTAATTAAGGCTATCGAATGTACATACACACATTCATCAAGGAATTAATTAGTTAATTAAGGTATAGCTAGATAGTCGTAACAAGACTTTTGACAGGCACAGAATTACCAATATTTACAATACCAAGTTGTAAGCGTACTGTATATCTTTAATATAAAGAAAAAGAACATAAATGATCATTTAAATTTCGAAAATGTACATGTTCTAACACATTTCTTACATACATATGTTTGGATAACTGGATCGATTTCGGATCGGTTCATACTGCGTTGGCTACAAATATCATGAACTAGACCATGTGAACTTAAATGCATATGCCGCCGTTATAGTGTAAAGCTGGACTTTTAGTTTAATTTACAGCTACAACTGATCTTTTCCAATCAGTTGCTCCTAATCGCTGCTAGCAAGCAGTTAAGTATTTAAAACATACGCTTTTTGACACGTTTTAATTTTGAACTGTATTATCAGTTTTGTTTTCCTAAAGCATAATGTTATCAACAATAATATTGACATTATTTGCCTCATATCAACTAGGTAAGAGAATGAAGGTTATTTTCGGATGTAATATCTGATGATAAGAAAGATTATCTTCTTTTATAAATGAAATTGGTTAATACTATACATAAAGTTTATAAAGAACATATACAAAAAAGTAATATATGGAATTAACCCATCCTTCTAACTGCAAAATTAGTTAATCAAGAAAATAAATAAATAAAAAAAAACAATCAACATTTTAGAGATAATAAATATATTATATAGTATATATTTTAGGTAAATAAATATTTTGTATTATTCAGCAAAAGTAAATCAGGTGCATATTATTGGAAAATTACATATATAGTATTTAAATACTCATGCAATCTTTTTGTTACTTAAGATTCTCTTGCCTCTCCTTCAACAGTTCTGGCTGGTACTGCCCAGAAATTCGCATGCTGGGATGGCGATTGTATTGATGATACATTGAAATGCAATGGAGTTCAGAATTGTGAGGATGGCAGCGATGAGACCTTCATGGCCTGCTTTAATACGACCTGTGATCAGGAGGGCTACTTTCGCTGCAATTATGGAGGATGTGTTAAGGAGTCACTCAAATGCAATGGAAGTCCCGATTGTTGGGATGAAAGTGATGAGAACAAATATAAATGTGCCGATGATGAACAACTTGATGTATTACTGAATGAATTGCGAGGAGATTGTAGGTGAGTAACCCAAAAATATCAAATAAAACAAAACTAAGTAATTTAATTTCCGCTTTTAACCTAGTTCCTCATATGCCGTCAAATCTGACAGCAAGTGCTTGATGTGGAGTCAGGTGTGCAATGGCTTCCAGGACGGTGAGAGTGGATTTGATGAATCTGCGGAGCTGTGTACAGGCAGCTTATGTGCAGCCAATTCATTTCGCTGCGAGAATGGCGCCTGCATCCCAGCCGATGGCTTCTGCAATCATAAGCTTGACTGTGCCGATGGCAGCGACGAGATGCCCTATCTATGCCGCAAACTGGGGGAACTGAACTCTAAGAAATGCTCGCAGCTGAGTTTGATGAGGTATGCTGTTAAATCCGAGGGGACTTCTTATACTGAGGTAGCTGGTCAATTTGATTCGGAGCAGGTGGCTGTAGAAGAGGACTCAAGTCAATGGAGGACACAGGCGTGTTCGCTACACGCAAGTGAGGGCATGTTCGTCAAGGATTATTTTACGGGCTTTGGCTTTAGCTCAGCTGATCAGATTCCTGATGGCAGTTTGGTGGAAGTTACCTGTGAAGAGGGTTACGTGCACTTTGGATCGAGTATCAATAAGTGCGTGGACAACCAGTGGCAGTATGAAGGATTCGGCTGTGTGCGCATATGCTATCAAAAGGAAGAAATACACAATCTCCGTTATACGACGCATTGCATCCATGATGGGAATTTGGTTGATTGCCAAAGCAGTTCCCAAATATATGGCACAGAACTGTACGTTACCTGCGCCGCCGGATATAAAAGTGTTCTTGATAAGAGTCAACCTGGTCGACATAAATGCAATGAGCAAGGATCTTGGCACACTGAAGTAGCTAATCCCGACTGTAAGCCCATTTGTGGCATTAAGTCGCCACATCATCCTCACATAACACCCTGGACTGTGAGCATATTTAAGCGTAGCTCAAGCAAGCAACCCATCTATGACTTTAGCTGCGCTGGCACAATTATCTCACCTCACTTGGTAATCACTGCCGAGGCATGTTTCTCAGATATGGAATTGCACAGCCACAGCATTGTGCAGGGCAATCACAGCATCAGCTATAACCAGACTGAAGATCATGGCTATATTTTACACAACATCTCAGCTATACAGTCAATCAAGTTGTAAGTATTATCAAAAGATTCTCAAATCAGCTAATCTTGAACTTGAACTCCTCTAATTTACAGCAATGCATCACAAAAGTTGATCTTACTGAAGCCATCGAAGCCCTTCCGCCTTGGTGCTACGCTAAGACCCATTTGTCTGGATGATACACTAATTGAACTAAAAGCTGCGCTTCAAATTGAAAGGTCAGGTGTCTTTCAAAAGCATCAGCTGGGTGAAGGTCACGCAATGTATGAAAACAGCAAATATATCCTAAGGCATATAATAGTTGGCAACAAGACAATGTATAGCATAAATGCATTTCTAATTTCCATTAATCGTAGCATTGAGAAATCAGAAATTCAGTCTCTTACGATTTAATTTTAAGGCTATAACTAATTGAAAAATAATAAATTATAATAATACGAAATAATGTATCTGTATCTGTATCAATATGAACATTAATATATCTACGTCCCGGATCACCTCGAGAGTCATAATAAACTGTGACATTACGATCCTCCAAATTGCAGCACTTTCGCGCCCAGTTCATTGAAACTCGCATTGGCCAGCCATTATGCTCGGTAGTATCTATTAGCACTTAAACAAATTACCATATTAATTGCTACTAATTAAAAATTCATTAAAACACAGTGCTATGGCAAAATAACAAGCCCGGAATCGGGAGTTTGCAATCGTGGCGTCTGGCAATTTATTATGCTTTGTCATCTCTGTGTCGCCAGGACCAAATGTGCAAAATGATAATAATAAACATTTTCATTTTCATAATGCCTCGATATCAATGAGTTCATAATGTCCACAGTCGCTGTGTACTTTCAATTAAAAGCCAACTTTCAGCCATAATTCAAAAACTAAAATATGCAAAACGAGTTTGCGGTGAAAGTTTCAATCGCATCGATTTGCATAGGACCGAGGGGTGCAAAATCTGTATCTCTATGCTGGCTGTAATTATGCCATAAAGTCCATACACCCCACCACAGCACACACACCACAACACACCACCATAGCCACCCACCTACCCACATGCACCTGCAACATCTGCGCACCGCCGCAATTCGCTATTCATGCCATAAATTCCGGCTGTGTGGCACATTAATTAATTTGCTTTGCGGCATTTCAAAAGGATTATTTACCGCTCATTTTATACGTGTGTGCGTCTGTCAAAGTCAATAGGCTAAAGTTAGGAGAATGTATCAGTGAGCCTTTTCGTGTCTGTGTGTATGTGTGTGCATACATAGGTTTTACTTGCCTCAAACTTCTATTAAGATGACAAAAGAAAATTTTTTCAGTTTATGGGATTATTGAAACCTACTAAAAATAATCTTTAACTTATATTAAATTTGTACGTAGATGTAAATACAGAAAGCATTACATGTATGTGTATGGTATTTATCATGAAAAATTTAATTTAACTTTGTATACATAATAATCAAGTTTTTCCATAGCTTTCACATATTTAAATATTTAGCATACCTAGAATGATATTGCAAAGTGTCATATGATCATCCAGAAGAATGAATGTTTTTTTATTTGCTGAGCTTTCGAACATTGTAATATAACAATTACTAAAAAGACAACTAAATTATTACAGGATTCTATCGACTTTCACCTTGTCCTTCCTTCTATATTTTAATGTTTCTTCGTTACTTTAAGATTGTGATCATCACTTATCTAGCAATGCTTTTGCATATCGATCTCAGATGTTATACTCTATTACCAATTCAGCATATTATTGCGAATTTTGCGATGTAGTACTTTCCTCTTTACAAATAAAATTCCCCGCAATATTCGAATACCCCAGAGGGCAGCACTCAGTCTCAGCTGCGTGTTGTCAAACTTTGTGACATTATAAAATCTAATGAACAAAAATTAATTTACAGTAATAACTCAACTAACACGAAACGACGCCACAAGCTGCTAGCCACCTCACAAACCGAAACCATCCAATACTCCTGCTACTCTTTTCCGCTCCAGTTTCAGCCACTGAAAGAGTTGCGCCGTGTGCCAAAAGCCATACCCCTGGGAGGCGGGGGCCGCTTCGCGATTTCAAAGTGTTTCCTTTTTCAATTTGCATAAAATTCGTTGAAATGTCTAACGGCATTAATGAGCAAGCCAGCGAGGGGCAGAGACATCACCTGTTGCCTGGAAAAGTGTCATCGGCTGTGCCCAGTGGAGCTCAAGTGTAAATGGATCGCCTTGTGCTATCCGGTAATTGTGTGTAATTAAATCCTGCCCGCAGCCCAAAAATAACAAATGACAAACACTTTGAGCCTGTGGTTACACAGTGGTTTGCATCCTGGTTACTCGATGCCAAAGCTCAAGACCAACACACAACCCTCCATGCTCCGTTCTACACCCTCAACCCTTTGGCTTTGTCTTTGTCGCATTTTGCTTTAATTATGTAGCGTGAATAATTTTTGCTCTTTGTCTCATCTATTTATGAGTCATTGATATTCCTTGAATTTTCTTTGCCTTAATTAGTAGAAATCCTCTTGTAATTAAATACAGCTGCAATTTAATTGGAGCATGTTGCAGCTAAAAGTATGAGGTGGATTTTGAACAATTGCTTCGAATCTGATTTGTTTCTAAGCTGATTTTAAAAGGTTTTCACTATTTTCTCAAATCGCTTAATAGTTCATTACATTTTAGAGATTATAAATAGTGCCAAAATTTAGTCAATAGCACACAAATTAACTTGGAGGATTTTCCGAGGATTAAATGAATTTGTTCCTAGATAGGTATAATGAACTTGGTGCCGATTTATTAAAAATCAAAAGAGTTTTCAACAAACAGGGAAAATTCATTCCAGGTGTCGCAATTTCTAAAATTACATTGTTCACCAATCAGTAAAACAGATGAAACTTAATTATCATATAGTCTACCAATTTTCAAAATGAGTCTAAAGTTAAGTCTTGTCTTTTTAATTTATTCAATTTATTTAATGATTGCGTAATTGGTTAATTGAGTAACTTAAGACCTCATTTAAATTAAAGAACAACTAAGACAACTCGTGGAACCCCCACACAGAAGTGTTCATTCATTAGCACCTCCTTGGATCTATGTAGACATTGAGCAAGCGAACAGTTGACTCAAATTAAATGTAAATTTTGTGTGTTGTTTGCGCACCAAAAACATTAATTGTAAGGCAATCAGTCGCGCAGAGCCCACGCAGTCCAAAAAACCAACAACTGCAACTGCAACGGCAACAACAACAACAACAACAACAGCAATTGTAATTTTCATGGTGGCTTCAATCAGCCAACAATCAACAAAGAGGGGAGCGAAGCGGGGCAGACTCTGTCAATGATCTCAGGCGCTCTGCAGTTGTTGCAAATTGCTGGCACCGCAAATTGTGGCAAGCAAAACAAGCAGCAAACAGACGCGCAGACACAGACGACAATCTGGCCGATAACACAATGCAAATAATAGTGTTAGAAGTTCGCTTCGAGCCAGAAACTCGCTGAGCAAACAAAGCAAACTCTGGCAACATGACAAAAATAAGAAAAACTGTTTTGTTATTGTGGTTTTGTGGCATTTTGTTGTCACAGTTAGGTAAATGAAATGCTGCTGCAACATGACTTCAAATTAACTAAGAAGATGCCAAAAAAGTCCCTCGCACTTTTCACATTAAGTTCAAATTTTGCGAGTTATTAAATTAGTTATTTTGAAAAAATGGTTTATATTAAAACAAATTGATTTTGCCATTGAATGCAAATATAATAATAATCTAAACAATGTATCGGTTTTCCCATACACAAATTGAGGAAAAATATAAACCCATAATAAAATTTTGTAAACATTTTATTTGTAATATATAATTTATATAAATTTTGTACATGAAGCACGTTTCTAATTGACGATGTGGTGCCCAATTAAAGCAAAGAGTATTCCACCATAAAACCGATTACGTTATCTCAAGCTTAAAGGACCGACCATTCATGGCAGTAAGGACGACCTGACCGAATGTTGTAATTAACCTCGGAGTTGGCGAGGGGCAAACAAGTTGCGACTAATCCTGAATTATTATTTGCCATAGTAGAGCGAAAGACAAGCAAATGGTTTATTTTCAATTTATGGCATGAAAGGGTTATGCAACGAGGAGGAGTAAGGGCGAAACTCCCCGTTGATGGAGTTTAAGCAATGTTTCCAAATCATTTGCATATGAATTTTGGGGAACCTTTTTCGCCACTCTCACTTTTGCCTAGTTGAGCATTCAAATTACTGTTATTATTATTTTCACTCATATGCCACTCGTCCGCAGCCAGGGGGTTGAGGTAAGCTGCGTGTGGGGTGGTGGGAGGGAGACGCAGGGGTTGGGCACCATTAAAATCCGGCACGACCTTTGCTTGGAGAACTTCCGCTGGGGCTTTTAATTCTATTAGACGAGGCCACAGGCTCGTCGCTTATCGCTGCCGGCACACATGTCGCCTGCTGCTAACATCCCATATCCCGTATACCGCATCCTCCCAGCAACAGCAACGGCAACAGCGCCCTCTGGCGGCCGGGCAACAGTTCGAGTTCGAGGCGCGTAAAAGGTTAAAATTATAATTTGCGGCTTCTGTGGCGCACTTTATTACCGCTTTTCATTCACAACTTTGGCATTTGCAGTCAACAAGCCTCGACACGCTTAATTTCTTGGCCGCCTTTCATAACATTTGTTCAACATCATGTATTCTACGGAGGGACTGTGAGGAGGCGTGGCATTGTTTAACCGCCATGTTCTCTAAAACAAAAGGGATTTTTAATGGCCCTGCGTGGTCGCTTATCAGCGTCGGATATCCTTGGCGCAGTCTACCACAAAACAAATAAAGGTTAGTTACGAGATTTTCGGCTTCGGTTTTTAGGTTTTCGCATTTTGTTTGTCTTCACTTTCACCTAAGCGGAAAGTGTAGAAAGTTTCGCACTTCTCTGTGGCTAAACGAGCGATAAGCCTCGTTTGAATTATTTCGTTAGCTGCCAAAGTTGTTTATCCTTTATATATAGGTAGCCCATATTTGAAGCATGTGAAAAGTATGTACATATATTTATAACAGGCTATTTTGATAAAATGAGCACTGAAAATGTTTTGTTTACCCATCCAGTTGTACTTGAGATAAGAACTCACCTGACTTAATTACATTACAGGTACAGTATTAAACTTACGAGTTTGCCACCACTCGCGATTTGCCGGGGTGTGAGGGGGCGTGGCTTAGAACTTTTAATTTTTATATTTAATGTAAGCATACATAGTTTGAGAAGAAATTGCCAAGAGTGAACAGAAAAGCTATATAAAAGCAGATCAGTTTCATATTTTATTTTCACGCGAACCTTCTAACAAATCTCGTCAAACCGTTTCATATTTCCAGGATTCCAAATTGCAGATTCCAGCGATGCTATGTCGATTACAATGATGTCGATGCAAATGATCAAGCTTCCTTGTACCTCAAAATCATTTTTATTCGATGTGCCGAACTAGTATCGAATAAATAATAAATGTAAAACGGAATATGCTTCATCACTAAATTTGATATCTAAAATTGAATATGCTTTGGTCACTAGATTGTTATATAAGACATGTTTATATATAAATATGCATTACATTTTCTTATATGAATTTCAACCATTTCTTATAAACATTTAAGCTTAATCCTCTAATAACCCTTAAGCCTATGAATGTAGTCACATGTTATGCAAATGATTTACAAATGCAAGTAAGCTATCAAATTGGTATTTGAGAGTAAGTATTTAAATGGTTTTGAGCTCTCTCCCACTCCAATTGGGTAATGGGATGCAAACAAGCTCAAGCCTTGGCCACACCCATTGCTAAAAATAACAAATTGTCAACACATAAGATGTCATTTAATCTTCAACAAATTGCGAGCCACTTGTACAGACAGCTTAAATAAATACAGCCAGCACCACCTGCACCACCACCGCCAACACCGCCATCTCTCTGTAATCTACCGTTTCTATGTCGCCTGGCAATCTATCAAAGCAACTGAGAGTACGCATCTTGTTATGCGGAAATTTGTGAAAATCTCTTTGGGGCTTTGCATTTTTCTTTTCTTTTTGCTATTTTACTCTTGTAGTCATGTGAAATTTGCATTTTAAGTCAATAAATTCACTTTGCATACGCACACACGTCGACTGGAAGCCAAAACATGCGCCGTGTTGCTCTATAAATCTGTTCTGAGTCCTACGACTACTCTCAAGCCTGTTAAAGGGAGGGAGGAGGAGGCGTGTTGGGGCGTGGTGTGGCGCGGGGGGAGTTGGCTTAGCGACTTAGCCTTCAGCCCGCGGGCAACTTCAGTCTGGCTACTGACTTCCAACTGCTCCCCATGCTCTCGCCCCGCCACGCCACGTTATTATAAGATTACTGCAAGTGTGAGTGGGCAAATAACTGAGAACTCAGAACTGAGAACTCAGAATTGAGAACTGAGAGCTGAGAATTGCGAAACCGTCGCCTTTTGTCGCTTTCGCAGTGCTTAAGGCGATATTTGCGTTATTTACGATTATTTACAATTTAAAATTTACATGTGCCAAGTAGCCCCCGCCTCCCCCAAGTCCTTGCCTTGTTGCCTTGTTGTACATCCTTCTGCTTGTATCTTGATATGTTGATTTTTATTTATATCACAATTACTTGGCTGTAACTACGGATTTGTTGTGCTTAACTGTGGGTAAGCGACTTGACAAGGGATTGGATATCTTACGGAATATTTGGGATGGTCTTATATAGATGCTAGAAAGTATTCCAGCTTAGATATTAAATTTTGATATACTAAATGCCTGTCTACAACTATTTGTTCTTTCGAAATATGACAACAGCTCTGGACTGACCCCGAATCCTGAATCACTTTCTTCAGCCAAAGTACTAAAATATTTCTGAATTTATCTTGTATTCTTAGCAAGTAAAGTGATTTTTATGATTTATAATACTTGTATATAATGTATACAGTCTATACAAATCCAGAAATATTTATTTTATTATTATTATTATTATCACAAAGTTATTTTTAAATAGTACTAAGAAATCTATTTTAAAGACAAATATCCATTTCAATTATATATCTAATGTTTACAAATATTTCAACTTTTTAATGTGACCGGACAACAAATTTTGTGTTACTATTGGTGATATAGTATTTGGAGTGAGCTGTGATTCCAACATATGCATGCAAATTGTTATATACTCCATATATACAGATATATATGTACATTCAATTGTCATACAATATTTGGTTTTAGTTTATAACCAAACCAGTTTGAGCCATTTTGTTATGCTTGCCCTGCAAATTTATAGAGTGGTGCGATATTTGGCCGACGGCATTTTGATAATCGAAGCCGCGCTGCAACGCAACAAACTTCTGTGCGACTGCAGTCGGTGAGGAAGCGTTGAAGAGGAAACCCATTCGGAGAGCTGAAGGAGCCACCCGTCGCTCGCTGCACCACCAGCAAGCCACAACCACAACAGCAGTCAGCATCACAGTTTGGCATCTTTTTAAAGGCAACTAATTGAATTATTAGCGACTGCAGCCAGTGGTTGGGTTGTGCTTGGGTTGTGCTTGGGTTGTGGTTGTGGTAGAGATTGGTGGCTCTGGCCGGTTCGTCTGAAAGTTGTGGGCACATTGAAATTATTGTTGGTGGTTGACAAGGATCAGCGCCGACGCCTTATTTGTGTTCATGCTCATTGCAGCCTCAGCATGCCACCTCCTCCCCTGCCAGCCAACTGCTGCCGCTGCTGCCCCTGGGCGATGGGTGGACCACGTTCTAACAATCGGGTGTTGGCCACGCTGCAGCCCAGTTGGCTTTTTTTTGTGTTTAGACAGGGGCTAGGAGGGTTTCTGTTGCCGCCGGCTGGCGACATGTGCACACGTATTGTTCTTGTAAATCATTGATTAATTCTTACTCTTCTTGCATATGATTAGAGAAAGTTACGGTCTGAGATTGAAATTGGGATTGGGTTTTGGGATTGCCCAATGCACAATTAAATTACGACCACAACCCTTGGCTGAACTAAAGGTCTAACAGGAGAGATCAAAAATACACATATGTAAAATTATAAATACCCTTTACTAAAAAAAAAAAAAAAAATCCATACAGCAACTTAATTTTTGACCGATTGTTGGTAAGGTAGCAAAGTAATATAAATAGTCCCATGTTGAAAACATAGAACATAGTTTTGCAAATATGAACTGTTGTTGATAATATTTCGACAAAATGTTAGCAGCATAATAGCAGTTATTACTTACAATCTGATGAGTTTCATTGAGATATATTGAAAATAAAATCATCCTTTGATCTGATCCGGTCTTTCTGATCAAGAGTATATGTACTTAATGAATGGCCCAGAAAATTTCTTCCTCAATACGTTAAGAATTTCGTTACAAAATTAGAAAACCCACTGCAAGGATATAGAAACTGTCACATGATATAATGACAGTACAACCCTTTGTTATCAACAATCAAACTTCGAACTGGGATATGAGACACACTTCTCTGACACCCTGACACTCTGACATTCTGGTCTGCATCAGGCAAATGTCACGCATGTCACGATGTCCTAACAATGAGCAGATATAATCAGCATGTCCTGGACGCGTAGAGACCCTGACACTTTACCAGTTTCTATAAGAAATGTGGAAAGCTAAAACTTTGAAATGTAAAACTTTTCATATCTCTTGAGTTGCTGGCCAAGTTTACTGGCATTGTGTAAACTTTTGGCTACAAATCAACTTTGAACTCAATAGTTTTCATCGACCGGTTGACACTGCTTGGACCAAAAAGAAGACTTTTGTATATGTATGTGGGAAGTAGATATTTCTCATAACTGGAGCATTGGTGTGGAGCACTCAGACCAGCAAATGGCCTGCGCTTCCGCACAATTAGTTTGTTCCAATTGTGCGCCTTTGGGAGTCTACAGAAATATTAAAATAAAAACAAGAAAGAGTGCTCTACTCGAGAGTGATCGACTAGTAAATACCCTGCAACCGCACATACACAAAAACACAGAGGCTGCATTTTATGTATTCTGCCTTTCTTTATTGTTCGATCGTCCGAAAACATTCAAAAACATAAGGATAACATTTAAATATGCTAGAGTGCAAATTGCCTTTTCTTTATTATGATGATCAAAGGGTGAAATACAAAATTCTACTTTTATCTGTGTAAATATTAAAATATACATATTTAAAACCAAAAAAAAAGAAACGGAGCTGGAAATATAATATCAATATACTATACCATATACTAAATATAATTTGATTTATCCGTGTGTTACATACAATGGAATTCATGGTATTCCTTTTATCAATTTTTAATAGGTATAGGGTATTAAAAAGAACACCATTTCTGAGCTGGCAATTTGCAAGGTGTTAGACTTAAGAGCAGGCCGTAGGCGGCATGGGCGGAGGCAGGGGAGCTGGCTCGACAGACAAAAACAAATCACTTAGCCTTAATGGCTTATGAAGGCATCGCATTTAACCAAAAACCTCAAGCAGTTAAACGGAGCGACAGTGGGCGATGGCGGCAACCCAAGAGAATGGCAGGAGAGAGAGAGGAGCATCTGCAGCAGGAGATGCTGTCAAATGGTTGTCTTTACCAGCAGCTCACACATTAAACTGGAACATTGCACGCTGCTGACGCTGAAGGCGTTAGAACTGAGATGGAGACTAAGCACTGAGAACCGAGAACTGAGACCTGAGAGCCTGCGATGGAGACTGAGACTGAGACTGGGTCTCCATTTCGCATAATGGGCGACCCAATTAGGCAAAGTGAGTGTTGGTAAAATGCATATGAACCATAAAACAATTGAACAATGTGCTGACAACAATTAACCAACATGCACAATGGCAATCAAAAGGATAAAGACCTAAGCCACTGAGAAGGAGAGTAAGAATAAGGATACGAGTGTAAAATGATCTGTATGTGAATTTGTTGAGTTATATTAATATATTTATATATATATATATATATATATATATATATATATATATATATATATATATATATATATATATTTATATAGCTCAACAAATTCACATACAGATAATTTTACACTCGTATCCTTATTCTTACTCTTAAATATTTTATTTTGTTTTATTCATAGCTCATAGTTCATATATAATGTATTTTATTTTAAGCTTTTGAGTTCTTTTAAAAAAAATTAAAAGAAATCTCTAATTAAATTTCAGAGGATAAGATAGAAAATTGTACACTGGAAGGAGTCAGAAACATCTTCGAAATTTCTAAATAAACTACAGTTATATTAAAAAGTTCACTTATCCCAACAACTTATCATACTATTGATAATATTTATACAACTTAAATAGCGTCTCTATATTTGTAATACATATTTGTATATATTTAATCAATCAAATCAAGAGTATTATTTACTAAATTTAATATTAGACATTTAAGGTTTCTTCATTGAATAAGAATACAATGAACTCTAGCTTATCTTAGCTTTTGAGCCCTTACGCATGTTATATAAACATAAATTGAACACCTCCCTGATGCGATTAACTAAAAGCTTTAGCTGATATTGAAAACATATGCAACCACTTTAGACACCTCCGATAAATTGCCCACAGCTGTCAGTCATTTGTTTATTAGATTTGTCAATGCAACAGCTTTTTGTCAAGTGGCGGCCATTTGGACAAACTCTAGCTGGCCATAAAAATCATCGGAATTGCAAATAGATTGACCAAAAACTTTGGCCGGAGCAAATGTTGTTGTTGTTGTTGTTATTAGTGTCACATGCAGGCGACGCGTATAAATTAGAGAAAGCCACCGAGTGGACAACGAGTGGCCATTGTGTGGCATCTTAAATGTCAAAAGTGACACCCCACTCCCTGCCCTGCACCCTGCACCCTGCACCCGGCAACCTGCACCCTCACCCGGCAAACTCGCCCTTCGCTAGTGCACCTGAAACGATCCAACTTTGACTCAAACCGCTGGCAAAACAATAAATTTCCCTTTGGAAGCCATTGACTGAGGACAAAAAGGAGGCAAAGCGACAGACCTGACCAAAGACCTTACATATCACACACACACACACAAACATAGTTTCACATATGTGTGCGTACACAGCTAAAAATCGAAATGCAATTCCTGCTGATATTTATTTAATATCAGTCTTGTCTTCAAATAAGAGGACCTTTTTTAGCTGTATATAGGTATTAAAAAATATCTGAAAAAAATCCATTCATCTATTTGTATTGCTATTAGATTGAAAATATTATAAAAATTATTTCACTTGTCTTTTTTGCTTGACTCCAGTTAATGATACAAATTAACTAACTAGTTAAATCAGTTAAATCTACAGCTTTAATAGACCCTGCTGCAGTCAAAGCTTTAAAATGCTGTCAAAGTCCTAGATTTTAAAAAATGTTATTCTGATAGACAATATTAAATTTCACATTTGGAATTGCTTTATATAAACACAAAAATGTATTGAACTTAAACAATAAAATTTCTTACTGTGTATGTCAGGGAGGGGCCAGGCCAAGAAAAATGATGACCACAACGCCCTGGCAACTGGACGCACGGATGAACAGAAGGGCATAAAAAAAACGAGAGAACCGTTATGTTAAGGAACAACTTGCCGGCTAATAAAAAATCAAAAGGCAAAAGCGTAGGCAACAACTGCTGTAGTAGCAAGCTAGGTAAAAAACCTGTACGAAATGCATTTGGCCATTATGTCCTAGTTGGAGGGTGTTTAAACGGAAAAGGTAAGTGGCGCTGTCGGCTCGGAGTCTGGGTGGAGAGGGGGGCTTTTAGTCAATATCTCAGTATAGCTGCAATTTTTCTTCATTTTTTGTCAACCAGCATGGTACTCAGGCGGAAGTTAAGCTGTTGTTTATGTGTCATCATAAATCATGTTCAATGTACACGAAACAATTCCACGTAAGTGGATAATGGAAACTCTCATCCACTAGTTGGGAGCTGTATGAAGTTGATGTTGAAGATAACAATAGCATTGAAGTACCTTCAAAGCTATATGAGTGTAAAGGCTAGTCACTACTATAATATGCCAACATATCAATATACTATATCCCAATATATTTCTACTAATAATTGTATATCTGTAAACAATCATATTATTAGCGTTTAAATTTAATTTACTGGTCAATTTGTTATGCACTTGCTTTTTATTAAAAGTGATTACAAAATGTTTAAAGTAAGGCAACGAAACCTTCCCGTAAAACATGAGCTGCCGCCGTTTCTTCACAATATTTGTGATATTACCAATGTTCTTAAGGACACAAACGAAGGTGGCATACAGCAAGGGTACCCACGAAATATACTTAAATAAAATGGAATAAAGTTAAACACATAATTGAAACGTTCTTAGATATCTTAGATTTAACATCAACAGCAGCCCCAAACGAACTGCCTAATGCCGAAATTAAACCAATAGAGGCCTCCACTACTATTCAGACTGATATCCCTAACGAAATTAGCAGCAGCAGCGACCCAGATTCAACTTCAACTTTAATATCCACCTCAACACCTACTATTCCAAAGAAGAAATCGATCGCATATCCATTTGTAGTATCCATACAGATCTATGAGAATGGTCAGTACAAACACCAATGCGGCGGCACAATAGTGGACAAACAATTTGTAATAACTGCGGCCCACTGTACTCTGAAGCCCCGACAACTCTATGCCAAGGATCTATTTGTGGCCGGTGGTTCCAATCAGCTGTTCGATAAGAAAGCCAGTCGCTTTCGTGTGCGCAACATGAAAAAACATCCACAGTTTAAACCGCTCCATGGACATGATATTCTACTATTGCAATTAGCAACCCCAATGCCTATCGATAACATTCGATTTGCGTCAATCGATATTAGAAATGCGAACAGAAAAGGACGCGACTTAAACTCTTTGCTACTTGGCTGGGGTCGCACCCAGCCCAATGTGCCTAAGAATCTAGAAGCCCTGCCATTTCGAACTATAGCTGATGATATATGTTTTAAGAATCATCGTTTTAAATATTTGACAAATTCGGAAATCTGTGCGGTGAACACAAAGGGACCCCGAGGAGCCTGTGATGTGCGTACTGAATTTATATAATCTATTTATGCCTATAAAATATTTCTAAATTTTACAGGGTGACTCGGGTGGACCTCTAGTAGATGTACAGCAACATTCGCTATATGGTCTGCTCTCATATGGCCGGAAGCCCTGTGAGGCGGGCAAACCTTTTGCCTTCACTAGGATCAGCGTCTATGTCGAGTGGATTGAAGAACAAATGAGAAATATGCTGAGTCCGAATACGAAGCTGAAACCAGCTGGGTAGATAAATACACATATATATGAACAAGATTTCAAATCTCTCTGTTTTGTTTAATATATTCAGCGTAATTCCCACTTGACGCTTTCCAAAACGTCTCAAAATGCAAATAAAAGAAGTCACTTAAAAAATTATTCCGCCCACATTTAAGTGAGTGCCACGGGATACAGGAAAAGATAAAAATGTGTTAATGTGCCAGGGCCGCAAACGCTTTTAGAATTCATGTCACTTTTATAAGGTAACAGATTCACGCCAACAGGCTCCCAGAGGACCTCCCGCAATTGAGGCACCCCCAACCAGGCGCAGCGAACATAAATGACAGTTACGTGTGCCACTTTTTCCTTTACTTGAACTCCTTTTCAATTCAATACCACACATCGGGTGTATTGGTTTTGAAAGTATGTATGCCAAAAGACATGGAAAAATAAAAAGAATTGTTTTATAATTTGGCAAAATAATTTGGAAAAATGTATTAAAGTAAACCTTCCTTGATTCGGGTTTGATACCAAAAATGCTTTTCCCATAACTCTGAATTGATTATGATAATGAATTGGAAATATGTTTTTTTTATTATAAATAATATTACCTTTTAAATGAATATAGGATATCTTAAATTCCTATACTTCAAATAATTTGTATTTTTTAACCATAATTTTATTTTTGAATGATATTCAAAGTGTAGAATTATTACAAATATTTACTTGAGTTGGTACAGCTGCATTTTAAAACTTTGTTGACTTTATTATGCACAAAGTTCAAGGTCCATTCAATTGATACATATTATATATATAGACTTAAAATGAATGCACAGTTCAGTTTTAACAATTGAGAAATGTGGACGTGTTTTCTCTGGAGCATCGCGGGGATTATTTTTGTGTGCAGCGACTGTTTAGTTGGGGCATACAGACTGTTGGACTCCTTAGACGACCGTTATGAGAGCTGTCCAGCAGGGAATTTAAATCCACAGCATAAAACATATTACAATGTTAAACAGAATGCAGAGCAAGCGGTAGATACTTGCGGCGGGCTCGATAAGCGAAACAAATCCGTACAGTTACTTTTGCGCATCATCAATATAAGAGGCAATATGAGGGAACCGCCAAGGATAATAAAGCCCAGGCTCCAAGCTGAACCCAGAGATGAGATTTTTAAAGAAAATCCAACTCTAGAGAGACCCAAGAGAAAGTTCATTCTCATTTTGAAGCATAGACCAGAGCACGAAATTCCTCGCTATATGTAATATATGGAAAAGGACATCTCTCATCTTTCCTATTCATCAACTTTTCGTTTGTTAGTTTTAAGATCTATGCGCCATAATTAAGCAAACTTTGTTGAACATATGTGACCAAAGCAGGCAATAAATTTAAAACATTTTTGCTGCTGCCAAGGATTAAAAACTCAAAAAAGGACTTCAAGCTAAACAGCTTTGAAGACTTTTCCCAATAAATAATAAACTCACATATGGGCTGCTTTGGCTTGACAGAGAAAGCTTTTGCGTCACTTGATTGCGGTTACAAACCACCCAGCCATAAACACAGCCCACCCAGCATACAGGCAGGCGCATAAAAAATGATGTTATAAGCATGACCCTAAATTAATCTAGCGAAACCTTTCCCTTTACAACGACTTCTGCAGCAACCCCACCGCCCAATCACTCTGTGAGCTTTAGCCCGGGGACATCAAAGCCACTGAAGTATGACAGAAACGAAGCTATTTAAATATCCACGTAAATGTCATATGCGAACAAATTAAATTTGGCTTATGACCGGCTCAACGAAAGAAACGTCGAGGACTAAAAAAAATGTTTGATGCACTTTTTATGTCAATATCGTAAGGATAAGTCCTAGGACATCGAGAGATTTAATAATCTGCAATGTTGTGGGCTATAAAATTACTCATCAGGATACCAAAATACACACATAAAACATGTTTTGTATCAGGAAAGTCTAGGGAAGTTTTCAGAAGTTAATATACTTAAATAATTTTTATTTACATATATAATTTTACATTTTTGGACTTTATTCAAAATAATTCGTATAACAGCAATATGTTTTTGTTTTTTGTTTTTAATTTGTTTTTCACATTCTTATTGCAGTGTTTGTTTTTATATAATATATAATTATTTTGGTAATATTAAAAGTTTCCTTTAAAACTTAAAATACTACAAGCTTATAAGGGAATCCCAAAATTGTTCACCCACTTCATTCAAATTTAAGCGTTAAGTATTCGCACTGCAATTGATATGATGAAAATTCAGAAAGTTATTTGTAAAAGAGAAAAAAAGAAGCCGAAAACTAGCTGCGCAATATGTCGCTTGCAGCGAATTGGAATTATGCAAAACAAAAGTAAGAAATAGAATTTCATTTGAAATTCAACATTTCTTCTCCCAAGTTCTCCGTCTCTTGACGACAAGACGTTGCCAGTCTGTGGCCGGAGGAGACTCATTCGCATGCAGTTGGCGTGCCGCAAAGTGGATATTGATATTTTGTCCTTAAATGTGGTTATTTATGTGGACACGGTTACCCCACAGCCCCAATCAACTTCCGGCACATACTATGTAAGCCAAACCAGAAGTTTACAATTTGCACAAGCGAGCGACATTTTTGCCAACTTGTGCAAATTTAACGCGACATTGTGTGAGTCCCAAAAAATACTGCCTTTCGATTTTTTGGTTTTTTTTTTTCTTTCGATGGGGGTGTGTCCGTTGTGGTCGTGGGTTTTTCATGCCCATTGACATGCAAGTCGTGTGCCGGTGCAGAGGCCGCCGCTTAACTTTGACAGACCAAACCAAATAACCCGCCCATCGCCCAACACCCACCCCTCCATCCCGCCACCGTTGGCAACCACATTTTCGCCATAAATTTTGCTACGTTTTCGACATATTGGAGAAGTTGTTATTTTGTTGGCTTTCTGCAACCACTTGAAGTTTTCAATTGTCACAAATTTATTTTAATACAGCGTGAAATTTATGAGTGACAAATTGAATTTGAAAATTGAGTAATATTTGTCCATACGAAAGTAACTTTAACATAAGTTTAGCTCGGTTGTTAAAGTTGTCCTCACCTTTTTCGTTAAAAAAAAATGGTTAGAATTTCAGAAATATATATGTTATACATATATCTGAAATTTATAATATTTATCTATATATATACATATATAATATTTTTGTATATATTATGACTGACCGTAAGAGCTACAAAGCTGTTAGCACTAAGACATAGTTTTGGAAAATGAATTTCAGAGGTCTCAGTTTGTATAGAAAATACTCAGTTTCCACCAGTGGTACTCTGGCCGAGAGTGAAGCCTCGGGTAAAAGCCTGTTTATTATAAATTGCACATGATTACATATTTAATAATAGGCAGAAGCCTAACATCTCCCATCATAAAGCAAAACTTAAAGGCGGGCTCCAATTTATTTGTACATATCATCAATGAAGTTGATTGATGATTCATATACATAGTATGACCAGCTCCCCCAATATAAAGAAAAAAATAGCGAAAATAGCATAGCCAATGTAAAAGTCAGAGTGATTCGATATGGATTGGCTTAGCTGCTGGGCATTTATAAGTATTACAAGGAGCAGCCCCGCATATCAGAATGCTTAAGGATGTGCGCGTGTTTTATATTGTTTCAAATGGGCCAAACACTAAACACTCCATAAATAAAACCATTAGAAGTGCCATTAACTGAGAGCAAAAAATATAAAAATAATATTATAGTAGAGTATTTTTTTATCATTTTATGTGCGCCTTGAGTATGTGGGCGTGTGTGTATGTGTGTGTGTTTGACATGCGCAATCATATAAATCTTAATGTTTATAAATCACGCTATATTGTAATACCCCAGGGTCACTTTTTGATAACTGGTAGTACAAGAGTGGTCTTCTCGAGAGTGCCCGACTAGGATATACCCTGAACCCAGTTCTTACATTCATAATTCTTTATCTGCATTCATACATAGAAACACATACACACACATACAAACGCTGCTACTGAACCGATTGTCAAGCTTGGGGCCATTTTGTTCATGGTTTGTATTATATATCAATTCTACATTTCAAGTTTATGCATAAAAAATATTTTTGCGAAAAAAGCATAAAAGCTAAATTGATTTTTCAAAAAATAGATTCTTGAAATTATGTGAACTTGGGGTACTTAATATACATACAAAATTTGGTGCCTTTACCTCTTATAGCATTAAAGCTATACCTAAAAAACACAGGTCTGGAATCTTAATTTATCGATAACTTTAAAACAAGTCGAGATATGGAAAAAAAATGATAAACTTGTATTGTCCCGGCACTACGAGAACTTATATTTCAAATATGAGGTCTCTAACTTTTGTAGTCTCTGAGAAACGGACATGGATATTTCGACTCGGCTATTAATAGTGATCAAGAATAAAATCAAGATGCATAACCTGTTACATAGTTTTTCCCATTTTTAATGGGTTCAGCCTTTCTTTCTCGTTTTTATAAATTAAATATAATATAATAATAGAAAATACTCTCAGCTGAAATCTCTTTTACAAACATTTTCTTTAATATTTCATTTCGCTTCTCAGAATTTCTCAAAAAAAAACTTACAGATTTGTTTTGTGCTTTTTTGTGGCATTTTTAATATGCAAATAATTTGCTGGCCAAATGGCAACCAACTGTGACCCAGCAGCGGCAGCAGATGACAATGGCCAACGCCCTCTTCGAAAGAAACATGCGAAATCTATTCAAGAGTCAAGTTGACAACAATGCTGGGCTAGGCCTACTTGGCACTTGCTCCTAAGGAGCAGAAGCAGAAACAGGAACAGGAACAGGATGTGACCATGGCACATGGTCTACCCTCTCGTCATTTGAATATGGCACACAGATGACAGCTGCTCCAGCTCCGACTCTGATTTCGTCTTCGGGTCTGACTTTTGGTTCTGTAGGGGGGGTGGGAATGATGATGCGTGCCCATTGTGTGCATTTGACGTTCGGTTTATTAATCAGTTTGGCCTGCGGGCCAGGGCAGAGTCAGGGCCAAACAGCCACAACCAAAAGCAGAACCAACGCCGTCACAATTTTCTACAAATGAATAATTTTTGTAGCAAAAAAAAGGGCAACAGCAGCAGTGGCAGTGGCAGCAAAGGACTTGCCACAGGACTCGTGAGTTTATATTTTTGTGGCGCAACTCGCATTTTAATTTCTCACAAAAGAACAAAAAAAAGTCAAACAAATGTCAGTCGCGTGTTAATCAAGTGTAAATAAATTGCGCAAAGATTAGAGAGAACCCAAAAAAATATGAAGAAAAAAAATAAAAAGGATCTAGTTGGCACTGCTCAACTGAACGATGCCCTATAGCTTGAATTATTATACCCTAACTCACGTTTAAATTATAAGTCAAATATAAAATGAAATAAGTTATGTATCTTTCATCAGGTTGTAATACAATTGACAGCATACTGCCAGTTTAAATAAAATGAAATCCTTAAATATAATAACTAAATATAACTAAACATTTAAGGAATCAATATATAGCAATTCTTAAAATATTAAATGCTCACAGGGTACAACAGGAAACAAAATCACTACCAAATTTTGTTGTGGCAGCCCAGCAAAAGCGTACGCAAAACAAATAAAAAATGGGGTGTGATGCAAACCAAAAAAAACAACAAAAAAAATCTGGAAAAAACATTTTGGATAAAGAAAACATTTAATGGTTTTTTAAATGTTTTTTAAATGTGCGTGAAAAATCGGTGATTTTCGCCAACAAAACGGGCACTTTAAAAGCTTAAAGCAGCCGCATCATTTCCCGTTTTTCGGGAGTATCCATGCAAATTAGCTCGTGGAGAAGTTGCTATCATGAATCCAAGGCGCGTTGTTATTGCCTGACACCCACTAAATCCGAAGCCCAACTCGAACTTCACTACCCAATACTGTGGCCAAAGCCGATGCCGCTGCCGCCCCCCAGCAACGCCTACAATAAATAAATGCTCAGACATTGTCCTTTTCAAGGCGTAGCCTCGGGGCGGGGGCGTGGGGTGTGCAGTGCTGGTGTTGATGATACTATTATCTTATATCGCGAAGGACCTCAAGCTGTCAGTGGACGCGGCGGCCACTTCAATAGTCCTTTTTCCCAGCATTTACAATTCATAGATAGTCGGTTTGGAAAAAATCGTTTTATTGGCTTTCGAGGTCCTTTTTGTCGCCTCAGCCGCCCACCAACAAGAACAACAAGAGCAAATGTAACAACAAGGACATAAACCGCAAATAAGTTTAACATTGTACAACATTTACGTTCCGGCGAGTGCCAGAGGGTTCCCTTTTGTTATTGTATTTGCTGTGATTTGTGTGGCTTTGTGCGGAGCAGCGCTTGAATTTTAAAATGCCACGCACATTGGGGCAAGAACTATGGACAAAGCTGTACAAATAAATAAGCTTTAATAGTGTAATCTTAAAGGAGATACAGTGAACTTCTCTAACTCGAACCAATTCAACTTGGTAGCCCCATAAAGTACATATATAATCCATTGAAGATTAAGTTATTGTGTAAAAAACTTTTTTTATCTAAAATTTCCTAACCAAACTCAACGAAGTGTAAAAAATGTAACATATTAAAAAATTTTAATTTTAAGATTCGACTTATGGAATAAACGTACAAGCAAAAATCATAGCCTTGTCCCACTATGCCTCTAAGCCTCTTTTAAGCAAAGGGGTGCAAATGGTGCAATTTGTAAAATTACTTGTTTTCCTTGAACCCCAGACCAAGTAAGGACATTGCTTGAAGACGGCACAATGCTATCTAATCTTGTTTGATATTATTTTAACGTTAAACTTGCATTTCAGCACTCTATCAGCTGGCAGAGTTGAGGCTATTGTTCAACAACCCCGGTGAAACGGAAATCTAACAAATTGTCTTTAACAACGAGTCGTCACTTTAAAGCGAAATAAGCGTTTTTAATGATATTTACAGGAAATGGCAGAAAACGCATCAATCATTTGTCAGCCATAAAAATTCGTCACACATGAGCATTAAATTATAAAAAATGTAAAAAAAAAATAGAGAAAAGGACCAAAAAAATAGAGAAAAATTCTTAATGGTGCTTTGTAAAAGTGACCTTGTAAGTTATGATACACAGTTGGGCGCCCTTTTAGCCGAAATGCCACTAGCTGCGGTTGAGCAACGGTCACTCCACGATGAGAGTCAGCCTTCCACTTGTGGCTGGCGGTGGGTGGCAGCGGGTTCAATTGGTTTGGTTGCTGCCACCTCCTGGGTGTGCTTCTGTGTGTGCGTGTGTGCGTGTGTGTGTGTGTGGGGGGGGAGGTAGTCAAGTGCGTGCGCGCTCATATGTGAACATTTATTGGAAAACATTATTATTTATGACTTTTTGAATGACATCGCTTGAACTTTTCAAGCAATAAAGTCCAGGCACAATAACAACGGAAATTACGGCGGGACATCTATTTTTTATTTATTTTTCGACTTTACTTAAAATTGCATTTTCTAAGAGAGTTGTGAGTTTTTGATTTATGATGATATTCATTAGGAATTAGCGATATATGCCTCATACGATTATTAAGATTTTTTGAAACTTTGTTATCAAATTCTGACCATTTTTAAAGCCACTTTTCTGATTAGAACGAGCCAGCTCGAAACAATTTGTACAGTTGAATTTAGTACTTTAAAAAATTGTACAGTAAATCCAAATGAAATAAGACCTTGAAGATTAATTAGTCATTTTTATGTCATTTATTAGACGGATCATAGCAGTTTATGTGATTTTTATCAACTAAATAAGACCAGTGTTAAATATTCATTCTGGGTATTTTCTAGAAAACCCCTTCTTATCAACATATTCTCTTGAAGTAAAGAAAACAAATTGGCATCTTAAACTACGTGCACATAAGCCTAAAACCAATCTAAAATGAAAATCTTGCAGCTAGCCTGCAATAAACGGCCTCACAAATAACCCAGCATTGAAATCTATACGCAAAAGGGTTATACCCCAGTCCCGATTCCTGTTTGGAGTCCTTTCGTGAAGGACGTTTCTTATATGTATGCACATGCTTTAAGATCTTATCAAATAACAAATAAGAACAAGAATGATTATTTTAAGTAATTGCCAGCTATTGTTAGCTGGCAAAATAAAGTGAGGACCTTTTCTTAAGGCAAATATTCATCGCCTTAATTTAAACTAAAACTGTGACTTTTGTTTTTCTTTACTGAGGAAACAACTCGCTGCCTATTTACTGCTAGCATATTATATACGCAAGAAAAAAGGAAGCTATTGTATATGTATGAGTGAGCTATGTACATGCTTCAGGCGCATGACCCATTCCTGAACTCGCACAAAGCTCCGGCCGCATAGAATACGAAGGATGCACGAACTCTCGCACTCCGACTAAACTAATGCCATCCTCGTCTAACCTCGTAACTGTGTTTGTCTCACTGCGTGGTGTGTGTGTGTGTGTGTGTGTGTGTAGGGTGCGGGTGAGTCAAAGTGTAGATAGCTGTCTGCCATAGGACGACAACGAAGTGAACGATGTCGACTCCGGCATACATATAGAATGTCTAAGGTGGAGCAGAAGCCATGACTGCGGCCATGACAGCGATAATGTATACAAGCCGAGTCGAGAGAGAGGGGTCCGTTGTAGGGTTTTAGGGTTGCCGGTTGCTACGGTTCCACCCACAACTAGACCCAACCAACTGCCTGCTGTCATCTGCAGCTTTCTCTCTCACACTAAACACCCACAATCACTCCCTCTTTTTGCCTGTTTCTGCTTTGTGGGTATTAAGTTCCGTCTTAATGCTAAAGATAAACGTCTGCGGTTACTAGTCACATAGGTATGTATATCTTAAGAAGGTGAGTTTTCTTTAATACCTTTAATTGTCAGCGTATTGTATACCGTTAGCCGTTTAGGCTTGCCCGGGAAAATGGTTTTCATTACATTGTATCTGAATTTTATGAAATCTGTGAATACATAAATGTTTCAAACTGCTGTTTTCGACCATTTCTCGAAATTTTCGAATCAGGTATTTAAAAATGTTGTATGTATAGCTGTGAAAATGAGTTTTAAGCAACTAACTAAATTTAGATTTGGACAATACAGCTTGTTCCCTCATTTTCAAACCATAAGACCTTTCCAATGAATTTTTACATAGATCTTTGTAAATGAAGCTTGAAGAACGAAAAAGGAATAATGGTATAAATCTTGTAACTAGAAAGTTTGGTCGAGATATCTTGAATAAAACAAACAATTTTTCATACCAGAACGCATTTTTTATGATATAGTGAGCCAGTCTGGACGCTGGTCCATAATCGATTTTGTTCAGTCAAATAATGCTATTCTATATATACAATTAAAAATAAATTATCGTCTGTACCAATTGTTTTAAAAATATATAATATTTTTAACCAATCTAAAAGTATGTTATTTTTAAGATTTAAAGTTCTGGTTTATCATTAAAAGTATAATATTCGTAATTAAAGGCACGAATAAATTCACCATTCCAAAAGATAATATAATAAAAAAGACTTAAGACTGAAAAATATTTTAATTATAAATTAATTGATTTTACACAATTGTTGACAATATATATTTAAAAATGTAATTAATAAGATTAATATGAACAACAATAATTCTGCAAATGCCGTTTTTAAATGTTGTACAGGTATATTTTATGATGTATCCTAAACTCGGGTATAAAACGGCTCGTATGCAATGTGATTTCCAATCTCCAAGCACAAACAAATTCGCAAGGGACACTTTTTTTATGACGCACTTTGTTAAACGATGTGGTCACTTGAGTACAAGTGCCAGGGGTAGGGAAATGCCGGCGCCAGAGCCATGCCAGTTGAGGTTTCGAGCAACCCCAACGCAGTCAAATGCCCTTCTTATCGACCAAGCGACTTAAACGTGTTGGTCGTTTTTTATGTTTTTTGTTGACTGGGACTGGACATGTGAGACATTTTTGTTTTGTTTTATCGTGAGCGATGATACATCAGCCATCAACTTGATTAACTCACAGGGAATGTACCAAAGTGCCGAAAATCAAATTAAATAGCCTTGATGCGAGTGCTTGTGACATATCCAAGTGGTTATGAGGGGTTTGTCATTGCGATGCTTGATTTATGCATTTCAAATCGATAGTTTGTGTGGCTCCTTAGAGAAAAGGGATAAGTGTCACATATACGAAGATGGTTTTGCAGCAGTATCTTATACTATATGAAATGAGTAAACAAAATTTACTATGCTGCCTGCTTGGCTTTCACATGCTGCTCGTATTTGTCCTCAATGAACTTAAAGACGGACTCTATAGCTGAATAGGAGGTCCACTCGTGCTCTGCATGTCCAGCAGATACGCAGGTAATATTATTGTCCTTATCGCCATCCGTTAGATCTGTATCCAGTGGTTCGTCGCTTGATACCCAATTACAGGTAACATCGAGAAAGTATTTCTTGCAGTTGGCTGGCGGATGACCCACGGTTCCATCGGTTAAAGCTATGGCAAATACTTTTTCTTTGAAGAAATCCGTAAACTTCTCCGTCTGCAAGGGGGCAGAGTATTAATATAATATCTAAATATCCGGGGTTATCTTCTCTACTTACCAAAGCCCTCGACACTGAGCCGCCAAAACTGTGCGCCACTATGGCCACACTTTCGGGCTTGGAGCGCATAATCACATGTTCCCATACGTAGGCCGCATGACTCACGGCGGTGTCCACGCCCTTGATGGGCGAACGCTTGCCCTTTATCAGACGAGTAGTGTCGTTGGTGTTCGTCACGAGTATATCATAGCCCAGCTTCTGTGCGCGCTGAATGTATGGCAGCTGTGTGCCGTGATCCAAGGAATTGTTTATAATCAATCTGAAAGTAGTGGTAAGAATTATAGTTCCGATTGGAAGCAAATCGTATTTAGCTTCAAGCCTTCGATGTTTTTGTGGGTATTTGATTTTAGTTGAGCTTTTTATAACATTTTTAACAAAAGCAAATCAAGCCACGCCAGAGCGCGATAAGCAATCAGAACTTATTGCATTATATTGTAAACTACGACATATACATGTGTATGTATATGTAGCAATACAATACATACAATATAAATATTGTAAAAACTAAAACGTGTTCTTAAAATTTTTAAAAGTTATCATTTCTTAGTTTCAAAATCTAGAGTGTAGCTTTAAAGCAGTATTATAATAGTAGTATACAGTTTAAAAGATAATATAATATAATACTTTAAATTTACCTTATCATAATCGTCACATACAAATTTTAATTTATTTTATACATATTTGAATTTCAATTATTGCTATTTTTAATTTTTCTGTGTCGATTGCTATTAGTCGACATTTAATAAATAAAGTTCTTAATGAAAAGAATTTTAAATAATGTTTGGCTCCATAATCGAAGTAATCGAAGAAAAATTAAATTGTCTACGTTTTGTCTGTGGTTATTTTGGTTAACATCTATTTCGGTTAAGGTTTCAGTATTTCAAAAATAATTTAATTGGGTTACAGTTACGAAATAGAATCGATTAAAAATAACCGTTTCGGCTGTTCAGTATATATACTTTGATACATATATATATATATATTTACATACCTTCTGGCCCATTGACCAGCGAGTACATAACCACTGCCATGAATTAGAACTAGTAACTTTTTCGACTCGGACAGCGGCTGGGGTTGTGTGAAGACGAATGTGGAGCGTTCAATGGGCGCGCCAATTGGAATATGGGTTTTTTTTAGTCCCTGCTTTTGCAACAGTTCGTAAATGATTTCTGGTATCTGATTAGCCAGCTGTTCGTAATGTTCCTGATTCTCGGCGTGATTCTCGCTTATCTTGAATATATAAGGCTGGTCGCCGGGCTTTCCACTCGTTGCATCTATTTTGCGCAGTTTACCATCTATATATATATGTATATATTTATTAAATTGAGATATTTACATATAAAAGTAAATATTGGGAAATTTGTCACATTTACCATCATTAAATGCATATCCAAAGTTTCGCAAGCGTGCGATTGCTTCTTCTGCCATTGCAATATGTTTACCTATTGTTATAGGGTGAAGGAAATGCTTAAAGCGCGCCCACATGTCGTAAATAAACTCACTTACTGAATATAAGAAAACCAAAGTAAACTTTGTGCTAAATGCCGGCTGATTAGAGTACTCACTACTAAAACATGCAGCATCGATACTATCGATGGCTTGATAGAAGCATCGATGGGAAATAGGAATATATGTGGCGGCAGGCCGATATGTCTGCTTTCATTATCAATAAGTATTCTTTTGCCGCCAAATTAAAAGTGGTTTTATCTCAAATATTTATTATACTTAATCAAATTCTGCGTTCTAGCTTAAGAAGTGGTGTTGTTTTTAGTTTAACGGTTACATTTTCAACATATTGTAGATCCTTGAATTTAAAGCTTGTGCTAAGTGTATAATTTCGCAGTAATTTCGCCAAAGTCACTTTTATAGCTAGAAGACCATAACGCCAGCCTAAAAATTGGAAATAGTGAATTATAAAATGTATTGCTGTTGACTTTTCATACCTATGCAGCTACGAACACCTTTTGTGAAAGGTATAAAAGCATAATGATGCTTATCCTGCAAATTGTGTGGTAGAAAGTGGTCGGGATTGAAAGAATCCGCATCCGGTCCCCATATATCCGGGCAGCGGTGCATGTGAAAAATGTCTATAACAATTTGCATGCCTTCGGGTACACGGACTCCATTTGAGAGCCGAATATTTCTAGAATTACTCCTTGCTACGAGGGGCACGGGGGCAATGAGACGCATGCACTCATTCAACACGAGATCCAAATATACCAGTTCCTGGGTATCTTCATAAGTAACTGAAAAGTCGCCACTTTTCGGAAATATTGATTTGATTTCCTCAAATGCCTTTTCCTGACACTCTGGGAACATTGCGAGCAGCATGAGTGTATAGGCCACAGTCTTGGAGAATGTCTCAAAGGCAGCAAACACGATTATGTTGGATTCATCTTCAACATTCTTTCGATCAAAGCTGCCACGTTTTAGAAGATCAACTGCCAGATTGAGAAATGAATTATTGTTGTCGGTAAAATCTGCCGTGAGTTTCTTTTCTACAAGCTTTCGAAATGTTTATAAGTTGTTTGTCTATAAGTTTGTCACAGTGGTTTTTTTTTACCTTTTTGATAAACTCTCGAATTTGTAATTTGCAATTCGAATAACGCTCTTCTTTTCCAAGTAGCTGGCGTATAATTTTAATACTTAGCCATGGAGATAAGCAAAAATCTGCCACGCATTCCTGCAACCTAAATTTAATATGAAAATACAATTTTTAATTTTCCTTAATTGATTTTTTACTTACCATTGATAGTGCGTCATTAAAGAATTGTTCTTGAAATTTGGTTCCTCTTTCACACAGCTGCCCATTGTGGTTTCTGAATTTATTGATAATTTATAAAACTACTTGTTATTTGGTAATTAATAAGTTTTCACTTACGCATAGCTATGCTTAATGAGAAGTGTTGTAGTAATGGCATTAGATCATGCTCTCCAGTATCCACAATTTTATCTAGCTCATTTAAAAGAGTTGCAGTCTCGTTGTTAAAGATGGGGAAAAAACTGAGAAGGACCTTGTGACCAAAGGCGGGATTCAGCAATTTTCTGCGATCACTCCAAAGTGGGTCTTTGAAATTAAAAAATCATATTTAGTTATCATATATATAATATATGTATATGTTAGCTTCTCACCTTCCAGGCTAAGTAAACCGGTGCCCACAGCATCATTGATGATCTTATAGATATAACTCTTATTCACACAATATGGTGAGGTCAAAATATCCTGTGCCACTTGAGGATCACTGACAATCAGAACAGGTAATGGACCCAGCCAGGTAACCATAGTCGCGCCATAATCCCTAATGTAAGAACTGAGCAGGTTTAGTAAACCTACACATACAAATTGTTAATACATTTATATGCAATATTAAAGAGTGAAGATTATTACCCTCTTTGTGTAGCGATTTGTGTGCTATTCCAATCAAGGGATATCCTAGGGGACCAGGAAATTTTCCAACCAGCTTATAATATTCACGACGGTACCACAGAAAATAAAGCCATAAAATCATCAGTAACACCATCCACAGTAAAAGCAAAATTAAATTCATGACAAGTCCCAAAAATTCGCACAAACTGAATGATCTAAACTCCAAAATACTTTAGAACATTTTCGCTGGAGCTGATTTCTTTTATATGGCCGAGTGTCGCTTCAGAAACAGATTTTGCAACACATTTAGATTTTAAGCGCATATTTAACGCATAAACAAACTTGAACTCTAGTGTTAACATTTTTTGCATATCACACAGCGGAAAATGATAGTCGTAAAATGTTCTAGAGCTAATTTTGATTGACTTAAAGATACCCCGTTTAAATCGACTATAAATATTCAATGGGTCTGAGAGGACAATTAAAATCATACATTTTAAATTTTCCCTCTCAGTAAGAGGAACAATTAAAACAATCGATTTCCAGCAGGATTTAATTAACAAACTCCCGAAAAAAGCCATTTGGCAGTGGTGCCGTTTTAGCCATTTTCCTTTCAGATCTGTGGTTTTTAAATGTTGTTATCAAAAAGCTCAACTGCGAATATCTACAATTGTTTTATGTTGCTATTTTAGAAACATTTTATTTATATAATAATATTTATACATGTTTAATATTTATTTAATGAGTAGTTTATTTATAAATACAATCCAATTATTTTATTTAAAATAAAACTCTATTCGAAATCGGTGCAAAGTCAAATAAGAAGACTAATGACATTATTGCATTATTATAATTTTAGTCATTATAATACATTTCGCATTATCAGTTGATTGGGAACCAGTTTTAAAAATTCTCTTGTTTGCATATAACATATTTATGTCCCCTTTTTGGCTTTTTTTCCTAGTCGATTAAACCTTTCTTGCCAATCGATAGTGGGCAGCACTGTCACTGTCATTGTTGGCAGTCAGCTGTGTGATTTTGTGGCTGCTATCGATATGTTTATCGGTCGAGGAACCTAAGCAACAGAACCAAAAACAAAAACCGACACATCACATCAAATAGCTGCCGGATCCACACTGCCACGCTGCCAAATTCACAGTACTAAATGCAAAGCACGGCGTACACATTCCGGGAACTGGATAACTCGCCAAATCGCACAATGCATATGCGGGACTGGCGCCAAGCGCTTCGCACTCCAACCTATCGGATTGGTAATCGGACCGTTCGATTTAATTATCATTTTGCTCTGCTCGTTTTTTGTGCCGTTATCCTTGTGCTGCTGTTCCTATACGCACGCCAGGGCAGCCGCAGCTCCTCCGAGGGTTACTGGCTGCGCAGCAGTAGCAAATATGTCACAAAGGAGAATGCAGCTCCGTATAATGCATCATATCCACTGACACCCCCTCTGACGGTGCAGGGGGGTGTTATCAGTTATCGAATTGCGATGATTGCCGATCTGGATACCAGCTCCAAGGTTGTCAAGGGCGATGGCAGCGCAACGTGGCGCAGTTATCTCAAAAAAGGTTATCTCACATATCTGCCCAAAAAACATGAGATTCAGATTAACTGGGATGCGGGTGCTCCGACAGCGCTAGAGTCCTCGTTTGCGCTCAAGGAACGTGGCATGGAACTCTCAGAGCTAGTCACCTACAATGGCAAGCTTCTCACTTTCGACGATCGCACCGGGCTCGTCTATGAGATCGTCAACGAGAAGGCCATACCCTGGGTTATACTTCTGGATGGGGATGGACACAATGCCAAGGGCTTCAAGTCCGAGTGGGCAACGGTAAAGGATCACACTTTGTATGTTGGTTCCATGGGCAAGGAGTGGACAACCAGCATGGGTGACTACCAGAACAATAATCCCATGTACGTCAAGGCAATCAGCACCACGGGTGAGGTGCGCTCCCTCAGCTGGGCGGACAACTACAAGCAACTGCGACTGAAGTCCCTCCAGATCTCCTGGCCTGGCTACATGATACACGAGAGCGGCGTCTGGTCGCAGCTGCATCAGCGCTGGCTCTTTCTGCCACGTCGCTGCTCCAAGGAAAAGTGAGTTGGGCAACAAGCTTAACAGAACAGAACTTATTACAATTAATTTGCATAAAATGAGAAAACAAAACAATGAAAAAGATGAATTTCCTACAGCACAACCTTAAAAATAACCGTCATATCATATCATATAAATGTTCTTTTTAATAAACAATCCTTTTTTCCTTTGCAGATACAACGAAACATTGGATGAACACATGGGCTGCAATATACTCATCTCGGCTGATGAGCATTTTAATGTTGTAGATACGATAAAGTTGGATGCCGGCAATACGTCGCCAACGCATGGCTTCTCCAGCTTTAAATTCCTACCCAATACAGAGGATGCGATAATCATAGCGCTCAAGTCCGAGGAGCTGAATGGCAAGACCTCTACCTTTGTGACGGCCTTCAATGTGGAAGGGAAGACGCTGTTGCCGGAGACGAGAATCGAGACAGACTACAAATACGAGGGCTTCGAGTTTATTTAGCGAAGCGCCGCAACTGCAATATTGCGTGTATATAATAGAGTAGTAACCTATATGCATGTGTTAGCCTCAAGTTTAGTCTTAGTCAGCTTTAAATATAGTAATTTAAGTTATTTAAGTGATGCTCATAGACCAATGCCATTAATTTCTGTGCTGTTTGCTTGTTTGATTACGTGACGTTAAGAATCTTCGAATCTTGTATTATATACGTAGCGAAATGCCAATTTATAATTTATTGTAATTAAACACATACAAAACAGGGATATATTTTTAAAACATATGAACTGCTAGGCTCTAACTGGATCCTTTACTTTCCCAATAACGGATTCCAGACCGGCCACAACCAAATCCTCATTGTTGATGCGACCCTCGCTGGCGCGCACCTCCAAGCGATTCGCATTGTGATTTACATTCCACAGATCTGGCAGAAACTTCGGATGCATGATGTTGAGGAAGTGCTCCCGCCACAGACGCTCCAGTTCGACGAGACCACAAAATTTATCGCAATACATTTGCACCACCTTCTTGCCATGCTGGCAATAATCCTCGTTCTCCACGCGGCATTCCAAGTCGGCGGCCTTTTTTAGCAGCTCCTGTGTGATCTCCGTTTCCTCTCCGTAATAGTCCAGCAGTGTCTTCTGCATTTGAGCCACCTTTTCGCTAGGAATCCGATCGCTTTGCAGCAGTAGAGCTTTACCAGCAGATTTGACGTTCCTTGAATAAGATAAGAACAAGAGAATGTCAAAAGTATTCGCAATTGGTACATACAATTTATTTATAGAATAACTAAACTTTTAAGTGATTGTTTTTATGGTATATGTATGAGATAAGGTTGACAAAATATTTTATGAGCATCATAACTATGGTAACGGAGTTACACAATGTCAAAATACTTGAGAAAACAAACATAAATAAATTTTGTATGGGAGCTATAGAATAAAGTGATTAAATTTTGATAAGGTAAACACTCAATGTTTAGTTAAGATAACCTCTAAAACAAAAATTATTTATCATAATATTTGATGCAAAAATACTCAAAATTGGCTAGTTTTTTGACCTATTCGGGGATTTAGAGAATTGAACCGCAAGCTTGAAAATTGGGATATAGTTGGAAAAATAGGCCAGAGTTTAATTATAGACCCTCTGCAATGCTTCTTATATAGATCGACCACTTACCTGAGCTGTGGGTCTTCATGGTACTTGGACAGACCATCGCGGTGGCTAAAGGGCGCCTCGCAGGTGACCGCTAGCTGATTGCGTATTTTGTTATCCGATATGTTACTGATCTGATGGCAGCTGGGGCAGAGCAGGAGGATGTCGTGGGATGTGTGCGACTTCATGACAACGGGGAAATGCTTGCGATATTCTCGGGGCACCACATTCTTGCGTATGTAGGCATCCCGACGGCCGCAAACCACACACTGATTCTCCTTGGGCGTCTGATAGTAGCGACCCACATCTCCGACCGCTCGACCCGCTGGCTCAAAGTTCAGGCGCACTGTGAAGGGCTCCTCGCAGATTTGGATTCCCAGATTCTGGTTCAAGTACCAGGAGGCCTTGCGGCGATCAATGGTACAGAGAAGTTCGCCATCTGGCGCCTCCAGCAAGCAGTTGTCATAAAACACTTTGGACTGGGTGCCAAGATTTCGACATTGCTGCTGCTGCTTCTTGGGTTTTTTGTGCTTCGCCTTGTTAGTGGTGAGCGGATGGCAGGTGGCGTCGCTTGGTGACTGTGCAAGTCCTGCTGAGAATCCCTTGCTAAAATCGACATCCAGAAACGGCTCAATTTTGGGACGCACCTGCTCAAAGTTGAGGGGGCGCAAATCCCAGAACTGGCGCCGCTCCAAATCGATGGATAGCTTTTGAAATATGGCCACAGCAGCGCAAGCATCATTTGCAGCATAGTTCAATTGTGCGGCATCCAGCTGTGTGGCCTCCCAGTTAGAGCAGACCAACCGCCAGTTCTTGTCGAGCACGAAATCCAGATGTGCTTTGGACAGCTTGCCCAATCCCTCGGCGGGATGACCAGTCATGACTGCTATGTAGCGCAGATCAAAGGTGCTGGCGACGCCGACGCCAAAGTCATGCGATAGCTTCCTGGCATCGTCCTGAGGTGCCACGCCCACCTTGATCACTGCATCATCCTCGAGCAGCTCGCGCAGATCCTTGGGTATCTGTTTCATGCAGCACAGGCGAAACAGCGCAACCAGTCCCTTGTGAGAACTCAGCTGCAGAAGAGCCACGGGACGCCGGCTTCCGCCCACCGTTATCCATTCACAATCGAAGCCCAAGACATTGAAGTACGCACAGTGACTAGGATTGGGAACTTTTGAATAATTATCGATAGGCAGTCTATAGACTCACCTCTTTAGTTCATTCACAATGGAGCGAGTGTCATTGACGGAGCTGATAACTTTGATTTGTTTGTGTTGCAGCTGCAGCGGACGGCGAAGGGGATTACGATGCACTGTGCTCCATATGGAGTGCCTGTGACGCACAAGCACATAAACCAGGCCTAGGCCAGCGGCGATCATTGCCCATTTCTTTGCGTTCACCTCGGCTACTGTGGGATTAATGCGGCTCATGGCAAGTTTAAAGTGTTTTGACGAAATTACAAAAATAAATCGAAGTGAAAGAACTACAGATCGATAGTTCGATGATTAATGTTAACGCAGCCTGCTATGTTTGCCGCCAAACAAATATTTTAAAATTACCAATCTAATTTGATACATAATGTATACTGGTTATGCATTTTTTCATCAAACTACCATCCTAATTGCATATTTAGTAACTCTTATAAATATTAGCGATATAATTGTCAATTACAGATATCAGCTTGTGTTGTAATCTGCGATACCAGATTCCACCGTTTGAGAGTTTGACAAAAAGTTGCTTTAATTTCTAGCTGTTTACAGATAAAGATAATATAATCATAGATTGTGATATCCTTTATATAATGTCAATATTATTGTTTGTTTAAACATACCGCTGATTTTGTGAAGAAACAAAATGAACAGACAAGCGCAATGTGTAATGCACTTAATTTATTTGATTCATGGGATGATACAGATAATGTTAAATAACATAATATTTCTTATCGATATATCGTTAGCTCATATGTATAGCATTTTGCCATCTCTTTTCTGTTAGCCAAACGAAGCGAGAGTTAGTTAATATTTCGCTCGTTTTTAAATGTTTCGTTAGCAAAAACTTGAAAATAAATAATTTTGCATCGAATGCTAATAAAAGTGATATATTATACAAACATGATAAGTTAAGGCATGCAGCAGCTTAGCAGCTACCGCCGCTGTCTGCTTTTTGTCTATAACAGTTGAAAGCGCCGCAGCGCCGTTGAAAAATCGATTTTTCAAACGCAATCGAAAAATAACAGGTAACATTAATTAAATGAGTAAACTTTTGTAACGACTTTTCGTTTAAAATGATCACTTGAATGCTTGCAGAATGTGCCATTTAAAAAATATATAGAAATCAATCAAAAATAGACTAGCAATTAATTAGGATCCACAATGCCAGAGAACCTAGAATTGCATCAGTTCGTGGATGGGACGCGAACGGACGATGTATCCAATCAGTGGCTGGAACGCCTAAAGAGGCGCGTCAATTGCCCATATTTGGGCATTATACTGGCCACCCTATCGTCGCTCTTCTTCTCGCTATGCTCGGTAATCGTAAAAGGTCTCGTCGATGTCAATCCTATGGAGCTGGCATCGTTTCGCTTTGTGGGCGTCCTCCTGCCTGCCATACCCATATTGATCTACACAAGGCAACCGGTCTTTCCGGAGGGCAAACGGGTCATCCTGCTGCTGCGCTGCTTCATGGGCACCACGGGACTGATGCTCAGCTTTTATGCCTTCCGGCATATGCCGCTCGCCGATGCCAGCGTCATCATCTTCTCCACACCCGTGTTCGTAGCGATCTTCGCACGCGCCTTCCTCAAGGAGCCATGCACGCTCTTCAATGTGCTCACCATCAATATGACGCTCCTGGGCGTCGTGCTAATCACCCGACCGCCGCTGGTCTTTGGTGATCCGGTGTCCGAGGAGGAGAGCGAAAAGTATACAGATAAAACATATGATATTTGGGGACCAGTTGCTGCCATTTCATCCACACTGTTCGGCGCTAACGTTTACATCCTGCTGCGTGCCTTGAAGAACCTCCATTTCTCGGTCATCATGACGAACTTTGGAGCAATCGCACTCGTCTATACGCTGATCGTGTGCGGCTCCATTGGCGCCGTCTGCTGGCCCACCTGTGGTCGCGATCGCTGGCTGGTCGTTGTGTTGGGCATCTTCAGTTTCCTTGGCCAAATCCTGCTGACGCTCTCGCTGCAGGTGGAGCAGGCTGGTCCCGTCGCGATTGCACGCTGTGCGGATATCGTCTTTGCCTTCATCTGGCAAATGATGTTCTTTGGCGAGGCGCCCAATGCGTACTCCTTATTTGGCGCCCTCATGGTCGTCAGCTCTGTAATCTTGACTGCCATGAAGAAGTGGGCGATGACCCTGCCCAGGGAGTCCTCGTTGCGCAAGCGCTTGCGAGTCATCCTACTGGAGTAGTGGGCCACAATCAGCATATTAGTGGTAGCTGTAGTTTTAGTTAATGGAATGCATTAGATACGTAAGTGGTTTCTCACAACTACGGCCTCAACTAGGGCCGGGGGACAACGTTTAAGATTAAATTTGTGTTGGGCATCTGGGAACAATGCTCAATAACTCAATACAGTGGTCGCTCGTGAATTAGAACGATTCGAAATAATCATAATTTCTGATAAACATAATTCTAATATACAACATTTTCATTTTAATAATTTGTATAGTCCAATTAAATTGGACACCAATAAATGCTCTCAAATATAAGAATTTACAACTAAAGTTAAAAGAATAAGATACAAATTAATTTGTAAACATTTCCAATTTCAGCAAATTCTAATTTCCGAGCGAGTACCGTACTAAAATAAATTCATTCACTCTAGACTTGGCATAATGAAAAGCTCAGCTTAGTATAAAAGAACGCATTATATAAACACGTACATAAATATTTTACATAGGCATAAAGTTTTAAAGTTTCGAGCGTGATACTCTCATACCATCATACAAATATTCATACATATGATTATGATATTCATAACTTTTTGTTTTAGTTTAGCCAAATTCATTGAGTTGTTGTTTTGTACATTGTTATACATGCTTACACTAAAGTATTTCGATAAAAAAAGTCTAAATAAATACATATTGTGTAAAAGTAAAAATCAATGACTTTTCAATTAAATATGTTGCCGGCCTATAAATTCAAATTAACGCGCGGTGCTGGAACAGCTGTTTGCATTTCGATACTTGCGCTATTTATACTCATTAGGTTACATACTCATGTTATTCGTAACATTTGCTCAACATAGCCAGCTAATGTTAATAACATTACTAACAAAGCGTCGGCGCCACCGGTTGTCATAACAAAACGCAACAAAAAAAGTACTCAACACAGTAGGTACTCAAAACAGAAAACACAAAACATATGTGCACCGGTTGGAAAAACAAGTCAAAACACATCCAATTTCAATCTTGTCGTGAATATATGTATGAGTAGTGTGCCTTTGGACTTACACTTGTCGATAATATAATTATATTTAAATACATTGAAAAAGGAACACTACGAAAACAGAAAACAAACACATTGTACATTATTCGATTCCAATTCCGATTTCGATTATTTGTTATCGCTAGAAACTATAAATTTCGAAACTAGAAACCCAAATCGGCAATAACGGCATCCAGTTCATCCTGAAGATTGGTCGCACGGGAGCGCACCTGTGAAATTTGATCCTGCAAATTATCAACATTCGCCTGCAGCAAAACATTGCATTTTCTCAGTGCCGCAAATCGACTTTCGTGCTTCTTCACCCTCGGCTCCAAGTTGCCCTTCTTAGCGGAATTGGCCGAATCCTAAAAACGAGATCAGGTGAGTTAATTAGTAATTGTAATGCATATATTGAAATTCTGTACTCACTTCCGCCTCGGATTCACTGCCGGATTCCTCTTCGCTTTCTTCAGATTCCGATTCCTCAGATTCCTCTTCGGACTCTTGCTCTTCCTCGTGCTCCTCCTCGGCTTCCTCTTCGTCGTCTTTGTCTTCAGCATCGACTTCATCTTCATCCAGTTTCATTGATGCAGCCATCTTTTGCACCTCCTTCTCCAGTTTCTTGAACTTTTTGTTTTCCTCCCTGTAAATAATGTACATATAATTTATATCTATGTTTTGTTGTGCTGATTGATTATGTGATTGATGATCATCGCACATATGAAACTGTTAGAGCTAGACATCTGCATGTATTTTGAATATATCTGGCAGGCAGCACTATATATATTTCGGAGTCAGACAGATCGGTCCACTATATCAGATTGATGCCGTAATAGGTCTTAACGCGGAATTTTCCACCGATTGGTCTTAAAATCAATTTTCAAGCTATGTATAGAAATATACGCGGATGTTGGAAACATTTTTCCCGCCAAACTAAAGGTCAATTATCGGTATTGTGATTTCTAACTTACTTGAGTATAACATGATTCTTTTTCATGGCCTGCTTCAGTGCATCCTTCTCCTTCTTGGACGCCTCCTCCTTGACCTTCAGCTTGGTCAGCTTGCTGCGCAGTGACTTCACCTCCTTTCCGATTCGTTTCTCACGTCGCTCTGTCTTCTTTTCCTCGGGCTCATCGGGATCGCTTTCGCTTAGCTCCAGCTCCAGTTCGGGCGAACTGTCGCGTCCGAAATGCGCCTCGCTCGGTCTTCGCGAGCCATCAAATGAGCCACCCTACATTCGCAATATAGATGAGAGCATTAATAAAACACCTCTCCTAAAAGGCTGCCCCTGAGCGAATGCAGCTTTTGGGCATTACCTTGTGCAGGCCGTGATTAGCGTGATGATTAACGTGATGATTACCGGTCACCTGGTCGTAGTAATCATCATTGTCGTCGTCATCGTCGAAAGCAAAGCGAAAACTAATATGCGATCTGTTAGTGCTTGGAGTCGTATTGCCCTTATATAAATAGCGATAGCATTGGTTAATCGGTTAATGTTTTAGTATGCAGGAGACAAGCATTTTCATATGTGGCGTTTATCGAATTGTGTAAAAATCGTTATCAAAATTGTCAAATAAATTCTTGTCTAAGAAAACGATCTTTATTATGTGTTTATGTTTATTCTTATATAAACATATTAAAGTTAGCTTTAGGTCTGTTCCAAAATCCGTAATATCGAATCGCTTTTGTACTATTTTTACCGACTTTTTTCTATAGTTCCAGATATAAAATATCAGCAAATATTTAGATTTATAATAATAGATTTTCAATACTTCTAAATGGTATTTTTACTTTAAGTACTCTCTATTCTAATATTAAGCACTCCTCTGAATTGTTCGAGCAATAGGAAAAGATTTCAAAATCGAAGTGTTGTGCTAAATTTTCGTTAAGAATGTTTTGGGGTGATTTTCTGTACTTTAACAATACGTAAACGTACAAATTTCTAAAACAGTTTTAAAACAACAAATTGAATAAAAAAATTCAGAGAAAGTAATAAAAACCACAGAATTGTAAAGCGATTTCGACAATCAAAACAAAATTGCCAGGAATAGCACAATAACAATAACACAAATTGTATTGTTTTCTAAATCTCTCAAAATTGTGATATAGAAAGCGTTAACAACTTGAAACTCCTAAGCTGATTTATTAAGAATCTTATTTGATCATCACGAAACATAAAATGTTCTAAAGAGGAGTAATTTTGCGAAACTTTGACTCTTGACTGAAACTTGACTCTCTTTAAAAACATTTCAATTTGGGAAGAGGCCAACACTCGGTTTATCGATAAATATTTCAAAGTTGTATTAAGGAGTAGTGAACGAGTAGAGACGAGTTTGTAAAATGTCTCGAAGCACTGGCAATTTGAAGAGTACACACTAATTGGTGCTGATGTTGATATCCGCATGCCCCAAACGTATCCGCCCCCTGAGGTCTATTGTAATGTGTCGTGTTGTCAGCTGAGATGTGTAATTATTTATCATAGGGTACTACAACAACAACTACAACAACAAGAAGAACAATAACAACAGCAACAACAACTATATAAAAACACTACAATCAATGCGAAGCGACTAATTGCGATTGCTTTGTTAGCTTTTTTGGTTTTTTTTAGTTGCTTCTTTTATTTTGTCAGGCTGAGCTGTCGCTCGGAAGGCGGCGGTGCAGACAACGCTGAAAATGTGCGAGAACAGGTTGGAAAACACTTATGTGTGTGTGTGTGTGTGTGCTTGGGTGTGTGCTTGGGTGTGGGTGATATAATCCCCAGATAGAAATACGACACAACTACAAATTTTTACTTTTACTTTTAGTTGAACTTTATCTTGCAGCTTGCAGTTTCAACTTCAACTACAACTGACAACAACACCAACACCTAGTCGTTGTGCCCCGCCCATTAAATTGTGGCGACGCCCGCATGTCCTTGTGCTTGTGTTTGTGTTGCTTACCTGCAGTGCCGCTGCCAATTTGCGCTCGAGCAATTGTATCTGTCGCCTTTGTTCCTCGATTTCCGTTTTGGCCTCGACGAGCAGCTCGCCGGTGTCGTGATAGTTCTTCTCCACCTCCTTGGACACCTTGCGCGCATCCTCGACCTCACGCTTCAGTGAATTGACATAGGCCTGCTCCGATGTGGGCGTGGGATCCATTGTAGCCACTATCACATTCGAACCGTACTCCAGATTCTTCTCTCGTGATTTCTCACGCTCCAGCTCCGTCTCGAGTGTGCGTATTTTGGCCAGCAGCTTTTTATTCTCGCGCTCCTGCGCCTCCCGATTGCGCAGCTCCAGCGCCAGCATTTGCTTGGTGCTCTGCAGGTCATCGCGTATCTTATCAATGTCGTCCAGCTCATCGGGACTCTCCTCATCGATGGACATCGTTGAGACAATGCTCGGCCGGGAGCTGCCCGCTCCCATCGCTGTGGCACTGCTGGGACCCAGTGCATGACTGCTCGGCGCCTCGCTTAGCATATTGACCTTGGACTGCGACTTGTGCAGCTGCTCCTCGATGGTCATCTGGCGTCGGAACTTGCGCAAACCCCCCAATATCGGCTTACTGCGATCGTTTGTCCGTGTGGGTTTCAGACGAACGCCAAACTGAATTTGCTTGAGCAGCTTGTTGTGCGAGTTGTCCTTCTCAGTCTCATAGATGAACTTGTCATCCACTTTGGTCATTGATTTGCATGTCAATATCGGCTGAGATCTGAAAACATAATACATAGGCTTGGATTACTATAAGTTGGATACACATATATATTCATACATAAATATGTTTTTAAATCTTAACTGATTTCTAAGATGAATACATTCCCGATCATGGCGTTGCTTCTATTTAGATTTGGCATCCAAATTTACATATTTTCAACAAAATAAAATTTGTTTACAAATATCCTTTTTTTTTAACGTCCAGTTAATAAAACTCGACATAAATTTGGCTGGTTCCCCACATTTAAATATGAATGCAATGTTTTGATCAAAATGTTTGTTGAATTGTAAACACTGTACCAGAGTACAATACATGTAATAAATATCACAAAAATATTGAGAGGAACATTTTGAATGCGGAGCATATTCTTGTGGATATAGTTGAGTTGAAAAAAAAAAATAATAAATACCTATTGAATTTTAGTAAAATTCCAATTTTAACGATACAAAAAGGCAGCGGTCGTAATGTGAACAAATCTGCTGTTTGACATTTCGAAAGGTTTTTATTGTCACCAATATATTTCAAACTCCGTTTGCAGAATGTAAATAAAATGCCATCTTCTAAAGTTATTTTTTTCGTTTGAAAATCAGGTTAAAAATAAATAAATTTAGTTTTATGACGCTTTCAGAGTAGAGTATATCATATAATTTTCGCTCGCATAACTTTTACAAAACTAAGCTGATTCCTCTCGATTAATCGCATTGAGAAATGGAATGCATTTGTAAAAGTAACTCTCTCTTTCTTTTTCAATATTGACAGTCATTTATGGCTGAGGTGCGCACTTTGAATAACTCATTTGTAATCGATTGTAAAATTCTGGCCATTTGCTACTAACTGCTAACTGATTAGCAAATGAGCTGAGCTGGCTACTCACCTATCGTTGCATGCCACATGGCGCAGCTTTCTGCCACTCTCCACCTCCTTCATCATCTCGGACCAGTCGGGACGTCGGCGCGGTCGCGTTCTGTGCAAAAGTGAAATAAATGATGGTTTAGTTTCTAAGGATGTCTCAAGGTACCAGGACCCAGTGCTTACTTGAGCTTCTCGAGCCTTTGCTTATGCGTGTCCGACAGTATGCGCTTCTCGCCGGGCGCCAATGGTGGCGGTGGCGGTGGTGGCGCCTTCGGCACCAACGATGGCAGCGGTGGCGGCGCTGGAACTGCAAAATATATGGCAGCAAAACATTTTAGCTGAGGGTTTACACTGGCTAAGTTGGAGATGAATGTTCTATTTTTTTTTTCTCTTTTTTTTTCAGCGAATAAATCGTTTAGCGCTGCGTGCACTCGCGGTTATTAAATATAATTTTAATTTAATGAGTTTGCAATTTGTGTCAGTTTGTTGTTTGCGCAAAGTTCCGGACTCGCTTCCCTCCCCTCGCTTTATTTTGCCACTGGCTATACATATCAATTGAGTTTCCAGCTTGTGTTTCAGGGCTTTACATTCCAATTCGTGTGTCTAAACTTGTCCCGCACATTGGCAGAGATTGAAAAGTTACGACTCTGGCGCACAATTTCGACCCCCTCTGCCAATTTGTTTTATTGCTTTAACACCTCCTCACTCCGTACCCGCCCCCGCCGACCCCTTTCTCCATACCGCGTCGCAGCAAAACTTTGATTGCATTTTTTTTTTTAAGTTTGCGCCTTTTGTTCGTTGCGCTTGGATTGCTTTGGATTTTGCTTTGGATTTAGTTCAAAAGTGAGTTTAGTTGGTTTTAAGGTCTGTGATGCGCTTTTGGCCAGATTTTGTTAACTGGGCCAATTAAGTTTCATAATACTTGCTGCCAGCTGTTTCGTCTCTAATAAATCTCCGCTTAAATTACTAGCCTAACAAGTGTTCCCCAACACCGAGTCTTGCCAACTTCCAGTTGCCCTTGTAATTAGCAATTGAGAAAGTTTTTTTTTGCTTTTGTATATATGTATCTACTTCTACGGTTACCCGTATCGCTTTTAGCTAACCCTGTGACTTATACACACTTTGCATTCTTTGCAGATACTTTTCCAAGCGGCCCCTTTTAGCCAGGTTGCTGACTGGGCTTTGTTGCTGCTATTGTTGCTCTTGGTTGTTTGATGCTAAAAAAGAGTGCAAAAGTCAAACAACTGCTTAAGACAATGCTGAGCGGCAAAGTGATGAAAAGCTGACAAATCTGTTAATTAGCTTTGTTTGAATGAACCCTCGACAACCCAAAGGCATCCTCACCCTCACCCTCACCGTCACCGTCACCGTCACCGTCATCCTACCCGTCACACTCACCCTACGCTACCCGAAACACATCTTTATCCTTTTGTTTGGCTGCTCTGGCTTTGCTGCTGCTCTTGGGTTCCTCTGGTTTTAGCAGTTGCGCCTGGCTGAATCTGCACTTAATCTTTAAGTGGTTGGCTGCCTTCTTTGCGGTGCTGCATTAGTCGCCGCTGCTCCCAATTCCACTTGCTCCTTATATATATGTACCTATATATATAGTATATATATATGTAGTCCTTGCACCTGCGTGCTCAGAAACTAATCCCGAACTCGTGTTACTTAGCTCGAATGAAATCAGTGCCAAACTTGATTATTGTCTGGCAGTTACCCGGCTGCATGTTAATGTCCTCAACCCCTCCCCCCCCCCTCCGCCGCCACACTCGTTCGGAGTCCCCTCTTTTTTTTGGGGCCATTTGTAGTCACTGATTAAAATACGTGGTCAACTTTTTGGGCAGCCAATTGAGCGGTCGTTTAGTAAGTTTCGCTTAATTCGTTTTAGTAATTTATGGCAAAGCTCTGGCAAAAGCGGCATCCTAAATCAGTACCCACCCCCACCCCTATACACACACACACACACACTCACTCGCACAGTCGCACAGAAAATGAAAACAGAAAACAAAGCGAAGAAGCAAAAAAAAACTTACCCCAACGCTTTGTGATAGGGGTTTGGGGTGTTCCCGACGCAGATAAAACTCTTCATTCATTCATTCATGTCGACAAAATTATTTCTTATTTAAATAAAATGCTGAGCAGCAGCGGTATCCCAGCGTCTCTGAGATGATGCTACCCACTTAATATACCGCAAAGCCCCCACTTACAATGACGCCCAAAATGAATAGCGGGGGTATGTAAACATAAATTTTGCGAGCTCACTTAATGTTGCCCCCCATACTCAACATCCCCTCTATCCTACCCTACCCGGTTCCTTTGCGTTGTTACTCTCACTGTAACCGTGCCCCACCCTGCTGCATGCCCCGCTGCTACTGTTGCTCATTGTGTTATCATCAGCCGAGAATATTCTATGCATGCACAAATGTTGCCGTTGTCATTGAATCACGCTGGGCCGTGGCGCATGGCGGGGGGAGTTGGGGGGGCCATCGCATGGACTCCGGTTTGATGGCTGACTTTGTTTGCCATTGTCTGAGCTTTTGCCATGACGAAGCGTTGTGTGTGCGTGTCTGTGTGTGTGTGTGTGTGTGTGTGTGTCTGTGTGTGTGTGTGTGTACAGAAAGTCAGCCATATTTTACAGTCGCCCGCACTTCTCACTAGCAAACACACTGACAGCCCTAATCCCAGGCGGGTTACAGGCCCTTGATTAACGTTTCCCATCTTGCTAATAACTATATATTGCCAGCTCATTTGTGGCTAAAAACTAAAACAGTGCACAACACAATAACTGTTTTCAGTTCGATTTTTGATCGAAAAACCATTGTTTTTATATGACCAACATTTTCAAAGAGTACCGGAGTATTGTTTGACTTAGGCATATATGTATGTAGGAGTACCGAGTTCATATTTCCTAAATAATGGTTGATAAAAAAAAGTATGATAAAATAAAGAAATTAAATGATCATCGTTTTTATAGTCGTGTAATAAATTATTACTATTACCAGAAGTAAGGATTAGTTAGATTATTTTTTGTTATATATTAACTTGACTTTGAGCCATAAAACTATACAATTTACAAATTAGAAAGGTGGCAAACACATTTTCACATTTGTGAAGAGATCTGTATTAAAGAGTGTTAGGCTCGGAATACCTCTATAATAAAAGCCTTCTAGCGAGACTACACTCAGCACCTTTTCTTGTAAAGACACGCATATTAAACATTAAATTAGATTGCTTACATTTAAAAATAATTCCGTAAGTTAGAGTTTTGTCGCAGTTTAGTCCAATTTGGTCTGTCTTTCTACCTACCTGGCTACCTAACACCATTTAAAATACAAGCACTTTCCAGTTCATAAAACGTTAATTCATCAGAGCAGAAAAGAAGCAGGTTTAACACGATTTCACGATTTCCTCACTTGCGATGTAATTATTTATTTATTGGACCATTTTATTGTCGCCCAGTGTAATTATTGGCATCGCATTGCGGTGTGGTACCAGCGATTTGCTTTTACGTCATGTCCAAATTTGAAATGGCCTAATCATCTTTTATGCCCCGACTCCACCCCTACCCCCCGCATCAGCTGCCCTGCTACGGCTGCACCTATTGAAAGTCGACATTTATAATGGCAGCCAAAAGCGAATCGAATAAAAAATGGAAAAGAAAAATGTAGCACAGCCGTTACATGTCCTTAAATATATGTATACGCATATATATATATATATATATATATATATATGAGTGTATATATTACATATATTATAGATATATAGAGCAGGCTCATTTAAATACAAGAAAATATATATTTTTGTCCAGCCGCTTGTCCTTTTGGCTGCTTTGAAGACATTTGCGGCCGCCTTTTTTTATATTTTTTTTTGTATATTTGTTCGTTTTCTCGTTTTTTTTTAGTGCGTATATTTGAATATAAATGGCGCATTTAGTTCGGCTATATCAAGCACATGCCCATATATCTTGGCCAGCTTTTGTCCTTAACAGAACTCGAGAGCGAACTAAAAACAGTTCCCTCTATCTCTATCTCTCTCTCTCTCTTTCTTTCTATCTCAAACTCTATTGAAGTTGTCAGCTTTAAGGAACCTCAAGAAAGAAAACACAAAGTGCCTTTTCCACTCATCTATCCTCATCTGGTTTTAAACATTCCACTTTATGTTGTACTTTTGACACAATGAGCAATAATCATGAATTTTACTTAGATCATAAAACCGGAGAGAAAAACCCTGAAAGGCGGCCCAAGACGTCGTCCGAGCACATTAAATAAATGTTTTTCTTTTCTGTCTGCATTGTTGCCTTTTTTTTCTCGCTTTTTTCTCGCTTTTTTGTTGTTGTTGTGCAGCCTTTTTTTATGCGACAGCTTTAAAGGACAAACGTTGGGCGCAGCGGTTACCATTTTGTTGAGTGACCTGCCATACGATTCCTTTTCCTTTCAACCCCCCCTTTCCCCTCAAGTCTTGCTTTTTGTTTGACTGCAAAGATTAGGACGCATTTGCGGTCACGTTATTGCCCACTGATTAGGACATGCTCGAAACTCGGGAGTTAACTGCTCCTCCGCCCTTCTCCTTCTCTCCCCTTCCCTCCCACACACCTTATACACGTATACCCGTATACCCGTATACCCTTTTGCCTGACTGCCACTTAACGTGCTTTTCACTTCATGCTTGTCGTTTGTTATTTACCCCTCGAGGGAGCGGCTTTACAATTCAATTTGCTAACTTATGCAACTCACTGATATAATTCCCAGAAATTGAGTATTATAAATTGACAGCGCTCGCGGCCACAAAATGCATTCAGAATATTACAATCTTTTGTCTCAGCTAATATTGGAATACTCTACTTTATTTTCTTTGTTTTTAGTTAAATAATTTTTTGGCTTTTTAAATTTATTTTGTGTGTTTTGTTAGGTGGGCGGCACAACCGTTTTGCGCCTCTTTCGACTCAATGCACAGCACTCACTAAAAATTTAATAAATAAAATATGTTATTTATATTGCTTTTTAGCCCTCTTCTTCTTGTTTGTGTCCTGCGTGCGTATGCGAGTGTGTGTGTGTGTGTGTATGTATGTCTTTATGCGCTTTGTCGTTTTTGATGAAATATTTTCATTTCATACTTAAATTCATATATGTATGTACTCGTTTTCATAGATACACATACGAGAAGCTCTTGATGCGTTTTTCAGTCGACGCTCAGTTGGACCTGAATGAACCTACCATATATATGTATATGTATATGGTGGGTATGAGTAACAGGTATACATACATACATACATATATTTATAGTCTAGAGATGGTCATATGACTAAAAATATTCCGTCATGCATAATTTAAGTGCACTCTGAATTGCATTTGTGTCGGACTGAGCTATTTTGTTGTCATATGCAAGAATCTAAAGCTGAATTCAAAACTTCCTAGATGTTTGACTTGAAAATAGCTTGTGGATATTCAAGTGAGAATGAGATGACAGATAACATCCAAGCATTTTGTATTTGCAAAATATATAATCGACTATATAATGCATTTGAGCTTAACGGTAAAGGAGCTTCGATGAACATTTGTATGGGACTGTGAGCCAGCATAAACGATTCCAATTGCTCTTTTAGTATAAATGAGTCTCTTAACAACCTCAACTTCTTTAAAGACAATTGTTGAGCTTTTCAATTTATGTACTTGCAGCCGATGAAAGTCTTTAGTTACTCCCACTTTGTGTTAAACCAATCTATGCCAAACATGTGAAATTATACACATGTATATATTGCTAATCAATCTCTTTTAAAATTTGAATAAACCACAATGTTTATTTTTGTCTCGCATTTTATGAATAGCATTTATCAATAGCTGTGTTTCGTGTGACTAAAAACGACTCTTGTTGTGCCACAAATTATATATAGTGAACGTAAAGATCTATTTTTATCTACATTTATAAAATTTGTTTATAATTTTACTATAAAATATATTTAAAAATGTCTTTCTTTTTAAATTTTGTTATTAATTTAAAGAAGGAGCCGGCTTAAATTGATTGAACAACGCGTATTCAGATTCAAATCCCTAATTTTGTAATCTCAAAGCTGGTACTATTTACCCAACAAAAATGATAATAATAAATGGTATTACATGAATCCCATCGATATATATTCTCAGCCACGTTATTATATAAATACTATCCCGATTTTCGCATTCACGCGCCCATCTCCAAGTCGCAATAGACTCATGGCCGATACCTGTGCACATAGTACATATCACTCATACGCTACGTTAGTCGCGTCTGTCTCTTATATTTTATTCATTTCGTTGTGACGTCTGTCGGCCTTGCCTTTCGCCAGCATTTTTTATTTACCAACCCCCCCTTCCCCCCATTAAAAGGGCGATGAAAGGGGGAGACGGACACATAATAGACAGGCCAATGCGAAAAATGCACACGGCCAGTTCATTGATATTAAATAAAAAATTCCCAAAAATAACTATAATACTTAAATACGCATTTTGCCTGGATTAAAGGTGTTTTAAACATTAGAGAAGCATCAAGAATATTTACAGCATATTGGCGATCCATTAGAGTTGTTAATGAGGGGTAGTTTAGCATCCAGAGTCGGTTCGATATTCTCGCCCGATCCTAACTTACCATTTTTAATGCTCGCTTCGCGCGTTATTGAGGGCGCTTTCCTCAGGGTTTTGGTCTTGAACTCGGGCTTGGGTTCTTCTTTGGGTTCTTTAAGTATTTCATCGACTTTCGGTACCTTTTTCAGCACTGGCCGCAGCTTGGCCAGATTATCGGTGCTCTTGCTGGGCAACGGCTTCTCCTCGCGCTTCACATGTCTCAGCTTCGGTTTCTCAAGCTTGAAGCGCAAACGTCGCTCGCGCTCCTCCTCCGTTTCGCCCTCGACGGCCTCATCATCGTCCTCCGGTGCTACCTTCTTCATCGACTTGTCGCGCTTGACGACAACGCTTCGCAGTTTGGGTTTCTCTAGGGTGAAACGTTGTGTCAACTCACTTTCCTGCGGCTCCGGTTTCTTGTTGATCTGCGTCGGACGCAGCTGTGTGGCCTTCTTCACATGCTCCGGCACCTTGGCATCCAACGTTGTGTCTTCATCGTCGTCTTCCTCATCCTCATCTTCGTCGTCGTCGTCGTCTTCTTCTTCGGTTTCCTCCTCGGTTTCTTCTTCCTCAGACTCGGTTTCCTCCTCGCTCTCTTCCTCCTCTTCTTCGCTTTCCTCTTCCTCGGAAGATGACTCCGGCGGCGGCGTGGGCTCCTTCTTTTTGGCCGCTGGCTTCTTTGTTGCTAAACTGCTCGCCGCTTTTTTGACCGGCTCAGGTGCTGCTTTTTTCACTGGTTCTGGTATGGCTTTTTTCACTGGTTCCGCAGTCTTCTTAGCCGCTGCTGTTGTTGTTGCTGCTTTTTTAGCAGGCGCCGCAGCTGCTTTTTTTACCGGCTCCAAACCTGTCTTTTTGACCGGCTCCACAGCTGTCTTTTTGACCGGCTCAGCTGGCTTTTTAGACGCGCCTGTTGTTGTTGCTGCTGCCGCTGCCTTTGCTTTGCTGTTGTTGGTTGTTGTTGTTGATGGTGCTGCCTTCTCGCCATTCTCTTTAGCTTCAGCTGCCTTTTTGGCCCAAGGCGTTGTCGCTGCCTTTGTGGCACCAGCCGCCGTGCTGGATGCTGCGGCACCATCATCCTTCACCCACGGCGGACGAAATGTGGTGCGTCCGCTGCTGCCTGCGCCAGCGCCGCTGCCAGCAGCGCCTGTTGTTGTGCTACGGGGCGTCACGAAGGGCATTTCAGGACAAAACTCGGCAACGCTTTTCCGTTCTGTTAATTCTCCAGGGGTTGTTGTTCTTATTGTGTGTGTTCGCCCACTTTTCGTCGTCTATTTGCACACACTTTTTAAATAATTTTCTGTGATTTTTTCTCCGCTCTCTTGTTGTTGTTGTTGTTATTGTTATTGTTGTTGCTGCTGATGAAAACACAAAACTTTGCACATTAGCACCAGCGCCAAACGTTCACGGTGCGCCGGTTTGTGCGGGGGTGCAGAGACCTTCACTTGGCTCACTCTCCACTTGTCCAAAAGTTATTTCAATTGCCGTTTTTTTTTCTTCTCAATTTTGTTTTTGATATTTTTTTTACTTATACATATAATTTTTGTTTTATTTTTGTTCGTTTGTTGTTGTGTGTTGTGCTGTTGTGCTATTTATTTAAAATTCGGTGCTGTTGGACGATGAGCAACAGCTGTTTCAAATAGTTTCAATTCTCAATTCCGTATATATTTGGGAATGTTTCATTTCGAGATTTTATTTTTAAATGCATGCGCTCATTAGCTGCCACAGCTCGCTTTTGTTGTTTTTTGTTGTTGTTGTTGTTGGTGTTGTTGTTGTTGCTAGTGTATCTCTGTTTTTAGCCAATAACAGAAATGTAGGCCTTTGTGTCATATCAACAATCAGCGCGTCATTCTGCGTCTAATCTGTTGAAATTGGGCAAATTCCCAGGCTAACAAGTTGTGATACTCGTTTAATCCTATGCAATTTTTCCAGCTAACTGCCACATTGCAAGAAGAACAACAACAACAACAACAACAAGAACAACAATAAAAAACGAACGAACGACAAAAACAACAAATGACAGCAAAACAATTCGCTCTGCCACTGCCTGCGATATGTAAAAGGCGAAAATATTTAATTTTAGGTTCTTTGTGCCCCCAGAGAGCCAAAACGTCGGGAGAATCCGAAAAAATCGGGAAAAAAATCAGTTCTGGCTCTGACGCTTTCGTCTTTTGCCGCATTCGCCTCGTTTCACAAAGTATACAATGAAAATCTCACTCACACACATACACATACACACTTAAAAGAGAATCAAAGAAAGAAAAAAAAATGCTGGACGAGGCGAGAGAATGAAATGTGAATTTGTTTCATTCCATTGCCAGTTTCCATTGCTTCCATTTCTTCTTCCATTTCTCCAACGGCCTTTTGCTAAATTTTGTTAAGCAAATGATACAGAAAAGCAAAAAATATAAAAAAAAGTTTGTTGAAGGCGTTAATTAAACATGACATGCAAATACAAATTTTACTTATAAATATGCCGTCATTAGGCGAATAATATAGACGACGCACGATAAAAGCTAAAAATGAAGGACAACAATTTGAGACAAACTTATTGCAATTAGGCATTTTCGGATTTTAATATCTTCAAATGTAGTTAAATTTAAAATGTCACTTGGTTTTTTTTTCGGACATTTCTTGTTCAGTAACCAGGCTATTCCTAGTCCCATCAAATACATAGGCATTGGCTGAGCAAATCTTTTTGGTATGCTGCGCATTTTGCTTGATTTATTTTTATGTGCACATATAATTAATTTTCAATATATTTCGCTTTATGCAGTTGCATTGCACGTTGCGACGCTTATAGACCGATATTATTTCTATATATTGCATAGATCGTCCACACCCACACGATATAAGCACAGACACAAACACACACACACACACACACACACACGGTGGTACAGTGGGGCAAATAAACACAGTAAACCCGAGACGCTTTATAGACGAGGATTTCTTTCTCGGCACGCAGCGCCTATGACAGCGATTCAAAAACTAAATTCATGTATTTTTAACAGCACGCTAAATGCTTGAAATTTTCGATAAACAACAAGAATTACACTCGCGCTCGCTCGCTGGCGCTCTCTTTTCAGGAAAATTAAAAAAAAAAAATGAAATTGAAAATTATTTTGGCCGACAAAATATTTTTAGCATGCTCGGACAGTTGGGCGCTCGCCGCAGCCGATTGACCTTATGGCAGGTGCAGCATAGTTCAATGAAACTGGAATTATGAATACATATAAATATAGATATTTTTATATATGAAACTATATTTATATACTCGCAGCTCAAGTGGCTGCTTAAGTAGCCGTCAAATCTGCGTTCTATATCACATCGAAAACATAACTCTTATCATTTGCTTTTGAGCACACGAAATGGGTCTCAATTACGCAAGTTTATTTGCGTTGTGGGTGGGTGGGGTCTTTTTTTTAGGGCGTACGCGTCTTACCCTGTGATAAAAACCACTCGTCTAGAAAATCCAAACCCATTAGTGCCTCTGTATCTTTTGTATTCCTGTTAAATATTTCTTTTGCTGATTCTTGAATTTCTTTTGCAATATTTACATTGTCGCAGTCCCCAGTTGGTATTTGTCTCCTTCTTATTCTTGCTTGTGCTCTGCGTTCAATCTGTTGAATGCGATTGACATTTGCCGTGTGCTGATTGAGGATTTGCTATCGTTTAGTGCGTAATCTTATTTATAGTGTACCAATTAATTGCATATCGATTAGACGAACGTGAACCGTTTCGAAAAGTTCAGAGGATGCTAACTCTAGATCTTTAATGTAACACGACAAATGGAACCAAATGTCGGATATTTTCTTTCAGCAACACAAAACCTTCAAAAAATATTTTATAAAAAAAGACACTATTATAAGCGACTAAAAGCCAACACGCAATAACAGAACACAAAAAAAAAAACAGGTACTGATGGAGAAGATTAAAAATGATGAGAAATAAAAAGGCGGTACATTAAGAATCGACGACTGTGGGCTAAAAAAAAAATAGGAGTAAGGAAGAAAAATAAAAAAAGCATTTCTATAGGAGTTGTGAACCGATTGAAAGAAAGAAATAAAGAGTTTTTTTCCGAAAAGCGAAACGAAACAAACGACAAAATGAGGTGGCGTAAAATTGTGATGAAATGTGATAACAGAGAGAATTATGTATAAGATGGATGGCATAAGGAGAAATATTAAGTATACGAGGAGGAGCCGTGTACGGTGTAGGCTTTCCCTGACTTTTAAAGCCAGGAGAAAAAAAGTAAAAGAGAATGTTTAACAAGTGCCACCAAGATAAGCTACCTTATTATCAGAGTAGTATGTGAAATGTAACTCTGATAATTTCAATTAATGTCAGCGTCAAACTACGCAAATATTTAAAAAAAACGTATCCTCAGGGGTAATAGAAAATTAATTAAATTTCTAAATCTAATTACATTACTGCAACTGCTGTTAAATTTAATATATGGAAATTCGCCGCGTAAGTTTTCAGTCATGTTTAGTTTGGCCAACAATATTTTAATTTGTTGCGCTGCAAAACCCAATTTAAAATTAGCAAAACGACTAAACCAAAACCGTAACATAAACAAAAACTGTTGTTGGTTTTAAAATTGTTCAACACTGTCATCTGAATGCATTTAAATTTCACTAGGCGTATGAGTAATAAAGGCATTGTCAAAGAGAATGGTGGATAGTGTAGGGGAGCGAAAAAAGATAGTTGCATGTTTTTAAAATGGCACACGTGAAACCATATTCATAGTTTTTGTTTGTTCTGCATTCTATTTGAGATTTCCCAGTTGAATAACAAATTATATACAAACGTGTGTTTGTTAAGAATTTTTCTAAAATGTGTTCGTTGGAGTGGTGTGGGGAGGGGAGTGCGGTATGATTTTTTCGTTTTCAAAAGTTTAAAAATATGCTGTTCTGCAGCGCGGAAAAACAGTGTGAAAAAAAATTAAATAAAAAAAAAATCTTTTTAAATCCGAAATTCGAAAATTGGCCATTATTATCAAAATAAATTTTAAAACGGTTTTTAACAATTTTACATTATTTTTTAAAAAAATCTCAAAAAAATAAAAATGCAGACCAAAAAAAAAAATAATAAAATGTGGTGCATACTTTTACATCTTTCGCGCGTAGCAATTATTATTATTTTTTTTTTTTTTAGTTTTTTGTTTATATAATTTTTTCGAAAATGACTTAAAATCTGTAAAAAAAAGTTTCATACAATGATTTCTGTTTGCCTGGTACCTTGAAATTGAAAAGACAAATCAATCTGGGTGCCGGTACAACGGAACGTGTGTAGTTTTGGGGCTAAATGCAGCAAACAAATTTTCGCTGCATACTTTTTGGCGGTGCCAGAAATCATGCACCCTGTAACTAAAATAGTGGTCGGCATAACACCATAGTCTTATAGTGTGTTATATATTTTTTATTATATTTTAGTCATTCTGTAGGTGTTATCTTGTAGTCGATTACTTTTATATATATATATATATATATAATAGACTTTAACGTAGGATCTCTCGACTTATTCCAAGTAGGTATCATATATTCTTATATATTAACATATTCAACTCATAGCTTAGTTGACTCTCTGCAGTTACTCTGCAGCTTATTTCATAGTCATTTTTATTTGAGTTTGTTTCATTTACGCATAGTTAGATTGTGTTTGAAAATCATAGCAGAAATCAATAAAATTAAATCTCACTTTGGCACTGAGAGTTTCATTATTTATTTAATTTGTGATCTTTTTTATGTGATGACAAGTTGAAAAGTTACCATGGCCGTAAATCATGAGCGTAGACAACTTTACAGCGGTTTGTAATAAAAGAACAACAAAAAATGCAAAAATTACACTAATTGAAAACATTTGCAAGGCGAAATTTCATTGCAATCAAATGAGAAATTTGCTAATTGTCGAGGCAAATAATTTTTAATTAAACGAGGCATATTTTTTAAATTGTAATGCTAATAGTTTTTTTATTTGTATATGCTTTCGCTCTCTCTCTCTCTCTTATGAAATACTGTATATGGGCGCCTTTCTCCCTCTCTCTCTCTCTCTCTAAGAGACTCTCGAGTGATTTTTAACAAGTAGCTTCTGTGTGCTTGGCTTAAACCTTTTTGGCCACGGGCTGCGGCTCTGCGGTTGTGGTGTTGAGGTTCGTAAAGTGCGGCCACGTTGAAATCTCATGAAACAGTCTGCCGCCTGGGCACTCCGTATCGCGGACCTGTCGATGACCCAGGAGCTTGTAGGAAGGATCTATGTAGCCCTGTGAGACACCAAAAGCTATCAAATCCTGCACTGCTTGCAGCATGCGAGCTGGTGGCAGTTCAGCTTTAGGTGAGAAAAGAAGATTCAATTAGTAAATAAAAAAAGATGTTGCTGTAGGAAATTATCGACTGTAATACTCTGATCTCCGTGTACAAAATTATTATTTATTATGAGGTGAAATGCTACATGGCAATGTCAAATTGTAATCGATCTTTAAAGTAGATAAAAGTAATGTTCTAAATCCTTGTACAAACAATATAGAATTTGTTTCTTGAAGTTTCGAGTATAAACTTTTTTTCTGAATAAGTTTTATTGATTTGTTTTGACACACTTTACCTGTTGCGAATATATACAGTATATATATATAAAATCAGTATATAACTATTTTGCCTTTGAGATCAGAGTATACAAATAGTTGAATAATTGTGAAATTGTATCACTTGACACTCACTTCGCCAGTCACCAATGAGGACAATGCCCACACTTTTGTCATTGTATTTGGGTGCATGCGCACCGACGACATTAAAGCCGCGTCCCGTATAGATCAGTCCATCGCCGCCGATGCCAAAGCTATAGCCAATATCGTTCCAGCCACGATCCACCTGGTGAAAGTCCTGCATCTCCCTCATGCTGCGCATGCAATCCGGCGTGCTCGCACACGCAGCGGGTAAATACGAATGATGTATGATGACATAGGGTGCGGGTCCCGTGAAGTAATCCACCTGCTTGGCCATGCGTGCGCCCCAATCTGCGCGGGACAGCAGCTGGGAGCTGCCGCCACCACCGGTGACCGCACCACCCTCCGTTCCGACCTGCTGCATGTGCTGGCTGTAACCTGCAAAACGAGCGAAAACATTGATTGGCCATCAGCATATTGACTGGGTTAGGTTAGTTTAGGTTTTAGTTTCGGTTTCAGTTTTAGTTTCAGTTTGTAGTTGCTGTTGATGTTGCTGTTTGTTTTGTGTATTTACAATTTACTACAATTTTCGCACTGTGTGGCAAAAGTGTGTGGTCATTAATTGCATCAGCTTTGTTTAACTTTAACTTTAGCGAGTCTCTATAGCGGCTTTGGCATGTGGCGCGTTCCCATTGATAAATGATTTGAAACGGATTCACCGACTTTTGGATTTTGCGTGTGTTTGTTGTGTTGTCCCAACGAGGTGAGAAATTGCAATGAAACACCATATCCAAACGTCAGCCGGAACGCTTCATAAAAATTCCCCGCATTCCGCTTATCGAGACAACAACAAGAAAAGAGAGGGAGAGAGAGAGACAGAGAGACAGCTGCTTAAAGTCCGCAAACGAGTCGTTGATCCAAGTTGATCGGTTTTGCTATGTATCTTGGTTGTTATATGTATGTATGTATGTATATGTAGTATGTCGATTTGCATCTCTCTCCTTCTCTATCGCTCTCCATCGGTGTCTGTTTCTTTGCCAAACGTGTCAATTAATGAACCGGCCTCAAACCATATAAAATATGCATAAAGTTTGTTCAGCGCTTTGTTTTGTTTACTTAAGCATTTGATACGCTGTTAAATGCAAATTGAACATGCTCTTTTTTGCAGCTATTTGCATTAGAAAAACTTTTGTTCAACTTAGCAAACTACTTCCTGATTTTTCAGCTGGCAAATTTGAAATGAAAACGGCAAGTGACATTTATTTGATAAGTATCTAAGTAAAAGTTTTGTAACATTTAAATAAATATATAATTATAAAGATTTATTATTTTGCTAAACTTATATGACATGTAGCGGGTAAAAAACTTTTTAAACTGCCTTCTGTTATTGTACAAAAATAAAAATATGTATATACTTTTAAAATACAAAAAATACAAAAAAATTGTATTTGCTTAGCTGCAATTATATTTTTTTTTATAATATTTACCAACTTGCACCGAAAATATTCCAAGCAATATCAACTTATGTTGGGTGTGAAATTGAGCTGTGTAGCAATTGATAATAATATTTTGAACTATCACAATAGATTAATATTTGTTGAGCTACAGTTCATACAGGTCGGTTCAAAATTATCAGTAAACTTGTATTTGCTATTTCATTATTCATACATGACAAACATACTTAAAAACACAGAAATTTTAAAAGCTGGATTTATTTGTTAGTGTATATCAGTTGTCGTTTCGAACAAATCTCGCAGTTGATAATCCACAAATAATGGTGACTCAGCGTTAAAGTTGACAAATGAATTCAAATAATCGAATGCGATGTCAACAAGTGGTATCATCTATCAGCTTTTGGCCCGTTTCACAGTTACTTCGGTGACGCTGCCAGCTGTAGGCCAAAAAGCGGCCTTCAAAGTTAACTTTCTGGCAAGTCATAAATGCAAATGCTCCGCCAAAACTATTTGATTCAAAATTCGTTTAATCTGCTTGTGTGAGTGTTTTCTCTATGTGTGTGTGTGTGTGTGTGTGTGTGTGTAGAAAGAGAGTGAAACTTTTGCAGCATCCATTTGGAATGTTTGCCGACGCGTCGACATTCATCGCCACCCGCCCTTCCGCCAGCCACGCCCAGTTCCTGGCGCATTTAATATGCATACGCATGTTGGAACGGCAAACGCAGAACTGGCGAAGTTGGAGGGTCGACACTTGACTAAGTTAATAGCAGCAGTTTCTAATTAAAATCTAGAGAGCAAAACATTTTTGTTAGCACCTGCACCAATCCTGACTCATATACAGAACGCAATTGCAGGAGCCGCAACTGAAACTGAAACTGAAACTGAAGTTGGTGCTGGATGCGGAGCGGGAGCTGGAGATGGAGCTGGAGTCTCGTCTATTGGCAGCGCGTGCTTGAATAATAAACAGAGCGTAGTTCGCGTGGGGATGGAGGAGGCGTGCTGCTGGGTGGGCTGTGGTGGGTGGAGTTTGGGTTTGCTGTCAAATCATTTGCTATTTAATTTATGCCTTTTGCTTTTTAGTAGTGTTACATGTTAATTACGTTTATATTCTTGTATATTTACCGTTAACACTGACGCACATACAAAAACACTCACATTAAAGTGAACACAAACAGCAACTGCCACGCCCCCTTTACACACGCTTCTCTAATCGTTGGCCCTAATTACGCGCGGCCTAATAAAGTAAACATTAAACTTGTTGTGCTAATCAATGTTGCAAACTACTGCCACACATTGCCACACACACACACACACACACACACACACAAACACACAAACACACATATATATATATACACTCTCATAAATTTAAGCTTACTGTCGGATGTTTAATAATTTTGTTTTGGTTGAGGGCAGGATGGCAGTGGGTGTTTGGCTTTGGCACACGCTCATATTTCATTAGGATATTGCTTCAAAAATGTAATTTCGACTATCTGCATGAAATTGACTTGCCTTGGGGCAACTTCCCCGCCCGCTGCCTTCACAGTGGTCTCTTTGATAATTTGATAAGACCTAATCCTTGTGCATTTTATCAAGTTTGTCTCATAATTGAAGTATTCAAATTATTCAATTTGCACCCCGCGCACACAAACAACGCACTTCTCCGCCCCCGCAAAACTAATTGTTTGTTTTTAATCAGCCAAAGCACATAAAATATGCTATTTATTCACATATACACACACACTCACACACACACACATACCTGCAAACATATTATGTGTATGCGCATACCATACGCAATGTAAAAATATTTTGCTTTAAAGTTTAAACAGCAAGAGTATGTTATAATATGTCAAAAGATAATATGAAATACGAAATAAAGCAGCGCTCAATTAAAAAAAAAAAAAAATAAGAAAAAAGTACCTACGAAAATAAACAAAACAGTGCTAAACAATAAAGAAAGCACTGCACCGAAGTCTAAATACTCTACCAATAAATACAGCGGACGGCTTACGCTCTCTCTCATTATTTAATACTCAGTACTTTTTACAGTATCTACACTTAAAATATTATATCGAAGATAGAAACTATTGCAGAAAATAGACAACAATATACATAATAGTAGTTAATTAAAATCATTAAAATTCCTACAAATTCTATATATGCTATACTATGAAAAAGAGTATCGAAATAATTGTTGGCACAACTTGTGTCTAATTGAAAGTATGAAAACGAATAAAACTGATTGTTATACAAATGTTTGGTATTTTTAATATTTTATAATTGTTAGTTAGCTTTTAAGCTTCTTCAACCGTTTTTAACCGGATTATATTTAAATCTGTGATATGTGTAAAAGTAGTTATGCCTGACGGAAAGTGTATCGACGCAACCATAATTTATAATATGCATATAATAAAAATTGCCTCGTCCGACTGTCAATGATTGTGCTGTGTTGTCTCTTAAATGACATTTTTATTAAATGCGAGCTAATTAAATTTATGCGCGCAATCTGAAACATAAATTCGCATAGTACGAGTATACAAATTACTATATGTTCGAGATGCATATCTCGATTCAGGCTTCATGCTTTCCATACAGTTTACAGGGTGAGCTGGAAACGAATTCCAGTGGCAGAGGACAGGCGCACAGAATTTGCCGATAAGAAGCAATTGCTGGCGGAATGTGTGTGCTGCGTGTATGTGTGTGTGTGTGTGTGCGTGTGTGTGTGGTAAGCGTGTGTATTTCAGGGGCACGCTAGCGATAAGGTCTGGTGTTGGGCCTTACGACACTTACCCATCATTGATAGCAAAAGTAATCCAAGTGCTGTCATACTTGCAGGTGTTGCGTGTATTTTCGGCTGCTTATTAAGGAACTTTGTTTTATATTTTATTTTTTGCTTTTCGCACAATTGTGACTTTTTTTCTCTTTATGAAATTAAGGAACTTTGTTTAAATGTTAACTTGTGTTTGTCTTGAGTTGTTTTCTTGGCAAGAGTTGTGCAAAATTTTATTCGAGGTCAAATTTTCACATGCTGGTTCCGTATGCTTTTTATTTCTTTTTCTTTTATGGTTTTTTGCGATATGTTTCGCCTTCATGCGGATCTGAAGAGCGAATGGTTGGGCAGCATAAGGGCGCACCAATGTTTATAGACGCGTACCACAAAAAAAAAAAATTTAATTTGTTTCTTTGATTGTTTGTTTTTTTTTTTTTTGTTATTTTCGCACTAGCGCTGTCGACGTCAGCGTCGCTGTTGTTGCCTGCGCGCAATGCCAAACAATTTTTAAATCGCATGAAATTTATTACCAAGCGCCAAAAGCGGCGTCTGCGTCGGCGTCGCTGTCGACGTCGGCGCAGCTCAGCGGATCGTTCGATTCGCTCTTTGACGCTCCGTTGCGCTCACTTCCGCTCCGGTGTGTAGCTCGGTAGCTTTTGTCGATCGGCTAGCTCTAAATTTGCTGATAGTGTTATCAGCTGTGATGTGAAGTTTTGCTAATTTATCGAATTAACAACTTGCATTCGCGTACCGTTAGGGCTTAAAGGTTGGAGTCCCTGTGTGAATTACACGACAAAAGTTGTTGCAATTTATTTAACGACCTCATTGTGAACAGTAATATCGCTTCTGTTTTCTGGTTTGTTTGCCTGATGGACGGTACTTTTTATTTGCAATCGGGTTACGGGTACTTTTTTTCTTTTTGGATCGCAATAATTATGACTTGGCATAAATATGAAATTAACCTGAACTTTGCTGCGCTTTCAGGCATTACTTATCGACAGATATTATAATTGTTAATTTCGTAATCTATGTGTTTCTTTCATTGTGATACCAAACGATAGATAAGCTAATCATTCAGGTTATTGCCAGATCATTGGTGTTCTAGGTCACTGGGGATATGTGTGTACTCGTATTTATCGGTCAGTCGCTCTTTGATTAGATAGAACCTTTTTTTTTGTTTTATTCTAATCTATATAGTTGCTCGTAAGTAAATATAAAAACTGTTTTTGTATGTATAAAACTATTTTCCTTGGGTGAAAGTCATAAACTATGTATGCTTAAACGTTGTTAAAGGCAAGGTCTTTTATCTAGTATACTGAGATATACACGAACAACATTAATCAAAATTTGAGTTAAATATGCGCATATCTTAAAAATCCACATGCTCTTTTTCATTTGTGACCTTCGCAGCAGCCAGCTTCTGTCTGATATGTTGTCAAAATAGTCTTTATAGGTATTATTATTTATATTATTTCATTGAAATCATTGCACTTACGTAGGTTCTTCTTCTTTTTCCTATATACATATAGCATTTCCCTGGTTATTTACACAAGATCTTATCAATTAATTGAACTGCATTCCTGAATCACTATTATATGACACACTCATGTATCCCTTTCTCTCTCTAGTTGCCCTTCTCAAATCTTTTGTAAAAACTGTCGTTGTATTTGTTTTCTTTAACCATCCGGAGTCTTTTGGGGGATGCCCCTGGTTGATTTCGAGGGGAAGCCCAAGCAGCTGTATCTGTTAAATTGCTTTAGTCAATCCGCCGAGTTTTGATAGACGAATTAGCGGCGTTTTTATTCCCGTATATGGTATTTAAACTAAGATGTAAGGGTATTTAAATATTCTAATAGAGTTTGTAACATTTTTAAGCAATTTGTGTATGATTATGATATCTAGGCATAAAAAGCCTTGTTTTATCAAACAATATTTGTTTTTGTTTGATGGCTCTATCAGGTCATGACGTCATGAGTACGATACTATTTTAGAAATATAAGAAATTAACATAATTTCACAAAAACACATTTTTGGCGTGTGGGGGAAGTTTCAGTGCTCTCCGGACTAATAACTTGTTATACAGGCTGTTCCGGCAAACTGGGTTTTCCAAAAGTCACAAACGCATGTATCGGAGTATCATGAACTTAACTTTATAAGGCTATTGTTTAAGACATGTTCTCAGTGTATAATCGCTTCGTTGTTCAGGCTAAATAGTTTTCCTTTCTTGCTTTTCATTGGCTCAATCTATCATTGAAGCGTCAACAAAGCACACAGCTACATATGTATGTATGTATATATTTTGTAGACATATCGGGGGATTACCGCAGCCTCCAGATGGCCATCATCAAAAGGAAATTCAAGTCATTTGCCAGCCAATATTTTGGTTGTGTTTATGTGGCAAGGTAAACACGCAAGCGCTAGACCACTACCCCTACACCTAGACCGCAGCTCTCCGCCCGCCCACACCTCCTCTCTCTGGCGCCCCCCCGCATGTTATTTATTCATTTGATTTTGAAAAAGGGGAAATTTTTCGTAGAGCTCACAGAGTAGACACATGGAATAGTTCAAATAGTTGAATTGCTGGCACGGCACTTACCACAAATTATACTTAGTTGTTGTTGCTCATGTTGTTCTTGTTGCTGTTGCTGCTGTTGTTGCCGTGTGGCTGCGTCTACGTCAGCCACTTTTGGCATGACTGCCATTGCTAAGGTCGCAGCGCCTGAGTCAGAACTAGACGCCGACCCAGACCCACATCCAGACCGCTCGTCGCCCATAATATCGTGCCAATGTCGTTAACAACCAAAGCAACTATGAAAACCGCTAGCAACAATGTGAAGCGTGTCCGGGAAACCGAAAAACTCGAAGTCGCGATGCCAATGCCAATGCCGAAGCCGAAGCCGCTTAGTGCCTCCGATTAATTCTTGTGCGTTTCACATACCCTGCAATCTGCATAGGGTATGTGCATATATTCATTTGGCTGGTCAGCTATGGGGGAACAATCATTTTTGCTTAAGTTTTTGTATGTTAATAAGAGAAGTTAATAAATTCACTTCTAAAATTTAATATAAGTCTTATAAAATCTAATATCAGGTGATCTTCAAAAGCTTTCTTGCTACGTTTTGAAAATAATATTGCCTTAGTACCTTAGGGTTTTAATGAATAGCAGAATATAATATATACAAATTTTACGATATATCGGAATAAAATAAGGGTATTTATTAAAAATATACATATATATATAAGCTAAGGCTAGGCAGAAAAGATTATAATTACCCAATGACTGGAAAATAGTTGTTAATTGGTGAGAAGGGAGAATGAGAATATGTAACAGGCTAAATGATTAAGTGTTTATATTATTACGTTACTTTTAACATACACATATTTAATTTTTTACTAATATTAACTTTACACAAACATATTTTCCAAGCTCTACTAATTTATTCCGGCCATCAACCCATTTATTTTTTTAAATTGTATTATAGAGTGTATTGCAGAGTCGTTAGCTTTTACCCTATCTTTGTGCTATGATATTCTTTATTTTTAATTTACCATTCGAATGTCCGCTAATCGTACATCTTATCAGAGTATTAAGTGCGATGTTTGCTAACTGCGGTTTGGCACGCTCTTTACTTAATTTCTATTTTTTTGTTCGATTCAGAGCTATAGAAATCACATTGTTTTTAGGGTATTCACCACAAGGTGAAGCATTATCTGTGCAGCTGTTTGATAATGACGAGCGTCTATTACAATTAGCAAAAGTAATTGCGAATTATTTGTTCGAGCAGGCGCCGAACTCATATATGCTATCTCTCTCGCTCTCTCTTTCCCTTCTCCACTCCTCCCCTCGCCCTCGCCCTGGTTCCTCGCCCACTTTAAAAAAGGTAAAGTCCAGCTCCCGAAAATAGCTTAACTTAAAGTACAATGGTCACAGGCTGTTGCGATATTTCGCTCGGGTAATGCGTTCTATATAGTTCATATCTGTATATAATATATACAGTTGCTGATTGGCTCCAGAGACTATTTTAATTCGACCAAAATTAAAATTATATAGTTTTCTATGCAAAAAGAAATTATTTATCCCTACTGACTGATTGACTGATTGAAATAATTGATTGACTGATTTATTGATTCTTCGCCCCAAAACCCGGTTTTTTTATAGGATCGGGCTCAAACTAATTAAAAGACTTTAGAGTTTAGAGTTTCAAGTTTGTATGGGCATAAGTTCAATTTTAGTCCACTCCTCTTTATATATATTTTTCAAAGGCTATGTGTTTTACAGTTTTTGCGGGCATATCTGGATAGTACCTTCTACAATAATATACTTTAATTTAAATTTATTAATTTTCTTTTCGATTGCTCCAAAAATAACGAATTACATTTTAGACAATTGCTGTTTCTGGTAGGTACAATGTTCGAGTGACCACTGTATATATGAATATATATTTATATGTATGTGTACTTGTATATGTGTAATGTGTGTATGTGTGTATGTATATGTCGGACAAAGTTTTGGCAGTCAGCAACTCATCAGTTGGCGCTTATATCATTGCCTGTTCGGATTAGGTACGCTGGCTGGTTGCCTTTTGGGCTAGAAATGATTCAGGGAGGGAGGTTCCGGAGAGGGTGAGGTGGAGGGGGGGGGGGGTTCTGTGGGCTTAGATCTCCTAACTGATGCGCTGAATCGGGATGCTGGCGCTTCACACGACACGCACATGCCATATATTATGGCATACATAAAATGACAAACGATTTGCGCGTCGCGTAAATTGAAAAGCGCTGAGCCTGTGAGATTGCTGCAGCCAGGAGACGAGGGGCGCTGTCAGCCAGGACTAACAAGGCACTGGTGTGGCTGGAGGGGTGGGGCGGTAGGTGGGAAACATTTCGCTGGCTGGCTGGCTGACTTGGTTGGCAGTTGCTGGCGACAGCAGCGACTTTTGCTTGCTTGTTTGCCTGTTTTGTTATTGCCGCCTGAATGTGTGTCTAGATGTCTGGTATATGCACCCCGCCACCACCCCTCCTGTTGCCTGGGCTGAATGCCAAAACTTTGGCAAAGTATTCAAATTAAAATTTCAATTAAGGAAGTGAATTTGGTGTGCCGAAAGTGTATTAAGTCTATTAGGGCGTCATCTTGGCATTTGAGCTCACTGGGCTCAATGTCACTCTCTCCACCAACCCCCCGAACCCCCCGTCCCGCCCTCCTACCGACTGCACGTGTGCCACGCCCCACACAGAAAAATATCACCACCCACAAAAAGCCCACCTCGTTCGCACCGTTAGTTGATTTATTGACAAAGTTTTGTCAGTCACATGACATAAGAAGTACTTTGTGGAATATATTGTCAATTTTGTATAAAACAAACCACACATTGTTGTGGTGCTGTTGGTGGTTAGGTAATGGGGTGGTTGGGTGCTTGGATGGCTGGCTAGGCGGTGGGCATTATTAATAATGTAATCAATTTGTAAACAATTTGGCATATATCAATGCGCTTCGTGCTGCCCATAAATCTCGCACAAAATTAGCAAAGCCACCGTCCGTCCACGCAACGCCAGCGCCAATTTGCATCCCGATTCCGGGGGCGTAACGTAGCCCGGCGCCGGGAGGAGCACGGATGCTACGCACAACGTCGAGGCCGCTGACATATTGCAACGAGGCCACGTTGATGGATGGACGGTTGCGATGGACAGTTGCCTGTATCTGAAAGCTCGTTGGGATGGGCCTGCCCCTGGTGCCACATTTTGCCCTAGCAACCGATTTTGCCATGTGCCAGCAAGTTGGGGTTTCTGTTTCAGTTTCAGAGTCAGTGTTTGGGCAGCTCGGTAGCTTTGCTTGCTTCGTTGGTTGGTTGGTTGGTTGGTTGCGTTGCCTGTCTGGCTGCTCGCTTGGCAGTTAGTGACAGCTGCTGCCAGGCAGCAACCAGAAAGCACGAAGAAGAAGCAGAAGATGAAGAAGGAAAAAACACATATATAGCAGAGGCAGACACAGCGTAAAGAGCGGAATATCTAATCTCTAGCAAGCCCAAAATTGTTCGGGGTGCCCCTGCTGCCATTGTTGACCGAGATTGAGACATTCGTCTGCCCTAATATACTGTCAGTCGGTAGTTACACGTTACACCAGTGCATTGTTGTAGAAACTAACGAGTACCTGACACTTACTTAATTTGAAGCTCGCCAGTTTTACTGAATTTAGTGTCACGTTTTTGAAATTCACGTTGTATATGAAAAAAACATTGCCTTTCGGTTTTCTTTGTTTCAAAAATGGCTGACTCATAACTGATTGATAAAATCGCAACCATTTAGACATGTGCAATGTTCCCAAGTTCCTAGAAATGCTAGACTTTGTCCCCTAGATTACAATCAGATTTTCTATACAACATTTTCTTTAATAAGAGTTACATAAGTGTTGGTGATATGCCAAACATATTTGGGCTCGATACAAATTAGATTTGAATAGTTTAGTTTGCCTTAGTCGTGATGATGAAATTTGATATGTGGCCTCATGGTATTGTGTTAAGACCTGTTTGCAGATCCATAGCGTTTTAAAATTGCTTCAAGACTTTCGTATTTAATTAATATTCAAGTAATGGTTTTATTGAGTTGAAAACTTGCTGTGCAGCGTACAATTTTGTTTCTGTTGTTTAAGTCTATTATCTGAACTAGCACTCATTCATTTATTATTTTCCCGTCGACTAGGCTGCGTCTGTTCTCTCAATAAGTTGAGAAAATAAATGTAAAACAAGTAAATACAAGTGCTTCTAAAAGCCAACAAACATATCGTATGTGACTTTTGGCCAATTCTTTTATGCAACGCATTCAGACGGCAAATTGAAGTTTGTATTCGGTTTGTGCCACTGTTTGTGGTAAGCACGACTGAGCAGCGATGAGAGTGCCGATATGAACGTGTCATTCGGAGCTGGTCACATTTTTAACGCTCTCTTTCCTTCTCCCTCCCTCTATGCTTGCAGGCAAAGATGTCGGGACGCTTGAATCATCAGCATGCGGCCTACGCTTGGCGTCGGGAGCAGGAAAATAATCGTGTGCAGGCGACACAGGAGGTGAATCGCTACTATGGTCACTGGGGCCAGGTGACGTCACGCTTTGAGAACTGGACCAATCAGGCGTACTACGACAAGGCGGACAAGCAGCTGCAGCAGCGTAAGGGGCAGCAGCAGAAGGAACAGGAGCTGGCCGAGCGACGCGGCAAGTTGCAGCAGCTGCTAGATGGCGATAAGGATATATTCGATCTGGAGCTGGGTCGCAAGCGGCGACCACGTGAGTCGCCGGGTGATCTGAAGACATTGGAGCGCATCAATCAGTCGCTCAAGGAGCAGGAGCAGCTCAAGCGCAAACTGGAAATGGAGGCGAAACTCTATGGCCGCTGGCGTCATGGTGTCGACGATGAGAAGCTGCTGTACAAATCCAAGTCGGACAACGAGGTGCTGGCCAAGCTCAACTGGCTGGACAAGCAAATTGAGCAGCAGCAGCAGCGCGAGGAGCACGAGGCGCTGGCCGCCGAGCGGAAGCTGTTGCTCCAGCAGGAGATCAGTCGCACCGAGCAGGCGCAGATGGAGCGCCAACTGATACGCGAACAGGAGATCAAGGATATACGCGCCGTGCAGGAGTCGCATGTGTCCGAGCTGAAGCAGCGCCAGGAGCAGGCGGATAAGCTCAAGGAGGAGGAGCAGCATTTCCGCCTGTTTCTCACCGAATTGGAAAAGGAGAAACAGCTGCTGGAGGAGAGCACAGCTCTAATGCTGCAGCAGCCGGATGTGGGTCAAGCTTTCAATTTGAGTAAAATCAAGGTCTTCATACGCAACCGCAGCGAGGCATATCGCAAACAGATCTCGCTATGCATTCATCTGCTGCAGCGCATGGTTAACTATGCGGTCAAGACGGAGCAACTGCAGCAGCTGCTCGACAAGTACAAGGAGCAGCTGGAAACTGAAATTCTTGCAATCGGTCAAATCGATGCCATGTACGAGTCGGAGGCCAAGTACAATCTACAGCGCTGCGAGGCCAATTGGCGCGAGGAGCATCTGCAGCGTTTCAGTGACATCAACAAGCTCATCGAGCAGGAGCAGCAGCTGCTCAGCTCAATGCTGCGCGAGAATCTCACCGAGCAGCAGTCGCTCATCGAGCTGCGTGCCACCCACGTGTCTGGCATTGAGCAGAGCAACAATCAGCTGCAGCAGCTCAACAAGGAGCAGGCATTATCTTCGCCACGCCCTCTCGAAACCAGTGCCAGTGCCAGTGGCGTGTCCTGCGATGCCAGTGAGCAGCTCAGTCAATTGGATCTGAGCGAACACTCTGAAATCATGCCGAAGGCCAGCAACTCATATACCAATCTCAATCTGGATGTCTGGCAGGACATGCCGCCGGTGCGTGGTGGCATCGATTCGCCACGCCTCAACAATACGCGCTCCATGAATGTGGTCAATCAGCAGACGGCCATGCCGCCAAAATTCGCACGCAAGCGCGTCGTCTGGACCTAAGGACTCCAATACGTAGCTTTAAGTACTTCCAAACAATCCTTTGAAATTGAAAATGTATTATTAGACTAGGTAATCAATGTTTTAGCTATACTATAATTAATTATTAACTGAGCCTGTGTGTGTGTATGTGTGTGTGTGGGTGTCCGTGTGTCTGCGTGTTTGTGTGCTTAATGTAAACTGTAAACTGTAAACTGTGTCTAAAATGCGCTCGCTCTAAGTGCATTCATAATCGACTTCAAATAATTGCAGTCTCTGCAAACTCTCTGTATTAAATAATAAACTAAATTTTGTGGGCCAACAAGAAAATGAGTACTTCAATTTGGGTGTGGAATAATTATTAAATTTTTATATTCGCACTATTATAATTTTGTACAGTTTTGTCCACCTCTTACAGCAACATGTTTTCCGAATTTTCTCACATATTTTTGGAAACTTTCATTCGTCCTTTCCATGAATATCCATGTTAAGTGTTTAGTGCTTTCCTTTAGTCAGCAAAATGTCACCGAATTTCATTGTATTGTTTAATGACCCATAAAACAGCAAAATAACCAAATATGAACCCATTATTGTTCAGTGGCAAGCCAAAAAGCTGAAGTGAATTTATTTTTGCGAAATCTGACCTTATTTTAAGATGCGACCATGCAATTAAAATTCAATATCCCATTTAAATTTGAAATAAATTCATGGAAACTCTGTTGCATTTATATCATGCATTTTGATTTCAGTTGCCTGCATAACATATGCACAGTTAAAGTTCTACTCATTTGTTTCGAGTCTGTTATTTATCAGCTTGTATCCTCAGCCAGGCAAGTAATTTGTGCACTCATTATATGTTATTTTCGACTTACTGCATTGCTGAGAGCAAACAAAATAAAATGTATATATATGTAGTCAAAATTCAAACAGGACCCCTCAGGTCGCATTTATTTCCAACGAATAAACAAAATATTATCGGCAATCATTGTTAGAGCGCTGCCAAATGTTGCATCTCAAATCGTTGCAGTCGATTTAATAATAATATTAGAATGAGGAAAATTAAAAAGAAATATAGTGGCGAAAATATGCCAAATATGGCGGCATACTTGCAGCGCCTTTTGATTAAATTTCTTTGAGTGTTTGGGGCACAAAATCCAATTTCATTTGCACTAATGGCAGCCGCTTGCTACGGCTTCTGCTGCTGCTGCTGCTCCCAGCTGCAGTCGCCGCTGCTGCTGCAACTGCTGCTGCTGCTGTGCAACTTCCGGTTCGCTTCGCTGCCAGCAACAATGCAAAGCACACAGCGCAGCAGAAGCGACGACAACGGAAAAAACAGAGCGAAAATTGCATGGAGAAAAACGCGATTGTTAAATTGAATTAAAACCAACACGAAAGAAAAAACTGCAACGCAATACAAACATCGCCCTGCTGCATGGGAGCCAAGTGCAACCAACTGCCGGCCAAGCGGAAGGTATGTGAATCATCGTGAGCAGCAGCACTCACTCACTCCACGTCCTTCTCTTCCTCACTCTCTGTCTCTCTATATCTCTCTCTCGCTCTGTTTCTGTCTCTCTCAGTGGGCCATCTATTTTGGACATCGTGTTAGTTTAACCATTACACTCGCCCACTTGGTCTTAGTTTAACGAGGTCAGTTTTGAGAAACAAGTAACGGATTTGGTTACTTTAACGGGCAACGTATCAAAATGTGGATAACATTTTGGCCATATCGAATCTTATATGCTCTTTAGTTATCATAGTATAGATCCCTTTTAAGCCAATTAAATATTCGACTTATGCGATTATTTTTATATAAATTATATTTGCTAAAAACGCATTGAATCTTAAGTCATCTGTAGGCCAATATATAAATAAATGACTTAAATTCTATAGCTTTTTACCACCAAAACTTTACACTGTCAAATATGTCTCATTAATATTATAACTCATATCAGAAATAATACTTATATAATAAAATACATATAAGTATAATTTCAACAGAGCGATTTATTTGTTTTATTTGAAATATTTTTTGAATCAAACCATATAATACCATTGTTCAAAATGTATACGATATGATATGAAAAATGAATTTCGAACGGGATAAACAAGTTGTATACTCTTTCTCCACTACATGTATCATAAATATCATATTTCTCACGTTGAAGCTTGCTGCCGTTTTCTGGCGGCGGCGGAAATTGTGTGGAATGCATCTGATTCTCTTCCGTGTACGTTAATTTAATAAAAGTCAACAGCAGTTCATGTACGTATGGAATTTCAATGAAAACAGGAAAGAACAACTATTTGGAGCAACCCATGCAGACCTGTGTCTACCATGAAATTAGTCCTATAAAACAAGAGTGCTCTAGTCGAGAGTGCCCGACTAGGAAATACCCTGAACCAAGCCCTAACAATCATTCAAACTTTGAGGGTATCAAAACGGCATTCAAATTTGATATCTCTGTCTTATATAACTCACAACTTATACCCAAAAGAGAAAAAAGGCTACCTTTGGGGTTCCAAAGGTAGTTTGCCCTTGCAGTTGCTTAAAACAATGAAATACTCATGCTTCTACAAAAAGAATATGACAATGCTACCTTAAAAATTAATTTTCTTATTTAAATCAATATTTCAGACCGATTGTTCCTATGACAGCTATAAGATATAATTCAATTAATATGCATAAAATTGTTTTTTTTGTTCCTAAAAAAGCATAAGGGGGGACCCTTACCAATTTGGTTTTTTCAAAAAATAGAATCTTGAAATTTTATATTAAATCAGTTGTGGGTGTCACAGTAAGTATAAAAAACTATAAGAAAAGTGATTTTAACGTGTTTCATTTTTCTGTCAAAAATCATGTCAAAAGTGACAAAAAAATTGACTTGTAAAGTGCCCAAACAACGAAAAGTTCCTCAAAAATGACCTTGACAGACTTCAAACTGCCATAACTTTGTCAAAACGGAACCGATTTTCATTCCCGAGGCCATTTTGGTCATTATTTGGCATCTTGTTGGATTCTACATCAAAAGTTTATGCACTTTTAAGAAAAAAAAATTTTGGATTTTTTTTCCTAAAAAAGCATAAGGGGGGACCCTTACCAATTTGGATTTTTCAAAAAATAGATTCTTGAAATTTTATATTAAATCGATTGTGGGTGTCACAGTAAGTATGTAAAACTATAAGAAAAGTGATTTTAGTGTGTTTCAATTTTCTGTCAAAAATCACGTCAAAAGTGACAAAAAAATTGACTTGTAAAGTGCCCAAACAACGAAAAAATCCTCAAAAATGACCTTGACAGACTTCAAACTGCCATAACTTTGTCAAAGCTGAACCGATTTTCATTCCCGAGGCCATTTTGGTCATTATTTGGCATCTTGTTTGATTCTACATCAAAAGTTTATGCACTTTTGACAATAACAAATTTTCGATTTTTTTTTCCTAAAAAAGCATAAGGGGGGACCCTTACAAATTTTGTTTTTTCAAAAAATAGAATCTTGAAATTTTATATTAAATCGATTGTGGGTGTCACAGTAAGTATGTAAAACTATAAGAAAAGTGATTTTGGTGTGTTTCATTTTTCTGTCAAAAATCACGTCAAAAGTGACAAAAAAATTGACTTGTAAAGTGCCCAAACAACGAAAAGTTCCTCAAAAATGACCTTTACAGACTTCAAATGGCCATAACTTTGTCAAAACGGAACCGATTTTCATACCCGAGGCCATTTTGGTCATTATTTGGCATCTTGTTGGATTCTACATCAAAAGTTTATGCACTTTTAAGAAAAAAAAATTTTCGATTTTTTTTCCTAAAAAAGCATAAGGGGGGACCCTTACCAATTTGGATTTTTCAAAAAATAGAATCTTGAAATTTTATATTAAATCGATTGTGGGTGTCACAGTTAGTACAAAAAACTACAAGAAAAGTGATTTTGGTGTGTTTAATTTTTCTGTCAAAAATCACGTCAAAAGTGACAAAAAAATGGACTGGTAAAGTGCCCAAACAAAGAAAAGTTCCTTAAAAATGACCTTTACAGACTTCAAACTGCCATAACTTTGTCAAAACTGAACCGATTTTCATTCCCGAGGCCATTTTGGTCATTATTTAGCATCTTGTTTGATTCTACATCAAAAGTTTATGCACTTTTGACAATAAAAAATTTTGGATTTTTTTTCCTAAAAAAGCATAAGGGGGGACCCTTACCAATTTGGATTTTTCAAAAAATAGATTCTTGAAATTTTATATTAAATCGATTGTGGGTGTCACAGTGAGTATGTAAAACTATAAGAAAAGTGATTTTAGTGTGTTTCAATTTTCTGTCAAAAATCACGTCAAAAGTGACAAAAAAATTGACTTGTAAAGTGCCCAAACAACGAAAAAATCCTCAAAAATGACCTTGACAGACTTCAAACGGCCATAACTTTGTCAAAGCTGAACCGATTTTCATTCCCGAGGCCATTTTGGTCATTATTTAGCATCTTGTTTGATTCTACATCAAAAGTTTATGCACTTTTGACAATAAAAAATTTTCGATTTTTTTTCCTAAAAAAGCATAAGGGGGGACCCTTACCAATTTGGTTTTTTCAAAAAATAGATTTTTGAAATTTTTTATTAAATCGATTGTGGGTGTCACAGTAAGTATAAAAAACTATAAGAAAAGTGATTTTGGTGTGTTTCATTTTTCTGTCAAAAATCACGTCAAAAGTGACAAAAAAATTGACTTGTAAAGTGCCCAAACAAAGAAAAGTTCCTCAAAAATGACCTTTACAGACTTCAAACTGCCATAACTTTGTCAAAACTGAACCGATTTTCATTCCCGAGGCCATTTTGGTCATTATTTGGCATCTTGTTTGATTCTACATCAAAAGTTTATGCACTTTTGACAATAAAAAATTTTCGATTTTTTTTCCTAAAAAAGCATAAGGGGGGACCCTTACCAATTTGGTTTTTTCAAAAAATAGAATCTTGAAATTTTATATTAAATCGATTGTGGGTGTCACAGTAAGTATGTAAAACTATAAGAAAAGTGATTTTAGTGTGTTTCATTTTTCTGTCAAAAATCACGTCAAAAGTGACAAAAAAATTGACTTGTAAAGTGCCCAAACAACGAAAAGTTCCTCAAAAATGACCTTTACAGACTTCAAACGGCCATAACTTTGTCAAAACTGAACCGATTTTCATACCCGAGGCCATTTTGGTCATTATTTGGCATCTTGTTTGATTCTACATCAAAAGTTTATGCACTTTTGACAATAAAAAATTTTGGATTTTTTTTCCTAAAAAAGCATAAGGGGGGACCCTTACCAATTTTGATTTTTCAAAAAATAGAATCTTGAAATTTTATATTAAATCGATTGTGGGTGTCACAGTTAGTACAAAAAACTATAAGAAAAGTGATTTTAACGTGTTTCATTTTTCTGTCAAAAATCATGTCAAAAGTGACAAAAAAATTGACTTGTAAAGTGCCCAAACAACGAAAAGTTCCTCAAAAATGACCTTTACAGACTTCAAATGGCCATAACTTTGTCAAAACGGAACCGATTTTCATACCCGAGGCCATTTTGGTCATTATTTGGCATCTTGTTGGATTCTACATCAAAAGTTTATGCACTTTTAAGAAAAAAAAATTTTGGATTTTTTTTCCTAAAAAAGCACAAGGGGGGACCCCTACCAATTTGGATTTTTCAAAAAATAGATTCTTGAAATTTTATATTAAATCGATTGTGGGTGTCACAGTAAGTATAAAAAACTATAAGAAAAGTGATTTTGGTGTGTTTCATTTTTCTGTCAAAAATCACGTCAAAAGTGACAAAAAAATTGACTTGTAAAGTGCCCAAACAAAGAAAAGTTCCTTAAAAATGACCTTTACAGACTTCAAACTGCCATAACTTTGTCAAAACTGAACCGATTTTCATTCCCGAGGCCATTTTGGTCATTATTTAGCATCTTGTTTGATTCTACATCAAAAGTTTATGCACTTTTGACAATAAAAAATTTTCGATTTTTTTTCCTAAAAAAGCATAAGGGGGGACCCTTACAAATTTTGATTTTTCAAAAAATAGAATCTTGAAATTTTATATTAAATCGATTGTGGGTGTCACAGTTAGTACAAAAAACTATAAGAAAAGTGATTTTAGCGTGTTTCATTTTTCTGTCAAAAATCACGTCAAAAGTGACAAAAAAATTGACTTGTAAAGTGCCCAAACAAAGAAAAGTTCCTTAAAAATTACCTTTACAGACTTCAAACTGCCATAACTTTGTCAAAACTGAACCGATTTTCATTCCCGAGGCCATTTTGGTCATTATTTAGCATCTTGTTTGATCCTACATCAAAAGTTTATGCACTTTTGACAAAAAAAATTTTCGATTTTTTTTCCTAAAAAAGCATAAGGGGGGACCCTTACCAATTTGGTTTTTTCAAAAAATAGAATCTTGAAATTTTATATTAAATCGATTGTGGGTGTCACAGTAAGTATGTAAAACTATAAGAAAAGTGATTTTAGTGTGTTTCATTTTTCTGTCAAAAATCACGTCAAAAGTGACAAAAAAATTGACTTGTAAAGTGCCCAAACAACGAAAAGTTCCTCAAAAATGACCTTTACAGACTTCAAACGGCCATAACTTTGTCAAAACTGAACCGATTTTCATACCCGAGGCCATTTTGGTCATTATTTGGCATCTTGTTGGATTCTACATCAAAAGTTTATGCACTTTTAAGAAAAAAAAATTTTGGATTTTTTTTCCTAAAAAAGCATAAGGGGGGACCCTTACCAATTTGGATTTTTCAAAAAATAGATTCTTGAAATTTTATATTAAATCGATTGTGGGTGTCACAGTAAGTATGTAAAACTATAAGAAAAGTGATTTTAGTGTGTTTCAATTTTCTGTCAAAAATCACGTCAAAAGTGACAAAAAAATTGACTTGTAAAGTGCCCAAACAACGAAAAAATCCTCAAAAATGACCTTGACAGACTTCAAACTGCCATAACTTTGTCAAAGCTGAACCGATTTTCATTCCCGAGGCCATTTTGGTCATTATTTGGCATCTTGTTTGATTCTACATCAAAAGTTAATGCACTTTTGACAATAACAAATTTTGGATTTTTTTTCCTAAAAAAGCATAAGGGGGGACCCTTACCAATTTGGTTTTTTCAAAAAATAGAATCTTGAAATTTTATATTAAATCGATTGTGGGTGTCACAGTAAGTATGTAAAACTATAAGAAAAGTGATTTTAGTGTGTTTCATTTTTCTGTCAAAAATCACGTCAAAAGTGACAAAAAAATTGACTTGTAAAGTGCCCAAACAACGAAAAGTTCCTCAAAAATGACCTTTACAGACTTCAAACGGCCATAACTTTGTCAAAACTGAACCGATTTTCATACCCGAGGCCATTTTGGTCATTATTTGGCATCTTGTTGGATTCTACATCAAAAGTTTATGCACTTTTACGAAAAAAAAATTTTCGATTTTTTTTCCTAAAAAAGCATAAGGGGGGACCCTTACAAATTTGGATTGTTCAAAAAATAGAATCTTGAAATTTTATATTAAATCGATTGTGGGTGTCACAGTTAGTACAAAAAACTACAAGAAAAGTGATTTTGGTGTGTTTCATTTTTCTGTCAAAAATCACGTCAAAAGTGACAAAAAAATGGACTTGTAAAGTGCCCAAACAACGAAAAGTTCCTCAAAAATGACCTTGACAGACTTCAAACTGCCATAACTTTGTCAAAACTGAACCGATTTTCATACCCGAGGCCATTTTGGTCATTATTTAGCATCTTGTTTGATTCTACATCAAAAGTTTATGCACTTTTGACAATACAAAATTTTCGATTTTTTTTCCTAAAAAAGCATAAGGGGGGACCCTTACAAATTTTGATTTTTCAAAAAATAGAATCTTGAAATTTTATATTAAATCGATTGTGGGTGTCACAGTAAGTATGTAAAATTATAAGAAAAGTGATTTTAGTGTGTTTCATTTTTCTGTCAAAAATCACGTCAAAAGTGACAAAAAAATTGACTTGTAAAGTGCCCAAACAAAGAAAAGTTCCTTAAAAATGACCTTTACAGACTTCAAACTGCCATAACTTTGTCAAAACTGAACCGATTTTCATTCCCGAGGCCATTTTGGTCATTATTTAGCATCTTGTTTGATTCTACATCAAAAGTTTATGCACTTTTGACAATAAAAAATTTTCGATTTTTTTTCCTAAAAAAGCATAAGGGGGGACCCTTACAAATTTTGATTTTTCAAAAAATAGAATCTTGAAATTTTATATTAAATCGATTGTGGGTGTCACAGTAAGTATGTAAAACTATAAGAAAAGTGATTTTAGTGTGTTTCATTTTTCTGTCAAAAATCACGTCAAAAGTGACAAAAAAATTGACTTGTAAAGTGCCCAAACAACGAAAAGTTCCTCAAAAATGACCTTTACAGACTTCAAACGGCCATAACTTTGTCAAAACTGCACCGATTTTCATACCCGAGGCCATTTTGGTCATTATTTGGCATCTTGTTTGATTCTACATCAAAAGTTTATGCACTTTTGACAATACAAAATTTTCGATTTTTTTTCCTAAAAAAGCATAAGGGGGGACCCTTACAAATTTTGTTTTTTCAAAAAATAGATTCTTGAAATTTTATATTAAATCGATTGTGGGTGTCACAGTAAGTATAAAAAACTATAAGAAAAGTGATTTTGGTGTGTTTCATTTTTCTGTCAAAAATCACGTCAAAAGTGACAAAAAAATTGACTTGTAAAGTGCCCAAACAAAGAAAAGTTCCTTAAAAATGACCTTTACAGACTTCAAACTGCCATAACTTTGTCAAAACTGAACCGATTTTCATTCCCGAGGCCATTTTGGTCATTATTTAGCATCTTGTTTGATTCTACATCAAAAGTTTATGCACTTTTGACAATAAAAAATTTTCGATTTTTTTTCCTTTAAAAGCATAAGGGGGGACCCTTACAAATTTTGATTTTTCAAAAAATAGAATCTTGAAATTTTATATTAAATCGATTGTGGGTGTCACAGTTAGTACAAAAAACTATAAGAAAAGTGATTTTAGCGTGTTTCATTTTTCTGTCAAAAATCACGTCAAAAGTGACAAAAAAATTGACTTGTAAAGTGCCCAAACAAAGAAAAGTTCCTCAAAAATTACCTTTACAGACTTCAAACTGCCATAACTTTGTCAAAACTGAACCGATTTTCATTCCCGAGGCCATTTTGGTCATTATTTAGCATCTTGTTTGATTCTACATCAAAAGTTTATGCACTTTTGACAATAAAAAATTTTCGATTTTTTTTCCTAAAAAAGCATAAGGGGGGACCCTTACCAATTTGGATTTTTCAAAAAATAGATTCTTGAAATTTTATATTAAATCGATTGTGGGTGTCACAGTAAGTATAAAAAACTATAAGAAAAGTGATTTTGGTGTGTTTCATTTTTCTGTCAAAAATCACGTCAAAAGTGACAAAAAAATTGACTTGTAAAGTGCCCAAACAAAGAAAAGTTCCTTAAAAATGACCTTTACAGACTTCAAACTGCCATAACTTTGTCAAAACTGAACCGATTTTCATTCCCGAGGCCATTTTGGTCATTATTTAGCATCTTGTTTGATTCTACATCAAAAGTTTATGCACTTTTGACAATAAAAAATTTTCGATTTTTTTTCCTAAAAAAGCATAAGGGGGGACCCTTACAAATTTTGATTTTTCAAAAAATAGAATCTTGAAATTTTATATTAAATCGATTGTGGGTGTCACAGTAAGTATGTAAAACTATAAGAAAAGTGATTTTAGTGTGTTTCATTTTTCTGTCAAAAATCACGTCAAAAGTGACAAAAAAATTGACTTGTAAAGTGCCCAAACAGCGAAAAGTTCATCAAAAATGACCTTTACAGACTTCAAACGGCCATAACTTTGTCAAAACTGCACCGATTTTCATACCCGAGGCCATTTTGGTCATTATTTGGCATCTTGTTGGATTCTACATCAAAAGTTTATGCACTTTTAAGAAAAAAAAATTTTGGATTTTTTTTCCTAAAAAAGCATAAGGGGGGACCCTTACCAATTTGGATTTTTCAAAAAATAGATTCTTGAAATTTTATATTAAATCGATTGTGGGTGTCACAGTAAGTATGTAAAACTATAAGAAAAGTGATTTTAGTGTGTTTCAATTTTCTGTCAAAAATCACGTCAAAAGTGACAAAAAAATTGACTTGTAAAGTGCCCAAACAACGAAAAAATCCTCAAAAATGACCTTGACAGACTTCAAACTGCCATAACTTTGTCAAAGCTGAACCGATTTTCATTCCCGAGGCCATTTTGGTCATTATTTGGCATCTTGTTTGATTCTACATCAAAAGTTTATGCACTTTTGACAATAACAAATTTTGGATTTTTTTTCCTAAAAAAGCATAAGGGGGGACCCTTACAAATTTTGTTTTTTCAAAAAATAGAATCTTGAAATTTTATATTAAATCGATTGTGGGTGTCACAGTAAGTATGTAAAACTATAAGAAAAGTGATTTTGGTGTGTTTCATTTTTCTGTCAAAAATCACGTCAAAAGTGACAAAAAAATTGACTTGTAAAGTGCCCAAACAACGAAAAGTTCCTCAAAAATTACCTTTACAGACTTCAAATGGCCATAACTTTGTCAAAACGGAACCGATTTTCATACCCGAGGCCATTTTGGTCATTATTTGGCATCTTGTTGGATTCTACATCAAAAGTTTATGCACTTTTAAGAAAAAAAAATTTTCGATTTTTTTTCCTAAAAAAGCATAAGGGGGGACCCTTACAAATTTTGATTTTTCAAAAAATAGAATCTTGAAATTTTATATTAAATCGATTGTGGGTGTCACAGTTAGTTCGAAAAACTACAAGAAAAGTGATTTTGGTGTGTTTAATTTTTCTGTCAAAAATCACGTCAAAAGTGACAAAAAAATGGACTTGTAAAGTGCCCAAACAACGAAAAGTTCCTCAAAAATGACCTTTACAGACTTCAAAAATTTTGGATTTTTTTTCCTAAAAAAGCATAAGGGGGGACCCTTACCAATTTGGTTTTTTCAAAAAATAGAATCTTGAAATTTTATATTAAATCGATTGTGGGTGTCACAGTAAGTATGTAAAACTATAAGAAAAGTGATTTTGGTGTGTTTCATTTTTCTGTCAAAAATCACGTCAAAAGTGACAAAAAAATTGACTTGTAAAGTGCCCAAACAACGAAAAGTTCCTCAAAAATGACCTTTACAGACTTCAAACGGCCATAACTTTGTCAAAACTGAACCGATTTTCATACCCGAGGCCATATTGGTCATTATTTGGCATCTTGTTGGATTCTACATCAAAAGTTTATGCACTTTTAAGAAAAAAAAATTTTGGATTTTTTTTCCTAAAAAAGCATAAGGGGGGACCCTTACCAATTTGGATTTTTCAAAAAATAGATTCTTGAAATTTTATATTAAATCGATTGTGGGTGTCACAGTAAGTATGTAAAACTATAAGAAAAGTGATTTTAGTGTGTTTCAATCGAGGCCATTTTTGTAATTATTTGGCATCTTTTACAGGTCTTAAAAATTATGGATTTTTTTTCCTAAGAAGAATAACTAATATAATATTATAAGAAAAAGGCTGCCAAATGTATGCAATCGAAACACATGAAAAGTTTACGAGCTTTCTTTAATTGTTGCCCATACAATTCTCAAACGGTGTAAGCGCAGTCTGGTCTACATGCCTTGCTGCAGCCTAATATCTTTAGCAGACCTTAAAAGGAATTTATCCCTATTGCTCAGCTGATTTTTATATTAATTTTATTTTGAATCGAGAAATATTGACGAGTTATTGATCGAAGTTAGATGCTTGATTTTCGCTTCATTATTGGTAACAATATTACCGCCTCACACGTGTTCGAAATCTTCTTCCTTTTCAACCTTCTCCTTCTTCTTATGTTGGAATTGTAATTCCACCATGTTTCTACTCATCGACTAAGAATCAACGTCGAGAAAACAGTAGGTTCTGAGCACGATTGAGAGACCATGGGTTCTGAGTACTCACGGTTGAGAGAGAACATTTACAAAATAAAGTCATTTCTTGCATCTCCTTCAAAACTCTTCAGTCCCTGAAGCTTAAAACCATCGATTTCAAATAATTAATAATGAAATCATTTAAATAAATTATGTATGTGAGTATAAAACATACGTATGCAAATTTGTATTTTAAATGTCTTAAAAAATTCAATGAGATTCAGTTTTACAATAGTTTTTAGTTACAAATCATGCGATTTAAGCAGGTGCGGAATACGCAGCGATTTGGCCAAAAGCTCGACTACAGCTGTAGCCTAAATTAGATTAACGATGCTGGCGGATGCGTTGACGGCAACCAGAAGAAGCCAGAAGTGACATTTACGTCAAGAATTCAACAAACAATTGGCAAATGTGGCCATAAAACCCATGACAGTTGCCGCCGTCGACATTGTTGTTGTCGGCTGCTGCTGTTGTTGCTGTTGACTGTCGCCTGTCTTTTTGCCTACCACTCGGCGTCTGCTACTGTCTCGTGTCTGCCTGTGTGTTTGTTGCCATTTTCTGTTGCTTACCAATGCACAAAGCGGAAACGGATGCGGATCCGGAAGTACATGTATGCGTGCTGTTGCAACTGTCTGCTGTTGCTTTTACAGTTACAGCTGCTGATGCTGCTGCTGTTGATATTGCTCCTGTTGATGTTGCTCCTGTTGCTGCTCATATACTCGTATACAGACGGACATTAAGGGGGGCGCCGACGTCAACGTCACTGGCAGGAGCGTCATCGGCTTAGCCATAAGCCAACATGTCGCCAAACAAACTAAGCCCCAGTGAGGCCGCACACATTTTGCCGGCTAAGCCTTCAGTCAATTGCATTCAAATAAACGATTCACACGACTCATGAATCCCACCCAGCTAAAACTGCAACAAGCATGAGTGCTCTGCGCGAGAGTGCTCGTCAAGGAGATACCCTGTATCGAAATTTATACATACAAAAGAGTTTAACCCGATTGGTTATTGGAAATAGTTTGGAAAAAGTTCGTTGTATTCAATTTTTTTTGCTTTTTCACACGATTAGCTTTAAAATCATTTTCCAAATGCTAACAAAATTTCTTGGAAAATTAACATATGTGGAAACGTAGGACTGGAATTGTCATTTGTGTATGCTATACGATAACATAAATATTAATTTTAAAAGACGGATGAACATTTTTATATCGACTCCATTGCCTACTGCCTGTTTTCACAGTACACTTTTACCCATTTTAACTGGGTACAGGGTACAAAAAGAGACTTTCGAATGACTAGTAAAGGGATGGACAGCGGGTGTGTGAGAGAGAGAGAGAGAGAGAGAGAGAGAGAGTATAGCTTAGTAGCATTTTTAGATACTTGTGGAGAGGAGAGCTTTGGCTGCTGCAACCAGTCAAAAGTGCGCTTTTAGCCCATTTACATATAAATGTTCGTAGAGAAGAGTTTCGTTAGCGTCAAAGTCTGAAGCGGGTTCAACTCGGGGAATGTTTAATTTCCCAGAGAGACCGGGAGCGAACGATTTCATGTAGCACTTTATGGCTGGATGGGGAGCAAAACTGCGTTTAAACTTTAAACAACGTTTAAATTATCTGACGCGCGTTCGTTGCTATGAAGAAATCCACCCACTCACCCAATTCACTTTACCAGCCGGTCCACCAGCAGCTACTCCATCCTTCAATCCCAGTCGCAAACTTTTTCATTTTTGGAGCCATAGCACAGTATAAAAAGCTGCGTAAATATGCCAGCCAACAATACCAAACAACAACGAGAGTCTCTTCGTTGGCGCCGCTTTTAAATCTTGTCGTTGTTGCTGTTTTGTGTTTTACATGTATTGCTACATATGTATGCGTGTGGTGTGTGTGTGTGTGTGTGTGTGTGTGTGTGTAATACTGTTTCAGTTTCATAACTAAAAAACCATAAAACAAAATTGTACTCACACAAACAGTCCGTCACACCACAACACGCCCCCGCCCCAGAGCCGACCCCCTCTTCAGCACCACATTCCCCGTAATGCTACATGGTTACGGATATGCGAATAATAATAAACAGGCTACAGCCATATCATGTATGTATGTATGTATGTATGTTTGTTTTGGTGGTATGCATATGCATGCTTCAGTCAGTGTGTACCGCACTACAGTGAAGATTAAACTAATTGAAATCTGCTACAGCGCAACGCAGCATAGTGCATAAGTTAAAGCAAGCTTTTTGCACAGAAAAATTGCTGCTTTTTTTCTGGTTGTGGTGAAACAATAAATATGCTACAAAGGTATTCCATAATTAACGGCAGGAGAAGCATTTCTGCAAATTCCTTCTTATCTATTTACATATATGCACAAGAGCTTAACTGAAAATAGTTTGTTGGCCTAGCAAATTCTGTGTTACAATTTACTTGGGCTTGTTTTAAAGTATCGCATTTAGTTAGCTTAAAAAAACACAAAAAGTTAAGCCATCAAACAATTTTAGCCCAAAGGTTCACAATAACTGAATTAGCATGTTATTAAAACTATTTAAATTTTGTTCTTAGCTACAAAATTGTTAGAAAGTATTGTAAAATAAGCAAATTTTAGAATTCATAATATTAATTAATAGAATTTAGTAAATTTGCGAAAATTGTTTGGTGATTTCAAACCGGACCGTACTATTTTTATATTTCGCAGAGTTTTAAAATAAGCTAGACTACAAAATTACTGAAAATTTATTTCTCCCCCTTTGATTTACACATGATGATGACTTGATTGCTTTATGTAATACAAAAATAATGTTCGCAGAGTTCTGGTAGTTTCTAGAATGGAATTTTACTGTTCTACAATAGATTAACCGCTAGATGTTTTTAACTTGTGGTTCACTAAGATAAAATGTTGATTCAGTCCTGAAATCTACTAATAAACTAATGTTACTAAGAGATATAAATAGTTTGTAGTGTAGACATATTGTGATTCGATTTTTTTAGGCTTACACATTTGTAAGGAAATTTAATTAAGATTGATTATAGTTGACATTCAGCTGTTTACAGCTAGAGAACTAATTCCATTTCTTGACTTAAATATAATCATTATTATTGCAATCATTTTCATATAAAAATTACTATTTAATTAATACAAAATATTGTACAACTGTATTTGGCTTTGCTTTAATCTTAATTAATTATATTTACGCAAAAAATAAAATTAAATTTGTTTGCCATTGCAAATCGTGTAGTCAGTGCGTATTTACAATTCGTTATTTGATTTCATTTTTATATACACAAAGGACCTGCTGCCGTTACAAAGGCTCTGCCTGCGGGGTCTTTCGGGCATTTTGGTGTCGGATGAGCTTTACACCGTGTTAAAGTGTGCCTCCACCACCCTCACCTGCTCACGTCCCTCATCCACTCCCTCATGTCGGTGTTGAATTGCCGAGGTGTGACCACAATCCAATTGACGGCGCATAATTGTTGAGGTGTTAGTCGAGGTGTTTTTGGGGCACGTGCCTCTGTCAGGCAATAGCCGCCTGCGGGGTTTTAGTTTCAGGAATTGCGGTGGAATATATATATATATATATATATGGATATATATATTATGTATACATATTTTACAGAAATACAATTGTATCTGCTACCAGTGCTGTGCTCTCTAGTAATCACAGTTGTTGCCATTAACATGGTTGAAACTCACAGAGAAGTTGGTACATATGCCGAACGCTTATAAGTTGGCTTATTGTTTCCACTTTGTTTCCATCAAGGCAATATATACTGTTTGTGCTGCTTATTCGGTTTAAACTCGGTTTATGGGGTTTTGTCGAAAAGTTTGCGCAAAAAATTAGAATTCATTTGCAGCGGCACGAAACACTCAAAACTACGAGTACTCGTACACGTACTCGTGAGTGCCACTGAGAGTATATAAAACTGCCCCAACAACAGTTAAAACCGCAACCACAGCAACAAAACGAGTAAAAACGATTGCACACCACACTTAACGACTGAGCGATACTCTGTTCGTGGCGTCATAAAATCATTCAAATACATACAATTGTTAACATACCGTATCGTATTTAAATATACAAAATTTGGCAAACTAAACTTCAAAATTTTGGGAGGAATAGCTTTTGTGCATAACATTTATTTTATCTCATCATTCGAGAAAAAGTTTGATGCCTAGCTGTATTTTTAGTTTTTTGTTTGCAAAAATTTCCCGTAACGGCCTATGCTCAAAATTATTTTCCATAATTGATACCAGAAATGTATGTACGGAACAATGAAAAAAATTAATGTTTTTATCAACAGAGAAAAAAAAGCAAAGTAAAATGAAATTAATTAAATTATATATACACGGTTTAAAATAAAAAAAATTTTAAATTTTTTTTTCATAGTTTTTTTTTACACGTTTTTTTATACGATTTTTTCTGGAACCAATCTAAGTGTATACAACTTTTTTCTCAAATAAAGCATTAATTTATTATATTGAATATGATAAAGCAATTCAAAATAAAATATTGTATTTATTCTTAATGGTATTTTACACAAATGAACAATTTTTATGGGTTTAAGGTTATCTTCTATACATCATATAACTAATTTAAAAAAATCTTTAATTAAAGCTGTGGTAGTAAAGTTTTCTTTTATCGTTTTTGTTTTGAATTGCAGCAAGCATAAATCAAACCCAATATACCCATTAAGCCCCAAGGCAAGCAGCTTATCCACAAAAACGACACCAACAATGTGGAACTGTAGCAATTGGCAGGGCAAACACATAAACCTCTCATTCGGTAATTTTGCATTTATAAAATCGCACTAATTATACAGTTATACTGTTTATACAGTATACTATATTCACACAGACTGGGTTGTTTGGCCTATACAAATTTTTGGTCACATTTCCTGCCAGCTATTATTGTCAGCAATATGGGGAAGCCATTGGGCTTTGTCCTTCTCTCTGTGTCTCTATCTCGCTCTCATTTGGTGGCGCCTGTAACGGTAATTAACGAGCTCCAACGGAACTGGCGACTTTGAAGCAGCGTTTCTGGAGCGTCGTCTATGGCGTCAGCTCGCAGTTGCAGCAGACGCAGCTGCAACACCTGCAGGACGTATACGTAACTTTTGTAATTAAAAGCAGCGCAATGCAGCAGGCAGCAGTGGCAGAAACCGAGGCAACAGCAGCAGCAACAGCAGAAGCAACGACAACGACAACAAAAGCAGCCATGCAAAAAAGCTGCAGCTGCAGCAGTTGGGCGTTTAGAATGCGGAGGGGGGGGGGGGGGGCGTGGCATTAGAACAAAAGCATTGCAAAGCGCACAATAGTTTTGGTTCTTCTGGTTGGGAGCGGGAAGCAGCGGGGTCGCTTGGGTTGCTCGGGTCGCGTGGGGTTAAATGCGGCTTGCGGTTCTGACTGACGCGGCGAACTTAGTTATGTCTTAGCGTTGTTTGTCTCTGCAGCAGCTGCAGAAGCCACACACTGTGAAAACACAGTTTTCAAAACTGATTGAAACGTATTACGTACGTCTGCACCTTTCTCTCCTGTTCCCAACCTCAAGACACTATAAGCTTCTCACGTGAAAGCAAAGAGTCAATATGTTACGTTGGAGACAATAACAATACAACATTTTGTTGGCTAAAATGATTTCAATTGTAAATCAATTCAATTAATTCTCATAAAATAAGGTATATATAAATAAGGTAATTAAGTGATTGGTTTTGTAAAATTTAACAGTAATTAAGAGCTTAAAAGCCCAATTAATTGTTTTAATGCTATATTTTATTTGTTTTGCTATATTAATAATCATAATAACTTGTCCAATGATATTTATGTGTAATCATCAGTGACACTTTTTTAATTTTCACAATAAACTGTTTTTTTATTTCGCTATATTTTTTCTGAGTCTGCAATTTATTTATCACGTTCGTTGTGGAAATAAAAACGATACGTTCTCAATTTGTATGGTAAAAACGTTTATAAAACTATTTATTTTATATCGAGTTTTAAGAACGTACGAAGCACATTTCTTTTTCTCTCAGTGCAATAGCAGCTGCAGCCCACTCTCCCCGCCCTGTGCTGCGGTTCTCGCTGGCACAATTTGTTAAAGTGCTACCAAAGGACTTGAAGGCATGGTCGAAGCACCTTTTGGCCAGCCAAGTGTGTTCCGCAGAGCAAATGGAGCACTGCCAGCTAAGCTGCTTGTTGTTGTTCTTGTTGTTCTTGTTGCTGTCTGTTGCTGCTGCTGCTGCTGCTGCTGCTGCTACTGCTGTAAGGACTTAAGACACACAGTTAACAGCGGCCACAAAGCTGTCAGAATCAGATTATGAAAATGAGCGACTGCAAAAGATGATTGGAAATTGATTTCGACAATTGTTGGCCACAGGTAAACAAAAGGTGAGTAAGCAGATTGCCGGTCAGCTAATGATTTCTGTTACGGATCCCAATGATATGCCATATTTCTAATCCGCTTTTAGCCAAGGGAAATGTGTTGAAATTATATTGTACATATGAGCACCTACTTAACCCACAGCTGAAGAATGCTCAATGCTAATATTATAAGTAGCTTGTGCTTGAAGCAATTTCCAATCTCTGTCAATTTTCATCACATGAACAAAACTGTAGCAATTTTCATGCGAAGTATGTGTTTTGTGTTTTGGGTTTAGCTCCTTTACTCTAGATTGGCTGGGTAGCTTTCTTTTATTACATTTCGTTAATTGGGCTTGGTACAATATTACGTAATATCTTACTCATTTTGGTTTCGTAAGTTTTTATATTTATAATAAAAGGTGAACTGTATTCTGTGCCGTGCCGAAGATAGATTTCTTATATACAACGTTATATCATATCGCTATCTGTCAAAACGCATGCAAAAAATTATAAAAAGTTTAACTTCTAAATATTCTAGAAGTTTCATATTCACTAGATTGATTATGCAACCAAATTTGAAAAGTTCTTCAAGCATTCTAATTTATGTCGAAACTTTCAGCAATTTAATTTAGTATAAATTGAGAGACCGAGGCCGACCTTTCCTGTCAGCAACTACGAGAAGTACAAAAATATTCAATAATAATTCACTTGAAAGGTAAAAACTTCATGTTTTAATATCAAAAAGAGAGAGTTTAGTTTTGCAATTGGTTAGCAATCTGTTGCGCAACAGGGGGTTAGTTAGTCACGTGCACATTGAGCTCTCGGAACCAGTGGCCACACAATATCAGTGGCTGGAATGTGCAAGCTATTGTTTTTGCATTGCCTACAAGTGACCCGCCGGCCAGGGGCTGTCCAAGGACATTGCGTGCAGGACGACACATACACACAGTCGGTGTCAGCAGATTGCTGGTATAGTTAAAACATGCTGCGGGCTGCGTGGGCTGGCATAAAAAAAAAAAATATGTCCAAGTTTAATTGATAAAGTTTCTGATGATGCCATGACGCCGCATTAAGCCCGCAACACAGGACGAAGGACCAACGGGCCAAATACTACCCACCCTGCCCATCAGAGGACAACAAATAGCTGTTTGCTCAGCTTTAAGTTGAAGCATTTACGTGTGTCCAATGTGTGTCCTGTGTGTGAGTGTCCTGTGTGTGAGTGTCCTGTGCGCATGCTGTGCTCTGCACTGATTCCCACAGCGCTCGTTAAATCAATCGTATTCAAACGGCAACTACCCGTACCCATACCCGTACCCATACTCCTAAAACCATTCCCAACCGGACGACGCAATCAATGCAAAACAAAAACAACAAAAAAGGACAGTAACAAAAACAATGTTATTCCGTCACTTCATTGAGGACATCAAAATGGATGAGACTGTGTGTGTTGAATGCCCATCAGGCACACACGTGGTGTCATCGTCATCAGGTCGATCCTTCTGCTGTTGCTGCTGGTCACGTTATGCTCCGCTCAGCTTTTGCTTTTATTAAAAACGCTATGCAGAGCACATTACAAGTTAATAATTCCCGTGCCGAGTTGCGCGTTTTGCCACACACACACACACACACACACACACGTACACACACACTGACACACTCCAATATGGCTGCAGGCACGAAGCCTGGGGAGGGGCACGGTCACGGTCACGGCTGGTGCCATATGCCGCACATTCGTCGCTGCTACTGAAATATATATTTGGAGCTTGTTCCCCCCTCGACGCACAACATGAAACGAATAATTTTTATGATGCTCTGCTAACCATTGCACGAACCGAATGAATGGCATTTGTGTTCGAAAATACATTTATTTGAGGGCGTTGCTCTATGGACATTTAGTAGTAGAGTGGTGGCAAAGTAAGAGACCAGGATCTGTTGCCCTTTGCTCTGCGGCGACGGCGCTGGCAGTTGACACAAATTGTCAGTTCATCAACGCCTACCGGGCGTATGTGTGATGTGGCTGGAATGTAGAGACGATGTGGGCCCTCCCAGGCTCGCCAGCTTCGTTAGGCAACACTCCCACACACAAACACACCAACACACACAGCGAAACAGTGTGGGAGTATGTGTGTGTGTCTGCATGTCTGTGTGTGTGTGTAACTTGTTCATATAAATCGTGCACGTTGGCCCATAACCATATTGAGGAGCCTTTCGGGCTCCTTGTTGCTCTTACTACTGTTGCTGTTGTTGTTGTTGTCAGTTGGTTGTTGTCCAAAATGTCATTGTTATTAACTTTATATGGCTTATTACATAAGCAGCGCAAATCCGGACAATGCTTACGTGCCAAACGTCTGGCAGTTCAACAAAAAATTTGTACACTAATTAAATGTAATGCCTGTTACAGCCAACATTTATCCCTCAGAAACCCCATAAAAGCAAATGAAATCCAAAATGATTTGCGGCAGTCGTGGGTCATGTTTTGTCCTTTAGCAAAAGTTCAAGTTTAAGTTTCCAAAAGTTGCATCTAAGTTTTTCCCCTCCCATAGCTTTGATAAAACTGAATTGATTGGTTGGAAATTGAATAATGAACTTGATTTGTATCGTATATATTTTTGCAATATATTTTTACAAACTTGTTGATAAAATATTTATTTAAATATATAATCTTTGTTTTATACCCTTGCTGAGGGTATTATAATCTTAGCCAGAAGTTTGCAACGCATAGAATGAAACATTTCCGACCAAGATCAAGAATATATACCCCTTATGGGGTCGGAGATACTTTCTTATGCCAGTTACATACTTTTCCAAAAAACCATTGTACCCTTTTACCCATTTTTAATTTGTATAAATACTAGACTATATTTATCTTTAATACTTTTGGAAATAACAAATATTTTTTGATTTAAATTTGTAAGAATATAATTGAGTTAAATATATTTTCATAGAAATATGGTATGAAGTATCAGAAACTGAAAAAGTGAATATTTTTGAAACTGACACAGAGTAGGTGTAAATTGAACGCTATGAGCTGAAATCGATTTCCGGCACATTTACAGTTAAGCCTACATTTTTCCCAGAGTTTGGCCCCAAATGTAATCAATTGACAAAAGTTATTAAAAGTTTAAGCGAATCGTACAAAAGTTTTTTGTTGTGTGCCAGAAATCACAGCCAAGCTTTACCCAATACAAAGGTCTCCGCGTCCCCTTTGCGACCCTTCCCTCTATTAAATGCCAAACCAATGCAAATCAATAACGGGCGTGAGGGTGTGCAGGGCGTGGCAGGGCGGTGCGACTTTGAGACAAGTTTATATCGTAAATTGTGCGCAACGAAAATGAGATACGTAGAACGCATACCAAAGGATTTCTAAGTAAAACATTTCTGATTAGCCCCAGCCACGTTGTCTGCTGCTTCTGACTGCCCTGGCCCAAGTGTTGGAACAGGCAAAGCGGCAGAGCGGCAAAGGACTGAAAGGACTGAAAGGACACAAAGCGACAGTAACAGGAACTAAAGGAGGGATAGAGAGTGAGAGCTATAGTGGAGCAATAGAAAGCTGGTTCCTTCGGCTTGTGGGGAGCCGGTCTATTTGATGTTTCATGCTGACCCCGCTGTGGCTTCAGAAGTGCGCTAGCATAATAAAATCAAGATAGAGACAAACCCAAGGCAAGGACAACAACCCAGGACATGGGTGTATTGAAATAGCAAAAGCAACTCGATTTGGCGCAGTCCTCATCTCGTGTCCGCTTCCGTGAGAGCTGGTATTGAACACAACTCGTGTTCATCTCTAAGCTGAACTTAAACCTAAGCCTGATTTTCTACATGATCCGTGTTAAGTCTAGCCGTACTATAAACATGACTCAAATCGACTTTTCACAGCTATGCACGACTTTTTTTTAACACATTTCACAGCTTATACGACCTCTGCCAATTTGTTTTACGGCTTAACACGACTTTTCACGCCCATTTTACGAATTATTTCGGACGAGCGTGATGTTTCACTACGTTTTTTCAACTTAATACGTCTTTTCACACCTCTCACGCATTTTTTTTGTGGCTCAACACTTCTTTTTTAGACTGTACATTTAATTTCTTTACTTTACTTTTGTAGCCTATAACTAATATTTTCGACCTAATGATGACAGAACAATATATTTTATCTTATATTAATACGATTTTACATCAGTCACGACATTCGGTGACTTTAAAAAGTCACAACTTAATACTCAGTTTAAAATTCTATAAAAAAAACATAAAATTATATTAATAAAAAAGCTAGTATCGTAAAAGTATATGTTTAAAATTCAAAAGCAAATTGAAAAGGTAAAAAACCAGGTCGCATTGCATTCAAAACAATTTTCGATTTATGGTGATATTGTTAAAAAAAAACGATTGACAATCAAAATGTATTAAAAGTCGTGATTATTATGCTGCATCAAAACTTTGCAATTTGTGGTTCGATAAACGCGGCCATCTCTATTTAGGAGGAGCAAGTTGATATCCAGGGGTTGCGGGGTACTGACTGTACTGACTGTACTGACTAAGGACGGGACATGGACTGGCTCTAATTGAACTTGTGTGGGGAAACGTATTAAAGCCGATGTGTGAATGTTTGTTTGTTGACTGACTGGCTGCTTATGCTCGACAGATTCGACAGTCAGCCAGTTCAGTGCTTAGAGCTGAGGATGAATAAAAATATTGTGTTAACTTTGGTTAGTAAACTCTCAGTGAAAGTCAGTGCCTGCGGGCAATCTGGCTAAAGTGGGAGCGAGCTCAAATCATATCTCGCCATCTCAGTCTATAAGTGTATTTGTTTCATTGCTCTGAATGCTAATGATGGGAAAATTTGCGAATTTGTGCCAGGCGAACACAGTGGACGGAGGGAAAACTCTGAGCTAAACTGAACAGTGCTGAGCTGAACTGAACTGAGCTGTGCTGTGCTGAAATGCTAATGATGTAAAAAGCTTCGACGCTGAAACAAACGACAACATTTTCGGAGGGGGCGCAACGTTGTCCTCGAAATGAGGCAACTGACTTAACTTAATTGAAGCTGCCTCTGTCTCTGTGTTGCCAATTGGCTGATGGACTCACTCTCTCTATCTCTCTCTCTCGCTTACTCTTACTACCCGCATGCGATATCTTCTGCATTTAAAAGCCATCGCATCTCGTTCCATTTGGCAGCTGGCAACAGCACATCAGGCCCACTGTCTCAGCCATTTTGGATGATGTGATCGGATGCTCTCGCTCGATGTGATTTCGTAATTAATGGAGCCCTGGAATGGGCGTAAATGGAGCTTAGCGGTTTAGTTGATGCGACCCCCCTCTCTCAGTCCCACGCAACTGTCTTTCAACGAGCTGGCCAAAACGTTTAGTTTGCTTTGGTGAACCTGTCAAGAAAACGCACTTCACCCATTCGTCGTCCTGTTTAATGGGTACTTGGCACTCCAAAGTGTCAGAGCCCAGTTGGATATTCTTTGTTCAACTTTTCCATTTAATGTCGTTTAGTGTACGTACAATGCCACACAAAAGCACCGCTTAACATTATTAGCATTAATTGAATGAACTTAAAATGTGGCTAGATGCTTGTAACTAGAACTGCGTATTCAATTTACATGGGCAATATAAGTTTTAAATATGCAAATTAATTGTCTACTATATAATCCAGATTATTAATTAATATTATTTTACATTTATTTAATATATATTCTAGTGTGTATCTTTTAAGCTCCATATATATTCTGCCTTAACTAAACTATACCAATTATCCCATTTGATTTAGTCTTGCCATTTTGAAGATATTCTCAAAACCAATAAAATTATTAAAATAATAATTAAGAAGAATATTTGAATTATAAAAGAGAATCGTTCACTATAAAATACAGCTTATCTTAGGAATTACGACACACAATTTTATTGTTATGAAATACTTTTGCCTGCATCAAAAGTACAGTAAAATGCTCAGCCATCAAGTCATAGAATAATTTTGCTTTTCATACTTCAGTTCCAAGTATAAGCCATAAAGTCTTTAAGCACTCTTAAGTTTAGTTCTCAAAAGTCAAATTTGTTTCAGCTTTTTGTTGCTTTTCTGTTGTTGCTTTCGCTTCCAGACGACCGCATCGGATGTAAGGTTCGCACTTTACTGCTTTTGCATATTATGTGGCAGCTTCTCTCTGATGACTCGACATATTATGATACGCAATCGGTTGAAAGTTGAGAGTATATGCTACTTATCAGAGACGGAAACTTGTTCTCCCCACATTATGTGAGTCAATGTTCTTATTTATATCTTGCTTGTAAATTATTACAGTGCTTTGTTATATATAATTTATAAATATTTTATTTTTTCTAAATTTGTATGTAAGATGTAATTTTGCACATTGTGATTGAGCTACACAGATTTTGTTTGGCATAAAACACATTTTTACGGGAAAGAGATTCCATTTCATATTCCAAGCACATATTTGGCAAGGAGCTTTTGAAACAGCTCAGCAAGGCTCTCACAGTAGACTTAAAGGAAGAGAACTGTTTCTTAAGGCTATCCGAGTTGTATACTAGTATACTGCTCCCACCACAAAAACACTTGAATTGCAATTTGTAATTATGATGTTGGCCAATTCGCCAGTTAGCTTGTTTTTAGTACTTCCTAGACGTTGTGTGAAGCAGAGCTTTAGAAATGGGTTGCTGCTTTGAGGCATTCCGAGTAATATTCTCGCTTCAGCTGGCTTTTGTTCTCTAGATGCCTTAATCACCCAAACATTAATAGCATTTATCACCATTGGGCCCCCAGGGTGCTGAATGCAGAATGCAGGATGCAGCATGCAGAGAATCTAGCCCAAAAATGTGCAGCACTTCCGGCTCATTAACTTTGATGTAGGTGGAGCATGAGCGAGTGAAATGCGGATGTGGATGTGGATGTGAATGCGGATGTGGATGCGGGTGGTCTGGTATTCGCACTTGGCCAAGTGGCAAGCATTTGAGGCAGCCACTGACAATGCTCCATTAGCATGCAACATATTATAATTAGTCAAATAAATTGTAAATGCCGCTTGCCCAAAACATTCTCTATGTGCCCGGTAAAGCTGCTGCCAGTGTTGCCAGATGCTCCACAGAAAACTCACCACCAGCGATTCTGAATTATTATTGCCTTGGCCCTGTCTAAGTTAGTTAAAGTTTAAGTACCTCTTTTTTGCCCAAGATTTATTGTGAAAAGACTAGCAAATAAAGAGAGGAAAATAAATGTTAAATATATATGATACAGAAGCACGAAAGTCCGTCCCAGGTGTCTATTTAATTTCACTTAACGTTTAACCTGATGTCATTAATTGAGCGCAATTAACGCGCCTTTAATGGCGCCCTCTGTTCATGTCCAGCACAAACTCAATATATTGTACATACAGTAAAGTACAGTTATACCTACATATGTACATATGTATATTTAATTAGCGGGCCACGTAAAGTCAACATTTATGAAAGCAGCGGGATTGGTTTAGTGGGGCTGTATGGGGGCCTGGAGCCGCCAACGCGTCGCTTATAAATCGATAAATAGCCAATAATTCTTACAGTGCTTTAGAGGCGCCTCGCCGACTAGCTATACAGGGCACAAGAGCTCAAAGACCCAAGCAACGCCCATTCCACGTTTTGTGTTGTGTTGAAAATGAAATAAATGGTCTGCCATATAACCTTGAGCGTGTGTTGTGGCTATTATCATTTGTAATTTGCAGCAATTAGTTGAGGCTCAAAAATTCTAAAGCAAACTTTGTCGACAACAACAGCAGCAGCTTCTACCGAACAAGAAGAAGAAGAGCAGGCACTGCCAGGACTAGAACCTTGCCAGCAGCCACGTGGCTGGCAAAACAACGAAAAAAGCAAATACGTAAACGCTTGTAAAAGGTGATGCACTACAAAATACCCCACGACCAATTCAGACCGAAAATAGGAAAATTACAAAAATTTGGTTTGTTATAACCGAAATTTTAGATACATTTAACTTTTTAAAGTTGCAAGAAGCTGCATACAAAATGGTGCTATTATAGCTCCTTAAACTCCTAAGTTCCATGAGGCTAATTCAACATGTTTTCATAACTTTTAAAAGTTTTGCTATTGATATATTTCCCTGCCTGTTCTGCAATTTCAGGCAACCCTTTTTGCTCATTTGGTATGCTTACAGGGTACAATAAGGAACAAATTTATTGGGTTTGAGCCAGCGTACATATTTATAAGGCACATTAAATTAATTTACGCATGTTTTGCCATGTATACAATACACTTTGGTATTACCTAACACAATCAAAACGTGGGTACCTCAGGGTATCAGGGTCCAAAATAAAACTTGCCTGGCTGTTTGCACACGAAATACACCCGGGAGCACTTAAACTTCCGGCGCAAATACGTGTACTGAGAACGCAACAACAATAACGGTCATAATTAGTGCTATTGATTGTCGAATTGTTGATTAACATGTGACGCTGCAATCAAAATTAATGTCACTTTGGTTACATCTGCTCACAATTAACGTCAGCGGCGGGGGGCTGTCCTTCAGAGGGTGTCTATGGTCAGTTTTAAAGTCTCAGTTAAATATTCTAGTCGCTCCTTCTTCGGCTTTAATTGGCCTCGTGGGTGTCTTCAAAGTGCCAGAATAAGAACCTTGAATATTATTGTATTATTATTACGTTACACTTTATTATTATACCTCAATTTAAAAAGTTTTTTCTTTACTTTGCCATCCTGCTGACACATCACCTTGAAATGCTTCAAGTACATTTTTTTTCTGATGAATTCCGCATTGACCATTCTTAGAATACAAAACAAATTACAAAGCTCTTTTATGTTGTTTTGAACTTTTATCAAGTTTATTTAAGGATGCTTCAGAGTCATTAATTGCGGCTTAAGCGCTGCCGCAAAAGCTTTCATATTGCGGTAAAATAACGGAATCGCTTGATACTTATCATGAAAATCAATGATGCTTCATGATGTTTTTTCTCTCTATCGGTTTCTCTTTCTCTTTCATGCTTGCACTCTTGTGCATCATTTCGTTTAATATTTGATATTTAAAGCTTTTCAGCTTATAAGGTCATTTGCAATTACTTGGAAATGACGTTCGTGTAGTTTCAGTTCAATTAGTAGTTAAGTTACGAACTTTTTGCAGTTAAGCAAAGGCTTTCCTCAATTTGTTGTTGCTTGTATCCTTGCTCTTAATTTTTTGTTTATATATATATTATCTATTTTTTAGCCCAAATAAAGTAAACAGACTTCCGCACTAATGAGCTTTCTTAAGCACTTCATTATAGCAAAAATGACAGCCTTGCTTTGTATTTCTCAATCTCCAATGGGCTTAATGAACAGAGCTTTACACTTAACTAATGAGCTATTGAGCATTTTATGATGGCCTGAGCTTTTACCCTACACCTTAGATCGAAGATGCTACAGTTAAAGCTCACTACGATAGCGATCGCATTAATTTCCGTAATAATATTTTAAATATTTTTATATCCTATAAAGCCGCCAAATCCCACTTTTTTCTTTTCAACACTTTAAAGTGTTGAGCTTATTTTGCAATTCTTAAGCTTTAAGCGAATTCTTAACGTAGAGTTGGTGACAGCCTAATTGATCACACAGCTTTCGGCTCTACTGCTCGTTTACGCCTTAAAGCTTAGCGGCAGCTTAACGCTGACTAAAGCACTAACCTAGCAATAAATTAAACTCCTTCCTTGCGTTTTCTTTGAACTCTTCGAACTGCTAAGCCATAAGCCGTTCCTTTGTGCCTCGCAACCCTTAGGGGGATAATCGTCTAATCCAACAATTTACACATGAAATGTTTCACTCGGCATTGACACCACCCCCTCGAGGGACAGAGAGGGGGATAGAGTGAGCTAGCACATATGTAACTAGCACAACAGTAAGAGCAACAATTAGTTCTATTGATATATGTTGCGTGTGGCTTTGGCCATAAAACATATGGCTCCGCCATATGAATAATAGATTCAAAGCCGCGTTGCACAGATGCAAAGTATTCGTATTCGTATTCGTATCCGTATTCGTATTCGTATTCGTATCCGTATTTCTATTTGCCCCAGTTACATAGTGCCTCACTGCCTGTCACCTCCACACGCCTCTGTTTCAGCTCGGGTCGCAACTCAGAGCGTTGAAAATGGTGTGCAAACTTATGCTTATCCTTATGCGACATTCTGTCCCTGTACAGTCCTGGTCCTCGGCTGCCCTTGCGCTAGATAAATTGCAGTTTAAACCTACTTGGATGCATGTGCTGAATCCTTGGAATCCTTGGAGATCCCTAGCATCCTGCCAGCCTGGATTGCCATGCAACATTTTTGGGCGCACTCAGCAAACGGGCTGCAGAATATGCGAAAATCTTTGCCAAACCTTGCATGTGAATGCAATTTTGTTGCTGCTGCTTATTTGACTGGTTGCCAAGTGTGGGCGGGGGTCGCTGCGATGTGGCGAGGGGTTGAAATTGGAATAGACTTGTATTTTAAGCGGCTCAATATATTCTTAATATACTTCAGCCAGTTGGCGGCAAAGCGGTAAAAGTTAATACGATTTAACTGGCGCACAATTTGTAGACGGCCAACAACAGCAACAACAACATAAGGGTCGGGGGAAGGGCGTAGGGGGTAGGGCGTGTGGGCAGAGGCACACCCACGCAAATATGCAAAACATGCCAAAAAGCCAAAAAGAAAATAAAAAAAAGGGCTGAGTGAAAGAGGAATTTTGGTTACGAGCTTGGGGTTAAAGCCACTTTGGCTTGCCAAAAATATGTATTAGGCCACTTGACTACGTCTTTGTAGTGCGGAACTTGCCACCGCAGCGGGTGGGTTGCGACCCTTCAGAAAGGGGTGCAGATTTGTTGAGCTCATTTGCTTCATGAATAATTTGCGCCACGATGTCGCAGCCTTTGCTTTTTCGTTCGCTCTAAACAATAAACAAATGGCCAAAAACATATGCAAAGTCTCGCAGTTGTATCTGAGCAGCCTCCACTAACAGGGTGATCCAGGCAAAAGCACACACACACACACATACACACACAGACACACACACCCACACATCGAGTTGACAGGCATGAAGACAAGCACGCCGCGTGCGTGTCATCAATGGCGTCAAAATGGGCGTTAGGGGCATGGTGCACGGGGGTGGGATGGGAGGGGGTGTTGGTTTTGGTGTTGGTGTTACCAAGTCGTCAAGTCGGCAAGTCATCTAGTCATCAGTAGCGTCATCAGGCGCAGCAGCAGCAAAACAAATGACTTCGGTTTTTCTACACCCTAGCCGTGGGTATTTTCATTTTGTCATTAAATGCGAAACGTATTGTAGGAGACTGCGAGAACCATTAAGGTACATAGACCTGGTAAAGACCCGTTGTGCACTTTAATCTAATTCTACTCAGAACTACCTCAAATAATACCTACATATTTTATTTATATTGATTATCGAGTAGAAATAGCTACAAATTACTCTGAAAACGTTTTTTAAAATTTCTGCCTTATACTTATTTAAGCTTAGTATTCTGTGTTTTCTAATTTTATGTAGATTTTGGTCATTTGTTGCCCAAAATATGACGTTTTAAGTAGATCGAAATGGAATTGGAATTACTATTAATAGCAGTCCAGGAAAACCATTTGGAGAATTGGGCTTTTAAAAAAGGTTTTTGTACTTTTGCTGATATCTTAACTAAACCCACCAATTAACTGTTTCAAAAGTTTCAGATGACTATTCCTATTAGCTGGCCTCTGACCAAACATTCAAAAATTTAAATGAAATAATTTAAACTTTCTAAATCGGAGCCATTAAAAACACCACTTTTGATATGTCTGCAAGGGTATTAAATCTTCGACAACACCTAGATCACAGCGTTTTTCATGTTTTATTTGTTTTCGCAAGCGATAAAAACGTGTGAAATGCCATTTGGCAGGCAGGACACACGAAACTGGATACGAAGGTGGGGTCGGATGAGCTGCAGGGGTGGGAAGTCACCTGGCCTTAACTCTGGGCATCTTCACTTCAGCTTTGGCAAATGATAGTTTTTATCGCACCCGGCAAGTGTTTTTGGCCGATGAGTTATGGTTGCTGCATCAAAAAGGCTTTGCAGCAGCATCAGCAGCAGCAGCAGCAAACGAAACCTAAACCTCGATTGGACTGCGGGCAAGGTGTGTGTGTGTGTGTGCATGTTTGTGATGTGTGATGTGTGTGTGTGTGCATGTGTGTGATGGCCCACATGACCAGCAGCATAACCATCAGTCTCAGCCTCCATTTCGCCCTGAACGTGATCACAATTCATCACATGCTGTCAGTGTGTCTTGGCAACAGCAGCAGCAACAGCAGCAGCAACAGCAGCAACAGCAGCAACTCGGAACTTGCACAGCAGCAACAGCCTGTGGCTTGGCTGGAAGATAATGTTTATTGAGCTGCTAGTTGGTTAATTTTAATACCACGCGCACACACACACACACATACACAGGCTGATTTATGGCTCTTGGACAATTGAAGCACACGTCAATACAATTAACTGCACTTGCTGTCAGCTGGTTGCGCAACGAGCGAACGAGCAAACGAACATTTCTTTTTGCGGCACTCTCTTTTTGCAGCAGCACTTGTTTTTTATGTGCAAAATGTCTCATTAAGTAACCGACGAATGAATGGCAGGCACGCCCCCTTTTGGCAACAGCCCCCAGCGGGCAGCATAAAAAACTCGTTTACCTGCATTAAGCGAAACACTCAACAGACGGTTCAAGCATAAAGGAAATGTGACAGGACCGCGGGCGAGAAGCGGGGGCACCGTCAAACGGATGCCACAAGTGCTCCATACCGCCACCCTTCCCCCCCTCTTGCTTTAGGGCAAAAGCTGCTAGTTGTAAGCTGACACCCAAGTCAAGCTGCTACAACAACTACAACAACTACAGCTACAGTAGATCCTGTCGCAGCTCCTTTTTTGGCTGCTGCCACCTATAGCGCAGCCCCAAAATGCAAATCAGCTGTAAAGCGCGAACCAGGCGACTTCCTGCGACTTATGCCCCACTACCACACACACACACACACACACACACACACCTCGTTCGCCTTCAAGTGTTTGGACTCCGCGGGTCGTCGGCAGCCACGTGGCTCGCCTGTAATTGCGCACACTTGGCGGTTAATGGGCGCGACACAGGCAATCTCAAAAAAGAAATGTATGAAATTTGTATGAAATTTCGACTGGCAAAAGTGCAATGCACACAATACAACAAAAAAACCAAGAAGGTAGAGCACCAGCAAAGGCAAAAATTGCACAAATGAAAGCCACTTGACACCACTTGAATTTCCACACGAGTTAAGGCTTTATGCCTCGTGGAATCTCTTTTTCTTTTCGTAGAATCCAAACTATCTGAAACCAAAAGAGTTGGTTCTCGATCTTATAATTATTTGTATACCTCTCCTTGTATAAATTGTAAGAAAATAAATCTTTCATATTGATCGCTGTATACAAATTTCATTTTACTCTTTTATTTCATTACCCTCAAATTTACTTTTACTGCATGATATTTATCATACCATATTAATTTGAGTTTTTGCAAATAATATATTCAGTATATTATCATTATATTCCTTTTCTCAATATCTATCTCAATATCTAACTTAATGTGACCCGAACCAAAACCCATTAGTTGTTCAAATGCGTAAAGAATTTGCTCACTTAGACGATTCATTCATCTACCGAAACTGGCATATCTAAATATGACGAGTATATTGATTTCTCTGGAATTTCTTTGCTCTTTTCTCACATAACTCGAGGTTTTTTTTTGTATTTATGGCTCATTAGTTTACTTTTGAAGAGGGATTCCCATCATTTGCATTTCCAATGAATTGTTTTCATTGCTTGTATCAATATGGGATTCGGTACTTTTTGGTATTGCATAAGCAATGAACCGGTTCAAAGAGTTCTTGGCTACTAAAAGTGAACAGGTTTTAAAAGACTTTATGCTGGGCTCACACGTGCATACAAATTGCTTAAGAAATATAAAAATTTGTCAAATAAATTTGAATAAAATAAAATATAGTAAGAAATTTGTATTTGCAGCAAAAATATATATTATTAAAAAAACAGAAGTATTTATACATATAGCAAACATAATAAAGAGATTCAGTGGAAATTTCATTAAAACGCCGACAAAGAGAAATCTAAACATACAAATATTTTCTCGTTAACTCATTTAATTGCATAGCACTGGCAGATATAATAAAATGGAAAATTGTATATTTCAGACTAGAGTTAATTGAAAAGCGAACTTAAAATAAATATAAATAATCAAAACGCTTTGTTAAAAATGCCTGAAATTCGGATGAAAAAATGTCTTTCAAAAAAGACAAGTCAACAAAACATTCAGATTTTTAATAACAATTTCAGTTCATTTAAAAATTGATAGAGTTATGAACTCGAAAATATGATAGTTGAATTATTTTTTTCCCTTCTGCTGCCTGCCGCGTTGGGAAACAGAAAATCAAAATGGTGCGCCCATTGCTCAGCTGGAGACCGTTTCAATAATGGGGCACAGCAGGAGCTGAAACCGGTGACACTGTGCCTCGTCCTGTGCCTTGTGCGTGATGCTATTGTCCTTTTTTAATTCGGATGTGCGTAGTTTTAATGTGCTTAGAATTATGCGGCAAATGCTCCAGTTTGACTCTTGTCAGGCACTTCCATTGCAGCTGCAGTTGAAGCTGCCCTACTGCTCAACCCTTATCACTTGAGCTGCACCTTGCAGCACCCCCTTCGCTCGACAGAATGCACAACAGGCCGCCGCTTAGACATTGTTATTGTGCGCGTGCAACGCTGCGTATGCGTGATTTACATGCGTTTTGTTTACATTTGGCTCGTCGTTGCTGCAGTTGTTATTGTTGTCGTGGCCCGTTGTTGTGCTGGCCCTGTTAACGTGTTATTGTTATTGCTTGCGCTTGGCCAACGCCAAAACATGTGAACTGTGAGCAAAAATTAGCAAAACAGACAAACATTTAGTCGACATCCTGAACCTGATCCACTGACCTGGGCCAATTGCGAAACATTTTGTGTCCCTTGGCTTTTTGGCATTCAGTTCGCTCGACGCCAAGGCAACGAGTCGGCTTTGACTTACTGACTGACTGACTGACTGATGTCCTTATGCCTTTTAATAGAGACGCTCACTTGGCAATTTGTAAGCAATTTACGGTTGCTACCTGCTGCTAATTAACCAGCTTTAATTTCAATGCCTACAATGTGTCAATGAGCTGCAACGCAGCCAAGGCGTTGTCGTTGGTGTTGTCGTTGTCGTTTGGTGAACAACCCAAACGCCAGTTGGCTGACCCACTGACTCGCTGACAGAGTTCCTCATATTAACCCATAAGCGGTGCGGCACACACACAGGACTAGGCTAACACAGTTGCCAGACAAAGAGAAAGAGTGAGAGCCAGAGAGAAAGCAAAAGAAATCACAAGAGAGCGCAGAGCGTGCAAATAAAATGAGAGAGAAAGAGAGAGAGCTGGCAACATGTTGGGGCAGGAGGACAGTTGGCAACATGCTGCTGGCCACTTTCAATTATCTGTGCAATAGAAAATTAAAATAATGAACACAAACATGAATACAAATTTAAATGTAGATATATATATGTAGATATATATATATATATGTAGATATATATATATATATGCGAATATATAGAAGTACTTTTACGCTTTGGTAAAATATGCAAATGAATAGAATTGAATGTAGTTCGAAATGTAGTATATGAGTATGCCGTCTAAATGAAACATTTATAGGCCAAAAGCTGTTGTCCTGGCCATGGTCACAACCGCATTCACAGTTACTTCTATGTGCTATCATACAAATTTTGTCACTGCTTGTTTTTTTTTTTGAAGTTTTTTTTTTTGCTTGCCTCACAGCTCATCGAGCAAAACATTTTCCATTTTGATGGTCTGCCGTCTGTCACACAAGCACACTTACATACACACACACACACACACACATATAGAAACACACCCAAAATAAACATAATCTGAGCAGAGTGTGTGTGCATGAAAATTGTCATAGTCGGGGCCTCAAATGCTAAAAGCGTCTGCCAACAACAACAACAACAACAACAGCAGCAGCAACGGAAACAACACTAACAACATAGCACATTATTTAATCAAGCGTAGAAATTGAATAGGCCCTTAAAAACTTTGCCTAAGGCACTTAACCCCGCTGTGAGAATAGAAATTGACGACATCGCCAAAGGACGAACAACACGTAAACTTTGACTGAACCAGACTGAACCGCCCCCAAACTGAAGCCGACTTTGGCTTTGGATTTTTAGCGGCTTCTGTCTAAGAAAAAATGAGCTGATAACAGAATTTCATGCAAAATTGGTAAGGCAACAACCTGATTACTTAATTGCCGTGCAGAGGGGGGTGTCTCTCTGTGTGTGTATGTGTGCTCTGAATTCTCTCAGATACTCAGATATTAACAGGTCGTTTGTGGGCCACAAAGGCGTCGGCTGTTAATGGGCCAGAAAGTGTTGTTAGGGTTACGCCCAAAAGAGTTCCACAATTATCTCTGTTGATTTTTGTCTTTATTTTTAGCTAGTGACATTTGAAGTCAACAATGTGAGAAACATGATTTTAAATTCCAGTAGAATACATGTGTCAAGAACTCACAAAGAGAACAACAAAAGTCAATACATTGAATAAAAACTAAGCCAACACAACTTTTAAATACAATTTGTTAAACTGGAGCCAGCTGTAACCATTATTTCCATGTAAATTTATCTACTTTCAATGTAGATACATTTAAAGTTTTCGGAGCTTGTATCAATTTGCTCCCCTATACAACAATGATAATAATAGTAAAAATTCAGAAATGAATGCATTTCTTTAACATTTATATACCAATTCAATTACCAGTTGCATAATTAACGTAGACTCACAATTTTACGGTCAGAATTTAAAAATATTTAAAACTGCGCACATAAAATATTTATATGTATCTGACGCTATTTTATTTGCGACATTCGACACTTTTCCAGGAATTTTCAATTTCCATTTGACGTTGTACATTTGCGCAGAATTCGCGAAAAGACAAAAGAAATATGCTAATAATAATAAAAAGGCAACAAACGAAAAAAAAAATAAAAAAAAATGTCTTTAGCTTATTTATTTTAAAAATATATGATTTATAAAATTATATGTGAGCATATCATATAAATTTTGGTTACAAGAGAAACATAAAGAGAAAATTATATGTTATAAATAGCAAACAAATAAAAATAAAACAAAATTTCATTTGAACTTATTTAAGAATAGCTCAGCTTAGACTTAAGTAACTGACTTATTTCTCCTCTTGAATAAGAGGAAGTTTGCAAAAAGGTTGAGCCCCAAAAAAGCTGCAAACTTATTTTTAATTCTCACGCTTATATTTTTTTTGTATTTTGCAACTGCCATTTATTTGGTGCCCATCTCAAAAAACTCAACAATGGCAGGCAGCCCCCTTTTGGCCAGGTCAGGTCACACTCAGCGGGCTGCTCCGGCGGCGGCTGACCATTTCCCTGGCATCCGCTTTGCCAGTCCGAGCCGAGAGTGGGCCCGGCTACATACACACATATACGTATACGTATACGTGCAACTACGAGTACTATTTGATTTCAACATTGATTTATGAGCGCATCCGCTACACGTACGAGTGCCGCAGCCCCATTTCGATTGGCAGGGTTTTGCTATGCCTGCCTTTGGCATGATTTGCTTTGCACTTAACTGGTCAACCGAGCTGAGTTTGGTTGTTTGGTAGCTACCGGCTACCGGCTACCGTCAACCGGCTACCGACGACTACCGACTACCGACTGCCACTGCTGACGGCGACTGGCAGCTGATTGCCCAAAAGTCAGTAAATTAAAGTTCATAGAGGTGAGGAGAGAGCGGTGCGGGGTTTGCGTGTGTATCTGGGCATGAATTTGTAATTTATATGCTAGCAAAAACCGCAGAACAAAATAGATATTTATTAACATATAAATTATGCATGTGATTGGGACAGGAGCCACAAGGAGCCACAAGCAATCGCCTGAATCAGCCATCAACAAGATGATTAATTGACAGCTCCCCCAGCAGCATCGATTCTTTAAAATTCTTGACTTCTCAACTAATTTGTGATACAGTGGTCCCCCTAAAATTAAAACGTGTCACGCTTATAAAGGTTATTATAATTTGAAAATAATTATAGTTTTCTTATTCCAAAAATGCTATTTTATAGGGATATTAAATTGTTATTATATTGAAATGTGAAATAATAAATTACTTAAGACGTTCAATACATTGCAAATAACTACTAATTTGTGAAAGTTATATTTTTCTCGTGACCACGGTGTTTTAAATGGTTGCCTGCCCTGCCGCGCCCGCTGTCAGCAATTCCCACTTATATAAAGTAAAAGCGAGAGGATAGTTTTCGCCTGTCACATAAATCGGATCAATAAATGATGATATTATGCTACCGCAGGGACACATTGAGCTGCCACACACATACACACACACACACACACACACACAGCCAGATAAAGTAAGGGCGAGGGGCGACAGCGTCAAGTCGTAGGTGGTAACACATTAAGATAAAGTGACAACGCCTCCTCTTTCTGCCAGCAATGTCACCCTAAATGCCAAAAAGGGGTAGCGCGCGCGCCCGGATGAAGGACAAACCGAAATCAGGCAGCAAACATCTAGGGCGGGGGAGGGGGAGCCATAGCACTGGGCACATAAATGAATTGTCTGAATGGGGTGTGTGTGCGGGAGGAGTTGGGGTGGGGACAGGGCTTTTATTTTCGCATGGCATTTTATGCGCATCACGCATACGCACTGTTACACACACACACGCACATACGCACGCATAGATGCGTGCAGATAGATGTGTACACAGGCGACATGCATAAAGGCAAACACGCTTCTCGCTTTGCATCAAAAGAGCCACTGGAGAGGGTATACTGAGCGAAAAAAACACTCAATATCAAAATGCCACTTTTTCAGGACTTTTCCAAAATCCATTTCTTTCAGCTATGAAAAACGTAATGGCAAAAAAAAGCTCAATTTATTTTTTTTCATATCGAAACCTTGAAACAAGTTCAAAGCGTTTCAAGTTGATGCTTTACATTAACACATATTTTTTATTCTAATAGTACAAATGATTATTTTTTCATGTACAATGTAGACAAATTTTATACTTTTGATAATATCAGCTTGATGTTCTTAAGATAAACACTCACTCTCACAATTTGTATTATTTTTCACAGTGTAAGACGTGGACAGGGGTGGGGACAAGGGCAGAGCCAGGAGAGGACCAGCTATAATGACATTTAGCTTTGAAACAATGTAAACAGTAGGCAAGCAGCAGCGACAACGTCGAAGTTCAAAGTTGGCATGCTGTAGGCCGCCAAAAGTTTCAGCTAAGTATGTATGCACATTCCACACACACACACACACACGCTCACTCACACACACTCACACACACGCTGACACAAAGCGCTGCGCCAAGCTGTATGCTAAGGAATATTGTATGAACTGTAAATGCTTCGCTCTCATCGCAGTTACATAGACTTTGTGACCGCAAATAGTGACGCAGAACAGCCCTCAGCCCAACCCCGCCCCTTTCCGACAAGCCATGCCAGCAGGTTAACTGGCAAAGCAACTTGGAAGCCATAAATTCATAAAGTAAAGGTGCCCAACGTGAGCTAAAGGACCAGTTAAGTTTATCCAGTGAGCGAAGCCGACGGGAAGCCGACATTAATGGCGACTGATATGAAGACAACTGGGACACACACACACATACATACATACATAGCCACACACACACATACACAGCTCCAGAATTCACACTTTGTTGTTTCGCCCCCAAGCGTTTTACAAACGACTGAGTTAACAGAAATTTTGTGATTTCAATCAATGTCTAATACAAGATGAAAGCAATAAAATATATATAAATATGTATTATATAAAGTGCATGCTCAAAAGTTAATTAAACAGTTTTAATTTAGTTCAAGATGTTTGAACTAATGGAATTAATTAAAGCATCAGTAAAAAGGTATCTTAAATAAATAGAAGATAACAAATATATTAAAAACAAAAAAAAAAAATCTAGTCGAGAGTGCCCGACGAGGAGATACCCCGATACTCTTACATGCATAATTCTTTATCTGCATTCATACATTGAAGCACACACACACATGCAAACACAAGCCGCGCGCTTTATGCAATTGCTTTGCTTCTTCTTCTGCCATTGTTACATTTAATCGTAAATAAGTTAATTGTTTCTTGTCCGATCGTAATGAAATAAGAGACACGAAGATGACATATAAATATTTGAGTGTGCCAATTCCAAGGGTCATACCTCCAAAAACATTTCAAATATGTTGTACTTTTGTATGCTATACGAGAATTTACATAGCGAGTACTGTGCCTCTAGCTCTTATAACTTTCAAGTTATACCCAAAAAACACTGGTCTATAATCTAAATTGATCGATAACTTTTGAACGGGTCGAGATATCGAGTTAAATATTATAAACTTGTATCGTCCCGCCACTACGAGAACTTATATTTCAAATATGAAGTTTTTGCTTTTGCAGTATCTGAGATCAGCGCATTCATACAGACGAATGGACAGACGGACAGACAGACAGACGGACATTGCTAAATCGACTCGGCTATTTATAGTGATCAAGAATATATATACTTAATGGAGATGGTTCTTTAGGCCTGTTACATATTTTGCACAGAACCATTATACCCCTTTTCCCATTTTTAATAGGTTCAGCGTATAATACATTAATATATTAATAATAATAATAAAGTTGTTATTTTATTATTAAATGCATATAAATTACAAAAAGACAAATAACTCCGATTATATATGCAAACTTTGAAATCTCTAGTTGCGCTTGTAGGGACAGACCGATGGCAGACTTTTGCCTTCGGTGTCAGGGTATAAAACTCTTAAGCGATATCTTAGAAATAAATGTGGACTTGAGCAATACAAAAGTAAATTAAAAACTGTTCAATAAAAAAATAATATATAAAGTGTTTCTATGAAGAGTGATACATTATTAATATATGTGCTGCAAGGACTTTGTTGCTTACTTGACACTTTGAAGGTGGCCTTGATGCCGGATATTTCGCCCCCATAGCGTTTAAATTCCTTGCGTACGCCTGCCTTGTGCCGGATGATAGCTTTGAAGTGTTAGTCGCTTCGTGCAGTCCATGTTGCAATCATCATGCTTCGTCGAACTTAGCTTTGCCGATGAATTGCCATCTTTGATATGCTTCACTAGATGCAACAGATACGTTCGTATGTACATCTCAAAGCGCGGCTGCATTTCATTCCGCAGCAGATTGAAGTCACATTGATAACAGGATTATTTTTTATGCCTTTGCAGTTGGCAATCAACACCATATAAAATCCAGCAGCATGTTATGATAGAGACTAGAGACTGCTAGAAATGCCCATGACCTACAGCTGATATTCCTTCATATAGTCAAACATGGGCGGTATCACCAGCTCCACCTTCCTCAGATCACAGGGCACGTCAGATATGAGGGCAAAGAGCATTTTCTGTCTAATGTTTAAAGTAAAATTCTATTTTACACAAAATAAATAAAAGAACATAAGCCCGATTGAAATAGGTATTAACTTTACAGCTAATCCAAATGTTTACATTTTTGATATGTAGCATTAAAGATTACTGTACTTTTTATTTATTACCATTGAAATTTCGCTAATTTGAACAACTTACCAAATCGACTTTATTTCAAAAAAGTGATTATTTTCGCTATAATGCAATAGGCTTGTTTCCGCTGCGCTTTAAAGTATGCAATGGTATTAAATGCAAACCATATTCAACGGCGTTCATTTTTGTTGAGATCTGCATATTATTTTTAGCATGTAATGCTTTTATATTTCAAACCAAAAGTGTACAATGATATCGATTTATTTGATTTATTAGTCCGAATAACAATGGACAAATATTTTACGATTTTTTGTGAATTAAGTTAATGCTAATTTTGGTACTCCTACTTATACAATACAAAAGCGTGTGTAGAAAGGTGCACAATACAAAGTGAATTATAAATGACCTTCAATAAATAAACAAAAAAAAAATACTAAAAACCATTTTAATCTAGTTTTGTCATGAGAATTAATTTATATATATTTATCATATGCAAGAGAAATCTATTATCGGAACACATGTGGTCTGATGTTGAGAGTATAAGTTATTGTGAGTCAAATTGATGAATTGATGGTTTGTTATGGGAGGCACTTTATGCCACGGTTCATTGTTGTGGCTCCGAGTATGGGGAGTATTCAAATGACAGTGAAGACTTGTCTGCTCGTATAACATTGTGAGAACATTTACAAGCTCGCTTGTAAATATTTCAATTTATTTTATGTTGTGTTTATATATCTTTTATATGTGCAACTCTCATGCTCTTACTTGCGAGCTGCTGCACTCAGCGGTATCCAAACGTGGGGCATAAAAAATGGGCGACCATAATCATATGCCAATAAAAAGTCGGTTAGCATGCCGCACGCTTATTGGGCGTGGCACTGACAGTGGGTGGATGTTTGGAGGTGTCCTGTTTTAGGGACCGCATTCGGGGCACGTTATCATTATGCGCTACATCACATAGTACGCATGTGGCACGCAGCCTCCTAACGGTCAGCCAGGCAGGCAACTGTCTGTGGATGTGAATGTGAATGCGAATGTCAATGTGAATGTGAATGTTATGCGACCACCTATGGCGAGGATGCTGTATAATACATTCAATTCATGGCTAGAACAAATGATGTGGAAATGTAAAATAGATGTTCGGCTTTCGGTCGAAAGCCGTCCAGAAGACAGACACAACAGACCGAGAGGCGTGTGTGGATCTGGCACTGAAGTTCTGTCTGAGACTAGTGACTGAATGGAGTCCAGGCCCAGAGGCAGCTTGTGCGGTAGGTGGATGGGGGGGGGAGGAGGTGACAAAGTGAAGCGTCATAATGTGGGAATAATGGCCAACATATGCACACTTCAAATTAAAGTGAGCACACATTTGTTGTTTTTCTCTGGCTTCAATTGGGAGTGGCCCAAAAGCGTCTGTCACTTCGTTGCCATTTATTTGGGCTTCGGTTTGGTTTTGAGTTTTTCGACTTTCATTAGCTGCAATGGGCAGCGTTTAATTTTAATGTTCATGTGCCTAAATGCAATTGCCCCAAAGGCAATTGACTTGGTCTCGTAACCGAACCTGAACCAGCACCAGAACTTTTATGGCTTCGAAACCATAACGAGCTTTAATTGAACAGCAAAAAGTACGTTTCGAGACCAGTAACTGAGACCATGAAAAGGCAACAGCGACAACAACAGCAACAGCAACAGCAACGGATGCAGAGTCATGGCCAAAAGGCAATATCGTTTTCTAATTGGCTAACTGTTATTGTTAAATGGATAATGGCCATCACTGGCATCGGCATTGATGGCAAAAGGCATCAAGCATAAAACAGAGACATCACAAAAGCTTTTTACTCCCTTGTTCTTTTTTTCTTTTCATTTCTGTTTTGCTTTTTTCCTACAATTATTGAGCCTGACTTGACACTCAGTTTTAATGACAAAGGTAATTTTCAATACCAGCTACACAAAAATGAACCAATATTAGGAGATACAAAATTCTATATAAATATAAATTTTTGATCTTTTGCTTAGTCGAATTTCAAATGAATGTTGGAATGTGTTTTGTATTTTTAATAATTTTTATCTTTATGCAAAATTGTTTGATTTCTTCGAAATATAAATGCAAATTACTCTTGCAATTTTCTCATGATGAAGCTGCAGCCGGAAAATATTTTTGTCCTATATGAAGTTGTTTTTATAATTAAAAGCTTTAAGAATAAAATAAACAACCCTTTGAAGTTTCGGAAACCAAAATAGGAAAATCCGAAATAACATTTGCATCTTTAGGAGACTTATATAAATTAGGACTATCGATTCGCTCTCCGGCTTAATGAATCATACATGATTACTATAGTAATCAACAAGAGCATGCAGGCATGCGGAAAATAGTAAAAAGCCTTAACAATTCTACAATCAATGCCATCAATGAATGGAACTTTACTGGAATTCACACAATTCTCAGAGAATATATGAATAAAAGTTAAATTTTCATAATAAATTGACGATTTGCACCCGATTTCACCCATTTTAAGATTTATAAGTATTATTCTAGATAATCGAATTCTGCAATATACATTTATAAAATATTATTATTATTGCATTCTGTAGTAATATTTCTTACTGCTTAGACACCAATACAATTTTATTTTTTTCAATAGAATTTTATTATTTTATCTCATACCTCGGCCAGTCTTGAATATATTAAATTCGAAGAAAATATTCGCACATGAATTGCCAAAAATATATATGTGCAAATGAAGCCATCCATTCATGCGGCCCAGCATAGGTACAAACTCGATTAAAACGTAAATCTATTGTTTCCGTTAATTGACAAAATGCCCATTTTGAGCTGTCAAGGTTCAGCAACTCGAGCATTGCGTATACGTATATGTACAATGCGTGCTAAATCAAGCATTGTTCGAAACCTGTTGATGTAATTGATTTTTGAGATTGGCAATATTGCAAATGGCTGCTATAAGTGTGTAGTACTTATTTATAGGAACACACGAACACACAAACACAATTGGAGTGTGCCCAGCTGCGTTGTTTGTGTCAGCCATTGAGCATATTAAGCATACGCAGTTTGTGACAGCCGCTTAAAGCTTTAAGGCGAAAGGCGTCTGTCATAAAGTGCCATGACTGTGTGCTGCTGTCTCATTCATTTAATGAGTGATAACAAATGGCAACATTCACGTGCCCCATAATCTTATTATGTATGTATCAATATTAGCAAATGTCTTTAGGGACGCATTGTTATGGCCCGTTGCGTTCTTTTCTGTGGGGGTGGCTATTAATAGTGCTTAGTTTAGTGGCGTGTACTTAGTTGCTGGCATTTTTGTTAATCGCATGATGTACAAGGAACACACACACACACTCACACACTCACAGGACACCAGCCAGGCCAGCTGCCTGTGCTGCCTGATAAGAACACGTTGTCTGGTTCCCTACATGCATGCACATGGGTTATATATATATATACATATATATATATATATGTGTGTGCTTGTTGTCTTCATATTTTAACAGTATGTAATTGTTCAGGTCTAATATATATGTATCAGAAACCGAATTTGAGGTTTTTTCGACCAAGTTGCTTTGGCTTGGTTGGCCGCATTTAAGTGACCTTTAAACTTGTTTTCAATTAAAACTGCAGACCCTTCTGCACTATTGCGTGTCCGTGCGTGTGTGTGTGTGTGTGTGAGTAGGTGTGTGTGAATTTGTGTCTGGTTGAACCTTTCTAGCATTTACTTAGCATTTAGTTTTATACCTCTATATGCTCACATATAAAACTATAAAACATGAAAGCAAGTTTCATAAATCACAGCTCAAAGCCGAGCAAAAGTGAAAAATCGTAGAGCCCCTATTTTAATTAAAAGCGTGCAAAACACGATACTCTGCAAACACACTTACACACTTGCATACTTACACACACACACACATATATATATATATATATATAGTAACAATCTGGCCAAGTCGTATACAATGCTTTTTGGGCAAAGCCTTGGAAAAGCCTTTGCCTGAATAATGATTGAAAAACAAGCAATGAACGGGAAGCCAGCTAGTTGTTTTGGGTCTTGGTGCGTGGGCCCGGGTCTCAGTTTCTCTGTTCCTCTGTTCCTCTGTTCAACTGTTTCTCAATTTTCCAGTTCCACTCATAGCCAGCCCCCGCCCCTGCCCCCAGTCGCTGTCACTTTTGCGTGCCAAGCAGCCAGCAACGAGTTGTACAAACTCAAGAATGAAGTTTGCTTAAAATAATTTGCAGGCTGTCCAGGCTTATGCCTCCAGTCTGCCAACACTACCCCCCCCCCCACCCCTTTCCTCTAACAGTGGGCAGGCTTTGTTTGCTTATTTGCAAAAGCCCATTTGTTTCTGGGTACGTGCGTCCTCTAAGAGCGTGTAGGCGACAAAAGTCTTTAATTTTGCCTAATAACAGCAGCGCTGACAAAGTTTTCGAAAGCCGCCAAAACGAGGGCGTTAACAAGCGCCAGAGACACACACACAACTTACTGTTTATTTGCCCAACTACAACAATACAGTACACACATAATACCCTGTAATCATTGAAGGTATTTGCAGCTATATAACCACACGTTTGTCTGATAGTAGACTGAGAATTCTTTGAAGTATTATCGTTCTCCGCATTGCTAATTCAGATTAGCCAGGATACATAATATTTGTTGGACTTTAAACGATATAGATAGATACTGGATAAACAGATTCAAATATATACAATACAAAATATAGACTAGAAATAAGAGTCTAAATGGTTCAGTTAACTATCAAATTGTTAGAGTATTAGTGAAGTCAGTAATACCTCAGCTAGTAATACATATCGTGCTCATCAAGTACATAAGCATAAGTAGGTATAGAGTTATAGAGGTATAGTCTCAGAAAGAAAGATAGAGAGAGTGAGAGAGAGAGAGAGAGATACAGCCGTCATAGTCATGCCATAATAGCGTTTTGATACCCGCACATAAACAACAATGACAACAACAATGGCAACAACAATGGCAACAACAGCTAGAGCAACAATGAGCGCAACGTTTCGACAATAAAATGCAAAGAGGCAAACCGACGCAAGATACTAGCTACCAACTCCACCCACAGACTCCACTTCTGCCTACCCCTTGACAAGGTGAGCTCAACCTGATGCTGTCTGCTTTGTAGTCGCCGCCGCCATCGCTGCTGCCGATTCTGTTGCTGCTGTTGAGCTGCGGCTTTGGCCGTCTCTGTGTTTTGTGGCCTGTTCTCTCTATGTCGGTGTGTGTGAGGTTCGGGGCGGGTTAATAGCAAATGGGAAGCCGTGTAGGCAATGGATTACGTAAACCTAGAAGCTAACGTACTTATTATGCTGGCAAGCACAAGGAGCTGCGATTTATTGTTTGACGTTTGCCGCTGCCGCTGCCACTGCCACAGCCACACCCGCTGCCACTGCCACTGCCACTGCCGCTTTTGAGGTCACGGCTGGGAAGGCAGGCGGCGCAATAAACACAAATGTTGATCTAATCCGCTGGCGAGTCATGGCCAGCACAGACGCCAACATGACAGAGCCAAATGGCCAAAATAGCAAAACAAACTCTCAACCAAAACGCTTCAGACTTGATGAATGTATTCGGATTTGGCGAAAATTGCAGGATGCCAATGAGCTGCATGACGCTGCAGCCAGTTAGTCAATCAGTCAGCCAGCCAGCTAGCCAGCCACCCAGCCAGCTAGTCAGCTAGTTAGGTCAATCCCCAGGACAGGACAGGACAGGCCAGCCGTCCAGTCTTTAGAGTGTTGAATTACCCTGTTAGAAGGCCAACACTTGACTCACTCACATTTCCGGCTAAACAGCTGACTGGCATTATACTCTAGCAGTGGGTATATATATTTGCATATGAAATGTGTTACGCATACGAGTTTTAAAAAGTGCTCGAATATAAATTCTGACAGTTTTTATTTTTAGTGAAACTAGTTTATTTCAATATTCTTAGCTCTCTCTCCCTATCCCTCTCTCTCTCTCTCTTTTTCTATCACTATGTTTGTTCATGGTGCTATAATATTAAAATATATTAAGTAAAAAATTACTAAATAAATGATGATTTCATGCAGAACATAAGTTTTTATTGAGATTTGTCTGAAAATGTTCAAAGTTTCTTAACTGCTATATTGTAAATTTTGCACAACAGATATATACGTAAGGGTATTTAGTGTTCGTCAGCACAATAATAGATTTTGCCTCGATTTTGTTGCTTGTGTGCACATCGGCAGACTCAGCTGTGGGTCAAAGGGGAGGCAGGGGCAGTATATGCAGGGCGCCCTGCAGGCTGGGAAATGTTCGTAATCGTTGAGATAATGGCCTTTCATCTGGTCATTGCAATCAATTCATAGGCTCAAAAACTGAGCAACAACTCGAACCACTTAATGTCACAATAAAAATGTAACTAACCATGAAAATTACATGTTTCCCAGCAATTTGCCGTTTTGACATGGCCCTGACAACCCAGCATAACCAAACCAAACCGAACTAAACCAATTCAACCCAACCGAACCAAACCGAAGAAAAAAACCCAAAAGCCACCCACTTGTCAACGGACTTGTCCTTGTCCAGTTTTCTGAAACCAGTCAGTGACTCCAATGTCCCTGCACATATATACTATATATGTATATGTATAGTACAGGTTCATATGGGTGAACCAATATTTATCAACAAGCGTTCGTGTTGGGCGCCTCACAAAACTTCTTAAAACGCTATCGCATTATAGAAAAAATCAAATAAAATCGCATAAAAGAAAAACGTTGCAAAATAGCTAAAGAAATTTTCAATGAAATCGACTTTTGTTGGCAGCCAAATGAAAATACATAGGAAATGTCCACATACATATATACAGCTACACATGTACATAAACACACGCAGACTAACACACACACACACACACCAAACATGCATTCACGTACATATAGCAAATAAATGCGAATGTTACATTCCTGGGCATTGGTCTCTGTTCTCTGGCTTAGGTTCTGGCCCCGCTTCTGGCGCTGCTCCTGCTTCTTCTTTTGGTGCTGGTGTTCGCTTTCCGCTTTCCGCCTCTGCTCTATTCTATTTTCTTTTTTTTTTTCGCTACGTTTTTCACTTCAGTTTTTGCATCGCACTTCGAGTGGAAAATTGACATATGTTTACTTTGTTCTTACTCTTGTTATTGTTGTTGTGATTGTAGTTGTTGTTCTATTGTATGTGTGTCTGTGTGTGTTTCTCTTTTGTGACCAGCAGATACTGAAAGTCGAGCATCATCAGATTGGTGCAAGCTTATAGTGCTCAAGGCATACGAAACATAAAAGGTCATCTTGAAATGCTTTTTAAATAAATTATGTGTACCAATTAAGGTAAAAAGTGTTAATAAATACATATTTTTTTTTAATAATAAAAAGACTAAATGCCTTAATAAACCATATTAATATTTATAACTTATTCATTTTGTTCTCAATCGTGAAATGTATTTGTATTGTCTTAAATAAGTAATTATATAACATATAAATAATTTTTTAGATATATTTTTCGCTGCAAACGGATATATTACTATGATTTTTGCAAACCAAACCAAACTTTGTTAACTGTTTTTGATATGGGTACGAATCGCAGCTTAAACTTGTGTCTGCTCTACCACCTGATATATACCAGGTGTAAACTGAGGTTAGTTGTTGAAAAACTATTTACAACTTTTCTGCACAAGCAGGCAACAAATTTAAGGCTTGATTCCGACTAAACTAACAAACTTTAACTAAATTAAAATTATAAATTATTTATAATTTTGTATTTCCGCTGCGGCCGGATGTAGTGTATTCAGAATTTCACAAGGTAGTTGTCCATTTGTATACCCTTGCAGAGGGTATTTTAAATTTGGGCAGAAGTTTGCAACGCATAGAAGGAAACATTTCCGACCTCATAAAGTATATATATATTCTTGATCAGGAAGACAAGACGAGTCGATATATATACCTTTGTCCGTCTGTCTGTCTGTTTCTACGTAAACTAGTCTCTCAATTTTGCAGCTATCTTGATGAAACTTGGTACAGATGCGGAATCTGTTGGATCGGAATACTATAGCATATAGCTAGCATAGGAAAGATCCGTCCAAAATTTAGATTTTTGAGATAGCTCAACCAATTAATGTTTTGAAAAATATAAATTGGTAAGGGTGCTCCCTTCTTGATTGCCGCAAAATCTTTTTTCCTATATATTTTATACCCTTGCAGAAGGTATTATAATTTGTTGTTGTTTTTTTGCCGTTGACAATAAAAAATTAAATTAAATTAAATTATTGAAGCATTTTATTACCAGTCTGTGAGGTTGTCAGTGAGATGTTTGTGCTTTTTATCGCTGCAAAAATACATTTATTAAGCCGAAAGGATATTGAGAAAACTTATCAAGATAGTTGCCATGGACACAATGACTGGGTCCAATCCGGTAGCAATCCCTTGCCCCTGCCATCCCAGCAGAGACAACTCAATCGCATGGCTGGGTTAAATTGCCCATTGGAATAGCCGCCCAGGGCAAACAATTGTTGCCATGGCAAGGCCACAAGTTGCAGCAACAATAACAAGTAGAAGGAAGAAGTGCAATTTTAGCTACCGATTGCCATTATGTTAAGGTCCTGGGCGCGTCCTCGCTGCTGGCCTATAAAGTGCATTGTGTGGCAGAAAGTTGCGGCCAAGTTGTTGAAATATTGAAAAACTGTTAAAGTGAAAAACTGACGCGCCCCATAAATGATAAATGATTAATGTTCCAAGTTTCGTACAGCCTTTGTCTGATGATGGCCTCTCCCTCCCCCTCCCCCTCCCCCTATACACTAAAATAAGCATTTCACGTAATTTTCATGCTTTCAAAATTAGTCACACACACACACACACACACACACACACACAGAGGCACATAGACGTTAACTGAAATGCACGTTAATGACCAGTTGGTAGATATTTTTGGCAAACGCTGAAAACTGCCACTGCAAATGAAGTGTAAACTAGATAGTGGAAATAGGCTAGGCTGCAGGGGGTATGGGGGCTGTGATGTAGCTGGTTGCGTATTCGCAAATGCAAACGCAATGAAAATGTTATTTAAAGTCCCAACAACAACAACAGCAATGAACATGAGCCAATTTACATAACCCAGAACAACAAATAGTTACAAATTGAAAACTTTTCTCTGCCAAGATTGTAAGCGATTGTCTCTCTGCTTGTCACACCCACACCCCACACCCGCCATCCCACCATACACTCTACTCTTTATTCTGCTACAGTTGTGCCAAGCTCTATCGCAGTTTCAGCTTGCCATTGTTATAATCAAAGTAGCACAAATAACAAGCAACAAAAAAAATCCCAAGCAACTGAAATTGACAGGACAAGCAATATGAAAACCCGAGCAGTAGCAGAAGCAGCAGATACATTCCATACATAGCTCAGATACAGATATATACCAGATACATTTGCAGATACGGATGCGCAGCATACTCGCTAAAGATACGATGTCACTGTGTGTGTGTGTGTGTGTGGGAAAAAAGTATCGACAAGTTTGACGCTTTATGGCATTGTTTAGTGCCGCACATTTCGCCAAAAACGTTTTTCAACTTTCACACAATTGCGCCATTTGCTGCGTCTTATGATGCCGTGGCCATTGCAGGGGGGTCGCAGGAGGTGGGGAGGGGCGTGTGCGACACAAATCTGCTGACGGAAGCTTTGGATACGTTTTAGACCATGGCACTTTTTATACGTAAAACGTGCGGAAAGTTTGAGTGCCAGCTTATAGAGAACGAGCAAGCTAGGGAAAAAAGTTATAAAACAGTAGATAATAAAATAATAAAATATATGTATTTGAATTGCTCATGACGCGGCACACACACACACACACAGAGAGAGACACAGACAGCTTTTTTTTTTGCAGCAACAAAATTACATGTCAAATTGAATGTAACCTGTTATTTGTGTGCATTATGTTGGCCATAATTAAACGCCCAGTTAGCGACTGCCACAGCCCGTTTCCAATTGCCATTTCCCTTCAATTTGCTGAATGGCTTTAGCTGTCAGTGCCAAAGGACCGCCTGATGGCTGGTCAATCATTGGTTGATTTTATGGCCGAACAGACGTTTAAACTTTATTCGCATTTATGGCACAAGTGTGAGTGTGAGTGTGAATGTGAACGCGAATGTTTGGCCCCCCAAACGAGTTCAGTTCGACTCTATTTCGCTCATTAAACTGGCGCCTTGCCGATGACCTCAGCACATTCGTAATTTGCGATGCAGACGAAACCTCAGTCCTTTAAGGACACTTCAACAAGCCACAAAAATCAGTGAACCATTGCGGGCAGACTCTTTTAAAACCACGTTTCCCATTAGACGAATAATTCCATTTGTGACGCAATGATGTCGGCTTTATAAAATTAATTAATGGCCTTTTTGCGCGTTTAATTGTTTCAATTAAATTTAGTTAAATTTGGTTAACAACTAATTTGTAACTAATTAATTACATCTAAGACTTTTGACTGTCCCACAAATATTTTACCTGATATGTAGCAAAGGAAAGAAAACACAATCCCAAAATGACAAATTGACCAAACCACAAAAATCAGTTGAACATTTTAGTCAGATTCTATTAAAGCCATGTTCTTTATTAGAGTTGTGATTCATTTTAATAGCAAATATAATATTAATATTTTATATCCCAGTGCAAAATGATTTGAGGCCATTTTGACCGTCAATTTTGTAAATTTCATTTAGGTGGTTTGCTATGGCAACTGATTTAAAATTGATTTTAATTTTACCATCCAATTGAGGCTTTTACATTTTCTATGCAAATATTCAATTCAGATCATGATTGAATTGATTAGTACACGACTAAATAATATTCCATGTTTAGTTCGAATAACTAATAATTAAATTAACCTGCCTAATTAAGCATCAATACTGTTTTAGTTCGGCTCCTAATAATTATACCCTGTACCCGTTAAAAATGGGTTAAAAGGGTATAATAAAATTGGTGCGGAAGGATTCATCTCCGACTCCATAAAGTATATATATTCTTGATCGGTATCAAAACCCGTGTGACCTTCTGTCCATATCTGAGTGTGAATGATTTATGATAAGAGCTAAAGACAAAATACTATTGATAAGCACAAATCGCTAATGCCGGTTGCGGCGCACTGTTTCTGTGCAGGGTATGAAAAGCTTTTGGTTCTTTAACAAATCCTCAGCCGTATTCGTCAACATTTTTCAATTGAACGCAGTTAATAAGCATAATAATATAATATGGGATAAATTAATATGCTAATTTAATTGCAAACAATGTGATATAAAATTAGTGCAATTTCATAAGTATTATACCATTTTTTTGCGTGTTACAATTGTTGATTTAAAATTTGGGTTAATGTACATTAAATTAATTAATATTAAATGTAAACCAATAATGTGATTTGATTACAAAATGATGACAATTGAAGCAAAATTGATGTGTAATAGCTATTGAAATGTATATGAAACAATGCTTAAAGGACTCCCCCTTCTCTACACCTTTCACTCTGAACGAAATTTTGCACATGTGAACCCTGAATACATATTTAAAGGATTTGTTATTTGCCCCCGAGTTATTTGAAGATTGAAATCTATAAAAAAAAGAAAACATGGGTAGAATTGTTGCAACTCAAAGAAGTATTGAAGAAATAAATAAATAAATTTGCCCTTTTTATTTAGTATTGTGGATGTTCAAGTGAGCGAAATCAAATGCGTTTTCTATGTTAATACAAATCAATTGGTCTAATCGAATCAAGCGTTTTTGACAACTGAGCGGCTCAAATGGCTCGTGGCCGGGAATTTTTGTCTTTTGTCCCGACTTGTAAAACTAACGAACAAATCAACAATAAGAACAACAACAACAACAACAAGTGCACAATATGCATAAAACTTTATATGGCATTTAAATCGTGTGCGTGCGGAGCGAGGCTGGGTAGGGCAGAGAGGGGGCGTGACTAGTTGGGGCAGACACCACCTAAAAAAACAAGAAAAGCACCAGCCATTTGGCTGCTTACTTCGATTGTTAGCTCAAGCGACACAAATACCGGAAATCGAATACAATTTGTAATTCTGATGAACAGTTGAGCAAAGCTTAAAGCGTTCTCGTGAATCCAGTAGCCAGTACCAAGGACCAAACAACAGCTCCTGGATTTCCTGTTCTGTTCGCTTGGCAGTCCTCTTAGCACAATGTCTCTTTGGACGCTGGTTTTGTTTTTTTATTGTTGCTTTGTTTCTTTTCTCCTTCAATGCGATTTGCTTGCTGTTGCTTTTGGATTCATTGCGTTATCGACTCCATGTCGACAACAATGGACCAAAATGTAATGCCAAATTGGGCCACATCGTTTTATGCGCTATTTCGACTGTTGTTGTTGCCGTTGTTGCTGCTGTTATTGTTGTGATGTTTGTTGTTGATATTGTTGCTGTTATTGCACTCTTTGTCTAGAGGTAGAATCGGGGCGTGTGTGCCTTTCAGCTCGTCCACTCATCATCAGCTGCTCTGTTAAATTTCGCACACGTAGCAGCATAAAAATTGACACCGATAATTCGCATGGGAGTGTGCGATTGCGACCGTGTGTAGCCAACGGTACGTATGCGCGATAAACACGCACACGTAACGCACACATACATCATGTCGAGCGAAATTTGTCGGTACGGCCATAGGGATTGGGGGCATGAGGCCCATCTGGGTAGTCGAGTTACAGGAAGGGGGTCGAATGTCGCGACGCTGTTTACACAAACAAAGTTATCAATTTTACACACGCCCCGCATTCAATTTCCCGGTGGATGGGCTTCCCGTTGGGATAACAACATGTTCACAAACCGACCATCCCAACATCCCGCCCTTACGGCACGGCGTGTCGGCATTTCTATCAATTCGGTATGCAATCAATGTCCAAATCGAAGACGCAACGCAACGAAGCCAACGAAACCATCGAAGCCCTCTCAGCAACAATAACAAATGAAGTACCAGAGGTCGCTGTCAAGGGTTGTTTAACACATTTCACAATATCAAGACAGCAACAGCATAAAGCATTGTTTGTCAAAGTTTTCAAGTGCCCAACTTAGTTTACACAGGTCAGAAATACTACAATATATACAATATATGAGTTTTTCTTTTTCGGTTTATTTTAAGCACAAATTCAATTCGCTCTTTCATATGAATATTAAGAGACATAATAATGTAAATTCTGACTATTATTTCATAAGATTTCACCCTATTTAACGCTAAGTTGTAAAACCTTAAAATACCAAAACTTATTTATTTAAATATAACATGCTTAGTGAATTCAAATATATAAGATAGTTTCAAATAATAGTTTAAATTATTATCTAAATCTACAATTTACAATTTTCTCTTGGCATTTTGTTAGAAAGAAAATAATATTTATGGAAATATCAAATTTTACGCAGCCAATCAGTTTAAAATTGAATTTCCTTTACATTCTCAGTGGTGTCCTTCGAACTGAAAATCTAACAGAATTTATAGCTGCCGTGCCAATAAATTATTTTGTTTAATGTATACCTTGATATGTCTATTAACTTTAAGCCAATAACAAAGAAGCAATATATTTCTTTAAGACAAACCAATTGGCCATAACAAGCTCGTCTCCATTTCTGGCCAATTGATCAGGGCTTATACCATTCCAGGCAGATAATTTTTGGAACTGTACCAATTTTGCTAATATTTCGGATGCCTAATTGATTTGTTTGCATGCTAATGAGCTAATACCCCACAATCACATAATAATAATGTCATTAAAACCAAACAATTGTTTATTGTTCAATTCTGAAAACATGCACAATAACTGTGGATGAAAATATTAAAAGGCATTAAGAGATTTATTTTGATGAATAATATTTTAGTAAAACATTTTAATTCAATTCATATATTTTGGCAACAATGAAATTGAATAATTTAATTGAAAACGCTTTAAATTGAGTGCAATTTGGTGAGTTTTTTATTTTTGTTTTCATAAAATAGTTCATAAAAGCTCTGAAATGCCTGAAATATTTTAGAAAAATAATATACCACTCCAAGCAGTAGCCATAACCAGTGGAGCTACCCACTTGTGTATAAAAATTCACTTAGAGCATTGAGCGATGTGTTGTAAGACAGGGGCGCGCGGTGGGGCGTGCTTTTACGAGGGGAAGTGAGGATTCAAGGAAAAATGTCGCCGCTTAGTTGAGGAATGTTTTGTCTTGTTAGTGTAAAATAATAGATGCCAAGTGAGCTAGTGTATTGGGTATTATAAAAACGGTGGGGGAGAGGGGGCGTCACATAAGAATGCTTAAGAGCCTGCTGGGCAACAGTTTTTGGCTATTTGATGATTTGTTTTTGCACGATTTTTTTCCTAATGGCAAGAAAACATAAAAATTGTTGCTTTACGCAATAAATGCGAGTAGGTAAAATTGTGGGCAAATTCCAACGATATTGCATTTGTCTGAAAAATATTTATTACTTTGGAAATTCAATTTGTAAAGAAAATATGTTAAACGAATTTGCATCGAGCGTGTGTATGTCTGTGTGTGCGTATGTGTGTGTTAGTGTCGATGGCGATGGCGTTGTCGTTGTCTGTATGCTAGAAAATTAAAATCGACCATATGTTGCCTCATCGATTTTGATAAGTCGCTGCTAGCAGAGAGTTAGCCACCCCACCAGCCCACCAGCCCACCACCCCACCCACTCCGCTTGCAACACAGCTGCGGCAACAGGAGCAGCCACGCTGCCAGGCTTCATATCCGCTTCCGCTCTAACATAATGGGTCACGGCTGGTGTGCGTGTATGCGTGTGTGTGCGTAGGTGTCTATTTGGGTGTTTCAATTTCCCACTTTCAATTGACAGAAGCACTGACACAAAAACTTGTAAAACGCGCGTTGTCATGCATGAGCTTTTTGCCTTTTTATTAATGTTGTTCCTGTTTCTGGTTCAATTGTTGCGCACGCTGTTATTGTTGTTATTATTGTTGTCCTGTTTGCTGCCGTTGCTGTTGTTGCGTGACACAAATCAAACGACATTTTGTAAGTGTTTTTGGCGTTCCATTCAATGCCTTGTTTAATATTTCATCAGCACTTGAAATTTCAGCATCACCTTTTATAATAAGATATAGTATTATAAAAGTACACACATATATATATACATACATACATATATTATACCCAACCCAATCGAATGGTATATGTTACAATTAAATTACGCTTACAATAAATGTTGCTGCAACATGTTGCCGTCTCTGCTGGTGCTCCTTGCTCCTTGCGCCTGCGCCAGAGCCAAACATTTGCATATACCACTCTTTTACTGGGTGGTCGGTTGGTCGGTCGGTCGGTCGGACTGCCGTCTATAACTGCCTTACTGGATAGGTTAGTTTTCACTTCTGTTTCAGTTGTTTAGCGCGCCTCAAGCCACACACAACGCAGCTGTGCGCAGTACGCAATAAATACGACGTGACTTCGGCGGTGACTCACTGTGACTCAAATCACGTAGCACACACGAAGCAGAAAGCACGACTCTATTCCTCGTGCTTTTTGGAACCGTTACAGTTTACCGAGTGCTTCAGCGTAACGTAGCGGCGCGTTAAAGCAGTGACGTTGAATTATTTAAAAACCAAAAAAAGAAAGTTTAAACGTGTAACGTAAAAACGTAAAGCGTTGAAATCAACGCTCCCGAATGCGTAACGTGTCGCATGAAATGGCGGCACGCAGTTCGCGCTACATTGAATCCAAAAGCATCAGCCACAAATTTCGCTAGTTCCCGCAAAAGGTAGCCGCAAATATTCGAATACCAGCAACGAAATACCGTAGACGAGTATATATATATGAGTTTCGAGTACAATTAAGTGTATTAGTAAAACGTGACCAGACCGAAATTATAGCCACTGGCCAAAAAATAAACGGTACACCCAATTTCCCCCAAAAATGCCAACCAAAACCACCAATTTCTCAGCAGCTTAGTGCGTAATGAAGAAATTGCTCAAGTTTGACTGTCCGCCTCCTAAAACCCACCCAGCTCCTCCCTTGCATGTCCTGCGGCCGTCATGGTGATTGAAAACTCAACCGCATTGCGGACTTGTCATCATTCCAAATGAATGTGCGCCCCGTCTCCGTCTCCGATAAGACGTAAGACTTAGGACTCAAAATCTAATCCCTTCCGCTGGTTACTTGCATCGTGCCCTTACCTCCCCCCCCCCCAAACCCGGAGTCCACTGTGTCCTGTGGCTGCCTCATAATACTTATAAATTGAGTATGGCGGTTGGCAAAACAATATGGCGTTGACTCATTTAAGTCCTTGCCAGTGTCTTTGTCTCGACTTTTGCGATTGCCATCATTTATTTTAATTACTTTTTGCTGTTGTCGTCTTTGGTTGCAGTTATAATTTAATAGCGTCACAAATTGCGCATGAAATGTTGTTGGAATACTTTATGACGATGCTTGTGATCATGGGATTAACCACAACATTCGATAAGCACACAAGCAGCATCTTCAGCCACATGCAACATTTTGGTAAGTAACACAAAAATAAACCATAGACTTCAAATGCAATGTCACCAAACAAAATCAATACAAACTTTCATAAAGAAAATGACTTTTTTAATTTAAAAAGTTGACAAAATAAATGTATCATGCGGAATATTTATCAATTTAACAAGCAGGAAGTAATAATTAAATTATGCCTATCAGAGTATAGACATAATATAATTACAACTTCCTGTTAGTTTCTGCTCTCTAATTTTCGTAAAAATTTTAGTCGCAGCCAACTTAATGCTAATATACAAACATTTAAAGTATAAAAGTGTTAGAAGTCAGCTCATTACAATTAATTTAAAAAATTAATTAATTAAAATTAAGCTGTGAACATTTATTATAACTTTAAAAAACAATTACTTCAGAATATTAAATTACCACAACTGGATCCATTTACTGTTACGGTTATGCTAGGTTAGGTTTGAACGGTTGTCTTTGACACACTTAGGCCTGCTGTGGAATATTGTGATTTATTCGTTTAGTCGTTCAGAATGTTTGATTTTATATTTTATATTCAAATATAATTCATAACTAAATTAACGCTAAAAAAGTTGAATAATAAAAAGAACTGTAAAATAAATATATTAAATTCTGACTTATGTGGATCTGATGAGTTCTATATTGATGAGTAATACAATCTTCTAGGAACCAATTCAAAAATTGTATATCCGAAACAAAAGTATTTCACCTGAGCAATCAAATATTAAGCTTCACTTGAAGCCAATTCAAAATATTTTACTTACGGAACTAATTAAGCTAATTTGATCGATCAATTACGGACCCAAATAAGCCTTTAAATAATCCCAAATCCATGCTGAGCTTCAATTAATGTTGAATATGTGTAAACTGAATGACAAACAATAAACACCGAATTATTTATAAATAAATAGTCATATCTTTTATCTAAACTACACTGCATACATGTAACTGTAAAAAGAAAGGAGGATGCTCATGTGGCTTTTTATTTATATGACCATTTGATATTATTTTTGGTGAGGCAACTGCAATTTCTCATTTATTATTTATGGCACCTGGCCTCAGTTTTAGTGTTCACATGGGGCGTCGTGGTCGTGGGAGCGGGTTGGCGAGGGGGCGTGGCATATGTGTGTCGACTTTGTTGCTACGGTTAAACTCAACAATTTGAAAACCGAAAAAACGGCTCTGGTTTCTTTTCACCGGCGCCGCGCACTTTGTATGTAAATATAAGTTTTATTAAAAAAAATGTATATATTTTTTATTTATGCGTATGTTTGTTTGTTTGTTTTTTTATTGTGCACAACAAAAAGCAATTTCATTTGTAAAATGTTTGCAGGGCAAACGGACAGCTGGGCTGGAGACCAATAAAATAGTAGCAACAGTTTCAATTAAGTGTTTAGCGGCATTTTATTGCTCGATATTTGATAGCCACATGGGCTAATGGGTGTGCCCATAAATCAATATATACATACACATATACATATACATATACATATACATATACATATACATATTTGTAAAACTGCACTCAGAGAAAAATGCTGTACTGATTTCAACTACAGCCGGGATAAAATTCCTACCTTGTTACACTTCAAACTTGAAGTAAAATTTTTTGAGAAGTTTTAAATATTTCGAAATTATTTTTGACTTTAAAACCGACCTTAAATGGTGCATAAATGAGAGCAATAACTTTTGAAGCAAGCTGAAAGAACTTGAGTAGTTAAAAAAAGTAAACTTAAAGTAATTATTTTTTTTCGTAATTTCCGGAACTGTGTTTAGAATGCATCTGATTTAAATTAACAAGAAAACTGTCGTTTATTTTTCTGAGTGTGTGCTTATGTGTATAACGCTTGCTTTTGTAGGCACACTCAGTATTTGTGTATTTGTATTTGTTTAGGCACTCGTGGATTATTAGCGCATTAGTTGGCTAATACACGATGTTGATAAAGCGGCTACAGGGCTCCCACATAAATCACTTGTCTCAAGTACGGAGCCAATGATGGATCATAATACGTAAGAATGTTGGCTCTAGACATACATACATACATAAATGTAGTGTAGTGTAGTGTAGTGTAGTGTAGTGTGTATGCCAATAAGATGGCAAACTTTGGCATAAATTAAGCACAAATACTCGTTAATCAAATGAATGTTGATGCGTACTCACTTACTCATTCGTTGTCCATTCATATCCATTTGCCGAGCTGTCTTTTGCAACATGGAGCCAAGTGTTGCCTCCATCGATGGAGCACAGCCTGTCGACTGTAGACGTTGATGTTGATGTTGAATATGATAATGCACCATGAATACATTTAGATTGACATTTAGATACAGTCATTTAATACCCTTTTCAAGTGTTTGAGTGTACATGATTGAGTGTGGCAAGTCTCGCATTGTGTGTGTGTGTGTGTCTGTGGTCTGGACTCTTGTAGTTTCTGACCACTTGACATGCGTTTATTGACACTATATAGCCTAGCCCAACAATCACACATTTCTGTTGTCTACTCCCGCAGCGCTGGCCGAGGAGCTATCCAATCTTATACCCGAGGAGTATGACCCACAGTTCGATAACAACACCGAGCGTGATATAATCGCTGCCCTTGGCACCACAGCTCGTATGCATTGCCGGGTCCGCAATTTGGGCGATCGGGCTGTGTCCTGGATCAGGCAGCGTGACTTGCATATACTCACAATTGGGATAATGACCTACACCAATGATCAGCGCTTTCTGGCCCGCCACATCGACAACTCGGATGAGTGGGTGCTCAAGGTCGTCTCGGTGCAGCCACGCGATGCTGGCATCTACGAATGTCAGGTGTCCACGGAACCCAAAATAAGCCTCGCCTACAAGTTGATGGTTGTGAGTAAGTATCGCGAGGATAATTAAACTATATTCGTCTGAATTACATTATATTTATATTTTTGAATTACTTCCGCAGAAATAAATACAAAAGTCAAATTGGTCAGAAAATTAAATATAGATAAAATAGTTCAAGTTTTGCAATGCATTTATTGCAGTAGTATTGCTTTGATAATATAGCTTATAACATGAGCTTATATATTATTACTGAATTGACAAAAAATTAGAAGATTGAAATTTTCAAAGTTAAGGACAAAGTTCAATATCCATGTTACCTAGCAATTTTGTAATCTTTAAAGTAATAAATAATTATTTTCAAAGACAAATCATGTTCTTTTTATGTACAACTTAAGATTTTTATATTCAGCTTTAAAAATTATCTTTTTATATTTGTTTTTAGTTATTTGTAAGTTTTGTATTTTAGTATGGATATTTAGAAATATATTAGAAATACTTTAAAGCTACTAGAAAGTTAAAATTGATTCACTTTAAATAGATGAATTATCAGCCGTAAAATCCCGTTTTCAAAGCCCCTTTTTGGAAGCTCTGCAATTTGAAAATAGCAAAGTTTGGCCACTTTTGAAATGGGTGCTGTAGAGCAAGTAATTTTGAAATTCTCAAATAAAGAAGCACCTGACGATATTCGCAGCACTTTAAAATGGAACACAGCAATTTTTTTTGAAATCGGGAGGTAATTAATAATAAATAAATATCATAATTTGGCATAGTAAACAACAAACGTGGAAAAAGCGCATTTGTGGTAGATTAACTGGTGCTGAAGGGCAACAGAGTAAGGAATTAAATAATGTTAACAAGGAATAGCGATAATGAGATAAAAGAAACTAATTGTGTACATTAGGAAAAGAAAGCAGAAAAATGCCGGAAGAAATAATAAAGAAATGTGTAAGGCTATGTCAGAATACCGACAATTGAGAGAAGAAAAAAAGCAAATCAAGAGAAGAGTGCAACAACAGGGAGAAATTCATGAAGCGGAACTGGGTCAAAATGCAGAAAAGGTCAAAATCCAAATTGTAAAAAGAAACAGAAAAATAAATAGAAAACAAAAAAAAGCTGTAATTCGTTTATAACTTTGTAATACTTTAGTTATTATAAACACAACTTAGTTTTGAGGAAAGTTGGAGCTTAGTTGGGAATTCGGCTAAAATTTTCCAAATCTCTAGTCTAAACTTATTTGAAAATATAAACTAGCATTTAATACTTGACAAAAAAAAAGTAACTTTAACATTTAAATTGGAATTAGGGGCAACTACAGAGTTTTGTGGGGTGGGGGTGGCATTAGTTTAACGAGGTGTGAAGAGACTGGTGTAAGTGAAATAAAGAAGAAGAAGAAACGCATGCTAATGAGTTTAGTCGAAACGGAATTGAATGACACACATTTGCTATCATCGCCGTGCTACCCAACTCAACACTTGTAATTGACAAACACTTTGCGATCCTTTTGACAGCATCCAAGGCTCAAATCCTGGCCAATCGCGAACTGTTCATCCAAAGCGGCAGTGACATCAATCTGACATGCATAGCCCCACAGGCACCGGGTCCCTATACGCACATGCTCTGGTACAAGGACACCGAATTGATGAGCGATTCGACGCGCGGCGGCATCCGCGTCATCTCCGAGCAGCAAATGAAGACCAGCAACCTGCTGATATCGCGTGTCCTGCACACGGATTCCGGCAATTACACATGCTCCGCGGATAACTCAAGTGAGTGGCAGCCCAAAAGGAATTACACAGAGCTAAGCACTACTGCGCCACGCCCCTCTTCCTTGCACACAGGCCCCTTTTATACTCTGATACCGAAAATAGTAGAGTCTATTGGTTTTGCTGTCCATTTGTCCATTTGAAGTTTCTTCAACGCTATAGGTTATTTATTGCATAGCAAAACATAGAAAGAAAAGTATGTTCAAAAGTTGGCTAAAATCAAACCTAAATAAGCATAAAAAAATCTAAAAACAAAAAAAAAATTGGGCTAAAATAGTAATATAGATAAATTTCAAAAATTAATTTCGTGTCTGGGTCCCAATGCATCAGAAAAAAATATTATTGTTTCAACGATTAAAGGTAAATCACAAATTTAACCACAGCAAATCGCTGAAATCCATAACTACTACATTTTTAGAGATCAAGTCATCAAAGGTTTTGAAGGTAACATAACTGATAACAATATTTTAAAACACCCCCGCAATATGTGAATGTCTCTTTGGTTTTCATCAATTATTACCCTGGTCTGAGAGTATCCACCTAGTCGGCTAAGTCCGACTAAAACATTCTTACCTCTTCTCTACACATTTCGCAGATTCCGACAGCGTCTTTGTGCATATCATTAAGAGCGAACAGCACGCGGCCATGCAGCATGAGCTGGGCGTGAGATTGGAGCTGCCCAACCGGTGGTTGCTGCTTGGTCTGCTAACGCTGCTGCATATGGCATGTGGCCTCCGACATCCCCTGCTCCAGCACGCACTGGCCTAAGCTGAGCCGCAACTTATGTTTGATGTCTGCTTTGCGTTCCGACTGTGTGCGAGGGTAAGTTCTAGTTGGAGTTGTTGTTGCTGTTGCTGTTGCTGTTGCTCGCTTCGGGGACCTAGCAATTGAATTCATTGTCTACTTTACAGCACTGGCCGAGGGGACGGACTGCCGCCACGTCGAGTCGCGTCTCGTCGCGTCACGTCGCGTCGCCACGCCCACCCCACTGGTCACAGTGCACTCTGTATATACATAGATGGAGGCAATTGACGCACCTGTATATATGTAAATCGAATCGGGGTTTTTCTTTAGGCAGCTTTAAGTATTTTTATACGTAATTAGTTAATGTGAATAGGCGCATTGCGTTGCATAATGCGGTTAATTCCAAAATCAAAATACCATAAATATAAAATAATCGATATATCGAGCAATCGAGCTATCGATCAGTCGAGTAGCAATAAGCCAAAGTGAAACGAAATTGCAAGCATAAAAACGAAATAATGTAAATAAATGTTTAATCGTAATTAACAAAAGCATTAAAGCAAATACAAAATGTTCAAGTATCTCACGCCCATTACAAGAAGGCGGTGAATATACACGCATAGATATAGCTACTATCTGTCATCTAGATTAATTATGATAAATTGTGCAGCGAGCGCAAAATTAAAAATTTTAAAAAACCAAATGAATAATTTCAATATGAATATATAGATTTATATATATATATATACACCAAAACCCCCCACAATCCAACCAAACCCAATTCCAAGCAATTGAACAACATTTACGACTCTGACTTTCCGCCGTAGATTCGCGCACACGTTATGACTGAGATTATGCGGCTTAATTGCAGTTTGTGGCGCCACGGGGCGCGTTGTTGGGGTAATTGAAAAACGATAAAGGACTCTGTGCACCTGTAGTATATCAGCAAAATTAATGGCCGAAATGTTAAGCTTCCAGTGCAGATTTGTCAACAATTTTCTGCTGCTTGGGAATAAATTTAACACAATTCGGGAGTAAAACCTTAAATTTTAAAAGTTTCTCAAATTCGTATTTACTTCCACTTTTTTAAAAATTTATTATCTTTCTTTCAGATACTTTAATGACAACTTTCGTTGCATGAAACGAGCTAATTCTTTCTCGTATTAAGAAAAGCTGAAAGTTATAATTGCATTGTAATATATAATTATTTTGATTTACTTAATACTTATACGTCTATTAACCATATAATAATGGCCCTGGATTCTTCGAATTAACTTGAGCCATATGTGAGTGTGTCATTTTCATTTACGAATTTTTCTGCTTATAATTGTTTAAATTAATTATATATATTTTTTATAAACTCTTGAGTTATACATATTTAAATTTAAAGATTTTCTTAAGCTTCACTGCCATTTATTGTCATGTAAATATTAATATTATATGGTAGGGAAGTCTGCTTAAAGAGATGGGGTGTCCTTTGGGCCATGGGCGCTCTATTGGGACTTCTCTCTGCGCTGCCTTCTTAATGGGGTCTCCTTTGGTCCCTTGTCGAGATTTTATTAATAATCACAGGATTAGTAAATTCTCCTTCCACTCGTTCGCAAAATTAACAACTCATTTCTATAGCCTAAGCTTAGATCTATATTTTAAAACACTACAAAAACATATGTTTAATTCAATTCGAGCAGTTTGCATATTTTAATCAGAATATGTAAACAAGTTAGTTACTGCATAAGTGCTTGCACAATTTTATCAAATCCTTTTTCACCATTATATGCTGGTACTGCGCATAGTTCACATATTTAAAGAATGTCGCAGCATCTCTGAAACCGCAACAACAAGCTTCCACCATGCACATGTACTGAAAACACGCTTAAAGCAATTTTGCTGAATTTTAATGACATTGTACACTCATTGTAAATAGTCGATAGTGCCCAACTAGTAGATACTAGTAGATACCCAGCCCGAACATTATTTCATCATTACTTCTATGTATATGTAAACTGAAGTACACGCAATGGCAAAATTCAAAACTATTCGATTTTTGCTAAACAGGACGAGCTATCGATAAAATTAAATACGCTTAATCTTAACGAGAACTTATATTTCAAATATGGTGTCTTTAGCTTTAACAGTCTTAGAGATCCACGTAAATTGATCCGGAATAAATATGGGTAATTACGGCAACTAAAATCTAATCTTACGCCTCTTAAGTTTACTTGTAAAATTACGTGACAAATAAGATTTCTTCCAAGTGACCGTTGAATGATTTTGACGGTTTAATTGGCATTCAAGTTACTTTTAACGTTTTCTTTATTCAAACAGCAGTTTTTCTCTGCCCTTTTTATAACAATTTCGTCAATTCACGAAACAGTTAATGGTTTTTTGTATTGCTGCTTTGCTTTGCCCGGATTGTTGAGCGCCAGCAACAATTTGCAATTATTTTACTCGTTTCGTTCGCTTTACACCTTTTAAGTTCACTTTATTTATACTCATGCATTTGAAACTATTTTTTGCATCAATTAATTTCAATGGTGCGAATTCAAACAATAACAATTTCGCGCTTGAAGCTTTTAATTTCACTAGGCAAAACTATTAAAAACAGCGGTTATATAATTTGTAGTCGCTGTAGGCACATTTATGCGTTAAATTAACATAAAACAAATTTTTGGTTATTACATTTTAGTTGTGAAATAAATGTTGCACTAAAAATGTATAGATACAGTATCGTCACAATGAATCGCAATCAATTGAATTTATTTTTATTATTTGTTGATCTATTTTAGTATTTGTTAGTAATTTTAGTAGTTGTCTACTACTTGGCATTTCACCCAAAAATTAAAATATAAATAAATAGTAGATAGTCCACTATTTATAATAGGCAAAGTTTGCTTTTTGGTTTGTATATTATTGAAATCCGCCGATGTGTATCGTATTTTCAGAAATCGGTGGGAGCAAACGATAAAATGATAAAAACTTCAACGAAAACTAACATTTCAAATGTAAAGTTTTTAGCCCGTACCCTTTTTACCAAAAAAATATACACCATATTGATAATTTTTTATTGGAATATATTTGTAAATATATCTTCCAGAAATCAGCTGATTTTTATGTTGTTTTTAAAGGCTGAGATTACAAAATTTGTTGAAAAACTCTTTGGTAAGTTCCACTGGCTTCGCTTCCATCAAATAAAATCAGCAGAACTAAACAAGGAAAGTGTAAAATTAAGTTTTAATCTGACTTCAAATACGCAACACTTTGCAGCGATAAGAAGACGCAAAATGCGTTTGTGGCTTTGCGCTGTAATTTAAAATACCAAAGTCAAGAAGATCCGCTGTTGGGTTGTTGCCTCTATGATGTAAGCCAAGAACAAGGCAGGATGTGGAGTGCGCGGTGCTGGTAGCAGGGAGCAGGGAGCTGGGAGTACTGCTAGCTCGAAGAGTGCTTCTTTAGGTTGCAGCGCCGCAAAGTAGGCATTACTTGCGCTGCGTTTAGACGGGTATAAGCTGCCGTTTTGCATGAGCCAATACTAATTGAAATTAAAGCCGTCAAGAGCCGTTGCTAATGGTACAGTGAAGCAAAAAGCATTCATTACGTTAAGAGCAACCGCATCCATCATTTTAACCAACGCACGTTCAAGATATGTCCAACAGTTGTTGTTGTTATTATTATTGTTGTTGCTGTTGCTGTTGGCCCGGTTAACTTGCCCTGGGCCCCGGGCATTTGAAATCTTTTGGGAATATTTTGCGTATCTTCAGCCACGCGCGCTGACAAGGCCCCAAGTAACATACATATTTTATACATGTATAAATATAACCCATTGCCCAATGCCTCAGCTCAATGAATTGCAAGTGCTAACAGTATGAGATACAGCTCTACTGGCTCTTGTTCTTGTTGTTGTTGGTGTTGTTGTAGCTGCTTCACCTTCACTCATAAATTGTACAGCGTGAAATAAATCAAACTCAGCCTCTGCGTTGCCCGCAGCTCCCATCTCAGTAGCTGCCGCTGCTACACTAAAAAAAAAAACAGTAGTATTATGCAAATTTTTAAAACTCAAAGTAACACAGATATTGTTAAGCAGATTATTTCTTACATTTAAATTCCCGCTAAAAATTCTCAAGCTTACAAATTTAAAATCATTGATGAAAAATTGAAACTTTTTAAAATAAGAAGAAACATTTAGCAAAGCAAAATGTTCTACATCAACTTTGTTGATGTTTCCAACTATCTATCTATCTATTCACTGAGCAAGTTAATCATCAGAGCCAATTATTATTTAAAGCAATGCCAGACTTTGTTGCGTTTCACCCAAATAAAGCCAACTTACAATTTATTTTCAAAGATCTATCTGAGAATTCATTTCAGTTTTCCGAAAAATCAAAAGCTTGGGTGAAAATATGGGAGGGAAGGTTTCATGTGCCAATGTTCAATAAGAAATGTGACTAGACTCACAACCTTGTAGTTGAATATATATGTAAATATTCTATAATTTCAGCTGGTATTATATTTTATTTCATTAGTTTGCTGTTTTCTCAGTGTACTGCTGCGGCTGCGGCTGCTGCTTCTGCCTGAGACGCTGTCAGTAACAAATCATGCTCAGGGCTACAGCTATAACAGGCAGACCAGGCGCAACTCAGTTGGAGCCAATGCCGGAGCAGCCCGTAGACTTGTTTACGGGCTTAATACGCACAACCCCAAAAAATTGCGTATACGCTGTGTGTGTCAGCAGCAGCAGCACCCAGGAGCAGCAAGGAGCAGCAGTGGCTGCCAGAACGGAAGTTCTGACTGTGCGAACACGACGACAGCAGCAACAACAACAACAACAACAACAGCAACAGCAGCAGCAGCAGCAGCAGAAACAACGTTAGCGGCAACAACAACAACAACAAGAACAACGAGAAGCACTAAGAAACTACGGGGCGTAGTCGCGTCGGAAAATATTTAATTACTAATGAGTTTTTCGTGCTGCAGCAAAATCAACATTTTAAATACGTGCCAAAAAAAAAAAAAGAAAAAAAAAGAAAGGAAAACACGATTGAGACAAGAAAAAACGGTGTAACATTTTTAATTTGCTAATTAGCAAGCGGTAACGATGCAACCAATTTGATTGATAGTCTGCTGAAAGTCTATATATATTGGTATGTATGGGGCGAGCGAGAAGAATTCATTATTCAGTTTTGTGCTGTTAGTCAATTGATTATCAGGTATTATCCTTGACAAATTTCTAGTCTGCTCCGCCAGGCTCCAAGGCAACCAATTGGTTTCGATCCGATGAATATTTGCTGTCTCACTGCGCAGCTTGTGAGTTGGAGAAGAGAACAGGAGAGGGGGTGTGGGTGGTTGTTGGCTGCTCCACCTGCTCCATACGCAAGCTATAACAAATTGTGTGTACATGTATGTGTCATGATATATAGTACGCACACACTCACACTCACACTCATATATGAATAAATTATGATTGGTATTCACGCAACTTTGGCAAAAACAATGACAACTCTTAACATTTAAAAAGGCCTTAGTCATCGTTGTCGTTAACCTAGCCTAGATAAACAACAACAACAACAACAAGTAACAGCAAGATGTAGAAGAAGCAGAAGGAAAACCAACATATAAGAAGCTGAAAAACTTTATCTTTCGATATTATTGGGGCATAACTTTGCGGGTCATAAATCAAATTAGATGCTCGCTGACACTTAGCAACACATAAGAAATGCAAACGATTTTATTAAATATACAATGCAAACCGCACACAAATTCTACGAAAAACCAACAACAATACCAACAACGACAACCGCAACAAACAACAACTACTGGTGATTACATCTTCAGCAAAAAATACCCTACAATTTATCTTATTTGTTTTAGGTATAATACATATGCGTCAAGCTTAAAATATTTTTGTATTTATTCAGACATTTAAATGCTCTTTCTCTTATATAACAACTTGGCTCAATATTAGCGAAGTTTTGAACAGCAGCAGTCATGAGAAAAAACTGATGGATATTTCGCGTCAAATCTTTAACGGAGATTGATGTTATTCCAGATAGTTGACAGATTCGTTACGTTGGGCAAGTACCAGGTAAAATAATATTTATAAATTAATTTTGTAAATATTGTCAGCCTATATTATATTGTTTCAATCTTTTTAGATAGTAGCTCAATGTGCGTTTTAGAACTTGTATCCATCATATATATATATATATATATATAAATAAAATACACACATTGATACTTTATAGGTTGTTGTCTTTTATCGTAATCTACTCAAAATATCCAACAGAAGCACCCAAAACAAACAAGTAAACAAAATAATTGGTTGCTGATTTCAAGCAAGCAATAATGTTAATAGCTAAATGTATATAAATGAAAGAAGCTCAATTTTCAACTTATTGCCCAACAATTGCAAAAGTAGGCCAATTATAAAATTTCTCAAACCAAGCTGCCATCTGCACCGGTTACATACCACCTCAAGAAATTCAAATACCCCAAGCAAATCAATTAAACTGAGCGTGAGACGTTAGGAAACATTTATCATGCGATTTGCTGGGGCTGAGAAGCTTTAAGTTGGCCACGACTTTTGCACAAGAGAGATTTAAGTGATTTGCTGACTGCCTTTAAAATCCGAGTCAGTTTCGGGGTAATAAATGGCCTAGCACTATTTGAATAGCCTCCGCCCAAAAATGTTGATTTTCGGTTTGGTTTTGCTTTGCGTTCGAGGCTGGGTTTGAGTTTTAATTTAAGTTTTGTTTTAACAGCACACAAAAGTGCAAAGTGCCTGCATTTTGCAGCTATTTCAGTTAGTTTCTACAGTTTATACTTTTTGTTGCTTTGCTTTTGGCTTTCATTCATTGCTCACTGCTGTCATTTTGTTGCATGCAACATGCGATGTTCCCGCTATTGCTTTGTAGGCCATTTTAGAGCCAGCCCCAAAGACACCCATTTATGGCCATATGGCATTGAGAGGGACGCCAATTCCAGTTGCATTTCCAGTTCCAGCTGCGAACATTTGCCGCATGTTGTTTAATCGTCAAACAAAACCGTTTGATCCATATCGCACAAAGCTGACCAACACAAAAGTAGGGGGAGTCAGGGGGCAAGGTGGCAAGGTGGCAAAGTGACAGCTAACTGCACGCTACAATTGCACCCGCTGGCATGGGGTTAATTTCTCCCAGGAAGCTCGCAACTCAATAACCTTAAAGCCAAAATTGCTCGCTAAGTAAAGCTCGACATTAATAAGCCGAATAAAGATGAAAAAGGCCATGATTTTTGGTGTGAGCAGAATAGCAGGACCGAGGGGGGTGGTCCTGGCCCCACCTGGCTGGCCACCCGACCGAACAATATGAAATTACCGCCCTGAAATATGAACACCCGCTGAGATTTTATAGCAGTCAACTTTGAATTATTAAATATGTATTTTGCAGCCAAACGCCAAAGCCAGAAGCAGAAAACAGCAGAATAAGGAAGAAAAACTCTTAATGTGCGGTTACGCTCAAGTTTTTCGGTTATTTTTTGTGTGGGTGTAACAGGGAAATTTTTTTAAATATTTCCCAGCTACCCAAAAGTCCCATAAATCTTGCTATAAATTCTGGCAAAGCTTTTTCAAGCTGGAAAGCTTTGACGTCTTTTGCCATACAGCAAAAGCTGCAAACTTTCACTTGCTGTAGAAAGCTTAGTATAAGCTTTGCTTGTAATGAGCTGATTGCGAAAGCTTCTCAAACCGTTGCTGCATAATGAGCTCCGCCTGTGGCTCCGACTCCGGCTCCCAGTTAGCCTGCTCTTAGCTGGACGAACGCCTTTGGAAGTCGGAATAAATGACAGCCCATTAGCCCATTATTGCGACAGCCTGGCGGCCTAAAGCACTAAGCACATTAGCAGCTTCCGTTGAATACAGTCTGTTCATAAATATGCACCTTAGTAAATTTCATGGGGCTCAGGCTTTGACTACGTCTGCATGGACATTCATCATACACACACACACACACACATATATATATGACTATGTATATTTATAAAGATGGGGGGGCCTGCTAAAAATAGCTTCATTTACATAAATTTTCATTTATGTTGCATTTCCTCGATCGTCGTTTGTTTTGTTTTTCGACTATTTTATCTTTTCGGTGTCTACATAATTTCTTTTGCACACTTTGTGTGTGTGTGTGTGTGTGTGTGTGTGTACGCTGGCTGCACTGTGCGAAATTGCTGTTTAGTATGTTCGGTTGTTTGTTTATCAAACACAGATGGCATGTTTCAGTCTATTTACTTATCATAGTTTCGAGCTCTGTGAGTCCATTTGTGTGGAAAAAACACAATATCCAATTTGTTGGACAACACTTTAAGTTTTCTGTAGCCAGTATTAAAAAGTTAATTTTATTGTAGTTTATTATCTCAACGATTTGCTTGCAATTTCTGCTCGAACTTCTTTCAATAAACTTCCTGACTTTTTTTTAAAAATTAACCGTTTTTATTTGTTATTGTCTTCCGGAGGGTATTTTAATTTAATCATCGAATATGCGAACAATAGTGAGGCAACACGAACATCAACAACATTTATTTGAATGTAAATTATAACACTACAAATGTTTGATTATAGCTTTAAAACGAGATAGGTTTAAGTATAAACAAAACGATATTAAAATAAAACCAAAATGTAACTAATTAATATTCAACTTATCATATATGTATACATATACATATGTTTATACCCGTTGTATGCAACTTTTTTGTTTTTCATCCGATCGGGCTCAAACTTTTAATTAATATGTATACATTTTCGTATTCGGGCAACTGAACGAGAATCCGCTTTCTTGTTCCAAACTAGTGTATGGATTGTATTGTATTGTAACAGTGGCCAGTGCTATTTACATATATATATATATATATATATATATATATATATATTTGTTGTATAATTTGCATATGCCAGAGTATTCAAACGTCGCCACCGCCTAGTTAGCTTTTTCTTTTCTCTGTACTTGTTGTTGTTGTTTTTCTTGCAGTGCATGCAAACTGAAGCTTGCAAGTGGCTGTTGCCATTACGTTAGTCGTTGTTGTTGTAGTTGCCGTTGCTCTTGTGTTTGCTGCTGTTGCTGCTGCCGTTATACTCAGTCGCTTTTTTCATTTGCAGCTTCGGGGTTGCCATAATTTTTTTCATTTCTTTCGTTTTTTTTTTAAGTTTGCACAGTTTGCACGCATCGGTCCGTAAATTTATGCATTTGGCTATGCGAGCGTAATAAACAAGACCTTCAACCAACGTCGTCGACGTCCCGCTCCCTCCCTCTGCCCATCTCACTCTCTTGCACACACAATTTGGTCAGCGTTTGGCGCTGTCGCTGTCGCTGCTGCTGCTACGTTTGGTCACTTCCATTGCCGGTGCTGCCAGACTTTTATTTTTATGCGTAGATATTAAATGTGTTTCCTGGCACTTTATTCTTTAGCTGTAGCTGTTGCTGTTGCTGTTTCTGTTGCTGATGCTGTCGCTATTGTTTTTGTTGTTGGCGTATTGTGCCAGTTTACACCAACATGACGTCGACAGCGACGTCAGCGTCGGCACATTGGCGCAAATGTGCGGATATCATTTTGAAAAAGGCGCAATACAAAAAAAAAAGAAAACCAGAAAAAACAAGAACGCATAAATAGGCAACCGACCGACTTTGAGCCAATGGGGCTAAAATGGCTGCGGCTGCGGCTATGATTTGAGCAGCAAGTCATGGCCACATTTCTATGTAAAAAACTACGAGCGCACATAAAACTTTGCCAATTTCAATAACAACATTTCATTTTCAGTTCGCAGCTAGCGCAGCTTTACCCTCCGCCAAAAACGCACACTAGGGAGCCCCAGTTCCCATTTCCCTTTTCCCAGATGCCCGAGTTCGAGTCGAGTTCGAAGTCAAGTCGAGTTGAAGCTGTTGCCTGTTTTGAGGGCTACGACTTGGCGCCAGTGTGCGTTTGGCTTACGCTGCATTGCAATGCTGACTGTCATGACCATCCCGCCTGCCGTCGCCCGCTGCTGACACCACAATGCGCGCCGCTGAAAGGAAATTCATAAAAATGTTAATTTTTCCGCCGGAAATATAATTTATGTAAAGCGCAGCGGGTGACCCAAGGTATGGCTGGCATGTGGATGCGGCAGCCGCTCCGATTGCAGCTCCGCGGCAACAGAAAAAAAAAATGACTGCAAAATATATCCGGTGCGAATTACAAATACATCCCGCTGCCCGAACTCAACTGAATTGCTTCGCAATAAAATGCATTTTAATGTGCATATAATTTAAGCATTTTTTTCCACCCAAATATGCATGAAATACGACCGCGCCCACAATAATCTAATTAATGCAACACGCCCACAGCCACAGCCAATCCTCATGTGTATGTGTGTGTGCGTGTGTTGGTGTGTGTGTGTGTGTGTGGCTCATTGTTAGCACTGCGGCAACATTTTCAAGTTGTTGCCATGACCATTAATCTTTGCAAGAAGGTAATTGCTTAGCAATTACCCTTTTGCAACTTGCTAGCGCCCCCAAACACCCAAACCCCCAGTTGGTGAACACACCCACCCCCAAACTGACTGCTTTTGACTTAAACCCATTCCATTTGCCATTCCGCAAACCCATGCCTAGGCTAGCTTGCAAATTCGTCTGTCCCCGGCAAATGCATATCCGCGGGGGCCCACTGTTTGTACAGTGGTCGCTCGCAATTTTCAACGCCGCGGTTTCAAAGTGGATTTTTATACTCAAATAATTAAAATTTCTAAAAGCTGAATTTCTTTTTTAGAAAGGCAAGGGAGAACGTTGCATTTAGACGTAACCAACTAAATAATACTCTTATTAAAGTAAAAACAGGGGGAAAATAAAGTAGGTAATCTATCCTCAAAAATTAAGGCCTAGGGCGTGGCATTGGGTATCCGAATACAGTAAATAATGCTTTACTGTTATTACGTTCATGTGTTGATCCTGATTATTAATTATTTACTGAATAAACAACTAGCAATTAAACATTTATGATTTCCGAATGCAAACTGCAGCATAAAAGGCTATTCAGTATTTGCCAATTATTTATACTATTTACAAATAAATTACATACTAGCATTATAATATGTTTTCTACAAACCAATTTCATATTTTGTCTAAAGCTTAAAGACAAAAGATATTTAAAATGTGTATTACAAAATTAACTATATAAATTCTGTACTTAATATTGGATGTTAGTTCTAATTTTCGAGTGAGCACTGTATCGCTCTCTCGCTCGCACTCTATCTCCCTTAACGTATCTCTCCTTGCCGCTTTGTCGCTGTCTCTGCCGCTGGCTCTACTGTGGTTACATTTCAGCGGAAGTCCCACGCAATGCCCGCCGGCAACAGCTGCAGGCGGCCCACCCCGCCGACTGCTCCTCTTGTGCCCACACTATGTACGACAATGTCGGTACATAACACGACCCGCGAAGGCTGCGGCAATGGTTCCGACTATAGCTCCGGATTCAGCTCTCTCTTTCACTGCACACCCCAAAGCCCGAACCACACACTCCAACCCCAACCCTAACCCCACACACGCCCATGTCCTGTGCTCCCAAACGTGGCCCTCGTCATGCTGCGCCTGCATTGTGTTAATGCTTTTTGTTAAGCTACAAGCAGCAACGAAACGAGGCGAGACGAGGGGAGGCGAGGGGCGGTTTAAGGACGAATGGGAAGGCGAGGCGAAGCACCACGACGAGGAGCCATGAAAATGAGGAGCAATGAGGAGCTATGTAGTGCTCCATTGTGCAGTTTTGCAGCGTGTGTCCCTTTTTGCAAATGTTTGCAACACACACACACACACACACACACAAAGGCACACAGTAAAAACGGCAACGGCAACGTCAACAACAACAACTACAACTGAAATGCAGGCAACATTTCAAGATACTTTAAAATTCGTAGCTATGTACATAAAAGGCAGCCTGCCTAAGACACTAAAGAATTTGAATCTGGTTCTGCATTTGCATGGTACAAAATCCTTTAAGTGAACTAGTTCGCTAACCGGCTTGCCTAACGAACCACTTTTTTGCCGTCTCCACATTTTACAAGATTTTACTATAATCATATAGCTTGATGATTACTTTGTTCAAGCTAAAAGGGTACTCACTTGAAAATTTGTTAAATTATTCACTCGAAAAGTTCGACAAATTATGTAAAGCACTTCAATACAAGGGGAAATTTTGGCAAGTTAATTAGTTCACTAGTTTTTGTTTCAAAAAATAATAAAATAACAAAAACTTTTGTGTTTGCTAAAAGCATAGAAATTGAGTAGAACTAGCGCAGTTTTAAATACACACATATGTACATATGTAATATTTATGATGTAGGTTTGCACAAATTTAAATATTCAATCTCTCAAATACTCTAGAACACTCTTAAAACTTATAGTACACATAAGCATGAGCATGTTTTTGCTACGTTTTATTGAATAAATTGAGAGCTACATAAATGTTCAAGTAGCTACGCTAGAAAGTATGCTATAAAATACTGCAAATAAATACACGCTTGCATTGTGACAAATTTTAGCAGCTGGATGCAAAATTGTGTATTGCTGACTATGACAGTCTGATGATTTAGGGAATTCGCGATATTGAAATAACGATATAATGACGATAATAATGTTTTATAGGTAATTTATCGCAGTAGCTAAAAGTTTTCAAAAGCCTTTGATTTCTTTAAACCTTTAAGCCAATAATTTGTTAGGAGGCGTAATTATATCATTCCGATTTTAACATGTTTGACAAATGTGCACAGAGTTTGGGACATTTCTAATAACAAGATCTTATTACAAGCAATTAAACTATTACCATGAAAATGTTTACATTTTTTGCTTTATAATAAACATGTTCAATATTTAATTTGTAATTACAGCATTTAATACGCTTTGTGGAATAGTCCTAATAGCACATTATTGTATTTTTCGCCCTTTATTAATAATTCAAAAAGCGGATTGTGTTTTTATTGTTGTAATATTTGCATATGCTGGTAGTTGAATGAAACCTTAACGAACCAATTTCAAGCGTTTTAATTTCTTGTTCACATTGTTAACGAAGTTTTTTATATGCAACGCAAAGTTTAATTTACATCATATTAAAACAATTCTCGCAGTCCAGCATAATAGGTGGTTAATTCTAGATTTAACCCTTTGTTATGGTGCGCTTTAATATATGAAATAAATATAAATTAAAAGCAAAATTAAGTTGACTCCTTTGCAAGTCAGTTACATTGAAATAGTTGGAGCTTACTGAACCTTTCTCTGACTCTCATTACTTTTTGTTTGGGTACGCATTGTAAATGAAAAGTGTGCAATTTAAAAAAAGGCAAAAAAAAGACAAGTACGAATGGTCAGAGGAGACTGCTGGACTGGGGTATACCCATTCCCATTTTGATTATCGATCCAAGTACAACATTACAAATTTAAAAACTTACGTGCAAATTTGTAATATTTATTTTAATCGATTAGCTAGCGAGAGTTTTACTCAAAAATCTAAAACAAATGTATCTGCGTATAATATAAGAAGAAATTATACAAAATTTACTAAGTCCAGATTTTGAGTCTAAGATAGGTAATGAAGATTAAGAAAAATTGAAATTGTTCACAACTGCTTAAACTTATTTTAAAAACTGTGATGAGTACAGGGTACCAAAATAAAACAAATTAAAACATTCCTGAAAATAGAATGCTGCAAAATTGAGATAATGCTTACAAATTACAATTGAAGCCATGAAAATAAAAGTTAAGTGTCATTGGCAAGCACTTAAAGATAAGCTGAACTTTGTTCTTTGGTTTCAGCACGAAAATTTGCTGACCTTTTGTTTTTTTAATTACCAAAAAGAATGAATGGAATGTAAAATGAAAAACGTTTGATTCCCTGGAAAAACTAGTAAAAAATACTTTAATTCAATTAAAATTGTGACATATTCTGTTGATTCCAAACTTGTTCCTACCTGTGTGCATATGTGTATGCGTGTGCGTGTGTGCCTGACTAGTTATATAACTCAAATAGGAAATCTGTTAGGTAAATACCTCTGTGAAAACTAAACTCCGGCTGTCAAAAAGTTTTTGCCAGCGCCACCTAGTGTGCATATCTTTAGTTATTTTCGTTGTTGTTGTTTTTGTTGCTGTTGTGCAGTCCCTTCGCTAACACTACACACACACACACACACAGACACACACGCGCACAAAAGTTGCAATTTTCCAATAAGAAAAGGCGAAGGTAACGCCGAAAAATTGTTCAAGCACAAACAACGCACGTTATAATATTATAAAACGGCAGCAGGAGGGCAACCTACTGAAGCGATAAAGTCAGCTTGCTGTGGAAGGGTTTTAAGGGTTGGAGGGGGATTTGAGAAGGATTTGGGGAGGGGTTGGGCTAGCAGACAGCCCCATCAAGAACTAAAACAGCTGCTCTTTGGACAATAACTGGAGCCAGCGACAGGGAGTCTGAGCCTGAAGCTGTTGTTGCCGTGGCTAAAGCTGGTTCTGGTCCTGAGTCCTTCTGCCTGCCTGCAATGGCTTCTTCGCTAGCAACAAATCGTTGAAATAAATGAAGCGCACTGGGCGAAATCAGCAAAAGTTTTCGACAATTTTTCTTCACTTTGCAGCAGGCAGTTGCTGCCACTTCCCTGCCTCAAACTCATCTTCTGGCTCTGCCACGAGTTGGTTTTACTTTTGGCTCTGCGACATTTTCGGATTTCGGCTAACGCTTAAGAACGCGCCTCCTCTCCACCACCCCTACCCCTGCGCACCCGCCTCGGCCATTGTTGACTTACAAATTTAGGTTGCTCGACGCAAAAGTTTGTTTTGAATTGTAAGTAATTTTTGATACCTTACATACATACGTTGCGAATAGGTAGAACTGTTTCTATTTGCCTGTATGTAGGTATGTGTTAGAGAGGGGAAGAGGGGCAGAGGGTAGGCCAAGTCAAAAGAATTTACTGGTAAGGGGCAGTCAGTCAATCAATTAAAGCTAAAGCCCACGCAGAAACTCCTAGGCATAACTTGAAGCGTCTCCCACTCCCAAGTGCTGCATGTTCCAGTTCCTCCATTAAGTCTCATAAATTTATACATAACTGTCAAAAGCAATTGCCCTTAGCTTTTGCAGCAGTTTAAACTTCGATGATATATTTGTATATAGTATATGTATACGTATATCCCATATATATAAGTATATATACATCTTAACAGCTCTAAAGCGAGGCTATGGCGTATGTGCGAGGGTCGATTTATATATTCGTTTCCCAATTTTGTTAAGTTTATCGACTCATATATAGAATACTCATCCATTGAAATAATGTTGTTTGCATGTCAATTAATAAATCTATATTCATTTAAAAGGGCATGCCAAATGGTTTGTCGCAAATTATGTCAATTAGTGTTAAATGAGTTGGTAATTATATTGTGTAGTTTAGCGAATCTATTAAATAGTTTATCATATCGAATGAATATCAAATAGACTATCGACTAGTAAATCAAATAATATATCGAATATAACATTTTCACATATTTTATTCACTAAACTATTAAAGTAACTATAAAAGTAATATATTTTTATTATTTCTTCATTTTACAGTCTTTGGGCTTATCACAACACACAATCTTCGTCGAGTTATATAAGTATTCACAATTCGAGTATGTTAAACGTTTTAAGCTGCCCTCGAGTGTAATGCAAATCGGCATTTTGTGAGCTGACAATAGCAGATATCGTGATATTATTGTTGTGGTTGTCGCTGTTGCTTCGGTTGTTGTTGCTGTTGTTGTTGTTGTTGTAGCTGCTGCTGTGGTCTGGCGTACTCGTAGCTCTATTGTCTGGTCTACAACATGGCAGGCCGTTTGAGTTTACATATGTGTGTGCGCGTGTGTGTGTGTGTGTGTGTGTGTGTGTGTGTGTGTGTGTGTGTTGGTGCTGTTGTATGGTGTGCTGCTTTTCGTGGTATGTGTCTGCGTGTGTGGCACTCAACATGCCAGTCAATTTATACTAATTGTAAGTGTCAGATACATTTGTCAAAATTTAAGTTATGGTTGCGGCTCGGGCTGCTGTTGTGCGGTTTCCCCCAGCGAATCGTTGTTCGTGCCTCGTGTCTTGTTTTGTGTCTGTGTCTGTGTCTGTTTCTGTTTCTCTGTTTGTGTGCCATGAAAAATTGTTTATTGTTTAATGTGTACTGTTAAGGAGCTTGTTAAAAGATACTATATATACAGCAACAGAAGACAACGTCCACCTCCACTTGATGACAACTTTTGAGCATTTCTTAAATGGTTTTGCCGCTGTTTCTCAAGCAAAACTTTCGGTCCATTCGCTGGCAAAATACACCAGAAATTACAAAGCACAAAAAAAAAACGCAAGTTTGTAAGCTGCTTAGTTGCAAGTTGTGATTAGCACACAGAATTCCACAGCAGCTTGTGGCTGCAACGCTATGCAGCTTCCATTAGCAAAAAAAAAAGGGAAAAACGAAAACTCAACACTCCAACAGCCCGCAACAGCCACAAACAAAAAAAATAAAAAAAAATAAAATAAAATCTGAACGCAAAAAAACACACTCATTTCCAATAAAAAACGTATGAAAAATGGGGTTGAATTTGTCGCGTAGAACAACTTATACTCTTTCCAAAAATATCCAGAACTGTAATGCATAAAATAAATATTATGCTCGAAAGTAGCAGAAATTAAATTAATTGATGCTCAGAACCTGAAGCTAAAACATAAAGAAGGGAAATAAATTCTCTAAAGGCCGAAAAAACAAAATTATTAAAAAATAACTATTATGTTTTTGATTTATTATTTATTATCAACATTTCAACTCAATTTAAAATTATTTGACAGTGATTATTTTTGAATTTTTCTCAAGAAATTTAAATTTGAATCGAATAACAAAATATCTTTGAATATACTAATTGATTTTATGTTATTATTATAATTATAATAATTATATAGTATAGGATATAATTATAAACTATCCAGTCACTAGCCTGGATCTGTGTCACTTATACGACTCATTTATCATTTATCAAGGACTCCAGTATATATTTATAAATACTTATTAAAATAATATAAAACTTTACGAAACAAAAATAGATTAAGTAAACATCTTTATAATCTTATTAATCCTTTTCGTAGCCTTAAGAAATATTTCATTTCCCAACATTTCAGCAAAGTTGTAATACCTGCCTATGCTCTGGTATTAGAATGTGGCAAAAAGTTTTTTTTTATTTGGTTTTTTGTTGTTGTTTTTTTTTTGTTTTTTGTATTTTTGGCGGGTGGCTGGTTTAGCAGTCGGTTTGTGCCTGCCACGCTTCCGCCCCCACCCGCTGTAGGCCAGGCGAATTTAAATGTTTTTAGTTAAAGCGGATTAAAAGTTCGCTGCACGCCGCACATACATAACCCATGCAGGGAGTCACGAGTTTTTCCCAGGCCGTCGCCAGTTCCCGCGGCCTCCTTCTGCTCCAGCTACTCAGTCCGGCATGCGGACCTAACCCACGTCCACCCTCCTCTTGATAGAAGCATGTGGCCTAGTTTGGCCCTGGCTGCTGCTCAGCTAACCCCGTGCATAATTAACGTGGCCCGTCGTTTTGGCCTGGCTGCTGCGGCCAGTTACCAGCTACCAGCTACCAGTTACCAGCTAACAGTTACGCATTGCCCTCTTTTAGCCAAGAGAAATTGATGGCCAATGCGAAAGGAAGATTATACAGACGGACGAACGCACGTCTTTTATTGGCAAGGCATAAATTATGAAGCGCAACCCGAAAACTTGTAAGCCGCTGGCCAAAATTTTGATTGTCTTTTAAGAACTATGCAAGGCGCTTATAATAAAGCTGCTGCAGGGTGTGGCACAGAAAGGGGAGCTGGGTGCTTCTACTTGCCATAAATTGCCAGGCTTACAATTGAAAATTAAATAGTGCCATGGATTATGGGCCATTGACAAGCTGGACAGGCGCTGATTTAAGGGGGAATAACTTGCATTTACAATTGATTTAAAAATCCGCAACAAAAGCCGTTGTCCTCGATGCTGACGTTGCTGCCGGCGGGGGCGTTAGCGTCGACGTCGACGTCAACATCGGCATCGGTGTCGTCGTCGTCGTCGTCGTCGTCGTTGCTGCACTCTGTCAGGATGTCATTTGAAACCAGCCGACCAAAACCGTCGCTTATTCCCCGCTAAAACCCCCTTTCCGACGCACTGCAGCGATAACCGACACACTGCCAAAGTGTGAACGTTGTTGTTTTTGTCGCTGCTGCTGTTGTTTTTGCTACTGTTGTTGTACACCAAACAAAAATTGCAATTCTGTCAGCTGCAACTGACTGGAGCAGTGGCGAGGGGGCGGGTTATAAAGGTGCAGGCGGCGTTGCAAAGGGTGAACTGTTTGCTGCTAACGGTAACAGTTTTCAATAAATACTTTTGCCTATCTGTGTGTGTGTGCTGTCTGGTATATGTGTGTGTTTGTGTGTGTGTGTCGATGTGTGGCCAAAAAGTTTTTCACTGCTCGCTTGACGGTTCCTCAGTTTTACCCTTGTTTCGTGGCTAACACATTTCGCTGTAGCACGATATTTGTTCAACAGCGAGCAAGAAAACTACTTTAGTTCTCAGGCACATAATTCATAACAGTAAAATACCAAATCGATACGTTTAACTACTGTTGGGCCTGTATACATTAATCATAAGGACCAGTTCAGATATTGATAAAATGTCTATGGTCATTTGTATATTTATTTTTTTGTTGGTACTCATTAAATATCGATTAATTTTTTAAAGTCTAGCATGACTGTATTGATGAAGTCTTTCAAATGATTCTGATAAAAAAATATAAATACATACATTTTAAATAAGGTATTTAGGTTTATTTTACGGACCCAATGATAACAATACAAATTTCCAGCTTAAAATTTAATTGGCTAAGATATTTATTGTACCGAAATCGTTAACAATTTGTATAATATTATTTTTATCTACTACCTGTATTTACTTACGTATATGATACAATGTAAGACTTGTCTTCTTATTACATTCCATCAGTTTATTATCATCATTTCAGAGCCCTTTCGTCTTCCTCGGTCAAAGGCCAAAAGGTACTTTTAAGTTAACTAAAATCACGTACAATTTCTGTTAAATTCGTATTTCATGTACGCAACCACAGCTGTTCAAAATAGTAATAAAATAATTGAATGCAGAGAATATCAATTAAAGAGATTTTACAATGTTGAATGATATATGGGACATGTCACTTTCAGGCCCATGAAAATTGTTATTCGGAATGATTGATTGTAATGCATACTTGTAAGTTGAGGTATGCACTGTCATTTAATGCAAACCAACTTGGAAACAGCTTTATATATATATACCTATAATATATACTAATATATACTATATGAAAATATCAAAATATAATTGAATATAATTGAAAAATATATAGCCTTAACCTATATTCAGAATCACATCTATATGACCATTTATATATATATGCATCCTACATCTATATCCATAAATATATCTATGCTCAAGTCCATCAATCAAATCCATTTATTATATATATATAAACCTTTTATCGATCTTCGATACTGTTAATTTCAGAGCATTTTCGATTCGTTTGACTGGAAAACTAATTTTGTTCTTTTCTGCATTCTGTTTTCTGTTTTTAATTTTTTTTCTGCTTTTTTTGTGTCGACTGCTCATTTCCATGACGCGCAGTTGGCATTGTGCAAGGCGTGCCCGTAAGGGGCTGGAGGCGTGGCGTGTGCTGGAAAACTTTACGCTTTGTAATTGTGTAATTATGGGAAATTAAAACTGTTGGCAAAACTTTCTGCACACGTGGGTCCGTGGGCGCAACGAATGCCGGATCTACGAGGCCAGAGAGGGGCAACTGTGCGCTGAGCAGAGGGCAAAGGTATCGGTGGTTGGGGGCTGAGGGCTGAGGTTCGGGAACTGATGAACGTAAAGTTAGTGCCTGCGCTTCGCATGTGCGGAAATCTGCATAGATAATTTTTCGGGTAGAAATCGATAAATGCTGGTAAATGCAGCACTTGCTGGCTGCCTCTCTAAATATATATAGTAGATCTAAATATATAATATATATGTAATGGTAGGGTTCCTGGTTACAGGGTTGCCAGGGCTGCCATGGCCCCACACCATTGTGAATTCTGTGTTCGTTTTTATGCAACTGCTTTCAATGAGTGAGCGATTTATGTTAAGTACACATGCTCTCATTGGATTCCATTGCACATACAGTTCACACACACACACACACACACCACTCACAGACAAATACACTCGCACACACCCATAGACACTCGGAGACATACACATGCACATACACATAAAAGACATCTGCAGAAAATGAGTGTCGCAAACACGCAAACAGATACAAGGACAACAAGAAGACGTGTGTGCCCCATAACAATAAAAATTTATTTTCAACTTTTTATCTTAGCCACCGCACCGCACCCCACCCCGGCCCGGCCCGGAAGCATCCCTCGTCCAGCACTTGGTCCGTCCTTATGTTGCATACGTATACATATTATTATAACGCATTCGCCTAGGTGTACCAGAGACATTGCGCACCGAAAACTCAACCCAACAGAACAGAACAGAACAGAACAGAGCAGAACCCCGCTTCAGCCTCCTCCACGAATTGTGTTTAACTGTTTTCTGCTTGCAAGCGAACATGTGTGTATAAATATCCTGACGCCTGCAGGCGAGCAGTGAGGCAGGCAGCAGGACCATCAAATTGTATTTGTAGCCAATACAAATGAGCATACGCCAGGCCATTTGCCAAGTCATTTGGGCCAGTCAGTCAGACATTAAGGCAGTCAGCCACACCCCTCACTCCCACGCCCAACCGAATGCCTCCGCTGCAATCTATGTATATCACTCGGCCAGCCTCCAGCCTCCAGCCTTTTGCTCAGCGCTCGGAAGAAAATAGAGCGATTCCGACTGGCTGTTAACCCACTAACCATGGAAATATTTTCTGAATTTACTAAAAGACAGACACAGCAGCAGTAGCAGCAGCGACATCAGCATATCACAATATATTGACAGTCCTGGGCCACAAAAGAAAATTAGGTTACGTTACGCCTACTCGGAAATATATTCCTTGGAAGATAACGTTTTGATAAAGGCAAGATGGCAAAAACATGTAAATGTATTAAAGCATGGGGTGCAAAGGAAAGGCAGATAAAATTGGATGTCTAAATAATACATTAATATAAGGGATCATGCGTGGGTTTTATAAGTTTTATTGAATTTATAGGATAAATATATATCTGTATACGTCTAGTTAAGAGTGGTTTCAAAGTTGATGGCATGTAAGTTTTTCATTAAGTGTAAACAAGTTTCCAACTGATACACATTTTTTTACGATTTTTAATATTTATAGCATACCTATATAAAGACATCGGATAAATATAGGTACATATATAAAGTTTCCCATCTTAATTATTTATTGAAGATATGGCTATAAGTTACAAAATAGAATCTTGATTTCTAGGGAAACGGTTTTTTAAAGAACTGGCTAGTCTGGACGTTACTTTCTCTTCCCTTTCTTAAATCTGGCATCACAATGGGTCAACGGGTTTCCATGTGCACTCGACCCCCTTGTTAAGCAGCCTGTGTAATTTAATCGAAGCTAAAATGGAATTTAAATTTAGAATAGAAAGTATTTTTATATCCATTACATCTATATATCGTCAGATTAATTCAACGGTGAACGATTTGAAATGTGTAACTATGTATATTTATCTATATTAAGTGTGATAGTTTACAATTTTAATCATATTCATTATATTTATAATATAGCTTTAAGTTTATTCATAAAGTAAAAATTAAAATATTCTTCAAAAGCAATTAAACTACCTGCATAAGGTTTGATATATATATAATAAATGTCAAAATAAATAAAAGTCATTACTGATTTAATTTTTAGTTTATCCACTGCCTATCTATCATAATAAATAAATACAAATTCCAATTACTTTATATATTTGTAAATTAACACAGACAGATGCAACATCATGTTCCATATATCTATAAGTAAGCTGATTTATAAGCCTTACTTCTCCCTCTCTTTCCCACCTACATCTATGAAATAAATGAAATGAAATTAAATAAAACAAATGCCGAAATGATGAATGAATAATGGAGATTATTATTTTGCTGGAACGTGTTAATTACAAAATCCAGAAAATGTTAATGACAACGCCAACATAATTGTTATGTCACGTAGAATCAATTAAAAATGCACAAGCGGATTACTTATATATATTTATAGATAATATAATATTTATACTATATATATTTATATGGATATATATACATATAGATATATAATGCATGAATTGGCATACAAGTTTGATTGGGTTAAGCTGCTTGATAATTCAAACGCCCAACGATTTGCGAGCAGCTGTCAAAGCTGCAGGCGACAGCCCGCCACCCACTTGCAACCAGAATCAGGACGAAGAAGCTCCAATGGCAGCTGTCTGCAATTCTAAATCCACCTACCCTAACCCGCCCTCACCCACTGCCGTTCGTCATCGCAGCTGCAATTTGTTGCAATGTTGCATGTCAGCTTAGGTTTGTGACTTTTTCTGCTAATATTGCAACATGGTATTATAACGTAGACAATTTTGCTGAGTACCGCACGCTAATTGGCAGCTTTTCAAGTGCTGCAAAAGAGCAAATCTGTCATTTAAAGCGACCGCCCCTCACCCCCTGCCAGTGCTCCAAAAGCACATTTCTCTTTTGGCTTTGGGGTTATGCCTCATCAATATTAATACGGCTTCAACATTTACTCGCTATTCACCTGGACATGGACGTTGGCGCGGCTTTATTTTTGCTGTCCACTCCACTGGCCCCACACCAATATACACGCACACACATACACACACATAGAGAGAGAGAGAGAGAGAGAGAGCTTGTATAGACGCATTTACGCACACCGCAATAATCCTCGGCATAAACATTCGCAAATCCGTTTGCGTTTTGTACAAGCATGGCTAAAACGTATTGGCAACAAAATGGCAAAGCTGCCTAGTCAAAACCTATTTGTGACTGAGGGGAAGGTGCGGGTGGAGTAGGGGTAACAGCTGCACAATGAGTCGAGTCGACAGAAAAGGCAGACGATTATTTTGGCACGTGGGCGCGTTTGTTAGCATTAAGTCATAAAAACGTGTCCCATGGACGCAATCACACACACCCAAGCTTGCACACATGCACACACACACACACACCCACACACCAACACACTCCCAAACACGTGTACAAATGAGCCAAGTCATTGCCCATTTTCTATGCAGTCTGCAAAATGGCCAAAGCTAAGCGCAGACCAAAACATGCCAAAGGCTGCCTGTCCCCAGTCCCCTACCCCTGCACCTGCCACAGCCCCTGCCTCTGCCTCTGCCCACCGCTTGCTTCTACCTGCTGCTGTTGCCAGGTGTATCGTCACTTTGGCTCCTTATCGCTGCGCACAATTCGACAAGTCGCAAAGTCTTCAGCCTCCAGCCTCCAGCCCCCTCAGAGCTCAATGGCAAACACTTGTTAGGGGATGTTGGCTGGCTGCTGCCCCTACCGTACCGTACTGCCCCAAGGCTGCTTCTGCTGCGGCAGTTTCTAAAGCAGCCAAAACTACGCAGCTCAAAAGGTTTCAGTCTCGGCTAGGTACGAGGGACGTTTGTTGCAGCTGCCGCTGTTCCTGTTACTGCGAAGTTGCCATGGCTCTGTTATACCCTGTTGCCATGATATATAACAAGGTAGCAGAGATCTCAGACTCTAGAAAGTCCTATTCTGCATGCCTAAGTAAGCCCACTGAACCCAAAGAATATGGAGCTTATAAGTAGATGAAGTTAATTTTCAATATATCAATTTTCAATATCCACTTCATTTCAAAGATTGTAAGATCTAGTGCCACTTGATTTGGCTTGTAGGCTCTGTTATATCCGTTCTGGTTTAGTATATATTTACATATAATTTCTGTACTCCGAAAACTTCAAAACGATCGCAGGATAAACACAGAAGATACAGTTGATTTGATAACCAGTACTGCACTGTGGAGAATCTGGAAATGTGTTCTATAGGATATTTGCAAGTTGAGCATACTATTCTAGATATTACATACTTGGTTTGCTTTACTTGCACTTTACTTTGTTTTGGCTTTCCAACTCTTATCTCATTATTACGCTTATTGTTTTCCACCACTCACCACCAGTTTGGAATGCAATAAACTTCTAATTGGCATTACTTATGCACCTTAAAGCATTAAGCACTCAACTTAAATTTGCCGATTTAATTACCGCAAATCTAAAGTTTAAATAATGAGTTCAGGAAATAAACAAATAAACTAAATTCAGGCCAACTTATCGTGACCAGTTTCTTGTAAGTGAAGACTACAGATACCAATAAATATTTGTGTAAAACTTTTATCAGTACTTCAAATTAAAATGTGCTCACTGTTTTTTTAAACTCAAAAAGCCCAGAACAGTTTATATTATAAGGATATATCTTAGGTCATCTTGAAAATAATATATTTGGCCTTAAAATCAAGATCTGTGTTCCATTTATTATTGATAATATAATAATCTTCTCAAAAAATCGAATGGTCTCAAATTGTCTTTAATAATTAGTCAACAATATACGAATTTCCAAGAAAGTCCGAAAATGTTATATATTAAATAGTCTGAGCTCATTTTCAAGTATTCATAGTTCAAAGAACTCGCTGAATATCCAATAAGTATACTATAAAGAGGTCGGTAATAGAATTCCTAAATCAAAGAGTCTTAACTCATCTTTAAGTATTTATCGATAATAGAATTCTCATGAAAATCAGACTGGCCAAAATAGCTTGGCAGACGTGGAGCGATTAACTTGATTGTCGCAAGCAGCTTACACATGTACTCTATGTGTCTTAAGAGCATGTTTCACATCGTATCTTACGTAATCTGATATCTGGCTTATTTAACTTTTGCCTTGTGCCTTGTTAACTGTCGCAATGGCTTTTGGCACATCCGCAACTCACTTTCCATGCAATTGGCTTAAGCAATTTTCATTTGGTTGTGGTCTTAGCTACCCGTTCTACTCCTTCCACCCCTTGTCTTGTTCTAGTTCTTTTTTAACTGTGTCTCTATTGGCGACACGCCGTTTCAGAGCATTTCTCGCACATCCGATTAGCAATTTCCATCCACTTGAACAATTTCAATTTTTCTGTTGTCGGTTTCTTCTTGATGTTGTCCTCTACTGGGTTGTTGTCTTAGCTAAAGCTCATCCACATCATACCTTTTTATGGTCATGCTCTAAGCTGCAACTCTTTTACCAAACGCCACTGCCTTCGCCCCCGTAAGTGGCTCAAAAACATTATGCGCACATCCCACAAGCACTTTCCATGCGTTTAAACAATTTTCATTTTATTTCATTTTTGTAAATGCATATACCCTGTAGACAGCAGTAGAAAATGTGGCATATTGAAGCAAAAGTCTTGTATTATTACTACCAATGATAATTTTCATTATCATATAAAGACTATAGATGACTCTCTAGGAAACTATACATGAATTAAATTTTTTAATAATTATTTGTATCTTTATTGATTCCTATAAATAAGATTTAATCTAGTTATCCCAACGACATAAGCGTTTATCGCCATGAAGGATATAATACACAAAACTACACTACATTAAAATAGAGATCACTTGATAATCGTATAGAAACTCTCTACGAAGCATTTCAAATACGAAGCTTTACTATGAAAACTGTCTAAATTTAGGACAGAGTAAGCTTAAGTTGAATCCAAACAGTTATATTTGCATAGTACGAGAATATTCCACAACGATATTTGCTTATTTCGCTGCGTAGCCAATATTGCGGTTAGTTCTGTGTGATACCCATGGGTTGGTTGGCTTGTTGCTTTGCTGCTGGCTGTTAAAAGGGAACCAAATATGTGAGTATTTGTGGAACTCAATGCAGTGGTAAAACCACAGCCCCTCTGTCGAAGCGTTTGCTGCATTCTTGGCTGGCTTTTGAAAAATGATGATAAAAATTTCATAAATATGCCCGTTGCGTTACATTCGCTTATTCCTTTCTAAGCCATTAACTTTACCCAAGTCTTGCACTCTCTTTCTCACTCATTCTCAAATACATTTATATCTACGTATATATATTATAGCATAAAATATTTAATAGCTTTAAGTGTTTGCCAGCGCTGAGGGGCATGTTCAATGCTGCGTATATACCTCGGCCATTATGTAGTCATGGCAACGCACTGGCCATCATTTGTCTCCGTCTCCAATGCACGGGCAACAATTTTATTAAATTTTTGAAAAAACCATAAAGCAAAAAAATATCGATGTATGAATATTCTGACCTATCCCTCAATAAATTTCAAACGGAACGCATTGAATGAGACGTGATTTTCAGCTCACACACACACACACACACACACACATACACACAAGCCACACCTAAATAGGACGAAATGTGTGAGTTTATGGGGATGGTTCTAAGGTCGTTCGCTAGGGGTCGCCCTGGTGCTGTTTACTACTGCATGGCACGTATTTTGGATTTCTGCTACATTTGAACTTAATATTTCTGTCCCTGTGTGTGTGTTGTATTTGCCAAAAATTTGCTCTCTTTGAATCAGCGAAAAGTGTGGGAAACGGGGAGTGGTAAGCGGGGGAGTTAGCATCTCGGATTTTAGCCATGGGGAATTTCTTTGGCGTGTTAATGCCTTTTGGCTATCAATTGGCCATTATACGGTGGATTCTTGAACCCGGCTCGCAGTTCCGGCCGCCTCATCCGCTACATAACCATTACCAGTCTGTAATTCCGTTGTGATTTGGGATTAGGTCTGGGCCTCAGCGCATGAACACGCTATAAAAATATCTTGGCCAGGGCAATTGAATAAATTGTGACCTTTACATTGATTCCGTTTGCAGTTCTCATTCTCTCTCACTCTCTCTTAAGTAAATAAGACTTGAAAAACCATTTATTTCTTTTTGACTTCAGTACCCTTTTTTCAGCTTTTTGCTCAGTTTCTTTTTTTTATATTTCCCGTGTTGTTTTTGTGGCCCAGCTCGGACATTCCCCACGGCACCGGCACGTAAGCTGCCAGAGAGTTTTATAAGTCCATTTGTGTGTTTGCTATTTTTAAATCGAAATATAAATAAATGCTCACTGCGACGGCATCGACTTATGGTGTTATTGTTATTGTAGCTGTTGACCCATACACACACACACACATATACACACCCATTTAAAAGCACTCACTTACACAGACGCACACACACATGTTGACCACAAGTTGGTCTATTAATACGCGCAAATAAGCCGCTTAATTAGTCTTTCATTTTGGGTACACTGCAGCCGCAAAAACTGTCGGATTTTAGGGTCGAGCGTGGCCAACATGTCGTATACATAATGAAGAAGAAAATCGAACAAAAGCGACAGAAACAACACATTTGGCACGTTAATTAAATAGTGGCATAATATGATCAACGAAACGTTACTTTTTTGCTCGTTAGCTTCCATCATTAGGCTTAAAGTCATCAAAGGTCTCAGTAAGCGCATCAAGCTGTCTTTTATTATAATTGGACAGGGCTGCCAGCATAACAAAAGTCACGTGCCACAGTTGCCAACTCACTTAAAACTATGGCAATAACAAAATGCAAAGCGTAAGCAAATTTCCATTGTTGCCAGCTCGACTCTAAGTCAATAGCAATAACATAAATCACATTGTTGCCAACTCACCAGAGGCTACATCGATGCTAAAATACATATCATGAGCAAAGTTACCACTGTTATCAGCTTACCTAAACCCAAATCTTTATTAAGCCAAGTAATTTATTTTATTTATCGCATTTCTGAAACATTGTTTCAATTGCCCCAACTTCAGCCACCGAACCATACAAAAGCCACTCAGTTTTTATATATTAACCATAACCATACTTTTATTATGGAGAAACATTTTTCATTGGGTTTTTTTTTTTAACAGAAAACATTATTTATTATTTGTATGTTGTATTTTTTCATCAATTTTTTTTTGTTGATTTTTTTTGGTTTTTGTGATTTGAAAGTTGTCAACTTGGGGCATTTATACTTATCGCTTAAAAGTCTTATCAAGACCGCTTAAAATCGAGAGCTAAATTTACAGTTATTAATTATGCATCAATTATCAATATTTTACACGATGATGGACTACATAGAATTTGATGGCAGACAACCAGATAAGAACTTATAGATTACACAGATTTTTTTTTTTAGTTTTAATAATTTGTTTTTGTTGCATAAAATGGGTACAAAAACAAATGTTGTTGTGTTGTTGTTTTTGTTCAGTTGCAGTTTATTGTGTTGTGTTTTTGTGTGTTGATTAAAACGTATTTGTTTTGTTTAAATAATGAATGGGGCAAGCCGAAACACAACAAATATTTATGCTATATACACAGGAGCTGGCCGCACATTTCATTATACTTGTTATTTTATTATTAATTTTGGTTTAGGCCTAAATCCATACGAAAATGAAAATTAAATAGCGTGTAATTTGGCTGGAATTTGCTGTGAGTTGTATAGATTTATAAATATATGTATGTATATATATTTACTATATACTATGTACGTATTATGTCAAAGAATTATAAATGAGTTTTGTGTACAAAGTAGAACAAAAGGCGGCGCTGGCGCTGAAAGCGCTTTCAACTCAAATTCGCAAACTTTTTTATTGCATACTTTTTGGCGCGTGCGAGCAAGTTTCTTTTTTCCCTCGGCCTTGCTTTGAGTTGAATGAGTTTCTATGATAAACTTGTACATCGAAATATTTTATTTATTAATTTTTAACAAGCTGCGCCCCAAATAAGCATGCAAACCACAAAATTGTACAAAATTGAGAAGAAAGCGTTTTCGGTTGAATGAAAAAAAGTTTTGAAAGTTTACGCTTATGGATTATGTAAATATGTTATGCAATCTTATATTAGAATCGGGGTTTTTTTTAAAAGGTTTCCATCTTAATACTTGTATTTAGTCAGCATGGCTGCCATTTCGAATTTTGGATTCTCTTATAGATAATACTCGTTAAAGGACTTTTGCATTATGTACACCTCAGTTGATGAGCCGCGTCGAGCTACTGGCAAACACACACATATACACACACATTAAATGCATCATCATTAACACTAAACAGAAGATAAGTGCAACTGCCCCAACTAGGCCGGGGCCGTCATTCAGCTTGCCGCTTAAACCGCTGCAACATCATCAACTCAAACTGCAACTCCCGCTCCTGCTCCTGCCCCAGCTCCAACTCCAGCTCAAGCTCAGGCTGTACCGGCGCCACAAGTTGGCAAGCGCCGCTGGCAGCAGCGTGTTAACGGCACCAACAAAGCAACCGCTGCTCCAGTTCCAGTTCCAAGTGACAGCCACCGCAGCTGTCGTCGTTGAGATGGCGAGTAAAGGCACTGGGCTCCACGAGGAGCGCAACGAGCTGGCGCTGCTGTTTCCATGCTGCATGGCCGCCGGATGTTCCCCGTTTATGACATGCACCACCACCGAGGCGGAGTCTGTGTGCATACCATACGTTGGAGCATAAGATAAAGATAAAGTAAAAGACACACACAAAGATGCAGCCACAGCGAGACAGTGTAAACAGAGGGAAGAGACGAAGAGATTGCTAGAGTTGGGCGCGTGTCTGGGTTTCTACAGTGAAACAACACGTGAACAAGATATGTGGATGTTAGGGAATGTAATTTCGTAAATTAATAAAAAGCAACACGACTAACACTATTTAACACTAAATAGCACAAATTAATACGATCCAATCAACAACAAAATCAACATAACTGAATAAGATTCAATTCAGTTAAATTTATTTATTGAATAAAGGAAACAGTACTTAGATATTCCGAAACGGAAAACTTTAATAATTAAAAACTAATAAAAAAAAGTGTTAAAATTGAATAAGGAAAATTTTAGATTTAAAATAATACCTCATAATAAATAAATTTACACATTGCGATTTTAAATGAGTCAACACGTTTAAACACAACTCAAAGTTAAAAAGCATAGTAAATAAATATTAAAATAACAAACTCATAAATATTTAACAAATTAAATTACATTGGAAATGAGTCGTGTGTGTTGCTTTGTATTTATACAAATATTTTTCTGTATATTTGAAGTCTTGTTTAAAATATGAAACACGTGCCCATCTCTAGAAAAGGGAGGAGAGGTTAAGGATGGCCGTTGTGCGCTGGAAATGCCGTTGGCGTAAGACGTCACATTAATTGCCAGCGGGCATGGAACGAGACTTGCAACTGACACACACTCAGACAGGCGGATAAGGACGTTGGCGTTAAAGTTGATGAAGATGAAGATGATGGTGAAGAGGAGGAGAAGGGCAACCGCAGTGGCTTCAGCAGCAGCAGCAGCAGCAGCAGCAAAGAAAAAAGAGACAACTCACCTGAGCTACTTGGCGAGCACGTGTAGTTGCCGGAATCCGCCGACGTGGCCTTGGCTATCAGCAGCTTGCTGGTGCGCGTCGAGCGCTCGGTGATGACATTAATGCCGCCACGCTGCGAATAATTCATGACCCGCTTGCCTTTGTACCAGTAGATAAACGACGGTGGCACTGGCGACTGCATCGCCAGGCAGGTGAGATTAATGTCGCTGCCGCTCTTGATGAACAGCTCTGCATTGCCAAGAATTTTAGCACGCGATACTGTAAAAGCCGCACAATACAAATAATTGCTTTCATACTTAAAAATACGACCCTTATACACACACACACAAACACACACACACACACCCGCATATACTCACCAACGACGTTGAGGCGAAAGCCTTGACTGATTTTCGGCTCCATAGACACCTGGCACTCATAGGTGCCGGAGTCTCGTGGCTGTGGTGAGGATATGCGCAACGTCCACTCATCGGACCCCTCCGAGTGCAGCGACTGAAAGCGCTGATCATTCGTATAGGTCAATATGCCCACGGTCAGTATATGCAGGTCCCGCTTACGTATCCACGATACCTACAACAAAGACAATCAGCCGCAAAGGAAGAGAAAATATTAAGAAAAGGACACTTAACTTTTAAATCGAACATAAAGTTTCAGTTGGGTTACATCGAATAACTCTTGCTATTTAGCAAAATATTTATGTTTTCAGCTAAAAGATTTACATATTAAATATATTATTATAGTGTACACAACCCTAAAAATATATATATATATATATATATATAATTATTATCAAATTTGAAATATTGTTGATTGTTGATGATTGTTTGATATGACATTATTTTAGTTTGAGTTCTATATGTTAAAAATTTCAATTATTTTAATCTCAAATACACAAAATTAATAATTTCGTAAACAACAATTTCCCCAATCTTTTTAGACATAACTATGCAATAACTGTCATAGATTACATAGTTATTAACAATACAAGTAAATCAAAATTATAACGAAATAGTAGACAGATGAGACACCAAAACAAATGTCATTAAAACAATCCCACAATGACAGGTGTCATGTTCGAGACTCAGTGTGTATGTAAAAATGTTTTGATTTGCTAGTTAAGAGCTCATTATAAGTGTTATTGTTCCTGAGGCTACATGGGTTAATGAGTTGTCAAATAAATGTATCATTAATGGAAACACACGCTTTAATATTAATTACGACTCAGTCATTATTAGGTTAGGTTAGGGCTAACGTTAATTAAATTAGCTTGGGATCGCGTTAGTCTGTACTAAAATATATCCTTAGTCAAACTGTCTATTTGATTTATTTATAATTAATTCATTTAACGGAAAACAGTGTAACAGTTTTACCATTTGAAAGTTGTCATTAAAGAAACACTATAACCTTTCCAGGTGCGCAATAAAGTGCACAAAATAAAAGAAATGGAAAATCTTGTGACCTGTATTTGAATTAGTTTTCATTGTAACTAAGCTAATTGACTTTAAGTCGTATGTTCAAGTTTTGCAAGCAATTAGTCAGTTGGGGTTTAACTTTAACAATTCCTGCAGTTAGCCACAACTTTGCACATTTGCCTTAGCCCCATTTGGAAAGTGCAATTGTATTTAACTAAAAACTGAAATAAATCTGAGGACCAAAAATAATTTGCAACTGTTGCAGCAAATTGTGAATAATGGTGTCAAGTAGAAAATATGTATTTCATGAAAGCTGTCCAATCCATTAACATGATATTTGGGTTAAAATAAAAGAATATCTAAGTATATAGCTTATAAAATCTGTCTAAGCCAATGGAATTGAAAGTTGATTAAACCCAAAATGCTGTGATGGCAATAAGGAATTTGTTACTAGTTGAAGCTGTCAGCATGGCTTAAAGGTGAACAATTGTGCTCCGTACTTTATCTTTGATCCAAACTTTGATTGACACACAATTGTGTGACAGCGCTCCAATTAGCTGCATATAAGACGCGACAATGCGTTTTGAAGTGTCGGACATTAGAGAGCATGTTGTCAACGTTGCTGAATGGCTGACTGACTGGCTTGGCTGATTGTCTAACTTGGTTTGTCTTTCAGTTCGGGGCGTTAATTACTCAATTCAACTGTCTGGGGCTAAAAAGTTGTCAGTTGGGTGAGTGTCGCCAGGCGACACAACGTTGTCGCTAACATTGTTGTCTGCCAAATGGGGGCAGGGATCAGCCGAGCAGGGTGCACGGGTGCAAGTGGGCAAGTGGACAAGTGGGCATGGGGGCAAGACACGGACAGCAAGAAATTTATTACACCGCATAATTGCACAGCCACAGCGCTTTTGAGGTAGAAACCAATGTGGGGAAAGGCGGCGGCCGAAGGATACAGAAGGAAGCGACTGTTGTTGCATTTGCTAACAAATCGCTGGGAGCGGAAGCGAAGCCGTGTTACAAATGCGCGAACCAGAACAAGAAAAAGCGGAAGCAACAGAGAGAAAGAGAGAGAGAGAGAGAGAGAGAACGTCTGTGTGTGTGAGTGAGAGAGTATGATAGGAGGGGTAGGTATTGGCATTGGTTGCGGAGTTGGAGGCTATGGTGGTTAGACCGCCAACTTTATGGCGTAATCTTTTAAAAGTAATCTACAAATCTGCCAGGCGCTGGCCGCAGGTCGTTTGTTTGTCCCCTACAGTCCACACATACATATACATATACATATATATATAAATATATATATATATATACAATATGGTATACATATGTACATACCTTATGCCTCATGCGGCACATATGCATATATAACGTATTAGCTTTGACTGGGAGAGCATTTTAATTGCGTGCCCCTAAGGCTGACCCCAAACATCATTCAACTTACCGCCCGGTCGCCCAGATTCCGTACCCGGCAATGCATCAGCGCCGCTTGGCCAACGGTTGCCGTGACCTCGCGTCGGGAGGAGTTATCAAAGTATGGCTGCGAGTAGGGGGTTTCCCAGTAATGTGGAGGCACTTCGCTGATGACCATGCTGCTTTCTGTGTATGTGTGTGTGTGTGTGTGTGTGTGTGTGTTTGTAATAAATAAATATAATAGCAACAACAACAACATCAGTTCAGTTCAGTTCAGTTCATGCCCCTCGTTTATGGACTTGGCGTGTGTGTACTTTTAAATGCCATGTCATTGGCATCTTGATCCTGAACTTACCAAATAGCAGCAGCAGCAGCCACAATTGTGTTAGCCAAAGCGCTTTTAGGGGCGAACCACCCCAGCTGTAGTGTGTGTCCATCGACATAATACACGTTGATCGATCAAGTGCCAGCTGATTTCCTTTCTGCTTAAGTTCGTATTGTTATTTTGCCTGGCCTTGCCTATGCCTCAACAACATAGATGACAATCGGAAAAGTACTTCGAAAGGACTTCGCTTTAGCAATCTAGAAACGAAAAGTTAAGTATAAATGTTATTACTTAATATATACAGAACGCAATTAAAACTATTCTGGACGCTTATAACAAAGAGTAAAAATAGTGAATCAAACTATATGTCCAAGACAATTAGTATAGAAATTGCTAGAAAATATAGCTCAGTTTTTAGGGCTAACAGTGGTGTACGGAACTATAATTACTTTACAAATATTTATTTCCTTAGTAAAATAATACACCCTATACTTTGGCTTAAGGCCATTTACTGAACAACATATTCACTCACACTAGAATAATACCAAACTCTACAAATCGTTTTTTTCTCTTTCAACGCTCAAAAGTTATTAATGCTAAGATTAACTGTTTAAAAAAAACAGCAAAATATTATTATATACAGCTTAATCTTTTATTTCATAAGCTTTAAATGATGTTTGAACCTGTTGCAAAAATGTTCATAGATATGTATGAAATTGTGTTCTTCGCTTAACGGTATATTACTTGACGGCCATATGTTTCGATCCGAGTTGAGGCCGTTAGCAAGGCACATAATTATGATTTATCTTCTGCATATATATTTATTATTTTAGACACAATTAATATCTATTTATTCATACATTATTATTTTAGACACAATTAATATCGATTCAGTTATAGAAAATGAAAGCACATAATTCGTATTCCTATCCATAATTTTGATAAATTAGTTATGTTTCATAATTATCATCTTTTCGAGACTTTGAAAATTAAAGTAAATTGTTATTATATGCCTGAAATGTAGTTTTTCATTATTGTCATTAACCTAAAATATATATTTGGCATGGGTATCCTGTACATTATTTGCCTATTATTCTTATTGATTTGCAGCTATACAATTTTGGCTAATGAGCATGCCATTTCCAAAGCTTCAAATGCTAAAAATATAATATTCATACTTGTTTTAATGAATGTTTTATCTGCCCATCGAAATACCATTAATAATATTAGACACATGGCAGAGATAATTAGTTTTGTAAATTTATAAAGCTTTTATGCATTAGGTACGTTTGCTATCAATAGATCAGACCTTGTAAAATTACAATGGTGTCCTGAACATGAAATATGTTTTAAGATAATCAGTAAAATTAAAAATTAAATTATTTTTAAGTGCTTTGTATGCCATTAAAACTGATAGCATCTTCAAGACCATTATAAACTCTTTTAAACGGGATGCCATAAACTTGGAACTGCTCTGAAAAGTATGCTATATAAAAAATAAACGGGCGTGTTCTGCATTTTGATACTGATTTCATGGCATTTCTGGTTTGAAGCGTAAATATTATATGAGAAATAGTTTGGCAAGGAATCGAAATGCCCTAACTGCTAGAGTTTTTAGAAACTATACGGCTAAATAATAATCCTTTTTAACTCTTTTCAACGGTCAATAACGCTGGTCGTCGCAATAAAAAAGTTGTACAAGCTTCTTAAAACTCGAGCAGTTTCAAAAAAAATACAAATAAAATTAAATAGATTTAAACGCAACAAACAAGTAAATAAAATAAAAAAAGTTGCCACTTCAGTAATTCCACTTTCGAATCAATTTAGCAGAAATCAAATCGTTAGCATACTTTATATAACATGATGGAGTCAAGCGAAATCAATGAGAGTTTTCTAGATTGAAATGAAAATGGAATTGGGAACATTGTGATTATATTATGCCTGCAATTGCTACACTCAAAGTGAATAATAAATGAGCGGATCTTAAGTAGCTAGCAAAGAGATGTGCTTAATAGAATAATTTATTGTAATTACTATTAGGGAGAGTTTTTTCGGGGTAGCTCAGCCTTTAGATAAACGAGGCAGCTTTATCACCAAATAAGTGCTTATTTATACGCTTTAATACTCGTTTCTCCAGCGGGCAAGTACTCCTAATATTCAGTGCATTTGTTATAAATTACCGCTGGAATTTATGACGACCACTTACAGCTGTAGCTCTTTCGTTCTATCATAGCCAAACAAAAAAATATATGAAATAAAAATAACGCCCAAAATTTGTCCAGCTGCGTTGGGTCGATGGGGGGACAAATATTCCATGGAAATACATTTAGCACGGGAAAATATTCATAATCCTGGGCCATTACTCAAAAATATATATATTCGTTGTCAGTCCAATTAGCTGCGTGACTCGGGTCAAGGGGTTCGTGTGGCCCGCTATTTGTTTTGGCCATTCCCTCCACATATATTTGTATATATATGTGTGTATTTACTTGTTTGTGCCGCTGACCGCTGTCCCTTTTGCTTGAACATTTTGCGCTGCTATTATAAAGAATTATCGCCCGGGGCCCCGAAACGTCAGTTTTCCATGGAAATCAAACAAAACAAATGTCAGGCCCTAACCGCCGCTAAGCAAATTTTTAACCAGCTTTTTTAAACCACATATTAGTCAAAGTCACACACATAAAAAGGACCTCTAGCCTCGAGGTCCAACGTTGCATATTTGTATTTTATTTATTTTATGACTTTTCAGAGTTATAATTCCGGCCGACTACTGCATGATATTTTCATTGTGCTAAAGTCTAGGTCATAAATAGTAAATATTTAAGATATTATGCCCCAAATGGTTTGTCAGTTACAGTTCAGATCCAGTTAAGGCCGGATATATATTTAAAAAGTAACTCAAGCTATAAGCTTTTCTAAGATTCTTAAGAATCCATAAGCCATGCTTATGCTATATAAGGATATACTCGCTATATCATTAATTAGTTCTATAATCTAGCTTCTCTATAATATAAGTATTGTATAGAATATTTTCTCAAGTAGTCATTCAATTGTAGGTTTTTCCTTAAATAAAAGTCTGGTCAAATAGTACTTTTCTATCTAACATATTTATCCTTAGATATCATGCTCTAATATCATATATTTCTCGAAACAAAGTCTAGGTATTACAGGGTATTTTACTAGAGATACAATACATCTTCAATGGCTTTTCCTTACCAGTTAGCACCTGTTTAATGTATATTCCACGCGTCGCTTGTGTCCCGGCGCCATTTTGAGCCCAATTCAGTATTAATTTTTGTACAGAGTTGATTTATTTGACAATCGATTGCGCAATGCGGAATAATTAGTGGAAACTCTACATTTATGTGTGCACACAATTTTCGCTTCAATTGCTTTCTCCGGTTCTCCGGCTATACGTTTTTTTTATATTTTCTTCGTTTTTTGTATATTTTTTCTAGCAATAACCTGGACTACCAAATATTTCCGTTTAGCACTCGACCAGCGACAATGAACATGGACACGGACACGGACAGGGACAGGGACAGCGACACGAAAGGACAACGTTGTTGCCTTTGTATTATTTTATTCGTATGTATATGTATGCATGGGCATATTAGGTACAGCTCTATAGGTATGCCATATAAGCACTCCACTACACTCACACACCGATACAATCACTCACTCACACACATACACCAAACAAACACACTCACACACACAGCAAGCGTCGCATTTTTGTGTATCCGTCTCGTACGTGAGCAATGTTCTCGTTCTTCTTCTTCTTTGTTGTTGGTTTGACTGGGGATACAGTTATTAAATAGCCGTCGTTTGTGTTTTTTTTATTTTCGTTTTTTTTTTATTATTTTCGGTTGAGCTTAAGCTGTTTTTATTTTAAATGTGGCACAATGTAAGTTATCAAATGTTTGCGGCCGAGCGCGCACACGTGCATCCTTGCCGCAGGATTCGCATACTGGAACTGATTCATCAGCAGGCAGCGCGTGTCGACGTCTACCTTAGCGAGAGCAACTCAGCCCGAACGTTCAGCCGAAGTGTCTCACTCACAATTCGCTCTCGGTCTCTCTCTCGCTCTCGCTCTCTCCCTTTCTGTCAGAGCGTCGACGCAATGAGAGCGACAACATGAAAGTTTTATTTGCGTTTTTCTTTGCATTTTAAGTAAGCAGCAAAGTGGGCAAATTTTTCAGTCCATTCGTATTGAGCTTCCTCTTTTTTTTTTGCTGTACGCTTTAAAGCTGTGGCAAAGGGTTTGACTTGGCTGCAGAGCCGATTCGCTTGAGTCGAAGAGCGAGGTAGAGAGAGCTGACGAATGAAATAGAGAGTGCGACTCTCAGGTTAACTGGGTTATTAGCACAACCTGCCTCAACTGAATTCAACTCAATACGTCGCATGGCTTCTCGTCTCGTCTCGTCGCGTCTCGTCTAGAGTCGCATCGCATCGGATGGGATCGGCGGCCCGAGCCATAATCTGCCCTATAGTCACGTACAAATGAATATTCGCAATACAACACACGCCTTCGTTTTTGCCATATTAATATAGTCTACATTCGGGGGCATTGCAACGCACATGAATGATTCACGTTGCCCTCACAGTTATGTGTGATTTTTACCGCAATATGTAGGTATAATCTTCCCACCCTTCCCCCCACCCTACTCCGGCGAACCACAAACCCTCCGGCATGCGACAAAAACAATTGAACAGACAGTTATAGGCCAATTTCAGTTTATGTACACGCGTCGCAGTCGTGAAAGATTTGTGAGGCCGCCCCGCGAGGGAGCCCAACCAATGAACACCTGTACCTCTACACCTCTACACCTGCACCTGCACCTGTATACTCTATATACGCTGTGGTTGCTGCTGTTCTGGTGTACGGCTGCTCCTCTCGTCTCCATGGCCTACCGTGTCAAATGTTGCGTGTTATGGGCCCCAAATGTTGCTGTCGAAAGCGTATCCGTAACCTCATACTCTCACAATAGGCCCCACTCCATCCCTACCCCAACCCTCAACATAGCCTGACAGCACAGGGACGTTGCGATGCGATGCGATGAGTCTGAGCTGTTAGGGTCCGAGGTCGGTCTCGATGTCGGCCGTGTCCGTGTCCATGTCTCTGGCGGATGGGCAGAGGGGGCGGGGTTCGGAAGGGGCATTTCAGCGCGCGGCTTACAAGCTAATAAATAAAGTGCCAAAATTTTTGTTCGAGTCGAGAGTGCTTGACTAGAAAAACGCTCAGTACGCTGCTGTTGAATGTAAATTTCGGGGGCGAACAATGCATAAATGCCACAGTGGCGACACCTAGCGTACAATGAGTGCACTCAAGCGTTTCAAGTTCACGATTCTGTTGTCAAATTCCCCAGACTAAATATAGTACGTAGAACACTTTGCAGCACAATAAAAACTATTTCTGGCATTTTCGATTGTTATGGGAGCTGCGGGAATACAAAAGTATTTAATATGCAATATATTTCTTTTGATAAAGTATGAGCTTTGTGTGTGAGAACTTTGATTGGAGAAAATGAAAAAATGTTTGCTTGTTATTCATATTTAATACAAATATATGCATACATTTTTCTTGCTCTAACTGCTGACTTGACACGGTTCGTTGGGGTAAGATTTTATATAATCTTGCTATTTCCAAAGTTTTCTAAAGCAAATCGTATGCTTCGACACTCTTAAACTTGTCTAAGCTCCTGAGATTTGAACACAATAAGAACTATTTTTGGCTTTATGAACTGTTCTGAGAGCTGTGGAAATGCCAAAATATTTCATATATTATATTCACTTTCTTAAAAAGTAAAATCTTTTTGTGTGTTTAAAGCAACAATAAAAATATATATATATATATATATATTTTATATAGTACAACATATTTTTAGTTCTTTATAAATATATTAATACGCAAATAAAAGTTTTTCTTGTTTTAAGCTGACTTTATATGGTTCGCTGAGATTAGAGACAAAATTCTAACAACACCACAAAAAAAAAAAAAATTCTGATTGTATCGTGTAAAGCCGAATGTATCCCAACTTAATGAGTTACGTTAACAATTTTTACCGATAATATGTATACTTAATGGTGTTCTTTCGACGTCTCTACAAGTCGATTTCCTGTGCTGAAGGTTATTTAAATTGCAGAACATCGACTGTATATAAAATAGAATCGCCTTTATTTGCAAAATACCTCAAGGTGTGAAAAAACTTTATTAACAAAAAGAAGACAATTATGAGAAATATTTCTTGTTATGTTAATCGTTCTTTGAGATAGCATGACACCATTAACACCATTCTATGTTCATTTTAGTAATACATTTCAAAATATCGTGTACTGACAAGTTTTAAAAGAATTGGATTAAATCTCAACCTATTTCTCTATATATGCATAAAGTTGCTACCCTATGCTGCAAATGCTGGGTATATTAAATACATTAGCTTTGTAGCGGTGCTTAAGCGTCTGTCATTGAGCGAATCAAATTAGTGGAACAATCTATAGCTGCCCCAACCAACCAACAATCTCTATAGCATTCCTATACACAACCTATGCGAGATGCTATCGGAGCACCTTTTTGCAAGTGAATTTATTGTTGCCAATTAATTTGTTAAAATTAGTAGAGCTGGCGCACGACTAGCGCCTAACTGCCAGAGCCTAGCGCCTGGTGGTAGTTTCAATTGCGTCTCGCCGCCCCCACAGTCAACTGCTTATCGATAAGCAAGGCGCAAAGGACGCGGCTCTAGGAGCAAATTGTCTGGCTCGTCTTTTGTATTGTGGGCAAAATGTATGCCACGTACACGTATTTATCCATTGCTTAGTTGCCGCTCAGCGTTAGGCGCCCATATATTGCCACAGCCACTGCTCCAGATACTGGCACGCCCCCTTCCCCATGCCGCCCACCACCTACCATGCTGTGAAGCACTGCTGCTGCTGCTGCGGCCGGCGCGTCTTTTGCCTTGCATGAATGCTAAATTAATTTCAAATGAATACAAATGGCTTTTCGCTTTTAAGACCAGGCCAGAAGCACAGCAGAGCACAGCAAATTTACACACACACACACACCTTTCACACACGTAGTCCTTGCAGCGTTGTCTGTTTTACATTTCGCTGTGTTTTTCGCACAGTTTTCAACATTTGAAATAACTCTTCGGCCCCGACGGCTGCTGACTCACTGGCTCAGCCTTTTTAAGGGCCCGCATGTCGGCACAGCCACGTTTATCAGATGCACCGTTGTAAATTTACAGCGCAGCACCGGACCCGTTAATTCAATTCAGCGCAAACGCTGAAATTCGCCTGCGCCTATACGTCTAAAGCCCCGCTAGCCGCCACCCACTGGGTGGGAGCTAGCCAAAAAGCCGGCAGCTGGCAATGGCTATTACCCAATAACTAGAAAACGCGGCTAATCGCGTGAATAGTTTTGGGGGCGGCGTAATTGATGTTTACAGCTAAACAGGCGGGCAGCGACAAGCGAGCAGCGAGAAACGTCGCTCACATTTCGTGAATTACCATTTCGTTGCCTACTTTTTGGGGCACCTGTCCAATGGCAAAGCAGAGCCAACTGCTCCTACTGCCGCTGCTGCTGTTTGCTGCTCCATTGTTGTTGGATCACAGTTAGGGGTGGATGTTTGCCGGGAGGTTGGCGACCAGAAGTTGCTTTCAACGATACTTTGATTTAATGCATTTCATTGAGCAGCGATAGTAATGGGCGGTGGAAGTGGTGGCGGCTTTGGCCACTCGGTCACTTTGCATTCATTATTCAATTTGAGGTAGATTTAGATGTGCAACCGATTGCGGCATCCGCCGTATCCGTAACTTATATGATTACTGATGTGTGTGCACTACATACTGCATGCACTTGAAAAAAAAATATATATTGCATAGAATTAACAGAAGATAAAATAGAATACAATAGAAATATAAGATTGTGTATAGAATCTATATAAATAAACAATTCGTTAGTGATCGTAAGAAGTCATTGAAAAATAAAATTCTATGAAATACATTTATTTTTGATACAGAATTAATTCATCTAGTCCACAAATCATGAACCAAATCTCCTCTAGCTTAAAAATGGGTGCAGCTTGGTCCAAAAGTGTTCCAATTGATTTTTGGCAGAAAATCAAAGAAAAAATACCTGCTTTGTCAGAAATTGCATAAAACATAGAGCATAGAATATGGTTGAGCTACAAATGTATCTCAATTTCAACACTGTTTCTGTAAGTGCACAAACACTTCGAAAGGTGTTTATGGAATTCTAGCTAACTCCTTAAAGTTGTCAAAGAGCATAACTAACTTGTACTCCTGTAACCTTTGGCATACAAATCAGCAATTCCCTTTTATGCCTGTCTTAAAATGTCTTCCATGTCTGTGTGTGTGTGTGTGTGTGTGTGTATCGCTTCTCATCCATTCAGTTCAGCTTACCTTCAGTTTGTCTGGATGTTGCTCAAGGTTGTCGAAATGCTCTCAGGCCTTTTGCGCTGTGTGCGTTTTCCTATCGATTTGTGTGTCTGATATTCGAGGACTCCCAATTTGATTTGCATGCAAAAGTCGAGCCAGCTAATGCCAGCAATTCATTAGGGAGAATATTTCCTTGCCGCAGACAAACAAATAGGATCAGCACTTTCATGCCTCAGCTAACGACCAGTCAATGCAAATTTCCAATCGCAGCCCGAGGAGCGACCACCGTCGATGGAGTATTAAAAAGCACTTTCAATTTGATGGCAGCGAGTACTTAGGACTCGGAGGGGCATTATTTCATCATTTCAATTATTTTGCATGGGGCAATAAACATTGCGAAAACAAAGTACTACAAAGTTGATTGAGGTTAAATGCGATGGTTTAAACCTGTCATGTAGATATCGTCTCGATTTATTAACCTGGTTTTGTGTCTCAATTCAATTTTCATATTATATTATTTATTGTCCCAGCCCAATGCATGCTCCATGCCATATATATAGGTGACATTCGCATATATAGCATATAAATTTGCATGTACGTGCTCTCTCTTTCCGAGCTGTGCGGCCAGATGGAAGATAATACGCTGCTCACAACTGCCACAATATTAGTTTTAGAAAAACAAAGCACATAGGCTGTAGGCTCTCTCACTCACACATTTTCTATCGCACTTTAAATTTTGTAATTCTGCTTTCTGTCGCAAAGTTAGCGTTTCACAGGCAGCTCTGCGGTAATCTTCTTCTATTAATGCTCACAAAACTTGCTTATATGTTGGATATGATTAGGCAGGCTGCTCAACAGTCAAGGTCGAGACCTGCATATTTAACAAAAAAGTGTCATGACCATCAGCGGCAGATTAGACAGACTGTCAAGGTCCTTGAAGATGTCTCAACGAGGCGACCGGTTCGCCCTTTTCAAAATTGCAGGTCAGTCGAAAAAAAGATATTTATGCTTTTCGTTCGCACAGATATTTTGGTAGGGATCAGGTTCCATTATATAGCTCGTTTGCTAAATGAATAAAATGTGTACTTTGCAACAAAAATCTAGTCAGTTATTGAACCTTAAAGCTCAAATATAAGTTTAATTTTCTAATACTTGCTTCTGAGTTTGATGAACATTTATTAACCAACATGCAATTGCATTTATGTATAATCCATTAGGCGACTGATTTATATAGAGGTTTTTTTTGCAACTTCCTTTTGAGTTTAACGATTATTTGATTTGTTTGCAGGTCCACAAACTACTTAAATGTCACATGGTCAGTTGAACTTTAGCATTGCCTTTCCGCTTCATAATGATTTATGTATTGGGCAAACAAAGAAATCTGCATACAATCCATATAAACAAACATACATGCATACAAATACATATATAATAATTAATTTCATATATACGACTTATATGTGACATGTGTGTGTGTGTGTGTGTGTGCTTGTGTGTGTGTTGTATATCATACATATATCATATTTACACACACAGATATACTATTTCCCTTCGAGTCGTAGCATTCGCATCCTCGCATCCTTTTTCCACTTGAGCTTAACTGTCCAACACTGAATTGAATTCCCTGGCCAGCAACTGCCCCGCGTCAGCCCCGCGGGGAGCATTTACATAGACCACACATATACTATGTATGAGTCGAAGGACTTTTGTCTGCTTTCGTTTTAGACTTGGACATTGAGCATCTGATATGCATCAAATATAACTCAATTGCCGGACTGTTGGACTCTTAGGAGCTGAATAACCAGGAAATACTTTGACTTAGGCCAAACTTGGCCATTGGGCGCCTTGGCACCCTTTTTCCTTTAGCTTTAGTTTGCTACTACAGCTTTTGCTCTATCTCACCATCCGCATCTATATTTATATGTGCGCTTTCGCCACTCGCTCTCACTCTAGACATTTTCCATTCATTTTCGCAAGTGGCTACGGATTTGCTTTTTATACCCTCTAACCATATGATTTATTTCATAGGGTATACCTTGATTATACAGGTAACTTGCAGAAAATTTAAATATTCATATCATTTTATTTTATAATTCATGATCTAGTCAAGAAATTAAAGCAGCTAAAAATTCAAATAAATAAAGTTTTTATATCATTTTTCACATATTACAAACACAATTTCAAAGATATAATCCTGATATTTGGTATATTAAAGATAAAATCCTACAGATTTAGCTTATGCTCTTTAATAGAATATAATTATAATATTTAAATAAAAATGAAATTACTTTTTATGTCGGTCTCTAAGCCGCCGCATGATTATATAACATAATTATAGCCACAATTCTAAAGATATATGCCATTACACTCGATGCAGACCTAGAATAATTCATCATATACATATATATTCTTTAAGTTAAGCTTGAAGCTCAAATATACTCAAGCTTAGCTTAAAGCTGTCCTGAGTATATTTGTCTTATATTAAAGCTTAGCTTAAAGCTTGTGCATTTATATATTATGAAACTTTATAATTGATAACAGAGTATGTTCTAGTCGGAAACTCACCTGTTCTCTAGACATTCCGGTGTCGCTCAGACAAACTGAGCTCTCAACACAAACAAATACTGCGTTTTGTTTATTTACATAAGCACATACGTATATATATATATATATATACATATATAGATGTGCATATATATATGCTTAAGTACATACATTTGTATCTATACCTATGCGACTGTCTGTCTCTTGAAAATATTTGGCTAAAGGCTTTTAGGGCCAGCTTGCCGTTAGTTGGCGCTTCGAGCGAACATAAAAATGCCCTTAAAAGCCGACACAGAGACAGAAAACCAGAAAGTGGAAAAAATCCAAAAAATCCAAACGAATATAAAACTTATACCGAAAAGGGATTGACGGATATAAATGGTGATATGACCTAAGGTCATTTGTATAAAATTAAGTTGAGCATCATAAAAACAGCCCCGCACAAACAAATGACAATAACAGAAAAAAAATCAGAGAATAAAAACTAAATAGCTAGCAACTACGCCCCAAGTTGTTGTTTAATCAAAAACTTCAAATCGATTTACAATAAAAAGCAACCCAGAACCAGAGCCAGAGCCAGAAACAGAACAAGCACAAGAACAAGAAGGGGAGGTATTGTAGAAGAGTCATAACGGGCAAGAGCTAACTAAAAATGTAAAAAGCCCCTCGAAATCCTTGGCGCGCTTTTCATTTAGCCGCGTTCATCTTTAATAAATTTTTATGCCGTATGCTAATAAAGATTTTCTGTCGTGCCCCAAGCCATTTGCCACGGCGCTGGCTATGGCTCTGGTTATGCCACTGCCTCTCGTCTCGCTCCCATTACCCCCCCTTCTCTCTCTCCCTTTGGTGAGGCTCCGTTTTAATATCCAGCCACGTATGTCATGGCACAAAACCATTAAGCACAAAAAGCAAAGTAAAAGCTAGAGCTGAATGCAAGAGCGAAACGAAACAAAAAGCAAAAAAATAATATATACTATATAGAAACAGGAGAAGAAGAAGCAGCAGCAGCAGCAGCAGTGGAAAAAACAGGAAAAAATTATGCCCCAGACGCCGCTGAATTTTAAATGAGCCTTTATGGGCTTCATTTCAGCGTGTAAATTATCTCATTTGTCAGCAATTGCGCTGCGCGTGTGTTAGTGTGTGTGTGTGTGTTTGTGTGCGTGCGTGTGTGTGTGTGTGTGTGTTGCCAAAGACTCAAGTGCCCGCCTAGACGAAGCGTTACGTCCATGTTGAGCCCCTGCTTTCCGCTTGCCGACATCCGCTTGCCGCTACCCGCTACCCGCTATCCGCTACCCCGCTCATATGCGACATGTACTCAGCCATTTGTAAAATGATTCAATGGCGTCTCCCGACATTTAATGAGATAAGCGCTCGCTTTGTGCGATAAGATTATGTTATGCCCAGGCAAGGACCAGCCGGTGCGTATCAGCATGCCATTGACAGTTTAACTACATGTACATATACATACATACATACATATATAATATGTATATCAGCTGCAGTACTCAATTCTGAGCATAACGCACATTGGAATGCGCTTACGATTTGGAATTCACTCGGCACCCGCACAAAATATGTTGATGCGTCGGCGTGTCCTGCAGGATTTCCATGAATGGAATGCAAACAATTCTTTAGCATCGCAATCATTTCAACAAGGCGTTCCCCGAAACGCTAACAAGCCCCAAGTACAAACCGCAATTAAGCGAAAAGGGTTGAAATCTATTTAGAAACATATTTAAGTTGTCACACAGAGATTTTGGTTTTTTTGGGACTGTTTTTCCACTCCACACAGTTTTCTTTCTGGCAAAAAATATGGAAAAACTGTTGCTCTAACCAGACATACCATACCAGACAAATTTATACAATATTTCATTTTTAATTTTCACTTACTTTACCATTATAATTAATTAAAAAAAACGTGTTTTTAAGCTACACCGAAAAAAAATAAATATTAAATATCAATTTGATATGTACTGGTTAATTAGATATTTGTATATATATATACAAAAAAAATCCCCCTAACCGCTGTCTTTAACATTATTATTAATAATATTAATTAAAAAGTTTAAACTAAATGATTAGTTTATGTGAATAACTATATATAAATAATATAATACTTTAGTAAAAAATACTATGATTAATAATTTGCTAATATACAAAACAATATAAATTGAAACAAAATACCCTACATGTGCATAACATATTGTTGCAGGTTTTTCTACTCACATTGCTAACTATAATAAACAATAAAACACAATGAAAATACATTTTAAACATTCTTTTAACTTTCTGCTAGATCCCAAAGAGCCCTTTGTTGTCTTTTTGGATAACAATCAACTGTGAAATAACTCTTTAGAAAATTCGCCTGGTTTTCTATACAAAACTTTTGGGTGGATGCCACACAAATACGGCAACTGTTTGTAACTCAAACTTCCAATTAGTACTTAAAAATTGATGCATTTACGAATGTTATTTTTTCTCTCTCTTTTAGTTTCATTTTATTATAACAAAATTGTATATATGCTGGAATTTTTAGTGTGGACAAACTCGACTGCCCGTCGACATGGATAACATACCTATATATATATATATATATATGTATGTATATGTATATGTATGTTTGTAGACGTACATACATATTCCGGCGAACAACAAAAGCAGCGAAGTTCTGGGCAACCGGGCGCCGAACCCACCTTTTGACATGGGCATAATTAAAGCATAACAGGAGTAACAGCAACGCCCTGTAAACGTACCCAAAACAAGCCCCACCCAAAAGCCCGCTCCAAGTTAAGGTGAAGAAAGAGACGGAGACGGAGACTGAGGCGCAGGAAGCGGCAAGGAGAGACGATGCGAGGCGAGGCGAGGCGAGGCAAGGGGCCCATAAAAGCGAAACCCACTACATGGGGTGAAAACAGGTTGTTACTTCCTTGCAAACAAGGTTCCGTTACCGTTATGCCGTTATATATGCATACGTGTGTGTACGTGTGTGTTTGTGTGGGCTTGTCTGTAGCTGGCGTATAAAAGAAAAGCACGTTATTGCCAATTTAACTTACATTGTGCATGTGTCTTTAAACAAAGATTTATGTACCCACTTGCATGCATACTCATAGCTACCCAAGTAATGTACATACATACATACATACATACATATATACATATATATTTGTACAGTGGTTGCTCGCAAATTAGAACGTCTCGATTTCCAGAGGTGATTCTAATCTCGATTCATTTTGATTGGTGTAAGTAATAATTTTCTATGGCACAAATTAAAAAAAAGTTTTGTATAAACCATATATTTTCAATTTTATAATTTCTGCAGAGAGAAAGGGTTTCTCGAGAAAAACTTAATTTAAAAATATTTGAAAAAGCGAAAGTAATAAAAATAAAAATTATATAAATTTTATGTTTTTTAGCGACCTTTTTAATTATAATGTTCTTGTTTAGCCGGCTCGAGGTCGAGGTTGACCTCGAGCCGGCTAAACAAGAACATTAAAAATTATATATATACATTTAATAAAAATTACGAAGCGCAGATAAGATTATGTGTAAAATAATAAAATAAATATGTATTAGACTATATATTTTAAAATGAATGGTACTTAATAGGCACTGAAAAGTTTTTTCTTAAAATTTTCTTAAAATATTTAAAAGTGTTTGAGCTTGGAATATAATAACAAATAATTGTGTCAAAAGCTGGTCAAAGTGGACTTTAGCTTTGCTCGCTTTTTCACCATTGTTCGCAATTTTTCGCCAGTGTTCGCCATTTTTTGCCGCTTGACGCTTTGCAATTTGCAACGAGATTAAGTTTCGAACAATAAGGAACAATCTGAATTGAAAAGGCGTTTGGAAAAGTAAAGTTGATAGAACCGCGAGGTTCTCAAAATTAATAACCATGCAAACAATGTTCTCACTTTTTGTTTATATTTAAGAACACTTCTTGTTTGTTAGTTATTAATAAATAAATAGCAAACAGCAAACAGTTAGCTAGCTTAAGTACTCAGCTATAATGATTTTCGTATAAAAAGAATTTGAGCTGAAATGCATTGAAAATGAATCAACTTTTTTTTGACCATTTCACTTTTTGACAGCACTTACTTGACAAACAACCACTGTATATGTTGTATTGTGTATGTGGGGGAGTTTAAGTGGGTTGCGATGGGTCAGGTGTGCGCGTAATAACTTGCTTATGGATGTGTGGAGGGTACTACATACGTGCCGAGTTGCCACTTAAATCAGCATAATGATATGCACTTATTGTTGTGGCAAATTTGTTAGCGGAAATGCTGCGAGAAACCGCAACGGAGAACGGCGAGCGGATCAGAAAGCAAACCGCAGCACAGGGCCTGTAGATGTCGATTTCTTCATTTGCCTAATAGGAGTCGACGCCATCATTAATCTAAAATATGGCAAAGACACACGCGCGCACACACACACACACACACACACACACACACATACACGCACACACACGCACACAGACGAATAACGATGTGCATGTAATTATGCTCAGCCACACGCATTCACTCACTCACACACACACACACACACACACGCACACTGACTGACACACACAGAGTCGCATTTGCGTAAGCCTTGTTAATCGTGACAAAAGCTTATTGCGGGTTATTTGGGCTACTTGTTTCACATCCGGCGTCAATGTCGCTGCCGGCAAAAATCAACACATGTACAGTTACAGCTGCATGTGTGTGTGTGTGTGCATGTCTGTGTTTGTATGTAATACAGTTATATGGGCAAACACATGCGTGTGCGTCTGGTCTCACTGGCAGAAGCAGCGCGCGTCACTTGCACACACATAATAAACATTTTAAACATTATATTCGTGTTTAGCCGCAGCTTCTTGCCTTGTTGTTGTTTCTGTTGCTGCTGCTTCTGCTGTTTGCAGTTTGTTGTTGTTGCTCTTATTGCTACTCTTGTTGTTCTTGCTATATATGTATGTATGTGCGTTTGGCTCGTTCGCTTTCAGCAAAATTTACGGGTTTTAACGAATAATGGCGCTTGTGGGAAATGAACGTTTTGTGTTCGCTTTTGCTTGTCATCGCTGCGCGCCAAGCACATTCGCAACGCATTCCACACAACATTCACCACTTTATCAGCATTTTACTTTAGCCGTTATTACCACAAACACAAACAGACACCAATACACACACAGTTCTCCCACTCTCAGTACATTAGCGCTAAATACACACACACACACACACACATGAAAATACACGCATCTATGAGTTTTGCGACTCTCTAAGGAAATTAAAAAACAACTAAAACAAATTAACAATATAATGACAAAGTCATAAGTACATATGTGCATATGTGCGAATACGGATACAATATATATGTATATATAATACATACATACATACACAAATATTTACATATATACAGTGGTCGCTCGCAAGTTACAACTTTAATCAATTATATACATATTTCCTAAACAATAATTTACTTAAATATACAACAAAATATGTGTTATTCAACATGTTGCGTATAACTTGATATATTTCAATTTTACACAATACGCAAACAAAATATGAAACAAGTAAGTGTGCTCGAGTCGAGAGTGCCCGACTAGGAGATACCCTGAACCCACTTCTTACATTCATAATTCTTTATCTGCATTCATACATAGAAACACACACACACACATAAAAACACAAGATACTAGCTGCGCGCGCCATGCAATTGCATTGTTTCTTCTTCTTCCAAACAATGTTACATTGAATCGTAAGCAACTTCTTTGTTCATTGTCCGATCGTGATGAAATTTTTAGGACACAAAGATGGCATATTATTCTGAGACTATGAAAAATCCGAAGGTCATGCCTATAAAACTACATATTTTTCGATTTCTGTGAGATAGGAGAATATACATACCAAATTTAGTGCCTTTACCTCTTATAACTTTTAAGCTATACCTTATGTAGTCTCTGACGGACGGACGGACAGACGGACGGACAGACGGACGGACAGACGGACGGACGGACGGACAGACGGATAGATGGACGGACGGACGGATATGGCTATTGATAGTGATCAAGAATATATATACTTTATGGGGTCGGAGATGCTTCCTTATGCCTGTTACATGCTTTTGCACAAAACCATTGGACCCCATTACTAGGGTATAAAAAAACTATTAGCCGGCACTTGTACAAACAACTTTTCTAAATTTAATCAATGTTTTTCTGCATGTATATTTTTGTTGAGGTGATTCATGTCCTTAAACGCAATTCTCAAGAATTCAAGGGAGGTGTACATTTTTTGTTGCATTTTAGTGCTGACTTAGTTACACTCTCTCTCTCTCTCGGTCTCTCTCTATCTCCACCACTCACTATTTCATATATATTTTTTTTTATTCTTCTCAAATTCTCAGTTTCTCTGTCTCTCCTGCTCAATCCCACCCGTTTCCCAAATATCTCTTTTTGCTCGAGGTTTTTTTCAACTGAATTAAAACGCAATTATTTTTATTTCTTTTCTTTGTGCTGGCATATAATAATGTTTAAGGTGCTCTTTATGTCCAGCAGCGTTGCAGCTTTATCGATGTCCAGAATAGTGAACAGTGCTTGCCAGAAATTGAAATGCGCATTGCAAAATCAGCTGTCGGTTTGGTTTACGTTACTTATTATTGCTGTGACTGAGATTGTTGTGAGAAAAATGCAATTTAAGAGCAAAAAATATTTCCTTTTGAAAGGCAAGCAAACGAAATGATTCCTGAAATTGAACTTATTGTAAGGTGTGTCGACTGCAATGAATAATTTGCATATTTTCAAGTTGATGCCACAAAATAGCTATTGCATTTGAATGGCCTTTAGCGTTTAAGTATGCCAAATATTGTATTAAATTGTCCAACATTTTGTGAGTTTTTGAAATTAATAAAAGCAAGGTAAGTGAAAGCAATTGCATATTTTTAAGCACTTTTAATATCACCATTATAGTTGGTTTATAAAAACAATTCATTTTTGAATTGATTATGTTAGAACAATATTTTATGATTTTTTTAATTTGTACAGAATTTCAGTAGTTTGTCTTTGACAATATTGTAAGATGTGTAAATATGTCGCCAAATCAACTTTGCTATTCAGGAGTAGTGATATCTATGTATTACTTGTTTATTAATATGATAATATTTTGCTGGGAATTTGAATTTTATTAATTTGCGAGCAACCACTGTACTTATTTACACATTTGCATGTGTGTGTGTATTTAAATATAAATATACTTATGCGTATGCCTGCTGCGGCTTCTTGAAAACAAGCAGCGCCAAGTTGTCAGTTGGCAAGTTGGCAGCTGGTAAGTTGGCATCTGGCAGCTGGCAGAAAGCTAATAACGAAGCAAGCGTTTACCCACAAAATTGAATTACCACCTAGCAATGCCCGCCCAGTGCTTATGGGGTGGGGCGGGCCACCCCCAACCAGTCACACAGAGAACGACTATGTTAAGTATACGCCATGGAATCGAGCAATTCGCACTTGCAATGGCAAACGCTTTTAATGATGATCGATTTGGGTAAACAGTGAAATTTCCGCATTCAAATTTTATTGCTGACAATCAGAGGCGCTTCCTGCTCTGCTCTGCTCTGCTCTGCTCTGCAGACACAGACACAGTTCGCCTACACAATAAGCTGATAATGGTAATTCTCATACATATACATATACATATATGCGTGTACATACATAAACATTATCTACTTAAATTGCATTAATCTATCAAGAGTGCCGCCCATTTGCTGTTTGCTCGCTAATTTTCAATTGAAATTGAACGATTGTTATTGTTATGTCTTTAGCATATGCACACATACATAAAATATATATATGTATACATGGGTGCAGCCATCAAAATTTGAAGTCATTTGAAAATACAATATTTGAACCGCCCAACTTTGCCTCAACAGCTGTTTACATTAAATACCAATCTGGTATATTGGCATTTGCCGGTATTTTTAAGGTATTTTTAGCTTGCAGGCGCTACGGTCACACTTGCTGGCATTTGTAAACAAATGACAGAGTGTTGCCAGATTAACAAACGCTGTCTATAAATATAAAGTTTAAACAAACAAAAAACAAAGTATATAATTGTGCGTGTGTGCTTGTTAAATGTGCAAATAATTAGCTGCAGGCCTACTCCTTATTCTAGCAAGACAAATATTCGAGAGCAGCAACAACAACAAGCATTCCAATGCACTTTCTCCCGCTGTTGTAAAACCAGTTTTGCGGCATTTTTTTGTCTTTTTGTTTTTTTTTTGTTTTGACATCTATTCGATATCAATAGAAAAAATACAGGCCGTTGAGTTGTAGTTGTGTCGTCGTTAGCAGACTACTAAGCACCTGTGTGTTTCCAACAGCAACAGCAGCAACGGCAACAACAAAGTTGATTGCTGTCTTTAGCCCCGTTTTATTGGCCGCCTCACAATGTAGCCAGAGCGACAGTCACATTTGGTCCACTCTAGAGTACGTTTCGATCGGATTCTCGAATTTTGGTACACTCTTGAATTCCTCTTTTTATTCATAATTAACATAACTCGACACTGAGCATGTTTGGCCAATTGAGTCATTCAATATTCATTGCCAAACCCAACGGAATTTTGTGCTAAACGTAAGTCTCATTTTTGCTCATACGAAATTTTCATTTCTAGTATTTATTTGTTGAATTTAATATTAAAAAATATAAAGTAAAACTATTGAAAATTAATTTAAATTTATAAAAGCTAAAAATTAATATTATAGACTTAAGTTAATCAAAATTCAAAGTTTGCGCTTAAAGCCACTTTCACATTAGGCCACATCTAATCATATACATATATATATACATACATACATATATATATATAGTATATACACGATGTCAACCATTGAGGAGAAAGTACGCGGCATATTGAGCGGCAAAGATCTGGGCGATATAACGCAAGAACTATGCGATTTCTCGCTAAAAGAGCAGAATGCAACCGCAGAGGCGCAGGGGGTGCAACCATCGACTGCCTCCGACTTTGTGCCCAAAGTCGGCCACACCATCAACTATATTGTCGCCTGTGTGCTGTTCAATGAGCACGACGAGCTGCTCATGATCGAGGAGGCCAAGCCCAGCTGTGCAGGTGAGTGCAAAAATACCACAACAACAAAGACAGCCAAATCGCTCCATTTAAACAAGACTCGGGGAAACGGATACATGTTGAGGCTTAGAATGCTTACCGGCAGTGCACTTTACACTGAGAAAATAAGTTTGTCTATTATATAAAATGTCAAAAATAACTGATAATCATACATTCATACGAATTATAGAAAATGTCCAAATATAACTGAGAATTATGTGTTTGAATTTGTTTTTAATGATGTAAATAAACTAAAAAACAATGGGTTTAAGATCGAGCTATGAACTTTTCAACTTTCTATGGACAAAAAAAAAATTGCATTTAGAAAAAAAACCATAGTATTTCTATTATAAAATATTTGCATTGATTTTAATACGTATTCAAACTGCCAAAAAACCTTGTTATAATTTTTATTATATTTATATATATTTATTAAATATTTTTTTTATATATACATACATATTTGAGCAAGATCAACCACAATCTTCTATAAGTTCATTGTAAATTTGATACAATCGAATGCATACTTTTTTTTTTGAGTGTACACTAAGACTAGCCTTAGCCAGTCGAAGATGTAGTATTCTCGGAATATACTGAGAAGACATAGTTATACTCAATTCTCACATTCGTACATGGATGAGTTATGGGCTCAGGAGGGGGTAAAATTTATCTATTAGGTCGCACTGCATAGAGACTAACTGCCTCCAAAAAAAAAATAATAATAACATGTTTCTCTGTTTCTATGTCACCCAGGTAAATGGTATCTGCCCGCTGGTCGCATGGAAAAAGGTGAATCCATTACGGAGGCAGCGGCACGTGAGCTGTTTGAGGAAACCGGGCTCAATGCGGAGATGACCACACTGCTGGCCGTCGAGTCGGCTGGTGGCTCCTGGTTTCGTTTCGTGCTCACTGGTCGCATTACGGGCGGACGCCTAAAAACACCCGCCGATGCGGATTCCGAGTCCATACAGGCGCTCTGGCTGCGAGATCCCACAGAAGTGCCGCTGCGTGCCAACGATATACTCAACATCATTGACATTGGACGCGCCTATCATCAGAGACAGAAGAAGACGACGGATGTGGCCGGCAGCCAGCTGCAGCCACAGTGGCATGGCAATGTCCTGCCCACACGCTATCCACACAAACGCAACTATCTGCGAGTACTCGCCGTGGTGCGCAAGCGTGCTGGCAATTCGATGAACATACTCATCAGCGAGAAGAATGCTCACCATTTTCCCACAGTGGAGCTGCATCCGAATCGCAGTTTGCACTCCACGCTGCGCAAATTTATGATTGAGATATTTGGCGCTGAGCTGCCCCAGCATCGACCACATGGACTGCTCAGTGTGGAGCATGCCACGACCAGCGATGACAGCACCGATGGCATTTGCTTGAATCTACTAGTTGCCTTCAGGCCACCGCTGGAGGAGATTTCCCTAATTGGCAAATGCATTTGGCAGGAGCTCAGCGCGCCGCTGGACGAGACGCTCTCCAGGATACTGAGCAGCAAAAATGCGTCCATACCACTAAACGTGATACGCTAGCTGTTTTAGTGGTTCTAGTTCATAGCCTAATATATCTTTCAATGGTGCAAGCTTATATATATACATATATAACCTATAATTAGATAATACCAATTGCCACTTAATCATACAATTGTTGCATGTTAATGTTGTTAATTCTTAAGACAGTCGGTTCTATATGGCATATCATGGATACGTTCGCCTTGGACATATCTTTCCAATTAAATGTCGATGCAACTTATTTTTTGTGCTATTTTTTTTTTGTTACCTGTACAAGTAATCTAAAAGTTCCAAAGGTTTTTATTTTACCAATGGTCATAAGGACTCAGGGAATTGGTAGAATCTGCTTTCTTACTAGGAGTAAAAGTATGGACCTATTGTGAAACAGAAGAAAAAAATTTCTTTGGGAGTAATTTTGGAATTTTAAATAGAGCTTTCGGTATTCATAGATTTTTACATTGCATTAGACCAGATCATATACATCAGATCAAAAATATGAATTTTTGAAAAAATTGAGTAGACCAGCAAAATTATATTCAATGCAGCTCAGCCGTTTTTAATTAACATTATTTGAAATCAGTCTGTATACAACATTTGTTTCAGTCTGAAATCAACATGTCAAAAATATACAAAATTTCTCAGCTTTACCACATTGAATTTATTACCTATTTACAGTTCGTTGCTAAATTCTTTACGCACTCAATTTGTATATATGTATATGTCGTAATAAACGTAATTTTAATAATTCACATGCATGTCACAGTGTGTGTGTGTGTGTGTGTGTGTGTGTGTGTGTGTGTGTATGTGTATTTGTGTGTGTCAATGTCAAGCTATAACAGTTGACTAGGTGACATTAAGGTCAAAGTAACATGCACAACGGTAACATTAACACTTATCCATAATTTAGCTCTTCCACACAATGTTGAAGAGATCCATAAAGGAGTCATAGATCATGAATGTAATCCCCACATCCAAACACACGCGTCCCAGACGCGGCACCGTGCCCTTGTAGAATGCCGACAGGCCCTCGTTCTTCAGTATCTGCATTGCACAATCCGCCGTATTCTTGTAGCGGGCTGCCTCCAATCCCTGCATGCGCGTCTTCACCACATCCAATGGCGTGTTGCCAAAAACGGAGGCGGCACCAGCAATCGCACCGAACATGCCCACCAACAATTTGGGAACTGGCTTCTTTTGATCACCACCCTGCAACGAAAAATGCATAACAATTAATATCAGGAGTGAATGATACTTATATTCGAAATATATTACTACTATTCATACTGTATAAGCCTATGATATGAAAAGGCTTCGGGATTGAAAATCGGTTCAGTTTTCCCAAAGTTATGGGACTTTGAAGTCTTGGAAAGGTAATTTCGAGGTAACCTTAGATGTGGATTTAAACTTGTGGCCAATTAATGACCAAAATGGACCCGGGATTGAAAATCGGTTCAGTTCTTAAAAGTACTCTTGAGAACTTAAGATGTTCACATAGCGATTAAAGATCAAACTATTTATGGGTCTTGGAAACTTTATATTTGAAATAATTATATATTTGAGATCATCAATTCGAAATATATACGAAAATAATAAACTCGGGATTAAAAATCGATGCTTAAGTTAAATATTCACGAAAGTAAAAGATTACTTTTTTTTCGTCACTATTGAATCTAATGACTGTAAAACTTGGAATGTGTTGTGTTTCTAAAAAGTATAGAGCTGCTAGAAGTGCACAATATTGACAAGGATTTGGTTACCTTATAGAGGTCCTTGAGTGTTTCGATGACAAAGAAGCGTATGGCTTGATTGGAGCCCTGTTTCATGATGGTTGGAGTGAGACCCTTGTAGATGCCACTGATGCCCTCCGCCTTGATAATCTGTGTGACGCCATGGGCGAAACCCTTGAACTTGGGATTCGCGCTGCGCTGATCGTTGATGAACTTGACTTTGATCGTCTCCATGGGCGTCACAGCGAGGATAGCCTCACAGACGCCAGCGCCCAGGCCACAGAGCAGCTTGCCCCCTGAGCTCAGCTTGCCGGAGGAGTCGACGGCCTTGGAGCGCAGGAATTCAAAGGAACCAAATCTGTAAGGATTCAAATCGGATTCAGTTCAGTTCAAGTGGGCAAGTTGAGTGAAAAACTAACCTGGTTGCTGATTTGGGTATGCTGCCGTAGATGAGCACACTTAGGCCACGATAGAGACCCAAGAAACCCCGCTGTTGAATCGTTTTCTTGACACAATCGACAATGCCATGGTACCGTTTATTGACACCCTTCTCGTCCAGCTGCAGCTGCGTCTTCACGAATTCGGTGGGATACGTTATGCAGATCTCAATGCCGCCCGTTATCCCTCCAGCAACGATGCCCTTGAGCCCCTTGTTGCCGCCAGTTGGTGCGGCGGCGCCACAGTTTGCCATCCAGGGGCGTCGCTGGAAGGGGTTGACAAATGCGTTTAGGCTCTGGCGATCCATTTCAACCTGTGGACATGGGTAATCGTCAAAATGGTTTAAGAAAACATCAACGTCTCGACACTTCATCTCTGATCCAAAAAAGTCTAGTTTTTTTTTATAAATTTCACGGTTTCATTGTTTTCGAAACTAAATTTAGAATGCCCAATTTGAGTGGGAGTTTCTTGTCAAAAACAAACATGTTCTAAGTGTGTGTGTTTTTGTGTATTTAGGTAAAAATACATTTGCTGATTTTAAAGGTGGAATTATCAATAGGTGTGCATACATAAATGAATGCATAACAGAATCAGCACACAAAAAATTTTTATTTCCAATTTAAAAGTAAATTAGAAACCCCGAACTATTTTAACACTTTTTTCCACGCATCTTTGATCATAAATACTTATTTTGCAGATTATTATTTAAAAAAAAACCTAAAGAAATACGTAAATATGAATAATACTATCTAAAACCCCTATTAAAAAGTTGAATTAAAAGTAAATTTTTAATATACAGCACTTTTTACTTTTTATTTTGTGGTTTTGAACTTTAGACAAACTAAAATCACCTCTGGAACCGAAGCGTTCTAATTTTCCAGCGTCTACTGTATATACATATTTAAACATTTGCAAGTACTTTGTTTGGTTAGGTTTATTGCTAATCTATAACGTCTGCTTATTTCGTGACAAAACATGATTTTATCGCGCTGTTCTCACCTTGAAACCAAAGTTCAAACAAAACTATATATTGTATAACTCGTCTGAAAGAAACACAGAGTGAAATTTGTATGTGGGTATATTAGTTTTTGTCATTTGCTATTGAAACATCTTCAACTGATTGTGATTGCTTAAGATCGGATCGTATGATAACTGAAAGAAACCCAGAAAAAATTCGCTCTTTTCTGCGCTCTTTGTACTTGACGAATTTCTTGAATCTAGATTATATAAGTTTTGCAATCACATAATAAATTATGGTATTGTCAGCAAACATTCATTATTCATATGTATTTAGGAATTGTTTGTTTTTAATTTACACGACAACGTAACAAACTCAACCAACTGGAATGAAGATAAACAAAGTTTTATGATAACTTTTCGCTGGAAGTGCACTCTTCCAACACACACATACACATACACACACACAGAGAGCATTAGCTGACTGCGGCAAATTGGAGAACTAGAACCGCTCTTCAATCGGCATTTCTGATTGGAAAATACTAAACGCATTCCTGTAATTGGAACTCTGTGCCTTTTTTGCTGGAACTCAACTCACTTAATTACAATTGAATAAATGCAACAATTAAAGCTTTTGGCTGCTCGATGAGCTGATTGGAATGCGACTGCGACGCGTTCGCGGCTAGGGCAGCGACTCAACTGCCTTCACGCCATGAAAAAATTCCATTTTCCAATCGCAGAGAAAGCTACAAAAATTCAAATAAGCGCACACATTTGTAAACAAGCAGAAGCAGAAACAGAACAGAAAACCAACCAACTGCTTCTCGCTCAAGATCCAGTGGCAGAGCGTGAGAGAGAGTGAACTCTGGCGACAAAGAGCAAAAGTAACGGCGATGGCGTGATACTGGATTATTTGTATGACGACGCGGCAGAAAAAAGATCCGCGTCTCTTAATCAGCAAAACCCGTTCGGCACAAACTTGCCGAGAGCTTTTTTCAGCTGGAAAAGCTCGGCCATGCGCTGGTTAAACGCAATCGCTACGTCAAAAGAGAAAACAACAAAATAAAAAGGAAATGTTTTTTTTTAAACTTTTGAAATGTGCGCGCAGTAAGCAGCCGCAAAATAGACTACAGTTTTTTCTAGGCAGCGATTACACAATCAATGCACACGCACATATTGCGCTGGCTATGATATTGAGGTTATATCGAAATGTTTATTAACCACAGACCATGAAAGGTTATTTGTCGATAAAATTCTTATTAATTTATAGCACGATATATTGTACATTTTTATTTACCAAATTGTATAATAAATCAGCAACAATGTGGTTAACACTGAAGCACTATACTACACTGGAACCGGCAAACTGTAACTGTTAACTAAAGCAAATGCCGTTAGCTTACTCACTGTCGCCCCTTTGTAACGGTACTGCGCATGCTTCAGGTCCAGACCACCCACACAAACACAGCGTAAGCTGTTAACGTCAAACAGAAAATGTGTGGGAGTCGGGTACAATGGACATAATTTGTTGCTTATGTCAGCGAATAACTCAAGATTCCCACATTCCATCATACAACAAATTCGAATTGAATTCGTTCACATGTAAACTAATATGATATGAAGCAAAGCCGACGACAAGTACAATTTTTGACCCTGAAAAACGTAAAGCGATACCCATCAGTCCATAAACTAATATAGGGATCGTTTGAAAATGAAAGCTTTCATAAATTATAATTAAATATTATTGAAGATTAAATGAACAATTATTCAGAATTATGTTTTTATATGTTTTTCTTTCTTTCTGTTGGTTTTTCAAAATTTGGTTATTTTACTTTAAAATTTATGCAGAAATCATTGAAAATAATATATAACATTACAAATATTTAATTTATGATTTGTTCTTTAGATAAGTAGAACTGCCAGAATCTAGAATTATTGGTGACTTGATAGATCTGAAACTGAAACTTTTTAATTTTAGAAGTCAGCACCGTCTTACTAGAAAATAAAGCCCATGAAAGAATTGGTCGACTTAAAGCGAATTATTAGTTTTATTCAAATGCATTTTGAAAGTATTTCATATGTTATTTATAAATAAACATTAGAATTAAAGTGCAGTTCTTTGTTAGTCAATAACAATAGTATATGTAAATTACTAAACTGGGAATTAGTTCGTAATGCAAAATTTGTTTAGACAGTTGATATTATTCAGTCATGTTGTGCAGTCGAAACTGATGCTTAGACTGCCTTGTAGATGCGCACGCTCTTCACGCTGCCAATGGTCAGGGTCTATATAGGAAATGAAATATAATTCAGATTAATACGGTTTAAAGTCTGTAGTGGTGCTAAGGGTGGAGGGGCTGTACTTACGGTAGTCAGCTCGCTATCGCTGAACTCGCGCACAATGGTCGAGGGCTTGTCACCCTTCTGCTCCTGAGTCAGCTTGTTGCCATCCAGGGTGATGACACTCTTGACCTTGCGGCCATCCAGAGTCTCCTCATCGAACTCCTCGCCCAGCTTGAAGCTGATGGCAGAGGTCTTGAATGTCGATGTGGTTGTCATGGTATAGGTATCACCCTCCTGGGTAATCTCCACAGTGGGGCTGACGGTGTTACCCATTTTGCGCAGAACCATGCCAACGCCTACAAAGAAAAGAATTTTCGGATGAATATATATAATCAGTATACTATCAGCAATTAAAATGGTCCACATTTTTAAATCGTAATTTTGAATGGCTAGAATCAATCATTTTTATTGTTGAGAATACATTTTAATTGTATACAATTTTTAAATTTGTATATTTGTATTATTAAATATAGTAAATAAAAATAACTAATTTACAATTGTTTAATGTTAAATTTGGATATCCAAATTAGAATTATTTTCGAATTTGAATCACGCCTGAAACCATATAAAACTGTATATATTAAAATATATGTATATATGCATCTGCATTCAAAAATGTTGAAGATTTGGACAATTACTAATTGAATTAGCCTGTCAAAGTTTAAGACCCACACACAATACAAATCATATTGTATTTAATTGAAAAATTAAAGCAGAATTATGAAGTTGCTGGCAAGTAACCCAGACCCAGACCCCGACCGAGACGCAGACCCAGACCATAACGTCCGCTCCCGACGTCAAGAGTCGTGCTCAAGGTTAACAATGATGGTCTTGGGAGGGGGGGAGGTTGGGACCAAGGGGTGCATATTCCGTACAGCCTCCGGTACTTATCAATTGGTCAGCCTAAATATAGCAACGATCGCGCAAAGCAAATAAATGCAAGCAACCTTATCACTATGCACACACAATCGTATATATTATATATATATACAATATATACATATATGTATATGATATATACAGCTGCCCCCTTGTTGACCAATCCATCAACACAGACAAATCAATTATGCTCAATTATGCATTTATGAAAATATTTAAGTGGACAACCAACCTTTTGGTCTTTGGTGTTTTATGGTCCGATATGGTTCCCACTGCCAATCTATATCTATACATTTTGTGAACTTTTCCAGCTGTGATGCATATACAATAAAAAACCCTCTTTCAATGCCATAGATTAGCACACCTTGCAAAAATATAGCAACTAACGAAAACCGCACTATTATCATTTTTGTTGCCATACAAAAAATATATTGGAACGGTGCAAAGTACATAAAAAAAAAATCGTAATCGCAAAACTAAATTATCATTATTATACAAACGTATGTACAAACATATGTACATATATTGTTTATCATTTGTACTATATACTTTGAGTGCATCGAACAATCAGATAAATACATTTCTCAAGAGCCATTTCGACAGTCATTTTTTCATTATAAATCGGTAATCCAAACCCCTTCAAAGTGTCGATCAGTCTAAAGCCCCCACTTCACGTTACCGAATGAAGTGCTGAAAATTGAGACCTCAAAGCAGTAGTTCGAGGTTCGTTTTTCCAGCCGCCTAGAGACCGCAATAGTAGCAAAATAACCCAGCCAGAAAATGCGCCGTTGAATCATATTTCCAAGTTCCTCCCACACCGACTAGACCCCGGCTAGACTAAACAGAACAAAGTTCGGAAGTCGCCTAAAGAAATTTGAGTGGTTACTTCAAATATCAATTTCTTTTTTTGTATTTGTTTTCAATTTAACTTCAATTCAACTACGTGAAAAACTCGCCAAAATTACAAAATAATTTTTCCTATTATTCAAAATCTTATTGATTAAAAATTAAAAATTGTCGAAATTCAAATCTGAACTTTCACGAGTCTCAAATTGGTTTCTAATTTAAATTATAATAAAACTGGTTAATAAAATGTAAAATAGGGGATATTGTAAAACATTTAAAACATATTGTGAACATTACAATAATTACATTCATTTTCTTGCATAAAACAGGACTTATCGGTTTACAGAAATGAATCAAATTTAAAATATAGTATGTACAAAAATTCAAATCGATAATCATTTTAGTTGATTGGATTTACCAATTAAAACGTCAAATACAAATTGATGACTTTCGTTTTCCTTTAAAACAAATAGGACTTGCACAAATGAGAAATAATTATTTGCTTTATTAGCGAGCAACTTTTGTACTCGATGACTCGTCGCACTTTCCTATTAGAAAAAACCATAAATCAAAATACTTATACCTCCATATGTGGTATACTATCTACACACACAAACACAAATGTCATTTACAATTCATGAAAATCCGTCTTTGACCAAAGTGCACACTTCATTTTAATTAGTTTTTAAGTTTATTACCCCATTACCCCGACCCGATAAGGTTTTATAACTTTTATGCGCTTTGCACCTGATTCGTATATATAACTAAATATATACATATATGTACATATAGAGCCACAGGAAAAACTATAACTTTTTGATTATACTCTATGTAAAAATATATTGCTGAAAATATACATATATTTATTTTTCAATTTTTTTGTTCGTTAAGTGGAATAAATGTTGTCATAAAACTAACTTTTAAAAGAAAAGTGTGCTCATACTTTTCTGACTCACTGTATATGGGGTCACGGGCAAAATTAAAGCAGGCTCCAAAAAAAAGGTTTAGCAACCACGTTTTTCGATCTCATTGGTGGTTCACATCATCTTCATTTTCTCTTGCACATATGTATGTATGTATGTATGTATGTACTTACATACATATGCAGACAAAATATATTTGCCGGCCGGCTAGCGGCTCTTTTGTTCGGGTTGCTTCATTCTCGCGCTCTTTCTTTTACTTTACTCAACTTGTTTAGCGACACGTGCGTACGTAACAGTATTTTATATTTATGGTGTTACTTTTGTATTATCCTAGCTGTTCACTTACCCAACTCCTTCATGTACTCATCGAAGTTCTCGGACTTGTCCAGCTTGTACTTCTTGCCAACGAAAGATGCCATTTTAATAAAATTGGTTTGTTTGCTTGCGTTCTACGAAAATCAGACCACCACTGCTGAAAGCTCACGAATGTGCACTGTTTATATACACAAGTACAGCATTGCCAGATGCAATAAATAACGCAAAAGCTTTGCTTTGCGATTTATTTTTGTGAGAGAGCTGAGAGAGTGATTGTGAGCTTGTTCAGGGATTTATGATGACGATATCGATATGAGTACAGTTAATAAATAAAGGTGGAAATTACGTTACTTTACAATAAACAGATAAATTTACTTTTAGAAATATGTGTATAATATTGCAATATTTTATTTATTTATGTGTGTATATAAGATAAAGACTATCCTAATATTATTTTAAGATACAAGAAATCAAGCGATGGACAAATATGTTATTATTATTATTATATAATGCTTACTTATGGTCTAAAACTATAAGTAAACTTTTTGTTTTGAGCAGAGCCTTAAACTCTATTATTTTACATGTAAACATATTAGTTACATATTTTTATAATTAATTTTATTATTAATTTCATTTTTTTTTTTTTGGTATCATATTTTGTCTGTTTTGTTGCTCTTCCTTAAGAATTCTAGTATGATTTTTAAGTTGTGGTTGGTGGGGTCTACAAGTATGCGCATTCGGTTAAAGTTGGGGAAGGTGGAGGTCGTTGATTTTGGTGGCGTCCGTATAGATGAAGTGGTGGGTTGGTAGGGAGTCTTTAATACATAGGAAGAGTGTTGGTATATTATTGGGGGAGTAGTGTTTATATTATAATCTGAAAGTGTGCAATTTTCCACGAGTTGTGATATTATAGAAATGTGTTTTTCAAGCGGAAGTTCTCTAGATGCTAGATGGTCTATATAAAGTAAACTATCTAGAACTGACTTTCCTCGCTTAAAGGCATTCGGATTGTTCGAGAAAAATATGTTATGAAACGTTATAATCGTTAATAATGTTATTTATTCAATGTCGAGTAGAGATAGTCGTCAGGTGAAAATTAATTAAATAAAACAAAAACTAAAATAAAATATAAATGTATATAATATAAGATAGTTAAAATTTGAAGTTCAAATTACATATGTACAAATTGTACATATGTACATATATATAAAATGATAAATACAAAATCAAAAACCCAATCCAACTAAACAAATAAATGTTATATAATAAATATATAAAACAGAAAAACTTGCAAAAGAAATGGATAAAATTATTTTCTGTATATTATAACATTATATTATAATATATATTAATCATTAAATATCCACTGGAATAAAGCTCTTGTGATCGGATTCTAAGAAGCAACATATGTATATATACATATATGTACATATGTGTAAATATATATGCTATAGTATTCGTCCCATTCCTCGTATCTCTTGATATTATCAATTGGCTTGCACTTTAATTGATTCAAACATGCCGTCTATATAACTGTCATAATCAGAATATACATATATACATATCTCAACAACACGAATCGTGTGCTGTGAGAACTGCAAGTTCAAGTGCCGGGAATCCATCATATATACATATGTACGTACATACATACATATGTACATATAAAGTAATATATATTGTGGGTCAACAAACACCCGCATTTAACTGTAGACGACTTTTGCAATCCGACTTCAAAAAATAAGGTTGATAATCTAATCGTGCATTATACATATACATACATATATATGCCATATATGTAAGTCAGTCGAATGCAATTTAACAAAAGACTTTGCTATCTGAATTATATTTCCTTGCTTTCTTATCTCGTTAATTCAATTATTATTCTACAATGCAGCTGTTGCCGTATTCGTATCTGGAATTTCTTTCCATAAGTTGCCGGCAATGCGAAGCCTCTTATATTCCGATATATGATATATATGTACATATAACATGATATACAAAGAACGCATTGAAATTGTAATATCAACATAGTTCTTTGAATGCAGACTTTCTTATTAAAATGTTCTGTTTATTTTTTCCACGCACATGTTTATTCTTCAACCTTATGTTTATTGCAATATCGAATAACATATATTATTACAAAAATGATGAATAATAAAAATTGCGGCGGCTAATTAGATATAAAGCATCACTTGACACGCATGTGCATGTGCATCGGTTAAAGCCAATTTGTCCATCGTTTACCAGTTTTTTAGAGATTTGTACCAAAAAAAAATCTACCAAAATAAGAAATTCATTTATCAAAAATTTTAAAACGGTTTTTAAATTATAACGGAATATTTTTTTGTGATCCAATTCTCGAACCGGAATTTTGTGATTCCAAATTCTCGAACCACCCACCACGCATGGTGACATGAAACACACCACTTGGTGCGAGACTTAGCTAAGTGCTTTCTGCCTACTTGCTTTAAAAAGACGGACCCCCACCACCATCTTACACACACACACACATGCACATATGTACATTCCACATGGCATCTGCTGTCGTCAAAAGCAACGAATCGAAGCTGCGCGAATCAATTTAAGTTTCCGTTTTGAGCGCTCAACTGTTGTGAGCCGAGATGACTCTCAGTTAAATTTGGCTAAAATATATAATTGTTTTTATCTATTTTTTATTTTGAAAATATATATATGTACTTTTAACTGACATACAGTGTATAACAGATAACACACACTTTTGTCCTATTTTGTTAATTTTTGAGTAATATGATGCTTTTTATCTGTTTTATTTTGGTCATTTTGTTTAGCGGATTGATTACCGAGGCTTTTGACTGATTACAACCAGAAATTGCCAATCTAGGTAGAGAATTTTCCGGTCGGCCTGAAAGCTTATAGTAAATTGGATAGGCAGGCAAAAAAAACCAACAAAGGTGACTTGCAAAATTTCAAAAAGTCAGAGAGTGAGAGAACTGTTTATCTTAATCTGTAAGCAAACATTAATAAAAGTTCAGTGAGCGAAAGCTCAATGAGAGAGCTACAGAGCAAGCGTTTGTTTACATTGTTGTTGTGCCGATCAGATTCTCTAAAAACAACGGGAGCTGGTAAGTAATGTGTTAGAACGAGTTCGGCGATCGAAGCGTGAACAACAACGGTCCCTGTAACGAAAATTTTCAAACTTTAAGTAAAATCGTTCGCCGCCAAATGGAAAACAAAAATTATAAGCTATTATCTATCTACGCATACATATGATGAAATTGAGTTTTTTGACTTGCGGAGCGAGAGGCATCATCACTTGCCACAGATACTCGAGTTTTTATATATAAAAATAAGTGAAACAATAAGAAAAGCTATCAGCATGTTTTTTGGAACGTTTTCATAATACCATAGTGAAAACACAAGAGTGGAAAAACCCCGATTCGAATATCTACATATGTTCCTAGGCAACTATCTACATTCATACATAAGGCTAATGGTATTCATGCCTCAACAATTAAAAATACAAAAGCGCGTGTCGCGTATCCCTCCTGGGTGCTAATGAAATCGAATCAAACAAAACAACAACAAAAAGTCACCAAAAACAAATAAATAAAAATAAATATATAGAAAAGTATATATGTAAAAAGTGTTTAGACGACAATTAAATAAATCGCAAGAGAATCAAAATGCAGTCTCTAAAAGCAGATGAGCTGCCGGAGAATCCCGTGGAGCGAGCCAATTGTTTGTCGGAACTGATGTTCTGGTAAGTTGAATACGGTTCGGTTCAGTTGGCTTCGGTTCGGTTCGGGCCTCGTTAGATAGGGTTGACAGCAGAGTGACTGACAACTGCCTCGAGAGTTCATTATTATTTTATTCAACGGGGCGTTTAATTTAGATAGTTAGCGCGTCACAGTTTCAGATTCAGATACATATACACGTACATATTGCGGGAATCTGCACGTACTCGTACATATATGTACATACACATGTCTATAAGCATTTGCGTAAAGTATTTCAAGTTATATTCAATTGGCTGTCACTCAAGGCAACTTTAATTTCATCCGTCGGGCCAAATGCAGCTGAAAGCTAATAAAAACCGATCCGTATGGCCAACTCACCCATGAAAATATGTTATTCAAATTGTCATCGTTTCAAACATTCAATCGATAAGACATTGCCTAATGACATGCTGAAAGCCGACTCTAATGAATTTCATTGAATGCTATCTATCAAGGTGCTAATAGATCCCTCTGTCAATACCCTAAAATGTATGTGACTTGCTGTTTTTAAAATCGTTGTTGTTACGGCTAGAACTATTCATTTTTTTCTATTCATTAGCTTTGTTATCAACAAATATTTATGTTATCTCTACATGAATGTCTCCAAAAATTGAACTTGTTTTGTTAGTAGGATAAGCAAACGTTAGATTCCCAGAATTCCATTCAACTCTATACTCTCAGAAATTATAAAACTAAAACATACTTAAAACTAGCTAAAACTGAATGTACTTTATTTATATATAGAGTTTTATAAACAAAACTCAACAGTCAAATAATTAGTATTCATAATAATTAATAAAATCATATAGCATATATAATATTACTCACTGAGTTGACACCCAGTTAATATGACTTTGTTTATGTTTATCTTTCTCTTCAGCATGTTATCTCGACAAGAGTCATATTTTCAAAGAGTTAAGTTGTTTTTTTAGTAGGATACACAAACTTCAGATTTCTAAAATTGCATTTAAAAAACCTACTTCCAAAAACTAACTTTAACTAAGTTTGTGATTTTACTTTGTCTATATTTTATATTAGAACAACAACTTTTAAATAATATTATATTATAATATATTATTCATAATAATTACTCACTTATTTTAACATTAGCACCAATTAAATATGAGTTTGCATATGTTTTTTTCTTTCTCTATTATCATATACATATATATATATATATATATTTATATTTACCTCTGCTTCCGCCGTAAAGCTTTGCAATGCCCGTTTTGTTCAAGGGGCGTCAGAAGACACTGGAACAAACCGATCTCTATAGACCACTCAAGAAACACAAGTCTGGTAAGTTCTGTTCTATCAGTTTATCTCTATCTAAACTAATATTGGTACTTGGTACGTATCTTTTAGACACGCTTGGCGACCGACTTTGCGCAGCCTGGGATGATGAAGTTGCTCGTAGATCTGCACAAAATCTGCCACCTCGTTTATTTCGCGTTGTAACCCGCGTATTTGGTTGGCATTTATTTATCACGGGTATATTGCTGGCTGCGCAGGAGTTTCTGACCAAGTAAGCACCCCTTGTACACTCAGAAAAAGTATTCCTTAAAATGTGGAAAATCGTTAAATTAAAATTGCATGAAAACCAGAAAATCAAATTTAGGAAAAATATATTTCTTTATAAGTATCAAAAATCCAAATTAGTTTCATATTTGTTATACTTTTCTATACTAAAAATCTGAAAAGGTTTTATGCATCTTATTTGAAATTTATTGACATTTATATAAACGTTATAAATTCTAACATTATTTGTTTAGAAAACATGTTTTTTTATACCTTAACTAAATAACCTGGAATTTAGAAAAATAATTTCTAATACTTACAAAAACCTACCTTGTAAGTTAAAAATTATAAAATATAAAAATAAAAATCAGGCGATTACGATTTTCCAATTTGTATGTAATATATTTTTTTAAGTGTATGATCGCGATATATACCCGATTCTAAGGTATCTACTTTTAGGGTTACCCAGCCCATTTGCCTGTTTGGCATTATGGCCTACTTTGCCGGAGAAGATACGGACCTAACAAAGGCGCAACTTTATGCAGCGGGTCTCATGGCGGCCTCTGTGTTTACAGTTGTTTTTGGCCATCCCTATATGCTGGGTCTACTGCATCTGGGCATGAAAATGCGCATTGCTCTATGCAGTTTGGTATACCGCAAATCTCTACGCTTGAGCCGTACCGCTCTTGGAGACACAGACATCGGTCAGGTAGTGAATCTACTGTCCAACGATGTTGGACGATTCGATTCGGTGCTTATCAATTTGCATTATCTGTGGGTGGGACCTCTGGAGCTGATTGTCGTCACATATTTCATGTATGAACAGGTGAGGAGTACCAAAAAGAATTAGTTGAATCTACTTTAATGTGTGTGTTTTCCTTTGCAGATTGGAGTTTCCGCATTCTTTGGCGTCGCTGTGATGCTACTCTTTCTGCCCCTCCAGGCCTATCTGGGCAAAAAGACATCGGTGCTGCGTCTGCGTACTGCCCTTCGCACTGATGAACGTGTCCGCATGATGAACGAGATCATATCGGGCATTCAGGTGATCAAGATGTACGCCTGGGAGAAGCCATTTGGCAAACTTGTGGAGCTCACCCGCCGCAAGGAGATGATCTGCATCAAACAAGTCAACTATATTCGAGGCATTCTCATATCCTTCGCCATGTTCCTCTCCCGCGTATTCACCTTCGCCAGTCTGGTCGGCTATGTGCTGCTGGGACACATCCTGACCGCCGAAAAGGCCTTCTACATCACCGCCTACTATAACATACTCCGCCGCACAGTCACCATGTTCTTCCCACAAGGCATCGGACAGTTTGCCGAGCTGTTGGTGTCCATCAAACGTCTCCAGACCTTTATGCATCGCGAGGAGACTCTGGTCCAAGACAAATCAATTGATGACACTGCCTCTGCTTCTGTCGACGATAAGGAAAATGGCGCTCTAATCAACAATGGCATTGGTGATGTGTCAAAGGTCAATGGCAATCAGGAGACTCTCGTTGAATTTAACGAGTTCCATGCCAAGTGGGACGCCAAAGCCACAGAGAACACTCTAGATAATATTAATCTAAAACTGGGTCGACGACAACTGGTGGCTGTGATTGGACCTGTCGGCACAGGCAAGTCCAGTCTGATTCAATCCATTCTCGGAGAGCTGCCAGCTGCGAAAGGAAGCCTCAAAGTCAACGGCAGATTCTCCTATGCCTCTCAGGAACCCTGGCTCTTCACTGGAACGGTCCGTGAAAATATACTCTTCGGATTGACTCTGGACAAGCATCGATATCGCACAGTGATCAAAAGGTGTGCACTTGAACGTGACTTTGAGCTACTTCCTCAGGGTGATAAGACGATCGTTGGCGAGAGAGGAGCTTCACTCTCTGGCGGACAGAAGGCGCGCATCAGCCTGGCTAGGGCTGTGTATCGTCGGGCGGATATTTACCTCCTTGATGATCCCCTAAGTGCAGTGGACACTCATGTAGGTCGTCATTTGTTCGATCAGTGCATGAAAGGGTATCTCAAGAGCGAGCTGGTCATACTGGTCACACATCAGCTGCAGTTTCTGGAGCACGCTGATCTCATTGTCATAATGGACAAAGGCAAAATCAGTGCAATGGGAACGTTTGCCACAATGCAGCGTAGTGGCTTGGACTTTGCACAGCTTTTGACCGATCCCAACAAGTCCGATGAGGATTCGACTGATGCTGGTGATATTTGGGATCGTCTGAGTTTGGCCTCACGGAGCAGACGAGGCAGCAAAACGAGCCGACAGCCCTCTCGCAATGAGAGCTTCAGCTCCTTGAGCTCGCTTACCGAATCGATTGCTCAGGATGTATCCATGGTTCCGCTGGAGACGCGTGTCGAGGGCAAGATCGGCTTGGGTCTCTATAAGGAATACTTTACTGCTGGCAGTGGCTGTCTCATGATATGTTTCATGGTCTTTCTTTGCTTGGGTACACAAATTGTCGGCTCCGCAGCAGATGTTTTTCTCTCTTACTGGTAAGTGATCTGTTTATACCCTGAAACCATTCAAAATGGGAAACAGGGCATTATGAAGTTGTGCCAAAGTATGTAACAGGCATAATCCGACCCTATAAAGTATATACATATATTCTTGATCACTATCAACAAACGAGTCGACCTATAAGTTCATTTTATTTTTTCGATATCTCGTTCCGTTCTAAAGTTATCGATAAATTTCGATTCCAGACCACTTTTTGCATAACTTGAAAGCTATAAGAGGTAGAGGCTCCAAATTTTGTATGTATATTCTCCTATATATATATACAGTAGAAAAGAACACTTGGCTACCTCTTTTTAGAGGTAAGACCAGGGTTCAGGGTATCTCCTAGTCGGGCACTCTCGACTAGAGCACTCTTACTTGTTTCCTATAAAATAACACAATCAAAATAACTTTTCACATTTGTAGGGTTGACAAGAACAAAAACGCTGCAGAGAGAGACTCGGATCCAATTGATATCTACTACTTCACTGCCCTAAATATAGCCGTTATCTTGTTTACCTTGGTACGGACATTGCTCTTCTATAAGCTGGCCATGCGCAGCTCCACAAAACTACACAATTCCATGTTCCGTGGGATCACCAGAGCGGCAATGTATTTCTTTAATACGAATCCCTCGGGTCGGATATTGAATCGGTTCTCAAAGGATTTGGGTCAGATAGATGAACTTCTGCCCACTGTCATGCTGGATGTGGTCCAAATATTTCTAACATTGATTGGCATCATTGTTGTCATCTGCATTACGAATCCCTACTATCTGATCCTGACCCTTGGACTGGGGCTAATCTTCTATTATATTCGAGAATTTTACCTGAAGACGTCAAGAGATATAAAACGTCTGGAGGCAGTTGCCAGGTCTCCGATATATTCCCATCTTAGTGCTTCACTTAATGGACTACCCACAATTAGAGCACTGGGAGCACAGAAAACGTTAATTGCAGAGTTCGATAATCTGCAGGATGTTCACAGCTCCGGCTACTACTCATTCCTGTCCACTAATCGTGCCTTTGGCTATTACCTGGACTGCTTCTGTACGCTGTACATTGTAATAATAATACTCAACTACTTCATCAATCCACCCGAAAACTCAGGAGAGGTGGGATTAGCCATTACCCAAGCCATGGGCATGACTGGTATGGTTCAGTGGGGCATGCGGCAGTCTGCGGAGCTGGAGAACACTATGACAGCAGTTGAACGTGTCGTCGAATATGATGAGATCGAGCCGGAGGGTGAATATGAATCCCAACCGAACAAGAAACCACCCATCACTTGGCCTGAGCATGGCAAAATTGTGGCTGATGATCTCAGTCTTCGGTATTTCCCTGATCCACAGTCCAAATATGTTCTCAAGTCGCTCAACTTCGAGATCAAGCCCATGGAGAAGGTGGGCATTGTGGGTCGCACGGGTGCTGGCAAATCCTCGCTCATCAACGCCCTCTTCCGGTTGTCCTACAACGATGGCTCCATCGTCATCGACAACCGCGACACCAACGATCTGGGATTACACGATCTGCGCAGCAAGATCTCCATTATACCTCAGGAACCGGTGCTCTTCTCGGGAAGCATGCGCTATAATCTCGATCCCTTTGAGGAGTACAGCGATGCTAAGCTGTGGGATGCCTTGGAGGAGGTGAAGTTGAAACCCGTCATTAGTGACCTTACGAGTGGACTCCTGAGTAAAATCTCCGAGGGAGGCACCAACTTCAGTGTGGGTCAGAGGCAGCTGGTGTGTCTGGCACGCGCTATTCTTCGCGAGAATCGTATTCTGGTGATGGACGAGGCCACAGCCAATGTGGATCCACAGACAGATGCCCTCATACAGGCGACGATTAGGAATAAGTTCAGGGAGTGCACAGTGCTGACCATAGCCCATCGCTTGAACACGATTATGGACTCGGACAAGGTGATAGTCATGGATGCTGGCCAGATGGTGGAGTTTGGATCACCCTACGAGCTGCTCACCCAATGCGATTCGAAGATCTTTCACAGTATGGTCATGGAGATGGGTCAAAGTAGCTTCGAAAGTCTACTGAGGGTAGCGGAGAAGGTTTGTACTCTCAAACTGAAACCTAGAGCTTTTATAGTAATCCTTATTATTCATTTACAGGTCCACTTGGAATCACAGAAGTCCAAAACTGCCTAGGACCAATGAACAAACTGCATTATTTCCTTATTAATCAGGTTTAAACATAAGTCTCATAGAAATTATATTGCTTAAAAATGAATCCGACTGTACCATTATCAAAATATTAAAACTTATTTGGTCAGTCTTACATGCAATTTATATGTAAATATGTTTATGCTACTTAAAGTATTATTTCTAAGAACTTTAAAATGTAATGATTAATTAAAGATACTTTAAGATTCGTTTCTCTCTTGCTTATACAAAAAGATGTTTTTAAGAGAAAGAGAATGCTACCTTTCAAAAAAGATTTTCTTATTTAAATCAATATCTTAGACCGATTGTTCCTATAACAGCTATAAGATATATTCGTCCGATTTTGATCAAATTCAACCAATCTATATAAAATATAATAAAATTTGCAACTGTTCTCGGAGACTACAAAAGCTAGAGACTTCATATTTGGAATATAGGTTCTCCTAGTGCCGGGTCAATACAAGTTCAACTTTTTTTTCGATATCTCAACCCGTTCAAAAGTTATCGATAAATTTCGATTTAACACAAGTGTTTTTCAGGCATAACTTGAAAGTCATATAAGCTGGAAACTTTATATTTTAGTTTAAGTTACTGTACTGCCGGCTCTAAACAAACTCATCATTATCATTTTTTTCGATATCTCAATTTTTTCAAAAGTTATTGATAAATTAAGTTTCCAAAACAGTGTTTTTAAGGCATAGCTTAAAAGTTATAAGACGTTGAGTCACCAAATTAGGTACATGTATTATCCAATAGCATACAGAGGTTAAATACATTTGACTTTTTGGATACCCCTCCCCGATCTCCCAGAAATCGAAAAATACGTATTTTTAGGGGTAGACCTTCGGATTACATGTTCACATTAAGCCATTGGTGTGTCTAAAATTTTATACGATCGGAAAATAAACAAAGAAGTTATTAACGATTCAATGTAACATAGTTTGGGTCCAAAGGAAGAAGAAGAATAAAAGCGTAGGCAGCAGCTTTTGTTTGTATATGTGTGTGTGTGTTTCTATGTATGAATGCAGATAAATAACTTCAATGAATGTAGACTTTGGATCAGGGTATAACCTAGTCGGGCACTCTCGACTAGAGCACTCTTACTTGTTTATACTAATTTTGACACCCACAATCAATTAAAAAAAGAATTTCAAGAATCTATTTTTTGAAAAATCAATTTTGGTAAGGGTCCCCCTTATACTTTTTTCGCAAAAATATTTGAAAAAATTGTACTTTCAATAATGCATAAACTTTAAATGTAGGATTGATATATACGACAAACCATGAACAAAATGGCCTCAGGCTTGACAATCGGCTCAATTTTGACCAAGTTATGGGAGTTTGAAGTCTAGGAAGGGCATTTGTATGGACTTAAGGCGTTTGCAAGCTATTTTTTTTTGTCATTTTGACATGATTTTTGACAGAAAAATGAAACACCTCAGAATCACTTTTGCAATAGTTTTTGATACTAATTTTGACACCCACAATCGATTAAAAAAAAAATTTCAAGAATCTATTTTTTGAAAAATCAATTTTGGTAAGGGTCCCCCCTTATGCTTTTTTCGCAAAAATATTTGAAAAAATTTTACTTTCAATAATGCATAAACTTTAAATGTAGGATTGATATATACGACAAACCATGAACAAAATAGCCTCAGGCTTGACAATCGGATCAATTTTGACCAAGTTATGGGAGTTTGAAGTCTACGAAGGGCATTTGTATAGACTTAAGGCGTTTGCAAGCTATTTTTATAAAAATTATAAACATCACTATTTACTAAAACAAAATCCCCCAATTCATACCAAACAAGCCCCCAATAACCCCCCTACCCCTTTTTTTTGTCATTTTGACATGATTTTTGACAGAAAAATGAAACACCTCAGAATCACTTTTCCAATAGTTTTTTATACAAATTTTGACACCCACAATCGATTAAAAAAAGAATTTCAAGAATCTATTTTTGAAAAATCAATTTTGGTAAGGGTCCCCCCTTATGCTTTTTTCGCAAAAATATTTGAAAAAATTGTACTTTCAATAATGCATAAACTTTAAATGTAGGATTGATATATACGACAAACCATGAACAAAATGGCCTCAGGCTTAACAATCGGATCCATTTTGACCAAGTTATGGGAGTTTGAAGTCTAGGAAGGGCATTTGTATGGACTTAAGGCGTTTGCAAGCTATTTTTTTTTGTCATTTTGACATGATTTTTGACAGAAAAATGAAACACCTCAGAATCACTTTTCCAATAGTTTTTGATACTAATTTTGACACCCACAATCGATTAAAAAAAAAATTTCAAGAATCTATTTTTTGAAAAATCAATTTTGGTAAGGGTCCCCCCTTATGCTTTTTTCGCAAAAATATTTGAAAAAATTTTACTTTCAATAATGCATAAACTTTAAATGTAGGATTGATATATACGACAAACCATGAACAAAATGGCCTCAGGCTTGACAATCGGATCAATTTTGACCAAGTTATGGGAGTTTGAAGTCTACGAAGGGCATTTGTATGGACTTAAGGCGCTTGCAAGCTATTTTTTTTTGTCATTTTGACATGATTTTTGACAGAAAAATGAAACACCTCAGAATCACTTTTCCAATAGTTTTTTATACTAATTTTGACACCCACAATCGATTAAAAAAAGAATTTCAAGAATCTATTTTTTGAAAAATCAATTTTGGTAAGGGTCCCCCCTTATGCTTTTTTCGCAAAAATATTTGAAAAAATTTTACTTTCAATAATGCATAAACTTTAAATGTAGGATTGATATATACGACAAACCATGAACAAAATGGCCTCAGGCTTGACAATCGGATCAATTTTGACCAAGTTATGGGAGTTTGAAGTCTAGGAAGGGCATTTGTATGGACTTAAGGCGTTTGCAAGCTATTTTTTTTTGTCATTTTGACATGATTTTTGACAGAAAAATGAAACACCTCAGAATCACTTTTCCAATAGTTTTTTATACTAATTTTGACAGCTACAATCGATTAAAAAAAGAATTTCAAGAATCTATTTTTTGAAAAATCAATTTTGGTAAGGGTCCCCCCTTATACTTTTTTCGCAAAAATATTTGAAAAAATTTTACTTTCAATAAAGCATAAACTTTAAATGTAGGATTGATATATACGACAAACCATGAACAAAATGGCCTCAGGCTTGACAATCGGATCAATTTTGACCAAGTTATGGGAGTTTGAAGTCTAGGAAGGGCATTTGTATGGACTTAAGGCGTTTGCAAGCTATTTTTTTTTGTCATTCTGACATGATTTTTGACAGAAAAATGAAACACCTCAGAATCACTTTTCCAATAGTTTTTGATACTAATTTTGACACCCACAATCGATTAAAAAAAAAATTTCAAGAATCTATTTTTTGAAAAATCAATTTTGGTAAGGGTCCCCCCTTATGCTTTTTTCGCAAAAATATTTGAAAAAATTTTACTTTCAATAATGCATAAACTTTAAATGTAGGATTGATATATACGACAAACCATGAACAAAATGGCCTCAGGCTTGACAATCGGATCAATTTTGACCAAGTTATGGGAGTTTGAAGTCTACGAAGGGCATTTGTATGGACTTAAGGCGTTTGCAAGCTATTTTTTTTTGTCATTTTGACATGATTTTTGACAGAAAAATGAAACACCTCAGAATCACGTTTCCAATAGTTTTTTATACTAATTTTGACACCCACAATCGATTAAAAAAAGAATTTCAAGAATCTATTTTTTGAAAAATCAATTTTGGTAAGGGTCCCCCCTTATGCTTTTTTCGCAAAAATATTTGAAAAAATTGTACTTTCAATAATGCATAAACTTTAAATGTAGGATTGATATATACGACAAACCATGAACAAAATGGCCTCAGGCTTGACAATCGGCTCAATTTTGACCAAGTTATGAGAGTTTGAAGTCTAGGAAGGGCATTTGTATGGACTTAAGGCGTTTGCAAGCTATTTTTTTTTGTCATTTTGACATGATTTTTGACAGAAAAATGAAACACCTCAGAATCACTTTTCCAATAGTTTTTTATACTAATTTTGACACCCACAATCGATTAAAAAAAGAATTTCAAGAATCTATTTTTTGTAAAATCAATTTTGGTAAGGGTCCCCCCTTATGCTTTTTTCGCAAAAATATTTGAAAAAATTGTACTTTCAATAATGCATAAACTTTAAACGTAGGATTGATATATACGACAAATTATGAACAAAATGGCCTCAGGCTTGACAATCGGCTCAATTTTGACCAAGTTATGGGAGTTTGAAGTCTAGGAAGGGCATTTGTATGGACTTAAGGCGTTTGCAAGCTATTTTTTTTTGTCATTTTGACATGATTTTTGACAGAAAAATGAAACACCTCAGAATCACTTTTCCAATAGTTTTTTATACTAATTTTGACACCCACAATCGATTAAAAAAAGAATTTCAAGAATCTATTTTTTGAAAAATCAATTTTGGTAAGGGTCCCCCCTTATGCTGTTTTTCCCAAAAATATTTGAAAAAATTGTACTTTCAATAATGCATAAACTTTAAACGTAGGATTGATATATACGACAAAAAATGAACAAAATGGCCTCAGGCTTGACAATCGGCTCAATTTTGACCAAGTTATGGGAGTTTGAAGTCTAGGAAGGGCATTTGTATGGACTTAAGGCATTTGCAAGCTATTTTTTTTTGTCATTTTGACATGATTTTTGACAGAAAAATGAAACACCTCAGAATCACTTTTCCAATAGTTTTTTATACTAATTTTGACACCCACAATCGATTAAAAAAAGAATTTCAAGAATCTATTTTTTGAAAAATCAATTTTGGTAAGGGTCCCCCCTTATGCTTTCTTTCGCAAAAATATTTGAAAAAATTGTACTTTCAATAATGCATAAACTTTAAACGTAGGATTGATATATACGACAAAAAATGAACAAAATGGCCTCAGGCTTGACAATCGGCTCAGTTTTGACCAAGTTATGGGAGTTTGAAGTCTAGGTTTTTTTGTATGGACTTAGGGCGTTTACAAGCTATTTTTATACCCTGATCCCATTAAAAAAGGGGAAAAGGGGTATTATGGTTTTGTGCAAAAGTATGTAACAGGCATAAGGAAGCATCTTCGACCCCATAAAGTATATATATTCTTCATCACTATCAATAGCCGAGTCGATTTAGCCCTGTCCGTCTGTCCGTCCGTTTGTCCATCTGTATGAACGCACGTTTCTCAGAGACTACAAAAGCTAGAGACTTCATATTTGAAATATAAGTTCTCGTAGTGCCGGAACAAGACCAGTTTATCATTTTTTTCGATATCTCGTCCCGTTCAAAAGTTATCGATAAATTTCGATTCCAGCCAAGTGTTTTTCGGGTATAACTTGAAAGTCATAAAAGCTAGCGACTTTATATTTAAGTTTAAGTTACTGTACTGCCGGCTCATCATTTTTTTTTCGATATCTCAATCCTTTCAAAAGTTATCGATAAATTAAGATTCCAGAACAGTGTTTTTAAGGTATAGCTTAAAAGTTATAGGATGTAGAGTCACCAAATTAAGTACATATATTCTCCTATAGCATACAAAGGTAAAATACATTTCCTCTCTCCAATCTCACAGAAATTTAAAAATACGTAATTTTTTTTATATGCCATCTTTGTGTCCTACAAATTTCATTTTGATCAGACAATAAACAAAGAAGTTATTAACGATTCAATGTACCATAGTTTAAAGCCAAAGGAAGAAGAAGAATCAAAGCAAATTTATGACGCGCGTAGCAAGCAGCTTTTGTTTGTATATGTGTGTGTGTGTGTGTTTCTATGTATGAATGTAGATAAATAACTTCAATGAATGTAAGACCTTGGATCAGGGTATCTCCTAGTCGGGCACTCTCGACTAGAGCACTCTTACTTGTTCAACATATTGTTCCTATATATAAGATATAGAAGTTCGATTTTGATGAAACTTTGTGAGCATGCTTAGATAGTGCTATAACTCATAATTGGTAAATTTGTTCGAGTTATCTCAAAAAGCAAATATTTTCGACCGATCGTTCCTATGGCAGCTATATGCTAGAGTGGTTCGATCGGGCTGGTTCCGACATATTATCTGTGTACAGCAAAAAATAAGCATTTGTACTACATTTCATCAATATAGCTTTAAAATTGAGTGACTAGTTTGCGTAGAAACCGACAGACGGACGGATGGACGGATAAAGCACACGACTCGTCTTGTCTTCCTGACCAAGAATATAGCGTCGGATATGTTTCCTTCTATGCGTTGCAAACTTCTGGCCAAAACTATAATGCCCACGACAAGGGTATCTTAACACATGTGTTACTCGTTGTATCTATAATTACTACTATATTTTAATTACCTGCCTTTTTTGCAACAGTTTATCTTATCGCCTATCAAGCATTGTGCCTTCCTAAATCTACTGACCGATAAGCCAGTCAGAGTATTATGCTTGGAAAACGCCTGCCAACCGATTACGATAAGATTTAAATTTTCAAACTCAAAATGTACCAGGCATGTTTCGGTTGAGAGAGTGAAAACTTTGTAAAGAGCAAACAGTTGGCATATAAAGCGGCAACTGATCAGCTGTTATTCAGAACGAGTTCTGCGGTCGGATTGAAAGCGTGTGGACTGTAATGAAAATAAACGAAGCCAAACAATTATTTATTTTAATGTGACAATTTCATGGCGTGATGAAACTTGGTTTTAACTGTGAAATATGTCAGCTATCGATACATCTTGCAAAGTTAACTACATAAAATCAAATTAAAGAAATTGGCCACAAATAAAGTGCAAGCCCAAAACAAAAGTGGATTGTGCTGTGCAATAAAAATAAACAAATAGATAAAATATATATATATATATATATTTGTAAACAACATATACTGTGAATAGATTCTATATTCAGTAAATAAATAAATTAATCAAAATGCCTTTAATAAGAGCCGATGAACTGCCGGAAAATCCTCGCGAGCGCTGCAATCCAATTTCAGAACTTATGTTCTGGTGAGTTTTACATATGCCCTAATTGATTTTGATTGCTGAATCAGCAGTTAATTTATTGCTATTTAATTGGTTAATTATCAATACACAAATATGTAATAGAAATTTCCCCCAATATAATATGACTCAATGTCGGCTAAAATGTTTAGAAGCGAAGCCTATTGATAACCAATCATACGCAATGTGTGAGATTCCTAATATCTTATCAGCGGCGTTTCAATTGATACGAATGCTCTAATAAAATGAATGCCTCAACATTTGACGACACTACCTAAGAGTTTAAAAAAATAAGCTCTGACGTCATAGTACAACCTTTTTGGACTTGCTGCATTATCTTGAAATGCAAGATAGGAGTCCGATTTTTACTAATTTGTGTGTGTTTCTTCATTTGGCCATAATAAAAACTAAATTTTATCTTTATTTGCATGTATTGCGAAGCTTTGTATTTCCTCTGTTGTTCAAGGGCCGTAAAAAGACATTAGAACAACCAGATTTATACCGGCCCCTAAAGGAGCATAAATCAGGTAAGCTAAGCACAATACTACATTTAAAAACGTTACAGCATAGGAATAAAATCTGTTAAGTTATCGTTATAAGAGTTTTCGTTTTAAAAGGGTTAAAAGCTTAACTCGATTTTCTACAACATTTTTTGCTAATTTAGCTTAAACTTATTTGACAATCACAAGTGTTGATAGTTTACCCGATTTCTTGACTTTGTATAAATGAAATTAAGTGAAATTGACTGAGAGTAGGTTTTGATGCTTATCAAATTTTATGTCTGTATCTTTGAAGCAATATCAATATCAATATGGTCGTATATTATATATAGTCATAGTCTATAAACTTTAGACTGACCTCCAAACTTTTGAGCTGTCTGCGATTCATTATTAAATAAAACCACTCATTAAATAGCCATCAATCCAAACTAACCATCAGATACACTTGGAGATCGCTTGGCCGCAGCCTGGAATGAGGAATTAATTCAGAGATCCTCCCAAAACAAGCCGCCTCGCTTGGTGCGCGTTGTGGTCCGAATATTTGGCTGGCATTTATTTATTACAGGTTTACTACTGGGCTTAAAAGAAGTTGTAACAAAGCAAGTCAAAGTTGGCATTATCTCTATAATTATTTTATTAAATGCTTATTGTTTTAGGGTAACCCAGCCCATTTGTCTTTTTGGTGTTATGGCCTACTTTTCCGGTGAGGATCCAGACCCAATCAAGGCGCAACTTTATGCGGTCGCCCTCATTGCTAGTTCCCTGCTCTCAGTGATGAGTCAACATCCCTGTATGTTAGGTATTATGCATCTGGGCATGAAAATGCGCGTTGCTCTCAGCAGCCTGGTCTATAGGAAGGCACTGCGTTTGAGTCATACAGCTTTGGGAGATACATCGATAGGGCAGGTGGTGAATCTGCTGTCAAACGATGTGGGACGCTTCGATTCAGTACTGGCCAATATACATTTTTTATGGCTGGGTCCATTGGAGTTGGTTATAGTAACCTATCTGATGTATGAAAAGGTAATCAAGGAAGTGTAAATTAGGAGTAAAGGAGTAAGCTATGCATTAATTTCTTCTCAATCTCCTATTGTAGATTGGACTCGCTTGCTTCTTTGGTGTAGCTCTTATGTTGCTTTTCATTCCCCTACAATCTTATCTGGCGAAAAAGACATCAACGCTGAGGCTTCTCACAGCGATGCGCACAGATGAACGAGTTCGAATGATGAACGAGATCATTTCGGGCATCCAGGTGATCAAGATGTATGCCTGGGAGAAGCCCTTTGGCAAACTTATCGAGCTAACGCGCTTCAGGGAGATGATCTGCATTAAGAAATCGAACTATATTCGTGGCATTCTCATAGCCCTTGGCATGTGTTTATCTCGAACATTCACCTTCGTTAGTCTAGTAGGATTTGTGCTTCTAGGAAACGTATTGACTGCCGGACAGGCGTTTTTTATCACCGCATACTTCAGTTTACTGCAGCGAACGGTCACCAATTTCTTCCCATTGAGCATAACCCAATTATTGGAGCTCCTGGTGACTATCAGGCGTCTAGAAACTTTTATGCTTCGTGAGGAGACTCTGATCGTCGACAAATCAGATACAATTACTGCACCTACTTTTACTAACGAGAAGAATGAAAAAGAAAATAATGCACTGATTAACAATGCAACCGGTAAGGTAGAAAATATAAATATTAATGAGGATACTCTCGTTGAATTTAACGAGTTCCATGCCAAGTGGGACGCCAAAGCCACAGAGAACACTCTAGATAATATTAATCTAAAACTGGGTCGACGACAACTGGTGGCTGTGATTGGACCTGTCGGCACAGGCAAGTCCAGTCTGATTCAATCCATTCTTGGAGAGCTGCCAGCTGCGAAAGGAAGCCTCAAAGTCAACGGCAGATTCTCCTATGCCTCTCAGGAACCCTGGCTCTTCACTGGAACGGTCCGTGAAAATATACTCTTCGGATTGACTCTGGACAAGCATCGATATCGCACAGTGATCAAAAGGTGTGCACTTGAACGTGACTTTGAGCTACTTCCTCAGGGTGATAAGACGATCGTTGGCGAGAGAGGAGCTTCACTCTCTGGCGGACAGAAGGCGCGCATCAGCCTGGCTAGGGCTGTGTATCGTCGGGCGGATATTTACCTCCTTGATGATCCCCTAAGTGCAGTGGACACTCATGTAGGTCGTCATTTGTTCGATCAGTGCATGAAAGGGTATCTCAAGAGCGAGCTGGTCATACTGGTCACACATCAGCTGCAGTTTCTGGAGCACGCTGATCTCATTGTCATAATGGACAAAGGCAAAATCAGTGCAATGGGAACGTTTGCCACAATGCAGCGTAGTGGCTTGGACTTTGCACAGCTGTTGACCGATCCCAACAAGTCCGATGAGCCTTTAAATACAAATTTTAGCGGCATTGGTGATACCTTAGATATCACGGACTCACAAAAGATTAACCGTCAGACGTCACAAACAGACAGCATTTATTCGATGAGCTCCATGACCGAATCCATTGCTCAAGAAGAACCCACACAGGAGACTCGTGTCGAGGGCAAAATCGGGTTGAGTCTCTACAAGGAATATTTCACAGCTGGCAGCGGTTGGTTCTTAATAAGTTTTCTGATCCTCCTTTGTTTGGGTACTCAAATTGTAGGATCCTCAACGGATGTTTTTCTCTCCTACTGGTAGGTAATCATCCTTCTATATAGAAAACAATTAGGATAACAATGTTTCCATATTTTATTTTGCGTGTTTAGGGTTGACAAGAATAAAAACGCGGCCGACAGAGACTCAGATAGAGTTGATATCTACTACTTCACTGGCCTAAACATAGCTTTCGTAGTGTTCACATTGGTCCGGACGTTGCTCTTCTATAAGCTGGCCATGCGCAGCTCCACAAAACTACACAATTCCATGTTCCGAGGGATCACCAGAGCGGCAATGTATTTCTTTAATACGAATCCCTCGGGTCGGATATTGAATCGGTTCTCAAAGGATCTGGGTCAGATAGATGAACTTCTGCCTACAGTAATGCTGGATGTGGTCCAGATTTCCCTCATGTTGACTGGCATCATTGTTGTCATCTGTTTTACGAATCCGTATTATCTACTTTTGACCCTTGCTCTGGGAATAATCTTTTATCAATTAAGAGAGTTCTATCTGAAGACCTCTAGAGATGTGAAACGGCTGGAGGCAGTTGCCAGATCTCCCATTTATTCCCATCTTTGCGTTTCACTCAATGGACTACCTACGATAAGAGCACTAGGAGCACAAAAGGCGCTTATTGCTGAGTTCGATAATCTGCAGGATCTACATAGCTCGGGATTTTACCCTTTTCTGTCCACTAATCGTGCCTTTGGCTATTACCTGGACTGCTTCTGTACTCTGTACATTGTAATAATAATACTCAACTACTTCATCAATCCACCCGAAAACTCAGGAGAGGTGGGATTAGCCATTACCCAAGCCATGGGCATGACTGGTATGGTTCAGTGGGGCATGCGGCAGTCTGCGGAGCTGGAGAACACTATGACAGCAGTTGAACGTGTCGTCGAATATGATGAGATCGAGCCAGAGGGCGAATTGGAATCCCAACCGAACAAGAAACCACCCATCACTTGGCCTGAGCATGGCAAAATTGTGGCTGATGATCTCAGTCTTCGGTATATCCCTGATCCACAGTCCAAATATGTTCTCAAGTCGCTCAACTTCGAGATAAAGCCCATGGAGAAGGTGGGCATTGTGGGTCGCACGGGTGCTGGCAAATCCTCGCTCATCAACGCCCTCTTCCGTCTGTCCTACAACGATGGCTCCATCGTCATCGACAACCGCGACACCAACGAACTGGGATTACACGATCTGCGCAGCAAGATCTCCATTATACCTCAGGAACCGGTGCTCTTCTCGGGAAGCATGCGCTATAATCTCGATCCCTTTGAGGAATACAGCGATGCTAAGCTGTGGGATGCCTTGGAGGAGGTGAAGTTGAAGCCCGTCATTAGTGACCTTCCGAGTGGACTCCTGAGTAAAATCTCCGAGGGAGGCACCAACTTCAGTGTGGGTCAGAGGCAGCTGGTGTGTCTGGCACGCGCTATTCTTCGCGAGAATCGTATTCTGGTGATGGACGAGGCCACAGCCAATGTGGATCCACAGACAGATGCCCTCATACAGGCGACGATTAGGAATAAGTTCAGGGAGTGCACAGTGCTGACCATAGCCCATCGCTTGAACACGATTATGGACTCGGACAAGGTGATAGTCATGGATGCTGGCCAGATGGTGGAGTTTGGATCACCCTACGAGCTGCTCACCCAATGCGATTCGAAGATCTTTCACAGTATGGTCATGGAGATGGGTCAGAACAGTTTTGAAAGTCTGCTTAAAGTAGCAGAGAAGGTGAGTACTTCAAACTCAGAATATAGAGTATATATAACAATCCCTATCATTCACAGGCCCATTTGGAATCACAAAAACTAAAAACTGCCTAGTATCCCCAAATAATAATTAATGTACATATTTGCTACTCAAAGTATTACCTCTACAAACTTAAAATTGTAATTCCAATGAAAATAGCATTTAAAAATATTTTGAAACAATACAACAAACCAAAAAAATAAATCTCTTCTATAAAAAATAAACTTTTAAAAATTTTTTAAAACTGAATATGAATATATGAATTTAATATGCAAATTTGAGATTTATTGATGCTAAATATTATATTTTCTGTTTGATCATGTCTGATATTGCTGACATGAGTATCTTATCAGCCACTGGAATCAGTTTATACCTAAAAAAAACGTGTACTGATAAGTTTGTCTTGTCATTAGTCCAGGAAAACCACGGCCAAAACCATAACGATAACATGGAAAGCTCGTAATAAAAGCACAATACGCATCATACAAGTTTTACGTGAGAGCACAAAAGCTCATAGAGCGACCGCAACAGTTGTTTTCACATTCAGTCAGTTCGCATAAAAGGCGCCAGCTGGTCAGCTGTGTTTTAGAACGTGTTCCGCGGCCGGAAAGTGAACAGCTGACAGTGAATGGAGACCAGACAAATTCGATAAACAGTGCCTTTAAAAAACTATTATTAATTGTCTTATCTGCATATTTCATTGCGTGATGTAATTAATTTATTAATTTAATTAAATTTCTATTGAGTACTTAAGAAAAACTTGGAAAGTTGAACTGGTAGATAATATAGCGGCAGCATCTCTGGCACAAACATCTGACACAGTGAACAGTGGAATATTTTTGTAAAAGTAAAAAGCAAATTCTGCACACGCACCACAATTTGAGTGCTGAATACATTACAGTATCAAATAAAAAAGGGATATACATACATATGTATATGTATGTACATATAGACAAAGAATCTCATGACAAATAATCGAATGTGTGATTTGTTGTAATTGAATACTTTATATGTCTGTATACATGTGTTAAGTGTATTTGTTTGATTAAATAAATAAGAAAGCAAACAAAATGCAATCATTAAAAGCCGACGAACTACCGGAAAATCCGCGCGAACGGAGCAATCCATTTTCAGAACTTATGCTATGGTGAGTCTTCAGTTTCTTTCCTTATCTTTATCCTTCAGCATTAGATGTAGCTGACAACTGTGACAAGACAATTTTTTTCTTTATATTCCACTGAATATCGTTGAATGAGTAATACAATTAACGAGCATGAGTTTTCGAATATCCACTTATCTTATCTTTCAGAGTGTTAAAATATACAAATATTTAATAAAAATGTTGAGGTATCTAGAGTGCAATAAAATAAAAACATGTGCACGTAAGTGTAAATTTCCACCTATAGTCCGACATCAGATACCCTACACTACTACTCATATGCCAAACAAATATAAATATGTAAAACATATGTATGTGTATATATACATACATATATAATTATGATTTCCAACAAAGACATTTGTAAAAATTGCAGCACGTTTTAATTTAATCAATATTATACATATTTTGCAAAGCACATTTTTTATAATACTTGTATAAGTAATAGAAATTATTTTGATATACATATGTTACATGCGTTGCTGATGAGGCTTAATCTTCATTTTTATATTGACACTGTAAAACATTAACTTCATCTTTATTTCGACACGCTGTATCTCGGGATCGTAAAGCTTTGTCTTTCCGGTATTGTTCAAGGGCCGCAAGAAGACGTTGGAGCAATCAGATTTATATCGCCCGCTGAAAGAGCACAAATCTGGTGAGTATTGTTATCAGATAATTACTTAATACGTTTCAATGACTTGCCATTTATCCTAAAATTCTTTAGTATATGGCTTTTAATCATCTGAACATGACTGCGGAAGAAAACTTAGCATTTTTGAATTGAACTAGTTTTTTATTGCACTGATCCTGCTTATTTAGTCATATTTCTTTTCGATGGCAAGTTAACTCGTCCGAATTATCGATAGGTACGATAGGTACCATTATTTCAACAATAAACACCCTGTTTTCAAAAACATGAAATATTCTTGAAGCTAATCTTAAGTGATGAACTATCGTTTCTCTATACACATAATTATTCCTACTCCTTCTCACAGATACACTTGGTGACCGCTTGTGCGCTGCCTGGGATGAAGAAGTTAAACAGAGATCAGCCGAAGAGAAACAGCCCCGATTGGGGCGCGTTGTGCTCCGCGTTTTTGGCTGGCATCTGTTTGTCACAGGTGTCCTCTTGGGAGTCAGAGAGTTCGTAGTAAAGTTAGTTGCATTTAATACGATCATTCGGATAGTTCTTATAAATAACCATTTACTTTAACCCAGGGTAACACAGCCCATGTGCCTTTATGGCATAATGTCCTACTTCTCGGGCGAGGATCCTGATCCAGTTAAGGCCCAGCTGTATGCGGGTGGCCTTCTGGCTGCCTCTTTTCTCTCAGTCGTAACTGGACACCCGTTTATACTGGGTCTCTTGCATCTGGGCATGAAGATGCGCGTCGCGCTGTGCAGCCTGGTCTATAGGAAGGCGCTGCGTTTGAGTCACACAGCTTTGGGAGACACATCGATAGGGCAGGTGGTTAATCTGCTGTCAAACGATGTGGGACGCTTCGATGTGATCCTCATCAATGTACATTTTCTATGGCTGGCCCCACTGGAGTTGTTTGTAGTTACCTACTTTATGTATCAAAAGGTGAGTGCAGTAGCATAAGGAGATTCTAGAGTCATTTCTAAATGTTGCAATAATTGTAGATTGGAATCGCTGCCTTCTTTGGCGTCTCCGTGATGTTACTTTTTGTGCCCATGCAAGCCTATCTGGCCAAGAAGACATCCGTCCTCCGCCTGATGACGGCTCTGCGCACGGATGAACGCGTGCGAATGATGAACGAACTCATCTCTGGCATCCAAGTGATCAAGATGTACGCTTGGGAGAAGCCCCTGGGAAAACTAGTGGAAATCATGCGCGGCAAGGAGATGATCTGCATTAAGAAAGTCAATTATATTCGTGGCATCCTCATTGCCTTTGGCATGTGTCTGTCCCGCACCCTCACATTCGTCAGTCTAGTAGGATTTGTGCTGCTGGGAAACGTATTGACTGCCGGAGAGGCGTTCTTCATCACCGCCTACTACAATTTGCTGCAGCGAGCAGTCACCAATTTCTTTCCACTGAGCATTTCGCAATTGGCCGAGATTACGGTGTCCATCAAGCGTCTGGAAACATTTATGCATCGGGAGGAGACTCAGGTTGTAGACACATCAAATGCGATTACTGCACCTGGCTTTGCCAACGAAAAGAATGAAAAGGAAAATGGTGCACTGATCACCAATGGCAATAGAGATGTGTCAAAAGAAAATAGCAATGATGAAACGCTGGTTGAATTCAGTCAGTTCCATGCCAAGTGGGACGCCAAAGCCACAGAGAACACTCTAGATAATATTAATCTAAAATTGGGTCGACGACAACTGGTGGCTGTAATTGGACCTGTCGGCGCAAGCAAATCCAGTCTGATTCAATCCATTCTCGGAGAGCTGCCAGCTGAGAAAGGAAGCCTCAAAGTCAACGGCAGATTCTCCTATGCCGCTCAGGAACCCTGGCTCTTCACTGGAACGGTCCGTGAAAATATACTCTTCGGATTGACGCTGGACAAGCCTCGATATCGCACAGTGATCAAAAGGTGTGCACTTGAACGTGACTTTGAGCTACTTCCTCAGGGTGATAAGACGATCGTTGGCGAGAGAGGAGCTTCACTCTCTGGCGGACAGAAGGCGCGCATCAGCCTGGCTAGGGCTGTGTATCGTCGGGCGGATATTTACCTCCTTGATGATCCCCTAAGTGCAGTGGACACTCATGTAGGTCGTCATTTGTTCGATCAGTGCATGAAAGGGTATCTCAAGAGCGAGCTGGTCATACTGGTCACACATCAGCTGCAGTTTCTGGAGCACGCTGATCTCATTGTCATAATGGACAAAGGCAAAATCAGTGCAATGGGAACGTTTGCCACAATGCAGCGCAGTGGCTTGGACTTTGCACAGCTGTTGACCGATCCCAACAAGGACAATAAGAAGCTGGAAGACCAGAAGAGCAATGCTGGTGACTATGTCAGCTCGAGCTCACAAATCAGCCGCCAGACGTCGCGTACTGACAGCTTTGTCTCTTTGAGCTCGCTTGCCGATTCGGTTGTCCAGGACACAGCCATGGCACCACAGGAGACACGCGTCGAGGGGAAGATCAGCCTTGGTCTTTATAAGGAATACTTTTCAGCAGGCAGCGGTTGGTTCTGGATAACATTCATGGTGCTTCTATGTGTAGGAACACAAGTTGTAATCTCCGTTGCTGATGTTTTTCTCTCCTATTGGTATGTGATGCATTTTCTCTGATCTTCCTGGAATGACCACTCTATTTTCATTCTCGCAGGGTTGACAAGAACAAGGATAATGCGGACTCCTACGATCCCGTCGATATGTACTACTTCACGGCACTTAATGTGGCTTCCATCGTGCTCAGTGTAATGCGTCCAATTGTCTTCTATACAATGGCCAGACGCAGTTCCATACAGATGCACAATTCCATGTTCCGTGGCATCACCAGAGCGGCCATGTACTTCTTCAACACAAATCCTTCGGGTCGCATATTGAATCGCTTCTCAAAGGATCTGGGTCAGCTGGATGAAGTCCTGCCAACTATTATGCTGGACGTGGTGCAAATCTTTCTCACATTGGCGGGCGTCATTGTTGTCATCTGTATCACCAATCCTTACTATCTGATCCTAACTTTTGCGCTTGGAATCGTTTTCTACTATCTTCGAGAGTTCTATCTGAAGACCTCGAGAGATGTGAAACGACTGGAGGCAGTTGCCAGATCTCCGATATATTCGCATCTCAGCACTTCACTTAATGGACTAACCACAATCAGAGCACTGGGAGCACAGAAGACGCTGATTGCCGAGTTCGATAATCTACAGGATATGCATAGCTCGGGCTATTATACTTTCCTGGCCACGAGTCGAGCCTTTGGCTATTATGTGGACTTCTTTTGCACGCTATATACTATCATCATTGTACTTAACTACTTCATCAATCCACCCACCAAGCCGGGTGAGGTTGGCCTCGCCATCACTCAGGCCATGAGCCTGGCGGGTATGGTGCAGTACGGCATGACACAGTCCGCCGAATTAGACACCACAATGACTGCAGTTGAGCGCATCCTGGAATACGATGATATTGAGCCAGAGGGCGAATTGGAATCGAAAGCAGATAAGAAGCCACCCATCACATGGCCTGAGCATGGCAAAATTGTGGCTGATGATCTCAGTCTTCGGTATTTCCCTGATCCACAGTCCAAATATGTTCTAAAGTCGCTCAACTTCGAGATCAAGCCCATGGAGAAGGTGGGCATTGTGGGTCGCACGGGTGCTGGCAAATCCTCGCTCATCAACGCCCTCTTCCGTCTGTCCTACAACGATGGCTCCATCGTCATCGACAACCGCGACACCAACGAACTGGGATTACACGATCTGCGCAGCAAGATCTCCATTATACCTCAGGAACCGGTGCTTTTCACTGGAAGTATGCGCTACAATCTCGATCCCTTTGAGGAATACAGCGATGCTAAGCTGTGGGATGCTTTGGAGGAGGTGAAGTTGAAGCCTGTCATTAGTGACCTTCCGAGTGGACTCCTGAGTAAAATCTCCGAGGGAGGTACCAACTTCAGTGTGGGTCAGAGGCAGCTGGTGTGTCTGGCACGCGCTATTCTTCGCGAGAATCGTATTCTGGTGATGGACGAGGCCACAGCCAATGTGGATCCACAGACAGATGCCCTCATACAGGCGACGATTAGGAATAAGTTCAGGGAGTGCACAGTGCTGACCATAGCCCATCGCTTGAACACGATTATGGACTCGGACAAGGTGATAGTCATGGATGCTGGCCAGATGGTGGAGTTTGGATCACCCTACGAGCTGCTCACCCAATGCGATTCGAAGATCTTTCACAGTATGGTCATGGAGACGGGTCAGAACAGCTTCGAAAGTCTGCTTAAAGTAGCAGAGAAGGTTGGTACCTCAAACTGAGAATTGGAATATATATATATATATACATATATACTAAATCCCTTTTATTCATTTACAGGCCTATTTGGAGTCACAGAAACCAAAAACTGCCTAGCACCAACATTTGGTTGTATATGAAATCAATATGAAGTACTTAAAGTATAAACCCAATAAATCTCTGGAACTTTTAGTTATTCTTTCTAATATTTTAATATTAATACTTAAATTTTCGTAACACTAACACATTTAAGCCTCACTTTGTCCCGGCTCAGGGAGATGTAGTGATCTGTTCCAGCGTAGCATGGGCAGCATGGTCATGGGAAAGGCGCTGAGGAGTTGCTTGGGCAGCCAAGAGAACAGAGCCAATAGCATGGGCAGTCCGTGTACAATGAGCTGTTGGGAAAGGGAATCGCGTACGTTGTGCCAGGAGCCGCTATTCCGCACAAAGAAGAAGAAGTATAGGCAGATGACGTCACAAATGAGAAAGAGACAGATGAAGATGCCGCTGAGATTCTGGCGGGCATGGGAGCAGTAGGCGTACATGCAGGACATGATGATAATGATGGGTATGAGGAGCCTAAGTACGATCAAGGAACCAATTACAAACGGGCAGCAACCGCTCATAAAGACCCGGCCAATAGTTGGCTCGATTGAGTTGATATTCGGCAGCTGATCCGTTCCAATCATGGAGAAGTAGGCGTAGATCAGTATGAGCAAGGCATGGCGATAGCAGGTGTTTGTGTAGCCCACGGGTGTTAGCGACTTGTCCGGCTTGTTCTCATCATCCTCGCTGTCCACATCCGACGACTGCTTGTAATCCTCATGCACCAGCACGCCCAGCAGAAACTCCGAGCAGAGCAATTGTATAAAGATGGACTCATAAGAGCGGCACAACATTGTGTATATGGTGCTCAGATTGAAGTGGATCAGCTGGACACGTTGCTTGGGCGTCTTCGTATTACTGTAGGGTATGGAGATCAGGGCATAGCCTACATAGCCCCAGGCAGTGACATGCAGCAACTGGCTGACATCCTTCATCATCAAACTCCGATTTACACAGTAGGCGGAAAGGAGCAAGGCGCCTCCATTGCTCAACCAAACGCGCCAGGCGTGCCTCTCGCTCAGCAGCAGCGGACGCAGCAGCGTCACCAGCATGCTCAGGTACAGTAAATATGGGCTATTGTGACCCAGATTCGGACGCTGCAGGGCGAATCCAGCTAGAAGAGCAACCAGCGCCAGCCACAGCCAGAATTTGAGCCTAGGCGCTCTGGTGAAGGCGTGTCCATTGTTGGCACAGACGACAATCAGAAAGCCCAGCGAGATTAGCTGCTTGATGTAGAAGGTAAAGATGATCAGCACAATGCTGCCACCAATCCAGGCCAGATTTATGAGCGGCGCTTGCATCCCGCAGCTGTGCAAGCCGCGCTCCCGCAGCGCCACTATCCAAATGGACAGCGGCACCAGCAGATAGAAGCTCATGCAGCAGGGCACACGATGCAAGTAGCAGACCAGTGCCACCACCACTACCAGCAGGAGCAGCAGAATCGTTTGTATGCTGATCCAATCCTGTTTGGGCGCATTCAATGGACGCGCTTGCCTGGCCACCAAGTAAAAGAACCAACCGAGATAGCTGATAATGCAGGCCACCATCAATGGAATGCGATAGTATATTCTATGGTACTCCAGGAAATCATTTGCTAGCTCTATCATATTCTGGCTAGACTGCATCGCCAGCTTGGCACAGCCCAATTGCATTTGCCTGAAGATCTGCTGATGATAGTTGCGTATCCGCCGCTCATCCAAACGCTCATATTTGGGCAGCCAATCCTTGATTTGGCTACGCCTCTGCAGGAGCACACGCTCCACCTGTGCCAGCATTTGCAGTGCATTCAGATGCATCGAATGCGCCTCGTACTCGAGGCTCACATCCATGATGGCCACCGGCAGCATGGCCAGATTGTTCATGGGCGGGGGTAGTCCAATAAGGGCAGACATTAGCGGCGCCAGCTGTGTCTGCTCCAGCTTATGCAGTTGCAACAGTGAACTATTGCTCTTGGACGGAAGTCTTTCACCTGTGCGTTGAACACCAGCTCCCCAGACAACGAAGGGCATCTCAATCTCCAACTGGCTGCCACCGCCATGGGTACCTGCAAGGCAACGATAGTTTTAGGGACATTTCATGCTTCCCTTTAAAGGTTATTTCTATAGGGTTTCATGTTTTTTTTTTGCATCTGACTTGGTCTAGCAATTTAGAAAGTGGAAAAACTATTAAATTCTAAAAATGCAATATGCCAAAAGTCTGACATTATTTAAAGACTTTTAGTTATTTTTAAGTTTTTTGGTATGTCTCGCTGTTTTATAGTGCTAAATTTCAAAGCTCTAAGAATGCCAAAAGTTTCAAAGCGATAGATGTAAAAAATTGAATTCGAAAAGTTCCATCCGTTGCCAACAAAAAATGTAAGGTTGGTTTTCGGATAATATTTATTAATATTTTTTTTTATTTTTTTATTATAATAGTTTTTGTTTGTTGCACCAAGGCAAATATAAAACCCTGAATTATCGCTCTTTAGTATTATCTCGCTGAAGTCATTATTCTAAGTTTTTAGTACTTTTAAGACAGAAAAAATAGCATTATCTTAAGTTTCTGCTTGGCCCCTACATATATATTTTTTTTTGATCAACACTGATCTGACTGGCACAAGTTATTTGGGAAAACCTTACAACATGAGCCGAGAATTTAGTTGAAGTTAAGATGGCAATATAGAAGTTCTTACCTTTATCGGTCATGCCATGATCGGATGTCAGCAGATACGCCGTCCGCTTGTCCTTAAAAGTGTTCTCGAATAACTCGTACAGCTCAGAAATTACAAGTTCGGTATTGTTGAGAGCTGCTAGAAAGTCCTCGCTGTTGGGCCTGATCCGATGGCAAAGCCTATCAATATCATCAAAGTCCACAAAAAATAGCGCTGGCCGTTTATCCTTTGCCAGCTTCAAAGATTCTTTGGTAGCCAGAAAATTGCGCACCTTGTCGGAGATCCACTGATGGCCTTGATAGTTTTCTGTTAAATCCGAATTGGTGTGCATGTTCAAATTTAGAGGCGCACCGCCGGTGGGTAAGCATTTGAAAGAGTTCAAAACGGATTTGGATCCCCAGGCCCAGGTGCCGCCCTTGGTGCGATTGAGGACGGTGTCGAATGTCGTGGGATTCCATTTAAAGTTGGTCAGTGCCGCCGACGCATCCTCATTGAAGCCACCAAAGATGGCAATATGTCCAGGACGTCGCTGGGTCGGTGCACTGCCAAGCGATACGCCAGCTACGCCTTGGTCCAGGATCAACTTCTGTAGACGGCACGACTCGGGCACGCTACAGTTATTCCGGAAAAATGAATCCGCCCGCAATCCATCGATAATGAAAACAACAAGACGATCTGCTGGCGGCTCCAAACCCAACTCACGATGCACCTTCTGTGGCCTCAGGCCATTGATAATCGTTTTTTGAAAATATATAATCGATATAAAACCGATGAGTAGTATATGCACCACTATAGCCAAAAGTTTCCACATTTTTTTTAAAAGAAAAACAATAAATTGAACTGTACTGTTACATTTGTGGTCTTGAATAAATTCAAAGCTTACTACAATTGAAGAAAGGCTACAAGATTTTCGTAGAACACTTGAATTCGGGCAACTGAATAACTAGGATGCGGGTTTTGAGTCCCTGGCCCTGGCAAGTTTATTGTTGTTGTCAGCGTCTTTCCTTTTCAAAAAACTACTGGAAATCTCTCCAAGGAATGCATATTCTGCCATTCTTCCTAGCTCATCGGTGCTTTTGGACCAATCCTATGCCTAATTTTCTTACATCATTTTAAACACAATATTTATTCCAATGGAACTAGATCTAAATAATGTTTGTACTTTGAAGAAATTTGAAGTTTCAACTTTTGACAACTAATCGTTACAATATAAACAATAATCGTATAAAAAATGTGGGTTTTCAGTTACGGATATGCATTAATAGTGCAGTTATTGCTGATGTGTTCCGTATACGTCATTCACTTTCAATCCACGCTCATGACCGGCCTGGAGCCGCAAGAGGCGTTCCTGAAAACTGCGCCCGCCGATCGCCTGGTCGTGTTTCTTATCGATGGCCTGAGCGCCAGGTCGTTCTTTGGGCAACGTTGCCGCAATGTGCCGGAGCTACAGAAGATCTTCGTGCAGCCATGCCAGGTGGGCATTAGTCGTGCACGTGCCGTAACCAAATGCAGATCGGCGTACGTGACTCTTTTCGCTGGTTACTATGAGGATGCCTTAGCTGTGCTCCACGGCGTTGCCTTCGACACAATCTTCAATCGGAGCACGCTCAGCTATGCCTGGGGATCCTTCGAGCTGCTGCAGCACTTTCCGGCTGTCTATAAAGCGCAGACACTGCCTAAAGACATTCCCAGCTTTACTGACGGTTCCTATAAACTAGACGAGTGGGCATTTAAGGCAGTCGACCACTTCCTTGGCAACGAGGCGATGAAGCTGCAGCGTCTGCGGGGTCTTGTGTTTTTTGTGCAGCTCCTGGGATTAAGAGAATCAAGTGACAGTCAAATGTTCCATGAGAATCTCAACTACACACAGCGGGGCATCTGGGCAACCTACAAACGTTTTGAGCAGTCCTTTCCGGATCAACGCAATGCATATATGCTAATCTCCCATCATGCCGGGCCGGACTGGGGTAGGTTTACATCTTGAACTGAGTGCATTGATTAAGATTTGAATTTTGCTTCAGGTTTTCCCGCTGGCAACAGCAAAGAGGAGCTGGAAACACCTTGGTTGCTCTGGGGTGCCGGTGTCTCGAATCGGAATTCCAGTCCAGGTCGCACATTTGTGGCTAATAACAAGGATCAACGGCTGCCGCTGCACGTCTTGGAGTCAACACAGTTGACGCCGCTGATGAGCGGCTTGTTGGGTCTGCCGCCACCGGTTCACAATCGTGGCCAGCTGCCCGCTGGCCTGCTGAACGCCAGCAGCCACGAGGCCCGTGCCATGTACACCAATGCGATGCAGTTGCTCGCACAGGTGCAGCAGGCGCTGCGACAGCATCAGCGTGGCCTGCTAGACAGCTGGATGCCCAGCTATTGGCTGAACTGGCAGCAGCTGGATAAATTCGTCTACACGAGCAATTTGTTGTGGCAGCAGCAGCGTTTCGTCACGCTTACGGAATACAGCGGCCATTTTATGCCCCTCCTGCTGCAGTGCATCGAGTATTATGAGCAGTACTATCGCCACATGCTGCTGCTGGCCAGCGGCTTGGGCTTCCTTGGCTGGCTGCATCACTTGCGCTGTCTGCCTGGCCAGACAGTCGCGCCTAATAGCCGCCAGCTGCTGCTGGCCCAGGCGCTGCTGCGTCTATTAATCCTGCTGCTGGTCATCTTTGTGCTGCTGCAGCGTGTATCCTGGTTAAACAGTGGACTGCTCCTGCTGCCCTGGCTCATTTGTACGTTTGCCCTTAAGGCACACAAGCGCTGTGCTCGAGTCATGTCCTGTCGCCAGCTCCTGTGGCCCTTGCTGCTCTCCCTGTGCTGCATGGCTGGCTTCCGTGAGCGACGCATCATTTCCTGCTGCTATTTGGGATTCAGCTGCTACAACAATCGCAGCGTCTTTGTTCAGCGTTCCCTCAACTCCTACATCTGGCTGCTGCTCGTCGGCTGCTTGACGTCACTTGGCTGGCTGCCACCCTCGCTGGGCTATTGGCAGCGTAGTCTGCTCCTGGCCAGCCTCATCCTCACCTTTGTGCGTCCCATTGCCTGTGGCTCGCTGCATTTGACCTGTGCTCTCCACAGACGGAATGTGCTGTGTAATGGTCTTGTCCTGCTTACAGCCAGCCTGCATGTCCTGTACAGTCAGCAGCCTTGGATGATGCATCTGATTGCCCGCGCCTATTTGTGCTATGTGTTCTATCCGCGCTCTCGACAGCAAGGCCTGGAGCTGATTATCTACAATCTGTGCACACTGTACGCATTGCTCTGCACATCCTACGAGTCCTTGGTCATACAACTGTTGGCCACGGAGCTGCAGCTGGCGCTGCGCTTAAAGCAGGAGAATGGAGCGGGGATTAATCGAAAGCGAACTCTGGCCATGTACATCCTGATCTATAGCTTTTACTCATTTTTTGTGATTGGTGACATTGCGGCAGTGGACAGATTTCGTTACTATATGCGATTTACCGGATTTGGTTACTATTCAATCCTTATCAATGGACTACTTATTGCTCTGAAACTCCACTTGCCGGTTCTCCTGCTGCTGTGCATCATTTGTGCCAACTGTGAGATCGCCTGGCCATGTCGACGTGAGATCTTCCACACGTTGCTTATCATGTGCAACATCATGGCCCTGGTGCTCCTGTTTAGTGTGCGGTTTGATGGTTCCTGGTGGGAAACTGGAATTCGAGTTGTTCATTTTATCACTGTACAAATATTTCCATTTTTATTGCTCGTCTTGTGTTACGTGGCTCATTTTATGTTGGGCGACAGCCAAAGCGAATCGTTGGAGATGCCCAAGTGGAACACACACACGCACCTGTTTTAAAAATAAATATATGTAATGCAGAAAAAACTTTTAAAACCTACGGAATGCGCGCCAAAATGTTACATTACATACCACTGTGAGTGGCCGATACATTCAATGTATCGCGTGGACTATCGATATTAAAGCAATAGGGAAACAATTTGATATCGTTGAGTGCTCGGCTGTTCACATCGCGCAACACACAGAAAGAGCCCCAAAATAATTAAATTTTCGTTAAACTTTTGCCTAGTATACGCCGAAATAACTGCAATTGATGTGCCAAAGTAAACTGTGCTGCTAAATTTAAGAGAGCGTGCTAGCCAATTCATTTACTGTGAAACAAAAGCAATTATTTTTTCGATGGCTACCTCTCCCTTTCCAGTTTGTATAGGAAATAAACAACACAAATCCAATTGGAATCTAGTGTTTCCACCAACACATTAAATGTGATACATTTGTGCGGGCGCAAAGTGTAAAATAAAAAAACGTAAAACGAAAAACGTAAGAAAGCATAGAAAGTTAATGTGAAAAAGTTTACTATTGCGCATTCCACGCCAGCAACATCAAAAACAACACCAACGAGAACAAATCAGCTCAAAGGTAAGTAAAGAGTATTGCTGTAGGATGGGGGAGGGGGAGTGGGGGGCGGTTCATTTCGGTACGTTGCGCTGTTAATAATAACAATTGCTAGGTATTGTACACACTTACAAACACAGAGGCAATCACAGAATACAGTGACACTTGTTTTTGGAGCGCGTAGGCAAAATGGCAGCCAAGAGCAAAGCTAGCTGCTTTTAGTGGGTGGGCCACCGCCTCTGTGACGTATGTGTGTGTGTGTGTGTGTGTGCATGTCTATATTTATTACTCAATGAAACCTTCGCAATTTACAGTAAGCAGTTGGTCTAACTAGATGGCGCTAGCTTATAAAATATACATTGCTGATAAGAATTGTAACTGGAATGGAGTGGAGTGGAGTGAAGTGGGGGGACATGACCTCGTCAGCCGCTAATTTCAGATCAGAATTGTGCCGCATTCATGAATTGCAAGTGACTTTCTTTTCTTTCTTTTTTTTTGCCCTGCAGCTGCATTTGCACTTTTATTTTGCCTTCTTCTTTGTGCTCGCTCGCTTTATGTTTTGCAATCAAGTACTCAGTGGTACATACATATATTAAAGCAACAGCATAGTTACCTCAATTAGTTAGTCATTAAGCACAGCTTGAAATTGAAATTGAGCTTCCGGCTTCCAATTGGAAGACAACTCAACAGTTTCCTTGTTACGAGCTTAAAACACTTGAAATTGAACATAAACTATCTTTGTACAATGAATATACGATCGGTCGAAAATGTTTATTGTTTGAGATAACTTACCAAATATCAATTTTTGCATTATTTAAGAATGCTCACAAAATTTCATTAACAAACAATCTGTAAAAAAATGAGTCGTCTGAACAACTTATTTGTTTCTCAAACTCTTAACCAAACTTACTAATTGTAAGTTTTATTATATTTTATATAGATTGGTTGAATTTGGTCAAAATCGGACGACTATATCTTATAGTCCTTCTCTTTTTGTATAATCAAGAGTGTTTCTTTATATTAAGAAACTGCATATTAGTATACTACATTCGGTGCTTCGAAGGTAGCGTTACTTTCTCGTTTTACTTAAAGTACTCTATTAGTACATATGCATACTGAGTTTGTACAATGAAAAGAAGTATCTCAAAATGCTTGCAATTGGATATTTATAATTACATTTTGTTTATACATATATAAAATTGTTTGAATTTTAAAATTGATCAAAATGTTTATACATTGAATCATGTTTCGTTCAACTGTTTGCACACACGAAAGTTCTTTGTTTTCAGTCTCAGTCTCAAGTGTGAGTTAGTATTCCTCCCAAATCGACAAGTTTTAAAACCTATTCTGACTAATTTCCAAACATTTCAAACGCCACAAACAATGGCTAATTCTTCGATTTGTTTTCTCGAGCCGTCACGTGTCTGCTTATATACTATATATTTATTTAGAGTGTTATAGTGTTCCCTCTAAATAAAAACAGTTGTGCAGCCTGTTCTTGTGTCTGTCCTCTTGTCTGTCAGTTAGTTTGCTTTATTGGTTTTAAGGTTTTGCATAGGCAAATTTCAAATTAGTCGCCATGGTTCCCTTATTCCGCTTGCATCATAAGAAAAGAAGCGCCAGCTTGGAGGAGCTGTTATTTCTCAATGGAAAAAGGTGGGCATACATGTCAAATACTATATATCATCAAGGCGCACTATTATCTATACTAACTACTGATAAGTTCATGTTATAAATAAACAATAACAATCATATCACTCTGTAGTTAACTTAAAGATATACATTATATACATATATATATGTACATACATATGTATGAGTAATGCTCCCCAAAAATTGTGCTAAACGTAACAACTTGAGAGAATGATGATTGAGACGATTGTCAAACTTACGTTGATCGCACTTAATTGCGCAGTTTTTCCATTATGCAAACACACAGACAAACACAACAGCAAATTATTAATGCAAATTGTTTTGGGCCATAGTACATTGGGTGCTGTTTTCTTCCTCGCTCTTTCTCTATAGTCTACGATTTTCTCTCTCAATCCACCCACATATGTACGTTTACATATAAGCTAAGTTGTTTCTATACCCTGTACCTATTAAAAATGTGTGAGAAGGGCATAATAAAGTTGTGCAAAATGCTTGTAACAGGCTACAGTGAGTTATCTCCAAACCCATAAAGTGACACATTTTTTTGTACTGTTTGGACAAACAGATGCAAACTCAGGGGCTAGAAGAGCTGGTGACAAGGGTAGTCTCTCAGATACTTACAATAAATGGATCAAGTCTAATTTTTGATAGCTCCACCAGTTTCCACAAATTCTATAAATATTGTTCTCCAAGATAAAAATGTCGATTGTTGACAAAAGATTATATTCCTTTTTTTTATTACAATTTTAAATATATAGTTTATTTTATAACTTCCGTTTTTCAGAAATCAATAAATATCGATCTCCGGTATGATCTTTTTGAGTAGAACAAAATTTGGTATAAGACCATAGGCATATTAAATAAATTTTCTCTTTCTTTAAGCTCTGAAATGAAATAATCGAAAAATAAAATTTGTACATGATAGGCGCGTTTTTTGGTATATGCACATATTGATGTTCCAAATTGTATAGCTAGCACATTTAATTGGTACAGGGTATTCCGATTCGAATACTTTCGACTACATCACTTGTTTTTCTTGGTGGGCGTATTTTAGTTGGTAATAATTTATGTATTTAGTTTGGTATCGTTCTGCGCAGCACAGACGACGACACAGATGGCGACGCCAGGGCGCGCCTTGGATACGATCTCGCTATGCTCCACCGTATCCAGTTGCCCGGATCGCAATGGATTCTATGGCGGATTTCAGCGGACCGACAAACCCAAGGAGCCACTCTCCAAGGCACAGATAATAGCGCGCGAAAAGAAATGGCTCTATATGACTGACAATTGGACCATCTATATGTCCAAGAACTATAAAAAGGTATACCAAAAACACATATACAATTATGTATCTAAAATATTAACGTAATTTAAATGTACAGATACGTGACAGATGTCGCAAGGGCATCCCCAAGTCGGTGCGACCCAAGGCCTGGTTCCACTTGTCTGGTGCTTATTTGCTGAAAAAAAAGAATCCCGATGTCTACGAGGAGCTGTTGAAGAAGCCCGGCAATCCCTCGACCATTGAGGAGATCAAAAAGGATAAGCATCGTCAGTTTCCGTTTCACGAAATGTTTCTCGACGAGCAGAAGGTGGGCCAAATTGAGCTCTTCAACGTGCTCAAGGCCTATTCAATATACAATCCCAAAGTGGGCTTCTGTCAAGCGCAAGCACCAATAGCCGCATTTCTATTGATGCATTTGCCGGCAGAGGATGCCTTTTGGGTATTTGTCAGCGTATGTGATGTGTAAGTCCATACACAGAGAAAATGATTGCTCGAAAAATAGAACGATAATTTGATAATTTCTGGACAATTCTAATTTCTGAACCAGCCATTATAATTAAAATTTCCAACAAATACTCACAGTTTTGTGTGTTTGCAGCTACTTGCAGGATTATTTCATACCTGGTCTCGAGGTGATACAAAACGATGCGGGCATCTTGGAAGGCCTGCTGAAGAAAACCTGCCCGCCTGTCTATCGTCATCTGCAGAAGCACAAAGTTGAGCCGCTGCTCTATATGACCGATTGGTTTCTCTGCGCCATGACGCGTACGCTGCCCTGGGAGACGCTGTTGCGAGTCTGGGATTGCTTTTTGGCCGAGGGCATACGTGTTATTTTCAAGGTGGCACTGGTCATCATTGGCGCCTCGCTCAGCAGGCACAAGGTGCGCAAAACGTGCACGGGCCTATGTGAAACTCTGGCCGTGCTGCGCTCTCCGCCCGAGCACATTATGGAGGAGGAGTTTATCATTAACAATATGACGCGGCTCAATTTGCGTGTGGAGGACTTTCAGATTGAGCATACGCGCCAGAAGGTGCGACGTGCCAAGCAAAAGGCTCAGCAGGAAGGGGCAGCGGGCGGCGCGGGATCTAGCACCAGCAATGGCAGACGCAATATGCCTACGCTGTGAGATTGCACTACAATAAACAACACAACTTTTTACTAATACTACAAGAAACAGCAACAAATTGTTACTAAACACACATACGTTTTATACATATACACGAAAGAAAAACCAACGCAAAGTCGAATAGTGAAGTGGGCGTGCACAAATGAAAAAGGAACTGAAACTTGTAAACTTCGAAACGATAAAACAAAGAAAAAAGAAATAACTGTTTTAAGAACAGTCAATTAATTAGCTTACTTTCATTCCATACGCATACGAAATGTATTTGGCAAACAGTTTTGTTTAATATTTCATAAGTAAAAATATTATTCTAATTTGTATTTTATTTTATTCATGTAGTTGCAATTATTATGTGCGTGCAATTTGTTTATGCTTTTCAAAAGTATTTATTATTATTTATTATATTACATACCGTTAAACAAAATCAATTTTAGCTTTAGCATTCTACAAACCGTATACATATCGTATTATTATCATATTGAATTGATTACAACTACATTTCATTTCATTTGGCAGCTGCAATGTTTATAGCTCAAACTTGCATTCTCGATCTGTATTATACGTATATATCTTGATTTATTTATATTATATTTAAATTAATTCTTATTCGTGTTAACTAAACCACGTAAAACAATCAAATGCAATACAAATATGTCGTTGATATACACATACTTAAAAAATTGAAAACACTTTTGTTATCCAAAAACTTTGTGGGGGCGTTATAGGGATTTTTAGTCGAAATTAAAAGTGAAAACACTATTACTAATAAAAATACAAACTATATACATATGTCAATAGATTTTATTGATTGCTGAGTGTATGTGGTAAAAATAGATGTATGTATATATTAATGCTCAGCTACGAACACAAAGAAAACAAACTTAAATAATTACGTGCTTAGCGATATCATTCCAGCGATCAATAAAAAATTGCCAATTCCATCTCTAAATGCTTTACTGATTCATTTCAAAATAACTCATTGCCTTATAATCCTCATATATCTCCAGAATTTGTTAAAGATTGAGTTCCCGGCTGATTCTATATATATATAAAAAAAACGTTTTTCACAGTATTCTACACAACATTCTCCCCTTTTTATTTTATAAGTACAGCTGTTTTTCACCTAACAGATAGTAGAGTGACGGAGAATTGATATTCAACCATATCCAGCATATAACATGAAGTTTGCACTAAATAGAAACGCAGTTTGGAACATGTCATGACCAATTTCATTATTTATTTATAGTATAGATTAAAATATAAAAATGTAGGGGCGGAAATGAATTTAAAGCTGCCGTAGCTGAAAATGATTAAAATAAATGCAACGAGAAATATACTATAAGCAAATGTTTTGATACAATTAATAATAGCCTACATCATATTAAAGGTTTTTCAATTTGTTATATAAATCTTTAATCAATGTATTTATATTAGATTCATACTTCTGATAATAATTTAATATATCAATTTAATGTCAGATATCTTAATTTGTTCATAACTAACAGTAGTGTGTATTTGAGTGGGGCCAGAAAGCGGGCCATGTGGTAAATAATAAATAGTTGCAGTTTATTTAAAGACTAATTAAGTATTTAGATGAGATTTCTAGATGAAATTACAGTTTGCATGTGTGTTAAATGAATGGCATAAACTATTTATAAATACTTAAGTTCATATGTATATTGATATTTTAATATACAGTGGTCGCTATAAAACTACAGCACTATATTGATTGTGTTTTCTAAATTAGATAATTTGTTGTATGCTAGTTTTTTTAGAGTTTCAAAAAATTGTGTATTCAAGGTGACAAATAAGAGTTTTAGATGCAAAGCATTGAAAGTGACAATTTTCATTTCTGCAAGGTGTAATTTTGTATCGACCACTGTTATTTATAAATATATATACATATTGTGAGGGTGGTCCCCTATTGAGAGACTTGCAGATTCTGTTGATCACTAGTGGTAAACTTTTGGCCAGCGCTTAGCCCAGCAAATATTGATCCTCAAACCCTATGTTACCTACGTCGTCGTCCAGTAAATGCGGCGGCAGTGGCATATACGGGCCATTGTCATCCGACTCATCGATCTCCGCCTTCTCATTGTTGTCCGCCGGCTGGCTGTCCTCGTCGTCATCCAGCAGCACTTCCATTTTTTGCTCGTTATCTGCAAACGTGGGATGCTCAGCACGCATGTGCTGCTTTAGCTCCAGCATGCTGTGCATTCCGGCTGACACAGCGCCATGACCCAATCCATCCGGCTGCTGCTGCTCGCAGAGCTGACAGCGTATATAGGCAGCATAGGGCAAATGTTGGAAACGATGCTGCTGCAGCACGCACAGCTGTTTCGTTGGAATCTGCACATCGCAGTCCGTGCAGCGATAGAGCTGCTCGCCCAGCTTACGCATATGCAGCACATCACACTTGGCTAGACCATGCTGAATATTAATATGCTTGCGCCACAGAGATTTTGTGGTGGTGCTGAATTTATCGCCGCACTGCGGGCACAGCAGGCGATATGCAACGGTATCAGCGATATCGTTAACGGACGCCGCTCTCTCCAGCTGCTCTGCGGTGTCATCGTCGTTATCCTCCACGCTTAGAGGTTTGCTATCGCAGCGATTGGTATCCCGATTCAAGTGCTTGAAAAACATTTGTTTGCGCACAAATTTTCCATTGCAGGTCAAGCACTTAAAAGAGCGGTAAGGCAGGTGCCGGAACTTGTGCGACTGCAGCTGCCCAATGGCACCCTTGGTATGGGTGACTGTGACCCGCTTATAACACTCCAGGCACAGGTAGTGATGGTTGTCGATTTGGCGAAAGTTTAAACCCTGCCGGCTGTTAAAATTGTGCTGCTCGACAATGTGTTTCCGCCAGAAGGCGTGCGAATCAAAGTTTTTGTTGCACTTGGGGCAGTAGTAGGTAATGAAGTCCAGATCGACAGCATTATGATAGGAGATGCTGTCCTCCAGTGTGTTCAGGCCAGCGGGTCGCGTGGGTAGCAGACCAGGCTGTGGTTTCAGCGAGCGACCTCCACTGCTGCTGCCAGGCGTGGGCGAGCCTGAGCTGGAACCGACTATGGCTTGCATATCCTTATCTCTATAATTTATGGTGTCGTAGCCATTTTGCGGCTTCGGTTGCAGTTCACGCCAGTTCGTGTCCCGTTCGTAGATGTTGTGGCGCGTGCGCAAATGTGCGGCAATGTTGGGCTTATGGTTGTAGCAGGTGCCGCAAACGAGGCACTTCAAGTAAAGTCTATAAGCCAGATGTCGGAAATGATGATCCTGCAGTCCTTTTAGCTTCGAATTGCACACAATGTCCTTGCACTGTGTGCACTGAAAGCGATACTTGTCCAGCTGACGCATATTCAAATATTGCCGCTTATCAAAGTTGTGCTCCTCGTTGATGTGGCGACGCCACTCGAATTGCGTCTTGTAGGGCTTGCCGCACGATGGGCAAAGGAATATATAGTTCTGTTCGATGGTGGAGCCACTTGTGCAGATTTTGGCTGGTGATGTGGTGGTCGCCACGAGTGCACCCGCTGCTGCTGCTGGCGCTGTCTCCTTTGTGGGTTCAGCATTGTCAAATTTCTTGGCACCATATTGCGTGTCCATAAAGTCATGCTCCTCGCTAATGTGCGTCTTGAGCGCCGACTGGGTGGAGAACAAGGATCCGCAGTCTACGCATTTATAGCGATTCGCATTGGGATTGGGGGCAGCTGCTGTACTAGTGCTGCCTATGGCATAATCCTCATCATCCGCTTGCATTTGCTCGCCAAAGTCATTCTCCTCATTTATGTTATTATTACTTGGCGGCGATTGCTCCTCATCTAAATAGATAATCTCATAAGTTTCATTAGCTACGGTTACAATTTGCTTGCGCGGTGTCTGTGGCTTGACCTGGCCAGGACATCCACCGGCAACCGCTCCACTAGCTCCAGATTTGCGCGGCTCATAGCCCACGCGATGGTATGTCGCCAAATGCTTGACGAGACCCTTGCGATCTGTATAGGACTTGTGGCATTTGCGACAACGAGCATATGCTTTAAAGGGCAGATGTGTAATCCTATGCTGCTGGGCATTTTGTATGCCATAGGCATTCGTGATGATCTTGTCGCATTCGGTGCACTTGAGCTGACGATCGTTGATGACCTCAAAGTTCAGCTTAGCCAGATCATTCATACCGTGCACCTGAACGACATGTGTGCGCCAGTGCTTCTTCTCAATGAACTCTCTGCCGCACTGCGGGCACAGATAATCAATATGCGGCTCATACATATCATCGCTACCAATGCGCCCACCTCTACGTGGCACATCATCAAATTGCAACAAGGATTCATCATCGCAGCCATTGCCAACGACTGAGTTCTCCTCAGCATCATCGCCGGCTCCGGCACTGGAACTTGGCTTTGGCTCCTCCTCGTCGGGCACTAGGGTGTCCAAATGATGCTGCTTGAGCAGATGCGTAACCAGCTCATGATGCTCCGTGTAGCCTTGGTAACACAACTTGCAACGTATCCACTCCGGCTGCGCTAAATGGCTGAACTTGTGTGCGCGCAGCGTTTTGATTGTGTTCGGGACGACAAACTGTGGAAAATTAATTAAACTAATTAAAAAGATTGTGAATAGGAGGCCGCTAGGTGAGTTGTCTAAGTGATCCAGTCTAGTTAGTGTATGGTTGTTGTCAATGTCTTAGCCGAAGGCCTTAGTTGAAAGTGATTTTTCCAAGCTAGGTTAATAGTTAATAACTATATTCTATACTATATACAATAATAATAATGAGATAGAAAGGCTACTCCGAAGCTATATGCTATAGTATTCCGATCCAGTTGATTCCGACATATTATCTGCGTGCAGCAGAAATAAGCATCTGTACCAAGTTTCATTAAGATAGCTTCAAAATTGAGAGACTAGACGGACAGACGGACAAAGGTATATATATATATAAATAATCCAATGTATATCTCACCTGCTTGCACTCGAGGCACTGCATCTGCATGTCCACGCAGCGAAAGTTGAGCCCACGCCGGCTGACATAGTCGTGCACGAACTCAATGTGCTGACTCCACTGGGCATGAGTTTCGCATTCTGTCCCACAATCAGGACACATGTAGTGTATATAGTCCTCGCAGATGTCCGAAGCGCCGGCATTGCCATTGCCAGAGCCTGCAGGCGTATTGGTACGTTTCTTCTTGGCCTGGTTGGAGATATGATTAGAATCGTCATCCAACTCATCGGTAGCCGTTCCCTCCGCGTCCAACAGCTCATTCTTGACCTCTATGCCGTCATCATCGTCACGCGCCGGCTTATAGAGGTTATGAACCGGACCGCGTTGCTGCTCAATGCGCGGTTCACGGACGCGCGTCTTCCTGCCAGCACTACCATCCCCGGCGCGCATCATCGCAACCACCTCATCACAGTGGACCATGCGCAGATGGACCATCAGGTCCTGCCTGTACTTGTACTCGCGCTTACAAATGTAGCACTTGGTGCAACGGAATGGCAAATGGGTGAACTTGTGCTTCAGCAGATTCTCCCGGCTGTGCATCGCGATCCGCTTGTTGCACTCCAGGCAGCGATGATACAGCTTATCTATACCCACAAAGTTGAGACCACGGCGCGTATTAAACTGATGCATCTGGTTCATGTGTCTCTTCCACATGTCCTGGTGACGATACTCTGTGCCGCAGGCGGGACATATATAAATGACGCCCAGTTCATAATTGATGGGCACACCATTCTCGTCCGTTGCATTGATTTGTGATGTTGTCGGTCGAGTGGGTGGTGCAGCGGCACCTCCTCCTCGTATTCCCATCGAGGACTGGATATGATGATGATGCGGACGCACGGGCTGAGCAACTGGGATTGTTGGCGCCAAGCGGGCAGCTGGGGTTCGTGGCGGTTCCGCAATGCTGACAATTGGCTCCAGTTCAAAATCAAATATGGCATCATCATCCGGCTCGGGTCCTTTTTTCCCTCCCCCTCCACCATCATCATCATCATCTGCGTCCTCCTCCTCCCCATCGCCCATCAGCCCTCCCACGGCATGATTATAGCTCCCGGCCGCCACTGCATCGCCTTCCTCAAAGTCGGCCGAAAACATAGACGTCCATAGATCCATACCTTCCATATTGGGGCACCCTGTACTTTCGCTTGTGTGTGCGTGTGAGTGCAGTTTTATAAGAACTAGTTTCTTGTATTTTAAAATCCAACCACGAACTTTAATATTATTTATAAGTACTTTTAATCAACATCAATTTTATCATTATTATTGAACTCGCGCACTTCAATGTTGCATTTTGGTTCCGTGTTGTTTCATTCAATTTAAAATTGATTGGCATTTAGGTAATTGCGAAAATTTAAAACGGCACTTTTCTTTTTAGTCTGCCAAAATCAGAGCCATTTTGTTTGCGGCGTCGCAGAGTTGCAAGCCGCGTATTATCGGTTTTGGGTGACGGCGTTGTTTTGTTTTGTGTTGATGTAGATTTCTCTGTTCGATTCTTAAAAATGTCAGGTCGTGCCGAGCATAATAAATCAACTTTTATGAGTTTCGTAAGATTTAACGGCACGCGCTGCCGTAAGATGACAGCAGCGCCGGCTATCAAAAATGTAATTTTAAAATTATTGCGTGGCGCGGTCACGGGCTTGGCGTTGCCAGATGACAGCCGCATTTTATGGCAGACTGGCAACTTCACAGTGCACCCACGTAATTTCTGCACAAAAACAACAATTGGTTTTAGACAACAAATGGACCACACTGTACCTCCCAAGGAGTATAAATGGACGCCCGGAAATCTAATCAATGATTCCTTCAGACTGGGACCCAACGGCCACGTCTGCATTGTGCTTAACCGACAAATTCAAGTTCCCGCGCACGTGGTGAAGCTGTTATGGAAGAACGGTAAATGCAAAACGTAAACAAAAACAAACAGCACTCAAATCTTTCAGTCTCTCTTCCCATACAGCGACTTTGAGATGTGCCGTTGATGGCGGTTCCAACCATTGGCGCAACTTCATATTAAGCCAATCCATAATAAAAACTACCAAAAGCAGCACAAATGACAGTGCAGCGGGTTTATTAATAGAGCCTCCCGATCTGATAACGGGTGATTTTGATTCCATAACCGAAGAAACGGCCGAGTTTTTTAAATCAACACCAAAAATCAACACACCCGATCAAGATGCCACGGATTTCACCAAGGCCTTCACAGTGCTGCAGCCGGTGATGGTGCAACGGAAGGTCACGGATGTGGTGGTCTTCCATGACTGCTCCGGGCGGCTGGATCACGTTATGGCCAATCTGAATACCTTGTATAAGATGCAAAAAGACAACTGCAATGTATATCTGCTGAGCGGTGATTCCATCACCTGGCTGCTGCGACCGGGAAAGCATACAATAAAGGTGCCGCTCGATCTGGTCACCAGTCAGCGATGGTGCTCTCTAATGCCCGTTGGCAGCACGGCGCACAATGTCACCACACAGGGGCTCAAATGGAATCTATGTGGGTATACAAGTTCTTTTAATAGTATATACCATAATGAGAAGTTATTTTTTTATTTTAGATCATGCCCAAATGGAGTTTGGTGGCATGGTGAGCACCTCGAATACGTATTCCACGGAATTCGTTCAAGTGGAGACGGACAGCAATTTGATCTGGTCAATGGGCGCCTATGGCTTTGAGGAGAAATTGCGTGCGACCATGAAATAAATTAGTAGCGAAAAGTTTTTTTTTTCGTAAGATTATGCCGCTTGGAGGCTAAGAAAAGTACTTATATCTTAAGCTTATTGTTGTTGGTTAACAAAGTGAAAAAAAATGTTTATTGTTTGCAAATGAATAGATGGGTCTAACGTGAGCTGGGCATCGGCATTAATTGAAATCCAGTGCTGGTGCCGGTTTTCTTGGCCAACCAACATCCGGCGCCGCCAGCACCACCGCTGGCAGCTCCTCGCTTGGATGCAGTGCCGCCTCCACGACTGCTTCTGGGCGTCGCTTTTTTGCGTGTGGCTGCGGGTGATGCACCCGTCGCGCCCTTGTAACGCTTGGTGGTACCAGTGGCGGCGCGTCCACGCCAGGCACGCTTCCGCTTGCCGCCACGTGCTCCGCCACCCGATGAGCCACTGGCGCCTTGAGATGCGGCTGCACTTCCCCAATCATCATCGTCGCCGCCTTGTGCTGCCCAGGATGTGCGTGTGGTGGCTGAAGCTTGTGGCGTTGACGGCGCCGCGGCTGCCGCTTCAGCGGCCTCCATGTCGTGCATTACCTGCAGGCATTCCTTTTCGGTGGCATAGCCACTGGTAATCTCCAGTAGTTTGGCACCGTACTTGTCGAAATTGGCCTTGGTCACGTGGGGAATGGCGGACATAGCCTTTTCGGTGGTCGGCAACTCATCCGCCATAGCCTTGAGCGCCTGCATATTCATGATACTAGCCATGGTCACATTACGGGCAGCGGCAATGGTACGGCACAAATCAAGCAAATCTGCGTAGCAGCGCTGGTGCAGGTGACTCATATCGCTGGTTCCCGACGCAGAGGGCTCGGAGACGGTGGCCACAGACTTGGAGCCGCCGCTCTCCTTGCGCGAGAGCGCAAAGTCTATTTTTGGTGTGCCCGTCATGAGCGCGTTGATGCTGTTGCCCAGGTAGAGATACGCCTGCGGTATGTCCTTGGTAAAGATCAGATCCTCTTTGAGGTAGTCCTTGAGTACCATATGCCGCAGCAGACGCTGCACATCCGCCTTATCCCAGTCCTTGAGCGCGCCATGATGTGGCGTTTTATTGTGTCCAAAATCGACAATCTTCTTGATATTCGACCCCTTAAGCACATCCGCCAAATGAAGCAGCGTGAACCGTGAACGACCACTGCACAAATCCCGCACAGCGCACGCCGCCTTGCGGCACTGTTCGAGCACATCGATCTGCTTATAGTTGCGCTTCTTCAGGCAGTTGTCGCAGGCGGTTCGGCGATTCTCCAGACACTGTTCGCTGGTGAAGTGCTCCCCAAAGTAGTCCAGTTGCTGGGCGCGGCGGCAGTCAGTGATATTCTCGCAGTAGCCGACAATCCGATGCAGATTGTCGATGTGAATCTTCTTCACGTGATACTGAAGCGCGCGATCAGCTGCAATTACAGATGGGAGTTATAAGTGTGTGTTAATGTAGATATTCAGTGATGCTTACCATCCATCATCTTCTTGAGGCGCAACATGTCGCCATAGTTGTAGTAGAGTATGCAATCGGCTATTTCTCCATCGCGTCCAGCGCGACCCGCCTCCTGATAGTAGCCCTCAATGGACTTGGGTAGCGAGTAGTGCAGCACGAAGCGAACATCGGGCTTATCAATGCCCATGCCAAAGGCTATTGTGGCGCATATGACGCGCACCTTGTTCGTTATCCAATCCTTCTGGCGGGACTCACGCGCCGTATCCGTAAGGCCGGCATGGTAGGCCACCGCACGTATGCCAACTGCGGACAACTTGTGAGCCACCTCGTCGCACTCCTTGCGCGACAGGCAGTAGATGATACCGCTGGCGGTGGCGGGACGCGTCTGTATATAGCTACGCATGTCGTCCAGCGTGGAGGCGCCCTTCTTGGGCAGCACCTGATAACGTAAATTGCTGCGATTGAAGCTGGACAGGAACCACTTGCAGTGTGTCAGATTCAGCTGTTGTAGAATGTCCTGGCGCACACGTGGCGTCGCCGTCGCTGTCAGCGCCATGGTGGGCACATTGGGAAAACGCTTGCGCAGAATGCCCAGCTTCTTGTAGTCGGGTCTGAAGTCATGTCCCCACTGGGAGACGCAGTGCGCCTCATCAATGACAAAGCGACTGATATTGTTGTTGGCGCTTAGCTGGTCGAGAGTGTCCTGAAAGCGCGCCGAGCTGGAAATCTTCTCCGGCGTTACATACAGCAGCTTGATCAGCGGTTGATGTCCCTCCAGATCCCTGTATATGGCCATAGCATCGTCCATAGACTGTTCGCCAGACATGCTCTTGGCGCATATCTATGCGGGATTAGGGTGAAATGTATTTATAAGAAAGCAGAGTTACTTGGGGGGAGGCCAAAGATTAAATACCCTTGCAGATGATATAATATTCAGGTCTAAAACATTCCAACTAAATTTCAATGTGCATATAACGAAATTTTTAACATATTGAGGAATTTGGTCAATAAACATTACAAAAAGAAAAAGTGGTTCAAACAAGAACTACATTTTTAACGGATTGCTTTAAATAGAAATTAATGTCTACACTACCCAAGCCACCGCTACTACCGTTAGTTCCTATTAAAGCCATAGGACTATATTCGGACCGACTGCCCGAAGACGGTTTCACGCCAAGAATCAGCAAAATAGTTAGCTGAACAGACGGACATAACTAGAACGAAGCTACTGATAATCAATAATATATTTATATATACGCTTTAGAAGATGTCTCTCAATAGGTTACTTATAATACCCCATGCAAGTGTATAAAAATGATTATTAATCCGTAAAGTACAACTTACATCCAGCGAGGCCAGTTTGCTGACTTGATCAAAGATCAGTGACTTGAGCGGACTTATGACAATGGTGACACCCTCGGTAAGTATGGAGGGCAGCTGATAGCACAAAGATTTGCCGCCTCCCGTCGGCATGAGGACGAAGCAATCGTTGCCCAGCAGCGCCGCATTGATGACCTGCAGCTGATTGGGTCGAAAGCTTTTCAGACCAAAGTTAAAGCTGAGCGCCTGCATCAGACGTGTGGAATGCTCGAACTTTTGACCATCGAACTCGCCGGTGATGCCATCGTTGTGCACATTTGCATGGAAATTCCCTGTGATCTTCTGTGCCCCAGACGACGTGATACTTGCGCGGCTCGTGCTGGGGGTAGTGTTAACGGTGGTTAGGTCTACAGTGTCCGTCAACGATGCCGTCTGATTATACGCCTGCTCAAACAGCGCCGGATCGTACTCTGGAAAGCCATCATCGTCGAGCGTTATGGGCTTCTTGCTGTCAGCGGCAAAATTGATGCGTTGGGCAGGCTCTGACGGTTTTATTGGCTCCTTGACAGCCTCAAAGTCAGCATAGGCATACTTATTATATTCCGATTTACGTCCTTGCAGCGCCTCGTGCTCCTCACGTATTTGTTTTAGGGTGTCCTCGAAATCATCATCTGAATCCACGATAGTTAAAGGCGTTTCCTTGACAGATTGGCCAGCGGACTTGGCAGGCTGTTTGGCAAACTGTGTGGAGCTGCAGAGTTCATCCTCATCGAGACGCATGCTCTGAGCCAAGTAATCATCCTCGTCGGACTCATGGGGCGGACTTGCCATGGGCACCAGATCGTCCATGTCATCCGGCGCACCATTTGTATAGTTGCTCACTAATGTAGTTGTTTTTGTTGTTGTTGTACTGGGCTTTGTCATAAGCACCAGATCATTTGGCTCTTCCTCGGTCTGATCCTCTGAGGGACATGTAGCATAGCTGCTGGGTGTTTCCTGCAGCTGATGCTCCTGTTCCGCCTGCATTTCTCGCTCTTCCCGCTCCAGTGCATCAAAGTCCTGCTCTTCCGGCTGCGCCTTATGCTCCTGACGCTTTCGCTCAATTTGCCTTTCCAGAAGCTGTGTGCGCGCTTTGAACTTTTGGCGCATTACTTTTAGTTTAAGAAATGTGTTTGCCTCGAAGCCAGCTATTTCATTAAAATGCACCGCGGGTATTTGATCCATCACTTCACAGTACTTTTCCATTAGCTCAATATACCTGGACTTGTACAGGCCCATTGTGCTCCTTAGCATTGTCTCATTCTGCTGACCAAAATCAGTCTTGCTTACGCCAATATCATATTGACCCAAATCGCGCAAGTAATCGGCCAGTGCATTATCAAAGACGATTTTTAGTATGGGTTTTGCTGGAGCTGCTGAAGGCGCTGCTGCTGGAGGAGCTACTGCTGAAGGCGCTGCTGCTGGAGGAGCTACTGCTGGAGGCGCTGCCGCTGGAGGCGCTGGCTTATCCTTTAGACTGAATAGGGGGGAATCGCTAAAAGCTGTTAGCTCCGAGTTGATGGTAGGCACAAAGAGCTGTGTAGGCGTGCAACCGGACAGTCTCTCCTCTTTTATCGTATTCTTCACCATCGCATCAAAGCTATCATCTAGGACGCTGCTGGCATTTGAGGAACTCAACTTAGTTGAATCAATGGATTTTCGCGGGGATTGAGACAAGGCAAATGGCTTCCGTGGTGATACAGACAGCTTATTGATGTGACCATTGAGCTTTGACAATGTGGCTTGATATGTTGCATCCTGTTTGAGCACTTCATCCAAATTATCAAAGTTTAATTTGACGCCAGATGCGTTCGCTGGCTTGGGCACAGCGTTGGCAGGCAATGGGGCCAGCGGCGATTGGTTGACATTGTCGAAGCTATATCTTTTGATAAGTGCATTACCATTGCTATCCTTATCCGGCGCCTTATTTCTTGGCTCCATCGCTGTAGACGACTTTTGGGTCTGTTCATCATCTTCGTCGGACGACGACGAGTCGAGATAAATGGGATTGTAAAACTTTGCTTTTGCTGTCCTCGCCTCTAAAATATCTGAAAAAAACATGCAATAGTTTTATTATTTATATACAGCTGATAATTTGGTTAAAAACACAACTTTTTCTTGACGATTTTGTTGATTGGCTCTGACTGCTCTTATCAAGTCCAAGGAATGCAGACATCGACATCTGTTTGTTTTGGCTAACGGCTTTACGGGACATTGTTGTGGTTGATACTTTAATAAAACTAAATTAACTGAATCTCAGATGTAAACAAAACAAATATAAAAACGCGGGCAAATCTCGTTCATCTTTCTATGTTAATCGTTTAGAGTTGCCAGACAGTTTATCAATTTTGTGAGCTATCACAAGTAAACAACTCATTGAGAGGCAAACAATTGTAAAAATACATAAATTTGTATTTGTTATTATATATAACCAGCATTAGTTGTTATTATCTTGGTAAAGTGAGGTAAATATGAAAATCAATAAAGTAAATACATCGATTATTGCAAGATTTTATCTATATAAATTGCGCTTAATACGATCAAAACCATCGAGATCTATAAATAAATCGATAATTGCAAGGTGTACTGTTTATCTATATAAATGGCGCTTGATTCTGAGCAAATAATATCAGCGGGAGATTTATTTTTAACCGGCTTGGTGCAACAGGTTTTTTACAAATACCAAACAACTAAAGGCATTAGCCCAACTACAGGTAACTATATATATAGAATAATAAAGGCAACTTAATTAACGAAATTGGTTTTTACAGCGGAACGCACTCAACTATTTACTGAATTAAGCGGATTGTTGGGCGAAGATCTTCTGGAGCGCACACTGCGTCTGCTTGATGAGTGGAGCATCATTAACTACTATACCCCGGATCGTTTACGTCGCATTGTTGAATTAACCAGCAAAAGGAACATTGCACACATTGTGCGGGTTGTTCCCGGTGTGAATTATTGCAAGTGTTCCAATTTCCAGCACTGTGTGCTGCAATTGCCTCTAACGGATAAGGAACTGGAACATGATCTAGATTTTGAGGTTAATAAAGTTTCGTTTACCTGTGAGCACGTGCTGGCCCAGCGTTTGCATCAGTGGCTTAATCCCCGTGGGGCGCGGGAACAGATCTTGACTTTGGCGCAGTTTAGATATTTGCACGACGATATCTATGCGGATTAATGCAGCATTCGAAACTGCTGTATGAGAAGGGTATCATTAAAAATCGCAAAATGCTAACGCAATCCCAGTATGAAGATTATAAGCTGGTGTGCCGCTTGGAACACATCAAGACCTTCTACTCATCCATCAAGGCTATCTGTTTCAGTGATGTAACCTTCAGATAAACTTAAACTTATTCAAGTCAATTCAATATAACAATTCATTATTTGCAGTTTGGCACGCTACAAGCCAGCGAGGATGGGCTACTTATAACTGTGGAACAGGGCAAGTCCATACAGGCCACGTTATTTATAGCACCTGCTTTCTTTGCCGAATTCAAAGTGGATGGCGCCCAAAATTTCAGCGTTAAGATTAATGTGCTCGCAGAATGTTTGAGCCTTTTTGGATTATCGGATTGTAGCGTCAAAATGTTGTATAAAGGCGAAGGGGCTCCATTGCTGTTGCTGCTGGAGCCTCACGACGATGAGCAGGTGAGCACCGAGTGCTCCATAAAGACCACCAACGTGGAGGAGCCCATGGAGTTTGCGCTAGACTCCAACAGTTCTAGTTTAAATAAAATATTTATGCGCGGTCCCGACATGTCCCACATCTTCCACGAGCTGGACAAGGCGGCCGATGAGTATGAGTTCACCATTTCGCCATTGAAACCTCACTTCAAGATCACCACATTGGGCGTAATGCAGGCCGAATCCAGCGTCGAGGTGGCCAAATCCAGTGATATGATTATTTTGTTCAATTGCCGCGAAACAACTGTGGCTCGTTACAAAAGCCAGCAAATACGACTGACTAACAAGGCTTTGCAGGTGGCCACAAAGGTGGCAATCAAAACGGATGCGAGTGGTCTGTTGGAGCTGCACTTTATGATGCAGTCCGATGATGACGAGGAGATGTATGTTAGATTTTTCATTACACCATTGCTGGAAGATGTCAACTGAAATAAACTTTTCAGCCTGCTGATAACTTTTTTGTTCTTTCCGTTGGTTTTTAAATAGGTAATGTAAGGGAATACTCGCGGTTCTCACATTGGTTCACTTAGCGTATTTTTATACCCTGATCCCATTAAAATTGAGAAAAAGGTTATAATGGTTTTGTGCAAAAGTATGTAACAGGAATAAGGAAGCATCTCCGACCCCATACAGTATATATATTATTGAGCACTATCAATAGTCGAATCGATCTGGCCATGTCCGTCTGGCTGTCCGTCTGTATGAACGCGCGTTTCTCAGAGACTACATAAGCTAGAGACTTCATATCTTCGAAATCTCGTCCCGTTCATAAGTTATCGATAAATCGATATATCATACAAAAGTACAAAATATTTTACTTCTTGGATACCTCCCCCCAATCTCCCAGAACTCTAAAATACGTATTATTAGGGGTAAGACCTTCGGATTTTACATAGTCTCACATTTAAAAGCCATATTTATATCCTACAAATTTCATTTCGATCGGAAAATAAACAGAAGTTATTTACGATTCAATGTAACATAGTTTGAGGTCAATGTAAGAAGAAGAAGCAAAGCAATTTCATCTGTGTATAAATGCAGATGAAGAATTATGAATTTTATTTTTTCAAAAATTCCAAAACTTGAGATGTAGAATTAAACTAGATGCCAAATATTGAAAATGATTTGCCAAAGTTGTGGCAGTTTGAAGTCTGGGAAGGTAATTTATAAGGAACTTTTCGTTGTTTGGGATCTTTACAAGCCAATTTTTTTGTCACTTTTGGCGTGATTTTTGACAGAAAAATGAACCACCACAAAATCACTTTTTGTATAGTGTTTTATACTAATTGAGACACCCACAATCAAATAAACGGAAAATTTCAAGATTCTATATTTTAAAAAATTTAAATTTGTAAGGGTCCCCCCTTATGCTTTTTTCTCAAAAAAAATCTTAAATTTTATTTTTTCAAAAATTCCAAATCTTGAGATGTAGAATTAAACTAGATGCCAAATATTGATCAAAATGGCCTCGGGATTGACAATCGGTTAAGATTTGCCAAAGTTGTGGCAGTTTGAAGTCTGGGAAGGTAATTTATAAGGAACTTTTCGTTGTTTGGGATCTTTACAAGCCAATTTTTTTGTCACTTTTGGCGTGATTTTTGACAGAAAAATGAACCACCACAAAATCCCTTTTCGTATAGTGTTTTATACTAATTGAGACACCCACAATCAATTAAGCGTAAAATTTCAAGATTCTATATTTTAAAAAATTTAAATTTGTAAGGGTCCCCCCTTATGCTCTTTTCTCAAAAAAAATCCTAAATTTTTTTTTTCAAAAATTCAAAACCTTGAGATGTGGAATTAAACTAGATGCCAAATATTGATCAAAATGGCCTCGGGATTGACAATCGGTTAAGATTTGACAAAGTTGTGGCAGTTTGAAGTCTGGGAAGGTAATTTATAAGGAACTTTTCGTTGTTTGGGCTCTTTACAAGCCAATTTTTTTGTCACTTTTGGCATGATTTTTGACAGAAAAATGAAAGACCACAAAATCACTTTTCGTATAGTGTTTTATACTAATTGAGACACCCACAATCAATTAAAGGTAAAATTTCAAGATTCTATATTTTAAAAAATTTAAATTTGTAAGGGTCCTCCCTTATGCTTTTTTCTGAAAAAAAATTCTAAATTTTATTTTTTCAAAAATTCCAAATCTTGATATGTAGAATTAAACTAGATGCCAAATATTGATCAAAATGGCCTCGGGATTGACAATCGGTTAAGATTTGCCAAAGTTGTGGCAGTTTGAAGTCTGGGAAGGTAATTTATAAGGAACTTTTCGTTGTTTGGGATCTTTACAAGCCAATTTTTTTGTCACTTTTGGCGTGATTTTTGACAGAAAAATGAACCACCACAAAATCACTTTTTGTATAGTGTTTTATACTAATTGAGACACCCACAATCAAATAAACGGAAAATTTCAAGATTCTATATTTTGAAAAATCAAAATTGGTAAGGGTCCCCCCTTATGCTTTTTTCTCAAAAAAAATCCTAAATTTTATTTTTTCAAAAATTCCAAATCTTGAGATGTAGAATTAAACTAGATGCCAAATATTGATCAAAATGGCCTTGGGATTGACAATCGGTTAAGATTTGCCAAAGTTGTGGCAGTTTGAAGTCTGGGAAGGTAATTTATAAGGAACTTTTCGTTGTTTGGGATCTTTACAAGCCAATTTTTTTGTCACTTTTGGCGTGATTTTTGACAGAAAAATGAACCACCACAAAATCACTTTTTGTATAGTGTTTTATACTAATTGAGACACCCACAATCAAATAAACGGAAAATTTCAAGATTCTATATTTTGAAAAATCAAAATTGGTAATGGTCCCCCCATATGCTTTTTTCTCAAAAAAAATCCTAAATTTTATTTTTTCAAAAATTCCAAATCTTGAGATGTAGAATTAAACTAGATGCCAAATATTGATCAAAATGGCCTTGGGATTGACAATCGGTTAAGATTTGCCAAAGTTGTGACAGTTTGAAGTCTGGGAAGGTAATTTATAAGGAACTTTTCGTTGTTTGGGATCTTTACAAGCCAATTTTTTTGTCACTTTTGGCGTGATTTTTGACAGAAAAATGAACCACCACAAAATCAGTTTTCGTATAGTGTTTTATACTAATTGAGACACCCACAATCAATTAAACGGAAAATTTCAAGATTCTATATTTTGAAAATTCAAAATTGGTAAGGGTCCCCCCTTATGCTTTTTTCTCAAAAAAAATCCTAAATTTTATTTTTTCAAAAATTCCAAAACTTGAGATGTAGAATTAAACTAGATGCCAAAAATTCATCAAAATGGCCTCGGGATTGACAATCGGTTAAGATTTGCCAAAGTTGTGGCAGTTTGAAGTCTGGGAAGGTAATTTATAAGGAACTTTTCGTTGTTTGGGATCTTTACAAGCCAATTTTTTTGTCACTTTTGGCGTGATTTTTGACAGAAAAATGAACCACCACAAAATCAGTTTTCGTATAGTGTTTTATACTAATTGAGACACCCACAATCAATTAAACGGAAAATTTCAAGATTCTATATTTTGAAAAATCAAAATTTGTAAGGGTCCCCCCTTATGCTTTTTTCTCAAAAAAATCCTAAATTTTTTTTTTTCAAAAATTCAAAAACTTGAGATGTAGAATTAAACTAGATGCCAAATATTGATCAAAATGGCCTCGGGATTGACAATCGGTTAAGATTTGACAAAGTTGTGGCAGTTTGAAGTCTGGGAAGGTAATTTATAAGGAACTTTTCGTTGTTTGGGCACTATATTTTTGCTATTGTTATGTCGTACAAATTTCATTACGATCTGACAATAAACAAAGTAATTGTCAATTCAATGTTACATAGGAAGAAGAAGAAGCAAAGCAATCGCATGACGCGCGCATGTATGTGCTTTTGTGTGTGTGTGTGTTTCTATGTATGAATGCAGATAAATAATTTTGAATGAATGTAAGACCTTGGTTCCGGGTATATTCTAGTCGGGAACTCTCGACTAGAGCACTCTTGTTTTAATCTATTGTTGGTGTCAAAATTAGTATAAACGAGAAAGAAAGACTTCCTTCGGCGAATTAACGAATGATTAAAATTAACGACTCAGCGTTCCTATGGCAGCTACATACATATATGCTATAGTTGTCCGCTCCGGCTGAATCCGACGTATTATCTGCGTGCAGCAGAAATAATCATCTGTATTAATTTGCATCAAGATAGCTTTAAAATTGAGAGACTAGTTTGCGTAGAAACAGACAGACAGACGGACAAAGCTATATCGACTCGTCGTCCTGATCAAGAATATTTATATTTTATGGGGTCGGATATGTTTCCTTCAATGCATGCCAAACCCTCAGCAAGGGTATAATAATAAAGGCTTCAACACAGGGGCTTCTTGCGCGCGATTAATCGATAAAATTGATACAATCGAACGCTGCGTTAATTTCGAACGCTGAGTTAACAGCCAGTTAACAGCCCATACATTTCATATGGGCTTTTAACGCGCGTTAGCAGATTTCAACGCAAGCTAACATGCTGTGGAAACGCAATTAAAGCGCTCTCCGTCCTGTTGAATTAACAGTACTTTCTAGGGCCATTATACGTAACAATATACAATATACAATATATATATATGTAAATAGTTTATAACATATGTAATGATAAATTACGCAGTGTTTTTCTCAGTACAGGGTGTTTCGTTTTCATAAGCCCTGACATCTTTTGGTAGTGCTGTTGATGTTGTTGTTGCCATGGCCATCAGCTGTGCGCCAGGCATGTGTTTGTTGTGCTTGCATGCTTCCTCTTGCCTCTGTTAATTTTGAGTTGTTCTGGCGGAAAAAAGCGTGTGCTGTCAAATAAAACGAGAAAAATCGGAATTTTTGGACATTCCCACTATGCATACGTAAGTTTTAAACGACTAATTGAATAATAAGCTTTAATTTGTGATTAAAAATGATAGGCATGAGCATTTCAAGACGCCAGCGGATGAGGATGAGTTGGACGACATTGATGACGATATGGTTGTTGGAGTTATAGCTGAGATCGAACAGGAGGTATTAAATGAGTCGGAGAGCGATGACGATGAATACGATTTGGTCGACTTGGGAGCACCAGAGCCACCAGAGCAACGAAACGAGCTCAGCTCCAATGATAGTATCAGTAGCGATGGTAGCTTTGATCCGGATGCAGTGGACAGCGATGATGATTCGGATAATGATTCAATGATTGATGAGGGGGCGTCTGCTGGGGGGGCAAGCAGTGCCAAGCGGCGCAAGGAGCAGTCCACGAATGATGGAGCAGGAGCCAGTGGATCGGGCGCTGCTGCGGATTATTCACATCTGGATGAGAATGATGAGACGGACGAGACGGTGCGTGCGATTATAGCGGCAATTAAGAAGACGCGGACTGCGCCGCCAGAGATAAAGCTGGAGGATTTCATTACAGACATTTGTTTCCATCCGGATCGGGATATCATCGCCCTGGCGACCATCATTGGGGATGTTCATCTGTACGAGTATGGCAACGAGGAGAATAAACTGTTGCGCACCATTGAGGTGCATGCCAAGGCATGTCGCGATGTCGAGTTTACTGAGGATGGGCGCAGTTTGATCACTTGCTCAAAGGACAAGTGCGTCATGGTCACAGACATGGAGACAGAAAAGCTAAAGAAGCTTTACGAGACGGCCCATGATGAGGCCATCAATAAGCTGCATGTGCTCGATGAGCGTCTGTTTGCCACTGGCGATGATGCGGGAACCGTTAAACTTTGGGATTTTCGCACCAAAGAGGCCATATTCGAGCTGAAGGAGGTCGAGGATCAGATAACACAAATGTTAACAAACGATCAGAAGAAACTGCTGTTGGCGACCAGTGCAGATGGCTATTTAACCACTTACAATATCGGTGCTCGCAAGTTGTATGTGCAATCGGAGCCATATGAGGAGGAGCTCAATTGCATGGGCATTTATCGTGGCAGCTCCAAGCTGGTGGCTGGCACTTCAAAGGGACTCCTTTATACCTACAACTGGGGCTACTTTGGCTACCATTGTGACATGTATCCGGGCATCAAGAGCCCCATAAGTCTGATGATACCCATTACGGATCGGATTGCATGCGTGGCGGGCGAGGATGGCAATATACGTGCTTGCCACATTGCACCATATCGCAATCTGGGCGTTGTGGGGCAGCACAATATGCCCATCGAGTCGATGGATATTAATTGCAACGGCGAACTACTGGCATCCTCATCGCACAACAACGATGTGCGCTTCTGGAATGTGAAATATTTCGAGGACTTTGGCGACATTAAATACAATGAGAAACACAATGCCTACAAGGAGAAGAGACACAATTTGCCTTCATCCAAGTGCACAAATGCATCAGACTTCTTCGCTGACATGACCAAGGAACAGGACGACGACGACGATGAAGGTGGACACGACACCAATGCGTCAGCTGGGCCCAGTAATGTTACTTAAATAAAGACGCCACTCTCAAGTCATACAAAATCTGTAGGAAAGTTCGGCATTATACATATATCATTGTTAAACATTTCTTAACAATTTTTAGCTGTAGTTTTTAAGTCTTGTGCTGTAAAAGCTTAATAAAAATAGCATGTACCTAAATAAATACAAAGTCGAATAGTTTTTTTTGATCAACCAGATCTTAAGGATCTCAGAAGGTATTTAGTTAGTCAGCCTCACCTTGAACAATTATAGAAGAGGTTTCGGTGATGTTTCACAATTTTCTTACCACGACTACAAAATTTGGGATGTAGTTAGACGAAATCCTTCAATTCAGTTTCAAACTAAGTGTTTTTATGCATTAAAAGTCAAGAGAGCTTTAAAAAGTACCAAAAATATGATTAAAATGTAATATTGAATATATGTATTTGATTTGCAATTCAAGTTTATCAATATAATATTATTTTATAAATGTTTAGTATCATGTGTCCAACTTCTAATTGGTTTTTTGGGTTTACCCAAATATAAAGAAACTTAGGCGTAATTTAAAAATATTTTTTAAGTGGCTCCACGTGCCACGCCAACGAATCAGATCAGATCAACCAAAATCAATTACAAATATGGCAACAAATAGAATTCAATAGGTAAATAGATAGTTGGTAAGTAGAATTAAAATGCAATTGAATTGAATGTTGTTTGTTATTTCTCGTATATGCTGGTACCTCACTTTATAATTTCGTGACAAATTGTAAAATATTGGGTATTACAATAACAATTACAGTTGGTACATTTGATAATTCTTAGCCATGGGGAGGCGGCATTCACACTTTAACAATACGTAGTACATATATGTGTAATCACAAGAATTTCGTTTCACAAAACATGGACATAATTTATAGTATAGGAGATGTTTCTAATGAATATGCCGAAAACACCTATCGGTTAATTTTAATATATATTAATAATATATGTATGTACGTAGAGTTTGAGCCAAATTTGATTTTTGTTTAATTTTACGCTACGCAGCAAAGTTATTATAACTGCCTTCGCCTATTCATTGGTGGGTTCACAGTTCCAACTGGCTGACGTTTTACGATTTCATTTTTCTCGTGCAATTTTTATGTTTGTGGTTTGAATAATTTTAAAAAGTTTCTGCCTTGTCATTGCCTGCCTACCCCTGCATGACGAACGTGACGAACTCAGGGAACTTGGGGGTGAAGAAATACGTGCGTTCCGTGGGCAACGGCATCACCTGCAGCAACACCACTGGAGCGGAAGATGCACCAGTGCATCCTTGGCAGATAATTTTTCAATCCAAATGATAGTTTTTTTTTTGCATTTTTTTTAGTTTTAAATATGTTTTTTTTTGTTATTGCTGGCTGCTTGGCTCCGACATGAATGATTTAAACATGACGCACTCAGTCTGAAAAGTTATGTCCCTGTGCTTGCAGTGGATTTGGGGGAGACGTTTTTTACATGAGGATGCCATGTACACAATGTCATAAGGCAGCAGTGCCAGCAGCAGCCGAGGCAGCAGCAGCTGCAACCCCACTAGAGCTGGGCACCAGCGCATCCTTAGCCATATGCGTCTCAATATCAACGCGACAAATCGGGCAGTGCTTATTGGTGACCAGCCATTGATCCACGCAGTCGGTATGGAACAGATGCATACAGGGTAGCCGGCTGTAAAAAGATTATACTTTAGCATTCTGAATATCATGGCTAACACTTATGACATTTACTCACCGCACATCGTTCTCAATCTCAAACAGTGACAAGCATATGGCGCACTTCTCGGCATCCTCGTCCGATTCGCTGGGACGACGGACACGGCGATATTTGTGTGGCAATGTGTTGCGCTCGATAATCTCCTGCGGATTAAACAAAAGAATTCATTTAATTATTCAGTAGCAGCTGGCATTGAACGGCATTTTACAAAAAGTGGCAAAACAAACTTTTCTGTATAATCAAGATCATTTTTAGCCAATGACAACTACTTACCAATGTGGCACCGCGATTGGGACGCGGTGGCCCAATCAATATACGCGAGGTGCCCATCGCCAGGGGCGTGGCCAGACCAATTTCCAGATGGAGTGGAGAATAATGATGGAACATATGATGATGCACCGCTGCGCGACGTCGCTGCTGTTGATGTTGTAGCTGCTGTTGTTGTTGTATCTGCTGTTGTTGTTGCTGTTGTTGTTGTTGCTGCTGTTGTTGCTGTTGTTGTTGTTGTTGCTGCTGTTGTTGCTGCTGTTGTTGTTGCTGCTGCTGATGTTGTTGCGGCTGTTGTTGCTGTTGCGGCTGCTGCTGATATTGGAGTCCCAATTGAGGCGGCGGCGGATGCGGCTGATGTGCATCAATGGGTGCAGCTGCTGCCGCGGAAGTCTGATGTTGCTGATGTACCGCCGCATCGTACGCCGGATAGTAGGCCGGATCGAGGCTGGACACGGGTCCGTTGCGTGCATGTACGCAATTGCAGATGCTGTGCAAATAACGGGTGCGCAGACTGCTCGTCAGGTTGAGCGGATTCGAGGAGAGATCAATGGGTGTGGGTGTCATATGGCGACGATGCAGCTCCTGCATGGACTGCTGACGATACCACAGATTCTGATGCACCGGATACGGCGGCGCTGGTGTCAACGATGTGGCCACAATAGCGCTCGCCCGATGTGGCGGATGAATGTGGGCATGCATCTGATTCTGCGGCGCCTGATGACCCTGATGCGGCTGCGGCTGATAGTGCTGCCGATGATTGTGATAGGCATCTGTGCGTCGCAGACTGAAGGGCGGCGAGCCGCAATACTGCATGGTGGTGCGGCCCGAGTACATCTCCAGCGGTGGTGGCGGCGACACAGCCGCCGCGACAGTAACTATGGAGGACATCATTGGTGGCGGACCCGCCGCCGCTGCGGTGGCAACGGCAGCTGCCACTGGTGTAGTGGCACGACTAATAATATTAAGCGTTTGATTGCGATGATGATAGTCATCATCGAGACTGCTGTTATCCATGCTCGCTACCGGCGAACTTGGCACATTCGCCAGCGAGAGTAAATCGTGAAAGGATTGCGCCTGCGCTGCAGCAACAGTGGCGGCCACTGCGGCCGCGCTCATAGCGCCGCTCAGCGAGCTGCGACTGCTACCGGTGGCGTTGCTCAGTCCGCCCTGATAGTGCGGATTTGGTGGTCCCGGTGAGTATTCGCCGTTGCTGCGACTCGCTGGTAGCGCTGTGATCGTATAATGCGGCACATAAAACGGCTGATAGCGATAATAGGCAGCCGGACTGTTGCGTCCTCCGTTGGGATATGCTTGGGCGGGTGCCGCTGCTGGTGCTTCAACCAAAGTGCCCGCTGCATTCGTGGAAACGCGTGCTGGTAGCTGCACATAAGTGGTTGTAGTATTTGGCGCTGGCGGTGGCGCTGCTACTGTTGTTTGTACCTCCGACATCGCACCAAAATGCCAGATGGGCGGTGGAGTTATTGGCTGGAAATAGCGCTGCGAATGCGCCGCTGCAGCTGCCGCCTCGGCCTCCAAGCCTGGACAGCGTGTGGGCATTATACTTCGGAAATTAAATATCGGTCCCATGGCCGGGGCATGATCATAGCTGCTATAGTTGTGATCGTTGATGGGTACACGATCCGCCAGGGCGCCGCTGTAAAAGGCAAACGAGGTACCCGCCGCTGGACGAGGGCGCCGTCGTTCATCATATTCGCTGGCGGAGTTCGGACGTGGAAGCAGAATTGCAGCTGCGGCGGATGCTGCTGCAGTTGGAGCTAGTGACTCCACGACGCCTGCGGTCCGACTGCACGTAGCCAGCGACTCCTCGCGCAGACGCTGTTGTTGCTGCTGCTGCTGCTGCTGCTGTTGTTGCTGCTGTATTTGTTGCTGCTGCTGTTGTATTTGTTGCTGCTGCTGCTGTATTTGTTGCTGCTGCTGTACTTGTTGCTGTTGTTGTATTTGTTGCTGCTGTTGTACTTGCTGCTGCTGTACTTGCTGCTGCTGTGCTTGCTGCTGCTGTATTTGTTGCTGCTGCTGTATTTGTTGCTGCTGCTGTACTTGTTGCTGCTGCTGTATTTGTTGCTGCTGTTGTTGCAGCTGCTGTTGTTGCTGCTGCTGTTGTTGTTGTTGTTGTTGCTGCTGCTGCTGCTGCTGTTGTTGCTGCTGCTGTTGCTGCTGCTGCTGTTGTTGCAGGTGCTGTCGGTGGCGGTGCCGAATTTGTTGCAGCTGCTGCTGCAGCGCCGCCTCATTGCTGCCAACAACGCCATCGTCATCAGACGTCAGATCTATGGAGAGTATGGGCTCACGTGTAGAGTGCACAAATACAACATCATCATCATCGTCATTGGAATCCGATGACCAATCCAGCAACTGCAAATCAGGCGCAGTTAGCACAGCATTATCGCCATTGGCATTCGTATGCGAATTTGTGTTGTGACGTCTGCCCGTTGAGGTGGAGGGCACGTTGCTTGGCAACTCTAGCGCTCCCTGTCCCGCCTGGCGTCTGATGCCACCCGTTTCCCGCGGCCTACCCACATAGGCAATCACACAGGAGCCACCGCTTGACGGTTGCTGCTGTTGCTGTTGCATCTGAGTCTGAGTGTCAGACGTCGACAGTTGCGCCTCCTGAAATGAGAGCAGCATAAAGCAAGTTTATTATTAGTATTATTGTTATTATTATTATTATTATTATCATTATTATTATTATTATATGTAGTATTGGATATAGTTATAAACTATCAACCTAACTTGGAAAAAGCACTAGAGGTAAGACATTGATAACAATCATACACTAGCCTGGTAAAATATTTTGATGTTAGCTCTTCTTTTCTTCACTGACTGACATGTGGGAACTATTAAGGCGGATGGGCAGTTCGCAACACTGAGCAATGCATTACAAAGAGTTGGCAGTGTCGCTGTCATTGAACATATCTGAATTCATGATTACTGTTGATATCATGATAAAGGTCACAATTGTACAAGAACTCAATTTTCATCCGATTGTGAGAAACATAGTTAAACAACATACATATCTTTCCATAATAAATCAAATGTCAAATTTATTGTTCTTATACAATACAATACAGTTTTCATGATAATTTGTAAGTGTATGTACTGCCTGCAGTAAAAAGTTTAATTAATCTATATTCAGTTGGACTACCGGTCAAAACCATGTAGACTCGACTATTGAATATATTTAAAAACAAGAAAGAAATGCTACCTTCGCAATTGCTTAATATAATGAAACAAAAAGAATGTCAATGCTTTAAAATTAATTTTCTTATTTAAATCAATATTTCTGACCGATTGTTCCTATGACAGCTATAAGATATAGTCGTCCGATTTAGACCAAATTCAATCAATCTAAATAAAGTATAATAATCACTGAGTTTGGTTAAGATAGCTTTTGAAACTAAAAAGTTGTTCATACAAAGACTGATTTTTCAACAGATTGTTCCTATAAGATATAGTGATCCGAATTTGATGAAATTTTGTGAGCATGCTTAAATAATGCTAAACACTTATAAATGTAGTCGAGTTATCAAAAAAACAAACATTTTCGACCGATCGTTCCTATGGCAGCTATATGTTATAGTTGTCCGATCCGGCTGATTGCAACATATTATCTGCGTGCAGAAATAAGCATCTATACTAGGTTTCATCAAGCACTTTATAGTGCTTGGGGCCTTTTCGTAAATATGAATGACCTTTCAGTTTGGCAAACATTTATGAAATTTGTATGTCCTAAAAATTGCATTACGATCGGACAATAAACAAAGAAGTTATTTAAGATTCAGTGTAACCTAATATGGGGCAAATGGAAAAGGCACAGCAATTGCATTAAGCGGGCAGCGTGTGTTTGAATGTATGTGTTTCTATGTATGAATCGTAAGGGGCACTCTCGACTCTTATTTGTTGTGGCCAGAGTTGAGGCCGTGAAATCATTAATATCCGGTTCACAAAGGGTTTAAAATGACATGAATCGGGTCTATCAAGAATTGGTCTTACCTGTCTATCTTTGCTCCTGCTCAGTTCCGCAAAGGTACGATGCCGATGACGACCCGGCTGAAATGCATAGAAGTTGGTTGGCGACAGACTGGAAACGGCCGATGGCGACAGCTGGACATCGCTGCGCGACTGCATACGCGGCAGCTTCCTGGGCGGCTGAGAGATGAGGCTGTTACTGCTACCGCTGCTGTTGGCGCTACCGCTGGGTATTGGCTCATCCATGGAACGCACCCGCGATCGCGTGCGCACAATGCCGCTGCCCAAACCCGAGCCCAAGCTGGCTTGAAGCACAGCTGCGGGACGTTGCTGATGCGGCAGCTCCTGATTTGCTGTTGGCGCGGCGACGGCACTATCGTTAGTCAATCGATGCACGCCACAGATATCACGACCGCCGTAGTCCACGCTGCAAGTGGTGTGGGTGGCCGTAGTGCAGGATGCGGAGTTGGAACGCATAAAGCTGCTGTCGGGTGGGCGTAGTGCTGGTGGTGTCAGATATGTAAATCTGATGCGACTGTTGTAATACGTGTGATCCCAATGATCGTTGCTATTGCTGCTGTGCGGTCGCGCAGCGGTGGCTTCTGCCGGTTGTGGTACTGCTGCTGGTGGTGCATTGTGCATGCGCAAATCCCAGCCATCATCACTGCTGTTGTCGCCCGTGTGCTCCAAGTCGCTGGGAAAGCGATGACGCGGGCGATAAGTGTGGCGACGTTGCTGTTGCGCCTGGGCGCTTGTGCTAGCTGTGCCATCCAGTTCAATTGCCGTTGAGGAAGAGGCACCGGATGCAGTTGCATTTGCTTCTCCAGCAGCAGCCGAATTGCGATTGCGATTCTGCTGATGCTTTTTCTTTTGCACCGCCGATGTGGTGGTGGTTGTGTTGGTGGTACGAGTATTGGCAAACTGCACATGCTCCGTATCCGATGCACTGGACGTGACATCGTCATAGGCGGTGGCCTGACCACTCACATTAGTGTTGTTATTATTGCTGTTGCTAGCTTCAAATGAGCTGTTCGTGCTGCTGCTGTTGTTGGAGCTGAGCAGCGAACTAGATGGCAGCTCATAGGTGGTGTTTCTCGACTGCAGCAGCAACTGCTCATCCACGTCATGATCATCTATGGCAGCGGGCCAAATGCCGCTCAAGCGCGACTCGTCGCTGTTCCTGGAATTATTATTATGATTGTTGTTGATATTGTCGTGCCCCGGCTGCTCTCGCTGCTCCCGCTGCTGCAGGTCCTGCTCTGTTTCAGTCTTATGTTGTGTGTTGTGATTTGGAATGAACTGGGAAGCAGCAGCGGTTTCGCCTCGACTACTACTTGCAGTAGCTGATAATGTGGACGTCGCCGCCGTGGACGTTGAGCTGAGCTCAAAAAATTGTGTGGGCTCACCACCACCACCGCCAGCATCACCACCATTGGTTTGAGTAGAATGCACATGCTCCACGGGTGTCGTATAGCTGCCGCCCTGTTCCGACTGCCTATTACAGTGACAGACATCGCGTATGACATTGCATTTCCAGCATTTGTTGCCAGCCAGGCTGCCAGTTGAACTAGCGGGCTCTGCATAGGACTCCCTATTCAAGGGAGTCGTAGGCTGATAGCGAAAAAGGGGCATATAGCCACCATTCGCAGCTGCTGCAGTTGCGGCTGGCTGCTGTGCTGGTCGCATGTCTGTCGGTGTCTGAAGATAGGAAGGTATCAGCATATAGCTCTCCGGCATCGTTTCACGCGGCTGGTCAAAGTATACGGGTATACGTTCTGCAAAATATGAAAATATTTGTACAAAAATAATTTTTGATTCGCTTTAATGGTTACTCTTACGACGCTGTCCGGTACTAAGCTGTAGCATGACGTCAGAGTAGCCAATGGGGACGCCATGATGTTGATTGCGATGCTGTTCCTGTATATGTCGGTGTCTGAGTTCATCCTGTTCATTTTCCATGCTTGCGCTTTTTTTTTTGTTTTTACTTTTAAAGAGAAACATAAATGAGAAAAATTATTAATGTGTCTGTGCGATCACACAAATATGAGTATTATGTGAGAAAACTAAAACTGTAAAATTTACACATGCGACATTTTTTAACCGCCTACTACGAGAATTTGGAAACTAATGAAAGCCAACAATATAGGTTCTGGAAACTTGACAATTGACATTCGCTTGTGACATATGTAACTGAGAATAACTGATTGAAATTAAAAACATAAACAAATACTAAATTAAACTATTAAAACTTATGATTGTCTTATGAGTAGATTAAATATTGTTCGTAGTAAAGCTACATTATTAATGCTAAACTATAATAAGAAAAAGGTAAATGAAGAAAAAAAATTTGTTAGGATTGCATTTTCATTTCCAAGCAAATGGAGTATGCCATTATCGTTGTGGCATGGTTTATAAAAAAAAACACCTAAAAAATGCATATTAACTAATAATTACTTTCTAAAACTTAAATAAAAAACAAAATTGGATTTTGAAAAAAACATTTTGACATACATATTTAAAAGTTACAAAATAAATATTTTAATATAATCACCTACTAATTTGTTAAGATTTGAATGTCTTAGATTCATAACGGATCATTTTATATTATGAGTATTTTGTACTATATTTACTTCCATCGTAAGGAAATTATACTATTTTAAATAAACAAAATGACATTGACGTTTTTTGTCACCTGATTTTAGGGCGACTCTAGCAATTACACATTTGGAATTAGCTAGAAAACTAACAATTTTAATTAGACTTGTAGGTTTGATAAGAAAAGTTGAGAACTGGCCCAAAAACAGCTGTGTGTAGAATAAGACAGAAAGAGCTTACTATTTTGGAAGATGCAGTGTAAGCGAGGGAGTGAGGGAGAGAGAGCAAGCGTGTGTATTGGTGGAGCATGCATGAGACGAACAGAGGGAGAGCGGAGAGTGGAGCTTACCTGCTGCCCGAAGCCCGACAAGACACCTTAATGGCAAAGTGAGGAGGGAACTGCTAAATTGGAAACAACGCAGTCATTTGTTCGGCGTATTTTCATAGCAACGAGACGCAGTAATTACTTGTGCACCGTTTTAATTATGTAAAACTGCAATTAAAAGCGCTTAAGCGTAGCTAAAATCGCATAAATAGCACAAAAATATAAACGCGTAGGGAAAAAATCACACACACACACATACACTCACTACAAGAAATATCGATGAATCGATACGTGCAATGATATCGATTAACATACTTTACCATTATCAATACAACCAGTTAAAAGCTTTTTGCTTGACTCTTCAAATATTGCTATGCCTGCACAGCTAAATGTGCTGGGCTCTTAATAATTGTTCAAAATTTAATAATTTATACGATTGCGCCACAATTGCTAGTGCTGTGTAACGCATTTTACTTTGACCATTGAGTAGCACTGCAATTAAATATCGAGTCATGAATGTACAAATATCGATAGCATATCAACAACCCTACATTCCGCAGGCATGAAAAATCTAAAGTTTAAGTAATTTGTTTATAATAAAAGTGCCAGTGACACCACGACGCAAAACATTTGCCACCAGCACAACGGTACATACAATGTGAACAATCCATTACACTTACACGATCTTAATATACGACGACACGTATGCCAACATTAGGGGCGGGGTGTGGTTTAAGGCTTTAAAATTTTTGTGAACGTTCAAATTGTGTGTGTGTGTTATTGTTGTTGTTCTTCTAATAAAAGGCGTTTTCTGGGCAAAAGAACAATGTATGGGCTAATTACATATGCCAAACACAAAACAACGCGCTATATTAATTGAAAGCTCAATTTTTATGTAAATGAGTTTTTGTTTTTGTGGCTGGCGGCCAAAGCGGGTTCATCTCTGTGTGTACATAAATAATAAAAAAACAAAAAAAAAAGCAAAAAAAAATCAAGATACAACAACAGCAACAATATTGTTTCATTTGTATTTGCGTTTTGTGCTTTTACTTTGTAGATTTGGCAAACGAAGAAGTCTCAACCGCCACACAAGCAACAACAAACACAAAAAAAAATATAAAATTAAAAAACAGCAGTCCCCAAGTCGCAAGTTAGCCTGCAATGTGCAGCTGCAGCAGCGTTAAACATACGAGATGTCCCGGCTCGCTGATTACTTTGTAATTGTTGGCTACGATAACGACAAAGAAAGTAAGTGCCAATGATTGATATACACACATACACATACATATGCAGATGTATATATATTCAAATACAGTGCTTGCTCGAATATTAGAACCCTTCTTCAGTTGAAAATTTGTAACTTCTTAATCTATAATACAATAAATTCATTTTATTCGACAGTGCATTCTAATTGCAATTTGTAATTTAAAATGTGTACTTATTTTAAATTTCATTATTTTTATAGAACAATAATTATAAATCAATTTAAAAAGAGTTTTCAATCAAAAAAAGAAGTGTTTAAGGAGATGCCTTGACTTAATTTATTAAAAATTGTGTTTATAATTTCTGAATAGTTCTAATTTTTAAAAGTTTGAATTTCCTAGCGACCACTGTATATCTACACGCATTTATTTAATATATGTATATTTTCTTGTTTGTGTAGAAACTGCCGGCAATGTCTGTGGCCAGCCAATATGCGGCAAAATTGTGCAACGATTTCCTGAGAAAGATTGGCCAGACACGCCCTTCATCGAGGGCATCGAATGGGTGAGTTGAGATGTTTATTCTTAATATAGGCTGCCCCGCATACACACAATTTTGTACTCACTGTGCGCTATTTTTTATAATTTTATAATTGTAGTTCTGCCAGCCACTGGGCTGGAGTTTATCGTACGAGAAACAAGAGCCGAAATTCTTTATATCCGTGCTCACCGACATCGATGCTAACAAGCATTATTGTGCGTGCCTGAGCTTCCATGAGACACTGGCCATAACACAAACGCGCAGCGTGGACGATGATGATGAGACCATTGGCAACAACAGCAGCACCAGCCGCGTGCTGCTCGGCACCGCGCCCCTGGAGCCCATTACTCACCATAGCATTATGTATGCTCCCAAGTGCTTGGTGCTCATATCCCGATTGGATTGTGCCGATACCTTTAAGGTAAGACTGAAAGTTACATTTAGTTACATGTACTAATCAACAAATGTTAACAAAGTACTTAACATTGTAACGTAAGCAGCCTGCAGCTGTTAGAAATAGCTGATTTTTATAAATCATTGAACTGATATTTTCTTTATTAAATTCATGTCGTCAATTCATTAAACAATACATATTTTGGAATGTTATAATTTCCAAACGTTGCAGTTGTAATTCTGAAAAATATTTTGTTTAACAAAGAGTATTAAATATTCCCCTAATTTTGCAGAACTGTCTGGGCACCATTTATACGGTGTACATTGAGAACTTGCCATATGCCATGGAGAATCTTATCGGCAACATACTCGGCTGCATACAGGTGCCGCCCGCGGGCGGGCCCCAGGTGCGCTTCTCGATTGGCGCCGGTGACAAGCAATCGCTGCAGCCGCCGCAGAGCTCCTCGCTACCCATGACGGGCAGCGGAGTTTACTTTCTGTTCAAGCAGCTGGGCATTAAGAATGTGCTGATATTGCTGTGCGCCGTGATGACCGAAAATAAAATACTCTTCCACTCCAAGTGCTATTGGCATTTGACGGACAGCTGCCGGGCCTTGGTTGCGTTAATGTATCCATTTCGCTATACTCATGTCTATATACCCATACTCCCTGCTCCGCTCACTGAGGTGCTCTCGACGCCAACGCCATTTATAATGGGCATACACAGTTCACTTCAGACGGAGATTACGGATTTGCTGGACGTTATTGTTGTTGATCTGGATGGCGGTCTTGTGACCATACCGGATGCACTGACGCCACCGGTGCCCATATTTCCATCGCCGCTGTGGGAGCAAACGCAAGATCTGCTCGGTATGATATTATTTCCGAATTTGGCGCAAGCGGATCTTGCATTCCCCAATAACGAGCGACCGTCCTCGGCGCTGGCCAAGACGGAGGCACACATTGACAAGGAGCTGCGGGCCATTTTCATGCGCCTGTTCGCACAACTGCTCCAGGGCTATCGCTCTTGTCTGACCATCATACGCATACACCCGAAGACGGTTATAACATTTCACAAGGCTGGCTTTCTCGGCGCTCGCGATCTCATCGAGAGCGAGTTTCTGTTTCGCGTTCTCGATAGCATGTTCTTCACCACGTTCGTGAATGAGCGCGGACCGCCGTGGCGGGCCGCTGATGCCTGGGATGAGCTGTACAGCTCCATGAACGAGCTGCTCAAAACGGAGGCACAAAATCGGAATCTCGTAAGTAGACCCCGTAAACATTCTTTGGCACCTTGTGTTGATGTTGTACTAACTTATGATCTCCCTGACAGATACTGACACATATCCAGGAGCTTGGTCGCACTCTGTCTGAGAACGAGGCATCCAATGCGCCAGCCACCTACGCTCAGAAAGTGCTGCGCCCGCCAGAGGGCGCTTTCCAGCGCATCCATCAGCCGGCTTTTCCACGCATTAATACTGATAAAGTGGAGCTCATTATACAGGATGGCATACGCAAGAATGGGCAGTCGCAGCGTTTTCATGTTACACGTAATCAGCATAGAATCATACCCATGGGTCCCAGGCTGCCGGAGGCACTGGACGTGCGTCCGACCACAGTGCACAACTCGGCGCGTCGCTTGGAGGTTCTGCGCACCTGTGTGTCATACATTTTCGAAAATCGGATTGCGGATGCACGTAAACTGTTGCCAGCCGTAATGCGAACGCTGAAGCATCGGGATGCGAGGCTTATCCTCTGCCGAGAACTGTTTGGCTATGTGCATGGCAACAAGGCTATCCTCGATCATCAGCAATTCGATCTGGTGGTGCGCTTCATGAACAAGGCACTGCAGAACTCGTCCGGTGTGGATGAATATACTGTGGCGGCTGCCCTGTTGCCCATGTCCACCATATTCTGCCGTAAGCTCTCAATGGGTGTGGTGCAGTTTGCCTATACGGAAATACAAGATCATGTTATTTGGAAGAACTTGCAATTCTGGGAGTCCACTTTCTTCCAGGATGTGCAAGCCCAAATCAAGGCGTTGTATTTGCTGCAGCGTCGCCAGAACGAACACAACAAGGAGGCCAACTGTGTGCTGGATGAGGTGCCGCTGGAGGAGCCGACAGCTTTGGAAATCACAGCGGAGCAACTGCGCAAGAGTCCCACCATCGAGGAGGAGAAAAAGGCGGAGCTAGCCAAATCGGAGGAGTCCACGCTCTACAGTCAGGCCATACATTTTGCCAATCGCATGGTCTCCCTGCTAATACCGCTCGACGTCAACGTGGATGCGGCCAGCAAGCCCAAGCAGGCCTTTCGGCTCGAAGAGAACCAGAGTGTTTCCAATAGGTACAACTACGTTTTTATATTCTCAGGTAGTAAGAGTATGGAGCAGAATTCTTAACGATATGGGAAATCGCAAGGTTTGAATTGAAAAGTTATACCCACGGTCGGAAAAGGGTTGAAGAACTATTTTATGTAACTTTTATTGTATCTAGTTAATATGAAATTCGTTAGAGACCGGATTACGGATAATCCACCTTCCTGGGGAAAAATATGCATCTTATCTTGTATGGTCAAAACTTAAATTGTTGTCTGATTTGCATTATGTTCCAATTTAAACCTCTATTTGATCATGTGTGGGGGACAAAAATGCTAGTCAAAATTGTGGGTATCAAATTGGTCCCGGGCAAAGCCGGGTAGTACCAGCTAGTGTCTATATATATTTCAGATTTTCTAATAATGTAATTTACTTTCAGTATTATGGGCTCGCACAGCATGAGCGAACATTCCGATGAGGGTTTCGAGGAGAACGATGCATTGGAGATTGGCGTGACCGTTGGCAAGACAATTTCCCGTTTCATTGATTGTGTCTGCACCGAGGGCGGCGTCACCTCAGAGCACATGCGCAATCTGCACGACATGGTGCCGGGCGTAGTGCATATGCACATTGAATCGCTGGAGCCCGTGTATCTGGAGGCCAAACGGCATCCGCATGTGCAGAAGCCTAAAATCCAAACGCCTTGCCTGCTGCCCGGCGAGGAGCCGGCCACAGATCACTTACGCTGTTTCCTGATGCCCGATGGCAGAGAAGATGACACCCAGTGCTTGATACCAGCCGAAGGTGCATTATTTTTGACCAACTATCGTATCGTGTTTAAGGGTTCGCCCTGCGATCCGCTCTTCTGTGAGCAGACGATTGTGCGCGCCTTTCCTATTGCCTCGCTGCTCAAGGAGAAGAAGATATCTATGTTATATCTAGCCCATTTGGATCAGACGCTGCCGGAGGGCCTGCAGTTACGCTCTAGCTGCTTTCAGCTGCTCAAGATTGCCTTCGACACTGAGGTGACATTGGAGCAAATCGAAGCGTTTCGCAAGACGCTGAACAAAGCGCGTCACCCGTTCGATGAATTCGAGTATTTTGCTTTTCAATCGTATGGCACTATGCTGCAAGGCGTTGTGCCGCTCAAAACCAAGGAGAAGTACTCCACGCTCAAGGGCTTTGCGAAGAAGACGCTTCTCCGCACCGCTAAGAAGGCGGGCTTCAAACAGAAGACACAAACCAAGCGCAAATTGGTGCCAGAATACGAGCTGGGCGGTGGCGGCGGCAGCGCTGATGCACTGGAAACACACTCCATTGACGACGAGCTCGAGGATGCGGACGAGTTTGAGACACAGCAGAACGAGGCACTGCCACGCCTGCTAACCACCAAGGACATTGAACGCATGCGCGATCGCAGCTATGTGCGCGATTGGAAACGACTGGGCTTCGATGCGGATGCACAGCTCGGCTTTCGGATAAGCAATGCGAATGCCAACTATGCCACTTGTCGCACCCTGCCGGCCATCATTGTGGCGCCGGTACAGTGCAGCGATGCGGCCATGACCCACCTGGGACGCTGCTTTAAGGGACAGCGCATACCGTTGCCCACCTGGCGGCACAGCAACGGCGCCCTACTCATCCGGGGTGCACAGCCTAACAGCAAGTCCGTGATTGGCATGATAAAGAATACAACGGGCGCCAATACGATGACGCACAATGATGTCACTCATTATCCGGAGCAGGACAAGTATTTAATGGCGCTGATAAATACAATGCCCAAGCTGACGCCGCTGGACGCACTCAATCAGTACACGGGCATGAATCTCTCAATGAGCTCGCTGCTTGGCCACGGCGCCGGCGAAGATCATCAATCCCTGACGCCGGAGCTAATGCGCAAGCAGAGATCTAATTTGAGTGTCACCGATGGCAGCAAATCCAATGCGTCGGGCAACAAGGGCGGCACCATGAAGGGCAATGAAAGGAACTCATCTGCGCATGCCTTCCATAAGATGCGACTCTATGCATTGGGTAAGTCAAGCGGAACACCAATCTTTAATCTGTATTTATACTTGCATATATGTATATAGTATAAAAAGTGATCAGAACATTATTACGATTTAAAACAACAGTTTCTATATATCTAAATATTTGTTTATTTTCTGTTTTTATATTATTGTTAACGATTGTGAATTTTACAAGTCTTATAATTTAAATTTTTCGATAGATTATCTAATAAACGATTCCATTTTGCTGACAGGTGAAAAATCGCAGGCCAAGTCGAATTTAAATGGTGACTTCTGTGCGGACTTTATACCAGTGGACTATCCGGACATACGGCAATCCCGTTCAGCGTTCAAGAAACTTATACGCGCCTGCATGCCATCGCATAATGCCAACGACGCAGATGGTCAGAGCTTTGCCAAGATGGTCGAGCATTCCGATTGGCTGCAGCAGATCTCAACGCTGCTGCAGCTGTCGGGCGCTGTGGTGGATCTGATTGATTTGCAAGAGAGCAGTGTGATGTTGTCGCTAGAGGATGGCTCCGATGTGACCGCTCAGCTCTCGGCCATAGCTCAGCTCTGCCTAGATCCGTATTACCGCAGCCTAGAGGGCTTTCGTGCGCTCATCGAGAAGGAGTGGCTGGCCTTTGGACATCGCTTTGCGCATCGCAGCAACCTGAAGCCGTCGCATGCGAGCACAAATATCGCATTTGCACCCACCTTTCTGCAGTTCCTGGATGTTGTGTATCAGCTGCAGCGGCAGTTTCCCATGGCTTTTGAGTTCAATGATTTCTATTTGCGTTTTCTTGCCTATCATGTGGTGTCGTGTCGTTTCCGCACGTTCCTGTTCGACTGCGAGCTGGAGCGCTACGATTCCGGCATTGCCTCCATGGAGGACAAACGTGGCTCGTTGGGCGCCAAGCATTTATTTGGGGGTGGCGCCACCAATGGCTCGGATGATGAGTGCAATGTTTATCCGCTGGACATACGAAGTCCGCGCACGCCCACCCAGCTGAATCGCATTGGTCACTCCATTTTTGACTATATCGAGCGACAGCATAACAAGTCGCCCATTTTTTATAATTTCCTATATTCGTCCAACAAGGATGTGGTGCTGCGTCCGCAAAATAGCGTAGCGGCTTTGGATCTGTGGGGATTTTACACCAATGAGGAACTGGCTCAGGGACCGCCATACGATCTGGAGGTGACCAATGTGGACGACGAAATCGATCTTTCTGAAATCAAAGGCAAGCGCATGGTCATCAGTGCAGGCTATGACAACATTGAGAAGTGCAATCCCAATGCCTATGTGTGCCTGCTCAGCGAGGTGAAGCAGGCGGAAACGGAACGCGGCCATCTGCCACAAAAGTGGCAACAGGTGTGGAATAATCTCGTGGTGCCCCAACTGGAACCCATGTCGCGCAAAACCTCGCTCAGCAGCATGCTGGTGCAGACGCATCAGCACAAACGCTCCACGCTCGAGATCATCATGAAGGGCCGCCTGGCCGGCTATCAGGATAAGTTTTTTCATCCACATCGCTTTGAGAAGCATCCATACACGACGCCCACCAATTGTAATCATTGCACAAAGCTGCTCTGGGGACCCGTCGGCTATCGTTGCATGGACTGCGGCAATTCCTATCACGAAAAGTGCACCGAACTCTGCATGAAGAACTGCACCAAGTACAAGGCCATAGATGGCGCCGTCGGCCCGCCAAATGTTAATATGTCACAAGGCGATACCGCCAGCATTGCATCCAGTGCAGCCACCACCGCTCGCACCTCCAGCCATCATTTCTATAACCAGTTTAGCAGCAATGTCGCCGAGAATCGCACGCACGAGGGGTAAGTTTGACTATTATTATTATTTATCCCTAATTACATAACTTTATATATATTTTTGAATCTTCTGCAGACATCTCTATAAACGTGGTGCCTTGCTCAAGGGCTGGAAACAGCGCTGGTTTGTTCTGGACTCCATTAAGCATCAGCTGCGCTACTATGACACATCCGATGATACAACACCCAAAGGCATTATAGGTACAGTCACTTAGGAATAAAGTTAAAGTTCTTTATATATATATATATATTTAATTAATTGTGCATTTTACAGAGCTGGCAGAGGTGCAGTCGGTTACGGCCGCACAACCCGCACAAATTGGCACAAAGCGCGTAGATGAAAAAGGTTTCTTTGATGTAAGTAAAATTAAAAAATGTAACTTCCTGTATTTATAACTGTAGAGCCTTGCTTAATAACTCTGTAATATTTGTATATACATTAAAACATCACTCCTTTGCTGTTATTAACTATAAGCATATAGAATATTCATCAGTCATTTAAAATTGAATACAACAATAATAGCTCATAATATATTTGCAATTTATTTTCATACCAAATACTTTTTCTTGCAGCTGAAAACATCGAAGCGCACCTATAACTTTTATGCGATGAATGCAAATCTGGCTCAGGAGTGGACTGAAAAGCTGCAGGCCTGTTTGCAATAGGCCACAAGCATCACAACCGGCAACAGCAGCAACAACAGCAACAAATACCGTTTGTTATTAAATCCTGGCACTCTCTTAAGTACTCCTTTCCCGTGGCTTCTGCATAGGCAATTGTTCTATGCTATCTTCGTGTTCTGCTCCCTTACCTTTATACTATATATACTATGCTGAATGTTTTGTTTTGTTGTAGGACAATCCAATTAACGTTATTATTATTAATGTATTTTTTTATATGTGAGAGGGTATTTATTTGTCAACGCGTGTATTACTCTGGATCTGTAGTAGCTCTGTGTGTATTATTTATAACCGAAATATTTTTACATATATAAGTTCAATTAGTGTCAAAAGTTGTTTATTAACACTCGCATATTGCATAAATTACATGAATATTTAGCAACAATTAACGTAGGCGACAAAAGCTTAACAAATTAAATAGTAAACAAACTGAGAAAATAACTAAGAGTAAAAAACGTACTGTAAATGTGCTTATATAAAGAAAGAATCTATAATATCATGTGATTATACGTATAATGCTGACAAGAAAGAATGAATGAAAGAAAGAAAAGTAATGGAAAAGGAAAAGAAAGCCTCAATAGCAACTTTTTATATAAACTTTTTTTATATATATATATATAATGCATATATATATGCTATATGTCTATCTATACATACATACAAACATACATACTTATATAGTAAAAATACCAAAGATAATTCCACCTTTGTTGCGCAATTAAAATGCATTTCTTAATTTCTTCCTTTGAATTAAATTTAATTAATAAACGCCTTTCTTTATTTATACAATACGATAATATACTATATATTATATATGTATATTAAATAATTTACTGCAATTCATTTGTTGTGGCTTACATTCTATATACATTTTTAAACAAATGCGCTTTGTATTTATAATTTTATCTGTAGCTGCTTAACAAGTGCCCGAAATTCACCAGATCAGATCATAGGAACGTTGTCCAGTAGACAATGTTGAGAATGAAAAACGAGAACGGAAAGAAGAAGCGCGAGAATTTATCTATAAAAATAGCAGTCGCATGCCCATGACAGAATGTATCGTATTGTGGCTCAATTATCGACTCCCGATGATGATGCTGCAAGAAGCGCTACAGAGTTTCAGTTTCAGCCGGTTTTGGCAGTCATTAGCCATTGCCCTAAAACTCACCTTCAAGTCATCCAGATCTGTGATATTCTCATCAGAGTAACCCTTCATCGCTTTCGTGGCCACCGGTCCCATAAAATTGTTGACCACAGCGAATTCCATGAGTGATAGAAACACGAATACCGAACAGGAGGACATCCACACATCAATGGCCTTTACATATGACACCGGCGGCAACGATTGTTGCGATTGTGTATTCTGTGTGGCCAAGGTGAGCAGCGAGGTAACGCCCAGGGTTACACGCGCCGGTATGGCCTCCGGCTTGATCCAAAACGATATCCACGACATGACCACAATCAATGCCGATGGTATATAGGTGTGAAATAGATGATACCCAAGGCGGCGACGCAAATTAAAGACTATAGCTAGGCAGGTAAAGTTTCCTGTGAGGGGAAAAACCGAGATTTATACAAAAGTACAGTACCATCATGTGATGGAATCATAATTCAGAACTAATTATAAATTTTGAAAATCCAGCTATTTCAACCAAAAAATAAAAATTAATGACTAACAATATACTTTTGAGATATAATTACATAGTCCTATAGACCAATTAGATAGTAATTTTAACAAAATATAGTCTAAAGTTTATAAAGACAGTAGATACAAATATGTTTCAATGATTCTAATTTCTGATAATTTTCTTATATTTATTATATTTCTTCCTATTTCAAATCTCTTACCCGTTGAGTACTCAATGGTGCAATCTGTTGTATAATTATTAGATATGTCCAGTTGTGGCAGTTCGATCTCAGCATTGACCACCAGCGGATCGGTCATGTTCCAAATGAATACCAAATCCTCCACCGTGTGGGACACTAAAAATTGTATTTGTTAAGGAATATTAGATTATGGAAAACTCTAGCACTTACAGCTTTCTATCATCATGGAACAGATTTGTGTATCATGCGGATAGGATTCGAATTTCATGGCGCAAGACAGCACCAGTGTCAGTTTGGACATGTAGAGCAGCGTCTTGTCGTGATAGAGCCAGAGATAATGATTGGGTATGCTCATCTCATGGAACGTGACCTTTTTGGCGTTCTTGAAAAAGCAATCGGGACGCCAAATGCTGTGGAGCCAATCCACGTCCAGGATGCGATACTGTTCGCTCATGTTCTCCGGCAAGCGCAGACGCGGATCGCGCCAACTTTGTGCTAAAAATATGTCCGTCACATAGGTCTGTAAAAATGGGAGAGTTAAAGAAACTGCCAGGAATCGAAAGTAAAATAATGGGCACTTCTTTGCCAGACTTTTAGAAGCTGACGACTCCTAGTTACCATGGACTCCTCGTTAATCGAGTCCAGTGAGAGTACAGTGACGTGGAAATAAACAACGGTCGGCTGCCCCAAAAGTTTGGGTGCACGATTCTTGTCATAGGTTTTCGATGGTATGGGCAATATATCTGGCAGCGATAAACTTGATTCGTAGTGAGAAACCAGCTCGGCACTCTCTGTATTGTTTCTGTTATTAAGCAAAAAACAAAAAAGACAGCGCTTTGTAATTTAGAGGTTATGTTGCTCAGTAATTTAGAGGTTATGTTGCAGCCTTGTCTGATGCAATGCGTTTTTGCCAGCTTGGCAAATAAATGGCATTTATTTTGTGATTATTTATTACCTGAAACCGTGAACACAGTTACATTGTTGAATTGATATTTCAAGTATATGCAAATAGATTGCAACTGCAACCAGGAAATTATGTTGTTTCAATTGTCTAAATATGTTTGGCATTTGCATTTTGAACACACACTGCTTTTCTTTTTTCGAATTTCCAATATCTAATAAATATATATTTTTAATAACCGCTATTTACTACATTTATTTATGTCATTGCATATTTTGCTCATTTTCACGTGTTATCGTTGTGTTTTTTTTACGTTTGTATTTCAGTTTCATAATTTTATGGCACATTGTTCTGATGTGGGTAACATTTTTCAAATGCACTAAAGCACTGAAACATTTCTAGCTCGATTCTCGCATTATTATGCAATTTATTGGATTATTTAATAAATGCAAGACGATGTTTCTTATTGCTTTCCGTTTATACGGCTAACCCAAACAAAATAATAAAAGAGTTATATAGACAATGTGCTGTGCGCTGTGCTCAAGGTATGATAAATAAATTTATATGGTTTCTTTCGTTTTCATTGGCATTCCTCTCTTTGCGATTGTACTTTTCAAAATGACAGGCCTTAGGTATGTGCAAAACAAAAATCGGATTCGCAGCTCACATACCTCGCTAAAATAACTGTTAAGACTGAGAGCGCAATACTTTCTAGTACGCCAAACGTGTTGAATAACTCGTTATACCCCTTTGCAAGGGTGTAAAGTTGAATATGCGTCATGTCTGACAGATAGTTGACAAATCTGCGTTTGCGTATTCGTAACTGCATAACATTATACAATCAAATAAAGTCACTAATTTATGAGCTGCTACTGCTTAGATATTTTTTGTAATCAAATCAATTTTAGTTATCGTTTTAAACAGCGCGCCAAAACTATTCACCTGTTGTTAAGAGATTTGGTGCTGCCAGACGCACATTGCATGCCGCACAGCTGAGCGCAAGCGAGTTGCCCATAAGGTCTACCTTCCAACTTGGTGGCAATGCCGCGTTTCTCTGATAAATATTGATTTGTTTTACTTGTATGTACTTGTTTTTTTTAAGATGTAACTAAAAATCAGTTGAGCCATTAATTAACTATACAATATTAAATATTAAATTAATTAACAGTGGAGAGCACAAGCTGAACATGGAATTTCCGCAACAAATCGAAGGTAAGCGAATTTAAGCCGATGTCGAAAGTTTTTCGTTAAGTTTCTGGGTTGGTGTTAAAAGTGGGTGGGATGGTAAGGTGTCTGAGCAGTGGGTGGGGTGGGGTCATCCGTGTGCTCCTTTGTTGCACAGTGACGTGATGCGGCTGCGGCGCAGTGTGCAATTTGTATTGATATTGATTACTTGCCAGAAAACCAAGATACACAAAACACGGCAAAACGAAAAATCCGCAAAAACAAAAATGAAGAAGTTTCTTTGGGGTTTCAAATAGCCCTGAAGACATATAGACATATGACAATGCAGTTAAAGTATTTAGATATAAAATACACATCGTCGTTTTTGATTAAAACATCATAGCAATTTGAATTGGTGAGTTTGAATAAAAAGTTGTTAATAACTCGGTTATCTACTTATTGTTCCTTTAGCAGTGTTATGATATAGTCATCCGATGCTGATAAGATTTTATCATAATAGTTTCAACTAGTGAACTGAAGTTATTAATACCAGAACTCAGTCATCTACCGATTGTTCCTATGGCAGCTTTATGATACAGTGTCCCAATCCGAATGAATTCGACAAATGTACTACCTGCAGCAAATTGCGGGATCAATACCAAGTTTCATATTCAAAAATGAGAGAGTTCAAATAGACAGGTGAACAAACGGACGTGACCATATGGGTACTTGCACATTATGAATTTAGAGATGAATACTTCCAAGTTTTGAAAACGAATTAAAAACTGATATTTTTCAAATTGTTTTTTTGTTTTTATCGTTAAAGCACGAATCTAATTGGCATATAATATACATATATATATATATATATATATATAGGATATATTCTTATTAAGCACACACCCTATACAAGTATTAAAGAGTGTCGCACACACTTTACTCACCAGAGACGCTGGTTTTGGCACAACGGGCGACATATGCATACGATGTCGTAATGGAGTCGCCGTTATATCCCAAGGTCAACAACAATTCGAGCGCCAAGCTGTCGCCCATCAGTGGCGACAAGATGAGCTCCAGCATGAATAGCAGCAGTTTGGAGGACACAACGCCCAGTGATTCGGGTATACAATTGCTGGATTCCGAGAACAGTGACGTTATGCTGGAGTCCATCAGTTCGCAGGCGGGACTGGACTATGAGGAGCCCGTGAAGGTTTGCCGGGAGCAGCCGGTTGACACCAATTCCAATGTTGCCGTGGAGGAGACGATGGCCACCAGTGCCTGTTCGACCTTTGACAATACTGAGAAGATCGTTTACAGGCGCAAAGTGCACAAAGCTTCGTCCACGCCCAAAGCGCCTAAGAAGCGGGTCTCCTTTCACGAGGACATCCTAAAGAACACACGCACTGACAACATACACATCGAGCATGGCTTTATCACCTACAAAAACGGACGCAAACTGGCCGTAGTGGGCAGCAATTCAGCGGGCGTGGCTGGAGCTGCCGGTCGTTATTCCTGGTGCGCGGAACGGGAGCGCGTCCACGCGCCCACAGAGATGAGCAGCGTGGGCCGTGATGCTGAGGAGGCGGTAGGCAATGGAGGAGTTGGTGGACGCAATCGGCGTCTGGTCTATCGCAATGCCTGCTCCGATGTGCTGGATTATGGCAATACGGATATTTATGATACCAATGAGCCAGTCGGACTGCAATATGACAACTCCGGCGTATTTGAGTATGTGCCCCCGAAGGAGGAAAAGCAGCGGGACGAGCGTTTGCTCTATCGATGCGCCTGCAGCAGCTCCAATTCCAGTCTAGACTCCGATGAGCAGGACAAGAACTCCAATAGCAATGCCAATCGTAAACATTATGAGCAAGCCAAGAGCAGCTCCTGCGACTGCATTGGCATGAGCAATGCCAACAATAATATTATTGGTAAGTGTACCCCGGTTTCCTTTACTATACCCTCTATTCACTATTTACATTAAATATTGTCTCTCAGAAATTATAGTCTTCAGGATTTCGAATCTTGTTTTTGAAAATACTTTTATATTATCTTTTGTTTTTATACTCTGATACCGAAGGATAACCTTTTTTAAAGGTCAAGCCGCACCCACTTGCACTCCCGCACAGACACCCTCAAAAACACTTTTTCCACCTGCTTTCAGTTGTTCAAACACTGGTATCAGAGTATTACGCAGTCGTTAACCTAAGCTATTTATTGGCATTCAAATATTGAATTTGCTTAAACCCTTTTAAATTGGCATGTAGAAATTAGTAAATTGAAAATATACATACATAGCTTATAACAATCATTACAAATCTTAAATATAAGATTTCCAGAAAGCAGACTAAGTAGCGAACTATAATATATATCCTCAGCAACCGGAGCGTTCTAAGTTTTGGGCGAACTCTAACAAAAAGTTGATCCTGAAAGCTACCGTTCGGACAAAAATAAAAATAATTAGATAAGAATCAATTTTTCAAAATTCAAGCTGCAGCATTAAGTGCACAATATACAGCATATGTTTTTGATTATGTATAGTACAAGTATGTAGGAATGTATGTTACAATTTAGTGCTGGGTACTGGGTATCTCCGCGTCGAGGCACTTCTACTTGCACATTGCTATAACTAATCTAATATTTTGTAATTTCTAAACCCAGGCGATAATTGCTATTACTCGGAGCCCAATATTGGTGACGCCGGCAGCCCCAAGCAGAAGTCGGTGTGGAACAAGGAGAAGATGCCCAAGTCAAGCTGCTTGAAGAAAACCAAACGACACACGAACATCATTCAAGAGCAGGATCTCAACGAACGTGTGAAGAAGTTCAATGTGCACGACATCAAGCATCAGCTGCTGGACAACAGCAGCAAAATGATATTCGGCTCGCTAAAAAGCATTTTCACCATGCCGCTGCCGGAACGGGGGGTGCCCGAAGGATCCGAGGACTTGCAGGCAGTGGTGGAGTGTGTGCCTGAGCTGGAGCAGACGCCAGAGCACAAGCCCAAGCAAATCGTGTCGCCCGATTCGCCGCCACTGAAACCCAAGCCGTTTCTCAGCAAGAGTCTCGATGGCAGCAAGCAGGCACAGTGCGTCAAGAAATTTGTGCACAATGTAGACGAACAGCTGCGTCGCAAAAATGATGAGAGCTCCGCCGAGGCGTCACCCGTGGACAGCCAGCAGTCGCCGCACATGCTGCGACGCCAAGATGAATTCGATAAGGAAACAGCCGCAACGGCACCAATTGTCACCAGCACACAGAGCGAATTCCGCAGCAAGTTTATCATCAACTGTGAGAGCACTGTCTTCGAGCACACCGGCGTCTCCTACGAGACCAGCGAACCACAGCGATCAGAGCTGTTTTCCCTGTCGCCGACACAGCACAGCAGCGTCGCCAGTTTGCTGGACCGCGATACGCCCATTGCCCAGCCGGCGAGTCAGTTGCGCAGCTCGTTTATGGGCGCTCCCATAGCCAAGACGTTTAGCAACTTCTTTCGCAGCCTTAAGGAGAGCACCGTGAACACACCAGCTGATAAGGCGCAGGAGCAAAAGCAACAGCAACAAGAACAGCAGCAACAACAACAAGCTGCAACTGAAAACTATTTTGGTAAGGATTATAAATTTAGATATTAATTATATACCCTGGGAAGATATTAAATTTTTCATGCCGGCAATGTTTTGAATGTTAATGTTTTCAAAAAACTCTAACATGTTTGCAAACAATTATGATCGTCTCAAATTTATTTATTTAAGTAAAATCTTTTTCGTTAAAACTTTAAAGGTATCTTAATTAAAGTCTTTAATAAGCAACTTTACCATGCTCCTAATATTTGATCAATAATTGTATCGTTTCCATATCATAAACTGCGGTCCTACCATTATAACCCTACTTTCGAAAATTCTTGCATTTCCAAAAAATTTTTAAATTTATAATTGTAATGAGAATTGTTTACAAATTTTGATTTTACAAAATAGTTCAAAACTTGTTTGAATTTATTGTTATAAAACATAACAGAAAAAGATTTAAAATAATTAGATTACAAATAAGAATTGACATTTACTATAATTTTCGTCAACTTTATTTAACTACAGTCTTAAATAAATAACTTTTTTATTTTGTGATTGAGATCATATTTATAATATAATATATATATAATTTTGTATCGGCCATCGCAAAATGTCTGTTGGAGTATTAAATACTCAAAACAAAAATTGCAATAAAATTTCAAAAAAAAGGCATTAAAATATTTATTTTTTGTTGATAAATAATAATAATAATTTTATCATTCCATCAGCTTTTAAAATGTCCCAGACAACACAGCCGCAGCAATCGCAGCTACAGGAGCATCATCAGAATCAGCAGCAATTGCCGCCCAGCAAGCTGCCAACCACCCAATCTTCATCCACCATATCCGAGCTTAGCTCCATTAGCAACAACACCAACAGCAACTCCAATTCCTGTCACAAGCCCCAACCGCAAACCACAGTCCATGCTTTAGTGCTGGGCAGCGTGGAGCGCCAGTCGCGTCATCTTCCATCGCCGCTTAGGAAGCGCAGCGGGCAGCCGCCGCGGTATGGCGACCAACTGCTGCACCAGCAGCACAGTCGCAGTCTCCATAGTCCGAGCAGCTATTTGGGAGCACGCGGCGGTGGCGGTGGAAGCGGCCGTGACTCAAAAGCCACGATTCTCAGCGAGGAGTTTGACGATATATTAACAATAACGACGACGACAGATACGGCAAATGAGCGACCATCCACGGAAAGCGATCTGGTAATTGTGGACTATAATGATGTGGATTATGCGCAGCTGTTGAAACCACCCGCTCCGGTTGCCAAAACATCGCTCATCAATCGCTTTCTGCGCAATGTAACGCAAAAGAAAATATTGGAATCGTCGATACGTAAGAATGATTTCTTTGCGGATAAACTGCGCAGCGAGCACAAGTCATTAGGATCACATCTCTATGTGCGTGGTGCGCAGCCCAAGAACTACGAGCTGATTGACGATTTGAATGCTGAGATTGCCATGGAGATCGAGATGTCGGGCGCCAATTCGCCACGACGCGAACTGGCCGTGGGCATGGATCTGGATTTGCCAGGTGATGTGTCGCGCTTCGAGTTAGGCATTGGTGAAATATCCATTGACTTGTTTATTGGCAAGCATTTGCCCATTCTGCGAGAGCCCAACGAACAGCTGCTAAAGGTACAGTGGAATAAATACATGTCATTATTAGTACTTAATCTTAAACATTGCATTGCAGGTCTTCAAGCTGTACACTGGCTACAGTTGCGAGGGATTCATGACGCCGGTGATAGTGCTACTCACGGACCGAACGCTCTATGTAACAGATCTGGTGCGGAATTGCCTGTGCGCAAAGTTTGTGCTGGCCTACAAGGATCTAGATGTTATTTTGGTAAGCTAACAGGAAAGCAATAATTAAGAAAACCCTGAAGATAGGATAAGCAGATGCTCGACATAGTGTTCTGAGATAAATGCGTTGAACTTTTCATAGCCATATTAAACGCTATACAGTATTTGATCTAATAAACCCAATCCCTTACAGATGGGCCCCTTTGGGAACACGGTGCTTTTAAGTAACAGCATGCGGGATATGCAGCAGGTGCTACTCGCAGGCGGGCCCTATCCAGCGGATGCACTGGTCGCCAATCTGGAACTCTGTGCACGTCGCAGCGGCTCAACGCTGCCCGCAGTGGGTCAACTCACCTTGGAGCATCTGGCGCCGCTGCAGGCGTTTGTGCGCGCAAACAGTTGTGTGGGCAAGGACGAACACTGGATGTTCTATGCGGTGGTCAATATGCCTGCCGGCGGTGTTTTGGGCATGGGCTTGGATGGCGAACAGGAGCCGCTTGGACCGCACGTCAAAGGTTTTCTCATGAATCGACGCGTGCGGGATACGGCATCGGCAACTGCTGCATCTAAAATCAACTGGAAGCCGGGTTACTTTCTACTAAAGTGAGTGGTAGCACCAATCCTCCTGTTATAGCATTATTTAACTGTGCTTCAACTTCTAGAGCTGGCGTGCTGTACATGTTCAATGATTCCACACAGAAGCTGCCCAGCTGGGCCATGGCGCTGGCGGAATGTCAGGGTGCCAGGCGTGCCGTAAAATCCGCGCGTCCGCATTGCTTTGAGATTATGCTGAAGGGCGAGCTGCTGCAAATGGCTGCACCCGATGAGAATGTGGCCTCTGAGTGGCTACAGGCGCTGCTGCAATCGGCCAGTGGTGTAAGTTGAAAGCAGAACTAACATCTATTATAGTTTTTATAATTTTTAAAATGTGTATTAACAGCAGACAGAAGAATATCTTATTATTATTAGCAGAGTCTTTCGAGTTAATCGGAGGAACAAGTTTGAGTAGGTCTCAGAAATTATTAGAGCCATGGCACCAAATTTGGTATGTAGGTAGATACTCGAATAGCATCCAAAGACATTTTCTTTCACTTTTTGGTGACTTTTTCTCGCACCACTCAATAACTAAGACACTGTTAGAGATAAAGTCATGATCTTTAGTATATGCAAACATTTAAATGCCGTATTCGTACCCTGAAAATTATATAACTTTCGAAAGTGTAACTGCGATTCGAACCTCAGAACAGGGTATTTTCGATTCGAGCACCTCGACTAGAGCTCTTACTTAATTCATGCATTAATTTTTTTCTTCATTTTCAGCTTTTTGAGCTGCAGGAGCGACACAAGGCTCTTGGATGCACTTTGATTGTTACACAAAATCATTTGATTACCCTGCGTGAGGACTTCTCTGCGCCGCTGCGTCAGCTTAATCAGCCAGTGGAGACACCACCTGCCGCTGCAGATCACAAGCAGATGGTGCGCGATGAGGAAATGTTGTGCATCTTTGAAACCAGCAGCATGGTAAGATTGTAACTCACCTATAGGGAAGATTTTACTAAATATTTCTTGAAACTCTTGCAGTTAAGCTCCACGATGAGCACACCCACGCGCGGCACCCAAATGTCCAGTTCCTCGCTGAACTCCACGCCCACCAAGCACTCACAGGATGCGCCCACAACGGTGCAGAAGAGCGCTGCAGCTGCAGGACAAACACAAAGCATGAGCAGCGTTTATGGCAAAAACTCTGGCCTGGAGATACTCACCTGTGCGGACATTAAAGCAATGACTGGCATTAAGATACCTTCGCACAGCGAGACCTGGTGGTGCATACTGGAGTTCTCCTGCCAGGAGGCGCCCTTGGAGTGTTTAGATGATTTGGTCATATTCTTTGCAAGCAGCATGGAAATGCAGCGTTTTCTGCGGCTGCTCGAGCAGCTTTGGCAGGCCAAAAATGTGCGTTTAAATACAATAACTATTAGTATTATCTAATTCATATTATAATCCCGCTTCACAGAACGATCTCTTCCCTATAACTATCCTGGACGACGATGAAACGCTCGCAGAACAATGCACCATGCTCTATTTGGACATAAATGGCGCCTGGGAGCCGCTGCTATCGGCTGCCCTGGGCTATCCGCACTAAACGCGCAACTACACAAATATACGCTATATTAAATAATTTTGCTAGATCTAAGCAAACTCGCATATGAAACTAAATGCTTAATATTGTAATACTCAAGCAAAATGGCTAAAAAATCACAGACATTGTATCTACTACAAATGTATCTCTCTCTCTTTATATACACTCGATATTCAAACACCTTGTATTATGATTTGTAATGTGTACATTCGCTTGATTAATTCATTCATTTGCGCTGTTATATAAACTATTTTGTGTGATATTAACTTTTAAGTTGCCGATTAACACATGTTTTTTGGGTTTACAAACTTTGCTTAATTTTACCTTAAGTTTTGTTAATACTTCTGTTTGTTTTTATATAACCACCGTGTAGAAAGTTGCACAAAACAACCCCAAGGCTTTACTATGTGTAAACTATATTTTGATATCTAAAAATATATAATAATAATATTTTGTAAGCATTCGTTAAGAGCAACCAAGAAACCAAATCGTTAGCAAATCATTGATCATTTCAATATATATTAATTATATATGTACTCTAGCTAAAAGATATTATACGTAAATTAATCCATATACTATATACATATATATATTAACGGCAATCGTATGTTTGGGCTGTATTTTTTGGTGCATGTTTGAATGAAGTGACATAAAATGACATTGAAAGTATTTACTTATATTTATAAAATGTAACCTCTCAATATACAACATAAAGTATATATATGTATGCTGATATTATAATGCTGATGTTTTCGTACAGACCGCACTCAAATGCCTTAACTTTAAGTTTCTTAGAGCAAACCTACCAAATAGATCTCTTACCTAGTACATATAATTTGCAAAATATAATTTGAAATCAGACAATATATGGTTATAAGTATGCAGCTAATTACTGAAAGGATTATGAGGGGATTTCGCAAGAACGTAACTCCCAACATAACATTCATTTGCTTATGCAATTTTCAATTAACAAGGCTTTTGGTACACATCCCTCTCCCTCCTGCTCTCGTATATCTCATACCAAAAATTGGCCATAAACTGTATGAAAGCATCAGACAAAAGCTCATAATAATTAATAAAATTGAATAAACGTAATAGTGAGGCATTTTTTACTCAATCGCTAAGCTCCCTGATAGATAACCCCTTACATTTTCACAAATAGCAAAAGCGTTGGAGCAGCCCCTACTAGAGGTTGGAATATGATATTTTTAAATGGAATGGGGCTAAGATAATAATATAAGCAGCTCCTTAGAAGGCGGAAAACTAATGTGGTGTGGGGCTGTGTATGTATATGATTTTATATACATAATTTACATAAAGAATCGATGATGGCATGATGTGCAATAGTAATTAACGGATGGGGGTCTCTAACCAGCATGGGAAAATGTAGATGAATATTTATGTGCTTATTTATATACATATGTATGTACTTATGTACATACATGCGGTGAGTCAAAACAGTATGGGCAAAAATCGTGTTTTTTACTTATTATTGTATCAAGCTTTTGCCAAAAATTAAAAACTACTTTTTGTTTGTATTATGTTTCTTAAACAATATTGTTTTTTTTTTTTTGCTGTGTGGAATAAAAGTTTTTATAAATCAAACTATTCAAGAGAACTGTGACAATACTTTTTGGCTCACTGCATGTATTAAATATATTAAAATGATATGGCTAATAATAAATAATCTAATAGAAAGGACATCTAACTATGTATATATGTATATATATGTAGTACATATGCATTTGTGCATTTTGGCCGAAGAGTAAATGCATAATTGGAAAATATGCATAGAAATTAAAGATAAACACATGTAACAATAAGAGCTCTGAGATCCCAGCTAAACACAAAGCGATGCATTCAAAGAGACAGCAACGGTTAGGTGGAGAGAAGCGCAAGAGAATGAGAGAATGCGAGGTAAAAAGAACGCATGGAAAGTCAAAAACTCCAACCCTCATAATAAGTCAACGAATGGAAGACTATAGCAGGAACCAAAAAAAAAACACTACAACAACAACACAAAAGAAGGAAAACGCTTCAGCGACTTTCGAGCCTATGCGACTTTTGCGTGCGCTGCAAACCAGTTTGAGAGATGTGCAACATATGTATAACTTACATATACAGAAATTACATCAAACAAAAATTATAATTTTTATTAAATAAGAAGCTACTCAGGCGACAAAAAATGCTACTTTTATTAGTCTTTGTTTTGTCTGCCTTCTTTGTATACTTCATAGTGAATAGTTTGCTTATTGTAGGGCATCGGCAAAACAATAAAACACTTGCAGGGCCAGGCGCAGGCACAAAAACAAATGCATGCAAGTGCTGCTGGCTGACGTTCAGGCGGAGAGGCTGATGATGCTGCTTCTGCTGCTGCTGCGGCTACTGCTCTCTTATTAGAGCGTCTCGTACTCACACTCACGCATACAGACAAGTGTTTATGCTGAGGCTGCACTCACTTTCATTAACACAAGCACCGAAGGCAACGCCAGCAGAATTAAATGCAGCGACAGCGACGCGGTTCAGAATGGTGAGCGCTTCTAGACATCCCAGATACATACATACACATGAACATATATGTAGCTACGTTAATGCTTATACATACATACGAGTGTATAAACAAACATAGATGCATACATATATACATACAATGCATACATATGCACACACATCTGTATAAATGCACTGGTCGTTCACTGCGGCTACACAACCCCAAAAGTTGGAAAACCAAATAAAAATACGAATACAAGGCACGCTGTTTTTGAGTTTACGGTTTACAGTTAGTCGACTTGTTAATGTCCTGCAATGAACAAGATTTAATACTTATACATACATATATTAAACTTTTATATTATATATGTATACAGAGGGATTCAATAACAAGATTAGGATACAACATTTTAAATATATATAATTTCGTATATATTAAAAATATATAATATATTTAATATACCAAAGACAGTCAGTAAATAATATTTTTGTATGTGTTCATTTCTTTCTTATATTCTAATTATATAAATACATATTGCTATTAAAATGTAAACTTTACTTATTGGTCTAATTTATTTAGTTATTTAGCTAATTAACTGTAGCGTTTGACAATGTGTCATATGCCCAGCCAGAAACGCATTGTAAGGAATGTACAAATAAACGCACATTTTCCAGAGAAGTAGAAAAACTTCCACCCTCAAAGCAGCGCGGCACAAACACTATACACACACACGCACATAAAATATACCTACATACATATATACACACATATTAGCGAACTAATACAAAAAAGAGAGCGCTGCCGCTGTCACTGTCATTTGTCCATTGCGTCGCTGTTGCCGCTGGCGTCGCCGTCGCAGTCGCCGCCGCAGTCGCTGCCTGCGCCTGATTGCCGTTGCCTGCCCCAGTGTTTCCGCTTTCTTTCGTTGTAATGTTACTTTTAGTTTGATGTCGGAGCCTCGACGAGCCGGTTGTAAGCGTGACTTTCGTTTAATTCTACTTTATTATTGTTGTTGTTCGTCGCGCTCGTGTGTGTGAGTGTGCGAGTGTGTGTGTGCGGCCGTGTCCCTGTCGGTGTGTGTGTGTTTAGTTTAAGCGAAATTGAAAGTTGTACATTTTGCTACCCCCAAAAAAGCAAAGCGCTGCATACAATCGCGCGCTCATACATACATACATATGTACAAACGTGTGAGTGCGCCACACCAACCAAAAACCAACCCCCACCAACAAGAGTAGCAACAACAACAAACCCAACACCACCCACTGTTGTAGTCATCGTCATCATCGCTTGCTTTCTGCTCTCTTTCTCTCTTCTACTACTGCACTACTAGTTCAGTTCGATCGTATATCAGTTTCTCAGGTTCAACGCATCGTTAAGTTAGTGTTAGTGTTGGTGTTGGTAGTGCAATCAAAATAAACCAAAAAGCGAAAGTGTTACACAAGCCCCAAAAAATATCGTGGCTCCTGTATGTGTGCAGTTCCTGCTGTTAATAACATAAAACTGTCATGATGAATTTCTCCGCATTCGGCGGCCCCTTCTCTGGCATTCATCAGTTTGCCGCTAAATTTGATGCACAAACACCGGGCGCCTTCGGAACGCCGCCAGTGAACGCAGCGGCCGCTGCAGCAGGCAGCGATAATCATGTGCAACGCTATCAAACAAATGGCAATCATTTCAATCAGAATGTGCCCAACGGTAAGTGAACATCACACACATACATATACATATGTATATATACTATGTACACACATATACATAAGTGTGCGTTGTATGTACAACATAATCACTAAAAATTTATTTTATTTTTATCGATTTATTTTCGCCGTCGCTGCCGCGGCGACGCCAGCGCTGGCGTCAGCAACAAAACAGAGGCGACTTTTTTTGCTTCTTTTTTTCCCTACAACGCGCCGTTTGGGGTCTTTTGAACATGTGTAACTAGCTCAACATTCATATTTTTCTGTGTGCTTGTGTGGAGGATCAACTTGAAGAAGAATCTCACAAATATCAATCTGCGCGTGTATAAGAGCATTAAATGTTTGCATTGGCTTTGCTTGCAGCATACGAAATAACATTTGTTAGAGCGAGCAAGCATAAACAGCTAATCAGCCGCTTAGTGATTCGCTTTGGAGTTCACAGAACTAGTTCGAACTGAATGCATTCGAACAGTATTGCGTTTGGTTGAGCGTTGCCACCTAGCAGAAAAACAAGTTTTTAACGAATTTTAAATGATCGTTTTCATTTCCGCACACTAATAAAGTCTAAAGTTTGAAGGGTTTTCATGGAAATGATCAAGCTAAATAATTAAAACTAAGAAAATGTGTCAATAAATTTTAAAGTCGAGTAAATAATATAAAATTTATACATAATAAATGATCTGATTATTAATAGGCAATATACATTTTGTATTATCTTAATGAATCAAATACATCTAAATAAATAAGGGTTATGAGATAATAATTATATTATTTTAAATATAATATTACGATTGATTTTTCGACTTGATATCAATAATTTAATATAATAATTTTAAATCCAAAGATCTATCTCAATCATTATTGAATATAATTAATAAAATAAAAATCAAAACTTATTACGATTGATTTTGAAAAATTAAAATCATTATTCATCAGTATTACAAATGATAATTTTAAATTTTTATTCATAACGTTTATAAATACGGTCTCTCGAATAAATACAAAAATTGATAGTCTTACAATCGAGATAAAATGATTTTAGACTTGATTTAAGTTTTGAGATGATATGATATTAATTATTTTCTAATTATTATTTTGATGCTTACTACAAATTACACTCTAAAAATAATCAATCATGAAACTTTTATAAATGAGCCAAACTCACTTATATGCCCTTACCTAAAATATCCACCCCAAACCCTTAACATAAAAAAAGTAGTAAAAGCCCTTCTCAAAGGACGTAAGGTCCTCCAATTTGTATACCGCACTAATATGCCATAGAGCGAGGGGAGCGGGTGCGGTTGTCAGCATAACCGAATCTAACGATTTTTTTTGGCGTTGTTGCTGTTTGCGTTGCTTTCTTTTTCCTGCGCTATGTTTTGAGTCATTACCACCCACCCCTGTTTGGCACTGTGTGTGTGTGTATTTGTGTGTGTTGCCAGTTTTTCCCGTTCTTGTTGTTGTTGCTTAGCTTCGCTTGAAAATGCAATGAACTCAAATAACTTTTGAATTTGCTGCATTTTACTTTGTATAGCCCCCGGGGGTGGGTTTTTCTGCTGTCGTTAGCTACTCAACACACACACACAAACACAATTAAACGGGGGTGTGTAAGTGTGTGTGTGTGTGTTTGTGTGTGTGTGCGTGCGCAGTTTTCAACCCCAACCCCCGGTTGAAAGGGAAGGAAGCGTCGCTGCTTTTTTAATTGCACCGACTTCCTTACAGCCCAGTTGCAACTCTTTGTGGCAGGGTGACTGCCCAACCCCTCGCTAACCGCTACCCCTCTACCAACCCTAAGCGTAAAGTACATAAGCTGGCCATCCACCCGCCCACCAACCCCCCATATTAGCAGTACATTAAAACAACAGCCCATCCCGCTGCACTCGCATCTTTCATCAAATGTAATTAGTTGCATTCACTTGCATAATTAGATTCCCAGTCCGCATACCGCCCACTTGCATTTCATAATTCATTTTTACACGCTGCAAAATGCACATTTGCCCAGGTCCAGTGTTGCCAACTTTTGGATGACCAAAAGAAAAGCTAGCTATGCAAGGGGCAAAGAAGCAGAGACAACTAAATTATTATTATAATTATTGCTTTGCATATCTAATTTATTCATAGTACTTTCATATTAGACAGTCTCACAATTGTTTTTCAGATATTTGCATTATTACCAGGGTTTTATATTTTACATTTGCCTTAAATATTTAAGCAGTTACTATATAGACAAAATTGGCTAGATATGCGCTCTCTTAATTTGTTAATTATCATATATTTAATTATTACTTATTTATTTATAGACACGTTGACCAGCTTTATCAGCTGATATTGTGTTCGATATATATAGGTTTTATCTATATATTATATTCTTCGTCATACCACAAATATATTTAATTGAGTAGGCTTAAATTCCGTAATATATTTAAGACATTCTTCATTTTTTTTTAATTTAAAAAAATATTTATTCAATCGTCCGAGATGCCAATTTATGCATATGTACACTATTGGAATATTAATAAATATTAGTAAATAATATATAAAAATGACAAACTTATTCAAAAGTAACAAATTGTTATTTAAATATGAATTTTTCTCGCTATTGCAAATAGCTAGATTTATGGCTAGAAATATAGCAGAATTGGCAACACTATCCGCTGACCGCTGCACGCATTTATTACACTTACTAACAGAACCAAAAACTCGAACACAATTCCATTTCCAATTCCAAACTCAATCCCAAACTCAAACTCAATACCTACTGCTGCATTTGCCACTGGTTTCATATAGTTCATTGATCCCAGCTTTTCAGCTCTACGCATTACATTTCCAGTTTAGCGTTTTATTTTATTTCATTTCTGTTTTTTTTTCATTATGTTTTTTTTTTTTACCTGCAACAACAGGAAAATGTGTCTATCGATGACTGTATGTGTGTGTGTCTGTGTGTGTGTGGGTTGCTCTTTTATCTATCTGTGTGGCTGCAGCTAGCCAATGCAGGTAGACTGCCGGTAGATACCCCCGCTGTACCCCCGCACCCTGCTCATCTACATCATCAGCTACCACATTTTCTTGTCGCTTATTAGCTGGCTTATCACGCGTACCGCAACAACAACAACTGCAGCAACTCTGGTGTCCAGTTTTTCGGCAGATAGATAGTCGATAGGCGATAGCGTTTCTCGTAGTATAAATCACATTTGTATGAACTGAGATACCGGACTCGCAACAGACTCGGATTCTTTTAATTTTTCTTGTATGTCCAGCCAATTAGTGTAGATAGCTGCAACAAACAAACTGTCAGAATTTAAATGTTCATTTTTTTTGGATTAGTCATGATGTGCTTTCTTTCCCAGCTTCAATTTTTTGGAATCAAGATTAACTTAGATTTGTAAAAAAACATTAAAAGTTCAATTGCTTTTGACTTAATATCTCTTTACATAAAGACTAAATCTGTAGAATTCCTTAATTATTATATTACCTGCTGAACGTCTTTAAATAATGCAGTTTCGTATTCCATTCCAGAAGTACCTGCCGATTATAATGTTTAATCTTAATAATGATATTTATATAAAGAAATCATAAAAATAAAAAATGTACAAACTAAATGCAAGCCAAAGGCCCAAGTGGGATGTATATTATAGATTGTTAGCAAGTTGTCATAAATTGTATATGGTATTAGTAGTTAATAAAGTATAAAAAAAGAATACAATAATAATTTAATTTTCGACTGATGCTGCTCTATTTTTTGCAAGGGTAAACCAAACTAATGAGTAAGTCAGTTAGTTCTAAAATATTTATCCATAAGAATGTCATTCTACACAATTAATTCCATTTTCACACAGGACTCAACCGACCCCTCTAGCCAGGTTAACTTATCCCTTACCATAAGTAATTCACAACATTGGTGCTTAGAAGCTTTGTCAAGTTCAAGTACCTTGGATAAATATTTGTTTTTTTCTTTTTATTTTTTGCTTTCTTTTATGCACTTTACATAATTCATCATGTCCTGCGGGAAACTCTTTAAGTAGACATAAAAAATTCAACATGCAAACAATTTAGTGGCAAATCAGATGTAAAGGATACGCTTTAGAAATAAAAGGAAAGGAAAACAAAAACAAGAACAAAATAAAAGAAAGGATATTTGAGGCTCATTGATTTTTCGTCTAAACGATGACGAAGCAAGGCAAAAGGAAGGGATGAGTAAATTGAAAAAAAAAACAGAGAGAGTGAGAGTGGGAAAGAGGCAGTCTGGGGTTTGTGTGGAGAGATTTAGAGAGATGTGTTAATGTTATTTTAAAGTTCCATGCTGATCAGACTAACAAACCGATCAGGAATGGTTAGTAAAAGTAATTTGCGTTGCCAGGCAAAAGGACAGCCACCAAGCAAATGGATGTGATAATATTGCGGTCTGTGAAGAGGGTCGCTGACGCCCAACCCCCTCATAAATTATTTGCACTCATGTACATACTTTTCTATGTGTACATAACAGAGTGTGTTGGTGTGAGTGTGTGTGTGTGTGTGTGTGTGTGCGCGAGAGTATGAGTGTCCTGGTTGGTTTTTACACCCCAAGCGCCTGACGCTATGCAACACTAAAAATGCGCGTGCTTATAAGTCTGACAGACTTTAGGTGTAGATAGATATACATATGTGCATACATATGTGTGTTTTATATACATATACATACATACATATGTACAGTTGATATATGACCCTGTGGGTGTGTATATAATTGAGTTAACCCTCCTCCGTTACCGCCGCCTAGAAAGCGGGCAAGTGTAAAACAATAAAGACAAAAACGAAGCTTTTTCTATCATATGACAGCTTTAAGGCTTAAAGCTGCTGCTGGCAACTCTGTTGTGGTTTATTGCTGTTTTTACTGTTTCTCTTGTTGTTGCTGTCGCTGATGACTCAAACTCTGGCGACTGGCGCCGCGTCGCGCTCCACAAGCCCCCACCCAGTGTAACACAACCCCAGACCCCAAACCCCTGAGCGGACAGCGGACGTATAAAAACCCCCAACTCTAATAGGGGTTGCAGTTTTTCCTACTCTCACTTACACGCTCTCACTCTCATATTTGCTCGCTCTCTCTCTCCCTCTCTCTCTCTTTTACTACTGTGCACACTCGATTATGCGAACAACTTGTAAGATTTAACAAAGTATTGAAGAACTTGATATGCAAGTGGGGAGAACGAACTAAAATTGCAACTAGCTTGCAAAAACTTTAGTTAGAAATATGCATTTTACTTAAGAAATCTTGATAAACCATGAACATTAATAATTTTATTATTAATATTATTAATTATTTAATTTTATGACTTTATAAATATATATTATCCACAAGAATTGTTGACACTTTCAGTAAAATGATTCTAATTAGTTCAATCTACCGCGCTCATACTGTATATACATACATATGTATATTTATTACAGCGTTTACATATATGTTGCTGTTGCGCGCGCGCTCTCTCTCTCTCTCTCTCTTTGTATATCTCTCACCGCTTTCACTGTGTGTGCCGGCACTATAAACACAGTTAAAAGTAGAAACACAGAACACAGCGCGCCATGTTTTTCCAAAACGTTCCCCAAACCCAGCGAATTCCTTTCCATTTTGTTCCACTTTGCCTAGCACACTGCCAAACCCAAACAGTCAGACGACGCCATATTGTGGGTTGGAGAGCGTAACTCACACACACACACACATGCCAAAGCGCGCTCTCTCACTCTCTCCGTCCATCCATTCATCCATCTCTTTGCATTTGGGCTTGCTCTCACTCTCGCTTTGGCCGTGTTTCAGTTTTCACCGACTTTAACTCGTTGCTAAGCAGCCAGCAGCAGTAACAACCACAACAACAACAAAAACAACAACAACAGGAACAGACAGGCAGGCAAGCCACGTCATGTGCCGTTACTCGCACTCATCGTTCTTGTTCTCGTCCTGGTGCCGCTGTTGGTTCTGTTTCTGTTTCTGTTTTCTGGTCTGTTGTTGTCGTTGTCGTGGCCCATGTGAAAGTGAAGTGAAAAGTGAAATGTTACAGCGACAATGCCGGTTATACTATGGGATGTTGATGGCAAAATGGAGCGTATGCTTTCAGCTGTGTGTCTGTCTGTCTGTGTGTGTGTGTTGTGTTGTGTTGTGTTGTTGTTACAATCACAAGTTCGATGTAGTCTCGCTGCTCGCTGGCTTAGCCCAGTATTTCCGTGCGTCTGTTAATTCTCCTTCTATCCTGCCGTTCTCGTTCCACGCTCCGTGTCGTTTTTTGTTTTGTCAACTTGTGTTGTGTTTGGCTCTTTTCTTTTGTTGCTTGTTTGTCATTTTTATGGGCAGTTGGTTTTTTGGCTGTCTACTTTTTGGGGCAGCACTCTCATTGGGCTCAGTTGATTAATTACTGGTACATAAGTCTTGCATTTGCCTAACTGCTTTCATTGTTTATCCCACTGGCTTGGGGGTATTTAATTGCTCGGATAATATTTGATTATCTCGGTCTTTACGTTTCTCGCCAGCCTTTGCCTCAGGCGGCGGTTCTGTGCTGAGATTTTTACTTACTAATATGTACATAAATCGATTTTCCGTGCGTAAGCATTAAGTCGGCTCCCAACTTTCCCTGACTGGTTAATTAAAACCAACCATGGTTATTTATAAATAAATTGTTGTTTTTCCAACTAGCGTTATGCGTGGTGTTCCTTTAAAACTTAATGAAACTATAACTAGACATTCATCGCACAGATAAATGTAAATAATTATCTTATCTACTTATTTTTCAAAGAATTATACATTTATTTTATGGTCTTAACACAGAACTCAAACTAAGTAGAACTGACCATAAATACCAACATATTTTTTTGAGATACGAAAGATGAAATGAAACCAATTTTAATAGGTATTATTATTATTTTTTAATATAAAGCCTTCACTTAAGCCTAATTACTGCGCCCAATTACATGAAATGTTTCTTTTAAGTAAGTGTTCCACGTTCCACGAATATGTTCATACTCATCCAATTCTGTACGCCCTTTGCAATTTGCCTTTTACGGTTCGCTGGTCAATTGTTTAAGCTTAATCCTCCTTGCGGACTACTTTCATTTATTAGATTCACCCATTAGCCCGGTTTCCTTTATAAGTCCACGAAAGGATCCTCGCCCACACATCTGTCTGCACACACACACACATGCATACATATGACCTGACTAATTGAGGTTAGCGAATTAAATTGGTGTTCCCCCAAAAGTATGCTAGAGTTTATTATGCGACTGTGGAACGTTTGCAAAAAAGCATAAGAAAATATGTTGAATTATATTGCAAGGTCACAAGTTAATTTATACGAGGGACTGACAGACACACGCCCACTCACACACACGCACACACACACACACACACACTTACATCCGCACACGCATATACCTTTTAAATATTTCGACTCCTTTTTATTATTATCAAATTTGTAACTTTTTTTGTTGCTTGCTGCATACCCTGCTGCATACCATGACTGCATACCACTCCCCTGCCAGTCTATACACATCATCATTTCATCAGGAAAAAGGAAGCAAATGCAAAGAAAATACTGACAAAAAAAAAAACCGGGGCAATTGGCAACAGCCAGAAAATATTTATTAATAAAAACGAGCGCCCGGCAAAACGTTAACGCAAAGGGCAATGCCGAAAAATACCCACACACACAGACAGCAGTTGGGAAATGTGTATGTATATATGTGTATGTGTAGCATACATTTGAGGCGCGTCGGTAGGGCCGGCATTTTCAATTTTAATTTCCTTTTTCCTATGTATGCGTGGCTCGCACGTGTGCGTCTCTCTCGCGAGAGTGTGTGTGTCTGTGTGGGTGGAAAATTTGGCCTTGGCAGACGGTAGCGTGGTGACGACGGGACGTGCGGGGCGAGACGAGGAGGCAGGCAGGCAGGCAGGCAGACATGCCCACAGCTGCCTAAAAGTAACGGCAGCAACAACAACACCCATGTCACTCAGCCGAGTGCCAGTGTTGCCAACTACTACCAAAAGACTGCTGCTGCCTACACACAGACAGGCAGTAGCTTGATACATGTATGAGTATGCAAACACACACACATATATATAATCCTACGGCAGTGGGCCATAGTCAGCAGTCGTGTATAAAACGAAGAGCCGCCCGCTTTTTGCCGGCACCCGATCCTCGCTCGGGTGCCTCTGTGCATGTGAATGTGTGTCTGTGTGTGTGTGTGTGTGTCGCCGCCGCCAGCTGTAGCTGTAGCTGTAGCTGCTGTTCAGACAGGACGAAGGACCCCAGTCAGTTGTAGTTAGTCGTTGTGCGTTGTCGCTCGCTTGTGGCACACAGTTTATAACACAAGCATTAAATATTACCAAAAAAAAAATAAAAATATATAGCAAATATATAATCAAATATTAATTAGTAATTTTAAAAGTAACAACATAAGGCTGTGATTGTAGCGCAATTTCAAACATGTGTAAATATAAAATAAGCTTTAAACAATTACACATTTTTGTACCTATTTAGTAATTTTATTAATCTTAAAATTTCTCATATTATATATTTACAGTTTCGGCGGCCAATAATATGCAATATGGTCAAAATATATCCATACCATACTCCCAGCCGCAGAGTGATCTGAACTTTTTGAATGCGGCAGCTGCAGCGGATCATAAGGGTAAAATCCATCCAAAAATCGAACGTGACCGGGAAGAAGGTGAGTCGGCGACGATTCCTGAACGGTTTTCTTCTCGGTGGCAGCCGTTACACACGTACATTTTCTTAGCTTTTTTCCTTTTTTTTTTTTGTTTTTTATTTTGGTTTTTTTTTTTTGGTAGGTTTGCTATCTGTATATGGCATATAATTTCAAGGACGCACATTATTCTTCGTGTGCTGCCATCCTGCTCCTTGCCACACCGCTGCCCTTCACTCGGCTCGCTTCGGCTAAATAACGTATTTATATATATATGCCAACAAAAAAGAATCAGAAAAAAAATGTTGCGCCCTGTCTGGATTGAGATTTTCGTAGCATACTTTTTGGAGCGGACAGCAACTTTTATCTGGCGAACAATTTATGAACCCTCTAGATGTGAGTCTGTGTATGTAGGTGTGTGTGTATTAACAAGTTTTGAGAATTTGTGTTTACTTGTTCTCGAGCTGAAAGTTTTCGCACACACAAATTTTCCACGTGGGCGTATTAACTTTAAAAGAGCAGAGCCTCAAAACATGAGCATTCACCCCGGGGAGCTATGGGGGAAGGTAGCCTGCAGCAAGGAGTGGGTTAGGGATGCGGCATGACATGTGTCCTTGGCGGCTGTTACTTCAGGCGAGGTGGGGTGCGGCAAGCGAAGGGAGCAGCCAGGGATTTTCAAGAAAATAGAACTGAGCCTGTTCACACACACACACACACACAAACGGATTGTGTGTTGCCAGGCCAAAGCATTTTGTTGTTGGGGTAGGTTTTTTTTGTTGCTTTTCTAACAGCAAGAAAATTATCCAGGAAGCTATTAGATAATGCATGAACTGCTCACATTTAGGTAGGCGTAGACGTATCTGGATTTTTGTTCTGGGTGTGTCTATCATCCTCATCAAAAATCCGCAATAAAAAACTATAAACAAGACTTAACTTTGGGAGTCGAAGACTTACTACCCAATAAATTGATGAACTAAAGATTCATATCCTATCTCAGCTCATTTAACAACCAATTATTCCGATGGTAGATATATTAATGCTGTTCATTAAATGTACGCAAAATATTGAAATTATAATAAAACGCAATGTTCCTTATTGCTTTAGTAATTTTTTTGTAAAATAAAAAAGTTTTTCATACAAATACTAAATTTTTGATCGATGGCAGCAATATTATATAATATTATGAATTTGATTTAATTTTTCCAAATTATTAAAAGCATAAAAAAACTCGAATTTAGTGAGTTTTGTAAAGATGTTTTCAAAATCAAACAGTTGTTCATACCAAAACCAAAATTTCAAGCCGATAGACTGTTATTCTCAAAAATTCAGTTTACATATTGAAAACAGGATACAATTTGCAATTTTTGAGTTCAAATATGACATATGAATATATTCTCCAATGCCCTTTACTCACATATTTTTCTCGCTTGTTTTTTCACTTTTTCAGTGCTCAATCAGCAAATCTTACAGAATGTCAATCAGTCGTGGCAAACGCTGGCCAATACGGCCAACACGGTCGACTACTCATCGCATTTGCTATCCGCAACACTGCCAATCTCCATACAGCACTTCCTCAAGTATTCGGAAACAATAAAGAAGGAGTCCACGGGCGATGTCCTTAAGAATGGCACCAATTTGGCCAGTTTGGCGCTCGGCGGTGTCGCACTGACCCCCAGCAATAATGGCGTTGGTGCCCATCACAATGGACTGGTGAGCATGGACCATGGCGGCCATATGACCAACATGACGGATGCGAATGGCGCTGCTTTGGCCAATGGTGGCGCCACCAATGGCGTCAATGGTGCGGTTAGTAATGGTGCCGCCGTATCGAGCACCGCGGCGGTGGGCACCACAAATGCTACTGGGGGCACCACCACCGCCAGCGGCAAGAAGACCAAAAAGAAGAAACCGCCAAAGGAGAAGAAGCCGCGTCCCAAGCCCGGCGAAATACGTGAAACGAAAGCATTGGACGGCTCCACGCTATACTGCTGCCCGGAATGCCAGATGGCCTATCCGGATCGCAGCCTCATCGAGCAGCACGTCATCTCACATGCCGTCGAGCGGCGCTTCGTCTGCGATATCTGCAATGCGGCGCTCAAGCGCAAGGATCATTTGACCAGGCACAAGCTATCCCACATACCGGACAGGCCGCATGTGTGCAATGTGAGTACGATTTATTATTACCAACTGAACTTTCAACTAATTGCTTCCGTTTCCCCTAAACAGATCTGTATGAAGTCCTTCAAGCGCAAGGAACAGCTCACCTTGCACATTGTCATACACTCGGGTGAGAAGAAGCATGTCTGCATTGAGTGTGGCAAAGGTGAGTTATCGGGGAACTACAAACAATATGCTGTTAATTCGAGATTAACTTTAATCTGTAAAAATTAATGTAGTTATGTACAAATCAAGGTCAAGGTTTTCTCATTTTTTGTATTTAGTAGCAACTTTTATAATATTAATAAATAAATTTATAGATGAAAATATAAAAATTTCGATTTAGTTTCTAACATTTTCTTCTGCTCTTTTCAGGTTTCTATCGCAAGGATCATTTGCGTAAGCACACGCGTTCGCATATCGCTCGTCGCGTTAAATCGGAGGTCTCAGCTCAGAATGTGAATGGCAGCGCTGGCGGCAACAATGCGCAGAATAATGCGCTACATGGTTCCTGAGGTTCGTACAAGGACTTTTGGTAAATTCTCAAACGCATTTCATGCCACAAAAGGCGGCTTAGTTGTTGCCAGCAAATCGCAACAGGAATTGCGAATTGTTGGTAAAAGCTGAGCTGCTTTTGAAATGTGTTAAGAGTTTACCGAAGGTTCTGCTGAGCGTCACCCAAATCCAATAACCCTCTCAACAAAACAAAAAAAAAGCAAGTTATGCCACAATATATGCAAGTATTAGTTGAATTTTGTTTGCGACACTTTCAGTTCTTTAGCTTTGGTTCTTTCAGTTCAAGTTTTCGCACAAAAGTTAAGCAAAGTATTGCAATTCAAATGTACAAAAAAAAAATGGAGTTGGAATTTCAGAATTGAAATATGCGCATAGTTAGCTTTTATTTCATTATGAGGATCTGTGATCTTTGCAGCATATACTAAAATAAAAATATTATAACAAAAAATAAAGCTTTGAGGATAGAGCTAATCATTTTTAATGAAATACATTTATGTGCAATTTTCTTTTACACAATGTTTCATTTGAGTTTTCTTTTTGTTTTTGTTTTTGTAACAACTTAAATAAATGTACTTAGAATAAGTTCAGAAATTCAAGAAAATGAATTGATTTGATGCGCATATTTAATAAGTAAAATTGTACGAAATGAGTAACGGTATATATATATTTCTAGTCTTATACTTTATTTGAACAATTATGAAAAAAGTAATTTACAAAAACAAAAAAGGAAAAACAAAATAATTTCATGTATTCTTAAGATTTTAAACTTAATGTTCAAAGCGAAGCAAACACTAAACAGAGTAATGCAATATAAGCTTGCGTCTTTGCATGCCCAACTTCCAGTCGTCGTTTAAACAATCTACCTATCCACAAAAAATGCAGAAACTACAATATACCATATAAAACATACAAGTATACTCTATAGCTATACCCAACTTACCATGCTTACAAAAACAAAAACAAAAATAATAATAATAAAATACAATACCACAAATATATACATAACCAATCCCAAAACGGCAAAAAAATATACCGCTGAGCAGCTCTAAATACAAAATGATAAAAAAAGAACAGCTAACCAAAAACAATAACTGCAATAAAACTCAATAAACAAAAATATTTTTTATATAAAGGCAAAAGAAAAAAAAACTTATACCAAAAAGAAAAAGAGAACGAAAACGAAAAAATGGATAAAGGATATGAATGAAAGGCATAAAACAATAACCGAAATAAAGTGCAAACACTTCGTGCAAGTGAAAACGTAATTTACTGTTCAAATACATAGCATTTTTTGAGATTAACGAGATTAATGTAAAGGTCTAAACAATACCAATAAACGTTTTATCATATGATATACCAGCATATTTACATATAGTTATACGAATGCTTCAAACTAATATACATACATTGAAAAAACCAAATACTAAATAGTTGTAATAGTTTCGGCTTTCTTTTCTTATTCATTTTCCTGTTTTTTTTTTTCAAATGTCACACAAATGATCATTGAGCAATGAGTATTTATAGAATCGGAAATCGGTTTCGTATTTTTCGTAAAGTATTTGTGTATTTTGATTCTATCTAAAAATATTTCAAAAATTCCTTCAAAAGCTCGCAGTTTTTTTTAAAAAGTTCTGTAATTGTATCAAAATATAAGAATACTTAAAAAACGCTACCTGCCGTGGCTCTTAAAACTTAATGCTCACCGCATCATTTGAAGAATAATTAATGTCTATTTTGTAACATTTGCATTTTGTTTTTTTGAGTATACCTATTTGATGTAGTGTCATACTTTGTGTAGTTATCAATGTGCTACCTATTTAAAAAATATGCCAATTTTGTTCCAAGCATATATATATATATATATATATATAATAATGTATACTTGATTCAATTGCAACAGCTTAATAATAGATAATCCATCTCGAGGATTTCTGTTTTGTGGCTTTGTGCGTTGCTTTGAATACAGAAAGTTATTGAAATACTTGCAGTAAAGTACAAATACTAATTACATATACAAAAACATAAACACGAAGAAGCATCTACAATTCACGAAACTCATACAAAAGGCCAATGGAGCCAAACAAACAAAAAAGTATTAGCCAAAAGTTATATATAACAAATACATAGCAAGGAAAAACACAATCTTAAGTACAGTTACTACAGTTTAGTGTAGCACATTTTGGATACCGTTTACGTAGTTGAACCCAAAATGTGCCTAGTGTGCCACACATTCGTATAGGCAAGAAACTAATCAGAGCCAGAAGCCCAACAAGTTATAATGAAATAAGCAACCTTCAAAGCCCACGCAAATTTTTCAATTCGCCATTTTTTCGTTTAGCATAACTTATAAATCACATAAGAAATTATAAAACAATAAGTTTATAAAGAAAAAATTGCAATAAATGACAAACAATGGAAATTAAATCACTCAGGGATGAAGCCTCCAAACAAACAAAACAAAAAACTAAAAAAACAAAAAAAAACATAAAGTAAAAATGCAATATTTTAATGAAACTAAACGAAAAAAAAAACAAAAGAATAAATTTATAAATAAAAGAAAAAATGGTACATTTTAAAGTTAAATATTTTAGTGTAAAGCGAAATAAGAAAACGTTTAAGAAAATCAACTAAAAAATATTAGAAATTTGCACAAATTTTTGGCATTTTATAAAGAAATCAAAAAAGAGCATGAAACAGCAACAAAAAAGAAAAAAAACTTAAACAAAACGAAATAATAACAAAACAAAACATATTTTTCAAATATTAAAAACAATTGGTTTAGCGAAGGTATAACAGACATTAAAGCAAATGATTTAAAATATTAAAAAAAAAAACACACACACACAGTCCGTGCAACTCTTAGTGAATTTAAATGAAATGTATTACAATTTACATATTTACAAACTAACGGAAGGAAGGGAAGAAGGGGAAGTGTGCGGCCAAAGATGACGTTAGAATTGTAGTTAGAAGTACAGCAACAGTTAAGGAGCGACGAAGGAACATTTTGAAGCAGGCAGCAGGCAGCGGAGGCGAAGAACGCAACGTTTATATTATGTAAACAATTTTATAACAAAGACATAACAAAGAGGAAAGTAAATACAAATACTGGATTGTATGTATTGTACTGTGTTTATGTTTAGTGTCAGCAGCAGCTAAAGCAAACAAAAACAAAATAAAAATGAAAACAAAAAGAAAAACAAGAATGAATACAAAATTGAAAAGCTTAATACATTTTAAGGTTAGGTTTTCTGCGAAAGGACTGAAGTTAAGGCAACGTAGCGTTTAAAAACAAAATTGCGAGTGTTATGGAAAAGGATGTTGACGAAATAAAAAAAAAAGCAAAAAACAAAACAAAAAACAAAATCGCGAGCGGTTGGAGACGACATTGGTTTAAGGTTAGGCATACTTATGTATTTTCGAGCTAAAAAAATAATGAAAAGTAATAGAGAGAAAAACAAGAAAACGAGCAGCTGCTACAATATTTTTATAATTACAAAACTAAAACTTTGTTTTAACTATGTTTAATTCAAATACAATTTCGACTCGTTTAAGACATTTACTGTTTTGTGATCCAAATTCAATGAGCAACCGAAAAACTTGACTTTCAAATAAAACTAAGTTGAAAACTCTGCTGTTGTACGGCAAAAAAGGGAAAACAAGAATACAGTAAATTGTACTTACCTAATATAGAAAGAGAAACAAAAAAAAAAAAACATAGACACACACAAACACACTTTGAATTATATTTACTTGAATTAAATAAAAATAATGAGTATATATAACTTTGTACTTGAATAATATTTTATTTATATATATATATATATCCTTAAGTCAATAAAAATTCTAATAAATTATAATCACCTAAAATGTAATGTGTTTACTTATTTGTATTTTTATACTTTTATTTTTAAATTATTGGTTCTATTGGAATCACTCCAATTGGAATTGGATTCCTGTCTATTTTGGAGCTTTCTTCTCCTTAGCTATTTGTATATTTCGACTTAATTTACATATGTACATATACATATATGTACGTTAAGGCGAAACACATTTGCTTATATGTACATACAGTGACTCAAAAAAATATTGGCTCACTTCTTTTTGAAGAAATATTTTTTTAAGTATTCACAGACATTTTTACATAATTATAAATGTAGTTTAAAATATTAGGAAGTTTTAAATATTTATAAACTTCTTAATTATCAAGAAAAGTCGGCTCAGGAATTAAAGAGTGCTTCATACATGACCTTGACCTAGAGGTCCTGTTCAAGTAACCGAAAAACTTTAAATATGAGATCAAGAGAGCAGATTTGCTAGCAAGGTGCACATAATTTTTGAAGAAACCCGAACAGGAAAATAATATCATAGAGAGGTGTGCCAATACTTTTTTACTGACTATACTTAGTAGTTTTCATTCTTCAATTCGATTCCTCTCACATTCCTCAGAGGCATAAGTAATTCAACTTGTGGCTGCCGCGTAGCAATTACATTTATCGATACGTTTTGTCATGTGCGATAGTTCGACACGTCATAACATAGCCAACTGTTAATTCCTTACATTTTTAAGAGTAATCGATATTTGCGTTTTTATATCAATAATAATTATTTTTCAACAGAAATTAGCCAATATAATATGGAAAACCCAATTCGCTCAATTCGATTGCGACAAGTGGTACAATTGGACCAAAACTTGTACAATTTTTGTTGTTGGTACATAAAATAGTTTTTAAATAATGCATAGAGTATATATTTTATTTGAATATTTGTGCAAGAATAACGTTTTGAATATATTTAAATTCTAGGGAATATGGAATAATACATTAAACTTATTTTGTTTTAGTTTGAAGAAGTTTGAAGTACCTTTAGAGTGATTTAAATTTAAATTCATCTGAGGGACTACCACAATACGTCAAGTATCTATGTTAAGTTAACAGTCTCATTGAAGGTGAACAGTGCCTTTTGAGTCAACGTGCGCTATTCTCTTTGCCTGCAACACTTAGTTTTAATGTTTGTTGATTGTTAGCGGCGCTCGAACGTGTTTTGTTAATAAAGGCCCACTCGCACGTGTGCAGTAAACGTGGTTGTTGACTTTAAGACTAGGTTAAAGCAAATACAAAACAAGACATAGCAAAATGGTGACCAAGAGTGCAGTTCAAATGAAAGCGCTAGCGCTTAAATTGTTTGAAATCAATGCATTTAAATTTGGTGATTTTAAAATGAAGGTCGGCATTAATTCTCCGGTTTATTTCGATCTGCGCGTTATAGTCAGCTATCCGGATGTAATGGTAAGTGAAGGGATGCTGTGGGAGTGGCAGGTGGTTGCTTTGGAATATATATAACAATTAATTAAATATAGTATAGGATATATGTAGTTATAAATGCAGATCCTCGTTGGCTCTGTTTCCAGAATGACTGTGAACTCATCCGTCGAGGATTGCATATATTATTGATATCATAGAACAACAAGAATGGCTTCTTGTGAATTAATATGCTAGTCCTTTCATTATAGTACATTAAGTTTTAAACAATATTAAACTTTTATTTTATACCCTTGCAGAGGGAATTATAATTTAAGCCAGAAGTTTGCAACACATAGTAGCAAACATTTCCGACCCCATAAAGTATATATATTCTTGATCAGGACGGCAAGACGAGTCGATATACCTTCCGTCTGTTTCTACGCAAAATCAAAATTTAGAGACTAGAAATTTTGAAGACATCTGACATCGGTCTGAAATATTGATTTAAATAAGAAAATTCATTTAAAAATTTAAAAGGTAGCATTGTCATTCTCTTTTTGTAAATGCAGGAGTGTTTCCTTTGGAGCCTTTCTTTCTCGTTATTTATTTAGTATTCGCAGTGCTTCAAGATATATATGAATACATATGGCACTAGTCATTATCATTAATTTAAAGAGCATTATTATTTACTTCAATCCTTTTTTTATTTTTCTTTAATATTATATTATTTAAATTATATTTTTTATATTAATTTTTATTGTTCATTTTTAATAATTGGTATGAAACTTAACTTATACTAAAAAAAAGACAAATATAAAAGACAATCTAATAATATAGTTTTAAAAATTATCTAATAAAATAGAGATCATATTTGTGTTGCACTCTTAACTTAATTGTATAAAAAATTTTTCTTTCTGTTTTTAGCAAACAGTATCCGATTTGTTGGTGGCTCACATCCAGGAGCTGAAGCTGAGCTCAAAGCACGTTTGTGGCGTGCCGTATACGGCTCTGCCGCTGGCGACCATTGTCTCGGTGCAGCAGAATACACCGATGTTGGTGCGACGCAAGGAGGCCAAAGCCTATGGCACCAAGAAGCTTATCGAGGGCATCTATCAGGCCGGCGATAGCTGCCTGATTGTCGAGGATGTGGTCACATCCGGCTCCAGTGTTCTCGATACGGTGCGGGATCTTCAGAGCGAGGGCATTGTGGTCACCGATGCCGTTGTCGTTGTCGATCGGGAACAGGGCGGAGATGCGAACATTGCCAAACATGGCGTTCGCATGCATTCCCTGTTCACGCTCTCCTTTCTCCTCAACACGCTGCATGAGGAGAATCTCATCGAGCGGGCCACTGTGGATGCGGTGGCCAAGTATATTGCGGCAACGCAGATTAACAGCGATGGCACGTTCGTTGGCGGTGATAAGACCCTCGTCGCGGCCGGTAAGTGAAGGGGTCTACTATGGCAGAACTACTATATTCCCATAGATATGTGACGATAATAAAATCATGTCAGTTGCGCGTGCTAATTTAGCTCTAAAGCCCCCTATCAACCTGATTAGGTTTTGTCAGCATCAAAACCAACGCCATAACCAGCTCCAATTAGGGCAGGTCTATATAAATATTTTGGGGTCGTATATTGCTTTAATTTGTTTTAATTGGGCATTGCCTAACATGATAATCATATCAGTTATCATATATATGATCCAGCACTAGAAGTCAGAACAGATAGTTAGTTGTCACTAATTTGATTAACATTCCAAATAGCATATGATTGAACTGAAATCGTTTTCAGTTATTACTACAGTTATATAATGAAACACTCTTGCTTATACAAAAAGAGAATCAATATTTCTGACCGATTGTTCCTATGGCAGCTATAAGATATACTGGTCCGATTTTGATGAATAATACTTATCTTAACTATTCCACAGCCAATGACTTTTCGCGCACCAAACTGACCTACGAGAGTCGCGCCAAGTTGGCCAAGAGTCCGCTGGCCAAGCGTCTGTTCAATCTGATGGCCACAAAGCAGACGAATCTCTGCTTGGCCGCTGATCTGACCAAGGCGGATGCCATTCTGGACATGGCTGACAAGTGTGGGCCGTATATCTGTCTACTGAAGACGCATGTGGACATTGTGGAGGACTTTAGCGATAGCTTTATTACCAATCTAAAGGCGCTGGCCACGCGTCACAATTTTCTGCTGATGGAGGATCGCAAGTTTGCGGACATTGGCAACACCGTATCCCTGCAGTACGGCAAGGGCATATATAAGATATCCAGTTGGGCCGATTTGGTTACGGCTCACTCGCTGCCGGGCCGCAGCATTGTCCAAGGCCTTAAAGCGGCGCTCAGTGGCGACGATGCTGTCAAGGAGCGAGGCGTTTTCCTGCTAGCCGAAATGTCCACCAGTGGCAATCTTATCGATGAGAAGTACAAGGAGAGCAGCATCAAGATTGCTACTGAGGGCGGCGATGTGGACTTTGTGGCTGGTGTTGTCTGCCAATCTTCCAGTTGCTTTGCTTTTCCCGGTCTCATACAGCTAACGCCGGGCGTTAAAATTGATGACAGTGTGGATAAGCTGGGACAACAGTATCAAACCCCAGAGCATGTGGTCAAGGAGCGTGGCGCCGATATTGGCGTCGTTGGACGCGGCATCCTGCAGGCGGCCAATGTGGAGAAGGCGGCTCTCAACTATCGCGATCGCCTCTGGGCCGCCTACGTGGAGCGTGTGGCCAAGTAAATAATGGACGCTACTTTCCAAAACTGTCAAACTTACCTCATTTTGACGTATTTCCCATTTTTTTCAAAACAGTTATTGGTATTTGGTTTTAAGTTAAGCTCGAAGACAAACAGAATTTCCCATAGTTTTGTTATCATATAAAATCAACTTAGTTAAGAATTTTCGAAAAAAACAAATTTTATATTAAGTTAAAAGTTTGCTATAAAAAACAAATACAACAATTGATGAAATGTATGTATGTATATAATTATACTGCGGTTAGTATGAAACCAAGCACTGCAGCACGTAGCTATAATCGCCGGATATATCATCCTGTAAACGAAACAAAAGAAAGAAAGAAAGAATATTTGTTTTGTTTTAAACTATAAACTTGCAAATTGTTTGTTCCTTTTGGCTTTGGCGAACTTTTATTATGTTAATATAGCAAGCACAAAAATACTACAAAAGACATAATATACAAATAAAATGTATACAAAATATATGTATAAAAACAGAACGTTATAATAAAGTTAATTCGCAAAAAGAATTTAAATATACAAGATTTGTAGACGTTATACGTTAATTACAGAGGCTGCATTTCTAGAATACTTAACAACTTTTTAATGAGAATTATAATTGGGGAATTAAGCACATCACAACATTAGTAATTTCATAGATTCTTGTTTCTAACTTTTTGTTCTTTTGTTTGAAAATGCAATTTTTTGGCATTTCTATTGCACTGTTGATAATTGAACTCTTATACTTGGCGTCAAGGTCTCTCGCACTCTCTCTCTTCTACCAAGCGACGACAGTCACAAGTAAATATCCAATTTCAGATTTTGCATCCTCCTGTGTGTGTGTGTGTGTGTGTGTGGGTTGTAAATTGCGTAAACGCGTTGTATAAAAGAGAAGCGTAAGAAGAGCAGAGCATTAAACGCGTTATTTTGTATACATTTTTGTAGTAGTTTTTAGTTGCTCAGTGTGCTAAAAAGTAACCGTTGGCCCGTGATAGTTGTTATGTTAAGCGCTTAGTAACAGCGCACTGTTAGTAACATTGCAAGCAAAAAGCTGACTTTGTTGAAAGAAGAAGCAGCAGCAGTAACGGCGAACAGAATTCAAATGTTTACAGTACAAAATGGCGCCTGATTCGATTTTATTTTCTTTTATTTGTGCAATTGTTTGATTGTTTTTAACAATATTGTAACTTAAACCCTTGCAAATGAGACTCGACAAATAATCAAAGAATTAAACATAAACCAAATTCTACAGATATAGTAAGGCATATGTAGTATGTATTTTTATAGTTATATAAAATTGAGATAAAACTATGTGCAATGAATTGTGCATAATTATGTATAATAATTAACATGTGATGCGACCGTAGCTTTGATCTTATTAAATGCACTGCGTTGCATTCGTAGATCATAATAGTGTGTATATATGTAGTATATGTACATGTCAAGTATAAGTATGCATATGCGTTTTAACTATTCGATAGTCGAACTTTTGTACAATATGTGTTGTAAATAGCTGAAGGCATGGAGCAGACACGACAGTGACAATTTTATTGTTGGTTTTTATTGGGGTAAGTGAGTTCTTTTTAGAATCCAACAATAGCCAATAGGGCACGTTTATAATCGCCAGATGTATCGCCCTAAAAATATAGAATATGGCAAGTTTTAATGTTTAATGCACACAAATGAAGTAAAAATATAAGCAAAACCATGAGTGTGTAAAACTGGTAAAATTAAAAGACGAATTTGCTTTTAAGAATAGAGCGCGATGTCAAACTATAAAATGAACTTGTCTCAACTGTACACATTCTGTAATGTTAATAACAGAGCATAAGTGAAGCTTTAAAGCTTTTTTGTTTAGAGCTGTTAAATGATATTAAATTAAAACTCGAAATGGTTATACAACGAATGAAACTAGGGAATATGTATGTATGTATGTATGTACATATATTAAATATGTGTAGATAGATGTACTAGATCTACTAGTTATACGACTATTCCATTCAATGTGCATATATTTAGTGCCCAACACCACAAATGTATTCAACATGCTAGCAAACATAGAAAAGTATTTACCTTGATCCACGATTCCAAGCTCTTGCCGTACTTGTTCTCGAATGCTTCCTTGATATCGCCCAAATCGATCTCGGAGCGGCTGACAACGATGCGAATCAGCGTCTTATCCTTGGTGCCCATGCCGGCCATGGAGTTATGCAGACGCTCAGAGAAGTAGTCAATCTTCGACTTGCAGCACTTGACTAAACAATGGATAATCGATGAGTATGTGCATCAGATTTCAAATCATTGAGTATGACTCACCAATGGCCAGGAAACCCTTCTCCACGGCACCGCTGAACTCACGCTTGATGGCCTTCTCGATATCATTGCCGGAGAGATTCTCGTACTCGAGGAAGATCTGTCGCAGCTGCTGATACGAGCGTGTGATCAGGATCGAATTAAAGGTGGACTCATCGGAGCCCCACTTGCCCTCGCCGGCGTCGAACAGTGCCTGAGCATCGGCAATGGCGGCTCCCTCATCGATGCCCTGGTTCTCATTGCGGTTACCCTGGACCAGGGAGACGCACAGGCGCTTGAAGTGACCACTGGTATCGCCCTTGAGGTCAGACTCGAGTCGCTTGCCAAAGCTCTGCTCGTAGAACTGGGCAATGGTCTTGATGCCATAGTTGGACAGTGTGCAGAGGATCTCGATGATGGCCTCCTCATCGGTGCCCACGCCGGCGATGGCATCGTGCAGTTCCTGCGCATAGAACTGTGGCAGCGGCGTCATCAGCGCCACAATCACATCCTCGAACTTGCCGCCCAGCTCCGACTTCAGCTCCGAAATCAGATCTTTGCCGTACGAGGTCTTGAAGGCCTCGGCAATCTCCAGACGCTGCACGATGCCGCGACGGGCGAGAATCTCAATGATGGCCTTCTCATCGGTGCCAAAGCCCTTCATTGCCTTGCGCAGAATAGCCGCATCATCGACGGGGTCAAAGGGATCCGCGGGGTAAACGGTGGGTGTGCACTGTAATTACAAAATTAATAATCAATAATCGTTAATTATAAAATTCTTATTTTTAAATCTTATTATTCAACTTTTGAATTAGTTAAGATCTACTGCTGCTGATCGAAATAATTCATTCAGTTTGTTAACTTAAAGTTATTGTTTTTAAACCACTTTTGTATCTAATTTATCGTATCTAAAATTGGATTGATAGAAAATAAATTGAAAATATTATCGAAATGCTCCTCCAAATATTTATAAAATTTAGTTATTGAACAAAATAATAACTTTCGTTGAATAAATTGAAAATACGCTTAAAATCAGTATATAGAAAATCAAGACAGTCAAATTTAAAATTATTCTGGGCTTAAAATCAACAGTAGAACCGATGAGTTCCAATTAGCCAGCGACTACTGTATAAATATGTGGGCTTCAATGCAATAAATACGAAATGAATACATGAATAATGGTGAATAATCGATTTGAATGCACGTACAACACGTACTACGCACCCATACATACATGTATCTCTATATATAGTAAGTTTACTGCATTTGTCATGCATATTTCCAATATAAAGTAGAAATATTTCTTTTTGTGTAGCTGCCAGTTTCTTATCTGCATGCTTAAAACAGATAAGCGTACTCGAAACAAATCGATACAAAAGCAATTATCAATAATTGTCAATATAGATTTGTTTATCTGATCACAATTTAGAATAGAGGTACTCACCTTGAATGGATAGTATTCTGCGGAGCTCATGATTGCTTCTTCTTGTTTAGCTTGCTTCTTGATTGTTTAAATCTGTAAATACGGAACAGAAAAAACATAATTTATAATGATCTAATGAATACAGTGAGTCTTGATTGTAAAGAGGGCTTTCAAATTGGAATGCGACAAGGTCAGACATAATGTCTGCCTTAAATAACTATGGGAATACATAAACCTGCCGCTCGCATGACATCATCAAACACTAACGGGGGAAACATGCCATTACGCATACGCCCCGTAGTCATTGTGGCGCCACAACTACAACAACATCTAAAATTGACTTGTTTTTCTCATGCAGCTGTTTTCATCGAGTTCAACTCACAGCGGTAAAAGTGAAAGTTTGACATAGAAATGGGCTTGGGCTGTGTTCACTTGATAAGAAAATAGTATATATAAAATTTGGGTGCAGTCAACGGAGCGTATGCGTAATAAGGATGTTTGCTAGCAGCAGAATAAGCTCATCCACTCACATACATAGCTAAAACCGAACTCAACTGGATGAGCTCATTTCGTTATGCTATTAAACCACACATAAGGGAAAGTTTTGCTATAGTTAAGAGGTGAAAAAAATATCTATGTTTAATTAGCTTAAGGCTTCCACCATATCAAAAATCAATATGCCTAAAAATTCTTTATAACAAATCAAACAAAAACAAAAACCATTCTGCTAAAACAAAAATTTCAACGCCAGCGCCAAACGTACAAAAGTCAACAAAAAGTGGATATCAAGAAAGAAAGAAAAAAACACATGACGTGGCGCAGTTCCAAAAGCCACTACAGCAACGCCTCTGCACAGAGCTACAAATATAAACAACAAAAAAAGGCAAGCTATAAAAAAAAGCAACAGCAAAATTGTTGTACCAGCACTTCCAAAAGTTATGACTGGAACCGGTTCAAATGTAGTATTCTACATACACACAAGGCATAGAAGCGTTAGTTTGCGTGCTTCTCTCTTTTGGCCCCATAAATTAACTTGCTTTTGTGAACACGCAACAAGAACAACTACAACGTTTTAGAAAAGCTAAAAAAGTTGTTAGTACTCGATACTATATTTTGCCTGAAGGAAGTAAGCGATTCTTAAAATAAGCAAGAAATTCCAGCAACGATCAGAAGAATCTAAATTTCTGTATTATTCTATAACAATAATAAACTCGAGTTCGATTAAGCCTAATAATACTAAGTATGTAACTATATCGAGTGATATAGAAATTGACAAATATACTCTCTCATAGTATATGAGACTTTCAGGCATTCGTCAACAGTTGCATGATGTGTCTATAAATAGTTTGCAGATTCATGCAATTAGTACTCATTTAATTGAGACTCAGATCATGAGTCATGAATTGTACCTGAGCCGATTTTCAAGACTGTTTTACTGTGACGTCACACGTAGGCTGCTGTTGGAATACCTTAATGGAGCGTGACACAAAAAAGAAACTGGATTTTCTCGAAAGTTGTATGTAAAACGCAAGCAAAGCTTTAACTTTAGATTTGTTATGTTTCCGCTAGGCAGCAAACCTTCAGAAAAAAGCTCGTGACAGACATAGTGAAAAATGTGTGAATAAATTTCATACTAAAGTGAATGACTGTACTTTGAATTTTGTCATTTTCCTCTCATTTTTATAATCTGTTACATTTTGCTAGTAATAAACCTTGCTGACGTATTTTATAAATGTGAGCTAGCAATATTTATCGTGTTTTATAATTGAATGAGGTCGCATTATTCATAGTTTCACTGTACCACAACAGATTCGCTAAAAGCAATTGAGTTGATTGGCACTCGAGATAGAAGCAAATTAAGTTTGTACTGAGGAAAGAAGATGGAGGCTGTTTGATAAATTCAATTATAAAACGACGATGTTTAATCCATCATGTGTAAAAGTATATACATATATATGCATACATACATACATAATATATATACATACATTTCCAGTTTATCTATTTAAACGCCAATTTGAAAACATTGGCTGGAAAAGTCACACGAGTCTGCGAATGAGAGCGGAGAGCGTTGCGAGAGTAACACAGAGAGAGAGAGAGTGCAGCTTCAGTTGAACATTTGATGATGTCATCTTTTTTATCCAATTTGGACAATGTACAAAAAACTACACATAAATACAAAAGTAAGCATGTATGTGTGCCTCTTGATATAAGGCAAACAATAACTAAATATGCGCCACGTATAACTCAAAAGAATTTTTTATTATGCTGCGCCCAAAAGAATTACAATGTCGAAAAAGTCATACATTTATATACATATAAACACTTTGTTTGCACTCTTGATTACTTTTCACTTGAATTTGTTGTTGACTACAGATACGGTCGTGTGGCATTTGACACACATGCATGCATATACATATATATATATATATATATACATAGTATATATGCTAAAGGCACAGTGGAAATAAACAAAATAGCAACTAGAGAGGAATTCGAAAAATGTACCAAGTGATATTCTCACACACAATACGTACAAAGTTGGCCGTTTAGCGTTGCGAACTGAACTCTTGGCGATGTGAAATAAATACTGAAACTGTTTCGCGCTCGGCTTCTGGTTTTATATGCGCTGCAAAAGCCGGTGTGTCGGATCCGAGAGCGACAGAGAGAGAGAGCCTGCATTGGGTGCTGTTAATGAGGAGGCGTTGGCAGGGCGCCAGAATTATGTAAAGAGTGGCACTGTCGCTAAAAGTTTGTTTAGTTCCAGTAATATATAAATGTTTAGACTTTTAAACATTTTTACTTCTTATTTGCTAATTCAAAATACGTTAAGTAGAATGTCGTATACATTTGATGTAATAACTAAAATATATATAAATATTTTATCATATAAATAAATATATACAATTGCACTCTTTTGGGAACAAGTGCACTGCAGCCCTAGCCAGCGGGTGGCTGTAAAATAAACTCTCAGAGAGCCTCGGCGTCATTAAATTACGTCATGATATTGTCATGAGCGTGTAAAAAGCTCGCTCTCTATTTTTCTTATATACGTGTGTATGTAACCGATGTTACAAAGTTCGCTCGCTTTAGTTATTTTTGATCTCAGCTTGCACACTCATTTGTAAATATATTTGTAGGTATGGGTAATACGAATTTCAAATGAATGATTCATGACACTGGAAGCTGACGGATGCTGATAAGAAACAAAGATAAAAACTATTTTATTCTAACGTTTAAATGTTGCTAAGCTTCTATGAGTAGCAGACAAATCAAATACATTTCAAATATTAGCCGTTACCGAGTATTTTGAATTGCGCTGTTGTGCAACACTGAAACCACATTGCGCGATGCAGTTCGTTTGAACGCAAGCTAATCGATTGCACTAGTTCGATTACTCGATAGGTTCATTAATAATAATTCTGACAAACTGTGTTGCTGCATAGCATTTAAATTAATTGTTTAAGTTTAAACAAAGTGTTGTAAATTAACTCTTTTGTTGCTTCTGCATTTGATAGCTATTAAAAGTCTGTAAGTATATTGAAAATGTTTGCAGTAAACATTCAGTGAACCCCGCCCCTCTTATTACTATCGAAAAAAACCTGTCATTGTTTTTATCTCTTTTTTTTTGCTGGCAACGTTGACTGCAGATAAGAATTTGGTAGGTAGAGTAAAAGTATGTGGAAAGCAAGCGCCGGTCACCAGATACAGGCAACAGCAACAACCGCCGCCGCCGAGGACGATGACTGGGAAACGGATCCTGATTTTATCAACGATGTCAGCGAACAAGAGCAGCGCTGGGGATCAAAAACAATCGACGGAAGTGGACGCGACCGCGGAGGAGCCATCGAGTGAGTCACAGATTACAGTAAATAGTCGCTATGAATAATCGATAGATATACGTTCTTATCTTTAACTGTCCCCAAAACCCAAGAATAACCATGTAGAAGAATATGAATTTTAAATTGAATTTTTTGGTAAATTTGGAATTATTTAAAATTTATAGTACTTTTTTCCAGATTTTTCGCTGTTTACAAAATAATTTTCATCATTTTTAAAATAAGCTTTTAAGTTTTTAATATTTTTTAGTATCTTATTTTATTGACGAAAATATTTAACATAGGTTGATTTTTATTTTCATGATCCAGGAAATCCTTAACTTATTAACCTTGAACCCATATGCTAACCTTCAAATATTTAACAACTCTGATCCCATCAGCTGCCTATATAATCCCAGCCCAGATTACATCCAAAAATACGTCGAATTTCCTAAAAAAGTTTAAAATTTAACAATACATATAAGAACTTAAATGATATTGAATGATTCATCTTAAATTTTATTATTATTGGGAACAGATTACAGTGACTAGGCGCTATGAATAATCTCAAGTTGAAATCTAATCCGCTGTCCCCAAACACGAGAATACAAATGTGGAACACATATTAAACTTATGCCCAGTTTTTTTTCTTCAATGTTTTGTATTACTATTTAAGTATGTTATGGATTTGGCTATATTCAAAATAATAATGCAATTGCTGAAATTTACAATCTTCCTTATTAAAGCTATAAGTCATTTACTCTTATCGTTCAGAGCCCTTTCCCATATTCCAACTTGAACTAAACTTTAAATATTTAATAACTTCAATCCCCTTCAAAACCCATCTTTATTAATTATAATAATCTCTCAACAACAACAGCATGGATAAGCTGCGCGAAGAGACTGAGAAATCAGATTTGGACATAAAGAAGAAATTGTTAAAGGATCAAAATGCTGGCTATGGCTATGGCGGCAAGTTTGGCGTCGAAAAGGATCGCATGGATAAATCGGCGGTGGGTCACGATTATCAAGGCAAAGTAGACAAGCACGCCTCGCAAGTGGACTACAGTGAGGGATTCGGAGGAAAATACGGCGTGCAAACGAATCGCGTCGATAAATCCGCCGTAGGTTGGGATCATATCGAAAAGGTGGAAAAGCACGAGTCCCAAAAAGGTAAGGAATACAGGGGTCGCTAATTCTAATTAACGAATATCTCTAATTTCTAAAATATACATACCAGAACTATCAAGATATATAATTTTTGTAATAACAATAATCCACTTACAGACTACTCGAAGGGCTTTGGTGGTAAATTTGGTGTGCAGGAGGATCGCAAAGATAAGTCCGCGCTAGGCTGGGATCACATTGAAAAGTTGGAAAAGCACGAGTCGCAGAAGGGTAAGATCAACATCTCAAAATAAATGTTGACACTGACCTAATCATTGCCTTTAACAGATTACTCCAAAGGCTTTGGTGGTAAATTTGGCGTGCAGGAAGATCGCAAAGATAAATCGGCCGTCGGTTGGGATCACATTGAGGCGCCGCAAAAGCACGCCAGTCAGGCGGATCACAAAGTCAAGCCCATCATTGAAGGAGCCAAGCCCTCAAATTTGCGTGCCAAGTTTGAGAATCTGGCCAAGAACTCTGAGGAGGAGTCGCGTAAGCGTTCAGAGGAGCAGAAGCGTTTGCGCGAGGCAAAAGATAAACGGGATCGCGAGGAAGCCGCCAAGCAAACGATTGTGGAGAACACACCGCTACCCTCCGCCGAAGAGGCGCGCATGCCGCCCGTCAAAGGCAGCCGGACAGCCATAAATACGGGTCGCTCCGGCGGCATTGGCAACGCCATCAGCGCATTCAATCAGATGCAATCGCCGGTGACTGAGACGCCACCGGCCCGCAAGGAGCCCATTATCATACCCAAGGAGCCAGCGCCCGTCGCAGCTGCTCAGCCGGCTGTGGCTGAGCCACCTGCCACGCCTACAGCTGCTGTGGCTAAAGAGCTTGCGCCAGTAGCGCCAAAAGTCAGCGCACCACCGCCCGACGTGGTGCCACAAATAGAAATTGACACTGTTGACACGCCACCGCGCAGCGAACCACAATCGCCCGTGCATGTGCCAGCCGTGGAGCCAACACCTGAACCGCAGCCTCAACCACAGCCTCAACCGCAACCGCAGCCACAGGCGCAATCACAGCCAGAGTCGGAACCGGAGCCGATACCCGAGCCACTGTATCAGAATCAGGCGGAGCTCAAGGCCGTGTCGCCATTGCCAGCGGGCGCATCACCCATACCAGCTGCCAATGGCGCTAACGAGGAGGCCATCTATGCCAACTCGGATAACTTGGCCGACTACTTGGAAGATACTGGCACACATGCAATTGCTCTTTACGATTATCAGGCTGCTGATGATGATGAAATATCCTTTGATCCGGATGATGTGGTCACCCACATTGAAAAGATCGATGATGGTTGGTGGCGTGGATTGTGCAAGAACCGTTATGGCCTCTTTCCGGCTAACTATGTGCAAGTTGTTAATTAAGCTCCTACTTGTGGCCAGCAGCAAAGAGGAAAATACTTGCAACAAAATCAAATTATATTAACTACTTAACAGCGAGTTCATGAAAATACTGATTGTTAAACCATTATATTGAGTCATAATTCACCATTATATAACACTCATTGTTTTCACTTGCAACGAAGAGACGTTGACGTTAAAATTATATTACTGTAATATTTTTTGTTACATATACAGCGCTCTCTCATGCCACCAGATATATATATATTCCATTATTTTTATATATATCATTCATATTCGATATAACAAATTGTATTTTACATTCTTTTGTATTTTTATGTGCGTATTTTTCAAAAAATATGCCAACAAACTATTTATATTCATATTATACATATGTAGCAAAAAGTTTTTTAAAAATGATTGTTCAAATTCTTATGTATTTAATTGTACTTATGTGTTTTGGATTATTTGGAATGTTTTTAACTAAATGTGTCAAAAGTGAGCTCACTTGTATAAAGTCTATAAATGTTTTCAATTAGAATGTTAAAAGACACTGACAACAAAAAGTCTGTTCTTTTGATAAACAAAAAGCATAATAAAGTTTATTAGTAATTACATACAAAATTATCTATATTTTTGCTATAATATTCGAGGGGAAAACGGCGCTCCGAAGGTAGTATACCCTTGCAGTTGCCTAATATAATCAAATACTCTTATTTATACAAAAAAAAAGAATGACAATGCTATCTTTAAAATTAATTTTCTTATTTAAATCAATATTACAGACCGATTGCTCCTATGACAGCTATAAGATATAGTTGTCCGACTTTGACCAAATTCAATCAAGCTATTTAAAATATATAAATAAAAGCTTGCAATTACTACGTTTAGTTAAGATAGTTTGAGAAACAAAAAAGTTGTTCATACAACGACTCATTTTTCAACAGATTATTCCTATGGCAGCTATAAAATATAGTGGTCCGATTTTGATGAAATTTTGTTAGCAAATAATGCTAAAAATTATGTTTGGTAAGTTTGGTCGAGTTATCGCAAAAAACAAAAGCTTTCGACCGATCGTTCCTATGGCAGCTATATGCTTTAGTGATCCGATCTGGCTGATTCCGACATATTATTTGCGTGCGGCAGAAATAAGCATCTGTACCAAGTTTCATTTAGATAGCTTCAAAATTGAGTGACTAGTTTGCGTAGAAACAGACGGACGGGCGGACAGACGGAAAAAGGGTTATCGACTCGTCTTGCCGTCCTGATCAAGAATATATATACTTTATGGGGTCGGATATGTTTCCATCTATGCGTTGCAAACTTCTGACAAAAATTATAATACCCTCTGCAAGGGTATACAAAAGTGGGAAAATTAAAGTCAATATTATTGTAATATATTGATTAAACTTTGCTAAGAAAATGGCGAAATATATCATTTTTGTGAGTTGATGCTAAATATTATTGTATAATACTCATTTTGAAAGCAGGAATTTATTACGAATTTAATTTTACATTTTCAAAACTTATGGTAAAAAGTAAAATATTTTACAAAAGATTTAGTTTCATAAATTTATAAAATTAAATGCCTAGTCGATCTAGACAAGAGATATTACAAAGTAAAATAAGTATTAAATCTTTGAAGAGCAATAACTATGGGATTTATGAATATGAAGTTAAATATGTATGTAAAATAATATGAAATGTCTTGCAAAGCAATACTTTTCCGTTTTGTGTTTACACGCATTCTGTCATTACTGATTAATCAGTTGTAATATGCATGAATCATGTCTCGGATTGTGCAGTTTCAGTTGACAAAGAAACATGTGAGTATACCGATTTCTAGCGGGCTCTTTTACATATCCCATATCTCTGACACAATATGTACAATTATATATATTCATTTAAGCCGATAGCGATCGTATCAATCGGATCGTAAAAACTTGTCGTTGGAAACTGTTGCCGACTAGATAGATGTTGAGGGGATTATGATAACGTGTGCGTGTAGTGAAAAACGTTCGAGATACTGTTTTTGAATTATCTGTCCAAATGATTGTCACCCGTCTAGATAAATGCACATATACTAAATATTTATTATATAGAGGTGGCCTGGACAAACCAAAAAACAGCAAACAGCAAATCTGTAATGAGAACCAGCTGCTGAATCAGCAGTGCTGATAGCAGCGTTGCTGGCGGTACAATTGTAACGGAAGGTTAAGCAGTTTTGACAGTTTTTGTTGTTGTCCTTCCTAAAGAGCACAAAGCATTATCAGAAAATCCCCCATCAAAGCGTTGCGTTCGCTCTCTCTCGTAGACGCTATCAGTGAGCGTCGTTACGCTCAATTTCGAAAGTACTTATGCTCACATATATATATAGCAGCAACGATTGCCAATGGCAGTCACTCGACGTCCAACGACGACGACGCGCAGCGGTTGAACAGCTGTTCGCTTGGGCTAAATAACAGAAATCGATGTATCGATATATCGATATACACAGCACTAATATTGAGTAGGATGTTTTTCGAAGTTTGAACAGCTGTTCTGATTGTAAATAGCCAGCCAGTGAGTGCGAATGAAAAGCAAGCAGCTGAGTGTGCTCAACGTTAATTAAAATAACAAAAAACAATCGAGAAAATAAAAACAAACAATTGCGAAATTGTTTGACGCGCGTGCGGCGATTGATTGAAGACAACTCGCTAAAATTGACAATTGCAGCAAAGAAATAGTGGCCGAAGAGAGATGCTGAAGAAGCTCTGACGCTGGCAGATTCGAAGAGTCGTCCCCAAACAAAAGTTGAACCGAGCGAGCGAACAACGGTCAACGTCACCGAACTTTTAATTGTATTGCTACCAACAAAGGAATTTCGTAAATTCGGCTATGCATTACTAAAGCAAACGAAACGTGCGTTTCCTTGTGTGTATGTGTGTGTGTTGTGTGTGATAAATTAACATACATTTACAATATAACCGCAACTAAATTGACTGCGGCCCACTAATCATCGAGCTGTCGCAAGTATGAGTTAAATGATTTATAATTGTTATTTGGCTAGACTTCATTAAACAATAGTATATGTATATAATTTACGCTGTACAGTTTTCTGTTTTTTTTTTTCCTGCCACAACACATTCAACCATGTGTTTGCTTGTGTGTGTGAGTGCGCAGGCAGGTGCGCCAAAAAAAAAGAACATAACTCTTCGAAAACACGCACACACACCGGCTAGGCAAGAGAGAGAGAGATAGGAAAATTATGTCGAGAGAGAGAGAGATTCTCTCTGTTGTGGCGGGCAGTTGCCAAGCATTTCGGCATTTGGAATATTTTAATAATTTATTATGTGTTGGTTGATAAGCACTGTTTTTTAATCTGAAATATCATACCTGAACAATGGCACCGATTCCCAACTGAATTAACTTAATTGTTATGGAATATGCGAACTTTAAAATGATTTAATTCATCACATTTGTATTTATTGTTGTTATTCTTGTTCACAAGTGCAGGAAATTGTCAATATACTACAATCGTGTATAATTAAATATAATTTGATGAAATATGTACATATACATAGACAAATGCATATTTTTTTGTTTCACGATAATAACTAATAACCGCAATTAGTTTTCGTACATCAGTTAATAGCTATACTTTCTTTTTTTTGTATTCCATTGTTTATTTGCTTAGTTTAAAGATCAAAAAATGCTGACTAAGCAGAATTTTCTCATATATGTATGTACATATATAAATATATAAATCTATATGTATTTTGGCTGCAACAATTAAGCGACGCAATATTTATTTTGGCCAACGAAATATGTATATAAAGAAAAACCAACGATAATGCTTAAAAGTATTGAGATTAAATACATATATATTTACAGTAAATGTTCTTTACGTTAAATATTCTAAAAACCTTAGTATACAATTTTTATTAGAGAACTTTAGTTTCAGAGTAGATTCCAATTCGCAAGTAGTTCTAATTTCTTAACAAAAAAATTAAAAAAGATATGAATTAACTATTATTAATTCTAAATTTAGTATTTTCTATAGACTTATCTAATAAGTGTTTCAAAAGTACACAAAGTATTCTCAAAATAAGAATTTTGAATTATAGCAAGCTAATTAATTTATATAGAATTCTCACAGTAATTTAACATATCAAAGTTAAGCTGTGTCGATCTTGTTAAGATGTGGCATTATCATACATTTTATAAGTGATAAGTTTTTGGTTTAGCACAAAAGTGGCTCTATAAATATGCTCATAAAAAGTTGTGCGGTAGTTTGTTGAACAATTATCGCAATTTATGAGCTCTAAAATAAAGACCCAACATCTACTTATAACTCTAGCTGATATGCGTGTGTAGATATGGCATATTCAAAGTTGCCATTTTTAACCAGAATCAATAGCTATAAAACAAGAAAGTGATTCCATAGAATTTGGGAGACACTGCGGCACTTTGAATTGTCACAAATAGCCATAAACAGGAAATCTATATACAGTGATGCATTTAAATGCCACCAAATATAATTAGACATTTTGTATGCCTTGATTCTTTAGTTTACTAGAGCTCGCAACAACTCAATGAAGCGATGTGGTTACGTTTGTCAAGGTGAACCAGACGTCGGGTATTTCCAACCAGCTCCATACAAGCCAGACAGACCATGCACATATATATATATATATATACTATATACTAATGACGTGCAGAGCTCTGACATAACATGCTTGATGAGGCGCGTTTACTTAAACATACCAAATCAGCAAAAATATATATATATACATATATACATTAAAATCGAAGTCAGGCTGCACCTTAAAAGACAGCAAAAGAAATAAACTATATAGAAATATTTGCTATTTTATCAGGTTATTCACCTGCAGCTTGTGCAACAGGTAACTTCATATGTTTTGTTGACTTTAAATATATTTGTATTGCTTATATAAAGAATATTATATTACCCAAATACAGCTGTATAAATGGTCGCGATGCCCAAAACAGAATTTCACGCATTCTATTAATTTGATTGACTTGTTTATAAACAATTTATTTATTATAAATACAACAGTTCTTAAATTCATCACACACTGTGATTTAATGTTTTGATAAAATTCTAATAAATTTTTTTTTTTGAGTTTTGTTGTTTATATTTGTTCATAATCGTAGCATATTCTCACACACAAAAAAGTACTGTAAGTTTCCTTATACACATACAGTGGAGCTGCGCTACAGTAATGAATATAAATGTTATATGTTATATATTGTATATATATTCAAACATGCTCTTACAATCTTATCAATTTCACCCAAGTCAACGTCTGTTGACCAAAGTACTACTTGCCAGACAGATCTGCAGAAAGCGTTCCGGGAATTCGTATTATTATTATTTTATAATTTTGTAGAGGGTATTAAATTATGTCGTGAAGTGTGTAATGCAGGTTTAATGTGAGCAGGTTCACAAGAGTATGTTATCTTCGGCGTTAGATGGTATTTTATTTAATTGTGATTATTTTTATTATATATATTATTATTATTTTAGACTCTCACTTCTTTTATACATATGTATGTCCATGTGTTCACAATGCAGATAATAGCAAAATGATAGCTTTTATTAATTTTATATATGCTTGTCGTTCTCTGCTAATGGCAGAGTAAAAAGATAACAATTGCACAAAAGATTCAAAATTATGTGCGAATTATATGGAAACGCCGTCAAAACAATGAAATTAGGCAAAAGTTTTTGGCTCGTGATAGATTAAGGTCAGACTAAAAGTTGTGAAAACTAACGTCTGTCTGGTAATGTCACGTGCTAAAATACAAATGTATAAGAATACAGCCGAAATAAATAATATGTAATATACTTTAAGAAAGCGCTTAGCAGTTTTCATAGGTCTTAATTTTCTGCTTGACTACGTTCACTAATTGATTTGCTTGTCACGCACAAGTGCTAAATAAACATTTGTTTAATAATAACTAATATTTTACAGCATGTCTTCAAACGAAGGATATCACAATAAAATAGAGCCCGGCGCTGCTGCCGCTGGCGATGATCAGGCTTCAGGATCTGGCAATGGCAGTGCGAGGGGAAGCAATGGATCCGCTGTTGCCGCTGGTCACAGCACGCAGTTGCATCAGCAGATACTCAATGAGAACACATATCTGAAGCCTCCGAAACAGGCATATTTCAGTGATGAAAAGGTGCTCATACCAGACGATGAGAGCACAAATGTGAGTAACGCATAGTTATATTCCATTAACAACTAATTTCATATATATATATATATATATTCGTTATTACACAGATCGGTTTCAGTTTTCGCAAGTTGTGGGCCTTCACGGGCCCTGGCTTTCTCATGTCCATTGCGTATCTAGATCCGGGCAATATTGAATCCGATTTGCAATCCGGCGCTGCGGCCAAATACAAAATACTCTGGGTGCTTTTATGGGCCACAGTGTTGGGTTTGCTTATGCAACGCTTGGCTGCAAGGTGAGTTGGTCACTCTCACAGATATCTATAAATTTGTATATATGATATGGTATATCATTTTAGGTTGGGCGTTGTCACTGGTCTGCATCTGGCGGAGATGTGCTATCGGCAGTACAAACGCTTGCCGCGTTGGATACTCTGGATTATGATTGAGATTGCCATCATTGGCTCCGATATGCAGGAGGTCATTGGCACGGCCATTGCCATATATCTACTATCCAATAAAGTGTATGTCTACATTCTATACACATACACATTATATATGTATATTGATTGTAATTTTCTTATATTCTTGCAGTGTGCCTTTGTGGGGTGGCGTTCTGATCACCATTGTTGATACATTTACGTTCCTATTTCTGGATAAGTATGGTTTGCGTAAGCTGGAGTTCCTATTTGGTTTCTTAATCACTGTCATGGCTGTCACATTCGGCTATGAGGTAAGCTGCGCTTTCGATACAAAAATAACTTCCCCAATAAATTGTGAACACCCCCAAAAAGTTCCCCTTTTCAAGTAGCTCCCAAACTAATTGCCTGTCTGGCATACAAATAAGTACGAATTTATTTAGTCGTAAAAAACCGAACATAGTTTTTTTTGCTTCTTTCTTTCGTTTTTTTATGAACACATTTTAATGGATGTTTTTTTGTCTATTGTCGCAAATTGCAATCGTCAATTGTCGTGCGCGTCTGTCAGGGGCGTACCCCATGCCCATATCTTTCAATTACGACAGTTCGCAGAGTCCGTCTCGTTGCCCGCTTCATTGCCATTGTTGTTCCCGTTCCCGTTCCCGTTCACGGTAGTATTTGCACTGTTTGGCATTGTTTATTTTCCCATTCCGTTCCTCTGAATGATAATAAGTAAACTGTTTGTATATCTGGCGAGATACAAACTGTGAGCATTGCAAGCAATTACTTTTCTACATATATAAACGTACTTTCTGAGCGTTAGGCGACTAGATAAGTGGCTTAAGAGCGTAGGTTCTTTTTGAGAAATTACTACAATTAATAAGTATTTGATTATGTCTGTATGAGACTGCCGGAAATGGCCAACAACTATTTATATTTCTTATCACAGAGTATATGTTAAATATACTAATTGATAGGGGGATTTTTATTTGTAAATCTTTTTTTTTTTTTAGAGATTTGTTAGCACTATTATATTATATTTGCAATTTGTATATGATTTCTTTATAGCTAAAATAAAGTTTAATTATTTTCAGCAGTATAAAGCAGGCTCTGATATACCATATGCAGATGTTGATTATTTTTGAGAACTCATTTTACATGCGACATATCTACTTTCAATGAGATAACTCTCTTTTCCGCTCACTGCTTCCCTCCTTAATATCACATATCTCTGAATTCATGTATGGCTTATACATATTGAAAATGGTTGTATTTAATATTCCTTTTTTTATTTCAATCTTTTCAGTACATTGTCTCTGCACCCAATCAGGGTGATGTGATGGAAGGAATGTTTGTGCCTTGGTGCTCCGATTGCAATTCGGATGTGCTGCTGCAAGCAGTGGGCGTGGTTGGTGCCGTTATCATGCCACACAATCTCTATTTGCACTCTGCTTTGGTCAAGGTAAAAAATTAACAACAACTAAACTTAATTCTTTACTAATTTCTGTTGTTTGCCTTACTCGCCTTAGTCTCGCGATGTGGATCGTCGCCAGCCCAAGAAAGTAAGCGAAGCGAATTTCTATTTCTTCATTGAGGCCTCGGTAGCGCTATTTGTTTCCTTTATCATCAATTTATTCGTTGTGGCGGTCTTTGCCCATGGCATGTATGGCAAGACCAATCAGGATGTGGTAAGTGGTACATCATTGAAGCGTTTTTTAAGCAGTTGCTAACTCTCGTCTTTATAGCTGGATGTGTGCACCAACAAGTCAATGTATGAGGATGCCAAATTGTCGTTTACCGACAAGCATAATGGCACGGACATCATCAATGCGGATCTGTACAAGGGCGGTCTGTTCCTTGGCTGCACATTCGGTGCGGCGGCCATGTACATTTGGGGCGCGGGCATTTTGGCTGCTGGCCAGAGCTCCACCATGACGGGCACTTATGCGGGCCAGTTCTCCATGGAGGGTTTCCTCAATCTGCAATGGCCGCGCTGGTGTCGCGTGCTGGTCACGCGCTGCATTGCCATTATACCCACTTTCTGCCTGGCCATGTTCAGCCAAATGGATGATCTAACCAATATGAATGATATACTAAATGCGGTCATGTCGCTCCAGCTGCCATTTGCCGCCATTCCAACTATAGCGTTCACCTCAAGTGCGGCCATAATGGGTGAATTTGTGAATGGAATGTGAGTATTGAGTGCATCCTTAAATTATTCAGTATTTAATATGTTTTACATCTCTTTAGTGGCAACAAAATCGTTTCGATATTGCTAACCATTTTGGTAATTGGCGTTAATTTGTACTTTGTGGTCGCGCAAGTGGAATTGCTGCAAGTTAAAGGCGGCATGCTGGCCTTGGTCTGTGAGTATCCTATCTATCTATCTATTGGCTTATTGACTTGATTGACTAATGATTTGCTTTTTTTGTCAGGCATATTCGCTTTATTATATATACTATTTGTTTTATATCTTGTGATACATATGGCCGCCTGCATGGGCAACAAGCGTCTGATGAACAGTCGGGTAAGTACCATCAAAACTCGCCGACGCTTATCAATAGCCGTGACTAAAAGCCAGTTTTGTGCATTAACTATTTAACCAGTCAATCATAAATTGTGCTCGACACTAGTTATCACGTGACGATACTTTATCTATTTACGTGACTGCTCGCAGACACTTTATGAGGCTTTACATGTCATATTTGGAAGACAAGTTCATATACAAAGTACCTAACGTTTTGATTTCTCCCTATTCGTACAGTGGGTGCAACGCTTTGTGTTACCAAGCCAGAATAGCTTTTCGATAAAGAATGCCAACTCAACGTATGCCAGGTATGTCCAACTGCTTAATTGTTCACTTCAAATCACAACATTTGCTACACACACACGCACATAAACCTCTGCACTCTCCACACATGCCTATGTCTATAAATGGGTAACTAACCAACAAATTTATTTCTAGTCTGTCCTCTACTTATATGTTCTATCCTAATATCAATTGGCTTTCTGTTTTCCCAGCACTCCTAATGCTACTCTAATACCTATTCTAAACTATTAATCTTCTGCTCTACCATCCGGTTACTCTCTCCTCTAACACTAAATGACTAATACTTAATCCAAAACATATTCCTATGCTCTTCTTCTTTTAATTATCCACAGTGATGTTACCTTAGTTGTAGGCGATAACACTAACACTTCTACTGCCAAAGCTCTCGATAGCGTTTCGGAGAAAGTCGCTAAATGATCACATATGAGATCGTTAGCTTCGTCAGTTCAGTTTGTAACTTAGTTCATTCGGGAAGCCCTCCACATTTGTGATATTAACACTAAATCACGCACTTAACAACACTAACAATTCATCTTAATATATATATATATATAGCGTTTCCAATATGAATTTATAATGCACTTTTAAGCTGCATGAATTTAGTCGATGTGTGTTCATATCTAATAAAACATTATTTATAAGTTCCTGGTAAGTCTTAAGTGTTGTTGATATTGTGGTCTTTTAATACTCACACTAAGTAATATCAGCCATGGTATATTTATAATATAAGCTAGAACGCTTAGTTTGATAAATAAAGTAAAGTATTGCATTTAATAGTATTATATTGGAAAAGAGTTCTGCTTTCGATTTATTATATGCTGTATAAGCTAGTTCTTAAGTGCTGGACTGGATCTTAAAAGTTGATACGCTGAAATGGAACCCATAAATGGACCCTAAACGGAAGTCGGCGTTGAGCAACAGCCCAATAAATAACTAAAATTATTATCTGGAATTTTAATTGCTAAGTTCGGGCTATATATTTGCATTGGGCTATACAACATTGGATAGAGCTCTGCTCATTTTGGTATAAGGCTTATCCATTGCATTCATCCATTTGGCGTGGCTAATTCAACAAAATAAAACATTAACAACCAAAATTATCACCAACGAAAATGTGTTGCTAATTTTCTTACTGTTTTTTTGTATTATAAATTCTCTTTTTATTATATGTGTGTGACTACCCATTTGTTTTCCACTCTACTCTGTGTGTCTTATACTCAATACACCTACACACGCTCTACTACTCTTATACTGTACGTTACTCTACTAATTCTGTGTGACGTTGGCTACTACTGCAAAAATAATAAAAATTTAACCCCAACTGAATTGGATTGATTGATCTATAATTTTTGGCTAATTGAACAAACAAAAAATGTGCGAAAAATCTTTCAAAATTGACAAATGATTTTCTTGGCATTGGTACAACATTTTTTAAAAAGCTTGCAAATGACAAGCGAGGAACAGAAAAAAATAAAAAATAAACCAAAAAAAATTGCTCATAATATGCAAGAATCGGAGAAATTGTTTAGCCAACAAAATTAATTAGCATTTCGACAGTTTAAATCGCACAAAAAAAAAAAAAAAAAAAAAAAATGATTTCACCAAAAATCCGAATTGAAAACATTTCAATTGTTTATTTAAATTTGCAAATGCGCTGCTGCACGTGCCGCCAAATTTGTTTATCCATTTATTTTGGCGCTACAATAACAACCCGACTGCGGCACCGACCATCGACCCAACAACAAAACAAAACAACCGAAACACATGTGGATGCTACCTCAATAGTGAGCTGACGCTTAATGACAATGGAATCTCCATAAACTCCATTAACTTTAACAACCCGCAACGAAATGTCGCCTCTTAAGCTTTCTTCATGTTTATATTTATTCCAACGTTGAACGTATGTAATAAAATTGGAGTTCTTATTATTTTTGATGATGAAAGTGATCTAAAGTAAGACCTTAGCTAATTTTATTATTGCTCAGCTATGTATAGTTAAGTTTTTATTAAGGATTTGCGTACTTTTGAAATTTGTGATTATTTAAGTAGTTAAACCAGTTTGTATATATGTATATAGAATAAATAAATAAACATCTTAAAACATATATTTACCTATACCCCACAGACACAATAAAGATATTTTTATTTATTGCCACTGTTGTGATTTATGATTCTTTCTGGCTTGTCTTTTATTTTCATATGCGTACTATATCTCTGTGCTATGCTTACTTCAATGTATGTGTATAGATCTTAAACTATTATTTTTCTATATGATGTTGATTTCCATAAACTACACTAACAAAAACTATTTCCTTCAATGGAATTCTGCCATGAGTAAATTATAATTTGGCTAGATTAAATAATTGTTATATATGTTTTAGGCTATTTCTGTAGAATTGTCTCCTCTATAAATTTTGGTTCCTTTTTTTTTCCAAGAAAAAGTGTTTATGTTGGGGTCCTATTTATCCACATCATGAAATACTTGTTGGCTTTCTTATAAGACCCAATTAGGCCTCATTATTTTACATACATATATTTACACACACTCGCACACACACACACATACACATCCTGTCATTCATTCATCGAACTCATATTTTTTTTGTCATTTACAGAATTGCCACCAATGGCGACACAGATGCAGAGATCATGGATGGTGAGGATGCGTAGCCATTACTGTTCTGCACTGATTCCGATGACAGTGAGGAGGTTTGTTTCAGCAGCAACAACAATGAGCTAAATTGCCACAGCAGCAACGTGGACACGAATGTGGTCATCAGCTAGCATTCACTTCTGGTCTGCCGTAACAGCCCGTCCGGCAAGACGGAGCACAGTGTTGCCACGTATCACAATGGTCTTGTCATAGCACTTAGTTTATCATATCATAGACATGGCCGTGATTACGTCTGGCAACTTGCTGTTTCTTGCTATCTGGCCGTATCGAGTCAAAACTTGGGAATTAGTGTAATACTTATTCATAGCATATTTATTTTATCATGATGCACAACTGAGTATACCAAAAACGCAAATAAGGATTTCATAACTCACACAAAACTACCATATACCATAAACCATACTATATATAACTGTAAAATGCCTATGATACAAGTAAAAACAATATGTGTCATTGAAAATTAGACATTATTTCAGTGTACTGTAATTGATAATAACGCATGAAATATTTGAACATATTTTAACTATATAGTGCGTAATAATGTCTATATTACCTTTAAGGCTGTGAACTGAGAAAAAGAAAACTATTTTTCAAACAATAATCTGTCAATCGTGAAAAATGTGTTTTAAGAAATGTATTTCCAAAAATCTGTCTAAAAACTTTGCGTTGAGTGCTTTATGCAATTTTATAAAACAAGTATTTTAATTGTAACATCAATTTTATTTATTAATTCCAAATTTTATTCAATGTTTTAATGATGGCACAGTTATAAATTTGTCACGGTTTTTGCCAATATTTCTCTTTGCAACATTAAATTGATTTTTTATATTGTTGTGTATTAAAAATTAAATAAAATATAATATTATAGCTAAGTAAAAATAATTGTGTGTTTTTATTATGTGACACAGGAATTGAATAATAAATCATATTGCCAAAAACTATGTATTTACTGATTAAATTTGCCCTTAGCTCATAAATGATTAAAAAATCAATTATATTTGCATACTATGCAAAGTAGGGAGATTTTGATACCCAGCATAAGGTTGTTTAAAGGGTTGGAATAGTGAAATGGTGCAACATGTTAATATAGAGGTATAAATGCAAATGTGTGTTTGAGGGTATTTTCTCAGTCAATAAATCTCTTATATGTTAATAGCTACCTATTAACCTCTGACGTACTATTACAGTTTGTCACGACGCTTTAAGTAGCTGTAATTGATATTTAAATGATTGCTACCTGATGCGAAATTGAATACCTCTAAAGCTAATGAGGCATTTGCTACCCAGAGAAATCAATCAAGTCAAGCCGTAAAGTGTTAATTACTGTGTAGGCGACTAAATAATAATTACTTTTAAATGCAGCTTCCGATTTACACAATAGTTGTACATATGTACGTAATTGGATTATAAAAACGGCAAACAGAGATTTATTTTAGTCAATGTCGGTTCTTCAATTGGTCGAAATGTGTTGTCCTCTAATGTTGCTGTTTCTAAGCGGGTTTTTAAATTATTCTGTGTTCTGCAAACTACGTAAGTTAAATTTTTCATTTATAATAATAGTTGTTAAAATGTACATTTTGAGAGTTAAGAGCTTAATACAATGTTATGCATATCCCAACATCAAATCTACATTTACTGAAGAGCCCAGAATTTTTCAAATATATTCGTATAACAAATAGTTGAGTTCTTGACTTAAGAATTGATTCGAGACAATTCCTATCTACAATTGAAGACTTTAAAAATAAAACTGAGACCGCACTTCCCCACATTAAAAAATAACATAATAATAAGTATCTTACACTAGAAAATATCAAAGTTAAACTGTTGTTAAATCAAGAACTTCTACCCATATCCTGAATAACGTTTTGACGTAGTTCAAGTAAATATTTAAAGTACATTCACAAAATTTAAGCTCTGACAACGTTTAAAATCGATTTGACAAGCAATAATAATTTATAATGTTTCCAACTGTACAGCACCTGAGATAGACAAATGCACGGCCGGTGATGAGAACTGCATTGTGGATATCATCAATCAGATTTTTCGCAAGTATCCTAAGGGCGTGCCTGACATTGGACTGGAAGCACTGGATTCGATAGACTTAAGAGATGTTGTCATAAGTGATGCCGTACCTGATACGCCCATGCAAATGAGCTTGAAATTCAATACGGTGACGATGCGTGGTTTCGAGAATACCACCGTCCTACGTGCCAAAGGATTCGAAAGGGAGCTGCAACGTGGCTTTGAGTTGGGCGGCTGGACGCCCTTAGTGCGCTTGGATGGGATGTATGAGGCGGATGGAAAGCTATTAATGTTGCCCGTACAGGGAAAGGGTCAAGCACAAATTGAATTCAAGGATGGTCAATTTACGTGCAAGGTAAAAACGGATGAAGATCATCGAATGGATGGAAAACTTTATGCAAAGATAACAAAAGTCAAGTGCATAGTTGATGCAAAAGGGTGAGCTTACTAACTGAGTAGAATTTCGATTAAAAAACTCTACAAAATTATGGTTCTACAAAAGAAAATGTGAAGAAAATGGCTTTTATTTTCTATAATCAGTATATAAATTTGAATATCGAAGCATGTTTATTCTGGTTGATAAAAATCTTTCCTGATTGTCGAAATAGTTTTAAATTTTTAACTTCTCGCCCGATTATCGAAATTCTTGTCTAAATTTACACATTTTTACTATATTTTTTTCAATCGGTTGAATCAATATTTGTACTTAAAAAATCTTTTTAATTCCAAAATTGTAGCCTACATGCCAACTTTGATAATCTGCTGAACAACAAAGAGCTAAGCGACTCCATTAATGAGCTCATCAATAATAACTGGCAGGATGTATGGTATACGATGCGACAAGGTGTTAACCTGGCTGTTAGCCAGGTGGCAGAAACATACCTTAAGAATGTGTTTAACAAATTGTCCTATAATGACTTCTTCATGCAAGTCTAGAGTCCAGAATGCGCAGATCTGGCTTGATGTTAAAGGAAAAAATAAGTCCCTAAATAACATTATCCAAAGTTTTTTAAGCAAATAATAAAGATGGTAAACGGGTATCCAATGTTGTTATTGACAAAGCGACTCATTAAAATCATACAACACGATAATAATACTATAAAATTTATTTCTCTCCCGTTCGCTCTTAAGCAAATATTTGTAAAAACTATTTATTAAAAGTTTGATTTATTTTAACATTCTAAAATAAAAATAAAATAAAAAAGCAACTAAATAAAATCAAACGTTTGACCATTTTGTTAAGTTCTTAAATATGTAAAAATATTAAAAAATTCTTTGCGAAATGAAATAAATACGAATGCATATGAATAACGCCTTCTAAATGAGAATACCTATGTTTACAGTCGATATGATTGTTTATCTTGATGAACAAAAGTTCCCCTCAAGAGTTATTTAGTGTCATTATCTATTGTATTACTTGTTCTCCAGCAGATCAATCAGCTGTGAAAACTAAAAAGCTTTTTGAAAAGCTCTTTATACTACCTAGTAGTGTTAGCACAACCCACTATGATAAGTAGTACTAGACTTGACTCAATTAATTTTATGTGGTGGGTTTCAGAAAACTTGTTATGATAATCGCTATTCCTACATATTCCTATAAAATTAATATAGAAACTTTTGCCGGATTTTATTCAACGTCCGTCAGTGTCGGACTATGCAAGTGTTATAATATATATATTTTTTACGTATTCTTTTCAAAATGCACAAAGCGTTCTTATTGTTGATGTCGCTGCAGCTTTATATCGGTTCAGAGTGTGCAACATTACGTGGGTAGCTAATATAGAATCAAGCTACTGGATGATTCATAATCTATTCGGTGTTTGTTTACCCTTTCCTAGCTAAGGATGTTAAGAAGTGCCGTTTCGGAGATACTACGTGCATCAAGGATACCACAAACGCTTTAATCCGTCATTTCCCGAAAGGTATACCCTCTGTGGGTTTGAAGCCCCTCGATGCCGTTCATGTGAACGATATTGTGCTCATCAACGATAGAAAAGTTGGAGTTGCTTGGTATTTTTTTAAACTATTCAATCAGATCAATTATGGGTTCGAGAACACAACTATAACGGATATTAAGGGATTCGATGAGGACCCGACATCCTCGAAGATTGTAGTTAAGGGACACTTACCCAGACTCATATACAAGGGCTTGTATAATGCCAGAGGCCGTATGCTCTGGTTGGTGGATATAAATGCAACTGATGAGTCTGAGTCGGAATTTTTAAATTTTCACTTTGAATTCACTTTGAAAGTCCAAACGGAATACCGTAATAATAAGCGTTACCTAAAGATATATCAACTGGTTCCGAATATTTCTGTTGATCGGTGAGCTCTTCCGTTTCTATATTATTTCATATTTCTACATAAATTTCTGGTTTTGCAGCTGGATTCAGTGGTTGGAAAAATTTTTTCCTGAAAATACCGATCTAACGATAGCTGTCAATAAATTATTTAATGCAAACTGGGTTGAGTTTTGGAATGAACTAGAGAAGCCCATATTGGAAGTATTTACAGGTGTTTTTCTAAGCATAATTGAAGATATTTTTTATAATGTGTCATACGATGATTTATTCATATCAAATGAACAAAAATATCAATTGTAATAAAGTTTTTAGTCAAACTCAGTTAAGCCAAATATACAAATATACATATTATTACAAATTGTTAAATTATTATTAAAAATTGTAGATGATGCATTGTATTTTAAAATGAAATGCATAACATTAAATGACATTTCGAAATTCAACACAGATGTGCTTAGAAGTCGTATAATATACTATATACAAATTGCATATTCCCCTCTAATTGTAAAAATACTAAAACTTAATATGCGTACCGTACCGAGCTTTCAAGTAACCGGTTCTTAAACTATGCGAATTCCAATTCGATTTGTTGGCCTTATAAATGCATTCGATTTTATTTCACGTGCAACCTCTGAGGCTAGTACAAGTGATATTCTCTTCGAAAATGCCTAAAATGTTATTCGTTTTAATCAGTCTGCAATTGCTTATTGCATTGAAGTGTCAAACATTACGTGGGTAGTCCAAATAAACTGTGTTCCTACATAGATTTCAAGATTTTTCTTCTTTGTAATGTAACCCCACAGCAAAGGATATAAAGAAGTGCCATTTTGGTCATTTGAAATGCATAATTGAGTCCATGAATGATATGATCAAACATTATCCCAGGGGTATACCCGGTTTGGGAATGAGCCCCATTGATATTGTGGATATCAAGGATTCGGAGATCTGGAATAATGCTCAACTCGGTGGAGTTTGGTTTAATTTTAAGGTATTCAATCAAGTGAACTATGGCTTCGAGAATACAACAATAACGAGCATCAAAGGATTCGGCAAGGATCCTACGGCCAGCACAATGGAGATACACGGCCGGATACCCAGCCTGATACACAAGGGTGACTATATAGCCAATGGACGTATGTGGCTGCTCAACTTTAATGCCAGTGGTGAAGCAACATCGGATTTTCAGAACTTGCGATTTATCTTAAAGCTGAAAGTCATAGCGGAATATCGGAATAATAAGCGCTACTTGAAAATCTATGAACTAGTGCCGATTGTCAATATTAATCGGTGAGTTTTCCGAATATATCAATAGTTGACTATTTAGTCAATTACTAAAATAATGTATTTGTAGCTGGATTGTGTGGTTGGATAACCTTTTTGAAGACAGCATGGATCTAACAGTGACAATAAATGAACTGCTCAATGCGAATTGGTTAGAGTTCTGGAATGAGCTGGAACCATCGTTTTTAGATGTGTTTAGCAGTGTATTTACCAGTATGATAGAAGATATTTTTCATAAAATACCCTATGATGATTTGTTTCTCAAGGATAATGAGACTGAAATATAAACATATTTTAATTTAATCTGTATATTTTTTTCGATTTGTTGTTACAGGAAGTGTACACTGTACAATGTATGTAATTGTAGAAATCCGGTTTTGAATATAGTTTACAAATACTTGGAATCGCTGCTAAAACCTTACTCAAACTGAATTTATTTACGATTTTGCTTTTGCATGAGCAGGTTCTAAGTTAAATCGCATTGTATTTTAAGTGTCGTGACTTAAATTAATTGCAACAGGTTTAAACCAACAACTACACAAGTACGGAATATAGTAAAAGTTCAGCACACAATATGAAAATGTTTTCTATGTTAATTTTCATAATGCTTAGTCTTTTTAAGACGACATTGGGAGCCCAGCTGCGTGAGTATTTGAAACTAACAGCAACTAACAATTGAGTAAGTGTTTTATTTCACAATACTTTCAGCTAGTGATATAGAGAAATGTCACTTTGGAGACTCGAAATGCCTGATCAGAAGCATGAATGACTTATTGCGGCGTTATCCCAAAGGCATACCTGAGATCGGTCTGCGGCCGTTGGATATAAGCACTCAGGAAAATTCTACGGTTCTGGAAGAGGGAAGCGATCCTCCTATTTGGCTTAGCTTTCACACGACTGACAATTTGTACAAGGGCTACAATAATGCCACAATAACCGACGTGGAGGGCTTTAATAGGGATCCAACTAAACACCAGCTTCTGATTCGGGCACGCATACCAAGTTTGATCCATGAGGCAACATATAATATGCAGGGGCGTTACCTGGTATTTAGAGCAAATACAACAGGCAAACTGCATTCGGATTTCCAGAATTTTCAATTGACGCTCAGATTTAGGATCATACAGGAATATCGCAACAGTAAGCGTTATATAAAAATCTATGAACTGGTGCCAAAAGTCGAACTGGATCGGTGAGTTTATTTAACACCCGCCATATACAATTTTAAAATGATTAACGTTCAATTGCAGCTGGATAATTTCGTTAGAAAATTTATATAAAGAAAATCTGGATCTGACTATTGCGCTAAATCGTGTTATGAACGACAATTGGGTTGAGTTTTGGAATGGCCTTGAGCCCAACTTAGTGAACAACTTTGCTATAAGTTTCACGGACCTTCTGAACAAGGTCTTTGGAATTGTGGCCTATGACGATATGTTTCTACCAGACAAAACTGTGCATGAAGAGACTATTGATTGAATATCAATATCCTATTATGGTGAATTTTTTTATTTTTGTTTTTAAATTATTTTGAATGTGGAATTTGAAAAACACATTCTACAGAAATAATTTACATGTGAATATTACAAAATTTTAAAGTACATTTTGAAGTTATTTCTTTTAAATACAAAAATTGTACTTGCAATTAGAATTATTTGCAGTTAAGGTGTTTAATTAATATACAAATTTACAAGTGGGAGCTTTATGAAAAGTTATCTTTGGATCTATTTGAGTAACTGAAGAATAAGTTGAGGGAATTTGGACTTTGGAATTTTGTACTCAGTCTTTGGTTTTGCCCCGGTTATGGAAGTTGCCATCCAGTTTCAGTTCATCGTAGAAGATGTGATCGTTATAACTCTCATCGCGATGATACATGTGTTGATATCCTTTTGTGCTGCTGCCTCGCTTAAACTTCCGATGATCGGCGGCCAGTTTGAGCAGCTTTTGGCGGGGATGCGGCTGCCCGAGATGCTGCAGCGGCGTTGCCTCATCCTGGTCCTGCAACTGATCCACGTTATGTCGCTTGGCGCGTCGCTGGCGCCAGCCCCAACGCATCCGTTTCACAGCCGGCGGCGGGAGGGGCATCAGCATTGTGCGAGTTGGCCACTTTTTTGGCTTTCGCTTAGATTGCCACATGTCCTTGTACTGGTCGACCACAGTGCAGGTCGGCATGTCCTTTGGCTTGGGTATGCTGTCGTCCAGCTTGGGCGGACATTGCAGCACATAGTACAGACCCGAAGTGGATTTAGTGGGCAAATCGAGCATCCTTAGAGGAACTTTATAATAGGCAAACCTGTTGCGCTCCACAATAATTGCAGGTGCGGCGCTCAGCTGTTGCAACAGCAGCAGCAGCCCCAATGCCAACTGCCACATTTTTCAAGTGCAATCTGTACTAAAACTATCAGCTCGAGTTGTTTAAATGCACCAAAAGTTTTCAGCTTCACTGAACTTTTGCATAACTTGCGGTTTTGCAACTTTAATTTGTCTTTAATATTTATGACAACAGGTTTTCCTAGCAACCAGCAAGTTGAACGAACCAACCATTGCCTAGGTCAATCAATACCTCACCAGGTGTCGTATAAATAGATATAGAAATAGTAAAACTTTTGCAAGCGGAAGTCATGCAAGAAACTGTTGATTGCTTCTCTGCTTGTACACAATGTTGCTGCTGGCTTGGCAACAATGTTGCCAAGGGCGCAACAGTTATTTGTTTTTGGCGCCTGCGCTCAAAGCTTGCTATAATAACGCTGGAGCTGGGGTAATAGTTGGAGTGTGGGGTCTGTTTTAGAGCGCTCCCCAATTGTTGCGCATATGCAACAGTTTATAGCGTGACTGCGAAACATTTGCCTTTTGTTTTGCCGCGGTATTCTTAACATTTTGTGGCTTAGTCCTTGACAGCTTTGCTGACAATTTTGGCAGCTTAGTCAATTACATTAATTAGATTTCAAATGGATTATTGAAATATTGTAATTGTTGCACGAGACTTTAAGTGGCAGATGAGTTATTTATTTTCATATCATGGTATTAAAATACTATTTAAAATAATGAGTGTGTACACACTCTTAAATACATGATATTTTGATAAGTTATAAGCGGGAAATATAAAAAATATTTATGTTTACAAAAAAATTACATAACTCAGACATTTTACGATTCTTATCTGTATCTTCATTCTTTAATATATATAATTTAAAATATATATTTACCTTATATAGAGATTTTGGTCGTATTTTTTTATCATGATTGAGGTTTCAACCAGATTAATATTATCATATCCAATTTAGATAATAGAAATAATGCAATTTAGTACAAGAGTTTTTTATGCCTAAATTTATAGTATACACCACCATAGGTTTAATCTAGTTCTAAGAACCACACAAAATAATAAAATATTTAAAATAATAAAAAAAATGTACGAAATTAGTTATTCTCGTTCTCATTTACATGTTGTACATCCGCATTAAGCTTTTCTCCACCTGGGCTTAGCTGTTTGTACACTGGAATCACATTATCGGTTAGTCGATTAGTCGGTTACGACTGCAACTGCAACGTTATTACTTGTTAATTTGTAGATAATTTTGATCTTATAAGTAATTGATAGTTAGCAACAGGTCATGATAAACGAGTATTATTTGAATTAATAACAGTGTACACTCTCAAATGTATGTATGTAAATGTGTTGATCAGCCTATGAGGCGATATTATCGATATTACTACCGATATTAGAAGCACTTCTAACCGCCAACCAATTTAAATAGAGCATCGATTTTTTTAATCAATGTATCGATTTCAATTTGTTTTTATAGCGACGAAACACCCTGTGTTGCTTGCTGAATTGGTAAATTAGCAGTAAGTAAAGTTACCAATATGGCGAAAGCAGTTAATTGAATTAGCGCCAAATCAAACAGCAGGACCTGTGCCATAGACCAACTTTATTAGGCATCACGCAAAGCCGTTAAAAGTTTGGCGCGCGATTTGACATGGCATGCAATGGAAACATTAAATGGTGGCGCAACAGTTGGCCAGGAGCATGGCAACGCGGCTGGCAACCATTGTTTATGGCACAGGGGAAATAAACAATGGTCAAGCGGCAAAATCAACAACTGCCTAGCAACCGGGTCCTGCCACGATCACTTTTACCGTAACACGGTTAACTTTTTGGCTAACAACTGCTTTCAGTCAGCTAACAGTAGCGCAGGTGAGAAGTCGCAACGCGGAAAACTAAAACAATTAAGGCACTTACTTAAACAAAATTTAGTTAAATAAAATGAAACCTCAGAAAATGAGAGAAAGTACAGATACTTATTATAAGTGCATGGAAAGTAGTAAAATTGTGCAACGAAAAGTTTTTGAAATTAATTTGTGTGCGCTCAAATGCTAAAATATTGAAAATTCTAATTTTTTTCAAGTTACATAATAGTTAAAATTGTGCAAACATGTGTTAAAGATTAATTAAATAAATTTAAAAATAATGCTTAATTATTTAACAGTATATTCGATAATTGTAATTGTGAATATTTTGAACAAATTATGTTAAAAGTATTGATTTTATTGAATATATTGATTATATAGTTGTTACTGGTAACAAGGTCACTCAACACACAAACGCCTATATCCCCACACAGCTAAAGGATACAACAACAACATTTGTGGTAACAACCGAAAACAAACCCTTGCCCCTTCATGGAGCAGCCCTCCACAAGCGCCGATGCGGCAGCTGCCGCTGCAGGCATTGGGCCGGATCCACGACTGGAGCTGATGGGTTCGTTTGTCATCAAGTCACTTAAATTGAAACCGGAGAAATGGACGCGTGTGATTACGGTGGAGGAGCACAAGGGCATCATTAAGGAGTTTTTGGATCGTAGTGTGCCCGTTGTGCTGATTATAATACTAACGCCCGCTGCGCAGCTGGTGCCCTCCACCACATTTCCCCTGTCTCAGCTGAAGAGCAAGGGTGTCTACTTTATCAAGCGGTATGCGAAACCCATTCCACGCGAGAACTGTGGCAACTTCATCATCTTCGGTGACCTGGCCACGCGCACTATTGACCAGCTGTCCGCCCTGGTGGAGGAGGTGCTTGTGCCACTGCTCTCCAATGAGGACAACTATAGAAGCTGGCCCATAATGGTTGCCCAGGATGTGCAGAAGCATGTCCACAGCCTGAAGAGCACAGTGCATCAGGTGAAGGGTCAGGTGAGCGGCGAAACCATTCTGGCCATGCCCGTGGGCGTTGAAAAAATCGTCAAGGCTGCCAAGGAGCTGACCGAAACGCAGCATTGCCAGTTTGATCTGTATCTGAAGAGTGCCATTGAGGGCGTTGTCATCAAGTGGGCCACGCAGATACATGAGGTCATCAAGGAGAGTCCCACAAATGCCTTTGCCAACGGACAGAATCCAACACCGCACACGGGTAAGAGAAACTAAGGGACCGCTCATATGGCCATATTTATTTTATCGGGCTATTTTCGGCACCGCTTTATTTATTATTTATTGATAAAATTCAAGTTTTTGTAGTTGACGCTTGTTTGATATATATCCTAGCAACGGTCGGTGCCGGCCAAATTTGCATGTTTATAACGCAACAACATATAGTTAAATGTCTTCAAAACTTGCTTTTATTATCTGTTTGCGAATGGCGACATGCAACATTTCCGTGTGCTACAACCACAAGACTAATGGGATTTTCGACTGGGTTGGGTAATGTCTTGACATTTTCCGGCTCAATGTTGTGACATGTGCAAATACTCATATGCTTTAGCTGTATGTGGCACAAAGCCCAAAAGCAAAAGTTGCTAAAAATGTATGCGATTTTCATAATTTTGGAAGCAATCACCATTTTTAAGTTGGGGAAAGAAAAACAATAAGGTCACTAAATTCTGCAATATATTGCTCTATACGTATGTCTAAAAATCCATATTATATATAGGAACAGCTTAGTTTTTATGGAAATATATATTAATACTTGAATTCTAATCTATAATTTATTTATTGTTGTCAATCGAAATAATATATTTTATCATACAATTTCGGAATAAATAGGATTGTGGATAAAAGAGAGAGAGAGAGAGATGAGATTCTTGTACGCCTTTTGATACCCAGAAAAAACAAACTCGACTCATTACCTAAAGAGTTTTTTCTTAATAATAATATTATTATATATATTTAAAATATATACGTTAAATATGCACATTATTATATTATATATACAACAGCATTTATGCAACTAAACATAATTTAGAATTTCCTGTTATTAATTTAAATCTTGCAATACTATACTATAAATTGATTAGCTATAAATTGCATTATAATATTTATTTCAATTGCCCTTCCACTATGCCCATTATCATTTAAATCGCTTAGTAAATCAAACAATGTTGTTTAAATATCAACCTATTAAAAGTAATTAGCTGCTAATAGGCATTGCCTTATCAACTGCTTGACAGAATTTACGTTTTGGAATAATCGACTCAAGAATCTATCATTTATCTACGACCAATTACGCAATGAGCGCATAAGAGCCATGGCCCTAATACTGGAGTACTCGTTGAGTGCCTATCATCCTTGCTTTCAGACGCTTTTCAAAAACGTTGTCACGGGTGAGTGCAGCCAATTTAATAGCCTAACAACATGCCAACCCATTCAATGTATATATATATATATATGTATGTATTTATGTATATAACTGTCTTTTGCCTTTTGCATGCCAACAAACTGTTTTGAACTTGATTGAACAATCGCAGCACTGGCTGAGGCAAAGGATATAACGCTCTATTTGAACCCACTTAAGCGCCCCCTGCATCAGCTAGAGGAAATAGATTTTTCCGAATACAAGCCCCTGCTCATACCCTTTATGCATACCGTGTGCACCCTTTGGGGCAACTCACGCTACTATTGTCAATCGGCGAAAATAACTGTGCTGTTGCAGGAGATATGCAATTTGATTATACATCAGGTGTGTTTTGTTACGGTTTGTTTGCTACGATTATAGAGTGTAACTTAAACATGTTTCTGTTTCAGGCCAAGCGTTATTTGGACCCTTCGTCCATATTTCACAGCGACATTGATGAGGCCATGCAGCGACTGACACTCTCCATCCAAATACTAAAGTTCTTTCGTGAACTCTTTGACTATTATAAGGATCGTTTGGCTGCGTTTTTTACGGAACCGGAGGAGCGGCCACCGATTTTGTGGACTTTTCATCCAAATTCAGTTTTCAAGCGCTTTAATGCATTTCTAGAGCGTCTGACAACAATTCAGTGGTACGTATTCTCTTATACAATAAATAAACTAAGGCTCAAGCTCCAACAAAAATCAAAAGCTATAGGTTCGAGCCCATATCTCCCCCTTATGTTTAGCTTATTAGCCGGGTTTACCACACCCACGAAAGCAGAATTTGGTTGGAAAATTGCTTACACCTATCTGAAAATGTGCAGTTATCTATATTATAAATTTAAAGACTCTTGCTCTTAAATTAAAACTTCCAGCTCTATGGACCGATTTATCCCCTCCCTTAGCCAATTAAAAATGCAATAAACCATTTGACATTTGACAGGCGATTTCCTGTCGCAGAGCCGGTAATTCCCTACTTCTATAGTTTGGTTCCGGTATGCTTTTTGAATACCTGGTTCGGTTCAAGGTTCGGTTCGGAAAATAAACACAGTTCAGCCTTGATATAAAAATATGTATAATATAGAGTTCCTAAATATAACCTCCTTTCAGGTTCTTCTTTACTGTGATTGAATTCCTGAAATTAGAGAAAGTCGAAATCGGTGGACTGCGTGGACGCCAGCTGAGCACCAGGATTACTAATGTCTACGTGGAGTTTAATCAATACTTTACGGCATTCGCCTCGAAAAGCTATGATGTGCTCGATCCAGACGATCGGGAGTTTGATGAGGACTTTAAGGGTTTCCAAACACGCATTCTGGAGCTGGACATGAAACTGGCTGCTATATTGTGTCAGGCCTTTGATGATTGTCACAATTTGGAGAGCATTTTCAAGGTGCGTACATGCATAATTGTAAGGTTAACTTTAGATTTATATTTAAGTTACGTTCTTCCTTAGCTGATAAGCATTGTGGGCAGTGTTCTGGATCGTCCGAAAATCAAGGAAGAGTTCACGCAACGCTACGCGGAAATTGTGCGCATGCTCGATGATGAGATGACAGTCTGTGAGAATATATACGACAAGCAAATGCAACTGATCCGGGAGGGTGAAACGCTTTATCCCGACTATAATTGTCCCTCTGTGGCGGCCTTTATACGCTGGTGCTATCAGCTGGAGACGCGCATAACGGCTTCAGTGAAGCACTTCAAGGCTCTGCAGCATGAGTAAGCAATTATATAATGTACACACATACATATGTATATAAATAAAACAGTTTGTCCTGACTGACTGTCCTGGTTACGAAGGCATTGCCTAAAGGGTAAAAGCTTTTTCAAAGCAATACTTTTTCAAAATTGTGCTATGAAATATTTATTACTTTGATTGACAAAATAATATATTTTAAAAACGTTAATAGTTAGGAAGCTGAAATTAATACTGAAGTTTCCAAAATGGGGAAAGTACTGGATAGCTGTTTTTTAACGAATGATTAAATAATTGATTTTCTGATTTTGGATTATACGCCTCAATGACAATTAAAACTAGTAAGAGTGCTCTTCTCAAAAGTCACGTCAAAAGTGACAAAAAAAATGGCTTGTAAAGTGCCCAAACAACAAAAAGTTCCTTATAAATGACATTCCCAGACTTCGAACTGCCATAACTTTGTCAAAACTGGACCGATTGTCATTCCCAAGGCCTATTTTGGTCAATATTTGTCATGTTCTTTAGTTCTACATCAAAAGTTTATGCACTTTTGAGAATAAAAATTTTTTGACTTTTTTTCCTAAAAAAGCATAAGGGGGGACCCTTACCAATATGATTTTTTCAAAAAATAGAATCTTGAAATTTTATTTTAAATCGATTGTGGGTGTCACTATTAGTATAAAAAACTATGGGAAAAGTGATTTTGGTGTAATTAATTTTTCTGTCAAAAGTCACGTCAAAAGTGACAAAAAAAATGGCTTGTAAAGTGCCCAAACAACAAAAAGTTCCTTATAAATGACATTCCCAGACTTCAAACTGCCATAACTTTGTAAAAACTGAACCGATTGTCATTCCCAAGGCCATTTTGGTCAACATTTGTCATGTTCTTTAGTTCTACATCAAAAGCTTATGCACTTTTGAGAATAAAAATTTTTTGTTTTTTTTTCCTAAAAAAGCATAAGGGGGGACCCTTACCAATATGATTTTTTCAAAAAATAGAATCTTGAAATTTTATTTCAAATCGATTGTGGGTGTCACTATTAGTATAAAAAACTATGGGAACAGTAATTTTGGTGTAATTAATTTTTCTGTCAAAAATCACGTCAAAAGTGACAAAAAAAATGGCTTGTAAGTGCCCAAACATCAAAAAGTTCCTTATAAATGACATTCCCAGACTTCAAACTGCCATAACTTTGTCAAAACTGGACTGATTGTCATTCCCAAGCCCATTTTGGTCAATATTTGTCATGTTCTTTAGTTCTTCATCAAAAGTTTATGCACTTTTGAGAATAAAAAATTTTTGACTTTTTTTCCTAAAAAAGCATAAGGGGGGACCCTTACCAATATGATTTTTTCAAAAAATAGAATTTCGAAATTTTATTTTAAATCGATTGTGGGTGTCACTATTAGTATGAAAAACTATGGGAAAAGTGATTTCGGTGTAAATAATTTTTCTGTCAAAAATCACGTCAAAAGTGACAAAAAAAATGGCTTGTAAGTGCCCAAACATCAAAAAGTTCCTTATAAATGACATTCCCAGACTTCAAACTGCCATAACTTTGTCAAAACTGAACCGATTGTCATTCCCAAGGCCATTTTAGTCAATATTTGGTTTGTTCTTTAGTTATACATCAAAAGTTTATGCACTTTTGAGAATACAAATTTTTTGTTTTTTTTTCCTAAAAAAGCATAAGGGGGGACCCTTACCAATATGATTTTTTCAAAAAATAGAATCTTGAAATTTTATTTCAAATCGATTGTGGGTGTCACTATTAGTATAAAAAACTATGGGAAAAGTAATTTTGGTGTAATTAATTTTTCTGTCAAAAATCACGTCAAAAGTGACAAAAAAAATGGCTTGTAAGTGCCCAAACATCAAAAAGTTCCTTATAAATGACATTCCCAGACTTCAAACTGCCATAACTTTGTCAAAACTGGACCGATTGTCATTCCCAAGCCCATTTTGGTCAATATTTGTCATGTTCTTTAGTTCTACATCAAAAGTTTATGCACTTTTGAGAATAAAAATTTTTTGACTTTTTTTCCTAAAAAAGCACAAGGGGGGACCCTTACCAATATGATTTTTTCAAAAAATAGAATCTTGAAATTTTATTTTAAATCGATTGTGGGTGTCACTATTAGTATAAAAAACTATGGGAAAAGTGATTTTGGTGTAATTAATTTTTCTGTCAAAAATCACGTCAAAAGTGACAAAAAAAATGGCTTGTAAAGTGCCCAAACATCAAAAAGTTCCTTATAAATGACATTCCCAGACTTCAAACTGCCATAACTTTGTCAAAACTGAACCGATTGTCATTCCCAAGGCCATTTTAGTCAATATTTGGTTTGTTCTTTAGTTCTACATCAAAAGTTTATGCACTTTTGAGAATAAAAATTTTTTGTTTTTTTTTCATAAAAAAGCATAAGGGGGACCCTTACCAATATGATTTTTTCAAAAAATAAAATCTTGAAATTTTATTTCAAATCGATTGTGGGTGTCACTATTAGTATAAAAAACTATGGGAAAAGTGATTTCGGTGTAAATAATTTTTCTGTCAAAAATCACGTCAAAAGTGACAAAAAAATGGCTTGTAAAGTGCCCAAACATCAAAAAGTTCCTTATAAATGACATTCCCAGACTTCGAACTGCCATAACTTTGTCAAAACTGGACCGATTGTCATTCCCAAGCCTATTTTGGTCAATATTTGTCATGTTCTTTAGTTCTACATCAAAAGTTTATGCACTTTTGAGAATAAAAATTTTTTGACTTTTTTCCTAAAAAAGCATAAGGGGGGACCCTTACCAATATGATTTTTTCAAAAAATAGAATCTTGAAATTTTATTTTAAATCGATTGTGGGTGTCACTATTAGTATAAAAAACTATGGGAAAAGTGATTTTGGTGTAGTTAATTTTTCTGTCAAAAATCACGTCAAAAGTGACAAAAAAAATGGCTTGTAAAGTGCCCAAACATCAAAAAGTTCCTTATAAATGACATTCCCAGACTTTAAACTGCCATAACTTTGTCAAAACTGAACCGATTGTCATTCCCAAGGCCATTTTAGTCAATATTTGGTTTGTTCTTTAGTTCTACATCAAAAGTTTATGCACTTTTGAGAATAAAAAATTTTTGTCTTTTTTTCCTAAAAAAGCATAAGGGGGGACCCTTACCAATATAATTTATTCAATAAATAGAATCTTGAAATTTTATTTTAAATCGATTGTGGGTGTCACTATTAGTATAAAAAACTATGGGAAAAGTGATTTCGGTGTAAATAATTTTTCTCTCAAAAATCACGTCAAAAGTGACAAAAAAAATGGCTTGTAAGTGCCCAAACATCAAAAAGTTCCTTATAAATGACATTCCCAGACTTCAAACTGCCATAACTTTGTCAAAACTGGACCGATTGTCATTCCCAAGCCCATTTTGGTCAATATTTGTCATGTTCTTTAGTTCTACATCAAAAGTTTATGCACTTTTGAGAATAAAAATTTTTTGACTTTTTTTCCTAAAAAAGCACAAGGGGGGACCCTTACCAATATGATTTTTTCAAAAAATAGAATCTTGAAATTTTATTTTAAATCGATTGTGGGTGTCACTATTAGTATAAAAAACTATGGGAAAAGTGATTTTGGTGTAATTAATTTTTCTGTCAAAAATCACGTCAAAAGTGACAAAAAAAATGGCTTGTAAAGTGCCCAAACATCAAAAAGTTCCTTATAAATGACATTCCCAGACTTCAAACTGCCATAACTTTGTCAAAACTGAACCGATTGTCATTCCCAAGGCCATTTTAGTCAATATTTGGTTTGTTCTTTAGTTCTACATCAAAAGTTTATGCACTTTTGAGAATAAAAATTTTTTGTTTTTTTTTTCATAAAAAAGCATAAGGGAGACCCTTACCAATATGATTTTTTCAAAAAATAAAATCTTGAAATTTTATTTCAAATCGATTGTGGGTGTCACTATTAGTATAAAAAACTATGGGAAAAGTGATTTCGGTGTAAATAATTTTTCTCTCAAAAATCACGTCAAAAGTGACAAAAAAAATGGCTTGTAAAGTGCATAAACATCAAAAAGTTCCTTATAAATGAAATTCCCAAACTTCAAACTGCCATAACTTTGTCAAAACTGGACCGATTGTCATTCCCAAGCCCATTTTGGTCAATATTTGTCATGTTCTTTATTTCTACATCAAAAGTTTATGCACTTTTGAGAATAAAAAATTTTTGACTTTTTTTCCTAAAAAAGCATAAGGGGGGGACCCTTACCAATATGATTTTTTCAAAAAATAGAATCTTGAAATTTTATTTCAAATCGATTGTGGGTGTCACTATTAGTATAAAAAACTATGGGAACAGTAATTTTGGTGTAATTAATTTTTCTGTCAAAAATCACGTCAAAAGTGACAAAAAAAATGGCTTGTAAAGTGCCCAAACATCAAAAAGTTCCTTATAAATGACATTCCCAGACTTCAAACTGCCATAACTTTGTCAAAACTGGACCGATTGTCATTCCCAAGCCCATTTTGGTCAATATTTGTCATGTTCTTTAGTTCTACATCAAAAGTTTATGCACTTTTGAGAATAAAAATTTTTTGACTTTTTTCCTAAAAAAGCATAAGGGGGGACCCTTACCAATATGATTTTTTAAAAAAATAGAATCTTGAAATTTTATTTTAAATCGATTGTGGGTGTCACTATTAGTATAAAAAACTATGGGAAAAGTGATTTCGGTGTAAATAATTTTTCTGTCAAAAATCACGTTAAAAGTGTAAAAAAAAATGGCTTGGAAAGTGCCCAAACATCAAAAAGTTCCTTATAAATGACATTCCCAGACTGCAAACTGCCATAACTTTGTCAAAACTAAACCGATTGTCATTCCCAAGGCCATTTTGGTCATTATTTGGCATCTAGTTTGATTCTACATCTAAGGTTTATGCTTTTTTGAGAAAAGACAATTTTGGATTTTTTTTACACAAATACCAGTTTAGTGTTTTCAAAAAATGCAATTGCATGACGTTCGCAGTAGCAGCGTGTGTTTGTATGTGTAAGAATTATGAATGTAAGAACTGGGTTCAGGGTATATCCTAGTCGGGCACTCTTGACTAGACCACTCAATAATTGATTTTTAGTTTAATGTTTTACAATATAGACTAACTTTAACGGTTTTTAAATAATTGCATATTATAAATTAGACAATTCTCATGTTTAGTTTCTGGACTATTGCAATTGGAGTTCTAACTTCGAAGCGACCACTGTATATACATATAGTATAACCACTAAAATAACTTCAAACTTCACAGCATTACGAAAACCGAGAAATCCCTGGAAATTGTTGAACGTTATGAATGTTTGATGGCCAAATTGGGCGCCTGTAAGGCGCAGTTCTTTGATGATTGGTCCGTGCAGCTGGCGGAGCAAATTGAGGAGCATCTGAAGAAGTCGCTCATAGCACGCGATCAGCACAGCCATTCACTGATCCTGAATTTTAGTTCAACACTCTTTTCCATACTGCGCGAGGTGCACTATATGCAACAAATGCAAATTGATGGTATACCGGAGATAGCGATTGAGTTTGCGGAGAAGAGCGATGTGTTCCGCTCGTATACATTGAATCTGGAGAAGACTATCGATTGGTATAACAGCATACAGGAGGGCAGCTCAACGGTGGAGCTCAAACTGATTGAGCCCGAGATTAAAATGATTGATGATCTGGTCGAAATCGGTGTCGATCATCTTGTATGGAATTCATTAGGTGAGCAGTCAAGCATTCAAGCATCTTTAATGCGATTAGTCATTCATATTAAAATACATTGCAGATATTATGCACTACCTGGAGAAGCTGCGACAGCCTGTGGCGGCGCTGCGCAATCGCGTGAATCACACCCAGGAGAATCTGCGTCAGGTACGCAAAATAATGGAAGTGTGGGCCAAACAGCCGCTCTTCGAGCGTCGCGACTGCAAGAAGGACTCGGTGCTGTCCATAGATGAGCGACCGGATCGCACAGCCAAGCGTTATGCGGAGATCCAAGCGGCCTCTGTGGAGATACATAAACTACTCCAGGATAATATGCTGCAGTTTGACATGGAGCAGAAGCAGAACGATGCCGTCTGGCTGAGCTATGTGGATTTTGTCGATAATATTGTCTATGAGAATATACTGCGGACTGTTGGCGTGAGTGTGGGCTATCTGGCGGAGAACATGGATCCGGACAACAACTATGCGCCGCTCTTTGAATCCCGCTTGGAGCTGGTGGAACCGAATTTGGTGTTTGTGCCGTCGCTGGAACCCGAAGATCCCATGGGCTTCAATAATATGCTGATTGAGCTGATGCGGGATATAATGAAGATGGGCTCACTTATAAAGCGACTCAAGCCCAATGAGAAGCGCAACTATGTGGAGCTGATCAAGGAAAATCAGGACATTATCGACATGCGACGAGAGATACTCAATGGCGTTGATCTGGTCATGGAAGAGGCCTCCAGATTCTGTCGTCAGTTTGAACGCTACGCGTACTTATGGCTAGACGACCGGGAGGAGTGCATGGAGTACTTTCTGGAATATGGACGCATGCTGGATCCAGATGAAATAGAGGTGATTCAAATGAATGATCCGGCGGCACCACCTCCGCCAGTACCCTGCCAGCCCACGATTGAGGCATTCAGGGAGCAAATCGACAATTACGAATCCCTCTTCAGCGAAATCGAGGATATACCAGCATTTCAGGTGTTTAGCGCCTGGTTTCAAGTGGATGTGCGACCCTTTCGACAGGCGCTGCTTAACACCGTCTGCAAGTGGGGCAACATGTTCAAGGAGCATCTGGTGACCACTGTCACATCCAGTCTTATGGATCTCAGTCACTTTATACGCAAGGCAGACGAGGGTCTCTTGCAGACGGTCAAGGAGAAGGATTACGAGGGACTCGTCAGCATTATGGCCTATCTGATGCAGGTGAAGGAGCGTGCGGCCAACACGGATGAGATGTTTGAGCCCATGCAGGAGACCATACAGCTGCTCAAATACTACGACATGGACATACCCGAGGAGGTGAATGTGCTGCTGCAGGAACTGCCCGAACAGTGGGCCAACACCAAGAAGATTGCCACAACGGTTAAGCAGCAGGTCTCTCCACTCCAAGCCACCGAAGTGGTTAGCATAAGGAATAAGATAACGCTCTTCGAGGCGCACATCCAGCTCTTCCGGGAGGTCTTCAAGCAGTACGATTTCTTTCGCTTCGATTGCTATAAACCCTACTTACTAATGGATCGCATCAATGATGACATGTTCCTCTGCGAGCGGGAAATGGGCGAGATACAAAAATCCGGCAGTCTATTTGAAGTGAATATTCCGGAGTTTAAGGTGCTCAAACAATGCCGCAAGGAACTCCGCATGCTCAAGGTATCTACAAAGAGATCTGTTGCCGTTTTTTTGTACAGTGATTTTTGCATGTGTTATATAATCGATTTACTACATTTTTATAAAACTTATTTATGTACTGCATGCTACATGTGGAATTTTGAGCTTTTACTTTTTACCTAGCTATACAACAAATACATATAACTATGTATATATATATACTTACTAATCCCAAAACATTTTCTAAAAGTTACCTCTACTAAACCAATGATATATTCATATTAATTAACCACAGCAACTCTGGGATTATGTGAATATAGTTCAAACCAGCATCGAGGATTGGAAGACAACGCCCTGGCGCAAAGTCGATGTGGAGAACATGGATATTGAGTGCAAGAAATTTGCCAAGGATATCCGATTATTGGATAAGGAAATGCGCGTCTGGGATACGTTTATCAATCTCGAGTCGACGGTGAAGAATATGTTAACCTCACTTCGTGCCGTAGGAGAGCTACAGAATCCGGCTATACGGGAGCGACACTGGAATCAGTTGATGAACTCCACCAAGGTCTATTTTTTAGTGTGATTCTTTTCATTTTTCATGCGGACAATTTGGCATATTGTAAATAATACATAGATGAATTCTATTTTTTTCGTAATTCTTTCCTAGCACCAGAGCTGAGAGATGCTCACTTGTGTATAGCAAAGCCATTTGAAACTAAATTTTCTTTTTTATTCCAAACTTTATTTTAAAAGAGGCCGATATACTATGTACATATATATAGTTGTGCCTCGACTGTACAGTTCTTGTAAATACCATTTCATTCCAGAGTCTGGCCGCCTTGCCCAAGGAAGTGACCGTAAGTGCTATGCATGTTGTAACTGAACTCAAGTAGAAAGCGTAGTAATATTACAACTTATATAGTGCATAAATATTGACAATTGTACATTTAATGTTGCAGGTGAAATTCATAATGGATCATGAGACAACGCTGGCGGAACTGTTGGGCCTGAATCTGCACGAGTGCGAGGAGGAGGTGAAAAATATTGTGGACAAGGCCGTGAAGGAAATGTCTATGGAGAAGATATTGCGTGACTTGAATTCCACATGGTCGGCCATGGAGTTCGATAATGAGCTGCATCCGCGCACTGGCTGTAAACTCCTTAAGGCATCGGAAGAACTCATAGAGACGCTTGAAGAAAATCAGGTGTGCCTACAAAATTTAATAACATCCAAGTACATCGCCCATTTCCTCGAGGAAGTTTCAACTTGGCAGAATAAATTAATGATTGCCGATCAAGTGATTACCGTTTGGTTTGAGGTGCAACGCACTTGGACCCATCTTGAGAGTATCTTCATGAGTTCGGAAGACATACGCAAACAGCTCCCCGTCGATTCGGATCGTTTCGATAATATCGATGCCGAATTTCGTATACTCATGGATGAGATGTCGCTCTCATCGAATGTGGTGGCATCAACGAATCGAGCTGGCCTGATCGAACGTCTGGAGCATTTGCAAAAGGAGCTGACGCTGTGCGAGAAGGCACTGGCAGAGTATTTGGAAACAAAACGTTTGGCTTTTCCTCGTTTCTATTTTGTATCATCGGCCGATCTGCTCGATGTCCTCAGCAATGGCATCCAGCCCGAAATGGTCACCAAACATCTGACCAAACTATTCGACTCAATCGCACGCCTCAAATTCAATCGCGATGCGGCCAATGAGATAGAGACAGCTTCCGGCATGTACGCCAAAGATGGCGAATACGTTGAATTCAATGAGCTGGCCAGCATACGCGGCCCGGTTGAAGTCTGGCTAAATCGCATACAAGCGGCGATGCGGGCCTCACTGCGTCATTATTTCACGGAAGCTGTCGTCGCTTATGAGGAAAAGCAACGTGAACAATGGTTATTCGATTATCCTGCACAGGTGTCGCTATGCGGCTCACAGATCTGGTGGTCCACCGAGGTGAACATCGCCTTCAGTCGCTTGGAGGAGGGCTACGATAATGCCATCAAGGATTATTACAAGAAACAAATCACACAACTCAGTTTACTCATAACACTGCTGCTCGGCGAGCTGACCAAGGGGGATCGTCAGAAAATCATGACGATATGCACCATTGATGTGCACTCGAGAGATGTGGTCGCTAAGATGATTCAGGCCAAATTGGATTCAGGCTCGGCTTTTATGTGGCAATCGCAGTTGCGGCATCGCTTTGACGATGTCGAGAAAGATTGCTTTGCCAATATTTGCGACGCTGAGTTCCAGTATTGTCACGAATACTTAGGCAATACACCACGCCTGGTCATCACGCCGCTCACAGATCGCTGTTACATAACACTCACACAGAGCTTACACTTGGTGATGGGCGGCGGACCAGCGGGTCCGGCCGGCACCGGCAAAACGGAGACAACCAAAGATCTGGGACGCGCCATCGGCATCATGGTCTACGTATTCAATTGCTCGGAGCAGATGGATTATCAATCCTGCGGCAACATTTACAAGGGATTGGCCCAAACAGGCGCCTGGGGCTGCTTCGATGAATTCAATCGCATTACGGTCGAGGTGCTGTCCGTTGTGGCGGTTCAGGTGAAGTCCGTGCAGGACGCCATACGTGACAAAAAGGAGAAGTTTAACTTTATGGGCGAGTTCATTAGCTGTGTGCCCACCGTGGGCATATTTATTACCATGAATCCCGGCTATGCCGGTCGCACAGAGCTGCCGGAGAATCTAAAGGCACTGTTTCGTCCCTGCGCCATGGTTGTGCCGGATTTCGAGCTCATCTGCGAGATTATGTTGGTCGCCGAGGGATTTCAGGATGCACGCGTCCTGGCCCGCAAATTCATCACGCTCTACACCCTGTGCAAGGAGCTGTTGTCCAAGCAGGATCACTACGATTGGGGCTTACGTGCCATCAAGTCTGTCCTGGTGGTCGCCGGTTCTCTTAAGGTGGGTTTCCCCTACTGTCAAACGTTTAAAACAACGAAACTTCTGCTATTACAAAATATATATTTTTGACAGAAAAATGATTTTCGGTGCCTCGTTTAATTATTTGAATCATTTGCTTGCAGCGCGGTGACCCTGGTCGCCCGGAGGAGGAGGTACTGATGCGCGCCCTGCGTGATTTTAATATACCGAAAATCATCACAGATGATATGCCCGTGTTCATGGGGCTCATCAGCGATCTATTTCCCGCTTTGGATGTGCCTCGCAAACGTGATCAGGACTTTGAACGCACCGTAAAACAAGCTGCCTCCGATTTGCTACTACAACCGGAAGATAATTTTATACTGAAAGTAGTGCAACTGGAGGAATTGTTGGAGGTACGTCATTCTGTATTCATTGTTGGCAATGCTGGCACCGGTAAAACCCAAGTGTGGAAGACGCTGCTGCGCACCTATCAGAACATGAAACGGAAGCCCATATTCAATGACTTGAATCCAAAAGCGGTGACCAATGATGAACTTTTCGGCATTATCAACCCGGCGACACGCGAGTGGAAGGACGGTCTGTTCTCAGTGTTAATGCGGGACCAGGCAAACATAACGGCTGATCAACCCAAGTGGATTGTGCTCGATGGCGACATCGATCCCATGTGGATCGAGAGCTTAAATACCGTAATGGATGACAACAAAGTCTTGACTTTGGCCAGCAATGAGCGCATTGCGTTGACACCTTCGATGCGTTTGCTCTTTGAGATCTCCAACCTGAGAACAGCGACGCCGGCAACCGTATCCAGAGCTGGTATACTGTACATTAATCCACAGGACTTGGGTTGGAATCCGTGAGTACCATAATATCAACCGCTGAGAGGTTATAGCTGTCACAATTGATACCACTCTGTTGGAAAAATTAGTTAATATTTGATCCGGGCAAAATCGGATAATGTATATAAATTGCATTTTCATCTATCTATCTTCGTTGCAGCTATGTGACCAGTTGGGTTGAAACGCGTAAAATTCCAGCCGAAAAGTCCAATTTGGTCATGTTATTCGACAAGTACATACCACCCTCATTGGAGACGATACGCGTGCGTTTCAAAAAGATCACGCCTGTCGCCGAAATGGCCCACATACAAATGCTGTGCCATCTGCTAAACTGTTTTCTAATCCCAGCGAATACGCCGGCCGATTGTCCAAAAGAATGGCACGAGCTGTACTTTGTTTTTGCCTGTATTTGGGCATTCGGTTCGGCCATGTTTCAGGATCAAGCCATTGACTATCGCGTGGAGTTCAGCAAATGGTGGGTAAATGAGTTCAAAACTGTTAAGTTTCCAGCGGGTGAGTGCCAAATTAAATGAGATTCCCCCATAAGAACGGCTATATATAGTTAATAAACATACTTCACATCACTAGGTGGAACAGTTTTCGATTATTTTTTGGATAGCGAGACAAAGACTTTTATGTCGTGGACGGAGAAGATACCCAAGTTTGAGCTGGACTCGGATCTGCCGTTGCAAGCTGTGCTCGTGCACACCTCCGAGTCCATACGACTGCGCTTTTTCCTGGATCTGCTGATGGATAAGAAGCACCCGGTGATGCTAGTGGGCAATGCCGGCTGCGGCAAGACCGTACTGGTCAATGAGAAGCTTCAATCGCTTTCTGAGAATTACGCTGTCACCACAATACCATTCAATTACTATACCACGTCCGAAATGTTGCAAAAGATCCTTGAGAAGCCGCTGGAGAAGAAGGCGGGTCGCAACTACGGACCGCCCGGCAACAAGACCTTGATCTACTTTGTTGACGACATCAACATGCCCGAGGTGGACTGCTACGGCACCGTACAGCCGCACACGCTAATGCGTCAGCATCTGGACTATGGCCACTGGTACGATCGCAACAAGCTGACCCTCAAGGACATTCACAACTGCCAGTATGTGGCCTGCATGAATCCCACCTCGGGCAGCTTCACCATCAATCCGCGTCTGCAGCGACACTTCTGCGTCCTGGCCGTCAGCTTTCCCGGCACCGACTCTATCACACTCATGTACTCGGCCATCCTGGCTCAGCACTTTGCCAATGCCGAGCAGAAGTTCATGCCGATCGTCATGCGCATGACACCCAACATTGTGGCAGCCACAATTGCGCTGCACAACAAATGCCTTCAGGTGTTTCTACCCACAGCCATTAAGTCGCATTATATCTTCAATCTGCGCGATATCAGCAATGTTTTTCAAGTGAGTAGAAGCAATAAACATCTCACCTTACTACAAAATATTTTGTTCTTTTTTTGTGTTTTTTTTTTTGGGTTTTCAGGGTCTGCTTTTTAGTTCGACGGAGTGTTTGACGGGCTCAACAGATCTTATACGTTTGTGGCAACATGAGACACAGCGTGTGTACTCGGATAAGCTGATCGATGATAAGGATATTGATAGCTTTACAAAAATGCAGCATGACATTGTCAAGAAGTCGTTCGAAGAAATTGACGAATCCGTGATATTCGACAAGCCGAATATTTACTGTCATTTCGCTGGAGGAATTGGTGATCCTAAGTACATGCCCATCAAGGGTTGGCCTGAGCTTCACAAACTCCTTCAGGAAGCAATGTCATCGTATAATGATCTAGTCGCTGCCATGAATCTGGTGTTATTCGAAGATGCGATGATGCATGTGTGCAGGTAAATTCATTAAAAAAAGACCCCATAAAACTTCAACTTGTGCGATACTTAAGCGATACTCTTTCCAGAATCAATCGCATATTAGAATCGCCGCGTGGCAGCGCTTTATTGGTTGGTGTTGGTGGCAGTGGCAAACAATCTCTAGCGCGCTTGGCAGCATTCATATCCAGCTTGGAGGTTGTGCAGATACAGCTCAAGAAGGGTTACGGTGTCAACGATTTAAAGGTCAGTGTACACTAAAATATACAAAAAAAAAAAAAAAACTCCCAATACTCAATATCACTTTATATATACATAACGCAGAGCGAGTTTTCCGGCTTGTATTTAAAAGCTGGACTAAAGAACGTCAGCATCATGTTTTTAATGACGGATGCGCAGATACCGAGCGAGGATTTTCTTGTCTTAATCAACGATTTGTTAGCCACTGGCGAGATTCCAGATCTATTCCCGGATGATGAAATCGAGAATATAATCGCTGGCGTGCGGAATGAGGTCAAGGGTGCGGGACTGGTTGATACGCGTGAAAACTGCTGGAAATTCTTCATCGATCGTGTACGCAAACAACTGAAGATAGTTCTGTGTTTTTCACCAGTGGGTTCAACATTGCGTGTTCGGTCGAGAAAATTCCCCGCCATCATCAATGCAACATCAATCAATTGGTTCCACGAATGGCCTCAGGAGGCACTCATATCGGTTGCGATGAACTTCCTCGCACAGAACAAAGTGCTCCCAGAGAATCATCGCGATTCTGTGGCCAAGTTCATGGCCTATGTACACACATCGGTCAATTCGATGTCCAAGGTTTATTTACAGAACGAACGTCGCTATAACTATACAACACCCAAAAGCTATCTCGAGCAGATCAATCTCTATCTGAAGCTACTCAATCACAAGCACGACGATTTACAGAGCAAAATCGAGCGATTGGAGAATGGGCTGGAGAAGCTGCGCTCCACAGCCGTTCAGGTGGCGGATCTCAAGGTCAAACTGGCCGTGCAGGAGGTGGAGCTAAAGGAGAAGAACGATGCGGCCGATGCCCTGATCGAAATTGTGGGCATTGAGACGGAGAAAGTGCAAACGGAAAAGGCAGTAGCCGATGAGGAGGAAATGAAGGTCGCTTTGATAGCCGACGAAGTGAGCAAAAAGCAGCGCGATTGCGAGGAGGATCTCCTCAAAGCCGAGCCAGCTCTATCAGCCGCCCAGGAGGCTCTGAATACCCTCAACAAGGCTAACCTGACGGAACTCAAAAGCTTTGGTTCTCCACCGGGCGTGGTTACCAATGTAACTGCCGGTGTTATGGTGCTACTGGCGCCTGGCGGCAAACTGCCCAAGGATCGCTCCTGGAAAGCGGCCAAAATCTCGATGGCCAAGGTAGATGCCTTTCTGGACGCACTAATCAACTACGACAAGGAGAACATACATCCCGAAATTATCAAAGCCATACAACCCTATCTCAAGGATCCCGAATTCGAGCCAGAGTTCGTGCGCTCCAAATCCGGTGCCGCAGCTGGACTCTGCGCCTGGGTCATCAACATAATCAGGTTCTACGAGGTCTACTGCGATGTGGAGCCGAAGCGCAAGGCTCTCGCAGCAGCCAATGCGGAGCTCGCAGCCGCTCAGGATAAGCTGTCGGGCATCAAGCGTAAAGTTGCGGTAGGTGATTTAATTTATTTAGGTTTTGGATATCCATAGAAATATTTGATGGGTAAACAATAACGGCTCAAAACGCAAAAGTTGGGAAGCTGTATTTATACCCTGAAAAAAAGGCATAATGGTATGTGCAAAAGTATGTAGCAGGCATAAGAAAGCATCTCCGACCCCCACTACAAGAGCTAGGGACTTCATATTTGAAATGTAAGTTCTCGTAGTGCCGGGTCAACACAAGTTTATCATAGTTTTTCGATATCTCATTCTGTTCCATAGTTATCGATAAATTTAGATTCCAGACCAGCGCTTTTAGGGCATAACTTGAAAGTTAAAAGAGCTTGAGGCCCCAAATTTGGTATGCATAGATAAATAATTATGAATGAACTGAACGTAAGGACTGGGCTCAGGATATATCCTATTTTTTGTCTGATCGGCTTTAATCAAATATGTATTTTTGAGAATTTTATAACGAGTATATCTATTATATATATATTTATTATATCGCTCATTAGAAAAGCGGTATCCAAGTATTGTACACAAATATTATTTGAGTAGTTTAAAGTTTTTGTAAGCTACATACAAAATTAATCGGCAGGTGTTGTACCGATTTAGAAAATGCAAAGCCCTGGGCGGATTATTCTTTAAAAACGTATAGAAGTCAATGATACGCACTTTGTCAATCCCGATAATATCAGCTAGCTATTATACAAATGTATATGTATTTCCTCTGAAACAGAGCCTCGAGGAGCAGCTAGCCAATCTCACAGCAGACTTCGAGAAGGCCATCGCGGATAAATTGCGTTGTCAACAGGAAGCAGATGCCACACAAGCGACCATCGCGCTGGCCAATCGCCTGGTGGGTGGTCTCGCCAGTGAGAACGTGCGCTGGGCGGAAGCAGTCAACAAGTGAGTAATCAGAAACTATAGTACAGTTGTACTATTTAATCAAAATTCCTTTGCTGTACAGCTTTGTTAAGCAGGGCATTACGTTACCCGGCGATATACTGCTCATCACTGCCTTCATTTCATATGTCGGCTGTTTCACGAAGGGATTTCGCATTGATCTAATGCAAAAGATGTGGACACCCTATCTCAAGAGCATTGATCCGCCCATACCCACAACCGAAAATCTCGATCCACTGACGCTGCTCACGGATGACACCACAATTGCCGTTTGGACAAATGAGGGCCTGCCCAGCGATCGCATGTCCATTGAGAATGCAACGATTCTATCGAATTCGGATCGTTGGCCGCTCATGATTGATCCTCAGTTGCAGGGCGTCAAATGGATTAAGCAGAAATATGGCGAGGAACTGAAGGTCATACGATTAGGCCAGCGCAACTGTTTGGATATCATTGAGAAGTCCATAAACTCCGGCGTCACGGTGCTGATCGAGAACATTGATGAGAATCTAGATCCCGTTTTGGACTCTTTGCTCGGACGTAACTTGATCAAGAAGGGCAAGTAAGTAGATAGCATATATGCGTCTATCTGTCATTTGTCTCAAGACATTTTTCCCTGCAGAGCCATCAAAATAGGCGACAAGGAGATCGAGTACAATTCCACATTCCGTTTGATCCTGCACACCAAACTAGCTAATCCGCACTATAAGCCTGAGATGCAAGCACAGACTACACTTATTAATTTCACCGTTACACGCGATGGTTTGGAGGATCAACTGCTCGCTGAAGTTGTCAAGGCCGAGCGACCCGACCTGGAGGATCTGAAAGCTGAGCTAACCAAACAACAGAATGACTTTAAAATCATGCTGAAGAAACTGGAGGATGATCTACTCTCGCGTCTGTCGTCGGCGGGTGAGAATATTTTAGGTGATACCGCATTGGTGGAGAATCTGGAGACAACCAAAAGCACAGCCTCTGATATTGAGGAGAAGGTGGCGGAGGCAAAGATCACATCCAAGGAAATTGATAAAGCTAGGGAATATTATAGACCAGCGGCGGCCCGAGCAAGTCTCTTGTATTTTATACTCAACGAATTGAACACAATTAATCCCATCTATCAGTTTTCACTAAAAGTGAGTTTTACGAAATGCTCTTTAGACTCTATATTGAATCCAATTGTTCCAGGCCTTTAGCGTAGTGTTCCAAAAGGCCATAGCCAAGGCTGAACCGGGCGAAACTTTGGATATACGTGTTTCAAATCTGATCGATTGCATTACGTATTCGGTCTTTCAGTATACTTCGCGTGGTCTTTTTGAATGCGACAAGCTCATCTTTGCCTCACAAATGACTTTTCAGGTATGGCCAATCCTCGCTTAAAGTGCAGGAAACTAATTGTAATTTGCTGTACATTTACATTTGCTTAGATACTGCTGATGAACGAGGAGGTCTCATCTGCGGAACTGGACTTCCTACTCCGCTTCCCGATCAAGCCACATGTGACAAGTCCTGTGGACTTTCTGAGTAATCCATCGTGGGGCGGAATTTGCAGTCTAGCGTCCAAAGATGAGTTTCGTAACTTGGACCGTGACATTGAGACCTCGTCGAAACGCTGGAAGAAACTCGTCGAATCGGAGCTACCGGAGAAGGAGAAATTCCCACAGGAATGGAAGAATAAAACCGCCTTGCAGCGCCTCTGTATGATCAGAGCTCTGAGACCCGATCGCATGACCTATGCCTTAGCGTGAGTATTTCGATTTAATGATATCAAAACATATAACCTAAACTTAACTACTTAATGAACAGTGACTTCATTGAGGAGAAACTGGGCTCCAAATATGTGGAAAGTCGCGCCATGGAATTCGCCAAGTCCTACGAGGAGGCTAGTCCCTCCACGCCCATATTCTTTATACTCTCGCCAGGTGTGAATCCTTTGAAGGATGTCGAAGCGCTGGGCAAACAAATAGGCTTCTCCATGGATCTGGGCAACTTTCACAATGTGTCCTTGGGTCAGGGTCAGGAATCGATTGCTGAGACAGCCATGGATACGGCAGCCAAAAATGGACACTGGGTCGTACTGCAGAATATACACTTGGTGCGAAAATGGCTACCGGTTCTAGAAAAGAAGTTGGAACACTATGCCGATGGATCACATCCGGACTATCGCATGTTCCTGAGCGCCGAACCAGCCTCAACGCCATCGGCACATATCATACCACAGGTGATTTTTGGGTGGATGAAATTTAAAATTTGTTTCATACTTGCTATATGTTATACAGAAAATAGAATTGACCAGCAATTAGAATCCAAAGTTTTAATGCAATATTATCATTGAATCTATAGATCTAATTTTACATACCCTATTTATAGCTTTACCCCAAAAGTATTTAAAACGCATAAGAAAGCATGTCCGACCCCATAAAGTATATGGTATATATATTCTTGATCAGTACCAGCCGAGTCGATCTTCCCATGTCCGTCTGTCTGTTCGTCTGTCCGTCCATCTGTATGAACAGACACTGAGATAAGAGCTAAAGACTTCATATTTAGAATATAAGTTAACAGGTACCCTGGTCAGATCAAGTTTATTAAATTTGATCGATAACTCAACTTGAAAGTCATAATAAAATGAAATGCGCTTATATGAAGAATGATATACATTTATTATAAGTTTGCAATTTGACGCTGAATTTGATCCCGGGTATTTCGGCACATTTTGGGCCTTGCGGTATTATTTGAGTGAGGCTTCCACCGCCACCTGGTTTAACTTCATCTTAATCAACATCAGCTTAGTTGCTACATCATCTTTTAAATTGTTAAGCATTTGAAGCTTAACCTTACGACGTAACATTTTGGTTAAGGAGGTCGAATCCATGTCTTCGATGTGCTTAGCCAGATCATCCAGATACGGTCGTATGTACATCCTAAAGCACGTCTTCATTTTACACCACAGCCGATTAAACCTCACAATCCGCATGGTGACCGGATGAATTTTCGCGTCTTTGCCTTTGGATATCAGTGTTAGACCCACCGTGGTGTACTGCCAGTGAACGTGCAGCATGTCCAGATAGACTCGGGCGAACTTTAAGATCGGACCGATGGGCTCCTGAAGGTTGTACACGTAGTGCAGAGTGGGCACCCAGCTTAGCTCCTCCTCTAACAGACTCTTTGCATTAGAACACATGAACTTCAACTGCGATGATACGATGTCCATTCTAAATTGCAGCACAAATGTCTGATTTACTTCTTCTTCTTCCTTTGGCCCCAAACTATGTTACATTGAATCATATATATATTATTTTTTGTAAAGAAAAATATAACCTCTTGAAAGTAAAATTATTTGCAAGTTAATTCGTTTTAATTTTAAAATTTGACTTTAATGATATTTGACTTTTTAGGGCATCTTGGAGTCGTCGATAAAGATCACCAATGAGCCGCCAACGGGCATGTTGGCCAATCTGCATAAGGCGCTGGATAATTTCACACAGGAAACTCTGGAAATGTCCGGCAAAGAGGCGGAATTTAAGGCCATACTCTTCTCGCTGTGCTATTTTCATGCCGTTGTCGCCGAGCGCCGGAAATTTGGACCACAAGGCTGGAACAAGATTTATCCCTTTAATGTGGGCGATTTGAATATCAGCGTCTCTGTGCTATATAACTATTTGGAGGCGAATGCTAAGGTGCCTTGGGAGGATTTGCGCTATCTATTTGGAGAAATCATGTATGGTGGGCATATAACCGATGACTGGGACAGACGCTTGTGCATCACCTATTTGGAGGAGTATATGCAACCGGATCTGGTCGATGGGGAGCTGTTCTTGGCACCAGCATTCGCAGCGCCACCCAACACTGACTATCTGGGCTATCACTCGTATGTGGATGAAATGATGCCAGCCGAGTCGCCCTATCTATATGGGCTGCATCCCAATGCGGAGGTGGGCTTCCTAACCACACGAGCGGAGAACATCTTTCGCACCGTCTTCGAAATGCAGCCAAGGGATGCGGGCGCAGGGGGTGGTGCCACAGTCACGCGCGAGGACAAGGTCAAACAGATTGTGGATGAGATCATAGAAAAGCTGCCGGAGGAATTCAACATGGTGGAGATAATGAATAAAGTGGAGGAGCGTACGCCGTATGTGATTGTGGCATTTCAGGAATGCGAACGCATGAATTACCTAACCAGCGAAATGAAGCGCAGCCTAAAGGAGCTGGACCTGGGTTTAAAGGGCGAATTGACCATCACATCGGATATGGAGGTGCTGGAGAATTCATTATTTCTGGACCAAGTGCCGCCAATATGGACACAACGTGCCTATCCTTCGCTGCTGGGACTCAACAATTGGTTCATCGATTTGTGTCTGCGCCTGCGAGAGCTGGAAACTTGGTCCACCGATTTTGTGGTATGCTGCAGCCAACCAGACCAAACCAGTTTGCAAACATTAATGTGTTTTTGTTGTTTTGTTGTTTTGTTGCTCTGCTGTCGCTGTTGCAGCTACCCTCCTGCGTCTGGCTGGCGGGCTTCTTTAACCCCCAATCGCTGCTAACAGCCATCATGCAGAGCACGGCTCGTCGCAACGAGCTGCCGCTGGACAAGATGTGCCTACAGTGTGACGTGACCAAGAAGCAGAAGGAGGAATTTACGTAAGTGCCGCCGCCGTCACCCTCACCGTCACCGTCACCGACAAAAAGCACACACTACTAAATTAAAACGCAATTTTAATTGACTTCTGGCGCTGACCCCGCCACACAAGAAATATCTGTAGACTTGCGAGTGATTTCTTTAACCCATTGTCTGTTGTTGTGCTAGAAAAAACCATATTGACGACATATAATATATACTTAACTCGAGTATCATAAGTATTTGAAAACTTTTTCATTAACTTTGTAATTTAATAATACGCTATACTAAATTCGTTATCTGGCTAACAAATAGCTAAATACTCATTACTGTCAACCCAATTAGGTTTGAGATAGATTTTATCAACACGACGCACAGTGGTGCAAAAGTTACAAATGCCTAACTCAATATATATTAATTCCAATATATATTAAATTCAAATTTTTCAAAATTTCAAAATCTGAATTTCAATTTTGTAATACGAAAAAAGAAAAACTTTCATATTTGTATATTATTATTGCATTTTGTGATACCGAAGGTAGTTTTACATTATTATTGATTTTATGCTATACTATCGAATAAATGTTGATAGACCTTGAAGCTTACATAAACTCCCCCACAAAGGCCTAGAGTTTCACACTAAACAATATCGATACATATTCATATTCATGTTTTACAAACTAGGTAAAACTATGGCTTGAGGCCTTAAGCCAAGGATTATTTTTCAAATTAATGGGTACAATTCAATAATGTATTAGATATAGTTAATCGATACGCTTAAGGTAGCTAATGGTTTTTATGTTGAAAACTCATTGAAATATTTTCTTTCATATTAAATGTTAGTCTAAGATATTTTTAGAGTAGTCGTTAAATCGTGTTAAGTCAAGCTTTGATGATTATTTAAATTTTCAAACACACACACACACACACACATATATGTAGATCGTGTCACGCAAAACAAAAGTGGTCACGAGTGCAGCACTACTTGTCATATCAACTATGTAGTAACTACATACATACATACATATGTATGTAAATCTACATGACTTGCGTCAATATTTATTAACACACACACAAAGATAGTGAAACAGCGGCTCATCCGCAGCGGAGAGCGGCCAACGGCTTCAAGCTGGGTCTAATAATAGCCGCAATGCTATTTCATGGAAGCTAAATTTAAAACGGCACAAAAAGCACATACAAACAAATGTCTATAAATAGCAATTATTAATGGCATGTAATTTACGATTTTCTATTTGTCGATTCTTGATTCTTGATTTCTGATTTCTGATTTCTGATTCCTGATTCCCGATTGCTTATTGCTTATTAAGTGGCGCCCAGTTTCTCGTGCTGAACGACAAAACGTCGCACGTTTCGATTTGGCGTCACTTAATAGCAAACAATAGCCGAGACTCAGACTCAGACTCCGACTTCGAGTTCGACTCAGACGCCTCGTTAATTACCCAGTTTAGAGAACAATCATCGTCAATGATTTTTTAGTATCAATTACATCTGCATGATTATAATTATAATTACAGTACGGCACCGCGGGACGGCTGCTGTGTGCATGGCATCTATATGGAGGGCGCCAGATGGGATATACAGCAGGGTATTATCATGGAATCACGTCTCAAAGAACTTTATCCACCAATGCCAGTGATCAATATTCGAGTGAGTTTTTGTAATGCAAATGGCCAAAGCGAATTCTAATGAAAGCATTGATGAATTTGGAACGGATCTGTGGCGTCTAAAAAGCGGCGCATGTTTGCATAAATCTATCTATTAAATTCGCACGTTTCAATCGACTCTTTTGTTTTTCTAATATCGTCTGCAGGCCATTACCCAAGACAAGCAGGACTTGAGAAACATGTACGAATGCCCCGTCTATAAGACACGCACCCGAGGCCCAACCTACGTGTGGACCTTCAATCTGAAGACCAAAGATAAGCCTGGCAAATGGACGCTAGCGGGAGTTGCGCTCCTCTTACAAACTTAAGATCGAAATGATGGAACCATTTTGGAAAACTATTTAATAACATTTTTGTAGAGATTTATTAATGTAAATGAATATTTTAGTAGTATTCTATTTTTCATTTTATTCTTCCATCCAGTCAAACTTTCTGAAATTGAAACTAAAGTAGAATTTTCCAAATTATATATTTACTTTTTGTATCTAATCGGAAATTTTCTCAAGTATATTTAGCTAACTTCTTAGATTGATAAATTTCACTTCTTTTCTCTTACTATAAGCACATGTTTTTTCGAATAAAAATCACCTTCTTGGTAGAATTGCCTTAGGCGCACCAGCATAAAACCAAAAAACTAAGCTGCTCAACTTTTTTATTGGGTCTCTAAGGATTTGGAATTTCAGAGTTATATATTTTATTTCAATACTTTGTACGCTCATAGGTAATAACAAATTATAATCGATGGTAAAAATGCATCTCTTGAGCATATAAACAAAAATATTTGTTGTTTACTTTTAAAATCGAACGTGTAAAATCCCAAGAAAAACCATAAGAGACACTCAATGTTTATGGAATAATAAAAAAAAGCACGCGAACCTTTGCGATTAGTCAGAGTATTTTGATAATACATAAAATAAATGAATTTCTTGAATGAGTTACGAGATAATCATTATATACATATGTATGTATGTAAATACTTGTGTGTATAAGTAAACTGATAAGCAAAAAACCGAAAAAAAAACTCTTAAACAGACACACAAAAATGTGAATCTAAACCAAAAATCAAATGCGTCGTCAATCAGCACATAAATATAATGAAATTGCCAAAATATTTGATCATCAAAGGAAATTCATAGACGACGCTGATGTTGAGTGGAGTGAACTCGTGGCCGTCGCCAAAAACAAAAACAAGAGCAAAATGGTAAAAATTGAAAATAAAACAATTTTCAAATATTTCTTTTCTGACGAAATTTGAAAGAAAGACAGCGAACAGTATCAAGCGAAACGTGAACGTGATCCAATTAACGTAAAAGCGGAGCATCGTTTTCAGCAAAAAATCCAAGAACAAAATCTCAAAATTTCAGATGTGACGACTGACTGCATAAAATACATAAATAATTCAAGTTAAAGAAAAATACAAAAAAGAATCCAACCAAGGGGCTGGACAACGTGACGCGTGACCCGCGTACAGAGCTATCGATCAAGCGATCATCAAACGAGCGATCGATCGATCGATCGACCGATCGAGCAGCCGACCGACCGATGTACCAGCCAAGCTAACAGCACACACACACACACACACACACACACACAAACACATAGGAAAGAGAGAAGAAAAAAACACACACACACACACAGACAGCAGGAACCGCAACAACAATAAATAAATAAAATAAAATAAAGGCAAAATGTACAAAGCAACGAAAAGAAAACTGAAGACGACGACACGAGCGTAAATCAATTTTAGCATGGAAAAAAATTCTATAAAACTAACAGACACTGTGTGGTCGCACATCATTCGTGTGCGCTACGACGAGCCAGCCCAAAGCCAAAGCCAAAGCAAAAGCCAAAGCCAAGATAGCCATTCAGTCAGCCATTCAGTCAGCCAATCAGTTAGTCAGTTGGGCAGTCCACTGATTTTGATTGATTATTGAACCCCAAACTCGAAACTGAAAATTCGAACGTGCTGCTTGTGTGTGTACACATACATACATACATATTTCAGTTATCTGTATCTGTATCTAACAGCGGCCGGCAGACAGCAACATCAGCAGCAGCAGCAGCAGCAGCACCAGCAATCAGCGATACCATCCCAGCAACCCAGCATCCAGTCAGTCTCATCAGTCAGTCCAAGAGTAAGAGTCAGAGCTCCCGCTGGCTGGAGGATATCTTTGCGGTTGGCGCTTTAGTTTCAGTTCGCATTTGGACGCGTGCTGTTGCGGCCACGCCGAGAGTGTAAACGGAATCAGTGTGCGAATATTTATTATACTAGCAGCGAATGTGTCGCGTATTCAACAATAACAACAATTTTGAAACAAAAACATCTACATATATAGTATATATGTATATTATATATAGCTATACACGTGTCTGAAGTTCAGTGACAAGCCATAATCTTAAATAATATATTAGCACTACATAAATACTTATAAAGTATAAACACATACAGTGGCATATACCATACATTAAATGTGTGTAGTAATTGTGTAAAAATTTGATCAACGAAATAATTACTACTTCTATAGACGATTCTGACCCGCAAAGTTCACGCGCCGCATTTTCAATAAATATAAATAAATTATTGTGCGACCGAGTTTTTAGTTGTTGCTGTGATAGATCACTGCGAACTCATCTTTAAAGACACAACGCAAAAGCCCATATATAAAATATATATAAATATATATATATATATATATATATATACATATATATTACAACGAAATGAAGCTGTTTGCAGTATTCTTGGCATGTACGTACATTATTTAAAATACTTGGTAAACTTATTCATATTTAATCGGAAATGCTTTCCTATTGCAAATTTCCTGGTATAATATCACAAATCCATTACGTACAAAATATCTTAGCATCAGATATACTTATCAAATTCTCAGAATTTGCAGCTTGATGTACAAATATCAACTATAAGTCCAAATAGAAAATGTTTTTCTCTTAGAAGAAAATTAAAAAATTTCAATTGCAAAATTTGATTTATAGATTATTAAATTTGGGAATCGTAGAAACATTTTCGCTTTCTGCTCCATAAATATTGTTGCCTGGTGCTGTGATTCACATAGTTGTTTACAATAACCATTTTTTGCAATCAATAAATATGTTTTAAATTTCAAAATCAACAAACAACAGAACTGACCTACATATTTAATTATTGATACTGAATCTTTGCATCAGTATGTTCAATTTCGTACGTTACTTTCAAGTACTACTAAAAAAATTCCATTCGACTCAATACTCACTTAATGATGTTTATACATTTATATTTTCCAGATAGGCTTTAATAATTTATTAGTTTAATTATTTTTGAATTCACTCATTGTTATTTCGCTAATTAGCTGTGGAGTGTTAATTATATAAATACGTCAATTTTGTATACGAATTGTCAACACCTATCCCCCAGTTCCCCCCACAAAGAGCCAGTGACGGCTGTGCCAGGTTCAAGTATTATTATAATATAGCTTTCCGGCCGGACAATGACATGCCAGACGCTCTGGCGTCTAGAAACGATGGGCGTACGATTGAACGATGGACTATACTGATTCAGTTGCTATATATACTTGTTGTTTCTGTTGTATCTGTTGTAGTTGTTGTTGCTATTGATGATATCATATTGGGTTGATCAGTCGTCATTTAGTATGCAGGGCATGTTGCCAGGCAGTGATTTATTTGCACGCCTCCTGGTTCAATAACTAACTATGGTGTTTTGTTGTTCTGCTGTCTTCTTTATAGTGACGCTCTATGCGCTGACGTTGGTGCAGTGCCTCAGCCTGCCCGATCCCAATGTGAAGTGTGCCATGGAGTGTGACACGCAGGAGAATAAATATATATGCGCCGCTGATGACAAAGGAACCACCAAAACTTATCGCAATGTTTGCATTATGAAAACGGAGAATTGCCTGCAGAATGCAAGTGAGTAGAAATCGAAACAACTTATTTATTTCTTATTGTATATTCCTATTGTAATCGTATTTATTGCTTGGTTAGACTTTCAAAAGATCAGCGACAAGGAGTGTCCATAGATGCTAGACCCAAGTCCAATGAAGAGAAAGATGGCAAACTTAAATTTGCAGAAGATTTGGGCCGATTTGCCGCTTAAGTTGTTGGATTTTTTTATTGCGTGGTATTTGTGTGTGATATTTTTAAGTTGTGCTTCTGCAGAATACAAAACACGCCCCCAAACCCCTAAAACTCCCAATCCCCCAACCCCACAAAAATATGTAATACATAATGATAATATATTTTGTAACTATTAATTTTAAATATTTAATAAAGTAATATACATACATACAAACATACATACATACTGTAATGCTAAAACAATCTATATAATTTGTTAGCTATGGAATATCACTATAATGTGTCCAGTCATCTATATATACTATACATACTGTGAATTCGCTTACAACGCTGCTGATCTAATAAAAATGATGACTTCATCTCTTTTTACCCCAAGTCCCATCATTTTTCTAATCTCTGCTCCGCTCAGTGCCAACTGTTTTGAACTGTAGCACTGAAAATTCAATTAAATCATCTGCCTTGTTTAGCAAATTATTTACTGATAATCCCCATCAACAAACATATTGTGTTGCTACGCATCACGTGTTGAAAAAAACTGAATGAAATCGACGTCAGAGTTTTCCAAAGTCGCAACCAATAAGCGAATTAGTCGCTTTGTAAGCACTTTTATATTAGCTTAACTTGTTGGCTGTATCAGTCAAAATAAACTTTTGGTCTGATGATAAGTAAACTGTTTATAAAAGTTCTCATGTAAACTCAATTTTGGTCATCTTTTTTTGGCAGTTAATTAATTGACGAATAGTTTCTTTTTGGTCCAAAAGTACAGAGAGAAGGGTCCTTATAACTTCGTAATAGAGTATACAAATGGGACAATTGGTTATAATCAAGTTCATAGTTCAATCCTAGTTCTAATCAAATCCTATGAAAAAGCGTACAATATTAAGAATATGGGGTTTTAAATGAAGAGAGAGCACTGTAATTTTATGATAACAGAAGCTACAATATTAAATCAAGACAGTACTGTGAATTCTTGATGATAGACATTAGATCAGAGGAATTGTATAACAAATAAAAATTATATCATCAATAAATACTAATAGTAATATCGCATAGTATCCTTTTCATTCAGAGAACTGAGCATTGAGTTTCCCGAAACGAATTTGATGCTAAGAAATAACCATTGTAGCAAGTCCTTTTCCAAGTAAGTTGAATATTTTGAACTATTTACATTTAATCTGTAATCATTAAAATAATACAAACTAGTCGACAAAATTATAATACCCTCTGCAAGGTAAGTGTAATAAATAATTACAATAATATTAAAAAAACGATAATAATTATTATTAACAAAAATGCATAATCCCACTAAAACATTCGACATTTCCAGGTATCAAAACGAATTTCAACTGACACAGCATTTTGACTTTCAATCCAGTGCCAAAAGCAAAGCTTTGCGCATGGGGGTTGTCAAAATATCACCCTAAAAGCTCGACGCGTAGTAAAAGCTCACAAGCATTGTGCGTCTGTGTACTTTGGTGTGTATGTGTGTGTTGCAGCATAGTGGGAGTTTGGGGGGGGAGGGGGGTATATGGTCCATAGGGGCGCGCGCAAAGTTTTCACATCTTTCACCGACAATGCGAAGTTGTTTGGCAATTTTTTGGTTCATTCATTTGGCAGCCAGTGCTGGGCAATCAGTACAACAACTACCGTTAGATGGCACAGACGAAGCTGCGACGGTCGCGCATCGAACAGATCCTGACAACAAACCAGACGAATCATTTGGCGCCATATTAAAGTGCTTGGACCGGGTTTTTAATACGTGCTTTACTCTCTCTCTCTCTCTCGCTCGCTCTCTCTCTCTCTATCTCTTTCTGTGACTGTGCGAGTGTATTACAGTGCGTGTGCTTGTATATTTGCCTGTGCGATTTCGCGCGCTTTTGTGTCGCCTGTTTTTACTGTTTATCTTGGCCGATGCCTTAGCCCCGGCCCAACGATTGTGACGAACAAAGGGCAGCAGGACAAAGGAACCTTAAAGGATTTCAGCTGCGTGCGATTTAGCGGGCATATTGATCAACTGTTGGCAGTTAAATTCAATTACAGCTTTAATTAGGCGTTTAATGGCGACCAAAGCGGCAAAAGCCCATCACGATTTAAAACGGCCCCAGCACCGGGGTAAGTGTTAGCCATAGACAGACACCAGCCATCAGAGACCAGCCACCAGCTACCAGATCCCACGTCCATAAGGCCAAATGCCGTATAAATTAATTATGGTGTCGCTTAACACCTGGCAGCTGCCAGCTGCCAGCCCAGATAGATGGGGCTAGACCAACACACACACACACACACACACACACACACACACACACACACACACACACACACACACACACACACACACACACACACACACCACAACCTATGCACCACAGCTTTGAAGTGCCATTTTTTGTTTCCTTTTTCTGTTCTACTTTTATATCATTAAAGGTGTTTTTATTGCATGTTGTCGCTACGCAATAGGATGAAAAGGGTTTTAAAAAGTTGCGTGTAGCAGGCAGAGGATGACACTTTCGATACTATGTCTTATCAACTGATCCTTTGCTCTACGTGAGTCTATTCACATATCTATTGAATGAATTCTGTGACTGTGATAATTTATTATTTATTCGGAATGACATTCTCTCTTTTTTGGTATTTTGTATATTTTGCACCAGTCGATCTCCATATGGAAAAAATACCATTGATTGCGCATTGTGAAAGGCTCCAGCAACGACTTTAAAATCTAATATCAATATGACTATAAAAATACATGTTACTCAAGACCTTAAAATATCGAGCAAATAATATATAATAATTGGGAACATCACTGAATATGAGTATAACACATATTTTGTACTTTATGTCCAGGGTATTTACTAGTCGATTGCTTTAAGCAATTTCACTTGTTTATTAAAGTCACATCAATCTCTCTCCAAATACACTACATGCCTTTCAGTTCAGGTTGGTGACGTTCAGGTGGTGGAAACTAAATAAGGTATCCTTGTTTTTTACATTTTCATGAAGTCAAACTTAACTTTTATACAATTGCCACGATATTTTCACCCTAAACAATTTTACATAATTCCATCAACGCCAAGCTTGAGGAAAGTTTAAAACATTTAGCGTTATTTTTATTACGCTCCATTTGCATATTATGAATAAGACATTACGTTTCAATAACATCTTTCGGTTTTTTATGAGCTACCATAAAAATGAGGGAAACCTCAACGAACGAAAAGATTGGCGCTTTGCTGAAGCATTTGTTTTAAGAATATAATCATAATACAGATAAAGCTAGATTATAATCTTAATATAGATGAGTTATTGTACGAAATAATTCCTTACATTTATCGGATGGTAATGGAAATAAGGATGGCTTTCAAATATTTAATAGTTAATTATTAAATATATATATTCCACTCCTATTGTATTTAATACTTTGAACTGAGCATAAAACTGAAATAAGTTCTTCATAAACGTAAAAAACTTTTACTTTGCGCAGTTTTCACGCTTTTATGAGAAGTGTTCACTGCACTTGATGCATTAAATATCAGACACAACTCTCTTCTTTATACGATAGTTAAATGTTTGTTCGCTTAAAGTTTATAGCTGCTTTAGTGCCTTGCATTAGCATAACTAACTGAATATGTTTTTGTTATTGCTGCCTCGTGGCACAGCTATTTCACACATGAACAATTAATAAATATCCCTGCCATGGAATCTGACACTAATCCAAACTGACAGCTCGAAAAGCTCAAAATCCCCTGTGTACACATAGCAGTTAGGATGCGCTACAAATATGTCGGGTAAATAGAAGAAGTAAAGTGTTAAAAGTGCTTATCATTGCAACTTATGGCCAACTCAATTGGGCTTAGTTTCAAGACCAAGTTGAAGGTAAGCTTTTTTCGCCGTTTTGTCAGCTCACATTAATTATGTTTAAGTATTCAGCTTGGCAACTGGAAGATGCATGATGCTTATAGCAAATACTTGCATATACATTATATTGAAGAATTTATTTGATGTATTTATGTATGCAGCAATTGAATTAATACAACATACAAAAATATATTGAACATTCCAAAGTTATTTTCTTTATTTATAACAAACATAATACAATAGTTTTTTTTTATAATTTTTAAAAGGTCGGGTATCGATTTCTTTAAAAATGTTTTTTCATTTTGATTAATTTTTATAAATAAAAGCGATTTATAACCACTGAAACCATTAGAAAATACTACCTGCTATATATTATAGATGCACATGTATGTGTGAGTGTGTATGCTTGTGTGTGTGTGTGTGTGTGTGTCTTAGCCAGTGCTGTTAGCGTTTGCGCGACTGACTTGACTTACAATTAGGGCAATCAAAAGGAATCACTGCTGATGACAAACATGAAGGAAACGTGAGACTTTAAATTGATGCATTGTTTTTGCATGTCGCTGGCTTCGGTGGCGGCTCTGATGTACTATATGCCGTTAGTGTAACCGGGTGCCGAGTTCTCCGGGCCAAGAACGCAAATTCAACGTCAAATGGAAAATTTACGCCATAGAAATAATTTAGACAATGGGCCACTCGTGCGCAAATGCCATGCCCTAGAAAATGGATGTGGATGTGGATGTGGACACGCAAGAGGAAGAGGAAGAGGATGTTGTTGCCACACTCACATTTACACTTACACTCACACACACACACACTTCACAGCCAATCTAAGCTGAAATAGACAAAACATAGAGGCGACAATTTTAGTGCTATTTTGTTTTTGTTTTTGTGTTTTATTTTTGTTTTTGGTACACCACTTGGGCGTTATATGGGAATGTAAGTGGATGTGTGACCATTGGACACTGATAGCATTTCTCTATCACATCGTCCACACTCATAGACCTCGAGTGCTTCTGCGTATGTTGGAGTGTATTCCTGCTGTACAACACATGTTGGCACTTGGCTGCGATCACGCACACCTTAACCGTTACCAGGTGGTGCATTTCTGACATGTGCTCCAAAAAATTGTTGAAGCCAAATGTCGCACAACAGAACGAAATTCGCACTATGGCCACTTATTCATGTGTGCGCGCTGCTGCATCGCTTTAACTGGCATCAAGGACCCGTCAGCGTTGCCAACTAAGTGGACCAGATTGAACCCACTGATGGGTATCATGCGCGCATATCCCTCGAGCGCGGGACTTTGTCACGAACCCGAACACAGCACAGCTGTCTGCATTCCCATTCCCCTCCATTAGGATGCGAGACGCATGATATAAACTTATGTTCATGCTTTTCAAGTTTCAAGTATATGTGTTTCAATCATATAAACTTGTGTATTTTGTTGTTCTAAAATCTATAAGCTGTCAATGATACTAGGAATTTCCACAGGTCTTGAGCTCGAGCCCGATATTTGCCATAATTACCAACAATCAAATTCTCAATAATCTAAAAACAGTTTCAATAACTAATCTTTGTTTTAGTATTAAAGTTTCGACAGGTATTTAGAAATTTCTAAACAAATTTCAACCCAATTCAATTCACAAGGAATTTCTTATTGCTTTTGATTTTATTGATATTCCACAAATGCCAAGAATGCTGTCAAGTCTTTTGGAACCCTCTCACACATATGGGCATTTTGAAGGGACAACTTTTATTAGAAATTACTGCTCCGTCAGCAAATACTATATAGTATATACTATGTGAATATTAGATCAAAGTGCAACTGAAGGATTTGCCTTTTGTGCGTGTAATTGAGTTTCTTGGAATACGTGCAAATTTTACAAATTAGTATGAAATATAAACTTTGAGCTGTAATCAAATTGGTTTCTTGGTAAAGTGCCCTCAGCTTGCTGCCTTTTCATATTATTTAAAGAAAACTTTTGAGAAATTGTTGTGGGCATACTCAAGCGATAATAAATCGCTTCAAGATGTGGCAATTAATGTTCATAGCAAAAGTTTTCAAGGTGATTTATAGGAAAACACTGAAAGTTTGTTTTTCACTTCGTAACTAATAAGAGGATTGTATTGAAATGTTTGTGCTTTTGATACAAATAGCTTTCAATTCATTCATAATTAAGAGAACAGAATGCAAAGAAAATCAAATTTAAATAACAAACATAAAGGTGAGTAAAATCTGTTCCAGCACAGCCTTTGTTTATTCAGCTCGGTAACTTGATTATCAAAATTTGCATACATTAAACAGTGAACAATTTAAATATTTAAATGTTGTGTAATTAAACTGAAAATTGAAATTATGTGGTCATAAGACTTAATTGAATTGGATATTGATTTACCAATTAGAATTGAAATAAATTGATAACAGAGACGATTTTAATTAGAAAATATCTAAAGTAATTGAAGCACTGATTGCATTGAAGCGGCAAAACTCAATGGATATCTTTTCAAACAATTCTGTGCATTTTTGGTAAACAATGTGAAGTTTAAGCTTTGTCAGGCCAGCCACGTAGTCAGAATGCAATTGGAATGTGGTTTTATTTCACATGCAAGGCTGTCAGTCATTTAACATGCAATGCCAGCAGGCATGCAAACAATATGCGATTCAGGCTCAAATGGAGCGCACTAAGTATCAAAATGCAGTGCACACAGAACTAGGATACAATGCAATTCGCAAATGGCTTTCTAAGACCAAACCACAAGAACTTGAGGTGGGGCACTTGTAGCTTGTTGTTGCTCGTACACCCCCACACACACACACACACACACACACACACAAACATGCACACGCACAAGCACTAACAACTAGAGCTACTTACACTAATTACGCAAATTGAACGAAATTTATGGTACACCTCGCGTACGACCCCGCTGCGTCCTGTCTAGCATGTCCTGTCGCCGAACTTGCTGCAGCAAGCGCAAAGTGGCAGCAATTTTGTTAATATCAAATAGGTACATGCATATTAATTATATGCATAATTACACTACAAGGTCGTCATATGTGTGCCTGTATGTGTGTGTATGGCATAATTAAAGCAAGGCTGACGCTGCGTATGCGTAACGTGACTTTAGCAATTTCCTTATTCCCGCCTGCTGGCAATTTGTGCTCTGATTTTATGTGTTGTAATTGAACTCACACAGACACACACACACACACACACACACACACACTCATAACATATACATACACACATACAGACATACATAAGCATATACCACACCACACTCGAGTAAGTTTTGTATGTGCTTCTAACAGTATTTTAATGCTCATGTGGTTTGTTTCGCTTTTCTACTCCACAGCATAAACACAAACAAAAGCGGATCAGCAACGCAACCGCTCAGAATATTTGAACATTTTTTGGACCACAGTTAGATTGACCGGAAGTTGCATTAACAACACGCGCCAACGGATCAAAGCAATTCAACAAGATGGCTGGCGGCGGCAGAACAGCCGGCAAATACGGTTATTCAGACAACAATTATTACAGCAGTAAGTAGCTCAACACATACTCACACACACACACAACCATAAACAGTTACAGGCGAGCGCACAAAAGATTTGACATCATTAGTTTTGGTAATGCCTAGAGCACAGTGGAACAAGGTCTATGGAAATGTGTTTTGAAAATGTTTGTTTTCTATTTTTCATAATTTTTGTAATTCATTATTTATTCATCTACTACTTCATTTTTCTTGATTTTACAAATTTCTTAATAATGTTTGCTTATATTAAGCGCCTCTTTCTCAGTATATAAATCTTACCACATTCTAAAAATATTTTCTTTATTTTTATTTGTTTACCCGTCTCGCATCAATAAAGTTTAAATTATACTCGCTTGCTCTTTCATCTTTTCTTATTAGTCACTTTCTCCAGCTTTAACCCCTTGTCATATATTTTAATCTTAAAACTCTGCATTCTGTCATTATTCCCTTGATTTGTATGTTGTTTACTGTCACTTGTCAGTAATGTTCTCCACGCTCAGATCATTACAACGTAACTTACTTACAAGTATTGAGGCTTACGACTGTGGCTATTGTCCTTATTGAGTCCCATCTACACCCACATTTGGCAGCCATAGTCAAGCAGCTGGCGGCGTCCTTGTTGTTGTTGTTGATGTTGTTGATGTTGATGAACTGGCATCTCCGTCGCATGCTTCACAGTAATCAGTGGAGAAGCGCGTGTTTTTATGTATGCCTTTTGCTTTCTTTTTTATTATTGTCCACTTTTCCAGACGTGTTTTTATACATTTCTGTATCGCTGCGTTTCGCCGTCATGTAAGTAAATTTGCCTGTGTGCGTATGTATGTATTTATATGTATGTATGTATGGCAGGAGTCTTCTTTATGTTTGTATATGTACATGGGATTTTATGCGCCTTTGTGCACTTGATATCATTTATCGCTGGCAAGAAATGGAATTTCAGATTTCAGACTAGGCCTAGTGCCGAGAAGCATAGAAAGAGACCCCGTGGACAAATATTCCATAGGTAATTTGTATGTGAATGAGCGCAAGATGAGACGAGATGAGAGCAAAGCTGAGAGCGTCAAGAAGCTGCTGGCATGCGACTTTTTGGGCTGTGTTTGCATTAAATTCTGTTTCCTTCCTTCGGCTCCAAATGCCCCTAAGTGAGTCTAAGCCCTTATGAATGCCTCGGGCGTAAGGGACCAACGTCCAACGTCCAATTCGCAACTTCCGACACCCACCACCCACCACCCACCAACACTTACTTGCTTACTTTTGTTGGGCCAAGCTGTGTGCTTTTGAATAACTTTATCATAGTTTTTGATTGCCACAAATTGTGCGTAAATTATGTATTGTGATCCTCCATACATATGTATGCTTGAATATGCAATAAATATATACATAGTATATAGCACTGCCGAACTACGGCGAAAATCCCCAAACAAAGACCACCTGTCAAGTCAGGCAAGTGGCAAAGTAGATTGGGGACGGCAGGAATGACCTTATTAAAGTAAGCTCCTTGCCACCGCAGTGTTGGTAAACAGCATAAAATGCGCATAAAACAAGTTTGTAGCTTGATGGTGTGTCTGGGGTTATTGGCTCGTGTTGGATTTGTCGATATTAATTGAAAATAAATATATAAATATATTTTATTGAGACTGTTGGGTTAATGTGTTTTTCGTATTATTATTATATTTACCCAACAGTACAACGTTTTCCTCCTAGATATTTTCAATTGTTTGTTTAAGCTTACAAATTGAATTGGTTTTGATTGGATGCTTTTGAAAGTGGACATTAAGTGGATTACTTAATGCTCCCTTTTGGTTTCAATTTCCTTTTAAGAAAGAACAAATCTTTTTGGTTTTGAGAAACATTTTAATTTCATGTATTTCAATCAATCGATAAAGATTCAGTATGGTGTACTTCTTGGCATGCTTTAGTCTTCCACATATATAGACTGGAGGTAAGTCTTCGAGTCCGCAGCCCAGTCTGGGAAATCTTTGCAGCCCGGAAAGACAACCATGCCCCAGGTCATAGCGTTCAACCAGAGCAAAAGGAATGCCCAAATTGTTGGCAATATGCCAGCAATGGCCTAGAAAATGTTATCAACCTAGAAGTAGTACAGTTACAGGTAGCAAACAATATCAAATGATTTACCAAGTATTTTGTCTTGATGCCACTATAACCACATACTATAGCATTTGGGGGCGTGCTAACCGGCAAATGATATGCCATGCTCATAGCCAGCGTTGAGGGGAGCGTGAGGAGCAGCGGATGCACTTTAACAGCCAGGGCCTGTGGAAAGGATCGGGTCAGATAATATCGAGTATTATTACAGTAGGGCATTTATTTGCTGGTATTACCATCTCACATAAAGTTGGTATGACTATGTTGCTTGTGGCCACATTGGAGCTAAAGGCAGTTGCGAATAGACTGATAACTATACAAACTGCCACAATTAAAAACTTTGGACAAGATGCAATAAAACCCATTGAATCGCCAAGCATTTTGGCCAGGCCGCTGACAATGCTACCCTCCGCAAGGGCAAATCCGCCGCCTAAACAGGAAGTACAGGAGTGATTGCCTATAAAGAACTGAACTTTAATTGGAACTTACCAAGCAGAAAACAGAGTCCCCATGGTAGATTCTTCTGTACGTATGTCCAGGAATGGCAAGCGTCTGTGGTTCGGGCAGTGAAGGGAGCTACAAGCAGTAAATAATGTTTTATATTAAGCCACTCAGAAAATGAATAGAGAATTAAGTATTCGAATCAAGTACAAACAAAAATCCTAGACCAGGATTTTTGTTTAATATTTACAAATTTTCTATGTCAAAATGTTTCTAATACGTTAAATTTATGTTTTCTTATTTCTTAAATCAAGAACTCGATGACTTGGCGTAAGATATCAGCTTGAATCGAGAATTGAAGCTGGTTAATTAAGAAACAAAACTCTGGTATTGAGTATTTTGTTCTGGAATCAAAAATTTGATTCATATTGATGCAACATTAACATTAACATTCAATTTTTCAGATCAAATCGTTGGGAATTAGAATTAAGAACCTCACAGTACAAGATTACGTCTACTAGGTATAAAGTTTTGACTTACGACCACCGCAGCAGTACTTAAAGAACACATACTGTGTGGGTAGGGCAAATAATACGCAACACGTCAGCATTACAGGAGCTGAGCTGCCTATGGGTCTGAAATGAAATGAGGAAATAATTAGTTGGCCCACATATCAAAGCTCTTATGGGCTCTGAGATGTATGCCAAAAAGGAATTGAAGAGTTGAGGAATCTCACTTGGCATTCAGGAAATCAGCCCAGCCCTTTAGAAATCCCGGTTTGCGAGTGATGAGTAAGATAATCATAATTGTGAAAATTATTAAAACCTGTAACTCATGACATTTCATGCGACCCAATTCATTATAACGCGTCGTGATGATATTCCTGACTATCGCATTATTTTGGGTACCACGGCTAACCTCCTGGCCGATCTGACTGTTCTTTCGAAATAGACCCATGTGTGTAATTTGAAGAGTTACGTACAGAAATGCCAAGTTAACACACACCGCTATAGGCATCGCATATGCCATAAATATGGGAAAGTCCACTTTTTCCTTAGCATTGGGAAAGCGACTGTCAGGAGGTATCAAGTGTTATGAAATGCATGACTTTGTAGTAGTTCCAAAAATAGATTGCTTACGTATCGTATAGACCCTTAAAAGTTAGATTCGTACCGGTTCCAATGAGTGTGCCACAGCCACCGATTGTCGCAGCATACGCAACTCCAAAATAGAAGGCCATCGATATCATTGAAGGATGCGGGGGACTGGCAAATAAACACAAATTGATTATACTTATTATCTCGATAGGTTTAAGTTATTACTCACTCCCCCTCTTCAAAGGGCTCTTGCTCTTTCGTCATATAAATATTGAACACATTTTCCTGCAGTGATCGAAAAAATCCGTTAGAAACTTTAAAATTACAAGTACTTGACTTACAGTCTCCATTTCGAGGAGCACGGCCTTAACAATGGGGCACATCATTGCCGTAGCAGCTGTATTCGACATCCACATTGACAAAAAGCAGGTCACCAATATCAATCCCAAGTGCAAGCTGAAATGATATTTTAACGTACAAATATGGTATCGAAACTTCCGGTTTTACCGTCGTGGACTGCACCCAACTATCAAAATGCAACGCAGTGCAATGCGCTTGTGCAGATTGCAGTATTCAATAGCCAAGGCCATTACAAGACCTCCAATGAATAGGACCAAAGTATCTGTGAAGTAATAATGGCAAATCCTAGTCGAGCTCTAGAACAAAGAATATTAAGGTAAAGTGAAAGTGAAAGTGACAGTGACAGTGACAGTGAAAGGGAAAGCAATGTTAAGTGACTTTCTCTTCACTTACCACAATGCCAAAAAGTGGCAAAAACACAATCGGAAACAGCGATGTTAGATAAAGCGGTATGCATTCTGTTATCCAGAAGATGGACATATTCACTACCAGATACAAGCACTTGAACTCCTACATATGTATGTATAAATATATATATGAATTATACAATAAATTATAAGCCGGTAGTTGCAGTACTCACTGGTGCCTTATTCTTCATACCATGCATCAAAATCGGCAACGTTATAAGTGGAACGATGATGCATATCTTTCCCTTCCAATGAAAGTTACAGCATGATTTCAGACTTTTTCCAAATGACAATTTCTCTTTGCTAAGCAAATGAAAAGAGCCAAACTGTAGGTGCTTATTTTGAATATTAAATTGTACTATTTACTTACTCGTCCATGGTATAACATGAAAAAACTATATAAAACTAAAAATAACACTTTAATTTTGTATTTTAAGTGAGGTATAAGGGTAGATAATTTTTGATACTGGGGCAACGCCAACTATACCATTTTATATTCGTCTTATTCTCGAGTTATCTATATATATATAACAGTTTGTCCTGATTGCTGATTGGTGATCAACGCAGATCCCAAACCATAAAAGCTAGAGAGCTGAAATTCCCAGTAGTTTCCTTAGTCTGAAAAAGCGTACAGAGAAGCGATTTTGGAAATTTCTATACAGAAACTCGGGAAATGAGGAAAAACCGTTGTATGCAACTTTTTGGATCGAGTCCAAACTTATTTTCAAAGAACATTATGAAAATTGATTAAGAAATGTGTATTAATTGTGTGGAAAATGCACCCCCTGGGAAGAAAATGGTGGGTTGTATGTGTGAAAATGTAATTTTAATCTGATTATTTTTAAATTGATTTTCAAAGTTTTAGGCCTAAAGGGGAAATCGCTTCGAACAAAAGCGCGCTATTTTTCTCTATCTGGTGGTAAGGAAATGAGATATTATAAAAGTAATATTAAAATAGATTTTTTTTTTATATTTTAAATAGCAACGCAAGCCGGGAAATGCTAGTGCAAATATATAAAAATAATTCAGACCAGTTACAAATTAAATTTTACGCGGAAATTTGTTCATCATGAATTTTTCCGTGATATTTCTTAAGGTTTACTTAGGCCAGTTGCTGACTTCATATTCGACAATTAGTATTGTTGCTAATTTTTAATATATCCGGTGTACTCTGGCAAGCCGTTTAACCGCTACTTTCAAAATTAGAATGATCGACTAGGAGATACCCTGTACCCGGCTCATAAAATCACATAAACAAGCGAGCAAATGTTTACTTAATTGAAACAACTATTGTTTTTAAATTTGTTAAACCTAATGAACTTTTAATGTTAATACATTATAAATAATGTTAATAATATAAATCATACAAAAATTCATCTCTTGGCATCTCAATGTCATCATTACCATCTCATTCATCAACTCCAGCCGTTTAACTATCCATGATCGCTCACTTGGAATACATCGCACAACTTGTGCGGCACAAGTACAGATTCCACACGACAAATAACTGTAAATGGTTCAAACTGAAAATGTGGCAGCACACAAGCCACAAGGAGTTGCCAGCTAACAAATGACAATGCTCTGAATTGAAAAGTAGTAGTTTCTAATTTCACTGTGACTTTTATTTAAAAAGCGTTTGTTTTTGGTAACAATAATTATTAGCGGGTTAACAATAACGACTGTATAAAATCCATTCATATAGTACATATAATTGGTATAATTGATACGTTACTTCGATGTAGCTGCAAGTATCGATACTTTGTGACAGGGACTGTCACTTTGACTACGACTATAAATTGTTCATTTCTAAATTAGACATTTGTGCTGCAATTTAATGTTAAATCAAAATAGTAAGCGCCTAAAGTATTAGATAGAATGGACATCGTATCATCGCAGTTGAGCTTCATGTGTTCTAATGCAAAGAGTCTGTTAGAGGAGGAGCTAAGCTGGGTGCCCACTCTGCACTACGTGTACAACCTTCAGGAGCCCATCGGTCCGATCTTAAAGTTCGCCCGAGTCTATCTGGACATGCTGCGCGTTCACTGGCAGTACACCACGGTGGGTCTAACACTGATATCCAAAGGCAAAGACGCGAAAATTCGTCCGGTCACCATGCGGATTGTGAAGTTTAATCGGCTGCGGTGTAAAATGAAGACGTGCTTTAAGATGTACATACGACCGTATCTGGATGATCTGGCTAAGCACATCGAACACATGGATTCGACCTCTTTAATCAAAATGTTACGTCGTAAGGTTAAGCTTCAAATGCTTAACAATTTCAAAGATGATGTAGCAAATAAGCTGATGTTGATTAAGAGTGAGTTAAACCAGCTGGCGAAGGAGGCCTCACCCAAATAATACCGCAAGGCCCAAAAAGCGTCAAATTGCAAACTAACAGTAAATGTTATAACATCCTGCAAGTAAACGCTTGTTAATTTATTTAAATGCAATTCGACTACAATTTTGTGAAAAATAAGTTCTCTGGAAAATAAACAGAATCTAGAAACTAAATCAGTCTTTAGCTTCGCGTCCAATGGACTCTTTTACTTCGATATCTTGAAGTAATTAATCTATTAAAAATTTGCCCAATTGTGTAATGGAGGTGCTTCTTTTTCCAATACAGTAAGTGATCATCCCACTAGATCATATAACTTTTAAGCTCAACGATTCTCCCTATTATTGAACAAGATAAGTATACGAGAACTAATATACAAATATATAATATCTCTAGATCTGTGTGCTAGATAGTTTCGGCTGATACTTATCAACAATATACATATATTCTTTATGGGATCGCAACTCGTTTCCTTCTGCCTACTATATAGAACTTCATGATAACATTTGGCACACATTTTAGTGGGTAAATATTATTATTTGCCAGCTGATCAAAATTGTATTTCTTACAAGCTAAAATTCATTTGGCTATATGCCAGATTTGACTGGCTGCACTCCTTGCGAAGTTTTATTGAATAATTTCATAAGAAATGTACAGTTTATTTTGAAATCGAATCAATACATTACTCTTCTGTTTTTAACATTCTTATGCGAATTACTCATTTAATCTGATACAATATACTCATACTGGAATAGCTTCGATTTGGTGCCAAACGATATCTGAATAGTTTTTCATTTCTTTTGAATTTTGTTGAACGTTACTCATCGAGTGCTTAATTCTCTTTGGCCCAGTCCGGGAATGATTTGCAGCCCGGATACACAACCATGCCCCAGGTCATGGCGTTCAGCCACAGCAGGAAAAAGCCCCAGATGGTTGGCATTATACCCGCAAGGGCCTGTAAAAGTAATCAAGTTAGAAGTAGTACAGCTAACAAGCTCAGCTAATCCACTTACCAGATACTTTGTCTTAATGCTGGCATACCCACAAATAATTGCATTTGGGGGCGTACTGACTGGCAAGTGATAGGCCATGCTTATGGCCAGCATAGCGGGCATTGTTAGCAGCATTGGATGAATTTTAACAGCGAGAGCCTGCGTAAAGAATTGTGTAAAGGATCAGAGTATATGAGCATATGGTTTGGAAATTGCTACAATTACCATCTCACAGAATATGGGTATGAGTATGTTGCAAATGGCCACATTGGAGCTGAATGCAGTGCAGACAAAACTGATGAGGAGGGTTAGACCCACAGTGGCAAATGTGGGGAACGAGGAAACAAATGACATTGAGTCGCCCAACATTTTGGCCATTCCGCTGACCTTGCTGCCCTCTGCAAGTGCAAAGCCGCCACCTGAAAAAAAGAGGAGTACATTGGTGATATACATATGTATGTATAAACCTAAACTATTAAAACGTACCAAGCAGAAAGCACAGGCCCCAAGGCGTATTCTTGTGTATGTATACCCAGGAAAGACATGCGTCCATTGTGCGTCCAGTAAACGGCGCTGGAAGCAGATATGGGTATTAATTGACGCTTTTTTTTATATGTATGTATATAGGGGAATCCGTCAACTGATATTGATTTGATTTCAACTTTTGGTTTACATGTACAATCAGCTGTACCATACAGAGGGGCCAGATTGCTATAAAAAAAAGTTATCGAAAACTACCGAGGCTGATGTAATTTTCATTTCATTCAAATTTTAGTGGTCGTTAATTTATTATATAGTATATAATATTGCAGAATGTCGAGCAGAGAAGATGTTTGGCATTTTGTTCCGTTGCTAAATATCAATGAAAATCAAATCAAAACCAGTTGACGGAAATGTAAGATACTTTTATGATAAAATTATTCAATAATATTTGAGTAGAGATTGTTCACTTACCGCCACCGCAGCAATATTTAAAGAACTTGTACTGTGTGGGCAGGGCAAACAGTAATGCAACTGGCAGCATGACAGGCGCTGAGCTGCCTATGGCTCTAAATTAAATAAAATTAATAAATAAGCATTGAAATATACACGTAATGAAAGTGGCGCTCACTTGGCATTTAGGAAATCGCCCCAGCCAGTGACAAAGCCCGGCTTACGACTGAAGAGTAGGATAATCATAAATACAAAGAGCACGGCCACCTGAATCTCATGGCAGCTCCAGGGGCCCAAATCCTTATAGCGCTCCACGACTACCTTCTTGACCAGATCCTGATTGTCGGTGCCACGCCTCACCTGCTGCCCGATCTCGCTCTTCGCGCGACACATGCCCATGTGGGTGAACTGCAGCGATATGTATAACAGTATAACGTTGACGATCACAACTAATGGAATCGAATACATCATAAATATGGGAAAGTCCACCTTTTCCTTGGAATTGGGGAAGCGACTGCAGGAACACATTAAGTAGTAGTGCTATGAAATTATGATATTTGCATTGCATTGCTTACGTATCGTATAGACCTTTATATGTTAGATTTGTTCCGGTGCCAATAAGTGTGCCACAGCCACCGATTGTGGCAGCATACCCAACACCAAAATAGAAGGCCATCGATATCATTGAGGGATGTGGTGGACTAGCAAAATGCAAACGTATTAAGTGGGATTTTCAATAATTGAGTAGCAATAGAATTTTCAAATGGATCGATACATTTACGATTTAATCTACCCCCATGTGGTAAGATATTTTGAAAAAAAAAAACAAAAAGTTTTTATCTTATCGACTATTTATACTTACTCGCCTTCCTCGACTGCTTCCTGCTCTTGTGTCATATATACTTCAAATATGTTTTGCTATATGAAAAGTAGATTTGGTTACACCAAGTGCAATAATAATAATCAATTTAAAAGTATAGAGCTTACCGCATCCATTTCGAGGAGCACGGCCTTAACAATGGGACACATCATGGCCGTAGCAGCCGAATTTGATATCCACAGTGATATAAAGCAGGTAACCATTACCAGGCCAAAATGCAAGCTGATGAGTGAATACGAATTGATTACTCAAACAGGACGTAATCCCAGGAGCACTTACCGTCGTGGACTGCAACCAACTATGAGAATGGTGCCCAGGGCGATACGCTGATGTAGATTGCTGTATTCAACGGCCAGTGCAATAAGAAGACCACCAACAAACATCACCAAAGTATCTGTGAAAAACAGACGGCAGACGTCATTGGAGCTCTGAAAAAGAAAGTATACACATAATAAATGAGTTCGTCGAAAATTGTTCGATTTGGTTAAACATTTAAGAATACTCACCAGAATGCTAAGAAGTGGCAAAAACACAACCGGAAATATTGATGTCAGATAAAGCGGTATGCATTCAGTTATCCAGAATAGAGCCATATTCAATACCAGATACATGCACTTGTACTCCTACATATATACATATATATGTTACTGTAACTGAACTAATTATATTCATGGACTCACTGATTTGTCTTTCTGCAAGCCATAGACTAAAATTGGCAACGTTAATAACGGTATGATGACGCTCGCTTTTCCTTTCCAATGAAATCCACAGCATGTTTTAAGGCTTTTTCCCGCCGGCAATTTCTCTTCGCTGGGGGGTACAAGAGGGGTACAATTTTACTTACTCCATTTGCATTATTAATTATACTCGGTACATACTCGGCCATTGTTAACTCTCTGTTAAATTTATACTTATGTAAATTTTAAAAATAAAAACTGAATAGTATTTAAGTTAAGCAAACTTTGAGGACTCCATAAATTCTAAGTACTAGTTTTCAATTTGTATATGTTGTGAAACTAAAGCAATGCCTACTTTGAGATTATTTTTAGACAAGTTGTTTTCCATTTCTAGTGTTTAATAAACAAATTTAGAATTGCGCCTGACAATGTCCTCGGGCAAATGCATATCTGATGCTAAATCCGGTCACGCTTTGAAGTTACATAATTGACAATTTCCTTTTGCACTTCAACTCAATGGCAAAACCAAGGGAACACAATACACTTGTACGGGAGTTAAATTGAAATTAAAGCTTGGTCCTGGCTGACTGACATTAAAGCAACGCCCCCAGATGCTGGGTATGGGGAATGTCGGTGTAGCAGGAGTAAAGCAACATTCTTGCTGGCACTCATAACGTAATCCAAGTTGACTTCCCTACACATACATACATATATGCACGATATGTATGTATGTATGTTTGTATTTACTTGTTTGTATTCCAATCAGAGCAAATCACGAAGCGAATTTCATGGAATTCTTAAATGCTGTCCACAAAGCACTCAAGAGTTTGTCAAAAATACTTACATACACAAATCTGACAGGCACACACTCACTCACACACAGACACACGCAGTGACCGAAATAAGTTTATTATATTATGGCAGATATCACCCGCATCCATAATAATAATAATACAAATAGCTTTATTGACCATATCTACTGCGAAAACAATAAACGAAATTTAATACAAAAATCGCTGCCACGTGCCCCAAAAATGTTTATGTATAAAATGTCGATGTGGCCCGTTTCCCACCTTCTCTCACACTCGTAAATCTCAATAATTCACGCTTTGTTTGGCCGGGTATTCGGTATTCGTATGCCAATTTTCATTTAGCTTTCAGTTTTTTGTTTCTTGCATATAGCATAAACCTGCCTTTCATTTCAATTATACATATACATATGCATATGTACATATATATGAAAATATTTTTCTATATCACAGTTTGCGTTTTGACAGCTTAACTTTTTTTTGGACATGCTATAAATTATTTCACATTGCATGTAAAGCATTTTTATTTATTTTTTGGGCTTCTGCTTTTTTATAGTTGTTGAGAGTTTCAAAATGCTTTAAATGTTTGTGCACTAAGTGAAAACTCATGCATGAAATGTAGAAAGCAATAGGCATATATATGTAACATATATATTTGTTTTCTCTTTCAGCCAATGCCCAGACTTTTTGTTACTCAAAGCTCTATCTAATTTAACTTCTTGCAGCCCGCAGACTTCAGATAATTTTTAATTTCAAAATCATATTTATTTTAATTATTTGCTTGCCTTGGTTGCTATTAAAACTTTTAGTAGCATACTCATTTATATTTTGTGACATATGAAAATGATAATCTATGAGCTTTTGTATATTCTTAATTCGAGTTTATCGTTATTCCTAATGCTAATGTTATGAATAACTCACTAAACCTTGCCCGTTATTCTATTTTATTAGATTTTTACAGATATTATTTTTATACCCTGAAACCATTAAAAACGGGACAAAAGGGTATAATGGTTTATTGCAAAAGTATGTTACAGGCATAAGACAGCATCTCAGAACCCATAAAGTATATATATTATTGATCATTGATAAGAACTAGCTTTGTAATAAGTCCTCATATTGCCGGGTCAGTACATAGTTAGAAGTAGTACAGCTAACAAGCTCAGCTAATCCACTTACCAGATACTTTGTCTTAATGCTGGCATACCCACAAATAATTGCATTTGGGGGCGTACTGACTGGCAAATGATAGGCCATGCTTATGGCCAGCATAGCGGGCATTGTTAGCAGCATTGGATGAATTTTAACAGCGAGAGCCTGCGTAAAGAATTGTGTAAAGGATCAGGATGAGGATTAGAGTATATGAGCATATGGTTTGGAAATTGCTACAATTACCATCTCACAGAATATGGGTATGAGTATGTTGCAAATGGCCACATTGGAGCTGAATGCAGTGCAGACAAAACTGATGAGGAGGGTTAGACCCACAGTGGCAAATGTGGGGAACGAGGAAACAAATGACATTGAGTCGCCCAACATTTTGGCCATTCCGCTGACCTTGCTGCCCTCTGCAAGTGCAAAGCCGCCACCTGAAAAAAAGAGGAGTACATTGGTGATATACATATGTATGTATAAACCTAAACTATTAAAACGTACCAAGCAGAAAGCAAAGGCCCCAAGGCGTATTCTTGTGTATGTATACCCAGGAAAGACATGCGTCCATTGTGCGTCCAGTAAACGGCGCTGGAAGCAGATATGGGTATTAATTGACGCTTTTTTTTATATGTATGTATATAGGAGAATTCTAGTTTTTGAAAAATCAAAAATCACGTCAAAGGCGCTCCGAAGGTAGTGTACCCTTGCATATTATATTTTATTTTTTTTTTAATTTTTTTCATATAATTTTTTTGCGAAAATGACTCTTTTAAAATGCACTTTCTCTCAATTATGAATTGGGTCAAAATCATTGCCTACATTTGTGGGCAGTGAACAAAATCAAAATAATGGCATTGACACTTTTCGGCGTACAAACACATTAGCCACACCATTTGATTTCAATTCATTACGTCTATAGTCGGGAGACCGTTAAAAGCCGAATCGAGTTCAACTTATAAAAGTTATTTAAGCCGTTTAATTAACAAATCCCTTAGCTGTTTCTGGCTAACAACAATACGGCGCCGCTTTGCCTGCTGTAAACATGATTTTAATTTGCTGATGTTCTGCAAAGGCGAACGCTTCATCGATTATGTGTTAAATTACGCAGAGAGCAAACATCTGGATAAATGTCACGCATAAAAGGCCCCATATTTGCCAAACGCAAAGTCAAAGGCAAAAAATTCAGTACGCACATAGAATGCATTGTACATGAGTACATACACATATTTGTATTATGTTTATTAAGCTAATAGAATCGAGGCAGAGTGAATTGAGAAAAGCTTTTGCTCAGAAATTGTTTTGAGCCCAATTTTTAGCTTACAATAATTTTGGAAGCCTCGCATCTATTTTTATTTCTAAAGTAAAAATCTATTATAAAATCAAAAATCGAAATTTTTAACAAAAAAAAAAAATTTAATAATAAATTCTTAAAAATAATTATGAAATTAAACAAATTAAGATGTAAAAACTTGATGATGAAAGGTCTTGAATCAAAATGCTATTCGTTAAAGTTGCTTAAGTTTGGCAGTTGTGTATGTGAAAGTTAAAACGAAAACAATTGTAGCCATATGTGCATCTGTATGTGTGTTTTCGCCACTGTCTGGTATTAATAAGCCAAATAATACATACAGTAATCGTAAAACTTTGATACATCTGTTACAATAAAAGCCAATTGTGAATCCAAATTTAATTAATTTTTTTATGTTCTTTTTTATGTTTGTGTCGTTTGTTTCATTTGGATTGCCACAGATAACATGTGTAGGTGTATGTAAGATTTATCTATGCCTGTATGGGTATATGCCGTCGGCTTTTATTTATATTTATAACAATGCATTTGTCAGGATATGTACACACATATTTTTGATGTCGCTGTAAAAAACGAGCAGGTTGAATATGCATGAATCGCTAATAAAACGAATTTTGTACATTGACAAACAACCGTAACACAACCGCCTCCAGCTGCGTACAATTTCCCTACCCTTTCCCCACCCATCGCCACACAATAACGAATTTGCTAACAAAATGCCGGGCAATTTGTCAGAGCCGTTTCGAAATCTTAATCTCTTTATGTTGTCTCTTGTTTTGCAGGTCACTCCTACAAAAGCATCAACGATGAAATTATATTGGTCAGCATCATAATGGGCATTACGATTCTGGTTCTCATAACCATTGCACTGTGCTACATTGCGTATGAGAAATGTCACAAGAAGCGTGAATATTTTATCAACGCCTAACGGGAGCCATCCACAAAAAACTAAAAAAAATAAAAACACACACACACACACTAAGAAAAAGAAAAACGTGGCGTGGCAAGGTCAAATGTCAACAGCGCTGCAGCTGCAACAATGTTGACGTTGACGATTTAGTTGGCCAACGCGGTGGGCAGTGGACCATGGGCGATGGGCGATGGGCGGTGGGCTTGTTTTCAAGCCGGTTAGCCCGCAACATTTGCCTTCAGCTTACACCCTGCAAACATATACACAAAAATACAAACACACTCATACACATACACACTGTTTAACCTACACACACACACACACCTACTGAGAAATACCAAAATTGTGCGCTTTAAAAATATTTTTCCATTCTTAGCCATGGTGCATTGTGGGCAGCTTTTGGGGTTTTCAGTGGCCTTTCTTCGATTTCGAGTGCTGCTAAAATGAAGCGCTCTCCAAAATTGGAATAAATATATATATATCGCTTATTTAGTGCACAGTGCACAGTGCACAGTGGTTCAATATGTATGTTTATGTTTAAAACAGCAGAGCACAATTTAAATTAAATATATAATGTAATAAATATTGTAATTGAGCTTTAGGTCACATTAACTACTTTATTATCTAGAAGTCGAAAATAACCCACACACAAAATATGTGATGCAACATAAAATTATGCAGATTATCTGCTTTAACTTTAATTAATTTCACACAATGAGAATGGAAATGCAGGAAAACCCCTTAGTTTTATTTTAGTATCAACCGTAGACCTTCAAGCCAAAAACTCACAATGCACTGCAGCCAATGCTGTCGATATTGCTGATGCTGATGTAGATGCAGATGCAGATGCCAATTTCAAGTATTGACAGCGTGGGAGCATTTAACCAGCCAAAGGACACAGACACAGTTAAGCACACACACACACACAGACAGGCACAAAAATCCAAAAACGAACAAACGAATGAAACCAAGTGAGTTTACTTATTTTCTTTTGCTTTTCTCATTTTTCGCTGGCTCGAGGCTATAATAATAAAAACAGTAACGGAAACTGAATGCGATGCACACGAACAAAGCGCAAAAAGACAACAACAACAACAACAAAACAAAAAGGGAAAACAATAAAAAGAGTCGCAGAACAATTGTCTGTAAATAAAAGGAGAGGTGTGCCTAGAGATAGGGACATGGTCCAATGGCCAAATCAACTTGACATGAAATTAGTATTAGTGCCGGTGGGAAAGGCGCACATGAAAAGCTGTTCTTTGACCACAGAAACACTAAACTTGGTTGAAGAACACGCAACCTAAAGCTCTGGCCACCTAACCTATTGAAAAGAAATGTATTCATCAAACTCACACACAAACACACAGGCAGGCGGGACTAAATGTTAATCCGCTTAGCAACGTTGATATATTTTTGGGCCCGATACGCAGGGTTGTGTACCTAAAAGCAGGCAACAAAAAGCGTAAGAGAAAACAACAACAAAATAGCACATTCGTTCGTTCCACACAGGGGCAGTGGGCGTTATCCTGACGCATGATTTTAAAAATTAAACAACTGATTAATGACAAAGTTTGTTCAACCAAGAATTATCGGTCTAACAAATTGGTGCACGCTAAGCGCTGAGAGCTCATCAATTTCTCTGGCAAGCAACCTTGCTGGCATTGGAAAGTTGAGCACCAAAAATAGCAAACATATGTTTAAGAAGTTGAGCATGTGTATCTTATCGAATGATTTCCTAAACAGCAAATATTAAGTGGTCGCAAGGAAGGACAATTTTATACCAAACATGATTAATTTAATTAATTAACAGTAAAGTCATTACTGGAGTCCTTGTAAGCAGTTCAATAAATCTAGATATTAATAAAATTGTATATGCGAAAAAAAATACTATTTTCCAACACAAAAAAATTAAACTTAGCAAGAAATATTTAAATATAGAACGATGTTGTATATTTAATGATTTCCAGATTTGAACAGATTTTCCACAATGCCATATTTTGGATTGCAAATAATTATTTCTGTTGAATGCTATTTTCCGAAAGTTATATATGTATGTATATCGACCGACCACTGTCTTTTGCATATTAATATAATTTTTAAGCAAACAAATATAATTGCTCACACTACTGCAGTTGACAGATTTGTGACATTAACTTAATATATGCTATATAAACTTTTGTAACTTGGTTCAGTTTACAATCCACTTAAAATACTTTTGTGCATATTATGCAAACTGCAGCAAATTAGTGTCATTGATGTGATGCATCAAAAATGTGTCTTTTAATTTCTTAAGCACCAAAAGCTCACTCAACTTTCTTTTAGTAGTCAGATACTTCTTCTTGAATAACTAGAGCCCAACAAAAATTGCACACGCCCCTGTGAAAATTGTAGAAAAAGTCAACGGCGAAAAACTTTACTAATTACCCGTTAAAGAAGAAATCGCAACATAAGGAACCGAGCACACACACACACACCCACACACATACACAGAATGGCAACAAAAGATTTGATGTTAGCCATCAGAAGCGTACAGCGTACGGAGAGTAAATTAGATTGGTGGAACACGCAAGAGGCGAAATTAAAGCACAGGACGTGTCAGGGGAATATGGATCTTTAATACTTTCATTTGAAGGATATTGTATGTAGTAAAGCTGCGTGCAAAATGAATGACTAGTGGAATTTGAAATGGACCACGCACAAGTCCTAGCACCTAGGCACACACATGTGCACGTACACGCACACTTGCACGTATAGGTGCACACATACACAAGTAGAAACTCCTTTTTACATGCAAGTAGTAAACTGAAATTTATGTCGTCCAATTTTATTGTTTTGTTTAGTGCTGCTGTCACAGTAATTGTGCGGAAACGAACGAAAAAAAATTAAACAAAATTAATGAACTACTTTATTGTTGTTGAAGTACGTGTGTATTCTATGCATTTAATCTATTGAAAATCTATATACCCGAAATGATGTGACCACTAATAGTACTATATATATGTATATATTTATTGTACGAGTAGTTTAATTAGAATGCAGCGCACTCTTTTTTCATGAAAAGAGGGACCAACAAATACAAACCAACAAAGATAAACGTGTTTACTTTATTTTGAAAAGTGAGATCTATAAATGTTATAAACGATTACTCTTAAATGTTATATACTTACATGAATTGTAGCGAATTTGTTAAAAATTATATGCGATATACTACATTGTACAACAAAATAAAAATCTGTTTATGCATGGATAACTGACTTGTGTATTTTTAATGAACATATTTCTAGCTACTTTTGCTACTTTTCAGCTTAAATGCAAATATCGCGCCAAGTGTCAGTGTTGAACAACAATAGTTTTATCAGCGATGGTGCTATCGATAAGCCTAAGCTGTGCCAATTGTTTTCTGTTAAATTAAAATTACAGCTTTTTTCAAATAAAAACACAACTGAAACAGCTTTTGTGATTAAAAGTCTAAATATGATTAAAATATTTGTCAATTTTATTAAATATAACACTATTCGCGGCAGTTTTTTCAAGAACTAATCACTTCACGCTGTTATTAACATTTTTGCATATTTTAATGTTATTTCGGAGCTATGTTAACAACATATATGTTTGGCAACAACAACAAAATGTAAAAAGACGGAACTTGTTGCAAAAATTGCTAAAAATCGCTAAAAATTTGCTGAAAATAATTAAAAAAGGCACGCCATAAGCAAAGCCAAAGTGCTTGGTAAATGGTTAACAAACTAAATGCGCATTAAAATGGATTGTGAAGTGAATGAGCAACAAAAACAGCAGCAGCAGCAGCAACAACAACTACAACAACAAAGCGCCAACAAGTTGTATGCGAGAAAGCCACAACAGCAGCAACAACAGCAGCAGCACCAACAACAGCAGCAGCAACAGCAGGATAGCAGCGATGAAGATGATTTGAGCATAACGGAGCGTAAGAATCTGGAATTTGCACAGAAATTAGGATACAGTGAACAGTCGATACACACGGCCTTAGCCCGTCTCGGTTCCGAGGCTAAGCAAAACGAGCTGCTGGCCGAGCTGATTAAATTAACAGCAGATGCGCCCAGGACAACGGTCAGCAATAGTAACAGCAACTGTAACAATAACAGCGGCCATAACAGCAACAATCAGGGGATCCCCTCCAGCAGCAACAATGGATCGCTGCGTCACATTGTGATCGATGGCAGCAATGTTGCACTGTCGCATGGTAATAATACCATTTTCAGCTGCCGCGGCATATGGATCTGTGTGGATTGGTTTCGTCAGCGGGGACATCGAAACATCACAGCCTTTGTGCCCAACTGGCGCAAGGAGCTGGCCAACAATAATATAACGGAACAGGAGCTGCTCTATGAGCTGGAGGACGAACGCGTCCTGGTTTTTACGCCATCCCGTCAATTGGATGGAAAGCGGGTCTCCTGCTACGATGATCGCTTCATCCTTAAACTGGCCGTGGAAACGGATGGCATTGTGGTGTCCAATGATAACTATCGCGATTTGCTGCTGGAGAGTAATGAGTTCCGCAAGGTGGTGCAGGAGCGCCTGCTCATGTACTCCTTTGTGGATGACATCTTTATGCCGCCGGATGATCCACTGGGTCGCTCCGGACCCACGCTGGACATGCTGCTCCGCACGCAGCACAAGATGTCGGATGCTCAGCAGCAGCTTTGTCCCTATGGCAAAAAGTGCACGTACGGCCAAAAGTGCAAGTTCCGGCATCAAACGACGCACCTGCAGCTGCAACGCCTACCGCTCCAGGTCTCCCACAGTGCTCCGCTGCACAGTAATGGGGGGCAGCAACTTCTGGCCAATAGCAGCAGCAGCAATAATGCTAAACTGGCAGCACTGGCCCGCACCAAATCGAATACAATAGAGAAAATGTCTCAGCAGCAGCAGCAGCAACAACAACAACTTTGTCATTCCTTTAACAATCAACTGGATCTGGATGCGGAACCGTCGCAACAGCAGAATCGCCACAAGAAGCTGCAACGTCAGGCGGCGCCACCACCTTCCTTTCGTCTGCTGGTGCCCACCTACAGTGCCCCACAACAGGCACTAGGCAACAACAGCAACAGTAACAACAACTATCAACATCAGTATCTGACGCGCACACCGTCCGCCCCGTTGACGGATCAGCACCAGGCGGCCAAGTTGTCGCTATCGATGCCCGCACACAATTTAGCCCATTTGTCCGCCTCAGATTCGCGCATCAATGAGGAGCTGCATACGGCGCAAGCGTCCAGGGAGGAGCAGCGTCGCCTGTTGCGCTATCATTTGAGCAGCCTGTTCCCGCAGCATCAGGTGCATGCGGTGCTCCAGCAGTATCCAGACGAGACAGATGCAAAGACCATTTGCGCAGCTATACTTAATTTATTTCCGCATAATTAGACTAAAACTTAGGCTAGGCGCGACAATCTGCGTCCGTAAATTATTTGAATTACTTGTTGCAATTTAAAGTTCATAATAGAATTACGTATTGTAATTAAAATATTTATATATATATATATATATGTGTATGGATGCATATGCAGTTACAGCTCCAGGCTGGCCTTGGCCGCCGTATAAAGAGGATACAGCTCATCATTGGCGTTGACAACGCCCCCGCGACGATCGTGTGTAATCCGGTGATTGCGCAGCTTATACGCCTGGGGGAAACCCTTGCCGCAGATTTCGCAACTGTCGAGAGAAAGAGTAAAATATACTTTAAAATGACATGTATAAATTATATATGGGCTGCCAAGGATTGAATACCCTTGCAGACAAAATTATACAATATATTTATGATCTCTCGTCTCGGTTTCTGTAACTCAACGCAAATAAAATAAATAAAATGTTAACCTAAAGAATCGTTACAAATTTAATACACCCCAATTTGGTGAATTTGGCTTAAATATTTTGGAAAACGACAAAAGTATTGCAATCTATTAAATGTGTACTTTATGGTGTAATCTAACTTTATCTCTTTATAAATCGATTTTTTTGTGTTGGTTCGACTTTGAGTTCAACAGTTATTTAATATTGGAATATCCCAAAATTAGTTCCTTCGGCATTTATATACCTTTTGGCATAGTATACTTTTCTAGCTAACTTCGACATATTTACAGACTGCTGCAAAGTTAGTTGGCATAGAAACAGACAGACGAACGGACTTGGCAAGCAGTATATTGACTCTGTAGTTTTTGCTGATTATGAATATATAACTTAATGGGGTCAAAGATGCCTGCCTCAATGCGTTACAAATTTGGGGACGGTAATCAAGCAGCCTTGAGTATGGCAACTTACACATGCGGCTTCTCGCCCGTATGAATCATCTTGTGGAATTTCAGTGTGTTGGTGTAGGTAAAGGTCTTGTGGCAAACATCGCACTCGTACGGACGCTCGTTGGTGTGAATGCTACAGAAATGAAATAATATGAAAATGCACACTCCCAGATCAATCATAATCCGCTTACCGATGATGCTTATTGCGTGTGGAGAGATCCGCAAACGCAGCTGGGCAATAGCTGCACTTGTAGGGCCGATTGCCCGTGTGTGTGTTCATGTGCCTGGCCAGCTGCTGCGCCTGGGCAAAGCAATGGCCGCAGATTCTAGAAGAGATCAATATATAAGTATGTACTAATATGTAATATTTATTATTTATAAATTACTTACTCGCATTCGTGCGGCTTGACGCCGGAATGCACTTTGATGTGCTCGGTGAGGCGACTCTGTGATGGATACATATTGCCGCAAATGTCGCATATATATTTAAATTCCTTCTTATCGCCAACGAGAATCTTGTGGCCACCTTTGGTCTTAATCCCTGGTGTCTTGCGCACAGTTGTCTCGCCAAAGGTGATACTCTCGTCGGGATTCAGTATTATGTTGGTGGTTGTTACGCTGCACTTGCTTCGCTTAATATTACCCATTGCCATCGTTTTGCCCGTCGCTGCCTTGCGTGTGCTGGCGCGTCGCTTGACACCAACCGGTGTCCGACTCCCGGCAGACCGTGTGGTAACTGTGCGTGCTTTAATGGGCTCAAATTCCTCGTCGGAGGTGTTTTGCACCTCGACATCGTCCTCGTGTGCGCTTTCGGTTAGCTGATCCTGATCCAGCTGCTCCAGATACTCAATGTCCGCGGAGAGGCCTGACATTGAATGTGCACCCAAATCCTCATCTCCATCGCCCTCTTCGTTGCAACCTTCCTCATAGGTACCTGGCTGATCGGTGACTATATCACCTTCGTACGCTTCATACACATCGTACAGCTCCTCAATAATGCCATCCTCCTCCACCTGCTCGCTCTTCATGTGCACCAATCGATCCTTTAGCTCCTTCTCCTCACAACCCGCCACTTCTGTGCCCACTGCCTCAGACAGCACCTCCCCCAACGCCTCCTCCTCCTCTTCTTCCACTGCCTGCTGCTCCACAACAACTGGCGCTATAAATTGCCTTAAATGCTTATAGGATCGCTGACAAGATCTCCGGAATTTGAATGCAATTTGCAAGTTTTTCGAGCACTTGTCGCATATCTTATCCGGATAGTGATCAAATTTCTTAATCTGCAAATATCATTATTATTATTATTACTAAATATATGTATATATTGTTGATCTTACTGGGACTCCGCCGCATTCTAAAATCATATTTGTTAAATCTTTTGAAGCGTCGTCATTGAAAATGCTGGCCATTGTTTCTTTGGGCTGCTGCAAACATACGCGACACACTATCCACTTTTCTGTTGTTGCTGTCGTTGTTGTCGGCATCTTTGATTCCTTCTACTTGCGCACCAATTTTTCAATAATAGCTCGACGACGCCAAATGTGTTACAAAAAATTAAGGTAAAATCCAAGCTGTTCACGCTGATGTGTGAATGGCAAAAATTAATGTAGCCCTGGCAGAAATTCGGGTGAACATATTCTAATTACATGTGGTATTTTTATGTTGGGTCTTCTTTAAGTGTTGCCAAGTTGGCTTTATTGAAAAGTTAGTCAGTAAATTACCTTTTTTTAGCTATTAATAATATGGAATACCAATTTTCTTTAAAAAACACTTTTAACACCAATAACATATGTGCGTCAAGTTAGCGTCGATTTTTTGACAAATCGGAACCTTTTTTTAAAATGCAACTATTTTTAGTTTAATTGAATTAAATCAAATAAATTTAAATACAGAATTGCAGTGAATTGATTTATCTATAATTTAAAAGCAAAAACTTAAAGCTTTTAATGTGTTAAAATTTTAGGTTTGAAAATGAAAAATAAAATGAGTTTTCACAATTAATCTTATAATTGAGAAATAAACAAATGAGAAATGCACCATCCCCCATGCAAAATTGACTCGAAAAATCAGCCTGGTATTTGAACGCCTAAATTGAAAATATATGTTTTAAGCAACGTTTTTAGGGAGAACATAATTTATTTGTCAACCATCCAAGGCCTTTTGCCGTATATTGAACTAGTAGTTCGCTCCTGAACTGAACCAGTGCTGGAAAACAGTTGGCGGGAAGCACGCTTTTTGAATTTTACATTTACATATATAATTGAAAGAACAGATTAAAATAATATCATGAATAAACAAAAATCGTTGATTATATATTATTTAGTTTAATCCATTTTTGTGTGCTGCCTTTTATTTTGATATTGTGCAATATTTTGTGTCCGTCATCTTACATTGCAGCTCTTGACCATGTCCATCTGATGAATCTGTGCGTCAAAAGCGCCTGGTGGCCAAGCAGGAAACGGCGAAGCGTGTAGTCGATGAGCAGCAGATCTCTAGGCATTATAATCAAACAGATTTAATGGAACTCTACACATACATATGAGCCTGAAGCCGAGCGTTGAGCGCAAGATGCCATTGCTGTCCAAGGATGGACTGTTTGAGGAGCTGCTGACAGAGCATGAGAATCTATCCGAGAAGGAGCGCTAATCCGCCTGGGCCGAACACGTGGCTGAGATGACGCGTGCTCTGCAAGCCGGCAAACGTGAACAAACACACAAATTGTTTATTTTACTAATCAAATCGAAATTATTCATTTTAAATGCCGATAAAAGGCTAAAAATGCGAAAAAATCAATAAAGTGACTAATGTAATTTCAAGAACATGAAAGGTTCATATAAAGGTTATCGGAAATGAAAACGTAATCAGCTTCGGAGCTAATGTCCTTTTGGTGATGTGTGTTCAGAGTTATTCGATAGCTTTTTTAAAGCGAACTGGCCACTCTGCCGCTTTGGAACAGAACAGCGGATTGTGTATGTACACCAAGAGTGAAAATCAAATCAATTTCAATCGAAGACCCTAATAGTTTATCAACATAGTTTATTTAAAAGTGATAAATATCTGAAGGTAATTAAAAAGTAAGAACGTTGTTTCATTATAATACCAGCGAAAAACCAGGTGTCCGACCTTAAATTTATGGTAGATATCGATTTTAAGATTGATCTTTGCTCTATAAAACTTAATTTGGACACAAGAACTGTTTCGGGATTCCAATCTGGAGAAACCCATATACTTATTTTCCCTTTGCGAACAGAGTATACAAAATGAACAAAATGTTCTCATCTATAGTGAATAAAATATAATTATTCTGGCAGTTCTAGTGAGCGAGTGACCCCTGTACATTTCGGATAGCCCAAAAGAGCTACCCACTTGAAAACAAACCGTAATCCTGCAAAACTACTTAGTATATATGCACTTACATTTGGCAGCTCAAGACTGAGTACACCCTGATCCAGATGTATGAAATCCCAGTTGTAGTGATGCAGTTGAACCAGACCCCACAATCCGGCCTGGTCCAGCAGCGCATGGAAATACGCATAGCAGCTGGGCACGCAAATGAAGTGAAACATACGCAGTGACAGATCGGGTGATTCAGTGGGCGTGGCCAATGCCAATGGCTGCTGTTGACGACCGATTAACTACCGTTGAAGAAATTCACTCAAACGCAAACATGATCCAACGGTTTCATCAGTTCCGGTTCCAAGACTAGCTTCTTTTTGCCAGGTATGGAGCATAGTATGGCCTGTAACTGTAGCAGCCACACAATTGCTATTTATTTACAATAAATTAGTTTGACACACACCTTTTCCTGCGCCACCAGTTTAAATCCCTGAAATTTCTTGTCCAGCGTCAAATCCATTTGAGCGAATTGCTAGCGATAAAATTGGTTATCGATTAGTGGCATGTACCGATTACAGCTTGCGAAGTATCGAATCAATCGCGCACGATATGTATTAACTCTTACAGGTATTAATCTTATTTAGTATTTTTTGATTATGAACTTTTAAAAAATCCTTTGATATTAGTTTCAACTTTCTTAATATTAAAATTAAATAATTAAATCATTTCAGCGCTTTAAGCTTCAAGAAATAATATTAAAGTTGAATGCATATGTAAAGTAAATAATAAAAGCTTTGATTCTGAATAGTTGCATGCATCAGTGTGGCCATATCTCTATATCTTTGAGCTTTGAAATGGCGGAAGAACTAAAAATACTAGACTTCAACGTAAACTATTTAATATTCTGTGAAATACACATAATATAAAGTACATCGATTATGAATTTATGGAATTTATAATTTACATATGTTATCCGTTAGATATAATGATTATATTGTTTTGTAAAATAAAATGTAATAAATAAACAGTTGAAATATAAATTATTATATTATTTCGGCAACTTTACATATATTTTGTATAATTTAAAAGAAAGCTTTGTTGCAAATATTTAATAAAAAAATTTCACTCAGCTATAGTATGTAGAAATGCACTTTTTACCTTAACTATTGTTTTTGGTGCACTTCAAATGGGTTATCTACTGACCGATAAGATTGGCAAAATATATTGTGCAATCAATTTTCCATATCGAACTGGGAAGACTAACATGTTTGTTTAACTCTCCTTGATTGCAAAAAAAAACCAATATATATACATATATGCAATTAAGTTTATGCCATTTGTACTATTTGTATTCAAGACAAAGATAATACAAGAGAAATATAATATAGTCGGAATATTCTTTATTTTAATTTTTATTTTAATTTATCTTAAAGTTTATCTCCAATATTATTAAATTGAATATCATAAAATGCATGTTTAAGTAAACTTTAAAAATAAACTTTTTATTTCAAGAATGATTGTTGCAAGCTTTTGCTCATAGATTAATCATATGCCTGTTTGTTTGTCTGTTTTACATCAAGTTTTCAGTAGTTTGGACTGTCAAAGAAATCAGTTTGTTGATATAATAAACGATCAGAAATGTCGAGGCAAACAATGATTTCAATGCGGATGAATTGGAGGCACCTTTCTGGGGAAAGAGGATGATCAAATTGAAGTGCTCAGCATCAAAATATTTCCAGCAACTGTGAAAGGTGATCACTATCTAAGTGTTCCTAATCATGGTGGATCTTAGAGGATTGCATGCTGATGGATTTCCACATGAGCAATGTGGGACCAATGCCCAATGATATCATATACTCGACCTATCAACGGAAAAATCATACCGAGGAGTATTCCATTATACTAGACCTTACCATTTTAAGTGTGCGTTGGTCACCAATCACTAATTAGTTAAATAGTCAGCAAGGACAATGCATTTTTTTTGCATTAACATTGATTAGTTTTGCACTTTGTTTTGTTTTTAATAACATTAATTTTTGTACCCTGTACCCACTAAACATTAGAAACAAGGGTATCCTGAAGTGGTGCAAGTGGTGGGCATGTAACAGACATTCGTTATATATTCTTGATTAGCGTCAAAAGACGAGTCGATTTATGAACACGTGGATCCCGGAGACTAAGAGCTCGAAAGACAACATTTGGAATATAAATTTTCGTATACCCTGGTCACATCAAGTTTATTTCATACTATGGATAACTCGTCCCATTCATAAATAATGAAAAATTTTAATTTCCGACCAGCGATATTTGCGCATTGTCTGAAAGATATAGGAATTAGCGGAACGAAATTTAGTGGGTACGTTATTTTATAGCATACAGACTATTTGACTTTTTCATACCTCACCCGATTAATGAAGTCGGGCACCCTCGACTAGACTTGTTTTCACTTCCACTAGGTCAGGTACTTGTAAACTTATCTAATCAGGTAAATAAAAATAATTGGTAGAAAAGCACATAGACAGTATACCATTTAACTAACCCTTACTATTTATAGGGTATCGAAAGCTTTCAATGAAAATCATTTAAAAAGTTGTGCATTCTAGAGAGAAGCCGCATTACTCAGTATTCCGTCGACTTGTTCGCATTTAGCATTCAGCTAATAATATAATTTATTAATAGATTACTGCACAAAGCAGTATGGCAACGACAACAAATAACGACAGTTTTAATGCTGATGAGTTAGAGGCACCCAACTGGCTAAATACGCAGTACTTGACGGAAGTACTTTGCAAACATGAAAAGGCCCCAGAACTGAAAGTGCTTGATATTCAGATTTCTCCAGCGAGTGGGAAGGGAGATCACTATGCGAGCATTATGTTCCGGGCCAATGTTTCGTATACCACGCAGAAAGGAAAGTTCTCCAAATCGCTGATTATCAAGACATTGCCTGAAGAGGAGGGTCATAAGAAGGAAATGTTAAGTGGTTCGCATCTCTTTGAGACGGAGATTGGCATGTATACCAAAGTGCTGCCCATGTTTGAGAAGATTCTGAGCAAGGCTGGAGATGAGACCAGACTCTGTGTGCCTTGTGTTTATCACAGTCTTGAGCCGCGAGAAGTAATGATATTCGAAGATCTAGTACCACAGGGTTATACAGTTCTGCGGGATCGTGGTGGTACTATCGAGGAGCTGAAGGGAGCTTTGACCAAGCTCGCTAAACTACATGCAGTTAGTTTTAAAGTTCTGCATGAGGTACGTCATTTATAGAAGTTTTGTAAACTTTTCACTAATGACCAATTTATATTTTTCAGACACCCGATCTTCTTCAAGAATTCAAATATGGATTAAATTCAATGCCAAATATGATGAATGATCCTTTCATGACAACGGGTTTGAGTAATTTCTTGGAATTTCTTGAGAAAGTACCTGAGCTATCCAAGTATACGGCATATTTTAAGACCATGGAGCATAATTACTTGCAGCTCTTCAGTCAAGTAATCGAAGAGTATCGTGAAAATCGCCAACCAGATGGGTATTACGTTTTATCCCATGGGGACTTTCATCTGCGTAACATGATGTTCAAATACAATAAAATAGATGGAAGTTTTGAAGATTGCATGTTATTGGATTACCAAATTTGCAACATTTGCCCCATAACTATCGATGTCATCTATTCCATTTATATGTTGATGACACCCGAAGATCGTCTTAATAACTGCGACGACCTAATCAAGTTCTTTTTTTCCACATTCGTTGAAATATTACAGCTAATTGGATTTAAAGGCGAGCTACCGAATTTTGTAGAGTTTCAAAAACAAATGGAACGTCATAAGTTCTATGGTAAGTTTGTCTTTTTGAATAATATGAAGATTCATTTATATATGTGTACATATAAAAATTTTCAGAAATGTTTTTGATTCCTACATTTCTTCCACTACTTCATGGTGTGAAAGCAAATGCCTTTGAGATCCCGGATATGCTGCGAAGTAATGAAGTGCGTAAAAAATTATACTTCTTGGATTCATATGTGGAAGATGTCAAGTTTTTGTTGGCCAGATTCGAGAAATTGGGCTATTTCAAGTGATATTATTAAACTTTATAGTTTTGATTGAGTGCGTTAATAATATTTATATATAAATCAGAGTAAAGTTAAATTGTTTTGACTTGATTTTAGTTACTAATCACTCTAAATTTCTATAATATTTTATATTTTTCTTTTCTTGTTTTAATACGGAACTAGCTACTAGCTTCTACCTGGGGTTTCACTCCCAATATATGTATATTATCTACAGCCTCGAATATATTTATAAGTGTTAAGCGATAAATAATTTTTGCAAATATAGCCTTAAAAATTATGAACAAAATTTGCACAGACTATCCATCGAAAATACGTTGACATAGATCTTTGGAAATTAATTTTGAACTGGTTTGGTGAATAAAAGTTTCATACAACGATTATTAGTAAATTTCCAAGTATGAGTACGGATCAAATGAGTTTGAGCCCAATCGGGTGAGAAACTGAAAAGTTGCATGTTGCGGATTTTTCCAAAATTTTAAAATCATCGTAGTTTTGAAAATGATTTTGAAGCTAATCGCTCGAAAACTAAACGTTCCCATATACAACATTTTCCACCCAATTTCCACCCAGGGGGGGTTTAATTTTCTGGAAAATTGGTACGCTGACTGCATTGTTGAATTTTCGTAAAGATTATTGAAAATGTTTTGGAACCTAATCGGGTATGGCTCCTGTTCCGCTCCTGTTTAAAAACCAAAGAGCGCAACCGTTAGAGCTTCAGCTGATAACGATTAATAAATTTAGTTCCTGTATTGAATGACACATTGGTCTGTAGAATTTTAAAAGCAGTACATATTCATGATTATTTAGTATTATTATTTTTAGAATAAGTTCAAGCACCTCACGTAGGTAATCTTTATTTCGTAAACTGCAGTTCAATTTAGATTTTATTTATTTAATTTTTTTTTTTTTGTCATCCCAGCACGACAAGAATTGCTCCTAGTGCTTGTCACTTTGTTACAGTACATTTAGTTAGAAGTTCTACCTATCTACGAGCTAGTTAATCTGGTTAAAAACCTCAGTAATGCTTTTTTTGTTGTTTGTAGAAATACATGTATAAAAAAATGATATAAAACTATATAAAACTAAAGCCGTTTGCCTAAAAGTTCTAAAAAGCTTTTTTTTAATTATTTTGATTGTCATGGTGAAATAAAAGCAGTTACATATAGACATTGGTATATGAAACTCAGTAAATTTATAGCAATGTGGTGATTGATTATATACAATTGCTTACTCAAAGATAACCAGTATAAAAGCTTGCACAGATAAGATCTGAAATCATTATAATTGTTATATAACACGTATATGTGAAGTGTATGCAAAAGTACTTGTTCAAAAATTATTGTCAATTGAAATAAATAATCAAAACTAAATTATGTTGGGGCTGATACTCTTATAACAATATATAATTGTAATGCCCAACACGTTCAGAGGTCTCATTCTGAGTGACTTACATGGAGTAAAACTAGAATAATAACTAGTTATATTCTTGTCGCGGTCATTTTGTATAATTTCACGCTATATAATTATGTAAATCATGCACTCATTTACTATATTATTGTATAATTGTATAATTAGAGCTGCTCAAAGTAGCCGAGATGTAACATTCGTGGCAGTAGATCTTTCAGTTCATCTTGGTATTCCTTTTGATAATACAAATTTTTACGCTGCTCCTCATCCTCCGCCAACACCGCCGGATCAGCCCCTTTGCGCATGAGTAGGATGAAAGGTTGGAATGCGATAAGCAGTAGGAAATCTAAAAAAAGTATATTTATATATATTTTTTAGGAGATTTTATATATTGGTTGCCCAAGTCTTTTAAAAACAACAAAGCTAACAGTCAAAATTGAAAAGTAGTTAAACAATACAATATTAATTAAAATTTGAATCTTACCATTATGCCTCTTTTCAAACATTTGTCGCCGAAACTCAACCAAACTGGGCACCTTACTCTTGTAGCCAATTTTCTTTAAGGTCTTCAAAAATGTTTCAAAGTAATTGTAGATAAGTTCGTTTGATTTGTCTTTGCGTATCTCGGGATCAAAGAGCATATACATTGCATAAATAATATCATTGGCCATCGAACCCATATAGGACATCTGAAAATCTAATAGCATACAATCGAGTCCTTTGAACATCATATTGCGCAGATGAAAGTCCCCATGGCAGAGCACATAGTAACCATTTTCCTGGCGATTTTCTCGGTATTCCCGTACGACATCCACCCAGCGTTGGATGAAATTTTCGCGCATAGGTTCAAAGTATTTCTGATAGGGTTTCAAGCACTCCACACTGCCCAGCATGTCGATAAAATTGCCAAATGATGTGGTCATTAGGTCCTGCTCCAAAAAGTGCGGCAATGTGGTCACATCATATTGCAAATCTTTAAATAATTCCGGCTGCTCCTTCAGCAACTTGTAGCTAACTGCATGCCACTTGGCCAGCTTTTCCAGTGCCGATTGCAGCTCTTCTACGGTGGCCGAACGCCGTATAATGGCGTATCCTTTGGTCACCAGATCCTCAAAGACCATTACCTGACGCGGCTCCATGCTGTGGTAGACACAGGGTGCACACAATGTGATCTCCTCCCCAGCCTCACGCAATATCGCCTCAAATTTGGGCAACACTTTGGTGTACATTGTTATCTCCGTTTGAAAGATGTGCGATTCGCCTAGCAGCTCCTTCTTTTGACCCTCCTGCTCGGGCATTGTCTTGATAATTAAAGATATCGTAGATTTACCCTTTTGCGCTGTGCTGTATTCAACAGTAGCTCGGAACATAATGCTCGCATAGTGATCTCCCTTGGAACTAGCGGGTGATAGCTTAATGCTAGTTACTTTCAGCTTCGGCTGCTTGAGATACGACTCCAAAACTTCTTTGAGAAAGTCGGTATTTAGCCATTCGGGTGCTTCCAACTCATCCAAGTTGCAGTTGTCATTGTCGCTGGGTGACATTCTAGAATCTAGATGCGTCTCTCTGGTATTGTGGGAACTAACTAAGAGGGCATCTGAACGGATTCTGAATTTATTTGACTTGCTTTAAGAGCTTTTTGAGCTTTCCATGCAAATAAGTGACAATAATACAACTACTACCAGCTAAATACGGAACGGAAAGATCGCCACGTGTAGGCAAATATTAATAGCGTGTAATGAGTATTGCTGTAAGTATAATAAAATAATGATCATGTAGACGAAAGCTTGACTGGGGGATGCTCTATATCAGGTTTAAATGGTTGTAGGAATAAATAGGGTAAACTTATTAAATTTTTATGGTTCGATTCAGCGGACCTGTCGCAAAGTATTGCTGTAAGTATAATAAAATAATGATCATGTAGACGAAAGCTTGACTGGGGGATGCTCTATATCAGGTTTGAATGGTTGTAGGAATAAATGGGGTAAACTTATTAAATTTTTATGGTTCGATTCAGCGGACCTGTCGCAAAGTCTTGGGCTTGGTTCGCGAACCGGTTCTTGGGACTCTTGAGCATGAACTCAATGTTCAACTGAAAAAATGTAATTAAACATTAAACAAGTACTTCTTTTGACTTAATATTAAATTAAGTTATAATGATAAAATGCCTAAAAGACAGGTAGATCAAGAGTGTATAGGCTAGAAGTTGTCTCTATAAATTTTCCTGTCGGTGTCTCCCCTTTTCGCTCTCTGAATAAATGCTGTAAAGCTTACAAAATAAATATATGCACATTTTTTGTTAAAGGGCATATAAATAATCTAAACAAAAATTTATCGTTTTAATTACAATATTTCTATTCCCTTGTAGAGGGTGTTATAATTTTGGCCAGAAGTTTGCAACGCACAGATGGAAAATTTTGACGACTATATCTTATAGTTGTCATAGGAAATCGGACTACTATATCTTATAGCTGCCATAGGAACAATCTGTTGAAAAAGGAGTCCTTGTATGATCAACTTTTTTGTTTCGCAAGCTATCTTAACCAAACTCAGTAATTATATATTTTTTATAGATTGATTAAATTTGGTCAAAATCGGACGACTATATCTTATAGCTGTCATAGGAACAATCGGTCTGAAATTTTGATTTAAATAAGAAATTCATTTTAAAGGTAGCATTGTCATTCTTTTCTGAAGGTAGCCTTTCTTTCTCGCTTATGTGTAGCTTTGATAATAAGTTTGAAGCTGATAGAATGAAAATCAATAAAGTTGCATACAACAGTTTTCCTCTATTTGCCGATTTTGCTGGATGATTTTCCAAAATTTGAAAATCACATTGTTAATATTTTTTTTATGTAGAGCTTTGAAAATAAGTGGGATGAAATTTAATTTTTCCGTTTTCCTCTCAGGGGGTTGTATTTTCCATAAAATTGGAATACAGTTTTTAATGAATTTTTATGAAGATCTTTGAAAGCTCTTTAACTCTTATGGCTTGGGCCATGCGTTGATCACCAATTGCAATCACCAATCGCCATTGCCAATCAGTACGAACACTTTTTATAGATACGCTAATATCGGGCTAAAAACCAAGTTGCTAAACAAATGATTTGAGAGAGAGAGAGAGAGAGAGAGAGAGAGAGAGAGAGAGAGAGTTGGGTATAGGAAGAGTATTAATATATGTTATTAAATATTAATTAATAATTTATGCTCAAAAAGTATTAATTTGATTTAATCTTAAAGTATTGAGTACATTGTTTAAAAACTATGGTTATCTTTCAAGTGCAATATTTTCTCTTATTTCACAATACACCAAGACCCCCAATCATAAGCTTGCCAAAGCTTTGGACAGCTTTCGGTAGCTTTCGCATACAAAACCAGTTAAATAGCTGCGATCTTTATGCAGCACTTTTAGTAAACTGTGTTCTGTTTTGTGAGCATATACTGATAGTTGAAGATAGTGATAAAAATAGTAAAATTAATATGACATCGACTACAAATAACGATAACTTTAATGCTGATGAGTTGGAGGCACCAAAATGGCTTAATGAGCAGTTCTTGACGGAAGTACTTAGCAAACATGAAAAGGCTCCAGAACTCAAAATCTTGGATGTTCAAATGTCTCCCGCTAGTGGAAAGGGAGATCACTATGCGAGCATTATGTTCCGTGGCAATGTTTCGTATACCACACAAAAGGGAAAGTTCTCCAAATCGATAATCATCAAGACAATGCCCGATGAGGATTGCCATAAAAAAGAGATGCTCGGGAATACGAATATTTTTGAGACGGAGATTGGAATGTATACCAAGGTGCTGCCCAAGTTCGAGCAAATATTAAGTGAGGCGGGTGATAATACCAAGCTATACGTGGACTGTATCTACTACAGCTTGGAGCCCCGGCAGGTAATGATCTTTGAGGATCTGGTGCCGCAAGGCTTTGAAGTCATAAGAGATCGTGATGTAACCATTGAGGAGCTTAAAATTGCATTTTCTAAGCTCGCCAGGTGGCATGCAGTTAGTGTTCATATTCTACACGAGGTATGTCGTAAATATGATAAATAAAATAATATTTTAATAACATAATTGTTTCTTAGCAACCTGATTACCTAAAAGAATTTAAAAATGGCTTGTTTGATATGCCTAGTCTGACGGAGGACCCCTTTGTGACCTCGGGCATGAAACCGTTTATTGAATTACTGGAATCAGTTCCAGAATTGAGAAAGTACACACCGTTTTTTAAGAAGATAGAAAATGATTATGTGGATCGTGTTGCAGATGTAATGAAGGAGTATCGGGAAAATCGTCAGCCTAATGGGTATTATGTTTTAAGTCATGGTGATTTTCATCTGCGTAACATGATGTTCAAGCACAACAAAGCGGATGGACAACTGGAAGACGTTATGTTAATAGATTTCCAAATATGCAACTTATGCCCCATAACCATCGACGTGATCTATTCAATTTATATGCTGATGGGCACGGAAACTCGCAAAAATAACTACAAGGATCTAATTAATTTTTACTTCTCCGAATTCATTGCAACATTGAAGAAAATTGGATTTAAGGGTGAATTACCGAATTCGGTAGAGTTTTGGAGTCAAATAAACAAACATAAATACTATGGTGAGTTTCGAGTTGGAATACTATAAATTATAAATTTACATATAATATTTATGTTGAACAATATTCCAGAATTCTTCCTATTAACTACACTTTTGCCAATGATTTGTTCCCTAAAGGAGAAGTCCGTTGAGATCTCTGAAATAATCGAAAATGGAGATTATCGGAAAAAGACGTATCTTGCAGATGAATACATTCAGAATGTTAAGTATTTGTTGGCTAGATTCGATGAACAGGGCTATCTTAAGTAATATGTACAATGTACAAACATACATATATGCAGTCCTATCGTTAGATGAGTTATTTAACTGACCAACGATTCCTGGTTCGATCCCTTGACGTGTATTGTTGTTGCTAGTGGCTATTTACAATTTAAGTGAATAGTTTTTAGCTATGTATAATAATAAAAATAAAATATATGAACAATGTACAAATTATTATACACCTGAAATAATAAGCATTTTAGAGACTTAAAACTTGAAATACCCGAGTCAGTTTACTCTCGTAGGAAAAAACTGTTGCAACTTTTGTATCACGCATACTAGGGACCGGAAAGTCAGGAAAATTAATATCTCTCATATTTTTGAGGAGTTTAACTATAAAAGATATACAACGATGTTCAATCGAATGGAATGATAATCCCCTAAATTGTCACTAACGGAATCTTCTGTGGATACTGATCAGCTGGAAATTTGGAATATGTTTGAGCATTTCCGGTACTATACTTGAAATACTTGAACTGATCTTTGTGGATATACTCATTAAGAGACGTACAGAAAATAAATAAGATCGACAGCTGGCGAATCAAACTGAACCGCTATGAAAGATTAATTTTTTTAATATAATATCGAATAGCTTAAAGCAACAACATTTTTGGGATCTTTGATTTTGTTACAAAACTATGTAACTCATTATAATAATTATACGATTTTGTGTATATTTTTAATATATTCAAAACTTATTATTTGTATGTGGAAATATCTAATTCTATAGATTTAATTATCTCTCAAGTATATTATTTTCTATATGCAACCGTGAGCTTGCCAAAGCTTACCGAAGCTTTCGGCAGCTTTATCGTGCAAATCATTTAAATAGTTGAGTTTATTGTTAAGCACTTCTAGTCACCTATGCTCAGTATTGCAAGCATACGCATCCGATAGTTGTGTTAGTGAAAATATACCAGTTGATATGACATCGACAACAAATAACGACAGCTTCAATGCTGATGAGTTAGAGGCACCCAACTGGCTAAATACGCAGTACTTGACGGAAGTACTTGGCAAACATGAAAAGGCCCCAGAACTGAAAGTGCTTGACATTCAGATGTCTCCAGCGAGTGGGAAGGGAGATCACTATGCGAGCATTATGTTCCGGGCCAATGTTTCGTATACCACGCAGAAAGGAAAGTTCTCCAAATCGCTGATTATCAAGACATTGCCTGAAGAGGAGGGTCATAAGAAGGAAATGTTAAGTGGTTCGCATCTCTTTAAGACGGAGATTGGCATGTATACCAAAGTGCTACCCAAGTTCGAGCAAATATTACGGGAGGCGGGTGATAATACTAAACTATACGTGGACTGTATCTACTACAGCTTGGAGCCCCGGCAGGTAATGATCTTTGAGGATCTGGTGCCGCAAGGCTATGAAGTCATAAGAGATCGTGATGTAACCATTGAGGAGCTTAAAATTACACTTTCAAAGCTTGCCAAATGGCATGCAGTTAGTGTTCACGTGTTACAAGAGGTAAGTAGTCGTAAATATGATTATCATTTGAATATTTTAATAGCATATTTGTTTCTTAGCAACCTGATTACCTACAAGAATTTAAACATGGCTTGTTTGATATGCCAACTCTCTTAGAAGATCCTACATTCAACTCTGGCATGCGTCAGTTTATCGGATTGCTGGAAGAAGTTCCAGAATTGAGAAAGTATTTACCTTTTTTTAGGAAGATAGAAAATGTTTACCTAGATCGCTTGGAAGTTGTTATGCAGGAGTATCGCAAGAATCGTAAGCCCAAAGGGTATTATGTTTTAAGTCATGGTGATTTTCATCTTCGTAACATGATGTTTAAACACAACAAAGCGGATGGACAATTGGAAGATGTTATGTTACTGGATTTCCAAATAAGCAACTTATGCCCCATCACCATCGACGTGATCTATGCAATTTATATGCTGATGGGAATTAATGATCGTCACAATAACTACAAGGATCTAATTAATTTTTACTTCTCCGAATTCATCGCAACATTGAAGAAAATTGGTTTTAGGGGCGAATTACCAAATTCGGTGGAGTTTTGGAGACAAATAGCGGAACATAAATACTATGGTGTGTATAGATTTTGTCAATTTTAAAAGCAATATATGTTTAAAAAATGTATGTTTTCAGATTTTTTCCTGATTACTACATTTTTGCCAATGATGAGTGCTCTCAAGTTGAATAACTTAGACCCCGCGGAAATAATGCAAAGCGAGGATTGTCGGAAAAAGTTGTACCGTTTAGAAGCGTACATTCAAGATGTTAAGCATTTGTTGGCTAGATTCGAGGAACAGGGCTATTTGGAATAATATATAAACATGACTTATTTCAAATTGTAAAAAATCTAATAAAAATCTTGAGAGACATGATAGCTAAATACAAATTGGATTTTCAGGTCTTAAATAAAGCACATTTCTAGTACATCGTTAAAAAGCTGTTTAATTCGGAAGGTAGTTATCAAATGATATGTTTACAGCTTGTATGACATTTATAGTATTATATTAATCAGTGGGAATATAAAATAAAAATATCTGTAAAATGATATGATATATATTTTATATACTACTATTCTTTAAATGACTCATTAATTTTTTTTTGGTTATTGAACTTAACTGATTACCTTTAATCTTTAAGTTTGTCTGATAACAATTAATACAGTTGTGTTCAAGTTATTTTGTTTTAAACTGAGCCCACGCGGGATTTTTTTATTTAATTCTATGCAAAATGCTAAGAATAGTTTGTGTATTTATAGATATGTCAAGCAAATATAAAAATATTTTTTGGCATATCAGAAATGTCGTTTTTTATACCCTGATCCCATTAAAAATGGAAAAAGGGGTATTATGGTTTTGTGCAAAAGTATGTAACAGGCATAAGGAAGCATCTCCGACCCCATAAAGTATATATATTCTTGATCACTATCAATAGCCGAGTCGATTTAGCCCTGTCCGTCTGTCCGTCCGTCTGTCCGTCTGTCCGTCTGTCCGTCTGACCGTCTGTCCGTCTGTCCGTCTGTATGAACGCACGTTTCTCAGAAACTACAAAAGCTAGAGACTTCATATTTGAAATATAAGTTCTCGTAGTGCCGGGACAAGACCAGTTTATCATTTTTTTTCGATATCTTGTCCCGTTCAAAAGTTATCGATAAATTTCGATTCCAGCCAAGGGTTTTTCGGGTATAACTTGAAAGTTATAAAAGCTAGCGACTTTATATTTAAGTTTAAGTTTCTGGACTGCCGGCTCAATACAAACTTATCATTTTTTTTTCGATATCTCAATCCTTTCAAAAGTAATCGATAAATTAAGATTCCAGAACAGTGTTTTAAAGGTATAGCTTAAAAGTGATAAAGTGTAGAGTCTCCAAAATTGGTACATATATTCTCCTATAGCATACAAAGGTAAAATACATTTCACTTTTTGGATACCCCTCTCCAATCTCACAGAAATTTAAAAATACGTAATTTTAAAGGTATGACCTTCGGATTTTACATAGTTGCACATTTATATGCCAGCTTTGTGTCCTACAAATTTCATAATGATGATGATCATGATCAGATAATAAACAAAGAAGTTATTAACGATTCAATGTACCATACTTTAAAGCCAAAGGAAGAAGAAGAATCAAAGCAAATGTATAACGCGCGTAGCAAGCAGCTTTTGTTTGTATATGTGTGTTTCTATGTATGAATGCAGATAAATAACTTCAATGAATGTAGACCTTGGATCAGGGTATATCCTAGTCGGGCACTCTCGACTAGAGCACTCTTACTTGTTTTTTTGTTGTCTTGTTTCATAATTGGATTTTGTTCATAAACATCTGTAAATACAATTCTTGTAAGCTTTAAGTCTATGTTGTTTGTATATTGGAAGTCCTTTTCACCGAGAGTTACGTATCCAAAAAACCAGATAGTTCAAACTCTTTGACAGTGCGCTGCAAAAATGCACGATACAGGGGATTCTCAACGTTCTCGCGCCGAAAAAGATCACCATTCTCAGTGCGAGAGTTCAAATCCTCCAAGTTCTCAAAACCAGCATCTTTTCTGAAGATCAGAGGCGTTAGACAAGTGGCCGCTATGACGCCTAGAAAGTACAGAGATTCTTGAATACTCAAAGTAGATAAAGTAATTTTAGAAAATCTTACCAATCAGGCTGTTATTGATCAACTCGATGTGAATCTCTTTAAGAGTTGGAATGTGTCCCTGGTATTTGAGCTTTTCCAGAGTTTCTTTTAGTACGCGATGATATTCGCGAATAATATACTTGAAATGCACTTTGCGCACATTCTCATTAAGAGAGCCATACAGAAAATAGTTAAGATCAACCGCTGGCGAACCCACATAGGCCAGCTGGAAGTCCACCTGTAAGAGATTCAATTAGTTATTACTGTTATTTTTTTTAGCAAACAATTTGGACATTTCAAGCTAAAAATTTTGATTTTAAATTTAATTTATAAGAATTTGTTGAGTTTTGCTAAGATATTTTAGAAAATAAAAATGTTGGTTATAAAATAACTTAAATTACTGATAAAATTATGTACATAATTTTAATAAGGTTCTCTAACTTTAAGGCTCTACAAGGCTATTTTTGTCACAAGGAATTTCGACTATATATCATAATTTTTAATATAACTTTTAAAATGAAAATCAAAAGAATATATTGAAACTGAAACGGTTTACTTACAGCAATAACATTATCGGGCTCCTTGGTTTCATTGTTGATATGAAACATTAGATTGTTGATCCAAATGTCGGCCATGTTGAACACCTTGAAGCTCTTCTCCTGCTCCTCGTACATCTTAATAGAGCTCTGGAGCACATTTTCGGCCAGCTTGAACATCTTCTCGGTGATCTCCTCGAAGCCCTTCCAGTGGGCAATCTCCTCGGCCACGCAGCGTATGTTAACCGGAAAGAAGCTGAGAAAGTCGCGTCGATCGGGATTACGGGAAATGGGCGCTTCGTTGAAGAACTCCAGCACCTCGGGACTCTCTTTGGCGATGACAGCGCTGCAAGCATGCAGCTTGGCCAGCTTCTCAATGCTGGGCAGGACATAGTCCAGGTTGAGCAGGCGACCACGCTCAAAGTTCTCAAAGTCACTCAGCTGCATGTCCTGCAGTATGAGGAACGGTTCCGGACTCTCCGTCGTATAATAGCAAGTGGGTGCAATTTGCGACTTGTCGTCAATGGATTCCAGCAGCGCCTGCACTCGAGGCAGCACCTCTTTATAGGCGAGAATCTCGCGCTTGAAGAGCTTGCTGCGTAGAGCAATAGCGCCCGTTTGTCCTTTCGGATGATCCTTGACGAACACGGAGAACTTGCTCTTCACATCGCCACGCTGCAGCTGGAAACAGGCGCGATGCATTTCGCTGGCAAAGCCGGCAGCCAAATCGCCCACTTGGGCGCTCTTCACCAGCAAATCGCTCACCGTTAGCGACTCCTCCTTGAAGTGCTCCTTCAGCACATCCTGCAGAAAGTCAACGGTGAGCCAATCGGGCGCCTGATAGTTTTTCTTGCCGGTGCCCATTTCAATACAGCAGTTCTTTTCAACCTTTTTCAAGTCACCTGACAAAATAACAAGAAAACCACTTTATAAACACTGAGCAGCTGAGCGTTGGCGGCTGTCGCGTTAAGCTGTCAATTGAAGAGTGCCAGCGAGAGACGCCCGCATGCATGAAAGCTCTAGCCGACCACACAGCTCACAGCTCACGTGCCCCATTAAAGCTCTCTCTGTTTTTCGCTTTTTCGCTTTTTCGCTTTTTCGCTTTTGTTCTGTGTTATTCGCTTTGCTTATCAGCTGACTGTAAGTGGAATTTTAATGAGAGCGTGGCGAACGATTTGGTAAAGCGAGAAACTAAAAACAGAACCAGCCTATAGTCGACTACAAAATATGCTAAGCTAACCCAGATAAATGTAAAAGTGTATTTTTAGTATTATATATTATAGTAACGTACTTTCAAATGCAGATATAGTCAAAGAATCAAATGGCTTCCGAATGAAAATGTCTGAAAATGTTGAAAATTATAAACTATATAAAAGACTGCAAACTGCAAATCATGTAATAGATTTGAATAATATAGTTAACAAATACCGACATATGAGACTAATTAGAAGAGCTATAAACCATATTAAAAACAGTTATTACAGTTAAAGATGGAACTCAAAATGTGTCGGTGAAAATAATTAGAAAAATTATATGGGGCAAATACCCCCCGTTTCTGTTCAACAAATAATAAATAAATAAAAAAAAACTAAATTTATAATAAATTGCTAATTTTGGACAGTGAAATAAAATTGAATAATACAGTCAGTAGTATATAATATTGTCACACATCTTTCTTTTAATATCACAAACTAGAGACCTCCCATTATTAATGCTTTTATCAGTTCAAAGTGTATTTAATGATTATTTTTATCTTCAAATCTATTTTATACTTATGTATGAGTATATCAAATTCATGAATTTGATATCAAAATTTTGAAAAGGGAAAAGCTCGATTCTGTTGATAATCAGCTCAAAAAGCACTGCAAATGGAAGAATGGAAGAAGCAAGCAAAGACGATTTTATTATTCGAGAGTACTTGAATGAGAGATGCCCTGTAGAGAAGTCTAAACTTATGTCAATACATTGTAGATCTTATGCGATCGCTAAGCCAATTTTAATGATATACTCGTTTCAATTAAAGCGAAACTTTAAATGATGTTGGTACAGTTTTTTATTAAATTTGATATCTCAGAAATTAAACTAACAGACATAATACATTCGGTATTTTTGGTTAGTTCATATCTGTATACGACCGAACTTGTGGAGGGTATCTCCTAGTCGGTTATCCCAAATTAGCACTTGTCTTGATCCAGTATATCATCACTCTGGTTTATGTGTTTGTGTTGTGTTTGGTAAAACATTCAACAAACTTTGCCGCAGAAAAACAAAAGATTAATCTTAAAGATAGTCAAGGTTACTTATATTTACAGATAGGGGGAAATTCGTGGGTACAGTGGGTAAGTAAATAAAAATAATTGCTTAAAATTCTAAAAGGCCACGCCTATGCAGAAAGGGGAATATATTTAAGCCGGCACGAACATATAATGGATTTGTGTAGACCTTGGCACGAAAACGATCCCCATCCTCGCCAGGCAGCATTAGTTTGGGTAGACTCCCCTCCTTGTCCACCGGTAACAGAATAAGCACCAGATGCATGAAGGTGCTAAAGTAGCCTGATCGAGAAATATTGTAATTAGTTGAATTTTAAGAGGGAACTAATTCCAATGAGGAACTTACCCCAGAAACCATGATTAATCATGCTCATATGCAGTTCCCTGAGCAGAGGCAGCGGTTTCGCATAGTTCAACATTTTGAGGCATTGTATTAGATGCGTATGATATATTCTGACAAAACAATCGAATTGTTTCGTTCTCAGACTGTGATGCGTGGAGCAGATGATTAGCTCCCAGAGGTCTTGGGCGGGACTGCCCCATTTGCAGCGTTGAAAGTCCACGAATCGCAGCTCATTGATATCGCCGGCCAGAGTGTTATTAAGTAAAATATTTCCCGACCAGAAATCACCATGATTAAGCACTTGAAATTCATTCGGATCGTTGTTGAAACAGCGTGCAGCAGATTGCACAAACTGATCAGCTGTGGGCTGGAGAATTAACATTTGGTCATAGTTAGTTTTAGACATTTGCAGAGATGGATATAGATTACTTACAATACGACTGGTATACAGCTCCGGATTGTTAAAGCCCCAGGTAGCCATGGCCGTCTTGTAGCTCTGTATGCGCGCCTGATATGACAAGGATTTGTGATAGTTGGCAGGCAGATAGATACGCTGAAAGTCCTCCGGATAGGCGCCATTCCGCTGATGCCATACAGCCCCAGCCGCATGGAACTCTGCCAGTTTCTCCAGCACTCGCTGCATTTGCTTCATATTGAAGCCTTTGAGACGATTTATGTTGCCAAACTTTTTGGTCTTCAGATCATCCAGCACCAGAGAGATGCGTCCGTTCACATTCTCCGCCCAGTGGCATTTGGGCGCAAATTTGACAGTTCTGCCCTGCTCCTGATAGAGTTGCTCCAGCTGTGGTAAGATCAGCTCGTACATTTGCTTCTCCTTGGGAAATATGTTAAGGGTATTGATGAAGCCTATGCCTTGTGCATCGGCAAGCATAGTCTTCATAATATACGACTTTTGCTGTGTGAAACCATCTGTAGAGTATTTATAAAAATCATAGTATACATTCGATTAAAGAAAACTGGAATAAATTTCGAGTTTTCTAATTTGTTGTATATTAAGAAACTAGCGATCATATTTGGTTGGTATAAATGAATGACAAATCGAACGGTCATACTTCCACAAATACGTATTTTTAGATTTCGTATTTTAGAAAAGTTACATAAAAATTGGTTTGTACAGTGTTCAAACACTGTAAAGTGCCTAATGAATTACCTCGAAGACATCCAAGACCCCAGAGCCATTTAGGTCAACATGTATCCTCTACTTTAATTATTCATTTATGGCTTATGCACTTTTGAAAATATTTATTTTTCTAATTTTTTTAGAAATAAAATCATGTATCTTTGAATTGAAATTGTATTTTTTAATAACATGTGGGTGTCAAAATGAGTATGAAAAACTATAGGAAATTCCATTCTGAGGTGGTTAATTTTTCTGTCAAAAATCACTCCAAAAGTTAAAAAAAAACATGTCCTGTTAGGTCCAAAATCCCTATAAATGCCCATCTAAGACAAAAACCCTCTTGTAGTCAGACAGATGGGCATGGCTGGATCGACTCGACTATTGATAGCGATCAATAATACATATACTTTATGGGGTCGGAGATGCTTTCTTATGCCTGTCACATACTTTTGCCCTTTTCTGCTTTTTCTGAGTGCAGTTAGTAGGTCAACGTCATTGTGTTTACCTTTTTCTACCTCAGCTCAGCTCACCTTTCATTTCAATGTCGATGATAATGCGCATTAGCAACGAGGTGTAGCTCTCGCAATCGCCCGGCGGAGAGGCCGGTATTATCGAGAGATTCAGTATTTTGCGAAAATCGCTTAGCTCTCGCTTGAGCAACTTCTTGAAGTACGATCCATTTATCCAGCTGGGTATATGGATGAGTACATCATTGGATTCACAAAACTTGTTGCTGTTATCGGGCATTCTCGCTCACTGACTGATATGCAATATGACAACAAGATCTGGAATCTCGACTCGCCTCGTTCTGTTTCCGTTCTGATCGCGACGAACCCAGAGACGCAACTGTTTGCATTCTTATCAAGCATGATTTGCAGGCCCCTGTTTCTGTTTCAATTTCAGTTTCTTGGCACGCATTATACTAAATATAAATTATAATGTAGGTGTTTTCACCTGAGGCCAGACAGGTGAGTTTGGGAGGCGCGCTCTTGAAATCTTATCAGGCAATGCTCACTGAACGAGTTCTCCTTGTTCAGTTGAAGCGACCGGTTCGTTAAGTGTGATAATGATGAGAGTGACATGGAGAGCACAAGAGAGCAATGGAGATCAAGAGCGAGAGAGAGAGAGAGAGATATAGAGGGTAGTACGAGAGATATATATTTCATATAAGTTATGGTCAAGCATTCCAATTGCTTACTTGGTGATCTATCTATCTATTGATGAGCACATTTTTATAAAATATATATATCTACATACATATGTATATATTTTTAGCGCCCATTATAAAAATGCGATAAATAAAGTGCAAATTTTTTCTATTATTATTTTTAGCTTCTAATCATAAGCACTTCCATTTATAGCATCAATTAAAAATATATATAAATTTTGTTCACAAGGTTACAATTGCAATCGTGCAATATGAAACTAGTTCAAACTGAACTCAATAAACTAAACGGCCAATCAATTACCATATGTGATGACAAATTAAAGGAAATTAATAACCAGAGTGTTCTGATCAATTCCTTAAGAAAACTAATTGTTTCGAACTACACTTATATAGCTATTAGTTGTAAGTATTACGTAGCATTTTAGGTATTTTGTTTATTTATTTTGATGGACGTCACTCAAGTTTATAATCTCAGAAATACAACATGCTTCAGTCAGGTTTTATCGCTAGAATTAACAAATTGTTTACATGATAAGACAACAGTTACAAAAATAAAAAAACGGCTACAAAAAGTAAGTTTATTGGCAGGTGTAAAAACCTCAGTTGTTTAACTTAATGACATTATTAAAATTAAACGATCCGCGATTATAATAAACAATAATATAGATAATTCATAATATTAAGAAAAAATGGTGATTAAAGAGTGGTGATTGATAAGCGCGAAGAAAGCAGTAAAAAGAAGCATAAGCAAAATACCGAAAACAACGACCATAGAAAGAATTGTTCTTTTTGTTTAGGGAGGTCAGTATATTCCGTAGCTTAGGCAATGGTTTCTGATATTTCAGAAGTTTTAGACACTAATTAGGCGCTCCTAATAAATGCACACAAAGTGATCGAATTCCTTTAGGCGTATATAGTTACCCCCCTTCCCCCCCCAAAAACACACAAAAACCCCCCCCCCCCCCCCCCCCCCCCCCCCCCACAAAAACAAAAAACAACAAAAACCCCCCCCCCCCCCCCCCCAAAAAAAAACAAATAGTCTCCCCCTTTTTTTTTTTGCCCTTCTAAATTTGGCTGCCCACCCTTGGTTTACAGCTAATAAAGTGAGGAGAAAGATTAGATCTAGAGCTGGACGGCCCTGTTTACAGTTATGAAAGTCCGTCATTAACAGAAGATCCATGTATCATTGAGCAATTCATTGCACATCACATTGTTTGACATCGAGAAACTCGAGTGGTTTTTAAAAGCCTGTGGATCAACTTCTGTGCTAAATACTGATCTACAATAGGCTGAATAAATAATAAAGGATGCTCATTTTAATCTTCTTGGCCCAATAAAGATATTGACTTCTTGAAAAACTGCTTGAAATTCAGCATTTGAAGGGAACGTTTCATGTGTGCCATTTTCCTGGTAGCCAGAACTTCAAAAATATTAAAACAGAATCCTGATCTAAGTCAATTAAATATTTTAATTCCACAATTATGATCTCACTGAAATAAAGTAAGATACGTTTTTAATATCCGGTCCATTATTATTTATGTATATTTAAAAACATTCTCAGAAATTAATAGACATTAAGTACTCAAAAGATAAGAATAAACAGTGCCTCTCATTGGCATATGTAAAAACAACATCATTAATCATTATAGTCATCAAAGTTAAACAATCCGCGATTATAATAAAATGGATACAAATCTTTCATAATCTTGGCATATATGGGATTCGATGTAAGACGGAATCGTAAATTTTCAGCCTCTTCAGTTTCTGCCACCAGGGAATGCAGATTGCTATCCTTATCGGTAGGAAATACAATCAAAGGCAGGTGATTAGTGAGGGCAAAAAAGGCTGGATAAAAGAAAGCTAAGTTATTATATGAGAAACATAAAAATATGCTTAAACTTTACCATAGAAAGAATTGTTCTTTTTGTATAGCGAAGCTTGTAGATCACGTAACTTGGGCAAGGGTTTCTGATATTTCAATAGTTTCAGACACTCTATCAAGCGTTCCCAATAAAGGCAGACGAAATTATCGAATTTCTTGAGACGTATATCGCTGGTAGCGGACAGTGTGATGAAAAATAGCAGATCCAGAGCAGGACTGGCCCATTTACAGATTTGAAAGTCGACCAGTATGAGTTGATCTATCTTTCCATCTGGTAAATAATTGCACATCAGGTTGCTCGACCAGAAATCACCATGGGTTAAGGTTTTAAAACCCTCGGGATCGACCTCGACAGTGCTGGCACACTGTGCCCAATACTGATCTTCAGTAGGCTAAACAGATAATAAAATTGTATAATTTTCAATTGTGCAACTGTAATACTTACAAAGTTCTTGATATACTTCTCGGCATCCTCCATGCCCCATGTGGCCATTGACGCTTTGAAGGACTTCTCTTTGATCCTAAAACCATCCCTAATGAATGCATCGTTGTCGAGCGAAACAAATCCATCATTAAATTCACTCGGATATGGACCATGTTGCTCTTCATAAACGGAGCCAGCTGCATGAAATTCCGCCAACTTGTGTAAGGCACGTTTCATGTGTTCCATGTCCAGCCCATTAATACGATCCACGTTTCGGAACTTTTTCGCACCCAGATCTTCGAAGATGAAATGAATGCTGCCCTCGCGTTCCTCTGTGTGCAGACACTTGGGCGCGATTTGAATATCCTCACCGGCCGCCTTATAGAGTGCCTCGAAGGCGTGAAGATATGAGCTGTACATCTTCAGTTCCTTTGGGAAGAGACCGAATTTCTCAATTTCAGCCCCACCTCTTTCGGTGGCCAGCATTGTCTTGAAAATATAGGTCTTTGACTTTGTGCTGCCATCTGAGAAAGCAACATTTTTAATAAGCATGCATCATTCTCAATGAAAGCATTTGCTTACCCTTCATTTCCAGATCGATATATATACGCAGCATTATGGAGGTAAAGTTCTCGCCTGGCGGTATGGCCGCAACAGGTGTAAACTTGACCACCTTCACATGATTTGGTTCGTCCTTATCGAGCACAGTTTTGAAATACTTTTCCGTGATCCAATCGGGTATGATTAGATGTTCATTTGGGTTCACAATATCCTTCGATTCAGACATTCTAATGCCTCTATAACACAACTGATCCACTCAAAGTCTGGTGGGGCTCTGCGATTCTATTTTTACCAAGCTCTCTTAAAAAGCTTTTCAAAATTGATAGTCACAAATTTTATCAGTACATGAGCGCATGTTGTGAATGATATATGTATATTTATACTGATAGTGTAGCTTTATAGTTGTTAGGGTTTTGTGTGTTGGGGGTTATTGAGCAACTTATTCATGTTGTCATGCCTAACATGCGTTTATGCGCCTAACTATTTATACCCTACATTTGTAACCTACTTAAGATATGCACAGTGCATTTATTCAACTATGCCTAATCAAAATGCATATTATTTTTATTTATGTAGATTCGGCTATATTTCGAAGATGAAACTTTGTTGAGGGCTTTATTAAAGAAATACACAAAGCAATCCCAAATTGCATATTAGCACGTACAACTAATCGCCACCCATATCTTTCAAAAGTTTGGGTTTTTACCTTTTATAGAAATATACGGTTAATTAAAAGCCATTGAAGATTACATAACATAACACAAGTACATTCACAAACGTTTGATATGATTGAATATATATATAAACACACCTAATTCAAATACCGCCTTTATCAACTTGATAAGAATATCAATAAAAAATCAAATGATGTTTTAAATTCAACAACGCATTGTGATTGAATAAAATGAACACAATGTAACTGATTTGTTGTCTCGGAGAGGTGAGAGTTTTTTGCTTCAAAGTAGATTAAATCCTAAAGATCGTAACAAACGTGTGATTTCTCTTTTCATTTAAAAAAATTTACCTCTATATTATTATGTTGATCTTCACACGTTGAGCTTTGTATTGTAACTGAAGTAAAAATAAAGAATGCTGCGGCTATGGTATGAAAACACCAAAAGCTTTGAACTTTTTGCGATGGTACATAAAAAGTCGAAAGTTATAGTTCGAAGAACACTCAACATTTTATATGACTGGGTTTCATTGTGAAATTCGACACTTTCTTTTTCAAGACAACTAACGAAATGCTGAATATAAAGCTTAGTCTAATGATGATTATTGTATACATAAATCAAAAGTATTCTGTACCTATTTTTAAGTAAATAAAATGAGCTTCCGCTGAATTATTCAATTATTTATTTAATATAAATTATTTAATAATTTTTGTGCTCATTATTTAAGCAATTTTCAGATGTCAACATATATTTATTACTTGCGAAAGCAATTTTAATTGTATTTAATTAGCTTATTATGCGGCTAAATAATTTTAATAATTTCAAGACATCAAATTTTGTTATGACTGTCAATGAAATGAATAAAACGAGTTCTCTGATTACTAATTCATGAATAATTTCTGTGGTCGTGTGGTTTCTTCAGTGCGCATCTGAAATTCGATTCGGAATGCTGAATAAATCATGTGTTAATTAATTTACAACCATTTTGGCCCTTTGTGCCTTTGTTTTTGAAGTTTTGCATAAACTATTCTAAAATTTTTCAAATACCAAGCGTGACTAAGCAAAATTTCAAGTATTTGACGTCACTAGTTTCATAGTCAAAAGTCTATTGCCATACCCTCGTAGAGTTTTGATAAGATTGATAACATTATTACGTATGTGCTTAAAGGCTTGCCTAACTGTTGTATAATCAGTAAATGTCCAGTAACAATGAGTCTCAGTACAGGCTACGTCTATTTCATTCATTATTAAACTGACAGCGTCAGTTTTCTAATAACTTGGATTTCATTTGATTCTAATAATGAGTCTGCATATATCCCATACTAGTCAGTTTAGATTTCGAATTTTCTCAGAGCCATTAGAAATGGGTGTAAGGGATATCATTAAGTTTTGCAAATGTATGTGAGGAACCCATAAACTATATATATTCTTGATAATCAACAGTCTGGCTGATCTCGCTGGTCTCAGAGACTATGGGAGCTAGAGGCTCGAAAATTGGTATGTATGTTCTCGTATATCATACATAAGTAAAAAATATTTGACTTTTTAAATACCACACCTAGATCTCACAAAAATTGGATAACACGTATATTTCCTGACCGTTGGCCCGCTCTTGTCTTGTTGTTATCAAAATATTATAAAAAACATATTTCAAAACAAAATCATGTTCTTAAAATTTTTGTAGTTTTTATGTATTTTCCATAAAAACCATACTATTAAGTTAGATTATCCTGCATACTTGAGTATAAAGAAATAAGTTAGGGTATACACAATTCGGTTAACCACTTATAGGATTTTAATCTTTTGCACATCAATTAAATACAAATTAGTTTCTGTGATTTTGCCAGTCATCATTATTATTGATTTCGCATGCTTGTTGGCAATGAAAAATTTATTGTGAATACATTGATAATAGCTATACTAATGATGTATGTAGTACTACAATTATATTTGTATATATAAAGTACAGGAAATGGTTTTATATTTATTTACATGACATATATACACAATATACACAATAAATTAGATATATATATAAGCTAATATCGTCATAGAAGACCCTTGTTTTCAAAGAACGGATACAGTTGCAACATTGCCCTGGCGTAGTAGGGATTGATAAACGTCTTGTAGCGATAGGCGTCGCCTTCAGGTCCCGGCGTCATCATCATATCCATAGTGGCATCTTTATCGGAGGGCAGGAGTACGGCAACCAAAACGCCATTTGTCGTTAATGGTCCTATAACGAAATATAAATATTATACTTAATCTTTCTGATTAACTGAGAATCTCAACTAACTTACCCCAATTGCCGTATTTTAACATCGTGACGTGCAATTCCCTCAGCGTTGGAATGTGTTTCGAGTACTTCAACAATTTCAGGCATTCCACCAAACGATCATGATAGATTTTAATGAACTGATCGAATTTCTTGACCTTAATGTCCAGCGCGGCAGATGTGGTTATGAAATACCACAGATCTTGTGCGGGAGATCCCCATTTGCCCACCTGCAAATCTACAAAGAGTGTACGCTCTTCCGGTCCATCATCTGAGAACATTATATTATTACACCATAGGTCACCATGGTTCAAGACATTAAATTCGTTTTCGTCCACTTTGTTCAATGCAACGGCACCATTAAAGAACTCCTCTGGCGAGGGGGCCATCGCAATATATTTCTCCACATCCGGCAATTGCCACTCCCTCATGGCTTTGAAATACTGCTCCATGCGCATTTTACCAAGCGCCTCAAAAATGTGACGATTGCTCTCCGTAAAAAATGTTTTCAAGTATATCTCATCGAAGGCTCCATTTTGTTCACAGATCACCGCAGAGGCGGCATGCAACTCTGCCAATTTTGTTAGCACCCGCCTCATGTGTGGCATATCTAATCCCTTGAGGCGATCAATATTGTGGAAGCCCTGGCGCTTCAGATCCTCCAGCACCAGAGTTGTGCGTTCCGGGCTTTCCTCAATGTGCACACATTTTGGCGCCAGTTCAATATCCAAACCCGCCTCCTTGTAGAGTTTAACATAGTTGGGCACGTGCACCTGGTACATCTGTTTTTCCTTGGGAAACAACCCCATCCCAGCCACAAGATCACCAGCCTGACTCGCATCCAGCATTGTCTTTAATATATACGAAATCTGCTGCTCACTGCCATCTACAAAATGTATTAACGTTATGTAGATACTCATATAATGTGGAGAAAGTTATGAGACCAACCTTTGACCTCTATATCGATGATCACACGCACCATAATCGATGTGTAGTTTTCACCCGGCTGTGTTGCCGCAATGGGTGTAAAGCTTTTGATGCACACAAAATCAGGTACATCTTTCTCAATAATAGGACTAAAGTAGTCCTCATTTATCCATTTGGGTATGTTAAGAAATTCGTTGGGATTCACGGGTTTACTGGATTCGCTGCTGCTGTTGGATGACATTTTCTGTAAGAGTGAAATCAAATAAACGCTTTTAAATATCTATTTATTTTACTTTATTTATTTGTAGTCTTAGCCGAAGGCAATTGCTTTTTGAAAGTTAGTTTTGATAACAGTACATATTTATTTACGTTTAGAAATTGCCTTTTATTTTAAATCTTGTTTTTTATTTAGAATCTGTCTTGCGATAATAAGCTAATTTCATTCACATTTTAAATCACAGATCTTCGGTAAGTATATTGTTAAATATTATTTTATTTCAGATATATATTTTTTTTAAATTTGATATTTTAATTAGAATTTAGCAATCTAAACAGGAAGCACAAAATTATTAATTTTTGTTCATGCACAATTGATCTGTTTTCAGTGTTTTTAATTGGCATTTACATACGGAAATAGACTTTATAGACTTTATAGATTTAATTAAAAATTCCAGCCGAAGCGCACGAGAAACAAGTGTCCGGCGTTTTCAAACGCTGTACAAATACTGAGCGCTCGTTGCCGAACATCATTTTATACTACAACACTACGGAGAACCGAGGTCTGGCTTATGCCGTAGACCGTAGACCGTAAAACCGGTTGTGTGTGAAAATGTCAGTATTTAATTTGGAGGTATACTAAGTCCAATAGTACCCTAGTACACACATCGATAATTAGACCCAACTGTGTAGATCTAATAATATGTATGCATAGTCATCGGTTCAGTGCTCTAAATAGTACGAGTAGTATGGGTTCGCTCTTGGGTTGGGTGCGGGGGATCGTAAACTCGACAATCAAATACTCGCCCCAGTTTATCAATTGGCGCGTGCGAAACTGTTTGCGGTTGCTTTACGACTTGATAATCAAAATTAATTGATATAAACACAAATAAACTCATATGTGTGGGTTACTTTTAATGTATTCAGGCAAGAATAATACCCTGTGCACATCTATTTGTATAGAAGTATAAACAACAGTTAGTAATATACACTACTAAAGTATGTTCAGCTTACTTCACTTAGATTCTGCTTACAGGGTATCTTCCAGTTGAGCACCCTCGACCACAGCATTTATAGTAAATTCTCACATGACACTGTACAGAAAGCAGCATTCAACTTAAATTTAAAACGCATAATGACTTAACATTTTTAATCTGTTCAAGTATTGGATACATATGTATGTACATTATGTATATATACTATTTTTCGCAAGGTATTCAGTTCTTATGGCATTGATAAGGAACCGCTTTGTGTAATAATTCAAATTTACGACAAAGGCAACAATTGCGATTTTCAACGGTTACAACCAGATAAGTACTACCTATAAACTCATAAACCAGATTTTATAGTGTTAATAAAACTTGATGTTAATTATACCCTGCACCCATTAAAAATGGGTATAAAGTGTATAATGGTTTTATGCAAAAGTATGTAACAGGCATAAGGAAGCATCTCCGACCCCATAAAGTATATATATTCTAGATCAATATCAACAGCTGAATCGATATATCCATGTCCGTCTGTCTGTCCGTCCGTCAGTCTGTATGAACGCCCGTTTCTTAGAGACTACAAGAGCTAGAGACTACATATTTGAAATATAAGTTTTCGTTTTGCGGGTGAATACAAGTATATCTTATTTTTTCAACATCTCGTCCCATTCAAAAGTTTTTGATAAATTGCGATTCCAGGCCAGTGTTTTCTGGGCATAACCTTAAAGTTATAAGAGCTAGCTATGTATATTCTCGTATAGCATGCAAAAGTAAAGATTATTTGACTAATTGGGTACCTTCCCCCTAATGCTCCAGAAATTGAAAAATACGTATTTTTGGAGATTTGGCATACTCACACATTTATATGCCATCTTTATGTCCACTAAATTTAATTACGATCGGACAATTATTATGAATGAATGTGAGGGCTGGGTTCAGGGTATCTCCTAGTCGGGCACACTCCACTAGAGAACTCTTACTTGTTTTATTTGCACATGACAAATATGAGATATTGCAAGCTCAGGTTCAAACTATCAATGAAATTGATATAGAATCCGCAAATACCTAAATCTTCCTGTGTTATCTTACCGAGCTGATCGATTCACTGCCACAAGTCCCTTATTTTCAAACAATACTAGGAGATACCCTGAACATTCATTCATAATTATATATCTGCATTCATACATAGTAACACACACACACACACACATTCCATTAGCCCCATGCTATGTCAAATTGCATCTTAAATATCTTATTTGTTTATTGTCCGATCGTACTTAAATGTATATGGCATAAGGTGGCACAAAGATGAGTGAATATATTTCCATTTTTGTCGAATCAGCGTGAGCTATGCAATAAGTCAAATATTCCTTACTTCTATGTCTAGGTATGCTCTATTCCAATTATCGAGCTGATCAATAAAGATTTTCGAAAATTCTATTAAGACGTTCCATATTATTTTTTTTAGTTGACAGAAAATCATGTCAGCACATATTTATTTACAATGTGTACATTTATATTATTTTTATTATTATACAAAGTTAAAAGTTTACTATTAACTTAAATTATAAATAGCCACTAGCAACAACCATACCACTAGACTGGGATTGAACCCGAATCCTCGATGGTAAGTCAAACAACTCATCTAACGGGGGTACTGCGTATATGTTTGTACATATTAATTAAAATAGCCCAGTTCCTCGAATCTAGCCAGTAAATGCTTCACATCTTGAATGTATACATCTAAACGGTACAGCTTGTTCCGATAATCTATATTTTCCATTACTTCAGAGGCCTCAACGGTATTCTCCTTTAGGGCACACATCATTGGCAAAAATGTAGTTAATAGGAAGATTTCTGGAATATTGTTCAACATGAATATTATAGATACATTTGTTATTTATAGTATTCCAACTCGAAACCCACCATAGTATTTATGTTCCGCTATTTGTCTCCAAAACTCCGCCGAATTCGGTAATTCGCCCTTAAAACCAATTTTCTTCAATGTTGCAATGAATTCGGAGAAGTAATAGTTAATAATATCCTTGTAGTTATTGTGACGATCTTTAATTCCCATTAGCATATAAATTGCATAGATCACGTCGATGGTGATGGGGCATAAGTTGCTTATTTGGAAATCCAGTAACATAACATCTTCCAATTGTCCATCCGCTTTGTTGTGTTTAAACATCATGTTACGCAGATGAAAATCACCATGACTTAAAACATAATACCCATTAGGCTGACGGTTTTCACGATACTCCTTCATTACAGCTCCAACACGCTCCAAATAATCATTTTCTATCTTCTTAAAAAACGGTGTGTACTTTCTCAATTCTGGAACTGATTCCAGTAGTTCAATAAACGGTTTCATTCCCGAGGTCATAAAAGGGTCCTCCGCCAGACTAGGCATATCAAAAAATCCATTTTTAAATTCTTGTAGGTAATCAGGTTGCTAAATAAAAATATTGTTTTTAAAATTTGATTAATTATTGATATTTTTGACTTGCCTCGTGTAGAACATGAACACTAACTGCATGCCATTTGGCGAGCTTTGAAAGCGCAATTTTAAGCTCCTCAATGGTTACATCACGATCTCTTATGATTTCAAAGCCTTGCGGCACCAGATCCTCAAAGATCATTACCTGCCGGGGCTCCAAGCTGTAGTAGATACAGTCCACGTATAGCTTGGTATTATCACCCGCCTCACTTAATATTTGCTCGAACTTGGGCAGCACCTTGGTATACATTCCAATCTCCGTCTCAAAAATATTCGAATTCCCGAGCATCTCTTTTTTATGGCAATCCTCATCGGGCATTGTCTTGATGATTAGCGATTTAGAGAACTTTCCCTTTTGTGTGGTATACGAAACATTGCCGCGGAACATAATGCTCGCATAATGATCTCCCTTGGCGCTAGCGGGAGACATTTGAACATCCAAGACTTTGAGTTCTGGAGCCTTTTCATGTTTGCTGAGTACTTCCGTCAAGAACTGCGCATTTAGCCAATTGGGTGCCTCCAACTCATCAGAACTAAAGTTATCGTTATTTGTTGTCAATGCCATATTAATTGTAATATTTTTGTCAAGTATTTGTACTGTCAGAACTATCCGTGTATATGCTTACTACACAGAACACAGTTTACTAAAAGTGCTTGATAAAAAACACAGCTATTTCTTTTTTTTCATGCAAAAGCTGTCGAAAGCTTTGCGAAGCTTTTGATGGGGGATGTGTTGTAAACTATGAGAAATAAGTAAGAGTGCTCTAGTCGAGAGTGCCCGATTAGGAGATACTCTGAACGCTTCCATTCATTCATAATTATTAAATTGCATTCAAACATAGAAACACATGCGCTTTTCGCAGCGGCTGTGCTTCTTCTTCTTCCATTAGCCCCATACTAGGTTACATTTAATCTTAACTTTATTGTTTATTGTCCGATCTTAATGAAATTTGTAGGACATAAAAATGGCAACTCGAGAACATTGTAGTTCCAAGCGTAACGTTGATATTAAGGAAGATTATTATTTAACAGGAGAGTTCTACAAGAAGAGAAGGGTTAGACACCGCGACCTAAGGTGGTCTTTTGTGCAATAAGGCAAGGTAGATATAAATCTCGTAATTTAACTGCTGCTAATAATAATAATAGCTTTTCAAAAGTAGTATACCCTTGCAGTTGCTTAATATATTAAAATTGTCACGCTGAACGATGAAATACTCTTGCTTATACAAAAAGGTGTTTTCAAGAGTGATAATGATAATGATACCTTTTAAAATGAATTTTCTTACTTAAATCCATATTTCAGACCGATTGTTCCGATGACAGCTATAAAATATAGTCGTGCGATTTTGTCCAAATTCAATCAATCTATGTAAAATATAATAGAACTTGCAATTACTGAGTTTGGTTAAGATAGTTTGAGAAACAAAAAAATTGTTCATACAACGACTCGTTTATCAACAGATTGTTCCTTGGCAGCTATAAGATATAAGGTGCTCTGATTATACCCTGATCCCATTAAAAATGGGAAAAAGGGGTATTATGGTTTTGGGAAAAGGGGTATTTTTTTTCGATGTCTCATCCCGTTCAAAAGTTATCGATAAATTTCGATTCCAGCCAAGTGTTTTTCGGGTATAACTTGAAAGTCATAGAAGCTAGGAAGTTATTAACGATTCAATGTAACATTGTTTGGGGCCAAAGGAAGAAGAAGAAGCAAAGCAAATGTATGACGCGCGTAGCCATATGTGTGTGTGTGTCTATGTATGAATGCAGATAAATAACTTCAATGAATGTAAGACCTTGGATCAGGGTATATCCTAGTCGGGCACTCTTGACTAGAGCACTCTTACTTGTTTTAAAGAAATTTTGTGAGCATGCCTTAATAATGCTAAAATTTATATTTGGTAAGTTTGGTCAAGTTACTTTAAAAAACAAAAATTTTCGACCGACCGTTCCTAAGGCAGCTATATGATATAGTGGTCCGATCCGGCTGTTTCCGACATAGTAAAAATAAGCATCTGTACCAAGTTTCATCAAGATAGCAAAATTGAGAGACTAATTTGCGTAGCAACAGACAGACAGACGGACAAAGCTATATCGACTCGTCTTGTCGTCCAGATCAAGAATATATATACTATGCGCTGCAAACTTCTGACCAAAATTATAATACTCTCTGCAAGGGTATAAAAACTATAAGAAAAGTTAATCTGAGGTGTTTCAAAATGACACAAAATATTGGCTTGTAAACTCCCTAATTGGTTTCTTAAGTCCATACAAATGCCCCTCCTAGACTTCAAACTCCCATAACTTGGTCAAAACTGAACCGATTGTCAAGCTAGATGCCGTTTTGCTCATGGTTTGTCCTTTCTATCAATTCTACATTTCAAGTTTATGCATTATTGAAAGTAAAATTTTTTCAAATATTTTTGCGAGAAAAGCATAAGGGGGGACCCTTACAAAAATTGATTTTTCAAAAAATAGATTCTTGAAATTCTTTTTTTAATCGATTGTGGGTGTCAAAATTAGTATAAAAAACTATTGGAAAAGTGATTCTGAGGTGTTTCATTTTTCTGTAAAAAATCATGCCAAAATGACATAAAAAATTGGCTTGTAAGCGCCTTAAGTCCATACAAATGCCCTTCCTAGACTTCAAACTCCCATAACTTGGTCAAAATTGAGCCGATTGTCAAGCCTGAGGCCATTTTGTTCATGGTTTGTCGTATATATCAATCCTACATTTAAAGTTTATGCATTATTGAAAGTTAAATTTTTTCAAATATTTTTGCGAAAAAAGCATAAGGGGGGACCCTTACCAAAATTGAATTTTCAAAAAATTTTTTTAATCGATTGTGGGTGTCAAAATTAGTATCAAAAACTATTGGAAAAGTGATTCTGAGGTGTTTCATTTTTCTGTCAAAAATCATGCCAAAATGACAAAAAAAATAGCTTGTAAACGCCTTAAGTCCATACAAATGCCCTTCCTAGACTTCAAATTCCCATAACTTGGTCAAAATTGAGCCGATTGTCAAGCCTGAGGCCATTTTGTTCATGGTTTGTCGTATATATCAATCCTACATTTAAAGTTTATGCATTATTGAAAGTACAATTTTTTCAAATATTTTTACGAAAAAAGCATAAGGGGGGACCCTTACAAAAATTGATTTTTCAAAAAATAGATTCTTGAAATTCTTTTTTTAATCGATTGTGGGTGTCAAAATTAGTATAAAAAACAATTGGAAAAATGATTCTGAGGTGTTTCATTTTTCTGTCAAAAATCATGCCAAAATGACAAAAAAAATTGGCTTGTAAGCGCCTTAAGTCCATACAAATGCCCTTCCTAGACTTCAAACTCCCATAACTTGGTCAAAATTGAGCCGATTGTCAAGCCTGAGGCCATTTTGTTCATGGTTTGTCGTATATATCAATCCTACATTTAAAGTTTATGCATTATTGAAAGTTAAATTTTTTCAAATATTTTTGCGAAAAAAGCATAAGGGGGGGACCCTTACCAAAATTGAATTTTCAAAAATTATATTCTTGAAATTCTTTTTTTAATCGATTGTGGGTGTCAAAATTAGTATAAAAAACTATTGAAAAAGTGATTCTGAGGTGTTTCATTTTTCTGTCAAAAATCATGCCAAAATGACAAAAAAAATTGGCTTGTAAGCGCCTTAAGTCCATACAAATGCCCTTCCTAGACTTCAAATTCCCATAACTTGGTCAAAATTGAGCCGATTGTCAAGCCTGAGGCCATTTTGTTCATGGTTTGTCGTATATATCAATCCTAAATTTAAATTTTATGCATTATCGAATATAAATTTTTTTCAAATATTTTTGCGAAAAAAGCATAAGGGGGGACCCTTACAAAATTGATTTTAAAAAAATTGATTCTTGAAATTCTTTTTTACGTCGATTGTGGGTCTCAAAATTTTTATAAACCAGTTCTTACATTCATAAGTGTTTTTTAATTCGTTGCAAACATCTGGCCAAAATTATAATACCCTCTGAAAGGGTATAAAAAGGCTGGTTTTCTCATGTTCCTGTCAAAGTTAACAGCCACATCAAAATTTGTCATGTAAATATTTTCCAAGATGGTATAATATGTTGATATTTTTATTATAATTGACAGTTTATAGATAGAGATATTAACTGTTAAATATCAGGTCAATTATTTTTGGATATTGTTAATATATTGACCTGGTCATGCATGCATTTCGTAGAAATAGACACGGATTTTCTAAATCAAAAACTGTATCTGAATACAGTGTTCATGTATAGACTATGTTTTGCCTATTTTCCCCATATTTGTTTACTTCTTCATCTTGATTTCATTAATTTTAAGATCATCTCAAGTTAGCTGCGTCCAGAAAATATACTTCCAGATACGTATATGTACATGTATCAACCTACAATTTAACTTTATGATCATGTTAATAATGTTACCCAATAAGACTTTAGAATACTTGACAAAATCTCGCTTGTACCTATAATTCTGAATATTTTTATTTCGTATGATAATAATACATTTTATGCATGGCGTGACTAACAGATGATCCATTGTTTATGTTTACATGCGTACAAATAATAACTCATTCTCATTCCCATTTGTTTTTAATGGTAACTACTTCCAGTCGAGTAGACCGCGATTATCCAACCATGGCAGAATTTCTGTCATTACTTGAACATATTTCTGATTGGAGTACATGGCGGCCTTCACTTTAGAGTCGTCATTCAGATAACTCTCCAAATCGACATTTTCGGTCTTATCCAGCATTACAACGGGCAAAACCTTCGAGACGACCATATATGCTGAACGTGGGAGAATATTTCAATATTTTATTTATAAGATATTTTTAAAACTCACCTGCCAATCCATTGCGGAATAAGGCCGAATGCAAGTTCTTCAATTTGGGCAAGGGACGATGGTATTGCAAGAGTTTTAGATTATCGATCAGATGATCGAAATAGTATCGCACCATATAATCAAATTTGGTGGTTTTAATATTTGGCGCTGCCGAGGAAAGTATCAGATAATATAGATCATTCGCCGGTGAGCCATATTTGCCCACTTGAAAGTCAACAAAGAGCGTTTCCTTGATCTTGCCAAAGGCATCGTAAAGGAACATGATATTAAAGTTCCAACAATCGCCATGGTTAAGCACATTAAACTCCCTCATTGAAACCTGTTGGTCCTGCAGCAGGCGATCCACCAAATATTCATCGCTGTTTGCCTAAAATAAAAATGTTTTAAAACATAAATGTAAATGTATTTTCTAAAGACCTACCAACTTCTCATAGATCTTCTGGCAGTTCTTCCACTTCTTGAGCTGCGTCAGAAAGGCGCCCGAGGCATTGAACTCCTGCAGCAGCTGTCGGTTGACCTCACTGAACACGCCCACTGTGAACTCCTCCCCAAACATGCCATTATGCTCCACATAACAGGCGGACGCGGCATGGAAGGCAGCCAGCTTCTCCAGCACCTGCAGCATATGCTCCAGATCCAGACCCGCCAAGCGATTAGCATTCTTGAAGCTCTTGGGACGCAAATCCTCGAGTAGCACATAATCGACACCCAAATCCTGATCAGTCTTGTACGCCTTGGGTGCAAACTGTATAGATTTGCCAACCTCTGCATATAGTTTCTCAAATTTGGGCAGAATGTTGTGATACATTTGCTCCTCCTTCTGGAAGAGTCGCAGCTTGCTGAGAATGGCGGCCATTACTTCATTATTATGTTGAGCCTTCAGGACAAAGGACACGCTCTTTGTGCTGTGATCTGTCGGGGTATATTAAAGGATAACTACTTAAGGCCTTACTTATTAACATTCTTATTTACGTTAGAGTGGGGCTTAGTTAATTTTCATTTTCCCAATCTCTCGTTACTCCACTTAACTGAGTGTTAAATATTTATTATATTTAATTATTTGTTAGTTTGTCAATCCTAATTGGCAATATTGCCTTAAAGATTAGATCCTTTAGATACATTGTATAATTAGATCTTATGCTCAAATAGTTGCGAAACAAGAAATCAATATGTTGTTTTTTTTTTCAATAATTGAGTTGGACGACCAAAACAATTCTTTATGAAACTGTACACAAATTCATGAAAATGTATTGTTTTGGCTTCATAGGTTAACAAGAATATACTATATTCAGACACTGTAAATTACTTTTCTTGCAATCATTACTGTACATTTTTTATTCAACTTTTTGCACAGTCGCAGAAAATATCTGATTTTTAAATTTTAAACTTTATGGCTGAGCTGGCAACGCCACAAGATTTTATTTGGCCTATAAAATAATGTGGAGGTAAGTTAAACGGACATTGAGAAACGTTTCCCTAATATGTATACCTATGAAAATTTCACTTACCCAGCAGCTCCACATCCACCAGCAGACGTACCATCAGTGTGGAGTAATTCTCTCCGGCACTTGTCGGCTGCGGCGTTACGGACAGTATCTTCTCAAAGTCACCGATCTGGGCGCGTACCGCATTCTCCAGCGAGATTCGGGGCAGCCAGGGTGGGAGATTTGTGTCCGCTGCTTCGGCGTGTCCATTTGTTTGAGTGGGCTCCGACATTTTGGTACTATATAGAAGGTAAAGCCGAATTAGCTACTGATCCGATGTTAAATATAAATCAATTTAATCTCTTGCAATAAATTATTGTCTTGTTGGATTTATGTTTACACATATGTAGTAGCGATAAGTAATTTGTTTGAGTATGTTTTGATGATAACAATTGAAAAAATTAAGAATTAGTAATAGTGTCCAAGTACTATAATCTATCAAGAGTACTTTTCAGAGCGACAACATCAAATTAAACGTTTGTTGAAAAACAGTTCTTCTGAATCGGCAGTTCTAAAGAACCTATTCTTTTTATGATAAGGAAATTGCGGCTAATATTTATAAAAGTGCAGTCACACCCCTATGCAATTTAAATACCATCTAGTATTTGTTCTTCTGTCCAACCCAGTTTTTTTTTATGATTTTATCAGACGCCAAGCTGTTTATAACCTATACAAATAGAGACGATATATGATGATTTTTTATTAGACAATTACCATCATTTCTATTGTTTCACATTTTGTTACCTGAAGTTGAAATTAAGATGTTAGTAACCACTGTTGAGGAAAAATATACATGAGGAAAATTCCTGATAATTTCCTTGCAAGCATTAAGTGCAATAAAATTGATTATCAATAGCTCATATTGTTGCATCATAGACTTCAGCACTTTCTAAATTGCATTTATCAACAGAACACTTACTGATAATGATAATGGTTTTATTATTACAAGTAGTATTACATAAATATACAATATTTCTACCAATTGACTACTTTTCGAATCACTTAAAAAAACAAGAAACATGTATTTTCTAACTATATAAAACCTAAGATTACTATAAATATTGAATTTAAAGACAGTGGCTCGATTACGCGATTTAATATATGTATGGGTTCAAGTTATAAGATTGACTGATATTATAAAATCGAAAACAGTTCCTGATTTTAGAAGCTATTGTTGCCAAGCCATTTTGGAATATTTTCTGTTATTAATTGGCTTTCTCATATCGTGAAACATAGCTCTCTACAAACTGATATATGTTTGTATGTATGTCTATATCGATTAGTTCACTATCAATCCAAATGCCATATAATTATATCGGAGGCAACGCATAAATCAGGTCACATGTCAGTAATTACAACATTGAAATCAGGGGCTGTGTGTATTTTGTTAATAAAATATAGTTGTAATACTTGATTTTCACTTTTTATGCAACTTTTACTTTTATCCACTTTACTTCCAAGAATAAACCACTAATATCTAGTTTAGTGACTTTATTGCACCTGAATCTAAATTATTTTTGTGAAAACTTTATGCCGAGTCTTCTGAACTGAAATAGACAAACTGAACTGTTTGGGAGTATTTCGGAAATAATATCTCAGCTGCTCACCAACAACTCAGAAAGTCGAATGTGGAATGTGACACAAACCTTTTTCCTTAATTGACAAAATGAGAGGCTCGAGTGATAAATTGTTATAGCACAATTGAATGCACTTCGGTCAACGGTTGATTTCAAATGACGGTCGTACGATACGTGCGTCTTTCAGCTTGGCCCGATTTGGAATTAGCCAAAGAAATTTCTTATCGCCTGTGTTCAATTAAAGTTGATTTTGTAATATTATTCGCAAAAAAGGCCGGTTAAAAGCGGCACTCACTCAGAAACTCGGTGAGAATGATTTTTAAATAAACATTTGATATGGGGCGTCGTGAATTGTTCTATTGATAAGGCTGGTAAAGCGGGTCTCTTCTTGCTCTTTCACCTGTATTTCACCTGTATTTCTATCGTTCATTCGCTTTGCGCTCTAATTATTGGGTGATTCTTTATTAATTGCTTCTGCTCGTGTCGTGACTGTGATTCAGTTGGACATGTGATAAACAACTATCTACGCATTTATACATACATATATAGTATTTGTGAGTACTTCAATTTGAAGTGGAAGTTTGCAGTTTTTTAGAAACTCAAAATATATTTTTGGCAATACAACAAATGATGAGTAATACATTTTACAAATGAAAACGAAAATATATGTACATATATGGTTAACAGACCTACTGCTACTTTGTTGTTCTAGCTTGAATAACATACCGAAATATACTTATACTTAATATTAAAGATGTATCTGAGAACAATATTAATATTATAACATTACAAATAATGCTACTCTTTTTGAACCCTGTATTTATCAAACGATCTGTTCAAAGCTTTCATGATATGTCCTTGCCATCTTATAATAATTGTATAGTGCCTGTAAAAGCTGTTCTAAGTTCATTATATTTTATAGGATCGTTATGCAGATTTTAGCTTATATTGTCGGCATATAAAGCTATAACTTCATCCGTTCAAGGTTCAACATATTCTGGGTAGAATCGAGGCTGTCTCCTACTGTCTATCATAAACATTTTGTGTTACTTAATTAATGAATGATAATAGTTTTCAATCGTGTTATTGAGTGCAGAGTATACAATTCGTTATTGTAAATGTTGAGACTGGTAAAATTTTTATTAAGTACATTATTATGAACTCTCCAAGCATTTTTAGTTCATCACCATTGCCTAAGTCTAAGAATTTTAGCATTAAAAACTGCAGACGTCTCGATTAAGCAACCAGGGTAGAATGGCGCTCAAATATTTCATATTTCGATTATTAAAATACATTTGCATCTTCAAACCATCAACATCAGCGGTCTCCGTAACAAAATCCGTCACATCGGTGCCATCGATGTGTCCCAAAGAGAAGAAATCAGAAAAAGAGCCGAAAAAGAGAAAAGAAAAGAGCACAACTCTTTCCAACGAAAGTTTCGTTACGAAACCATTTTCAATCAACAGGGCGTGAAAAGAGCGCAACGGGGATCTTTGGAATCTTTGCTTGTGGAACTTGAGCACATTTAAGTGCTCGACGAGCTTATCATGATAATACTTGAAGTAGTCGAAATGACTCAACTGTAGGTCGAATTGCGTCGAGGAGAGCAAAAAGTCGATGAGATCATACGCCACAGAGCAGCATCAAGGTAATTGGAAACCCACAAAGCGTTGTACATTCAGCATTGTATTGGAGGCTTATATTGTTGGTCCACAAATTAAGGGATTGAAATCCTCCGGATCTGGAATGATCACACCATACATAAGATCCACAATTGAATTTTGAATTTTGTGTTAATAATTTAATAAAGATATTATTTTTTACATATATTTCTAAACGTACTATATATATCATTCAAATTTTGATTTACCATCAAAATCCTCCTATTGTAAAGTAGTTTACTCCAGGCTTGAGACCAGCTCTTTATGCTACGAAAATTGGCAAATTGCTTTTTGAACATACATATCAACAAATAAATCCTTCTTAAGCATCCTCTGTCATGGTAAGTTGGCCTTTTAAATGGATTTCACAACTATTACTAGACCAGCAGGTATTCTGTATCTGACAGTTGCTAACTATAGAGGACAGCCTTTTTACTGTTTGTTTTGATACTATGCTTCCGATTCTTATAATGTATGTATATACATATCTCTGCCCATATTTTGTTTACCTATTTTTGGATTATTGTTTTCTTCTCATTCTGTTCTTATTTGTTTTGATACACTGTTTCTGTTTATATTTGTATTATACTTTAAAAATAAACAAAAAAAAAATTATTTTCACGACATGCTCATAAAGTACATATTTGAAATATGTTTGATAATCAAAAGAATATATTTCACATATTTAGAAATCAAAATGTGAACCTTTCAAAACGTTGAACTGAAAATTTTTAGTTCAACCACTTAATAAATATGTTATCAAGTTCAATTCACACACATATTAATACTTGTACATAAATATAATCTAATACCGATAAGAAAAATATTGATCAAGTTTGTCAATATCAGGAATCAAGGTTGCAGTTTTGGAGCACAACAGTACTAAATATAAGTTTATAGCTCCATGGCGCCACGATTATAAAGCCAAGGCAGAACCGCCTGGATATGCTTGCGATAGCGAGCATTGGAATAGAGTAGGTTCTTAAAATCGATACCCTCTTGGGAGTCACTGAGAAAGTTTTCAACATTGGCGGCTTCAGTGGGGTCCAATAAAATGCCACTCATTACGCTGGTAGCAGTTATATATCCTAAAAAAAAAAGAAAAGATGATGCAATAAAACATATATTTTACAGTAAATTATTTGGTATACTAACCCCAAGTGCCATGTTTGAAGAGCGACAAGTGAATATCTCGTAATGTTGGCACTTTCGCATACTTGAGTATCCTTAGATTTTCGGCAAGATTTTCATGATAGAACTTGATATAGTAATCGAATTTGGTCAGCTTATCTTCGAATTTGGTTGAGGACAATAGGAAATAGTATAAATCCTGTGCTACTGTGCCAAACTTCGGCAACTGGAAGTCCACCAGATAAATTTCCTTGATTTTGCCAAAAGAGTCATGTGAGTACATCATATTGTTGCTCCAAAAGTCACCATGGTTTAGGGCATTAAACTCAGTTGGATCGATCTTTACGTTCTTAAAGATCTCATCATTTAGCCTGGGCACTAGAGCTTTCTATGTTTAAGAATGTAATAGAAATGAAGTATAAATAATAAAAGAATTTCCCGTAATGCACTTACGATTTGATCTATGTACTCCTCATTGCCCTCATATGTTGCACAGCACTTGAGAAAGTTATGTGCCATTTGTTTGTTCATCTCGACCATCATTTCACGGTTTTCTTCCTTGTAGAAACCCGTCATAAGCTGTTTCGGATAGGGTCCCTTGGTCGCAAAACGCACCGCGGTTGCGGCATGCCACATTGAAAGCTTTCGCAGAGCTGTTTCCGTATGCACCTGATCCAGTCCCTCTAGCCGATTGGTGTTCTTAAAGCCCTTTGGTGCTAGATCCTCCAGGAGTACGTATTCACCTACCGCACCCTTCAGAGTATAGGCTTTAGCGCCGAATTTCACTTCTACACCAGCATCACGATACAATTGTTCCAATTCGGGCACATAGATATTATACATGCTGCGCTCTACTTCGAAAATATTATTATGCACCATCATTGCTTGGAACATTTCCAGCTGATGTGGCAGCTTTAGCATATAGGAAACTGACTTTTCCTTGCCATCTAAAATATATAAAAAAACTACACAATTTGTCTATCTTATAAAGCATTAATTCAATTACCCTCCAGTTCGACTTCTATGTTCACACGTAACATAATCGTCGAATAGTTTTCCCCTGCTCCCACTCCGCTCCCGGTATTGAAGCTTTTGATTTTGGAGAACCCCTTGACCGATTCTTTCAGTACATCCACAAATATTTCGGGCTGTACCCAGTCGGGCACTTTGCTCGCGGGTGGATCGGCTTTTGCTTCGGCTGACATATTTTCTGTATTTGTTATTAAACAATTTAAATTTAATATATGCCGTCGTCACGCTTAACGCTGTTGTGTTTCCGGTGCTCGCCAATTGGCTTCTAATGGTTCTCTGGCTTTTTGGGGGGTTATATTGCACCAGAAAAGCTTTCAGATCTCTTTGCGCCAAAGCACTATCAGTTATTTTTGCACTCTCTTCCCAAATTAATAAGTTTCTCTTGCTTTTGTAATAGTTTAGCAGGGAGAAATAAATCTCTGCATATTTTGCAAAAGAGCTTTTTTTATCAAATTCATCAGCACAATTACTATTAATGAACTTATAGACCTTAATTTAGTGTGCTAGGTGATAGGACTGTAAAGTGGATATTAAACACTATTTATATTATTATATTTATTTAGTGTTTATTAATTTGTTGCTACACATATGTATGGTTTCGATCAGCGTAAAATATTATAATAAATTAATTATAATTGCTGGGAGGTACAATATTTATTAAATTACTACGACTTGGTTGAGCTCATGTTTTTTATGTGATCAATTTTTATCACAAAATATAATCAGTCATATTGCTGGTTATTAAGCCAATTGTGTGTAATTATATGAAACTAATTTTCCTTATAATTATAACAATATATTATTGTCATTGGAAACCAGCAATCCGTTTTATTAAATATGTGATTATTTTGCATTTTGTTTTGCTACGCTGCTTCTAGTTTAAATGCTTTGGATTTAATCTCTTTTTCAACTATTTGTTATCTATTTTTAGACTATCGAGTTTTTATTTCCTAGTACTAGGTCCCCATCCCCGAGCTCACCGATTGTTTGATTCCCATTAAAACCAGTTTTCAAGTCCCAAACACAAAACATTGTTTTATTAATACTTGATCAAATATCTTATCTATATAAAAATTATTAACTGGTCACGTTGATGCAGCTATAAGAACACTTTTCAATTGTGACTCAACAAAACTGATTGTGCCGAATACAAAAAACAGCATGATATGCGTATTACAAATACCATATAGACATGTGCATGTTTATAGTTCATCAAAGGCGCCACGATTCAACAACCAGGGCAGAATAATTTGGATATGTTTAACATAGCGTTGATTGGTGTAAAGTAGGTTCTTAAAGTCGGTTCCCTCGGCGGAGTCGCTGAGGAAGTTCTCAAAGCTGGCAGTTTCCGTAGGATCAACCAGAACGGCGCTCATAACACCTGTGGCGGTCAGATAACCTGATAACGCATGGAAAATGTTACTTATAGCTTTTACTATATAAACAATTATATGTATATGTCTTACCCCAGAAGCCGTATTTAAAGAGTGATATGTGCATTTCGCGCAGTGTAGGCACAGGCTTCGTATACTTCAGTATCTTAAGATTTTCAACAAGCTTTTCATGATAGAACTTGATATAATAATCAAATTTAGAAATTTTATCCTCGAGTTTTGTAGACGATATTAGGAAATAGTATAAATCTTGTGCTACAGTGCCATATTTTGGCAATTGAAAGTCCACTAGGCAGATGTCCTTGATCTTGCCAGAGGAGTCGTGGGAGAACATCATATTATTGCTCCAAAAGTCACCATGGTTAAGGATATTAAAACAATTCGGATCTACCTCGGCCACTTTGAAGGCTAGATCGGTAATCTTGGGCTCCAGCTCTTTCTAAAAGGGGGAGAGGCAATTATGTAGATACTATTTACATTTAGTATAAATATAACATTAAGGATTTAGTTTGGCAGCACTTACCACTCGATCTATGTACTCCTCTCTGCCCTCGTACTGCTTGGCGCATTTAAGGAAGGCCTGTGATAAACTGTTGTTTATCTCAGTTATCATTGGACGCAGTTCCTCCTTATAGAAGCCAAGGGTAAACTTTTCTGAATACTCTCCCTTTGTGGCAACACGCACCGCAGATGCGGCATGCCACATCGCTAGCTTTTGCAGAGCAACCTCAGTGTGTGCCTGATCCAGTCCCTCCATGCGATTGGTATTTTTGAAACCCCGGGGTGCCAGATCCTCAAGCAGTATATAATCAGTATCAGCACCCTTCAGCTCATAGGCTTTAGCACCGAATTTAACATCAACACCAGCATCACGATAGATTTGTTCAAACTCAGGCACAACTGTTTTATACATCATGAACTCTGTCTCAAAGATATTGTTGCTTTCCATCATCTGTTTGTAAGCCTCTAGCTGATGTGGCAGCTTAAGCATATAGGAAACTGACTTTTCCTTGCCATCTAAAATAAAATATTTGGTGCAGCTACATAATTTTTCTTCCTCATAAGTTATTAATTTAATTACCCTCAAGTTCGACTTCAATATTCACACGCAACATAATCGTCGCATAGTTTTCACCTGCTGCCGATCCGCTGGCGGCCTTGAAGCTTTTGATTTTGGAGAACCCCTCGACGGATTCTTTCAACACATCCACAAATAGTTCGGCCTGCACCCAGTCGGGAACTTTGCTAGTTGGGGGTTTGGTTTTTGTTTCATTCGTCATTTTCACTTATTAATTGAGCTATTAAAATAGCAGACACGATTGACGCAGTTGTGTTCCCCTCAGTTAACAGCACGTTTCTAATATATATCTAGCTTTTGCGCTACATTTATTTATACTGGCAACCGCTCGTAAGCCTACAATTTTCAAAACTTGCTATCGGCAACGAAATGAGCAGAGCGAAAAATTACTACAAAAAATACCAGGCCCTCTCTAAAAGCTTCCCAATTGACTATTACTGCTCTCAGAGCTTAAATACTCGTAGTAGTTTACTGTGCACTGACCCCCCCAACATGTAGAATTTTCATATTTTACCTTATTTAGTATTGGGAATATTCGTGAAATTTTGCGAAATACGTTTTTAAGTACTACTGATAAAATGTGTTATCGCGAGAACTTTTCTATTATCATTTTGTAATGAGTTGTGAAATTCATATTCAATAACTTGAATGTGGCTGAGCAGCTAACATAATAACATCTTTTATCTATTTGTCTATTGTGGATAGAAAGATTTATGATAACGATGATTTTTCCTGATCGATATTGATAACTAAATGGGTTTTAAAATATCTTAAATTGAAAATTTTTTAGCTGTAGGGAAAATATTGTTTTTGTATACATAGGAAGGATATCTTCACCAAACTCATCAGTTACATGTTTTTTAATCGTTTTGTACAGTTTGACTAAATTTAATAAAAATATTATAGCTATATAATAAAGCATGTAGCGAAAACTTGGCTACAGTTTTACCGATTTGCGTTTAACAATGCTATCTGACTATCTGACTAGATCATAACACTCTTTAGTGCAGTTGATAAAGGGAGCACTTTAATCAGTACTGCAGAGCTGTTCAGCCTAACTATATTTTATTGTTTTAAAGTACATTTATGAACATGGTGGTACTTTATAGATAAGAATTAATCAGTCATTAATTTCCATACTATAATAAAAATGGTAATAAATAACACATAAATAAAAATACATATTTTATTTACATTATTTGGTTGCATTATTTTTGAAACTATTGTTAAACATTAGTGACTTTACTTATTGTGCGAGGTTGAAGAGCACCGCGATTCCTTAGCCAAGGCAGGATAACCTTAACATGCTCCTTGTATTTCTTGCCAGAATATAAAAGAGTTCTGAATTTATCTCCTTCGGGTGTATCGGAAAGTAAGTTATCAAAACTGGCAGTTTCAGTGGGTTCCAGCAGACAACCAGCCATAGCACCACAGACCGTCCAATATCCTGTAAGTTATACTAAATATTATAGAGCTGCTTCAATGTGATATTCTGATATTATTACTCACCCCAAATGCCGTTCTGCAGAAGTGCTATATGTATATCAATAAGAGTGGGCAGCTTTTTAGCGTAATTCAATAGTTTCAGATGTTTTATCAGCTGATCGTAATACTGCTTTATAAAGTAATCGAATTTGTCTACTTTGAGCTTTAGCTTCGGTGATGATATCAGGAAATAAAGCAAGTCAAATGCAACGCTGCCATATTTACACATTTGATAGTCGACCAGATAGGAATCCAATAATTTTCCATTTGCCCGATCATATCGGAACATTACATTGCTCAACCAGCAATCGCCGTGGTTTAAAACATTGAAGCCATTCGGATCAATGACGCCAGCTTGCATAATATTTTCCGCAATTTGACCATCCAAATTTTTAATATCATCATAGTACGCCTCGTGTCCTTCAATTGTGGCAAAGGACGTTAGCACGTACTTTATCATATCGTCGGTCATTTTACTTATCAGATGCTTGCCATCATCATTGAAAAGTCCCACCGAAATCTGGTCTGGATATGGACCCATAGTTTCAACCCGAACTGCCGAAGCTGCATGCCATTGGGCCAGTTTTGTGAGCACAGCTTGGGTATGTTCCTCATCGAGACAATCCTGTCGATTAACGGACTGAAATCCTTTCAGCTTGAGATCCTCGAGTAGCACATGCTCATGGGGTATATCAAGCTTATAACACTTGGCCCCAAACTCTACATCGAGGCCCACATCGCGATATAGCTTCTTAAATTCCTGTACATATATCATAAACATATCGCGTTCCATGTCAAAGATACTGAATTTGTTCTTTCCGAAAGTTATTTCATATTCCTCAGAGACGTGTGGTATTTTCAGCATGTAAGTTATAGATTTAGTTGTGTTATCTGTGTAGATTAAATTATAAATATAAATATCATGAGCAACCCTATCAAATGTATTCTACTTTACACACCTTTAAGTTCGACCTCCAGCTCAATTCGAAGCATAATCGTTGCATAATTATCGCCTGGTTTTGTGCCGGGAACCGCCCTAAACTCTTTTATTGCCTTAAAATCTTTGCAGGTATCTTTAAGTACCTGTTCAAAAAGTTCTGCCCTCAACCACTCGGGAAGTTGAACGTTCGCATCGTTTATTGTTTGTTGATTTTTCGACGACATTATCTTGAAACAAATGAAATTCAGCTGTAGTCAGTGTGATTTTCTTGGAAGAACTGTAAAAGTGGAAACAAGTAACCCGTTTTTATACAAACATTTGGCCGAAAGCTTAAAGCTCTTTCAGCTTTGCTCAGTCGTCGAAATTTCACCATTAACTTTTGTCGATTGATTGCGGACATCACAATAATCTTAATTAAAATCTTTTTGAAGCCTAAAAAAATGATTGTTTGGAAATGAAAAACATATTCCATGGCAGTTTACTACATGGACAATATTTTGGTTAGAATTAGGTGACTATTTCGTATATCAATATTTATGTGTAACAAAAAAATTACGAATAATTTAATGCCTGATATTAAGTTAAATAAATGTTAAGAGAAAATGTTAATATAGTTTTATAATCAGTCACTTAACTTATTGTTACTTTGAAGAGTTCCGCGATTTGAGAAATAAGAGAGGTGAGTTTATATATCAGAGCTGGCAGTTTCAGTGGGTTCCAGCCAAGACACTACAATATAGGATAACGATTATTTTATAACTCATCCCAAATGTTATTCCTTGCGCTTAGTAGTCTAATTCAATAAGTTCAGATATTTGATCAGCTTTACGTTCAACTTTACTTTTACTACCTCATAATGTAATAAAATTTAGGTAACATTGAGTTCCAAATTTTGGTGGTTTCTTTTATTGCCTTGAAGTCTTTGAAGGCATCTTTAAGCAGGTTTTACAAAATTCTGCCTTTAACACTATGGTAATTAAACTTTCGTATCATTTAAAATGGCAACATGGTAAAAAGCGAAAGAATTCTTTCTAATGAAAGACACACTATTGAAAAATGGACGAAATATTTGATTATTGTTGTGGTATTATAGATAGCAGTATTCAATTTACTTTAAAATTTCACGTTTTCGGCAGTTTTATTTATTGGTAGAAATTTAAAAAATATTATATCATTATTTTTCATACTTGATTGCTTTAATACGTACTTTTGTATTATTTGAATGCTTATTATTTGTTTTGTAATGATATTAAGTAATACATTTAACTCAGTTCCAAGGCGCCGCGATTTAACAACCAGGGCATGACAACCTGGATATGTTTGCGATAGCGGGGATTTGTATTGATCAAGGTCTTGAACTCATTGCTCTCTTTGGAGTCGCTTAGAAACATCTCAATACTGGCATCCTCCGTAGGATCTAACAGAACAGCTGTCATAATGCCTGTGGCAGCTAGGTAACCTGAGTCAAAACAGAATAAATATGTTATAGATAGAAAACCTGAAAGAATATTATGTGTCCTTCTTACCCAAGTAGCCGTATCTAAAGAGTGACAGGTGCATTTCACGAAGAGTGGGCAAAGCGTTTGTAAACTTGAGTATCTTTAGATTTTCGACAAGATTTTGCTGATAGAACTTGATATAGTAATCGAACTTGGTCAGTTTATCCTCGAATTTAGTTGAGGACAACAAGAAGTAGTACAAATCCTGAGCAACAGTTCCATATTTGGGCATTTGAAAGTCCACTAGATATGTCTCTTTGATTTTGCCAAAGGAGTCGTGGGAGAACATCATATTATTACACCAAAAGTCACCATGGTTAAGAACATTAAACTCGTTGGGATCCACCTTGGCCATATTAAACATTCCTTCAACCGCCTTCGGCTGTATTGCTTTCTGAGGTAGAAATAGAGGAATGAAAAAGTCGTAATTTTGTATAACATTTATTTTCTACCTACCACTTGTTCTAAGTACACCTCATTGCCCTCATATGTCGCACAGCTTTTAATAAAGTTATCAAACATCGGCTTGTTCATCTCGACCATCATTGTACGATTTGCTTCCTTGTAGAAACTAGTCAAAAGCTGTTCCGGATAAGATCCCTTGGTAGCCACACGCACTGCGGACGCGGCATGCCACTGGGCTAATCTTTGTAGAGCCGCTTCAGTGTGCAGCTGGTCGAGTCCCTCCAACCGATTCATGTTCTTGAATCCCTTAATTGCGAGATCCTCCAGTAGTATATAATCTGTCTTTGCACCTTTCAGCTCATAGGCTTGTGCACCGAACTTCATTTCCACGCCAACATCACTATATAATTTTTCCATTTCAGGCACATATATATTATACATATTGCGCTCTGCTTCAAAGATATTGTTATGCTCCATCATCTTTTGAAAAAGTTCTATCTGATGTGGTAGTTTAAGCATATAGGATACGGGCTTCACATTGCCATCTGTAAGATATTGGTAGATAGCAATCATATCTAATAATGCTCGTACATTACTTACCCTCCAGTTCGACTTCTATGTTCACACGCAACATAATCGTCGCATAGTTTTCACCTGCAGCCGATCCGCTGACGGCCTTGAAGCTCTTTATTTTGGAGAACCCGTCGACGGATTCTTTGAGCACATCCACAAATAGTTCGGCCTGCACCCAGTCGGGGACTTTGTCATTTGTCATATTTACTTTACAATACTTATAACTGATTATATTTTATTATAATAATATGTTCTCTTTAGTTTCGGTGTTAACTTATGAGCTGCTAATCGTTCTTTGGTGTACGCAGCTTTATTTAATCAAACGTTGCCGTAGATGCTGCTCAAAGTGTCAGTTTTATGCAAAATGAGCTTTGAAATGTCAAAGCTTTTCTGAAGTCTCTTCACAAACAGATAGTATGCACTCAAGAATAAGCTTTTAATTTGATTATAGGCCTCTCTCTCTCTCTTGCTCTCTCTTTCTTGCTCTCATTCTATTTCTTGAAGATCGCTTATTTGTTGCTCTTTAAGTTCGTTTTTTGGTACTCTGTAAACCTCTCTGAATTTTTACTCACGATTTTACTCATTCATAAGTTTTGCTCTACGAAACAAAATAACCAAAACAAATATGCCAAACCTTATATTAAAAGATAGTACTCCATATGACGAATTCATAATCGTCACAGCTTAGTTAACTATCTCATATCAAGTTTACGCATATTTATCTCCAAAATATTAAATTGATGAATTATAATACATCATATATGTACATAGATCAGTTCTAAAATAATTCGTATACGTATATCAAAAAGGGAATTAATCAAAATCGGGGGCGTACTTATATGTACATATGTAAATATACTAGATATTTTATTGCAATTCTTAAAATGTCTAAAAACAACTTTGTAAATAAATAGATATATAATGTATATATAATGACATACTTATATACAATACATGGCCTTTTCAGTTTATAAAACCTCTTTCAATGAGCCAAGGTAGTATGAGCTTAATTTGCTTAACATAACTGGGATTCGATAGCATCTTGCGCTTAAAGTTCTGAGCTGTCTCCGAGTCGCCCATGAAGTTCGCCACATTGGAATCCGGATGGGGGGGAAACAGGGTTATGGGCAGCATTCGTTGAGCGCATACAAATGCTATAATAATTTTCAGCACAAAATGATGAGATCAGCAATTATATTTTGTACGTAATACGAATATATTGAACTTACCCCAGAGACCATTTTTCCGTAGATTCGTTTGCAATTCCGTCAGTGTGGGCACTTTGGAGGCATATTTCAGTAGTTTCAGATGCGTTACAAGCTCCCGATGGTAATGCTCTATGAAATCGTCAAATTTCTCCAATTTAATATGCATGTTTGGGGTTGTCATCAACAGACCGAATAAATCATGAGCGGGCGTGCCATATTTCGGTAGTTGAAAGTCCAAAAAACAAATGTCCTGTATTTCGCCCGTGTTCAATTGGAAAAGGAAATTGTTGCACCAGAAATCCCCATGATTGAGCACGGAAAATTCGGATTTATCGATGCGACCAAAATCCATATACAAGTCTGTCATGCGATCTGTGTAGTTGGTCTGAAGTGGATTACATTTTAGTATGATTTATAAAATAAATAAATAAAATAAAAAACAGAGCAATATAGCTAAGGTCCGACTGAAAATGAGTTGGAATGATCTCGAATTATGTGCAATTTACTTGAAAAGCAAAAAAATTTAAAACAAGTAATAATGTCCAAATAAAGGAATTGAGCACAAAAACACTTAATATGAGATCGGTCCTAGTGCCTATATCCAACTTAATAAATACATACAATTTAAAAACTTAATTAACAATAACTGTAACCAAAAGTTAAGCGAATAAATCCGAGAATTTGTTTCAGGATATGAACAAAAAAGTATATCTCATATTATAAATAGTCATGTAATGCCTTATATTATACATAATAATATAGATCATTATCTATAGTCTAACTTAACTCACTATCAATTGCTGTTGTCCCGGATCTAGTTCGTATTGCTGCATGGATTCCAGGAAGGGCACATTAAATGTAATATTTGCATGTTCTATCCATTTGTAGCTCTCGGGACAAATGTAACTCTTTTGATATTTTTCCTCATAGTCTCCCAGCTCTGCGACTCTTTGAGCGGATGCCGCATGCCATTGAGCCAATTTGGTGAGTACTGCTTTGATTTCCGTTTGTCCAAGACCCAACATGCGCTCCAGATTTATATAGCCCTTGGGGCGCAGATCTTCCATCAATATATAGTCACAGTTGGGCGCGTTTTCGTTGAACTTCAAATGCTGTGGCTTAAATCGAACCGATAGATTTGTATGCCTTGCATATAGGTCCTCCAATTCGGGGATCAGACGATCATACATATCAGATTCGGTGACGAACAAATCGTGAAAATCGTGCTCATCTCCACGATCGTTGACCAGCGGTATTTTCAATATATAACTTATCTCTTTGCTGCTCTTATCTGCTGATAAATATTTCATGTAAAATGTAAGCCTGAGTAGAAGCTCTCTCTACACTGTAGAGAAAAATACATATTTCAATGTGTCACTGACCCACCTTTCAGTCGCATTTCGATGCCAATGCGCAGCACTATTGTCAAATAGTTTTCCCCTCCGCTGATCGCCGCTTTGCACTCGAATTTTTCGATACTGTCAAAATCATTGTTATTGTGCTTTAGTAGATCACTAAAAAGCTGTTGATTAACCCAATCCGGTGCATTAACTGTCGACATTTGTATAAGTAATTGTTGTTTATTCTGTCAGCTGCGATCACGTATTGCACTCGCAAAGCTTTAGGTTCGACTGAGCGAAAAGCTCTGTTGTTGAGCGTATAAAACCTACTGAGATTTTATTTCGTTTAAAAGCTCCAGCGCGATGTTCGTTTACCATATTGATATATGTACTTGTCATCTGTTTATCACAACATTGTATATATCATTTTACTGTTTACTATTTATCTATGCGTTGACATCATTGGATCGCATCAATACTGATAATCATTCTAAAATTCAATTACCTAAACAGTTTCATGTTATTTTTTTATCTCAAGAGATTGTCACAACATTTGACTTTATATAGGCGATGCTCAACAAATAAAATTTTTTTATCGCGCACGATAAGAAATCGAATTTTATCCCAGCTTTGGATTCTTTTTAATACTTTCCGACCTTTCACTGCACTTTTACTTGGTATAGAAGATACTTTCTTTCCTTACTATTAGCTTAATTCTGCCAAGGGAGCAAGGAAGATACAAAATTTTTACGAGTTAAGTTCGGATTCTCTCAACAACCATGACAAATTTCCAAGTCAAAACTGAAGCAATTTTTCTAGTTTATAAATGTTAGAAAAAAGTTACTAATTTTGTATAAATGTATGTAAAACTTTAAAAATGTTTTCGGAAGAAAATTGAGCTTTGCACCCAATTTTCAACCTTTGTATTTATTTAAACATATACAGTTTTTATTTGGTATTTTGCTCGATTTGGTTTCACTCCATATTTAACGCTTTACGCTGTGCATATAAACATGCCGCCTAAGTTTATCCGGCCTGGCGAAATCCTTGGCACAGAACGTGCACTGATAGGGTCGCTCGCCGGTGTGTTTGCGGCGATGCACCTTCAGCTCGTAGTGTACGGTAAAGGACATGTCGCAGAGATCACATTTGAATGGCTTCTCGCCGTTGTGACGACGCATGTGTATGCTGAGCTTGTTAGGCGTCAGTGACTCCAGGCCGCACAGTGAGCACAGATATTTCTTGCCGGGATTCTTTTTCGCCACATGCATGTCGCGTATATGCTTGTCCAAGCTGGGCTGCACCACGAATGAGCGCCAGCAGTGTGGACATTGGTATCTGAAACGTCTGCTGCGCTTCGCTGCAACGGGCGTCTGATTAGATGACTTCGGATGCTGGCTGCTCATGTGCTGTTCCAGATTTTCGCGCCACATGAACTTGTAGCCACATCGCGAGCATTTGAATTTCTTCTCCTGGTTGAGGCACTGCGTGCGCAGATGATGCTCCAGCATGGTCTGAAATGTGCATAGTAAATTACACATATATTTATTGGACTTGCAGATCGTATACAGATCATACCTTATCGACAGTCTTGTAAATGCAATGCTCACAGGAATATGGAAGCTTATCGAAGGTGTGCAGCGAATATTGATGTTCGCTCATATCCCTCCTGCGAATGAAGCTCAACTCGCACAGATCGCATTTGTAGGATCTGCTGGCCGTACTTGTGGGCTCCTCATCGCTTTCATCCGTTTCGTCCAGTTGCAGCTCGAAGCCCTCCTCGGTGCTAATCATATAATTTGAGGACTGTTCACTATGCGCCTGCATCGAGATGTGTCGTCGCAGATCGGCAATGCTCACAAATTGCATGTCGCATAGCTTGCAAACAATTGTCTTCGTCCCGGATGGCTTGGCGGCATCTGCGAGCAGTGTCTCCGCCAGGGGCAGATCCTCGCCATTGAAGCCATGACGCTGCACATGCTTGTGCAGCAGCGCCGGACGATAAAAGGTACGTGTGCACCAGCGACATGGTATGAGCTCATTGCTGACATCGTGATGCATTAACTTGTGCTTTGTCACTGCGCTCTTATCCTGAAAACTGCGCGAGCACTGATCACACGGATACGTCTCTTGCTGTAAGGTGAACAATTTTCAAAAATTTAAAAATCTTTATAATGGTTTGCCAATAATATATGAAATGTATTCCATATAATATGAGTGCCCACCTTATTTTTGTGCTCGACCAGATGGGCGCGTAGATTGCGTCGCCAGAAGAAGCGCTGCGGGCACTTGTCACACATGAAGCGCTTTAGGGTATTCTGACACAATTTATGCGTATGATGTTCGAGCAGTTGGGCGCTGAGGAAACGCGAGTCACAGCGCTGGCAGACGTGCGGCGCCTCTAGCCAGGTGTGATGTTGTCGATGATGCTCGTGCAATTGATATTTGCGTGGCCACACGGCGGTAGGTGAGTCGCACAACTCACAGGTGTAGGAATGCCGCTCCACAACATCCGCTTCGCCATCGCTGTCGGTGTCCGAGCTGTCGAGATTCATTTCGTAGCGGGCCTCATTGGTTATGGAATAGTAGCGTCCTAGCATGCCCACCTTGAGATCGTTGAAGATGCGTCGCTTCAAGCCCGCAACTGTGGACTCCACGGCAGTCTTGTAGAAGCCCTCGGCAATTCGCTCAATGGGCTCGCCATGACCATCGAATGTAAAGTCTTTGGGATGCGCTTTCAAATGATCGCGTAGTTCTCGCAATTTGATGAATCTGCGCAGGCAAATCATGCATTGAATCTCCTTGGAACCGTTCGGCTTGCAGCGATGCAAATCGAAACCCTTGACGCGACGATCAATGCGCGAGGGCTTCGATATGGAAGTTGTATCCGCTGCATATCTGGAGGAGGTGGCTTCATCTTCATCCTCATCGGAATCCTTGTACTCTTTGTGCTCGTTGTGCTTGTGCTTGATAAGACTCACAATATATTTGTAGGACTTATCGCATTGATCGCACTTGTAGTAGTTATCGGTACTGGAACTATCTGCTTCGTCCTCATCGGGCAAGCTAAGTGCATGGGCATTTTTTTTAATATTTAACTAATTTAATTGAAGTAATCCTTTTACCTGATCTCCTTTATGATGCTATGCACTAGAGAATCTGTGCTGGGCGGCTTCGACCACTGACGCTGAGCGGCTATTCTTGTATCTGTTTGCTCTGCGCTCGACCCACATCCTCTAATTGGTCTTGGCTCTGCTGACAAATAGCTCGAAACGTGAGCCTTGTGCTTGTGCTTGATGAGCAGCATTATGTACTTGTAGGATTTGTCACATTGATCGCATTTGTAGTAGTTATCCGCGGATTCACTGTCCAAGCTAAAATATAGAAATAAGAGTTTTAATCATCTCGAAATTCTGGAAGTTCTGAGCGACCACTGCAATTCATATTTCTCAAAATATTCTATTTGTATGCATAAAATTAATTATTGTAATATACAATGTATTTGATTTAATAATTTGTAGGGAGCAATTTCATTGGGTTTTCGAAAATGGTATATTACACAATATTAAGAAAATGAAGATAATAAAAAAATGTGTTTTTAATAATCAGAATTTGAAATTCAAAGCATGAAAATTTATAAGTTCCAATCTAAGTTTTGGACAATTCTCATTTTAAAAAGTTCTTTTAAGATAAAATTTAGTAATTATAGCAAGAGAATCTTTTTTAAATTAAATCATTAAACTTATTATATAAATGGCATAACAAGAAAAGGTTAAAAAACAGAAAATAATAAAAAACGATTAAAATTTTAAAATTTATAAGCTGAAATTGAATAAAGTGATATTCATATTTCGAATCAATTTCTTAAAAAATCTAATTTCGATATAATTTACTTACTCTGCTGCCCGGCTGCCATGTACTGCTATGGAGCTTTTGATGAGGTTGTGTAGGAATGGTTCTGAACGATCAGTCTTTGCATTCTCCTGCCCAGATAACGTCTTGGTTTGGCTGCGTTCCGGGCTGTGATCCCGCTGCTTGTGCCTGAAGAGATTTGTAACATATTTGAAGGTTTTATCACACTTGTTGCACTTGTGCATCGTTGGTAATTTTGTGTGGACTGCCCGCCGTTGCCTGAGCGGCACATCATCATCATCAGTATTAGAATCATCCACACGGCTCTTCTTAAAGAGAGGATCAATCGATGGACTGGTAGGATCCGCTTGGGGCATGGCAGGTTCTGTCGGCTCCTCCATTTTAATGGTAACTCCCTCAATCTCCAGCAATTGGATTGGCGTCTCCCGCAGGCATTCCAAGATGTCCCTTTCGGTGTCCTCCGTTAAGGGGTCGATTCTCCTTTTTTGTAGCCACAATTTGTGGGTTTCCCGCGCCTGCAGCACAAAATCGTAGGCATTCTCTAATCTCTGGGCACAGCTGCGACAAATCCATTGAGGCAGCTTCTCAGCCTGATCCAATGCAACCTAAAAGCAATTTTCTTATCAGATGCTTATCAGAATAACATTGTTGGGAGGGGGAGGGTTGGTTTGTCGCACCTCGATTTTTGTTAGTTCCAGCAGCAGTTGATTGAAGGTCTTCTCCGCATATTTATCGACTGGCGTCTCGATCCAAAAGCGTCCATCCGCGCCACCGCATATTCTGCAAGTTCTTGTCATTTTGAAATTGGAAAATCTAATCTCCAATTCCAATAAACGTCAATCAATTTGCCAAGTACACAAAACACAGTTGTATTTTTGGTGTGTACACACTGTTTGTTTATCAAACAGCTGTCTTACTGCACAGCTGTGCCAAATGCCTCCTATCGATAGACTGGTCATCGATATTTCAGTTTTTAATTCGTGCTGTGTTACTGCACAGCTGAGCCAAATACCTCCTATCGATGGTCTGCTTATCGATATTTCTATTATTTGTTTCGTATTTGTAATGAATTGCATTTAAAACAAATTTTTAAAAGCTTTACAAACATGTTGCCGACTGATATTTGTCGCACGTGTGCGCTGCAAGCTGATAATTTGTTGGTACTCTCGAAGCGCAGCATAAAATACGCAAAGAAAACTATTTGCGACATGTTGCAAGAATTAACACAAAACGATGTGAGTTAAAAAATAATCATAATTATAATTAATTGTGTTTAGAGATCGTTAACAAAGAAAACTAAATTTATTACAACGGCAATAAAAATTCAAATTATTAATAAATCGTATACATTTCTTAAAAGATAACAAATTTAAATTAGGGATTTAAGATAATTAAAATATGAAGTTAAAGTTTCTCGGCTTATTTAAAATGAATTGTTATAATTAATTGTATGTATTTGCTTTGATATGGGATCTCTTTTTAGCCGCTGCTGGAACAACCCGATGATAATCTACCGCAGCAATTGTGTGAAGGATGCTTGCTCCAATTAGAAGCAGCCTACGGTTTTATCCTGCAGGCTCGTCAGGCACAGGATCAACTGTTGCTGCAGCTACGCAGAGAATTGCAGACAGAGTGTCTGGACGAGACGCCCATTGATATTTCAATGCAGCACATTAAAGCCGAAGCAGACATTGACTTGGATGGGAAAATGGAAGACGCAGCGCCACTGGATGAGGGGGTGGAAGAGGATGCGGATGCGGAGGAGAATGTATCTGCTGTGTCTGTTGCTGCCTTAAAGTGGCAGCTGTCAAGTGATAGCGACAGCAGTCAGGCAAACATTGATGAGTTAGTATCAAATCCATAAAATGCTGAAACTTTAAATTTATTTTTATAACTTTTTCCAGATGGTACTTTATACTTATTATTGAGCTGTAGCAGTATTTATTTCAAAGTATTGAATGAACCTATTCAGATTTTTAATAAATAATAATAAGAGATTAAAAAAATATATTCTTACCAAATATGACCAACATTCTGTCAATGGAAAAATTAGTTCAGAACTATTGATTTTTTTTTATTTAATTATTGTTGAGAAGAGGCAGTCACATAGGAAGTATAATTAATTACTAGGAAATGAAAAGTAAAATTATAAAAAAAATAATGTAAATTTGAAGTTTTTGGAGGTATACCTTAAATTGAGTTGAGAAACCTCCGTTGTAGGGCTAAGCTAGTATATACTATATTATATAGTGGATTATCATATGCCTGCAAGAGTAATATAAAATTATTATCCTATCCTTCTTAAATTTCTAGCCACGATGTGGACTTTCAACCCACGCAGCTGCGTCGCAGCTTACGGAATGCCAGATTGAGCACAGATAGCGAAAATGAGTCGACGTAAGCACGAGAAAATATTAATACATAGTATGAATAGTTATATTAATTGCTTTTGCAGCTCTGCCCATGCGAAGCTGCTGCCTGTCAAGCGTCGACGTGGACGTCCTACACGCCTGGCCAAAAAGGATACCATCAACGAGGATGGTCGGCATGCGTGCGAGGTGTGCGGCAAAACTTTTTCCTGGCATCGCGACATGCAGCGCCATGCAAGAATCCATTTTGAGCAGGCGGCCTATGTGTGCGAGAGCTGCGGCAAGAGTTTCCTGCGCAAGGACAAGTACACGTTCCATCTGCGCACACACGAGAAGCGCGCAGCCAAAGTGCAGGCGCTGCAGCTGAGCAGCGAATGGCGCTTCGCGGAACGACTCTACGGCTCCGGTCGCCTAAAGCGGGTAGAATGCAAGCTGTGTGGTCTGAAGTGCCAGCGAATTCTGGAGCTGCGCGAGCATCTGACGAGTCACGTTAGCGTGGACACACTGTCAAATCTCCGCTTGGAGAGTGATGTCATCAGGGAGCAGTTTGACAGCGAGTTGAGTTTGCAGCAAATAAAGGAACAGTTGTGCGCTCAAATTGCCAAGGGACGCGAACAGCTGGACAAATTCTGTGCCGTGGTCAATGCTTATGGCTACGAGCTGTGCCTTAGCGACTCGGATGAGGAGTTGGCGGGCATGGTGCCTCCATACCACTGCCTGCCCTGCAACGTCCACTTCACACGCAAGCACCGCCTCGTGCGGCACACGCTGGAGGAGCACACACAAAACGATGGAACTGCGACAAATTGGCAGCGCTGCACTGTCTGTCAAATTGGATTTACTTGCGCCCGGCTGTTGGAGCAGCATCAGAGCACGCAGTGCCTTAATCCGCTAAAGCGGTACAGCTGCGAAAATTGTCCTGGCAAATTCATTTGGCGGCAGAATCTACAGCAGCATGCGTGCAGTAGACTGCATCAGAAGCAGGATCAGGAGCAGCATTATCATCGTCAGTTTCAGTGCTGCCTGTGCGATGCTCAACTAGACAGCATGGCTGCCTTGCGCTCACATTTGCTCACCCATCGCGATGGACGCAGCGGCATCGATCCGCAGCAGCAGTCTGCCTTCTTTCGCACCTATTATCCGGATGGAATCGGCAGCAGCTTTGAGGAGCTGAGTGCACGCATTTCCAGCGACTTTGAGGCGCATGATTATGGACGCTACTTCAATGCCTGCACGGACAGTGGCCAGGAGCTGGATTTCTACGACTCCGACACGGATTTAAGTGATGCTCCTGCTCAGCATATCTGTGCCCTATGTGGAGAGAGCACAGCCCGCCTCGCACAGCTGCTGCAGCATCAGCAGAGCCAGCACAACGAATTGGAAGTCAGACTGCCTCATGTCTGCGCGAATTGTGGCTTGAGCTTTGTGGCGGAGTCGCTGCTCCAGCAGCATCGCCGTCGCGTCTGCGGCAAGCAGCATTCAAAATACCATTGCCCGCATTGCAGTCTGTTCTTCAACTGGCAATCCAACTATGAGCGGCACATGCAGCTGCACCACACCGCGGACACGGAAGAGGCACAGAATCAGGATCAGGAGCCTAGTGGCAGGTTGAGAAGCAAGCGGCATACAGCACTTGCCAAGCTGCAGTGCAGCGAGTGCGAAAAGGTAATTTGACTAAACCAACGTCTAAATAGTCTAAAATAATTTTCGAAACTAGAAGAACTATTTGCTATTTATAATCACATCTGAAAACGAATTCATTTAATTTCCTACATTAACAATTTAGTATAAATTTATACATTTCAGGTCTTCATCTGGCCAAAGGATCTGACGCGGCACAAGCGCATTCATCGGCCTCAGGCATTGGCGCAGTTCGAATGCGCATACTGCGATCGCAAGTTCCATCGCAAGGATGGCCTCAAGTCTCATATGCGAGTACACAGCGAACAGCAGCAGTTGGAGGCGACGGCAATCAGCGAGCAGCAATCGACGGTGCTGCAGCGTATGCCAGTGGTTTTAACCCAACTGTGCCGGCCCAATGGCTGCAAGCAGATTCAGTGCATGATCTGCCTCTCGCAGCACACAAAGATCTCCGATCTGCGAACGCATTTAATCAATCATCAATATGCGCTGAAGTTTGCGGAGGAGCGTGGCAGGCCGGAGAGTATTGCGAGCCTTTGCCGTGTCCTCTACCCGGAGTTAACTACGCCGCTTGAGCAGCAGGATCTGATTAAGCGCATTCAATTCGATCTAGCCAAAGGCCTGGAACTGGAAAGATTCATTTCGATTACGAACGAGGCGGGCATGGAACTGAGTCTGGACAGCAGCGAAACGGAAACGGATTCCGATTCAGCAGAGCCACTAAGCAGCAGCAGTCGCAGTGGACGCCTGTACAGCTGTGAGCTGTGCCAGCTGCAGGTGACACGCAAGCATCAGCTCTATGCCCACCAGCTGGAGCAGCACACATGGCAGCAGGCGACGCGCGTGTGCAGCCACTGCCAGGCGAGATTTGTGAATGAGCAGCTGCTGGAGCATCATTATCGCACACTCTGCCGCAATGCCCAGCGGCGTTTCCTCTGCCGCAAGTGTCCTCTACGCTTTCGGTGGCGTGAAAACCTTAAACTCCATACGGCCGTGGCACATCAGGAGGGAAATATTGAACATTCCAATTTGGCCATTCAGTTGAATGGCTCGCGTCTGCTGCCCGTGGTTAGCTACGATTGCGTCGAATGCAAGCGCAGCTTCAAAATGCAAAAGGATCTCACACGACACACGCTGATGCATGCCCAGGAGTCGAGCATCTATCGTTGTCGCTGGTGTGCAAGACGCTTCTATCGCCAGCCTAATCTGCTGCAGCACATCGAGCGGCATGGCATCAGCGCCGAGCAGCTGCCCTATGCGGAGGCGCTGCTCAATGCCAGTCGGCATCCCCATGGCCAGAAGCGCATACAATGCAAGGTGTGCGAGGTGTCCTTCTCCAGCATTGCTGCATTGCGTTCACATCTGCAGTTGGCGCCAGCGGGCACACATCATGAGATAAACTCCATGCTTAACTATTCGATTACCAATCAGATGGGCTACGAGCTGCATTTGAATGACTCGGAAACGGACGAGGAGTGCAAGCCGGAGGGCACACCTGCCCAATACACCTGCAGCATGTGCCAGCTGCGTTGTGTGCGCAAATTTGAGCTGCATCAGCATCAGCAGGCGATGCATCGGCTGGAGCGGATCAGTGAGGGCTGCTCGGAGTGCATCTTCAAGAGCGTCTCGCCGGATTTGATTGCTCATCATCGGCGCATGCTGTGCGGCAACACGGAGAAGCAGTTTAAATGCCCAAAATGTAGCTACAAGTTCATGTGGCAATCGAATCTTGAGCAGCACATGGAGCTGCAGCATCCCAGCAGCGATGACCAGCAGGAGACGACATCAAACCCTATTCCAAATATTTCCAGCGCTGAAAGCCAGATCTTCCAGTGCGGTCAGTGTCCCAGTAAATATAATCGCAAGGATCGCCTCACCGCACATGTGAAAAAGTGTCATGCAGTTGGAGCAACTGCTCCCTCCACGAGGCAAACAAAGTCGCCGGCAGCTGTCAAGCAGCAGAAAAGTTTCCTATGCGCCTTCTGCGGCAAAGCGGTGAGCTCCTCATCCAATTTAATCATACATATTCGTCGGCACACCGGCGAGAAGCCCTTCAAGTGTGACTACTGCGACATGGCCTTTCCGCGCTCCTCCGATCTCCAGTGCCATCGACGCACCCACACAGGCGAGCGTCCTCACGTCTGCACCGTCTGCCAAAAGGGATTCGCCCGCTCCTACAAGCTGCAGCAGCACATGCGCATCCACAATGGCGAGCGGCCCTACAAGTGCACCTACTGTGACAAGAGTTTCACCCAGTCGAATGATCTCACGCTCCACATCCGTCGGCATACGGGCGAGCGTCCCTACCAGTGCAATACGTGCGGCGAAAGATTCATTCAGGGCACTGCGCTCAAAAATCATCGACTGCAGAATGGCCATTACGAGACGGAAGCGGAACCACTGAAAGATGACTAACTGGAATCATACAAATAAATACTAAAACTATATAAAGAAATGTAGTCGTTAAGTAGATTAATTATTTTTTTTATAAGTAACCAATTTTTGGTAATCGCAAAAAATCTAGTTTTGAACTTAATACATATTTATTACTTTTATATTATTATATATACATATTATTTTATATACACTGCCGCTCAACTGATGGCTCAACAATTCTCAAAAGTAAAATGGATATATCTTTTCAACAAACCTGCCTATTTTAATGAAATATTTTATTTTTGATAGAAAAATCAATTTTGAATAAAACACGTTTTGTTTTTAAATTTGTAAAATGTTTAAAAACATTTAAAAAAATGTTTATTTTTTTGGGTCAACTAAGAAGGTCCAACAAATTATTATTAAAAAAAAAAAATTATAAAGCAATAATTCAAAGCTTTATAATATAATGGCAGCTAGAACGGACACTTCAATAAAATGTGCAAACAAATTATAAATGTAAAAGCTGGAGGAAAGGACAATGAAATAGTAATGTCCCTATCTCTTTTCAACTCATGCATTTTATGCATTACATTTTTAGTTGATTTGACGCCTCTATGTGTTGTATGCTTAGTGGTACCATGAACACTATTATACTTTAAGTATGTAAGCTTTAATTAATAAATAATTATGAATGAATGTAAAGGCTGGGTTGAGGGTATCTCCTAGTCGGGCACTCTCGACTAGAGTACTCAAAGTTGTTTTCAATTTGATTTGGTAATCACTTACGAAAACTGTCAGTTTTAACGGGAAAAATGCTGAATTGACAACACTGGTTGCATACAAAGCTCTCTCTTTCCATTGCAATTCGTTCGATAAATATCGCTACTGAGAGCAGTGGTATCGTTGGAAGTATCGCTCTGAAAAGTACTCAGCCAAAATACCGTTGTCATGGTTACACTGAAAGCCAAACAAAGTTAGCCGGTCGCTAACATTCAGCTGACAACAACAACAACAACAACTGCGGCGATATAAACTAAACAAAAGGAAACGAAATATATATTTAAAATCAGTAATCAGCAGAAGACACACACCTTAAATAAGTTAAATTCCAATCAAGCTGAGTGCAAAGTTTAAGTTAAAGTTTTGTTTTGAGGTTATAAATTATTGTTGGTTAGTTTTTCGTGCAACATGGTCAAATCTTCTAGGCCAGTGCGTCCATTGGCTGCCACCGATCGTAGCAGCGTCAGTGGCAGTTCCAGCTCCATGGAAAACACATATTGTGTGGTGCTGCATGTAGTCGAAGGTGAGTACCCCAATCAGAAATATATATGTACATGTATGTACATATATATATATCTGGGATATTAAAGTAAATATTTTTTATAGCCATTAATTTCTATGGACGTGAGATGAGGGAGGGGGAACGGGAGCAGATCATCATGACTGCTGCCCTCAACACCGTCGACTTTGAGGTGGAGGGCACTCCGTCGACCACAGCCGAAACGATTATATTCAATAGCAACTGCATCTGGGAGTGCGACATGACCGGCATCAAGCGCATCAAGACGGATCATCGTCCTGTCAAGGTCACCTTCTATACCTGCAGCAAAACGGAGCGCAAAACGATTGGATCCCTGCTGCTCCCAGTCCGTGGTCTGCCTGTCTTGGGCATTGGGGGTAACAACAGTCCCTTGCAGCTGAAAATGTTCTGGCACAAGCTGATTTGCATCAGCAATGAGTTTCGCTCCCATAAGCCGGAGGTTCTCCTGATGCTAGCCATCATAAAAAAGACACTGCTGCATACCAAGGATTTCAAGCATCTGATGGCGTTCAATAATGGCTCAGTGAGTCTGGAACTTTATACACATATATTATATCTGTAACATTTATTTATTTGTTTCTCCTCTGCAGGAGAAACAGGCGCGTACGCCGCCCCTGCAGTCACCTGGTCATTCGATCACCGCCAACATGTTGCAGTCGCAGGTGAGTAAATAAATAATCTATAATATAGATTTTATTTCGTCTGTCCGTCTGTATGAACACTCGTTTCTCAGAGACTACAAAAGCTAGAGACATATTTGGAATATAAGTTCTCGTAGTGCCGGGTCAATACAAGTTTATCATATTTTTCGATATCTTGTCCCGTTCAAAAGTTATCGATAAATTTCGATTCAAGACCAGTTTTTTTTAGGCATAACTTGAAAGTTTTAAGAGCTAGAGGCTCCAAGTTCACTATGTATATTCTCGCATAGTATACAGAAGTACAAAATATTTTTTTTCCCCGATCTCCTAGAAATCGAAAAAATAAATATTTTTGAAGTATGACCTTCGGATTTGGCATACTCACACATTTATATGCCATCTAAATGTCCAGCAATTTTCATTACGATTGGACAATAAACAAAGAAGTTACTTACTATTCAATGTAACATAGTATGGTGTCAATGGAAGAAAAAGAAGCGTGTGTGTTTCTATTATGAATTATGAACGTAAGAACTGGGTTCAGGGTATATCCTAGTCGGGCACTCTGGACTAGAGCACTCTTACTTGTTTTTATAAAAATAGCGAACTAGTCACCTGTTGACCACAAATTTATATACAAATATATGTATAGTTTCAGCTACATGTATATTTAATATATTCTGTAACTAACTTTCAGGCTAATGTCTATGTGCAGTCGCTGGTGCAATTGGGTTTGCTGCAGGTGGGAAATAATCCTCTGGTCGATTGCGACATCATCGAGGTGGTGCTGCAGTTCAAGCAGCTGAAGAATCTCAGCAAGTTTGTCAAGTCGCTCTGCCAAGGCAAGGATGTCGTGAAGACAGTGCTGCTAATGTTCGACTTTGTCGGAAATGTCACGAATATTGATCTCAATCTGAATGAAGCGGATACGTACGAGTTGAATGATGTCTTGGGTCTGCGATTCAAGTCCTCTCTGCGCAGCATACGTTTATATTTCCAGCGCATATTCTATTTGCCCATCAATATGTACATTAATGGCACATCTATAGGTGACTACTACAAAATCGACTCCTTGCCGATATATACCGATATATGTACATATATATTATTAATATATTCTACTTAGCCAACTATCGCATGGACTTTGGTAAACTCCTTCCGCAGGATAATTATTTTGCGGATAAGCGCAAATATGTGCACAGCGGCTGTTTTGCATTTGAGCGTTTCGGACGCATGGCCAGCGCACGTGAGCTGAAGCCAGTTATCGAATACACCTTCACGGTGGACATACAGGAGGTGTACTGGCGACAGCAGGATCAGTGCCCCGGGCAACAGCAGCACCAGTTGCAGGAGGAGCAACCGATCGATTTGCAATCGGTGGGCAGCAAGGCTGTCATACACGAGGTGCCCAAGGATCGGCCGCAGGACAACCTGGTCGACTGGCAGCCCAACTCCGAAAAGCATTCTGCATCAGAGAATGGGTCAGTGCGCAGCTTGAATGTGGGTGCTGAGTTGTCTGCCTCGGATGAGCAGGATACCGATTCAGAGTCATCTCAGGCACGACGTAGGAAGTTCACCAGGCTGATGGAAAACAATCCTATTCTGGAGGAGGAAGCGGAACATTGCGAGCATCATGTCACGAGTATGTTGTCTCCGAGCCATGAACTTGAGGATGAACAACTGCCATATAATGATTTAGTAGATATACCTGAAGAAATAAGTGGCGATTCGGAGCTCTTAGATAGTATCTATAGCAGTGTTGAAGAGCCAAAGGTATTGAAGCAGAATAAGCAGAGGAATTCAGCTCCTGTAACAGAGAGACACGCAGATGAAGAAACAAGAGATCAAGATCTTAATTCACAAAGGAGTATCCAGGAAGTACGATCCAAATTGCAGGTGAACGCAAGGACTGTCAAGTTTTTACAAGAAGAAATGCAGCTCAAGCAAGAAATGTCTAAAAGAAATGGAAGAAAAACAACTAATGTTGATTATGACAGTGACGAGCATGGGTTTCTACAGGAAGCAGTGAGACTGAAGGATGAAATGACTAAAATTGGAAGACAGACAATAGTGAATGATGTGCCACAATATAAAATTGATGGCAGTGTTACTGAAGATTCCTTTTGCCGACTGGAGCGGGAGTGTGAAATGTGGCCAGAGCCACTGGCTAAGGAAGGGAGGAGCAAGCGAGTAATCAATCCCATAGCTGTGGATGACTCAACAGCTAAAGCTGAAACCGAACCTCTGCCTAATACACGTAAATCCAGAATGGCTTCGGAGGCCAGTGAAATGGACTCAAACTGTCCAAGAACAAGCGTATCTAAACTCATTGAGGAACAGAGTAAAATGAACACTGTTAAAAAGAAACTATCCACAGATAATGTAATGAGCATCAGTTCAAAAATCATACGTAAAAAGAAAATTTCCTTGAAATCACATGAATTTGAGCAATTGAAAGACAAGGAGTTGCCTTCGCAGGATATTCTAGATGAGCAGGAACTAAAACGTCGATCCCGAGATGATCTAACTAAAAAGCAAATAAATAATCCTATTGTCGATCATTCGTTGGATATAGATTCAATAACAGAATCTGAGGAATTGCAAGCATTTATACCCAAGCCAAAAACACTCACGAATAAATCAAAGCCATTCATTCAAGCGGAAACTAAACCTTGTGAGAAAGTGTTGGGCAAAAAAGTATCCAAAACAAAGAGGATTAACTTGTCAAATACTGATGTTTCGCTAAGTGCTCGCTGGGTGAAGGTGAACCAGGAGCAGGCCAAGGTCTTGGAGGAAACGGAAATGTTCATTGAAAACACATGCAGAGCAGTGCAGGATGAAACCTCCTATGAAGAACAAGTCGCAGAGGGTCCCCAAAAATGTACAAGAAAGAAACTGGAACGTTCGCCGCACTTATCACACAGGGAAAATATTGAATTTAGCTCGGAGTTGGAGAGTTCCGTAATAGAGAAGACGAAACTAGAGCGTAAAGTAGTATCAAGGAAGAAATCGGCTGATTTAAGAGAAAGAGGACCACAAATTATCCAGTCGAAGCCCAGATCAAGCAGAGTAAATGAGCTTATTCAGTCGCAATTGAAACAAGTGGAAAGTGTGCTTAGTTCGGAAATGGAATCCATAGAGCTGGAGGAAACCAATTCAATAACAACGCCAGAGAAGAAAGCAAGAAGATTTGTTAAGAAACCCAACTTGGAAAAGTTTGTGGATGCGGAGAAAGTAATCGCCAACGAGGTGCCTCCGAAAATGGACAGCAAGGATGAGCGGCCCATCAGGCAGCGAACTGTGAAGGCAGCTCCACCCCAACCACCAGATGCAGAGTCCAGTGATTTGGAGTCAGTGCAAACAAATAGACACAGTAAAACAGATACGGTAACTGTGGAACCTGTCGTTCTCATCAACAATCTTTGTGGTGGCAACAGGACGAATAAATCCCAAATGGAAGCTGATGCTCAAGTCCCCCGCCTGGAAGTAACAGTTCACATGTACGACAAAACGAAAGGAGAAGCAGCAGCTAAATGCGCACATCGAAACGTCAGCACGGGCATTACCAACTTGGATGAGAGCATTAAAAGCATCCTCGAAGCAGGCAAGCAGCTGCAGGACGAGATGCAGCGTAGGGCGCTGGACAATCCCAGCCAGCGGCGATCCGAAACGGATGCACCGCAGCAGCCGCAAGAGAAACTCGCTGATCAGGCCAGCCAGGCTGCAAGCTACGCATCCAAATTCAATGAGCTGGAGCAGCACATAGTAGTGCTGGCGCAGCACCTGCGTAAATTCGAGAGTCGCACACAGCAAATGCAGCAGGAGAACTCCAAGCTGGCGCTGGAGAAGTTGCAGCTGACGGAGCGCATCATTCGCATGGAGCAGCAAATCGCCCATCTGAGCCAGCAGGGCGACAATGGCAAGGAGCTGCAGCACATGCTCAACGAGATGCGGGTGCAGCATGTTCGCTACATGGACATGGCCAACGCCAAGGAGCACTACAAGAAACAATGGCGACGCACTGCCAAACATGTGCATGCTCTCAAATTGGCCATGTATGAGAAGAATTTGCAGCAGGAGTACGAGGAGATATCAGCCAAGTGAGTAACAAAGAATACCTTAGGGGAATACTTTCCAAATTTATTCGTAATTTATATTAAGCTAAGCTTTAGTACAATGGAAACCTCATTTGGCAGCTTTCAAATCTATAAATTCGTTTATGATAATTTTATGATTTGCATACAGCCATCCTGGTAGTCCCCAAAAGCTAACCGAATATAAGGTTCAACAAGATTGCAAAACTTGAAAGGCAGAGAATTTTAAGATATTTATTTTTTTTTTTCTCATACATAGAGCTGTATATTTTTTTGTTATTTTTGGGTTCTATGTCCTTAAAGGTTCCTTTCGAGAATCATGCCGACCTGACTAACTTGATATTCTTCAATTTCAGCGTTTTCAATCTGAAGAGTGTGCTCACCCAGGATGCCGATGAATTTGAGCGCGAATATGGACATTATCGTCGCGCGGGATCTGGGCTCGACTTTGCTGGATCTGGTAACGGTTCCGGTACTGGCGACTCACCGGAGCCCCTGCTCAAGGACTATCTGCTCGGTCTCTCCGGCCAGACGAAGGATCAGCACAAGCCTGCCAATCAGGAGGACAGCACTCGTGTGCATTAGTTCCGCTAATACCCATCCATATACCCATCCCTATGACTAGACTATCTTATATCCATCCATATGACCAAATTATCTGTGATGGTTGACAATTATTCTATTTTATTATTTTTAGGATTTATAAGTTTGTTGTTTCTTCGTGATTAAAATTTCTGTTTTTTGTTTAATACTTTCTTACGTTTTACTGTTAAATATTTAACTTTAAGCTTTTTTATATATATACAAATTATTTGTTCATGAACATTAGTTTCACAGTTTCATTTGTTAAATTTAACCTTCTGCCAAATAACACAAACATAATAAGATTTTGTTTTCAGTTAAATGCTTTACAAACATGATGATTACTCCAGCTGGGCCCCCACTCGGATGAAGTAAGGCAACGTGTCCAACGGTGCGGAGTAATCCATGAGCCACACAGGACCCTTATGGACAGCCTGAGTGTTGCCATCTGTCCAGTCGCCAGCGGGCAAATAGATGTCTCGGTTAATGGCGCCTTCCATAATGACAGGAGCCGCAATGAGGTCATCGCCCAGCAAAAACTCTGCGAAGTGAAGAGAGGATAAAACTTGAAAGGATAAAGCTAGGAGGTAGTGAACGCACCATCGTAAATGGTCTGAGCAACTGCATCATCGGGCGCAATCCACCAGAGAGGCGCATTCACCGGTTCCCCAGTTTCCGTGGCGCGTTTGAAGAGCTTCATGATGTAGGGAGTGTAATCCGCATGCAGCTTGGTGAAGATCTTGCTTAGCTCGATGGTCTCGTCATCAAAGTTCCAGGGCACAAAGGAGAACTGCAGGCTGGGCATGAAGACGTTGGCTTGGAGCCAGCGCAGGAAGAGCTCCTTGCTGGGCGGCCGCTCGTTGTAGCCATTGCCGCCAATCATGTCCGGCAGCACAAATGGATAGCCATTCAGATTCATCTGCAGCAGCGATGTGATCAGCGTGACCAGACCATTATTCCAGCCCCACTCGGAGTCCTTGTCCACGATGCGCACAAAGATGGGCAGATCCTGCGTATTCTGGCCGGACCTCACCTCAACCATATCCCCAAAGGCGGCGACAGAGCGCACATAATCCGTAGTGATCTGCAGCGGTGTCAGATTCGCATCACCCTGCAGCACTGCATCCGTGGGCACCCAACTGGACTCGCCCGCATCGAACTTGAAGCTATCAATGCCATCCTCCGTCTGCAGACGCTTCAGCCTCGTGCTGAACCAATCCTGCACCGCCGTCTTGGTAAAGTCCAGATACGCAGCATCCTTGGGCTGACTATTCCACCACTGCGTATCCGCGCTGCCAGCATGATCCAGGATAAGATAACCCTCCTGCTTGGCCGTCTCGTAGATGGCCGTGCAGTTGTTGTTGATGAACGGATGAATCCACAGAGTCACTCGGAAGCCCAGAGCCTTGAGGTCATCCGTCAGTTTCTTGGCATCCGGAAACTTATTCTTGCGGAATGTCAATGCACCGTAGCAATCCTCCCAATCATCGTCAATCTCCAGCTGGCTGTTCTCGAAGCCATTGTCCAGGATTTGCTGTGCAAAATCGCGCACCACCTCGTCCGTGACCTCCGCCTTGTACAGCGCCCAGGTGGACCAAACCGGATGCTGCACCATACGCTCATCCGGATGTCCAGTGGGTTTGCCCAGCAGCGTCTGCACCGCATACATATGTGCCACCTTCGCATCCTTGGCAAAGACCAGCTGATAGCTAAACTTGGCCGAGGTCAAACGAGTCTCATAGGGCAAAACACTCAGAGCGCTGATGCACAGCTGATCCTCCAGCCCGGCAGCATTTTGATCGATAAACAATGGCGTAGTATTGTCCACATAGAGGAAGAAACCCTCGCTGTTTAGCCAGTAACGCTCCGCAACACCCATATTGCCCAGCTCCTTGGGCACATACGAGAAGTTGCTATACTGCTGACGTTCCACGGGCCAATAATGCTGCTTCTGCTCCGAGCCACCATACCAGTGAATGCGTCCGGTGTGCAGGGGCACGCAATCCCTCGGCTGTGTGCCCTTGAGCACCTGGTCACGTGCCACACGCACATGAGTCAAGCCACTCGTTGACTTGACCAGGGAGAACTCTATGCTGGTGCTGGCATCGCTCAGCTTGTAGCTGCCGGTGGTTGTGGCCTCCAGATTGCCGCTGCTCTCGAAATTATCCAATGTGACCTTCTGCAGCGATCGGGTGCCCTTCATCAGCTCATACTGCAACTTCACGCCACGACGTAATCTTATATAGATATCGCTGTTCTCGAACTTGAAGCGCTGCTCGGCCGTCTGACAGGCGTCAATAGACGCCGACAAACAGCAGGACAGGATTAGCGCGGCACTTGCGAAGCCGAACAGCATTTTGAGTTGACTAATTGCATGTGCCGCTCCAGCGTTGCTCTTATATAGAATGAGCAGCTGGTGTGCACAAATAATGCCCTTGACCACTATCAATAATTCCATTCACATTCACATTCGCTGAAGATGCACTCCACGGTGAGCAGCTGATAAGCCGCTGATAAGCCTCTGTGTTGTCATCTAACATTCAAAAATTAGTCAGCTTCGAGTGAGAGCCGCGTGAATTATCAGTTCAAATTACTTAAAAACATACTCGTAATTGTTATTATATTCCATTATTCAGCTTTTCAATTGGATTGTTATTCGTTGTGGAAACAAAGTTAAGTGCTGGGCTATTATCTATTTTACGGAAGAACCTCTAAAATGCTTTATGTTGAAATAGGTAAGAAATTCTATCATACTAGCATTTGCCGGCGTGCAAACTAAATAAAAAATCGGTCCAATATTGAAAGTTTACCTTAACCAATTTCCACGCAGGTGAATCTAATCAATCGATTAGAAAACAACAAATTTTTTTTCAGCAAAAATTTTCCGTCATTTTTAATATATTGCATGACGCGCGCAGCTAGCAGCTTGTGTTTGTATGTGTGTGTGTGTGTTTTTATGTATGAATGCAGATAAAGAATTATGAATGTAAGAACTGGGTTCAAGGTATCTCCTAGTCGGGCACTCTCGACTACAGCACTATTACTTGTTTTTGCATAATATTTCTTCTCCTGAGATCAGATCTGTTCAGCTGCGGAAACAGATTTATACTTCCGGAATGCTTCAAGCGCATAGCTTAATCTCTATAAATTCAATTCATTAGGTGCGGGTTATATAAAGTGAGATCTTATAATGCATAATTATTGGAATTTACTAAATTTTCTAAAACTCAAATTGTTTTTAACACTTTACATTTTTAAATTATTTATGTAAAAATTGTTGGGAAACATTAATTTGAAAGCATTTCTGGCAACATTCTATTGCGACGCTCAGCTCACTCAATATGTTTCCCGCTGCAGAAAACAGTCCTTCGGCAGTATAAAGAACTAACGTATTATTGTCTGAAATTTTGGGTAAAGCGTTGGAAAACTTACTTTATAGTAATTCCACGAGCTAATTGGATAAGTATTTCCAATTAATAACGAATATTCTAAAGAGTTAAAGGTGTCAATAATAAACTTCGCTGGGATGAAAATCGATGCATCGATGTTTTTGTACATCACAAGTTCATAGTGCTTCCAGGTCGATCAGGTCATCGGGACAAGTTAAATCCCTATTTGAATTTTTATAAAATAAAGTTTTCCCTTGTGGAGCGAATAGTAAATATACAATTAACAGCTGGCGATTTTGGTTGCCAAACAATGGTATAGATTAACAAACCAGTTAATATGAATATATTTTATTAGATACTTATTTTCTTAACTCTAGGATAATACATTTTGTGAAAACAATTTACAATAATCTGAATAATTAAAATGCATATCATAAAAAAATCGCAGCAGTTGTTTTAAATGTTTAAATGTTTTCGAAATGTGAATATAATTTTCGATCTTCGCTTAAGCTGATTATGAGTGGTAACTAAATGTAAATGCAGCTTAGAGGACTAATTAAACAGGATGCTGGCTACTCGGTGCCGGCTACCAGCTGAGCGCACTCCTCATCCTCATCCTTGCTGGCAAGCTCGTGCGGCTGCAGCTCATCGTGATATTCGAGCACATCGCTTGGAGCCTGTTTGCGCACATTGAACAACTCCTCGTCCTGCTCCTCATCGCTGTCGTCCTCGGCAATGAGCGCCACTCGCGTGTAGAGCTCCGCCCGTGCCGCCCGCCGATGGTAGACCATTCCTCCGGCTACGCCCACACCCACCAGCGACACAACCACCGCTATCATCAGCAATGCCGTGCTCCAGTGCATGTACTGCAGCCTTTCATCGGGTGAGACTTGCACAACTGCGGAACTGGAGATATCCACAACGGTGCTGCGCACCACATACGCATAGCAGTAGGTCTCATTTGATTGGGGCAGCTTGCGCAGCTGGCTGCCCGGATAGCAGGTGCTGCACTGGGAGACATTGGGGCCATAGCAGCGCAGGCAGCTCTTGTCGCAGCTGGCGCAGATGCGACTGTGACGCAGTGTCAGCGACAGGGTGCTCGACTCCTCGCTGCGACTATGACGACGACGACGTTCCGCCGCCTGCAGTGGATCGTCCTTGTTGACAAAACTGTTTTCAGTGCTGTGCAGTTCCGGCGCCGAGCTAGCTGCAGTGACGATCAACTCACTAAGCGTAACGCCATCGGCCAGCTCATCATCATCTGCCTTGGGATAACTGTGCTGTGGGCACTCATCGTAGCAGAGATCCTGATAGAAGTAGCTGGGCTCCTGGCACTCTGTGGAGAGCAGCAAACAACAAATACAATTAGTTTAGATATATATATATATATATATTTATAGATAAGAAATGAAATAAAGAACTACTACTACGATACTACAAAGATAAAAAGCCATTTACCTCCGAGACAGTGTTGATAAATGGAGCAAGGAAATTGAAAATGTATCTTTTGTTAGTAGAGTCATAAAACATAAAGAAGAAGAATTGTGTGTAAAAAAACAAAGGCAACAAAAGATTTAAATTTAAATTGTTTACAACAGTTTTTTTTTATCGTTATTTTTAATTAAAATTGTTTAACAATAGTCAAGTCTCAGCTGAAACTCTTCCATAAACAACAAAAAGATTAAAATACAAATTAAAACAAGCGCTGTAGTCCAAAAACATGCTCAAAAAATAAAGAAAAAGGTCAGTTGGGTAGATGTGCGTACCGAAACCAGTGTTGTAAAGCAGACAAGGCATAAGGATGAATAGTGTGAAGTGTGCATTTGTAAAATTATGTTAAATAAAATAGAGTTTAGGAACTTATAGAACAACCAATTAGAATATTATTAATCACACAGCAGCATTATTTTTCGGATTGGATTAAAGACAAAAATTACACAACACTATTAGAGTACTTAGAAATTTCATATTTTGCGTTTGTTGCTAAACTCACCTTGCATTTCAGATATACGATAGGGGGAAATTTTTGGAACTGTCTAAAATGTTTTTGGACCACATTTTACTTGCTGTGCAGTTTGGAATCTTTGTTGTTGTTGCATAAAAAGTTTCAGTATTTTCTTCATTTTTTTTTTAAGGTTAATATTTTTTTGTTGAATACGTTTTCAATGCTTTTATTTATTACTCAGATAGTTATATTGATAGATATAGTATATATACACAAAACATACATAAAAAATTGTTGATTCTAAATAGCGGCCATCAAATCTCATTTACAATTATAATATTTCTGTTTTTGGTTCTTATTTCAATTGTTTTTTCTTTACATTTAAAAAGTGTAAATTTCGCACAAATTTAGTATTTTGTTCCGAAATTGTAATTGTTATTGTTTTTATATTTTTAAATTTAATTTTAATAGCTACCCCAGGCCCTAGTACCAGTTTTTTGTTGTAAATTTATTTTTTCATTCTTTTTATAATTATTTAATTTTAATTTGGCTTTAGTTTGTTTAATTAGGTTTTTTTTTTAATTTTTGTAATCATAAGTACCGCAGCCAGCACTGCGAGTTATATCAATTAAACAAAAACATTAGTAGAGAACAGATTTGTGAAAAAACTAATGGAAAACTGCTTGGAAAATGTTTTGTCAATTTTATATTTTAAATATATATTTAATTGCTGCTATTTATGGTATATGCTTGAAGATTTTCCGTTTGTTGTAACTATGCATATAAAATGGCTAAGTTATAATTAATATTATTGTTATTATTGATATTCTTTTTTCATGTGAGTTTGCTAAGTACAACAACAACAAACGAACATAAAGAAATTAAATGGAAATTATTAACATTAACCAAATCAATACATATATATTTTATAATTTCTTTATTGTGCTTTTCGATATGATTATTCATTTTAACAGAACGCAACAATTGTTCAAGTAATATTTGAAGTCAATTTAAGATTTGTAAAATCGAAATTATATTAAATGATATGTGACTTCTTTGAGTAAGAAATCTAAGAGAAAATTGTGCGTTTTAAGTAATTGTTGTTGCTTATTGTAATTATGAGAGAGAAAATTAGAAATAATTATTGCACTAGCGTTGCGTTTTGATTTTCTTTTCGATTATTCTTTACTTTCAATTAGAGATGGGCACATGTCGTGCTTTTTGGGGGGCTTGGCACTAAAAGAATGTATTGTATATAGAAAAAAATGAATAAATATGAATTGTTGAAACCATATTTTTCATATAGGATCAAGCCGTGCGTGTCGTGTCGTGTCGTGACACGTGCCCATCTCCACAACCAATTACATACCATAAAACAATTATTTATGCATTGGCAAAAAAAGTGATGAACAACAAATATTGTAACAAAGATATGTGTGTTGTAAAACGATTAGATTTTTCTCTGATATGGAAATCAATTACAATATTTTTATTTATAGCTTGTTTGGTTTTCTTGTATATAGTTTAATATTTGCTTTTATTATTGGGCGCATAAAAATTGTATGACTAGAAGTTTGTTGCTTACTTCTGGCATTTCTTAAACTTTTATTTTTGTGCGCCATTCTTTTATATTTATGTTTGAATTATATAGTTTTTTAATTAGTTCCTATGCTCACTAGAAAATTAGCTATTTTTTTTTTATTTTTCTTAAATTGTTTTTGTTTTTTTATATTGCAACTTTGTTCAAAACTGCAGGAACTTTCTCTATATAAATTGTTACATATAAGTTTTTATTAAAAATTATTTATTATTGGTTGCTTGCCTAGTTTAATACTACTCGTAGTCATACCCTACACCTTATCATTTCGTTTTTCGTTTATTTTTACTTTTGTTTTTATTCGGGTTTTGTTTTTTTTTAGTTACAGTTTTAATACAAAAATTTGTTTGCCTTGCTTCGACGCCTTAACGCTAAGATTTTATGCAATTTCGTTTTAATTACGAATTTTAAATGTTTTTTTTTTTAAGTTTTTAGTTGTTTGCATAATTTCATTAAGATGTACGTTTAAATTTAAGAAACAGTCTTTTACTATGAACTCTGAACTGTTGTATTGTTGTAATTTTTTAGCGCGGCATAGCCCAAAAGAATTATCAAGAAAATAAAAGAGATAAACAAATTAGAAGCAGACAGTGCTGCTCAAACTGTAGCTATTTGGATGGCCTGGCAAGATCTGAAATGCATATATACATAAATAGACATGTACAAAGCACATAAGTTTGAGAGCCACTGCTCTGCAGACTGCAGAGCATTTCCAACTTGGACTGCAGTGGCTGGCAGGCCAATGCATTCGAAACTGTTAGGGCCAAGGCGCAATGCATGCAAAACTTGTAAAATGACTTTGGCACCGGGAATCTGTATCCCTAACATTAAATGCAAAAAATTAAAAACATTTATGTATGGATGTATAAAAGAAAAAGCAAAACAAACGAAAACAACGAATGGTACAAACAAATTCAACTAAACTCTTATACAAATATTAAAAAGTATTTCAACTAAGTACATAAAACATCATTTTGCTTATGGTTTTTTGTGCGAACTGAATTGGATGAAACAACCTTCGTTTTGGTTACTTGTTTGTTCGTGTTTTTTTCCTTCTCTTAGCTGCCACGCCTACTAGTAATGTATATTTCTCTTAAGTGTGTGTGTGTGTGTGTGTGTGTGTGTGTGTATGTGTTGGTGTGTGTATAGCTACGCTTATATTTAAATTTAACTACAAAAAGTTTTAGTTAATTTATTTTTTGGACTTGCAGTGTTTTTTTTTGTTTTTTGTTTTTTTTTTTGTTTACTATGCTGATTTATCATGTTTGTTTTGTTTTTGTTTTGCTTACTTTTCTATTGTTCAATTGATTTTTGCCAGCTTAGAAAATGCTTAAATTAAGCATAAAATGCTCTTGTTTTTGTGTTTGTTGATCAAACTTTAAATTGGAATTGAAGTTTGTTCACTTTATGTTTTGTTTTTACAGTTGTATGTTTCACAAAATAGGTTTTTTGTAGAATTATCTAATGCTTTTGTTGTTGTTGCCATTGTTGTTGTTATTGTTGGCGATGGCGTGTTTAAAGTTTAGACAGAAGACTTGTGTTATGAGTAGAAAGATCAAAGACAAACCTAAACATTTCTGATCCTTCCACTTGAGGCACGCAGCAAAATTGCTGCGATCCTGTGTCATGCCCACTTCGCCCACCTGCAATTAAATAAAAAACACAATGCAAAAAAATAGAAAATTTGTTAATGAAGAAAATATTTGTGTTTATATATTGTCATTATCATTAAGTGCAGCGTTGCGTATGCGTAATATTTTATATGAAATGTGCAAACAAAAGATTTTGCAGTCTGCGCAAATTTTTGATTAGCTGCTTTAAATTTCAACATTGCAATTAATTAATTAATACATAATATTAATTATTAGTATAGTTTAACCAATTATTTTAAACATTTCAATAATATATTTATTGTGTTATGTTATTATGTTAAATATTCAAAATTATTATGTCTGTAAGCTGGTTTGAAATGAGTAAGAAACTGTTCGTTGCTTAAAATACGAAAATATTTGGGCCATAATGCTAAACGTGGAACATAGGAAAAACAAAAGTAGAAGATAGACTCAAAATATAAATAAGTGCACACTTTAAAAAATCGCACTAAAAGCCTACAATTAGGAAATATTTTTTTTTATACTCTTGTTAATTTAATGCAAAAAATGTATTTGTCTTAGTTTTTTAGAAAAAGAACCAAGAACTAAGATCTAATTGCTTTAGCTTTCCTTTTGTTTATTCACATATAACTTGATCTACTACTTTAAGAATCTCGCTTAGTTTTGGTGAATTAAATGTGTTTTATTTTGCATTCTCTATGTTGCATTGCTTTAGTTGGGGTGCAGTCTGGCATCCGATGAGGTTCGTTGCATGTTGCCGCACTGTCTGGCATTTTAGCCATAAGTACTTATGGTATGTTTGAAAAGTTATGTGTGTGTGTGTGTGTGTGTTTATTTATCGCTGCCTTAGCCAAAAAATGTATGTCTATGACTATGTGACGAAGCTATCTGGCTTTGTCTGTCTGTAGCTTTGACCCTAACAGTACTTTCACATGCGATGACGTCGCGTGTTGGCAGCAGCGAAAAAATAGAAGAAACGTTTGTTATGCAAAAAGTTTGCTGCAAGCGCGAGGCATGGGAAACCAAGGGTCAGTGCACTTTTAGTTTATTATAGAACCAACACAAGTAGAAGGGGCAGAGTTGCACCTTCAAGCCAAGCTGCCGAAATCGGGGGTATAAAAATGTAAAAAATTGTGCTGTAGCTTGCAAGCAACAAAAGATGATAAAAGGTTAAAGGACTGAGCGGAAAAAGTGTTGCCTGCCAGCAGGCACTGTGCATAGGCCAAAGAGTGTGCACTTCAAGCGTGAAATGAGCATAAAGCACAAACAGTTGCAGCAGCGCTGCCTATCAAACTGTGCATGCAAAATGAATATGAGTGCATTTAATGCAGCAGCGCTGCAGCTGACAGTAGGAAAAAAAAGAAAAAAACAAAGGACAGGAAAGCAGGCTGCCAACAGAAACTTGGCACATTGCCCGCCTTGGCCAGGCCAAGAAGCAGAAGCAGCAGCAGCAGCAGAAGCTGGCCAAAAAATTGAATTTAGCTGCCAGAGACGGCAAGACTGGAAATCGAGCATTTTCGTATGCTAAATAGGTGAAAATTTATGAGCTGCGCTGCTTTAAAGCTGGCATAATAGTAAGTGGAACTAAAAGGCAAAGAAAATGCAATAGAGGCAAGAAAAAAACAAAAGCATGCCAAACAGTAACTCAAAATGTAAATCTACCTACACACAGTTAACAGTTAGCAAAGCGTTGCCAAAAAGACAGTAAGCCAGTAAGCCTGTAAGCCTGACTAGTTGGTTGGTCTATATATATATATATATATACGGTATATATAGTATATATATTGTTTGCATCATCTGTGATTGCCGAACTCAAGCTAGCCACATGCATTCTGACGTAGACGCAGTTGGACTCGGACTCGAAATCGGACACGGCTAATGTCCTCGTCCCCATTCTCGACTTCGCTTTCTGGCAAGCCGTTTGCGAAGCACTGCAAAATCAAAAAATAAAAATAACCAAAAAAAAAACCAAAAAACAAGAAGCGCAACAAAAATAAAGCAATGCTACATTTTGTATAAAACTAAATTGAATGAAAAAGTTTTTGTGTTGATGTGAAAAGCAATCAGGTTTTGGATAATTTATATTTTTGTTCGCAAATGGATTAAAGTAACAAGAAATTGAAAATGTTCTAAAAGTTCTAGCCAGCTTGTAACTTTAATTAATGAAGAAATTATCGCAGCGCCTCCTTCTCAACTTCTTACATTGGTACGCTTCTCGGTTAACTCAGTGCTTAAGCTGTGATAAACTGCGCTTCTTTCTCAACCTCTAAGTTCGCTTCTTGCTTCAGTGCTGAACTTCTTCTCTCGCTTCTCGCTACGATATTTGGTACGCTTCTGGCTACAGTTTTTGCTATTCGCTTGCTTAACTTCTCACCACGCTTCTCGCGTTAGCCTTCACTCCTTGCATTTGAGTTGAGTTTAACATGAGAATAATGTTTTCGATCAAAAGTGTACAGCAGCATTTGCCTTAAAGCTTGCCAAACAACTACCAGAACTACATATAAATCTATCAGTATTCTCTTATAATTTAATATAGATACAGCTATGTTTTAATTAGCATTCGACTCACCTGTTGCATATTGCGCCATTGGCCGCTGGCATCGTGATCGATGTCATTGTGTGCCATATCGTTGCCATATATATTGAATTGGCTCTGTTGGTTTTCGTGGGGCTGGTCATCGGGCTGGGCGGGCACCTCGGTGCCATAGAGTATCATGTCCCATTGTGTGATTTGTGCTGCAAAGGCAACCAAATGAGATTAGACACGACTGCCTCGAATGTTGCGAATCAAAAATCAAAATTAAAAATTTAAAATGAAAAACCCTTGAAAACAACAAAAGGCAAACAACGGAAAATGTGAGCATATGATTTATGTATGGCAAACAGGGCGAGTGAAGGGCCAATAAATCTGCCAGTTGCGAGAGAAATGAAACAAATGATGTGACTAAAGCTAAACACAATTTTCAAGTTGAGGCGGCGCCAAAAACTCAAAAGCCAAATGAAAAATGTGCTGTATACATGTATACATGTATATATATATATATATATATATATGTATTCTTTTTGGATGCTGACAAGCAACAATAGCAACTGTTGAAAGTTGCACTTTGCTCTTTGCAATTTACAGTCTGCAGTTTATAGTTTGATTGATGAAAGACGTTCAGTGGCTGTTAAACTTAATCCAAGGAAATCATAAGAAAATTTAAAGTGCCCTAAATAGTGCAGTCAAAGTTGCACTGAAAACTTAAAATAAATTTAGGATGTATAAAACTAGAGTTACTTATTTAGTGGAGCATTTTAAATCAGTTTTAACAATGAGGCAATACGGTAATATTACAAATAAAATACACTTGTCTTTTGATTAAATGTTTCGTATATCAATAATATGTTTAAAATTTAACAGGAACTTTATAAAATGTAAGTAAACTAAATACCAAGAAAATGTAAAACAAATATGGAAAACATAAATGTAATTAATTGTATTGAGATATAAATTGGCTAGTGAAACTAAATTAAATCTAATAATATATATGTATAATGTCAAATATCAAAAATTATTTATTCGGGACTTTATTTCTGTCCAATATTAATAGTTTTACTGAATAACCTAACAATTAATATGAAAGGAGGAACACGAATTATTTTTAATTTGTATTTTAAATGCCGGAAATTAAAGTCCACAGTCTAAAATCAAAAATGTTGAAATTTTGAACAGACCATTTTTAAATGTTGTTATACTATGTACAGATTGGCCAGATCGGATTACTATATAATAAAGCATACACTTGAAAGCAAATATGTGCTAAATACAATATGTATAATTATATAGGACAACTAAGTAAATCACAACTTTTAAGTAATAATAATAATAGCGAAATAAAATATTTAAATTAAGGATGATTTCAAATATAAGTTTTCAAGAACTTAAAGAAAAGCTGAACAATTACATTTGCTTCAGGTATTTGTTGATGTATTTTAGATGCAATATTATCAGTGCATAATCACAGGATCTACTGTTAAAAGATATGGTTGCAACAAAAAATCAAATTTGTAGTTAAATTTGCTGTTTTTTGACAATTAGCATTGTACCATTTTTGCGAAAACTGCTCGGCGCTAATTGCAGTGTACCCTCGTCCTCGTCATCCTCATCACTATCATTAGCTGCAGCGCTAAAATCATCATCATCCTGGGGCAGCAGGACACCAGCGGCAGCCATTAGCAGCTGCTGTTTTTTCAGTATACGCTGATCGGGCAAAAAGCTGCTGCCGCCCGACGGCAATGCGGGCAAGGGGGGTAAGATGGGGAAATATTGCGATGGAGGCGGCGGCGCCGATGGCGATTTTTTGGTATTGCCCGGTTTGCTGTTGCCAACGTTAGCCATGCCCGCTGTGGGCTTAAACATATCCACTTCAAATTGTTTGCCCTGCTTACGAGGCGATTGTTGCTGTTGCTGTTGCTGCCGCATGCTAGGTTTGTTTCTTGGCATGTTGCTGCTGTCGTATGGCTCCAGTTCGGGGAATATCGCTTGTATCTTTTCGTAGTGCTCGAAAAGTTTGGGTATGCGCGAGTCCTGGCTGCTGTCCTTTACCTGTTTGGCTGCCTTGACTGGCAAGCGTGTTCCTGTGGACATGTTGCCCCGGTTGTTGCTATTGTTGTTGTTGTTGCTGTTGCTGTTGCTGTTGCTATTGGTTATTTCACCAATGACTTTGCGCGTTTTCTCCTCGTAGAACTTTTCGCTGGAGCTGACTTTGGGACGTTGCGTTTGCAAAATATTTGACTGACCCTTGGATTTGCCACCACCCCTCCACCTCCACCACCTTGCTGCTGTTGTTGCTGCGATATGCGATAGTATTTATGTTTGTTGTTGCTGTTGTTGCCACTGCTGCTGCTGCTGCTGTTGCTGCTGTTGCTGCTGTTCTGCGTTGTTTGCTCCTTTTTATTCGCTTTACCCTCGTTTGCTTTATTCGCCTTTTTAGCCTCCTTGTTGTTGTTGCTTTTGTTATTCCCCTTGTTATTGCCTTTGCTATTGTTGTTGTTGTTGTTGTTGTTGTTGTTGTGGTTGGTCTTGCCCAAAATGACGCCATATGTTGCAGAGATTTGCTGATATCCCTGCTTGGCTGGCGGCGGCGGCGTTGGCAGCAACAACAGCGGATTGTTGGTTACAAAACTGAATTTATTTGGTGGAAATTTGCCCAGCGGCAATTTGGCGCCACCTGCCGGCGTATTGGCGAAATTGTTGGGCGGTATGCGCGGATATTGCGGTGAATAGATCTGATGCAAATTACTCGTAGTGCTGCCACTTGCACCACTTGCCATTCCACTGGAATTTGGAGTGGTTGCCTGCTCGGCGCTATTTGTGGCACGTGCCACAGAAATGGGATCATTGGGATCAATGGTCAGCGTGGTGCCGTAGAAGATCAACGACCATTCGCGCAAGAGGGCGTGGCCTGAGTTAAGTATGTGTGGTGAGTATTTTTAGCGATGTGGTGAGTTTATGAGTTTCGTTCACAGTTCCACAGAAAGCGCAGCATGTCAAACAGTTTTTGGGTTGGTTTTTTTTTCTCGATTCTTTACAGTTTGAGAGTATTTTAAAATGACTTACCCATGTAGCGTCCCTCATTGTGGATTTCCAGCTGCCAGTTGCCGTGCGGCGATTCGCCCCAGGTGTGCACAGACATGAAGGGCCATTGATTGAAACCGGAACGGGAATTATCATGCATGCTGTGGAGATATGTAAGATTTGAATATCAGTTGCAAATATGAGTAATATCAATAATATATATTATCATCATTACAAATAGTTGCTTTCTTTCTTTTTTTTAGTTTTTATCAGCATTTTTCAAAATTGGAATATATCTATTTAAAGTTATATTACAAATTATGGATTTTACAATATCAAATTTCCAACTATAATCTAGTCTACTATTCTCTAACTTCTTCTTTAATATCATATAATATATTTCTACTCTTCATAAGTATTTTTGTATTGTTTCCAAATCATATTCGTTAACTCACTTGATACATAATACATAAACTAGTATATATTCTTGCAAACATTCCCTTATCAGTTGGGTACTTTCTTTTTTGTACGGTTAACTTACCGCGAGGTGAGCAACGTGACTCTTGTATTCGCCGGTGATTTCAGATATAACTGAATATCGCCACGTCGCTGTGAGGTTAGCGTAATCTTGGCCTGCACGTGCTCCAGGTAGTTGACCGAGAGGCAGTGATTGACGGACAGCTGCAGCGTGATGTGAGTGCGGGGCGGAATGGATCTGAATCATATAGGGAATCGTTGTTAATTGAGTTAGATGGAAAGGCCCGTCGAACTTACTTGTCCACATGTGGCGCATTTATCTCGCAGCGTTGCTGCTCGGGCACCATTTTCCAGCTGCTTGCCACGCGGACCATTTCGGCGGCATCCATGAGACCATAGCCAAAGGAGTGGCTCACACGTCGGCCCACACCGTTGCGCGACCAGCTGGAATCCTTGAGATTCGCCGGCTTAGCGGTGCGCACCACAATGTGCTGCAGATCGCGCCAGGTTAGATTCTGATTCGATTGCAGCACCAGGGCGGCAATGCCCGCGGCGAGCGGTGCCGAGGCCGAGGTGCCCGTATGCGATACGGTGCATGAGTGATGCAAATCTGTGGTGACCACCTGCTTCTCGCTCTGCCCGCCGCTGCTGTAGGTGGTGGCCAGCGTGGAGCTGCATTTCTCCGAATACCACGGCACATGACCCTCCTCCGTGGCGCTCGATATCGACAGCGTCCATATCGAATTCGTATAGCCATCACAATTGCAATTATCCATTTCCCGGCCCCCATTGCCCGATGCCCAAATGAAAATGCTGCCCTTACCCCCACGTCCCTTCGTTGTGCCCTCGATAAAGGCACGGGACGCCAATTCACCGGGCCCATCCACAGTCTTGCCATCGTCGTCAGGACCCCACGATGCACTATATATGTCGATGTGCTGAGGATTAAGCGACAGCGAACGCGCCTCCACAGCATCGGTCACATCACCATCCAGCATCCGCACACCGCCCACACTCGCCCCATAAGCAATGCCCACCGCACAGAACGTATTGTTTGCCGTCGCAGCCACCTCCCCCGCACAGCGTGTTCCATGACGATTCGAGTCGGTCATGTCGTAGTGCGGCATCGGATCATCATCGTGACTGTTCACATCGTAGGATGCCTTCGGATCCTGTTTGTGGAATTACCAGTCAAATTAGTATGTATCAGAGAGATTCAGGAGTCAAACTTAATTTAATAATTTATTATTATAATAGAATATGAAAGCACAACTTTATTCGGCATACCAAATATTTAGGATAAGTTTTACTTGGGCATCGATGCACCTGAGCATTCCATTCTCGATTCACAGCCATACACCATATTATAATACTCATCACAATCTCTCCTCAACTCATTAGGATTTTTATAGGATAGTTAATTGTAGAGTAATCCTAACACATAACATTTTATTGTTGTAAAACTTAACCTTAGCTGCATACATTTTTCTCAATAATAAAGTAAATAAATAAAATATTTATTACATTTTCCACGGATTGTTTTTGTTTTTATATTATATAAAATAGTCGAATGTTGCTTAAAAATGTCAGGAGTATAAAAGCGCATTGATAAAACTGAGCCGTTGGTCAAAAGGAATAGCTTTATACCCTGAACCCATTAAAAATGGAAAAAGGGTATAATGGTTTTGTGCAAAAGTAAGTAACAGGCATAAGAAAGCATCTCTGAACCCATAAAGTCAATTTATCAATATATCAATTTTCTTGATCACTATCAATAGTCAAGTCGATCTAGAGACTTAATACTTAAAATATAAGTTCTCGTAGTGCCGGGTATATACAAGTTTATACATTTTTTCGATATCTTGTTACGTTCAAAAGTTATCGATATATTTCGATAACAGACTAGTGTTTTTGGGCATAGCTTGAAAGTTATAAGAGCTAGAGCCTCAAAATTTAGTATGTACATTCTCGTATTGCTTACAGAATATTTGACATTTAGGATGTCCTACAAATTGCATTACGATCGGACAATAAACAAAAAAGTTATTTAAGACTCAATGTTACATAGTATGGGGCCAATGTAAGAAGAAGAAGCACATCAATTGCAACAAGCGCGCAATGTGTCCTTGTATGTGTGTGTTTCTATGTATGAAAGCAGATACAAAATAATGAAAGAAAGGGCTGGGTATCTCCTAGTCGGAATATCTCGCATAGGGCACTTATTTTGGTTAAGGTATTGAAGTTTTACAACATCATTTTTGATCAATATCTATGCTAAATTTCTCTACTAAAATAGTGTAATTTTAGCTTGGATGCGAATTTTCCAAAGTCATGGCCATATGTACTATATACTTTATGGGCTTTGCATATTCTGTGACACAATTCTAGTACCCTTCGCCTGTTCGTTTCACTTACATAGTTGTCCTCAATGTCCGGATGATCGGATTCGAGGCCATCATCCAGAATGGTGACCACAACACCTTTGCCAGTTATACCCTGCTTCCAGGCGGGTATCACATTCATGTCCAGGCCACCACCGCGATTCTGTCAAGGATAATCTCTTAGTCTCTTTTCTACTTAGGTCTGTTGTAATACTTACCAGATACCACATCTGGGGCCACTTGGGATCATCGAAGGGCACCGCATCCACCAGCGACATGGCCCTCGAGGAAGTGCGCGAAGGACGCATGCGAATAAAGTCGCGCTTGGAACGCGACTTGGCCCGCTGCTGTTTGGCCCAGTGGACGCGCTCGTCCAAGTCGAGGCGGCTCTGATGATGGGAGGCGGGCGTCAGTGAACGCTTCGACACCTTGTGATGAGCAAAGTGGTAATGATCGTCGAAGATCTGTAACATGAGTAGATATAGAAAGTTAAAAATAATGTTTTAATTAACTTCGTAACTTCAATTAATTTGTACGTGAGATATATATGTAGGTAAATGTTCTAAATAAATTCATTCAGAGATTTTATTGGAATTGTTAGGATTTATATATTTAGGAAATAGATTTAGCATTCTTCAAAGAGAGCATTTATTCTAGGCAAGTTTTATATTTATTCATAATATGTATATCTGATTTTGTTATAGTTTCTGAACCCCCTTTATTTTTATACCAAACTTAAGCTGCAGTCTTGAAAAAATGTACGACAAAGGAAAATCCTTTTAAAATGACCCGGTTTACTATTATGTTATTATTAATTTTAAGTAAAATGGCAGTTTAAGAAAGTATGGTACAAAGATCTTAAATCTTAAAATAAGCTCTTTACATTTTCCACTTTGATATCAAGTTATAGTCAAAGTGTGCTTTGGTAAAAACTTTACTTAACAAATTGTTACAGATATTTATACAGTTCCTAACCTTTTTGTACACCCATAAAAGTTGTGACAAATAGTTGCAAGTTAAATATTTCCGATTTCGACTTTAAAAATGTCACAGCGATTGAATAAAGTGCGAGAGCTGGTGCAAAAGCTATTTACGCCATCGGAAATAAATCGCTTCAATGCATATCGCGATAATTTTTCGCAAAAATATTTCAAATTGAGTTCGTATAACTTCAAGCGACCCACAATGTCAGCTACAATGCCCAAATGGATCAATTCACGTTATTTTGCCTCGAAGGACTGTGAAAGTGGGTTAAGTTTTGCTTTGATAAAATAATGGGATTAATAAAAGATTGTATCCTCCACAGAATCTTGTGAGGAATGTTGCAGCGAGCGGCCGGAACATTTGCAGCCGAACTGTGAAATCGATTGGGATGCAGAGCATCCACCAGGTGCGTCCTATGAGCCACGCGACACACACTACTGGTATCCGGATCCGGAATATCTAAAGAAATTCGAAGGTAAGGTGATGTGGCCCATGGGCGATGAGTGGAAGCAGCGTCCAAATCCATCGAGTCGCTACTTTCCGCCCATGGATCGCACATTTAGCACCAAGTTCATCAATTTCGGACCCGCACATCCGGCGGCACATGGCGTCCTGCGCATGATCCTCGAGCTGGACAACGAGACGGTGCTCTCGGCGGATCCGCACATTGGACTGCTACATCGTGGCACCGAGAAGCTGATTGAGTACAAGACATATACGCAGGCATTGCCATATTTCGATCGGTTAGATTATGTGTCCTGCATGGCCTGTGAGCAGGCTTACTCCCTGGCCGTGGAAAAGCTACTGAACATTGAGATCCCCGCACGGGCTAAATACATACGGACATTGTGCGCGGAACTGATGCGTCTGACGAATCATACGATGGCCGTGGCCACCTCGGTGCTGGACTGTGGCGCCATCACGCCGCTTTTCTGGCTCTTCGAGGAGCGTGAGAAGCTCTACGAGTTCTCGGAGCGTCTCTCCGGCGCTCGATTGCATGCGGCTTACATTCGACCTGGCGGCGTTGCTCAGGATATGCCATTGGGTTTCAGCCAAGACTTGTATAACTTCATCAAGCAGTTCAAGGATCGTCTGGATGAGGTGGAGGACGTTGTGACTGAAAATCGCATATGGCGTATGCGTAATGTTGGCATTGGATCCATTTCCGCACATGATGCACTCAACTTTGGCTGCACAGGACCAGTTCTGCGTGCTACCGGCATCAAATGGGATTTGCGAAAGCAGCAACCCTACGATGCGTATGCCGATATGGAATTTGATGTCATCATCGGATCGCAGGGTGATTGCTATGATCGTTATCTAGTGCGGATGCTTGAGATGCGTGAATCCTGTAGCATTATTCTGCAGTGCCTGAATCGCATGCCCCCCGGTCATGTCAAGGTCGATGATAAAAAGATAATACCGCCGCCACGTCACAAAATGAAAACGGGCATGGAGGATCTCATTCATCACTTCAAGCACTTTTCGCAGGGATATTCGGTGCCACCAGGAGCCACCTACACGGCAGTTGAGTCACCCAAGGGTGAATTTGGCGTCTATCTCGTCTCGGATGGCAGTTCGCGACCCTATCGCTGCAAGATTCGACCGGCATCCTTTTCGCATCTGGCTCTCATGAGCAAACTATCGCCAATGTTTTTGCTGGCCGATATTGTGGCCATCATTGGTTCGCTGGATATCGTCTTCGGTGAGATCGATCGATAGTTCAAGTAATTGAAATGCAATTAAAAATGTGCGAATGTGTGAATGTCTCCTGACAAATATCATAATAAAGAGCTTTTAACTCACTGTGCATCAAGTTCAGATCAAGCGATTGATTAATTTGTTCCATCGGACTGTTTAACTTACATCGTGTGACTATCAAACTTAAACAGATGCATTCGAGAAAAACAAAAATGAAATTAAACATTCGTAAATATTTTATTTTAAAAAGAAAAATCTTAAAGTTGCAATGTACGTTCTTGAGTTTAGAGATTTGACTTCAAAAAAAGATTTACAGTCTCAAATCAAAAATGAGAATAAACAATCTAGCTGAAACTGATAATCTTGATTTAAGAATTGTTCATTCTAGAAAATAAAATACAGTTTGGGTCGAACCATAAAAAAAAGGTTCCAGTTTCCAATTCAGCAATTTTGATTCACGATTGTTAATTTTAATAATCGGACTTATTTTATCTTCTAATAAGCGGACTTATCTTAGAATACATATATTCTTGGTTTAAGATTTTTGGCAATCTGTTCCCCTTCGAAACGTTATGTGCTAATATCAGCAATATATTTTTTGACTTTAGGCATTTGTGACTGTCAAAGTTTTAGCGCGTGAATGTCAAGCTCTGGCAGTCAAACTTTAAGCGAGTAACTCCTTAAATTCAAAATTTCAGTCAAACTCTGAGCATGCATGCGACTGTCAAACTCTACTTCGTTTGATTTGTGACCGTCAAACTGTCAGCATAGTAGTGCCAAACTAAGTGAGTGACTGTCAAACTTTTTAGCGAGTGAATTTTTAAACCGGGGGTGTTACTAAACTCTGTCAATCACTTTGTGTGATTTTACTGTTGTAAAAGGATCAGTAAACTATCAGAAGTTGACTTCCGTGCCAATGTCAAACTTAATGAGTGTCACTGACATTTAATAACACGCGTCTGAATAACAACAACAACAACAACAGCAGCAGCAAACAACAAGTGCTGGCGTCAACGCAAACAGCATAAACTATTTAGTATAAATAATAACAAGAGCAATGCGTATGAACAGCAACAACTGTAGATAAATCCCATAATTATATTGGTACACAAACTCATTGCCTTTAAGCAAACAAGCAAAATGTCAGAAAATGTTTGGTGCAACAGTTTTAAATAACTATAGTTATATATGTATGCATATATAGTGAGTGTACTCACGCACACAACAACAAAACACACTCATAATTATATTTTGGAATTTGTTATGCTTTTCGCAATTTCTGCCAAATTGTTTTGATTTATTCACGCACGTCTGCCTGCCTGCCTGTTGTGACTCTCAAACTGTATTGCATGTGTGTACGTGTGTGTTTGTGTGTGTATGTGTGTGTGTGTGCTGAGTGTGTGCTGAGGCAGGGTTGCCAACACGCCTGGCTTGGTGTCTGGAATTTCTTCATAATTGAATTTTATTGTATGAAATTCTTTAGGAAATTTCAATTTAAATGCTGCACAGCAACAATTTTGCAATTACTTTTATTTATGCTTCAAAAATTTGCTGTTATTGCTATTGTTGTTTTGGGCCCTTTTTGTCAACTGGAATTTTGTGGTCAAAACTTTTGTTTGTTGTGGCCCATTAAAAAGGCCACAAAAGGACATGTTTACGGCATATAGATACATATAGATATAAGTAGTTGCTGAGTGCGGCTCTAAAAGATTGTAGTAGAAAGGAATTGAATAAAAACAAAGGCGTTCATATCAAATTGAATTTAAGGGATTTCTCAGTGTAAAGAATGTATATTTGATTTGATAGAGTTGCAGTAGCAGTCAGTGTTGTATAATTTGATAAATCTATGCAGCATGAAAAGCAGATCAGCCAGCAAAGTTTTGCAAGGATTTTAATTGATAGCAAAAGTATGTTTAACACTTTGATTTTCCAATCTATTTTTGAGTCTTAGTCTCTCTTGTCGAGGATGGAAATAAAAGTTTCTTGTTGTTGCAGCAAGGAGTCAAATCAGTAAACCAGCTGGGAATTATGTTGGTTAGATGCGAGATGTAAATAAAATATAAAGAAATTTCTTTAATTAAATAGTTGAACACAAAATATACCAAATATTTATTTACTAAAAATTAATATATATATTTTTCGATTTCTTGAATATTTGTAGATATTTATTGTATACTTAAAATCCTAAATAATAAATGAGTTTTACTGGATAACGTTCGACTGAAATCAAAACATTTGTTAGCTATTCACATCCTAAAGAATTCTGCATATTGACAGCATTTTTTAAGTAACTGAACTTTTTTCCAGTATGCTATAAAATGTGGAATCTAAACAGCAGGCTTTTAGCAGGCTGCCAAATAAAGTGGTAGCTTTTATGGGTTGCAGTGCTATTAACATGACATGCACTTGGCAACCCTGCCAAGCGTCTATTGTTATGCGCTGTGTTGACGTTTTTGAAAGGCAAATTGAGTGCGTGTCTCCCAATCTCTCTCTCTCTCTGTCTCTCTTTCTATCTCTCCTCCTACTGCTCTAGCACACACTGAAAATCAAGCGAAAATCATGTACAAGTTTTTGGCAACACTACAAAGCGTATGTTACGCTCTCATACACACACACCAACACACACACACTTACACTCACACTCACACACACGGAAGGCAACACACACGCATCATTAAGCGCTTTACAAATATTACCATTGACCGAAAGTCCTAGCACAGGCAGCACGCTGCCAGGTACAACAACAAACAGCAGCAACGAACATTACCGATTTCGCAATACTCTGCTCGCTGCCTTCTTCAACATGAAGGAAGGGCATTTGTATGGACTTAAGTCGTTTACAAGCTATTTTTTTTGTCATTTTGGCATGATATTTGACAGAAAAATGAAACACCTCAGAATCACTTTTCCAATAGTTTTTTATAATAATTTTGACACCCACAATCGATTAAAAAAAGAATTTCAAGAATCTATTTTTTTAAAAATCAATTTTGGTAAGGGTCCCCCCTTATGCTTTTTTCGCATAAATATTTGAAAAAATTTAACTTTCAATAATGCATAAACTTCAAATGTAGGATTGATATATACGACAAACCATGAACAAAATGGCCTCAGGCTTGACAATCGGATCAATTTTGAACAAGTTATGGGAGTTTGAAGTCTAGGAAGGGCATTTGTATGGACTTAAGGCGTTTACAAGCTATTTTTTTTGTCATTTTGGCATGATTTTTGACAGAAAAATGAAACACCTCAGAATCACTTTTCCAATAGTTTTTTATACGTATTTTGACACCCACAGTCGATTAAAAAAAGAATTTCAAGAATCTATTTTTTGAAAAATCAATTTTGGTAAGGGTCCCCCCTTATGCTTTTTTCGCAAAAATATTTGAAAAAATTGAACTTTTAATAATGCATAAACTTTAAATGTAGGATTGATATATACGACAAACAATGAACAAAATGGCCTCAGGCTTGACAATCGGATCAATTTTGACCAAGTTATGGGAGTTTGAAGTCTAGGAAGGGCATTTTTATGGACTTAAGGCGTTTACAAGCTATTTTTTTTTGTCATTTTGGCATGATTTTTGACAGAAAAATGAAACATCTCAGAATCACTTTTCCAATAGTTTTTTATACTAATTTTGACACCCACAATCGATTAAAAAAAGAATTTCAAGAATCTATTTTTTGAAAAATCAATTTTGGGAAGGGTCCCCCCTTATGCTTTTTTCGCAAAAATATTTGAAAAAATTTAACTTTCAATAATGCATAAACTTTAAATGTAGGATTGATATATACGACAAACCATGAACAAAATGGCCTCAGGCTTGACAATCGGATCAATTTTGACCAAGTTATGGGAGTTTGAAGTCTAAGAAGGGCATTTGTATGGACTTAAGGCGTTTACAAACTATTTTATTTTGTCATTTTGGCATGATTTTTGACAGAAAAATGAAAAACCTCAGAATCACTTTTCCAATAGTTTTTTATACTAATTTTGACACCCACAATCGATTAAAAAAAGAATTTCAAGAATCTATTTTTTGAAAAATCAATTTTGGTAAGGGTCCCCCCTTATGCTTTTTTCGCAAAACTATTTGAAAAAATTTAACTTTCAATAATGCGTAAACTTTAAATGTAGGATTGATATATACGACAAACCATGAACAAAATGGCCTCAGGCTTGACAATCGGATCAATTTTGACCAAGTTATGGGAGTTTGAAGTCTAGGAAGGGCATTTGTATGGACTTAAGGCGTTTACAAGCTATTTTTTTTTGTCATTTTGGCATGATTTTTGACAGAAAAATGAAACACCTCAGAATCACTTTTCCAATAGTTTTTTATACTAATTTTGACACCCACAATCGATTAAAAAAAGAATTTCAAGAATCTATTTTTTGAAAAATCAATTTTGGTAAGGGTCCCCCCTTATGCTTTTTTCGAAAAAATATTTGAAAAAATGTAACTTTCAATAATGCATAAACTTTAAATGTAGGATTGATATATACGACAAACCATGAACAAAATGGCCTCAGGCTTGACAATCGGATCAATTTTGACCAAGTTATGGTTTGAAGTCTAGGAAGGGCATTTGTATGGACTTAAGGCGTTTACAAGCTATTTTTTTTTGTCATTTTGGCAACACCTCAGAATCACTTTTTCAATAGTTTTTTATACTAATTTTGACACCCACAATCGATTAAAAAAAGAATTTCAAGAATCTATTTTTTGAAAAATCAATTTTTGAGTGATAATACAACTGTGATTTTTTGCAATCACTTTACAACTGTAAGATATGTGGTTTTTTAGCTTAGCATCAAATAAAAAATATTAGTGTGAAACATTAAACATATAATACATGATATTGAAACATGAAAACATAAATTGATATATATATATATATATTATATAGTTGTATAATTTTTGATGGCATGCATTTATACGAGATATATTTAAGGTTCTTACTTACAAAAATTTGTTTCCATACTGAAAAACACTTCACGTTTACAATAAATTTGAGACTTACATAAAATTGTATGTTTCATGCTTTTTTCTAATTTACTATACTTTTATAATTAGCATTTTAACATTTTAACATTTTTGTAATTCATAATTATAATTGAAGTCGACATTAAAATAAATAAATAAATAAATACAGCTTATATACTCTTGAACAACCTTGAAGAAACAGTGTATAACAAGCAGCAAGCGAAGCAGAAAAGTGTAACACAATTTATTTATGCCCACAGCAGGATGTCGCCTTTCGATTTGCAACTGCGGAAGCGGTTACTGAGCCTCTCTCTGTGTGTCTTTGTGTGTGTGCGTGTGTGTGTTTGTGTATGTGTAAGTGTATGTGTGCTTAGCTGTCAGCGTGTGTTTGTAGTGAAATTCGAGCACTTGAAAAGCGGACGTACGTGTCGCCAATGTTACGCCTACAACAAACGGCAACCGGTCGGTCAGTCAGTCAGTCAGGCTCACTCTCAATTTTACTGCTCCTGCCGCACACCCCACAGACCCCCCGCTTCCGGTAGAGCAGTAAAATTTTAATTGCAGCCACTCTCTACGTACGTGTCGCCCCAGCTATAGCTAAAAGCTCTCGTTTAGTTTTTATGCAAGCTGCCGCTAAAGCTATTCCTCTACTCCCATCCCCCTATTCTATCAAGTTTATTAATTTATGCAGCACAGTAGCAGCAGTAGCAGCAGCAGCAGGGGGAAGAGGATCAGAGTTTGGGGCCGGATAGGATCTACATACTGGTTAGTTAAGGATGCTGCCTCTCTTCCCGCATGCATATGCAATTTTTATTCAACATTTTAATTGAGTTTGGTGTCAAAGTTAAGTTTATACACCGGCACTTAAAACAGTTCGAGCGTTTCCTTTTTTCGGTGTCCTTAACTGGGCTTAGTTTAATTGTTTTGTTGCGGTTTCAATTAAAATTGACTTACTGCTTGAATGGTTATCTATACTCCTCTCTCTCTCTCTCTCTCTTAGAGTCTCTTTCTACATAGTTTATTTCCATGAAATTTAAGTGCTAATGCGCGGCACGATAATAGACTAGTGGGTGTTTATATAAATGGGCACTAACTTTTACTCCATTTTCTGTAGGGCTCGTAAATTTAAATAGAAGAGATTCGATTAGTACAAACATGTACATTAGAAAGAGACTTTTAATCTGATTTTAAATGCAATTGAGTTTCATATTGAACAGATTTCTGATTGGAAAATATTTGCTTTAGACATATATAAATTTACAGATCTGTCTATTATAAGTCTTAAGCAAAAGATTATATTACAAAACACAGAACATTTTTGATATTTTTCAAAATTTTAAAATAGTTTATAGAATTTATAAAATTATAGTATTTTTAAAAATTTCAAATAATTAAGAAAGCGTTTCTGATTTTTAAGAAATTTATAAATTATTTCTAATAACAAAATTTAGGTCAGTTTTTTGTTGATTGTTGAAATTATTAACAGTTACAGCCATCATTACCAAAGTAAAATATATTAACAAATACCGATATTATATTAAAAGTTGTGCTTGAAATCCACGTATTTACAAGTACATACAACTCTGTTCTGACTTTAATTTTCACAAAAATCCGCAAGAGTTCGAATACAGCACCTGCTAAAGCCCGTTCCAAATGCCTGCGTTTTCATAAATGATTTCCCACACATTTTCCAGCTCGCTCTTTTTCTCTCGCTCTCTCTCTCTCTATTTCTGCGAAATAGAAAAGCAGCCAATTTTCTAGTGCATTTGTCACAGACAACAAAGTGGACCGGCACAAAAGCAATAAAGCCACAACAAATGACAACAACAATCAGCGCACTTGCGACAGAGAGCGAGAGACAGAGAGAGACAACGAATGGTTAGAAAGAGAGACAGAGTGCAATATGTTAAGCTGTGAATAATGCGAGACGTGAAGTGTGCTAGAAATAGGAGCCCAACAGCAATACGAGCAAAGCTTTTAAAATTGTCAACAATTTAATTAATCAACTTGCGATGCAAACCCTAAAAAAACTGGTAGAGAGTCTGAGGTAAGGGCTGACAAATGGGACAAATGGGGGTTGGATTAGCCACTGGGCTGCCTGTGAATGCGGTTTTTGCAAAATAACTCGTCACGTCTGCCACGCTCAATTGGCAACGCGAATGGTTAATTTTGAAAGCAGCCAGACTGGGTGGCAACGCCAGACAGCCAAAGAGTAGGTGAAATATGGAGAAAGTGAGACAGAGAGAGATTGTAGAGCAATATAAATATGTACACCGTTTAATTAGTTGCTAATTAATTAATCTCTAAAGTCGACGAAGAGCCAAAGTTGTGGTTTGCGGGCTCGCTTCTATGCAGCTTTGATTTTCAATTAAGTGGATGAAAAGACAGACGATAGTACTAGATAATGATGATGATGTGCATATATAAGTTAATGCCCTGTGGTCATTGACATGACATGATATAAATCAGTTATGATTGGGTTATATACGAAACATATGTAAAATGTATTTGTTACAGGGCATATATATATATATATATATATATATATATATATTCAGATAACTTTTATATGTTATCATAGTAAAGCAATAAGATTTATTTCTTAACACAATTTAAATATTTTAATATTTTATATTTTAGAATGCATTTCCTTAAGAAGTTGTTTAATTTAATCACTCAAAAAATAAGTTTTATTTGAGTGAGTGATTCTTAAAGAAAGTATCGGGTTTTAAATCCTTGGCTAGAGTATGAATATTAAGGGCAATATATATCTTTAAGGTTTGTATTTACAACGGTTATATAAATGGTAATTTTAAAAATACATTGGGAACTCTGTGCCGCATATCCTTTCACTGACTATGACTGCTTACGACTTGGCCAGTAGCATAACATTTAAAAAAAAAATGGAAATCGTTTTTTTGGTACCTGTCGCTGTGTGTTGGAAAATGTGTGTCAGGTGCAAGGATCTCAAAGGATGGGACTGAAAAGCTGTGAAATGTCACACAAAAGTTGTGTAAGATGTCAACTACAGTTGGCAGCATTGTAATGTTGCGTGTAAATTGTATGGCAGGCACTCGTAATGGGTTTGAAATTTGCAGCTATAAATCTAGCATGTGCCGTTACAAATAAAATATATGAAATTATGCAAGAACTTAATCATTTTACAGCATGTACATAATATTGTAAAAATATGAATTTAGGAAAGATTAAATGGCTTATACAAAAGTTGATGCTGTGCTCAAAGCTTAAGCTTTAGTTTCAGAGCTAATTTAATGTGTGTTATGAAAAAGTTTTAAGTTAAAAGCTCAATTGAATAATACTCTTAAAGCTTAAATTGCTATATATATCATAGTTATTAGGCTGCAAAGCTTTAATAATTAATGAAGCTTTCGATATGTTTATTGAAAAATATATATATATTTTTTTTTGTAGTCAACTGGTGCACATATATGCTTGCTCCATCATTTTGAGGGCCAGTGTTGCCATTTTCATGCATACAAATATAGCATTTGTTTGGAATCGTTTGCCTGCCTGTTGCTTTTTATGCGAAGCAGTAAAAATAAAAATAAAAATTGTTTTGTTTTGTTTTTATTGTACAATTGTGTACGATTGGCTTTTGTTAAAATATTTATAGAAAGCGAAGACGATATGTGCCAAACAAATGGTGGGGTGGAGTGCGTTTAGCAGTACAATTGTGCGGCCAGAGTTGCCACACACGCACACACATACACACATAGGCACACACACACATACAGAACGAAGCTGAGTTGAGAGACCATAGAAAAAAGCGCAAAAGAACGTTTTCAAGCATATTTATGGCTTTTGTGCTTTATTTGCTAAAAGCAAACAATAAATTGAGCTTATTTATGCCCTGCCACGCCCACTGGCATAAGTATACAAATTTCTTTATTTTTTTGGAAGAAGAGAGAAGTTGCCTTGAAAATCTTAAGACTGCTCATAAACTAATTTCTAAGCATAGCTGAGGTATATTATGTTAGTATACTATGTAAGTGACCTGAGGCTAGTTTAATGATAGATAAATAAGATTGTTGTAGGGTTGTACATATGCCCGCTATTCGCCAGGTTTCAGCCCCCACCCCCAAGGGCTTAGTCCGAGCAAGAAAAATCTACCCCCAGTTGCCTAGATACAAAATAATTGTTTGTATGTAGCCCACGTTGGAATTGAGTTTTTCGTGTATCTTTTTTTTGCAATCAGGTAGGCTGGCTTACCCTCAAGACAGACAGAAGACCGAATGGGGTGTGGGATGCGCAACCCTTGGCACAAATGCATGTCAAACTGTCCCCTGTGGGTAGCGCATCATTGAGGGTAACACAACGGCAAAAACTTTTCGCCTGGCACACAAATTTAATAAAGCAAAAGATCAGCTGTTGTAAATTTGGACCTGGTTTTGGTCTCTGCTTTTTATGGCAATTGGGGAGCAATATCTTACGAAACGTGTCTAGCAGCCTCTTTTAAGGGTTGCTTGTGTTACGCATGGGCAAGTCACATAGATATCCAAGGACTTAGACTTGTTCTTACGCAACAGCAAAAAAATGACGCTTTCAGCCATTAGAGCTCAACAGATAAAACCTCAAACTACGCTTACCTAAAGTTACGAGAGTATCCATTTGCTTAAATTGTCATTTGCTCTTTAAAGTAAAATCTATATTAATATTGTATGCGAAATTACAATTTGGAAATGTACCGATATTGATTAGTCAGTGCTTAGAAAATTGCAAGCTGCTTATAGTATTATGTCTAAAACAATTACGATTAATAGTTTCCTCTTTAAAATATTAGTGTAAGTTCCATCTTTTGGCTAAGAATTACAAAATTATAATACTTTTCGCAATTGAGTCCATATAGATACAAACATATATAAAAAATCCAATACGTATTTAAATTATGTTTAATATTTCAGTTGATTTAGAAATTAGTTGTGTGGAAAATAATTGAAATGCATAAGCAAAATTCAATTTATAGACAGTTAATCACTTTTTACCCACAAACCACTCCCCCCCCACCCCTCGTGCCTAGGATAAAAAGGCGCAACTTTGGCAAATTATAATTGAAAATTCGTTGGAAAAATGCAAATTGTGTTTTAAATTGAACAGCAAAGCGTGTGGCTGAAATATGAATGGCAGCGAATGGAATAATATAAAGGGATAATTGACAGCAGAAAAAACAACAGCAACAACAACAACAGCAAGAACAACAATATAGAAAAACATCTGCCACATGTGTTGCATTTCAATTGATATTATTGAATGGCACGGACATTACCTGTCGTTTAAATCAGAATTATTTTACAAATTACAAGCGACACTTTTGTGCAGATTTCAATTTCAATTTATTAATAAATAATATGGAATCCCAATTACAGTCATGACTGATTTTATATAATTTACACATTTTCAATTTATTACACATACATACATATATTAAAAAGTATTATTTTTTTGTGAAATGTAATTTCATCTGCAATTAATTGCAATGCATTAAATTATGTACATTTCGAAATAAAAAACCTTTAATTAAGGTAGCGCGTTTTTATGAAAACATATTAAAGTACGCTCCGGGGTGTCGTGAATGGCAATACAATACTATAGTGTGGCAAATGATAATATTACAGCAACCCTCGCTGCAGCTCCTGTTGGGCATAGTTTCATCATCTCAAGTTACGGCCAAATGGCAGCAATTTAATGGCCAAATCATTTGAAGTGGGTCGCCTTTCAGGGTCGAGCGAGCTAGTCAACAACTTTGACACTGTTTGGACTCTGGACAACTGCGAAAGTTGATCCGATGGCACTCGGGTGTTCCAATCATCAAAATTGCATCAGTCACGCCAGCAGCGAGCACTTGTCAAAATTGGTAAGCAAAATAGTCCCTCAGTCCGGTATCAAAACGACAGCTGTGCCAAAATGATTTACGAGCACAATTTTGACAATCATTTTTCGGCCAAAAACTGCTTTGCAACTGTAGCCAAAAAATGACAATTTGAAGCAAATTTGCATATGCCAATCGAGTGTAATAGATTACAAAATACCCTTTAGTAAATACCATCTAAAATAAGTCTACACGATATAAGATATATATGTATTTAATTTAAGGAACATAAGTTTCTTAAGTTTATTATTTAGCCAGAAGTTTCTTTGGGTAAATCTTAAATGTCAAATTAAAATTGATCTTATATGTTATTCAGCATACCTAATTACATAAGTTTAATGCCGAGATTAATGAGTTGGTCAGAAAAGAAGCACCACTTTAAATTACACTACTTACCTGCTTATATAGTTACAGGGTATGGAAAAGAATAAAAAGAGTTTTAAAATCACAGACTCTGTTGAATTTTATTGGTTAACTACCGGTATTTGCATTGGTGACTTTCGCCTCGGTCATTCATTGGATTGCCCTTTTACACATTTCTGCAATCTGCTGGCATTCGGCACACACAGTTTCAATGTGTGTGTGGTTGTGTGTGTGTGGACACCGAATTTATTGACTTTTTGAAATGGCTGGCAACTTTTTACAGTACGTTACATTATTTGATCGGAAAGTCAACCGATTGCAAGCCACTGTAGCCAGGTTGTTGAGTGCAATTTTTCAATTGAAATTAAAGTGTGGCTAAGAATCAAATATACCAGAGAGAGGACCACTTGTCTGTGAGAAGAAGGAGCTTCAGATTTATGTAACTGACTCTCTCGAGAGAGATACCAATATTTCTTGGTGTGCATTTCACAATTGCAACATTTCTAAAAGATTTGTATAATTTTTTATACATAATTATTATATATAAACAGCGAATATTGTAAAGACAGCATCAGTTTTTATGACTGTAAGCCAAGTTAATTCCGTTCCCATTCAAACTTATCGCAATGGAAAAATTTCTTTGTTTCGCTTGCGAGCTAAGCAAAAAATTTGGACAACTGTGTAGTCTTTATCTTGCACTGCCTATATTGAGTGCACAATGATTTACTGTGTGCATTTTCAAGTCCTTATTGAGAATGCACAAATATTACGCATACGCAACGTGTGCCAGTCGATGCAGATATGCATTGAAATTGCAAGGCGCATTCAAGCGAAAACAAAAGCAATGGAGCCAAGCGAGTTAAGCAAAACGAACAAATTTGGGAAGCATCAGGAGGACAGAGAGTGTTGGGGAAAGGGGGGAGGGAGGAGTATACTGTAGTTGGTGCAACCACTTCAGCTCAACAGCACAACCACTTTACAAAATGCTTGTATCTGGGATGCAAACTATCTCAGCTCATATTCAGGGAATGCTATATATATATATGTACATATATGCGAGGTATTATGTGTGCACTTATAATCACAGTCGGTTCTCATTGCTGGATAGCATATATTTTGTAAATACCCTGTAATTATACAGTGCATAAATAGGGGTCTAATTGATGTAACATTGATTTTGGATTCTTCCCTCGTTTCTTACAATAAGACTGTATATTCCTGTATACGCAGATTACATTTATTTCTGACTTTCCAAATGCTCTTTTTCAGGTATGATACATTTTAGAGCAATCAATTAATTACAGAAATTATTGAATTGGCTTTCTATTGAGCACATCTAGATCTTAGGGTAACCACCTTTTGGAATATTTTCAACTGAAGCATTGCTTCCTCTGATTTCTTGCTGTTTGTATATCTCGCATATGTTCATCATTATTAACCGCAAGTCCTTCAAGTTGCTGTACATCATCATCAGCATTATCATCATCGTCAGCTGGCAGTAGTTGTTGTTGTTGTTGCTGTTGTTGCTGGGCTTTGTTGAATGCCAACGCATCGGCTGCATTTTGGGGCCATGTGCCCTGTGTGCTGTGTTGGGGTAAGTTCCATGCAAATTTCCAAATATTTTTGCATTTCAATTACCAGCATCAGCATCAGGCACGTAATTTGCACCCACAATGCAAGAGGGTGGGGGGGGGGGGAAGTGGTAGTCGTTTGCTTGGTTCGTGGCTGTCCCAAATTGATTGCACTAGTTGTTGTTGTTCTTGTTGTTGGGCAAAAAGGCACAACTTCGTAGTCGGTAGTTGGTAGTTGGTCCAGTCCATGTTCATCTCATCTCATCTCATCTCATCGACTGATGCTGTTGATGACCCCATTTGCTTGAGTAATGATGCCACTTGCTATGCCCAGAGCGTGTCCAGAGCTCGTGTCCGGTGTGTCCTGGACTTAAGTCGCTTTTCAGAGCGTTTAATGCTTGCAACGCAAATCGATTTAACAAACCCAACACCCCCCCACCCCTTTGAAAAACATTGTCTGGCATCTTTAGCTGATTTTTGGGCTTGTAACGAAATTTGTTGCCGATTCGCCCTTAGCATTGCAATTGCATTGCAATTGTCGTACTTAGTATTAAGCAGACACAAAATTCTCTGCTTCTTTGCCTTTGTCTTTGTCTCTGTCTTTGTCTCTGTCTTTGTCTTTGTCTATCTCTCTTTTAGGCAAAGGCAATTGATTCGTTAGGTTTGCAATCTGTCGCTTGTTAGTTCGAATTGATTGAAATTTGGTTTAGTTTCCCTTTGTAGCCACATTTGATTTCGTCTCGTAATTGGATGCTGTATGCGGGCTAAGCTCATTACACAGACTTGCCCCTCTAAAGTAGGCAATCATTTGGGACTTTGAGAGTTTGCACTTTCAAATGGGTGTACGAATTGCATGCAGTTGATTAAAATCATCTGACGTATGGGTTTTTTGATAATTTGACTTAACAAAATGAATCGAAATAAATCTGACTAATTCGGAACAAGTCAAAACAAAATGGAATAAAATCGGACTGATTTAAAATGATATGAAAATAAATAAAAATAGAATCAGGTTTTCAACAAGATTGGTGACTAATTATAATTGCAAATTCCAGGGCAATTTATTTTCGATATTATATATTAAATATATATTTACTCATCAATATTATTGCTACCTAAGCTCAACTGATCACACAGATCACATGAGTTACTCGGGAACAGCTTAACCCTATGACACTTCTGAGCTCCATAATTAAGTTATGCAATAAGAAAACCACGCCCGAGGTAGGCATGCATGAAATGTAGCATACTTGAAGGCGCATCGACGCAAAATAAGAAAAGAAAGTGGAAAATGTGAGCTATTATTGCACCTCAAAGTCAAAAATGCCTTCAAGCAAGCGCAAGGAGCTGTCAAAGGAGTAAGTGTGGTTTCAGAGGTTGGTTAAGAGGGGGTCGGTGGCTTAGGGGAGGGGCTAAAAGCAAGCAAATGCCATTCATAATAGAAAAGTGTGCAAATGAAAAGCTCGCATGTCAGCACGAAAAATATGTCCAAATAATGTTTCACCGTAAAAGTTGAAGGCAAACTTTTGCTGCCAAGGGGTGTGGGGGTTCGGGGGGTTGGGTTAATGTGGGCATGTTGTGTGCTTGCCCCCAAGCAACGGAAACTTGACTCGGAAGTTGCCTATGGCCCGTGCTCAATGCATTTTCAATTTCCGTCTGCGGTTGTTGTGTAATTGCCAGCACGTGTGAACCACGCGAATAGCCACTGGCAACTGCCACACACACACAAACACACACACACACACAAAACAGCACTTGCATTTCCGGTTACAATTTCTTAAGCCACGTCGCCGAAAAAGCTGTTAAGAAAAGAAGAACCACAAGCAGCTGCTGCTGCTGCCGCTGCTGTGGCAGCCACTGATGACCGTGACACAAATCGAACGAGATGGCAACAAAAAGGGGGGCGGAACAGGGCCAAAAGAGTGCAATTTATATGTGCGTACAAATAACAATAATCATAAATACGCTCCGCTCTACGGGGCGTGGCATGTGCAAACGCTGGGAAGCAGAAAACAAATATATTTATAAAAAAAAGCACCCCCCATCGTTCTACTTTCTTTGAGTAGACATTTTTGCGCCACTATTCGCTTTTTGAATTGCAGTTTTAATACAAGGTTTCTGCTTGTAATATATTAGTTGGTTCTGTACGTTCTGAAAGTCCAACACAAAAAATGAGGGACAGAGTAGCAAAAATATCAACAAGTTTTATGTTTATCTACGACTTAGAACCGGGATATATTTCCACTGCAGTAAGTATCTATATTTCTAGATGACTTTTAAGTATTTTAAGTACAAATCAAATTCTTAAAACTATAAGTGACCTACAATAAGTGCACACACATTTTACATATTGATTTTACATATGATACAAATCAATACAAGCTAAAAACAGTTAACAAACTATTTTTCGCTATAATCTTTCAACTATAAGTTACTTGCAGCTTTTAACAGCTTTTGCAACAGCCATGCTTTTCAATTAATTTACACTTCACTGAATTTTGTCAATATATTTAGTATAAGTACCAACAATTTAAAAACGATTAAAAAAATTTGTTTTTTGTTTTCATTTTTTCTTCAAATATTTTAGCAAACTGTGTAAGTTTTTATCGCCGAACACACTTTAGTTGAGCTCATAAGAATGAAAACTCGTCAAAAGTTAAACTTCTTTAAACTTAAGCTCGGCGCACAGACCTAAAAAAAAACAAAATAAATAAAGAAAACTTTGCACAAAAGGCATAGCAGCGAAATTAATGGCCGAAAGCTAAAGGCAGCTATAAAAAACAGCGGCTCAACTGGAAACGACCTTTTTTTTTGTAGGTAAGTATTGTTTAATTAAATAATATGTAAAAACAATTGGCTTAAGCGAAGAAAACATTTTGTATTTTTATGGTGGCGAATTTTAATTAAAATTAAATGTTATAAAACTCATAATATAAACCCAAACTATTAAAAACAAAAAGGAGCTCAACTCGACTGAGATGTTTACATATAGAAATGTACTCTTATATTAAATAATATATTATTATATTCATATTTTTTTTTCCAATAAAGGTGTTTTTTTTTAATGCCTAGCTTCCTTTTTAGTCAGTCCTCCATACAATATCATAATAATATTTTATAGAACTTTTCATGCTCTAAGCTAAAGTCTAAAGTATTCAACGCTCTCACTTAAAAAGCACATTCATAAATTAAGTCATGATTTGATGAGCAAATCTGAAATCTATAACTGATTGGCAGTTTGTAGTCGTTGTATATCGTTTGATTACAAAAACAACATACTGCAACTCATGTTATGCGGCATCCACCTCGAATCGCAACAGTTTGCAGCCCTCATCTCAACCCCCAAGCGACACTGGAGTGTATGTTGCTCGTGGCAACATCAGCAACACATCAAATGAAACCATTAAAGTGCTAATGTGAAGCGAATTGCGAATTGGCAGCTGAAAGATGAAAGATGAAAGAGCCAAGAGGCAAGCATCGAACAGCGAACGAAAAAGAAAAACAACAAAAACTAATATTATTATTGAAATGCATTAATCAAGCATTTTCTAGGTGTGTGTATGTGTGCTATTTTTTTCATTTTAGGGGTAGTTTTTCAGCAGGGCAGCGTAAGGTTTCCGAAATAAAGCAATTTGTACATGAAATTATTGATGAAATCCGTGACTGGTTTTGGATTGCAATGAAAACTGTTTGAAACATTTAGTTGGGTGATTTGAGGGGGTGGCGAAAATGCACTTAAGGGCTGATTTTCATGAAGAAATATGAAGCGCACATGTGGAATACACAAGTTGCTAGCATTGCACTGAAGATGAACCCTCGCGTGAATTTTTATTAATATTATATTTATGGTAGTTGCTTTTGTCTAGGTAAGCATAAAGTGGATATTTGTGATATTACTTGAAAGCAGAAAATATTGAGACATTAATAAATAAGCCATGAACTTTTTATATTTTCGGAGATGTTTTTAGATACGCCAAACTATTCATGGTAACTGTTATCTTATATGTGACAAGATCCCAGAGTCTTATATATTAAATGAGCATTAACATGTTCACTGTTGTCATTTATTTTACATTTCTACATTTATTCACTAACATTATCTTAATAGGTATATATAAATTGTACAAATATACTTAAAGGTAATCAAAAGTTAATATTACTATTCTTAAATGTCACAAACAAGTTGCAAATAGTAAATTCCAGTAATTTTACAGTTTTATAATCTATGAATTCTCATTGTTATGTTAACTTGCCCTCCATGGTCACATAAATCAACTCATCCTTTCAGTTTGCAATACGATGGCACTAAAAAAACTGAGCTTAAAGCACCTTTTCTTCATTCCAAGTTTTAATCATCTCAACTCAACTCAATTCCATTTTATCCATTTTATGTTTAAACCTAGTTTTCGTAATGGTTTCATTGCAGGTAAATTTGCAATTTTGGATTTCATACATAAGTCCCAGGCTTAAGGTTGGGCACCAATTTAAAGACCTACCCCTCCTGCCGCCACACACACACACACACACACACACACACACACACACACACACACGCCAATCACCTAATGCCACCACGGACCGCAGCAGCCGACGGCAAATGCCAGCGAACCCAACAGTTAATCATGTAGCCGAGTATTAATTTGAAAGCCCTCTACATGAAGGCGGCGAGTACTTAGCTTTAGCTATACGCATACACACATGTGAGCAAAAGGCAGGCGTTAGATTTATGAGATACAAATGTATATGTACATGTACATATATGTGTAGCTACGAGTTACATATTGTATAAGTATCTCTACCTTTCTTGTGTGCACAAGATTATATATATATACATGTACATATATCATGCATTTCATATGAACTAATTCGCGGCTGATTTACCTGCCTGTATTATCCTTGACGGTCCTATTCTGTGACTCGCGGCGCTGACAGGCGGCGGATTCGCTTTTAATTTCCTAAAATAATAAAAAATTAAAATGGCCGGAAAAATTCAATTTGAAAAATGGAAATAGCAAGGACGCGTTACCGTCGCGAAGGCAGAGAGGGGTTGATAGGAATTTGAGTGATGGATTCGCTTGCGAATCTCTAAACTGCGCTGGCGGAAATTTTCGATTGCAAACATCCGGCATAAATGGAAAACTTAAGAAGCAGTATTCAGCAAAATGAATCAGATATAATCTAAAATGATGCCTTGTAATATATATAGCATACTAACATATAATACAACAGAGAGTTGAGTTGAGCAATAGGGAACGGATATAGAAATGAGGTTAAGGGACAAATTGTATTTTAAATTACAAAAATATAATTAAAGCTCCAAAAACTGGTAAAGAAAGAAAAAGAACTTAATCTTAAGATATTTGGACTAGGAAATTCCTTTTAAGCAGGACATCAAATATTTGGTACTCAGACATCGATTTGGGATATCGATGAATATATCCATAAACTAATTAACCCAATGTGTATAGTGTATTAATATGTAATTAATGATATATATGTATTCCAATAATTGTATTATATTAAAGAAGGCTGAGCAAGTTGCAAGCACTTAAAATAATGTCAACATGCAATGTTGGGTGCAAAGTTAAAGACTTTCGGCTTTCGCTGGATTTCACGTAGCGCTTACAACAAGCAGCGCCCAAACGTAAAAACTCCACCCCTTCGCAACCAAATGGACATGCATGGCAAGGGGTGAAGGGGGGAAGCTGCGTGTCAAGCAGTCATGGGATTCCAAATAAAAACAAAAGTAAAACGAAATTTGTTGCATACTTACAGGTTAAACACAAGTGAAAGTTGTGCGTGCCTGAAGACAGAGAGCGACAAAGTGAGGGAGAAAGAGAGAGAGAGAGATAGGGAAAGTGTATGTGACACGTTGCAGTCACGACTCCTCTGAGTGGCTTATTTTGCCCGCAATTGCAAGCGCTAAACATTGCACCAGCTGCAACAAAAAAAAGGGGTGACAAAAACAGTTGTGTGCTTAGCTGTTAGAGGGGGAGCGATAAGTAAGGGGCTGGGGAATGGAGAACGTAACAGAGCTTTAAATGTTTCACATGGCAGTTTAAGAAGTTGAAAGCCGCAAGGCACTTACAACACTCATCGAACCGGAGAACAGACAACACTTATAGACTTCGTGTATCAAGTTCTTGGCAAACGCTGTTGCAATTCCTTAGTTAGATGTTGGCGTGAAAGCATCAAGGATCAGGCTATGTAATGCCTGCTGTGCTTATGGCAACCAAGTGTTTCTTTTTTTTTTGTAAACCTAGAACTTATTTATGGCATAATGTTTGTCTGCAAATGTATGTAAGAGGCATAAGGAAGCATCTCCGATCCCATAAAGTATATATATTCTTGATGACTATCAACAGCCGAATCGATCTACACATGTCAAGCACTTTCGACTTGTTTTTCTCACTTTTACTCAATTTGATTAATCAATTTATAAAAAATAAAACGAACTTCAAAGTGTTGTAAAGCTAATTAGAAGTTAGCTAAACTCTGTTAAAAAGTTAGCAAAACTCAAGTCCATTAAAATTAATAAAAAAATAAATGTTCTTAAACTTTTCTAGTCCAATTAAATGGCAGTCGTTCAACATTTAAAGCCCCTCTCATCGCATTTATCACTGCCACGAATCACATATCAAGTCTTAGTGAATCGCATAGCTTAAAGCTGCCACAGCGCTTTAGGCTCTGGCGGCATTTCCTATCATATTTGACAGGTGTGAAAAAACGTGTAAAATAGAGAAATTCAAAAACATAGCTGGCAAAAGTGTGCAACAAGAAAATGCAATGCGAATCGCTACGCATTGTTTAAACCAAACACACACACATTCACACACACTGACACACTTATACACTCGCAGGGAGTCACGCAATTGCGCCAATTTTTGCGTTGCATATTTTGTGGCGCTTGAAATTTTTATGGCAATTTGCCAGGCGAACGACGCGCGTGCAGCGCGAAAACCGTTGCAAAGTGTGGCAAAATGGAATTGTTGCGCTTAAATGCGGTCACAAAAACGCACGCTGGAGTGGGGGGTGTGGGGTGGGTTGGAAAGGGTGGTGTTAGCTGTGCGGGTTAAGAAGTGTATTGCATTATTTTACGTGGGTTTTCCACTAGTCTCACGTGCTTGGTAACAACTTTTTGCTGTGGCTTTCGCCTTGGACACACACACACACATACATACATTTTTCACACACATTTAGTTCATGTCGCAATATTCTAACGCTCGTCCCCTTGCTACACAGTACAAAATTTGAACTTCAATTGATGTTTTTAATATTTTTAAAAATTTTTAAAAATTAATCTTTAATATCATTAACATTAAATATTACAATAAAACTATTTAGTTGTATACAAATATAATTTTTTTTGGGTTCCAAATTCTACTTTAAAATGTTAACTCTTTTAAAATATTAATTACATTAAAATTTAAATCAGTCACAAGTTTTGTGATAAGCTAATTTCTAAACTGCACAATCTCTGAATTTCCCGAATTCACTTCTCTTATTAGTTTTTAATTAGATTCAGTTTTAATTTTATATACTTTTTTTTACTGTGTATACTTCTGTCTCCTACCCTTTTTATTTTTATTGTTCAATAAATAGCTGGCAGCCTCTCCCCAGGCCGGTGCTGCTTTGTTTGCACATAAACATGCCTCAAAATGTTGCATGGACTTTGCGGCTTTTGTTTTTTGATTTTCTTTTTTGCTCAAGTGCTGGACGTGGCCGAAAAATGTTCATGCGCTTTTTATGACACTTTTCACTCAGCTCCTGGCAGCAGGAGCATAATTTCCCAGCAAATTGTTCTGTTTATAACTAGGCATCAAATATGCTTGCCGCACTCTAGATGTTGCACACACACACATGCACACACATTGTTGCAGGCATATTTATTTATACATATATAAAAGTATCCTTCAACAGCTGCCCAGCTTTGCAGTTTTTCCATTTGTAGCATAAAATATGCTTGGCTACTTTTAGTTCCCTTTTTGACTGGGGCTTTAAAAACTTGACTGCAAATAATGCTACCAAGTTTATGGCTAGTGGTGAGTGGAGTATATAATGACGGGGAAGTGGTTGGGGGTATATACTGTGTTTTGTAACATGTTATCAAATCCTTTAATTCAGACAAATTTTAGAAGACTTAAGCGGATTGCCTGGCGGCTCTGAAAACTAGTCGGTTCAAATGAATGCCATGAAGCTATTAGAATTTTAGTTCTAATTAAGTTTACACGTGGTCAAGTTTTGCGGCTTATGCAATTGTGGTTTTCACCCATTAGGGCTAAAGCGTAAACTTTGTAAAAATAGTTGGAGCAAATGAGTTTGTTACGTTTTACTGGAAACATGTGAAGAGATAACAAGACTGAAAAATGTAAAAGAGCACAATGCTTTACAGATGATATATATATATATATTGTATTTAAAATCGGTTCAGTTGTTTTGTTTATTTTGTATCTAATCATATTTGGGCTAAATTTGTTTGAGAATTGTTTTTTTTTTTATGTTTTGTTTCTTATTATTTTTTTTTTTTTATTATTAATTGAACAGAAACAGGGCTCATTTAACCCTGACTTACCCTTTTTCTAATCATTTTCACCGACACCGACTTAATCAGAGTGTTGTCACTTCGATTAACAAATTTTCTTTGTTAATTTTAAGTTTTTATTTTTTTGTATAACATAAAATGCTATTTCACTTTTCGATTGTTTCTAGTCAAAATTAAATAAATAAATAACATATACATATATTGCAGCAACTTTTACTACATGATGTTTAAAATTAAAATATCTTTGCTTTCTGTTAATATTAGAGTTATTTTATTGTTTATTACATTTAAAATGTGAGACTTTATATATTTTAAAAATACTATGACAATTATAAGTACATTTATCAGCTTTTAACTCTTATAAGCGCTTCTTCTCTTTCAAGCTCAGATTTAACTTGTCTCATAAAAAAGCACAAAAATAAATATTTTCTGGCTAACCGAATACAGTTATCAAACTGGCTTATCAGCCACATTCTAAGTCACTTTTTAGAGACTTAAAGGCTGTTAAAGCTTTAAGGCTAGCGAGGACAATGAGGCCCACATTCATATGCAAGGGTGCAAATTGCAGAGTGAAGCTACTTCCGTTTGTATCTTGTATCTTGCATCTCGATGTTGCTGTTGCAGTTGCAGTTGCAGTTGCGGCACCTGCGGTTGGAATGCCCAAAAGTACCTGCAGATAATTTAAACTAACACAACAGCTGGCGTCACAGTTCGGTGCCGTTGGCGTCGCTGGGGAGCCACGTTGAGAGTGGGTCAACGGCAGCCAGCCTGTTGGCTGCAGGCGCGCACCGCTGAGTGGGTCAGATTGCCTGCTAACCGCAGGCCATATTCCATTTGCCGGCAGCGGGGGAGGTTGGTTGGGGGAGGGCTAGTTGCTTTTGGCTAACCAAAAGTTACGTGCTTTTCGTTTTTTTGTTTCACAATTTTAGATGTCGCTGCTTTGTATTTTTTTTTTGTTGCTTTTGGCCATGAAACAATTTTGAGTGGCGTCTTGTGGCTACGTGCGCCGCAAAGTATGCAACACATTATTTGCTTTGTATTAGCTGGTGTCCTTGCGCGCGCGCGTCTGTCCTGCCCTGCCCATGTCATATAAATTAGCGGCAATGAAGAAATTGCAAAATTTATGAGTCTCTCAGGAACCAGCGCTCAGAGAGCAAATGAAAGCGAGAGAGAAAGGGCGCGCAAATTGCGTGAGTTTCGTCCTTTTCTTTTTTTTTTTACGTTGAATGTGTTTTTAAAAATGTCTGGCAGGCATTCAGGGTAAACGTATGCAGCTGTATGTGTGTGTGGAAAGGACTTTGCCAATGTGTACGTTTTTTGGCCTGCGGCTTTGCTCGTTATGGCCTGTTAAGCATCACGGAATTGAGTTGTGTGCGAGAACGTGTTTACATCCACATGTATATATATATATATATATATATGTATATATGTAGGTGTGAGTGTACATATAAACATATATATGTGAGTGTGTATGTATATTGTGGCTGTGTGCTATCTCTCAGTCAGCCTGTCCATCTGTGAATATGTGAATATTGCTGCTTTTTCCCGCCTACTTTGCGTTTGGCTTTAATTGAATATCTCCTTTTTGAACAGACGTTTTTACACCTGCCACTTTTTGGCTACATTTTTGGAGGCTACGCTCAGCTGAGCGTTATTCAAAAGTTAATCTCATTGCCATTTAAAGCAATTGAGGGACATATTTGTTTGCAATGAAAGTAGTGCTCGGTTTGCTGCTGCCTTGCGCAAAAAGTTACAGCTGCACAAAAATGTTTTTAAGATACGAATTACCATTAAAAGAGGTAAAAAATCTGTTGTATTTTAATGTTTATTTTTGATTATTCATAGAGTTGCCAGATCATTAACAAGTTTTTATACTCTCTACCAAGTTAAAGTCGATGAAAAAGTGTATCATAAAGTTGTAAAAATGTAACTCCGATACCATAAAGTATATATATATATATATTATTTCATATTATATACAGTTTTTATATATTACGTCTGATTTAAAATACTTTTATTTAAGTTTCAGTATTGCTTGCTCTTTAGTTTTCAAGCGAACTTTAAAAAGCATAATTCTATTGACAAACGTCGCTTTATATTAATAACTTAATTGCCTTTAATTAAAATACTAATTACATAGAAATCTGTTTTACTTCGTATTTAACTGCAGCCCAAAAGATTGTGTATTACATTTACTGATACTTTGTCTAATAGCATTAAGACTCCTGTACTTTAACATTCCACATTGAAGTCAATTAGGCGACTTACAAGGCTGCCTAGTTCGTTACCTGAAATGCCCCAGACAGACCGAAATACAGACGGACGTAAGAACTCTCCACCAACTTCGCAGCAGCCCACACACATATATATATATATATATATATTAATTTCCATTAGCGCTGCTTACGCACTTGCCAGAGAAAAGGTTTACGATGCTAACGTTTTATGCGCAATCGCCTCCGAAAATAGAATAGAAGTCGCATTCCTCTTAGTATCTTGTTAGACTTGATAGCCTCGAATGTACACACAAACTTGAAGCGGCCAAGTGGTCGACTAGCAAATCTAATTAAGCTTTCTATGGAATGCTGAGGCATTAACGCTCAGGGCCATAAAATGGCTCCCAACGCATGGCGCCCAATGTATGCCAGAAAGTGACAGTGATGCCGTTGCTTGGGTTCAATTGGCTTTTTCTTCATTAGGCTGAGAGATTTTATGACCGCCCATACAATATGTACTTAAATGTTTCAAAAATATATGCCGCACAATGTTGCAAGCAGCTATATACACAATGTATTAAGTATACCACATGTTGTGCCAAACAACTTCAACTCAAACTCATTAAGCTGCAGCTCTCACAACTCCACCGCGCAAGTAAAATTCACAACGCTTACCGTTACTTTTTTTGCGGCTTTTGTTTGTTAACTGCTCGCAACAAATGCAAAAGCGGAAGCAGCATAAATTTTAATTGGATTTCCGCTTTTCGCTACCCCAGTGCCGTTATAAAAATCCTCATCTCATTATGGGTTATGAGCTGCACTGCATGTGTTTTATTTTTTTTTTTTTTTTTTTTTTTAAAAACTTGGTTATTAATATAGCAAAAAAAGGTTTTGGCTAAATGTTTCATTCTTTAAATGAATTTAGCGCGTGGGGCGAAAAAGTTAAGTTATTTCGAATTAGCCAGTGGTTTTTTTTGGGGTAGCTTTTGTTATATCTACCCTGTAAGCGTTAAAAGGTGGAAATGCATTTAACAGGTAGAATGGAATATGATTTATTATTCATTCTCTACCTCCCCTATGAGGTTTTTATTACAGAACAGATAAATTATCTTCATTAAATAAAATATTCTTTCAAGTATCCTTGGGAATGCATAAAAAGGAATTACTCGAATAACAATAATATTTAAGATATTGTTTTTAATTTTAGTATACGTATATTTGAGCATTTCTGAAATTTTATTGTTGCTCCTTTTATAAAAAAGGAGTTATTTGAGAAATTATTATAATTATACGTTTTATGTTTTATTATACCCTGATCCCATTAAAAATGGGAAAAAAGGGTATAATGGTTTTGTGCAAAAGTATGTAACAGGCATAAGGAAGCATCTCCGACCCCATAAAGTATATATATTATTGATCGCTATCAATAGTCGAGTCGATCTAGCCATGTCCGTCTGGCTGTCCGTCTGTCCGTCTGTATGAACGCGATGTTCTCAGAGACTACAAAAGCTTGAGACTTCATATTTGGAATATAGGTTCTCCTAGTGCCGGGTCAATACAAGTTCAACTTTTTTTTCCATATCTAAACCCGTTCAAAAGATGTCGATAAATTTTGATTTCAGACAAGTGTTTTCCGGGCATAACTTGAAAGTCATATAAGCTAGAAACTTTATATTTCAATTTAAGTTACTGTACTGCCGGCTTTAAACAAACTCATCATTTTTTTCGATATCTCAATCCTTTCAAAAGTTATCGATAATTTTAAGGTATAGCTTAAAAGTTATAAGACGTAGAGTCACCAAATTAGGTACATGTATTCTCAAATAGCATACAGAGGCTAAATACTTTTCACTTTTTGGATACCTCTCCCCGATCTCCCAGAAATCGAAAAATACGTATTTTTGGGGGTATGACTTTCGGATTTTACATAGTCTTTCATTTATATGCCATCTTTATGTCCTACAAATTTCATAACTATCGGACAATAAACAAAGAAGTTATTTACGATTAAATGTAACATAGATTTGGGCCAATGGAAGAAGAAGAAGCAAAGCAATTGCATGACGTTCGCAGTAGCAGCGTGTGTTTGTATGTGTGTGTGTTTATGTATATGAATGCAGATAAAGAATACTGAATGAAAGAACTGGGTTCAGGGTATCTCCTAGTTGGGCACTCTCGACTAGAGCAATCTTACTTGGTTTTTGTTATTTTGGCATGATTTTTGACAGAAAAATGAAACACATCAGAATCACTTTTCCAATAGTTTTTATACCCTGATCCCATTAAAAATGGGAAAAAGGGGTATTATGGTTTTGTGCAAAAGTATGTAACAGGCACAAGGAAGCATCTCCGACCCCATAAAGTATATATATTCTTGATCAGTATCAATAGCCGAGTCGATATAGCCATGTCCGTCTGTCCGTCTGTCCGTCTGTCCGTCTGACCGTCTGTCCGTCTGTATGAACGCGTGTTTCTCAGAGACTACAAAAGCTAGAGACTTCATATTTGAAATATAAGTTTTCGTAGTGGCGGGACGATACAAGTTTATCATTTTTTTTTCGATATCTCGTCCCGTTCAAAAGTTATCGATAAATTTCAATTTTAGCCAAGTGCTTTTCGGGCATAACTTGAAAGTCATTAATGCTAGCGAATTTATATTTAAGTTAAAGTTACTGTACTGCCGGCTCGACACAAACTCATCAATTTTTTTTCGATATCTCAATCCTTTCAAAAATTATCGATAAATTAAGATTCCAGAACAGTGTTTTTAAGGTATAGCTTAAAAGTTATAAAAGGTAGAGTCACCAAATTTGGTACATATATTCTCCTATAGCATACAGAGGTTAAATGCATTTCACTTTTTGGATACCCCTCCCCGATCTCACAGAAATCGAAAAATACGTAATTTTAGAGGCATGACCTTCGGATTTTACATAGTTTTATGCCATCTTTGTGTCCTACAAATTTAATAACGATCAGACAAAAAACAAAGAAGTTATTAACGATTCAATGTACCATAGTTTGTGGCCAAAGGAAGAAGAAGCAAAGCAATTGATGACGCGCGTAGCAAACAGCTTCTGTTTGTATATGTGTGAGTGTGTTTCTATGTATGAATGCAGATAAATAACTTGAATGAATGTCAGAACTTGGATCAGGGTATCTCCTAGTCGGGCACTCTCGACTAGAGCACTCTTACTTGTTTATGCTAATTTTGACACCCACAATCGATTAAAAAAATAATTTCAAGAATCTATTTTTTGAAAAATCAATTTTGGTAAGGGTCCCCCTTATGCTTTTTTCGCAAAAATATTTGATAAAATTTAACTTTCAATAATGGATAAACTTTAAATGTAGGATTGATATATACGACAAACCATGAACAAAATGGCCTCAGGCTTGACAATCGGCTCAATTTTGACCAAGTTATGGGAGTTTGAAGTCTAGGAAGGGCATTTGTATGGCCTTAAGGCGTTTACAAGCTATTTTTTTTTGTCATTTTGGCATGATTTTTGACAGAAAAATGAAATACCACAAAATCACTTTTCCAATAGTTTTTTATACTAATTTTGACACCCACAATCGATTAAAAAAAGAATTTCAAGAATCTATTTTTTGAAAAATCAATTTTGGTAAGGGTCCCCCCTTATGCTTTTTTCGCAAAAATATTTGAAAAAATTTAACTTTCAATAATGCATAAACTTTAAATGTAGGATTGATATATACGACAAACCATGAACAAAATGGCCTCAGGCTTGACAATCGGCTCAATTTTGACCAAGTTATGGGAGTTTGAAGTCTAGGAAGGGCATTTGTATGGCCTTAAGGCGTTTACAAGCTATTTTTTTTTGTCATTTTGGCATGATTTTTGACAGAAAAATGAAACACCACAGAATCACTTTTCCAATAGTTTTTTATACTAATTTTGACACCCACAATCGATTAAAAAAAGAATTTCAAGAATCTATTTTTTTGAAAAATCAATTTTGGTAAGGGTCCCCCCTTATGCTTTTTTCGGAAAAATATTTGAAAAAATTTAACTTTCAATAATGCATAAACTTTAAATGTAGGATTGATATATACGACAAACCATGAACAAAATGGCCGCAGGCTTGACAATCGGCTCAATTTTGACCAAGTTATGGGAGTTTGAAGTCTAGGAAGGGCATTTGTATGGCCTTAAGGCGTTTACAAGCTATTTTTTTTTGTCATTATGGCATGATTTTTGACAGAAAAATGAAACACCACAGAATCACTTTTCCAATAGTTTTTTATACTAATTTTGACACAAACAATCGATTAAAAAAAGAATTTCAAGAATCTATTTTTTGAAAAATCAATTTTGGTAAGGGTCCCCCCTTATGCTTTTTTCGCAAAAATATTTGAAAAAATTTAACTTTCAATAATGCATAAACTTTAAATGTAGGATTGATATATACGACAAACCATGAACAAAATGGCCTCAGGCTTGACAATCGGCTCAATTTTGACCAAGTTATGGGAGTTTGAAGTCTAGGAAGGGCATTTGTATGGACTTAAGGCGTTTACAAGCTATTTTTTTTTGTCATTTTGGCATGATTTTTGACAGAAAAATGAAACACCTCATATAGTTTTTATACCCTGATCCCATTAAAAATGGGAAAAAGCAGTATAATGGTTTTGTGCAAAAGTATGTAACAGGCATAAGGAAGCATCTCCGACCCCATAAAGTATATATATTCTTGATCAGTATCAATAGCCGAGTCGATATAGCCAAGTCCGACTGTCCGTCCGTCTGTATGAACGCCTGTTTCTCAGAGACTACAAAAGCTAGAGACTTCATATTTGAAATATAAGTTCTCGTAGTGCCGGGTCAATACATTTTTTTTCGATATCTCATCCCGTTAAAAGTTATCGATAAATATCGATTTCAGACAAGTGTTTTTCGGGCATAACTTGAAAGTCATAAAAGCTAGGAACTTTATATTTAAGTGTAAGTTACTGGTACATTTACTCTCCATAGCATACAGAGGTTAAATGCATTTCACTTTTTGGATACCTCTCCCCGATCTCCAAGAAATCGAAAAATACGTATTTTAAGAGGTATGACCTTCGGATTTTACATAGTCTCACATTTATATGCCATCTTTGTGTTACAAATTTCATTACGATCGGACAATAAACAAAGAAGTTATTAACGATTCAATGTTACATAGTTTGGGGCCAAAGGAAGAAGAAGAAGCAAAGCAAATGTATGAAGCGCGTAGCCAGCTTTTGTTTGTATATGTGTGTGTGTGTGTGTGTGTGTGTTTATATGTATGAACGCAGATAAATAACTTCAATGAATGTAAGACCTTGGATCAGGGTATATCCTAGTCGGGCACTCTCGACTAGAGCACTCTTACTTGTTTTTATTAATATTATTCAAACTGAATATGGAATTCTCAAGATACTTTTTTTTCTTTTTACGTGGTATTTTAAAGTCAATACTCAGTTCTGCTTTTAAAATTCATTATTATCACGATTAGATTTTATGTTTCGCTGTTTGGTTTATATTTGATTTTGTTTTGTCTGAATTCGGTTGCCGGAGCATAATTAAATTTGTGCGCTGAATATTTGATAATAAATGTTTTGGGGATGCTGCTCAGTTAATTAGCGGCATAAAAGTTTAAAAATACTCGGATTTATAATGAAAGTGGGAGCATACATTTTTGCCACTCCTGTAATGCCATTAAAAGTGGACATCAAATATGTGACACATAAAGTAATTTGATTAGCAGCAGCAGCAGCAGCAGCTGCTCCCCAAAGGTTTTTGCACAATTTTAGGCTAAAACTATGTGGACAGCAACAAAAAAACGCAACATAATTCAATTTATTTGAACAAATTGACTGCCACAGACGGGGCAGAAAGTTCGAGTCCCAAAAGAGGACCCAAAAACCCAACAAATGAGAATGGAAGTAAATCCCTGTGTGTGTGCGTGTGTGTGTGTGTGCGTTTGTGTGTGTGCACGTGTGTGTGTGGGGCATATGCAAATTGAGAAATCGCTGAGGAGAGTACTTTTTGTGGGTGCCAAAAACTGGCTTTTGAATAATTGCTGCGACATGCGAGAATTGCGCAAATGTAAAAGTCGGTAAATCATATGGAAAGTTGGAAATGCAAAAATTGTATGAAACTGATGCCTGTGGGGACTTTTCAGTCCCTAAATAACAAATTTTCTTCAAGAGCCAAGAAAATGAGCTACACATTTCAGATAAGCAATAGGCCCAAGAAGTTGGGCTACAGAATAAACATTAATGAACAGTTGCAAAGCCTCGACAAAAGCCTAGCTAAAACTTAGCTTAAAAATCTGCTGTGGAGAAATTGTGGGCGAGTCAGCGTGAATGCCCCCAAATCAGTTGACCCCACACAATAACAACAATAATGTAAACCCTTAAAAGTAGGCTCGCAAAAAAGCTAACAGCAGCAAGACCAACAACAACAACCAAAGCAACAATGGTTGCGTGTCTGTGTGCTGAATTATTTATGCGCGCACGACAACCAAAATAATAACAAAAAACAATAGCAGCAACAACAATGATAGCGGTAACAATATGCCCAGAAAGGAGGAAAAGGTTAAACATGGAAACGTGCAAAGGGACAAATAAACGTAGACAGCTCGGTGGAAAGAGAGAAGGAAAATGTTCCAACTAAGAGATACCCTGCAAATTCTCAATTTCCTTACATTAACTATTACTACCTTATAGGCAATTAATAATGTGATTTCATAAATCTTTTCAAATTAATGTATTATTGTATGTTTTTTTAATCGTATTGAAGAGCTAGTTTCAGTCAATATGATATCTTAAATATTTTTCTAAATCTACGAGAGTAATTTTCGAAAATGCACATATATATTTTTGAAACACTTTTCAATTGAATTAACCTATTTGTTATTAATCATACTGTCATTTGTTATAAGTTTTTGAATATCACAAAATCAGTTTATGTTTTTCATAGCAACTTCATAGCTAATTAAACTGAAAATGTATGTCGAATGCATTTTTTGGTTGTCCGCACATTTTGCATTTAAATGTGAACAGGAATATAAATATATAAAAATATTTAAATAGTTGAAGCTGCATTCACAGAGATATTTAAATTTGGGAATTTAATTTTAAATAAAATGAGTATAGGATTTAGATCACATTAATTAATTATATAGTATTAATGAAGTATAATCAATTGCTTGAAATTCGAATGCACCTACCTCTATTGCTGTTTTACAGGGTATGCACACAGACTTTGTGGTAGGCGCACTCACACATACGTTTATACACTTATACTATCGGGTCGTTACACCCACCCAACACACACACACACGCATACATCCATAATGGCCACATGGCGCGACTCTAACAAAAGCCAGTTAGTTTTTGACTTTTGGCTGCCGCATTTTGTTTCCTTTCTTTTTGCTTTTTTCTCTTTTGGATTTTCCTTGATGCTGTTACCCTTTTTTTTCGTGTAAGCCCGCATTTCTCGTTGTTGATAAGTGTGGGGCAAGGAGGCGTGCCAGAAGGGGCGTGTCACAGACAACGCCACGCTGTCTGGCTCTAGCTCTGTCTCTGCGTATTTGGGTGCTTTGGTATTTCGGCATTTTGGGCGGCTTATAAATTATGAACAAAATGCCGAGTGGGGTTCTTTACCCAGCTACTAACTTGGCTAGCAAAGTTCTCAAACATAATTGCTTGTCTGCAGTATACGTGTGTGTGTGTGTGTGTGTGTAGTTGTAAATGTTAAATGTAATGTCTGTTGCTTCGGGGGCAAGTGCTTGTGGCATCTTTGAGTTGGCGAATGCTTAATGTTAACTGACTCACAAACGACTTTGGCATTGTAATGTTTCGGCTAACAAGTGTTAAGACACTGAATCTTCCTTCCCTTTCAGTTCTCAGTTATCGATTCAAATTCAGATCGAACAACTCACCTGCAATGAAATAGAAAAATGAAAATCACATTAATATCAATTTAAAGATTGGTTTAGTTGCAATAAATTTGTTTAGTTCTCGATTGCAGCAAGTGTTTTGGCTTATTCTCTTAACCTGACCAGGAAGACGACAGCTTCGCTGCCCAACACAATCAGTGTCAATTGCAGCAGCAAAAGAAGTGCAGAAATAAATGCCCAAGAATATCAATGCGTAGTGCAATTTCAATATGTCGTAGGAAATCGCAGCAGCTACACTGAGAACAATATCTTTAAAATATAATAATTGTAAGTAAACATTCAAAATATACAATTTTCAAATGAATTTAAATTTGGAGACTAAGGAATAATTCGAAACAAATCTAAAAAAATGCAAATTCATCGGAATAGTTCAGATCATTTCGGTATAGTTCAGAATTAATTACAACAATTTTAAGTGGTTCGCAATTAATCGTAATGATATATTTCCAACATAATTGAAATTAAACGGATTAGTTTTAAATTCGAAAAATTAAGAACAAATCAGAATATTTAAATAGAAATTCAATGCTTGTTTTATATATAATTCTATAAATGTTGACATGTGAGTGAGAGTCGTTACACTCAAATAACATTGAAAAAGTGAATTGATTTTAGAACTCGGTGACATTTTTGCACGGTTTATCCTCTAGAAAATTATACAACTAAAATATGTTATATAATTTGTGGGTTCACAATTAATATAATAAATATGATTCTGAGGTAGTTCAGTTTTATGTCCTGGTTTCTCTCAGTGTAGTCGCACTTAATGCTCAATGTTCTCAATGTCCGCTCTATGCGCTTCGATGTTTATCGTTAAATTCAATTTGCAATTTATAAGATTTGCAAGCAGCAGCAGAAAGCGACGCTTGTTATCTGGCAACCCCAAGCCCCACACACACAATCACACGCACACACTTGTAGTGTGCCCCAGGCTCTCTATAGATATGCTATAAATTGTGCAAGGCAATGGGCAAATGCCAGCTGCGCATTCCCTGCGACTGCAGCACAATGAGCGAACTGTAGTTTGGGTTCTGTGTGGATGGGTGTTATATCAAGCATTGTTCACTCGAGTGCAATATATATGTGTATGTACATGTGTGTGTAGACGTGTGTGTGTGTCTCTGTGCTTGGCCAACTGCCTTTGCCAATGTTCACATGTCCAAATGCAAAAAGGTAAGCGAGTAACCAGCGCTGTAACCCAGCTAACCAAGAAGACTATTATCTAATCTCTTTCTTTCTATCTTTATCTCACACAATGGTACAAATTTTGTTATCCCTTTTGGAAAATTGTTTCGGCAGCCATCGCATAATATCGTATAATGATTTGTCATGTTAGCTCCTTGGGCAATAGTTTATGTTTATTTCAATACCAACGAGCACGAGAGAATTGAGCGAAATGGAGACAAAAAGAGAAAGGCAAAGAAATGCAAAAGCAAAAGCAAATGCTAATGCATTGTGTTTTCTTATTTGTCAAGGGAATCGAATGCCAATTTGAATAGTCGCTGTCTGCATATATGCACTGCTTTAGAGTCAGTAAAAGCATTTCCTGTATAATGTTTCTCGTTTGCTAGTTTCTCTATTCTCTGTTATCTGTTCTCTGCTCTCTGTTCAGCCAGCAGCAGTTTTATTTGCATGGACAGTTGAAATGATTTGCAGATTTGTCAGCCTCTACTCTAGGACAAATAACTTCTTTTGAACGTATTAGGAATTCTTGCATTTCTATATTCATGAAATATTCAGTGAGGATAAAGAGATAACTACCCAAAAATGCTTCCAGTAGTTGGTTCTTGCAAAAATTATATTTGATGACAACTAAAGCGAATGAAAATTTGTTGTAATTTGTCAAAGTTAAGGAAGTTGATTGCCAAGGCTTAGCATTCAAAATTAATTTGGATATAAAGCAAAACTTTTGACAAACTATTAAACAAGTATTCAGAATTTTTTAGTTTTATAAATTCTTGAGTATAAATATAAAATTGATAATACAAATGATTAAACAAATTTTTTAATAATTAAAACGTGTATCAAATGGATCATAATTAAATTTAAATAAAAATCTAATATATCAATTTGATATTGAAAGTATATAGGAAAAATCGATCATAAATTAAATGATGCTTGTTTTTTGAGTGTATAAATTCGATATTTATGTTAGGTTATATTTCAAGTTTTTTTTTATTTTTATTATTAATTATATTACAACTTAAATATTATTGCTTAGAAAATGTACATGACAAACGTATTTCTTGTAATTTGCTTACTCAAATGTCGGTAGCAGAGCATGGACTTTTGATAAGTATACATCTTTATGGTTTGAAAGTAGTTTACTGTGAGGTATTTGAACTTTTATTAAGTAGCATCGTAGTAGCATAGATTGTAGGTTGCACACGAACCGAATGCAGTTAGCTTGCAACTTACTGCCACAACTCGTGTGTGCATTGTGTTGCGTGCTTATGCGCTTTTACTACTTAGTTAAACAATTTGGTTAAAAGTTTGAAAACACACCGCACACACACACACACACACACACACACTTTAGAGATGTTCTCGCCTGGTGCTTTCAGGATACTGTTGCAAGCTGAAACGTGCGTGCAACAGCAGGAGTTAACATATTTGGGAGCATGAATCCCCAAGGCAGCGCCAAGGACACGTACCACAAACTGCTGCTTTAGAAATGAGGCGAGCAGGTGGGCGTGGCAACATAATTGCGTCAAAAATGCCAGTTAATAAGGTAGCGGAAAACAAAAGTGGCACGTGGCCAAATTGAATTTAGCACCAAGTAGCCTAACAAATTTATTTTTTGTGTCTTTTTCGTCAGTATTTGGCTGCTTTGGCAATTAGCTGCCAAAAAAGGAATACTGAGAACTTACATAGGGACGTGTAAAATGTATTATTTAACACACATTTTAGCCAGTTGCCGGCAATCGGCTAATTAGCCGCCCCCTGCACATGTTTTTGGGGAGGTGTAACGCGATGCTAATTAAGCGTGAATTTATGCATACGCATGTTGCGCATACGCCTCGTTTGCACCCCTAACTCGGTCGGCGACAGTTTAGAGTACTCAAACGCACTCATATCCTACATGCATGTACTCACAAATGTACATATACGAGTATATTATTCATGGATGCCCAATTACGGGGCGGGGGGTGGTCCACAATTGTGGGCTACATTGAATTTTAATGCCACAAAAGCACACGTGTATGAATTCATACACTGTTATAGAGCTGACAAGGAGTAGCTTCAGTTTCTGCAACTATCTGATATGCTTCATTTAAATACTTATGACACATGTTCAAAGCCGAAAGTGCTTGAAATCAGAATAAATAGGCATATATCGAAATATGTATATCGAAATATATAAAAATAAAGTTAAATAATTTGAAATTTAAGTTAATATATTTGAGTTATTTCGGATAAATCGAAACCATTGGGAACTTTGAAAATAACTCGAAATCACGCGAAATAATTAATAACACACATCAGAATAGTTCGGAAAAATCGTCAGAGTTCGAGTAAATTAAAAAGCAAAAGAATTATTCGGAATCTGTAATCTTGCACCCAGAAAGCATTTTTTGTTCAAAGTTTGCTTCGAAAATTAGTTTAACAGTGCAGAATATCTCAAAGTCCATAATAACTGCATTTATTAATCTGCTGCTGGGCAGTTAAGCAGCTGCTTTTATGGCCATTAGGTTTTATTTATGTGCGCACAAAAGTAGGCAGCATTTTTTTATTTTGCCTGAATGCCTAATTGCGCACACAATTGTAAAGTAGAGGGAATACTGAGAAGATATATGGGAAGAAAACGAGCAAGAGATATGCTAATGTGCACATAATTGCATGCAAGTATGTGTGAAATGTGTCATATAATTTGTGAGCTTAAGAGAAATATATATTTACTGCTTATCATAAACATTTTCAATTGCTTATCTTCTTTTAAGCGTGTAAATGGCATAATTTTCAGCAACAACAACATAATGCCAGTTTATTTATGCAGGATATAAGCATTTGTGCAAATAAATAAACACACACATTTCCTTTAAAGCTGCGTCTGCTGTAAGCAATTCAGCTGTAGCTAAAATATTGAGTAGGAGAATATGAAGAAATTGGACAGTAAGTAAATGAGAAAATATCAACTAATACCAGTTGCAAGAAACTAATTTACTTGTAACGCTACTTGTTTATCCTTTGGCTCATGCCAAATTGAGCTTGAAGTGGATTAGCTCGTCCAGCAACTCAATTTCGCCCTTAACAAACTCAAGCAACTCGCAAACACATTGCCCATAACTTTAAAGCCATTTTATGAAATGTGATCTGGTAGCAGGAACGAGACTTTAGGCCAGCTGCAACCGTTTAGTTTTCTTAGACCAGTTAAGCCGCAAGAGCTTTTCCGAATTGAAAAGCGGCCAACAGTTGTTGCCAACACAACAAATGTTGCAAGGCAAAAGGCGACTTGTAAAACAATATAATTAATAATTCAAAAGCGCAAAAGTTCAATAAATTTGAAGCTGGCCAGAAATGCGAAATGCAAGGTTTTCTCAAACTAAGAGCACTTGTAAAATTCGGTTAATAAAATCAACTTAATAATAACAAGGGCAATAAAATCAAGTGGAAATGCTTCAACGAAGAGTACTCGACCATCAGATGACCTGTTATATCGGGTGAGAGTAACTAAATGAATTCTGATGAACTCTGAAGTATTATAAAGTACTTTCCACTCAAATATGTTTATGTGCATTAAAAATACTGACAAGCTTAATTTTATTTATTGTTTGCTATTTATTATTAGATGCTTGTACAATTTTTAGAATATAAAGTTGTCATACAAATATCTACGTTTAATGCATATTTATAAAGATAAATATAATATGAAGAGGAATTAAATGATTAAATTAAATTAATTCATATTTATTTGTTATACTTAAAGCATTTGTGTTATCCAAGAATTCTTTTATAATATAGAATCAAGTTTTCTTATATGATTTTGTTAAGGTAAGATTAATTTGTAAATAGTATCAGAGACAGTTGCATAGCTACTCAGAGCTTTAAGATACCCTACATTATTCACTGTAACGAGCCAAAGTCAGTAGCAAGCAAGTCGAAGCGAAAGTAACCAAAAAACTTAAAGTTTTCTGTGCAGCTTTTGTTTGCTAATAAGCCGAGACAGCAACAACAACAGCAACAACAATAACAACAATTTTCATAAACTTGCCAAAATGAATTTAGTTGAAGACAGGCACAAGTCGCCCTGACAGCAGAGCGTGTGTGTGTGTGTGTGTGTGTGTTGGGGGCATTTCTGGGCCAAAACGTTGCGCATATGTTGCGTAACGTAAGCACGTTAACGTTGTTAAAGTTACGTTTTGCTAACTGGGTAAACAGCTGCCGCTGTTGCCAGCAACAATGCCAAAAACAAACACAAAGACAAGAAAGACAACACGAAGACGACGCGTTGCTTAAGCGGGAAACGGAAGTTGCTTACAACCGTTAGTACTAAAAATCGTACAGTTAGCAAGCACACGGAGACAAGTACGAGAACGATGAGAATAAAAGATCCAGAATAATGTAAACGTCTTAATGGCATAAGCTTTAAAATCTGCTGCATACTTTATGGCTTCTAGTGGAAAAGTTCTTCCTTTTTTTCAACACTTAAATAGTTGATAGTTGGAAAAATCTCGCTGGTTTGGTTGAAATGTCGAATGCTTTGCTTAAGGGTAGCAAATGGCTGCATTTGCTAGTCGAGCATAATATATGCACATTTTGCTTACGACCGAATCAACAAATTACGATTTTTAATGACACTAATCAAAAAAGCTTTCTGGGGTAGCTAAATTGTAGAAAATCTTTTAACTTTATTTGCTATAATATTCAAAATCAAGTATAACGATACTTAAGTGAAATAAAAGGCAACTGACTTAAGTTTCGCTGTAGAAAAGAAATAATCTTTTGATAACGTTTTTATAGATTTGCTCGACTTAAAGCATTTCCTGATATCGCTGACATGTACAGAAAAATGTTCCTTTCTGACCTCTAATATTCTTGATTATTGCCGGCCTACAGTTTCAATCATCTGTATAAATATATATATATAAATATATATATACGTGCGCCTGCATATTAAAATACTTGTTTAATTACTTAACAATTATATATAAAAAATTTATTGATTTTTATTAAAGCATTTTTGCCGCTGGCTGCTGATAAAAAAATGTGGTCGATTATCGTTTATTATATGTATATTTGTTCAAAACAGCGCCTGTGTGTAGTTAAGAGAGTATGTGCGTGTGTGTGTGTGTGTGCTGTGTGTGTGTCTGCATTTAATTAAGTTTTGTCGATTTTTAAGTGTCACTCTGACTCGTTTTCTCTATATGTTCTCGGATGAGAGTTTGCTGATTACTTTCATTATGGCCAAAAGTTTATTTGTTGTTATTATTTTTTCACTGGTCGTTAAATATTTATGGAATATTCAATTGAGCGTCTGCAAAATATATATATATATATTTTATTATATTAATTTCTCGTCACATATTTGGCATGCTGCTTAAACGCTTGTGATGTGTGTGTGTGTGTATTTGTGTGTACAAAAAACATTGAAATATGCATAATGAATTTTTGCAGGCCATAAAATGCATATGATATTTACAAAACATTCACGTTTGACAGCATAAGAAATGCCTTTTCAGCTCAGCTGAAAATTCAATATAAAATAGCAAATATGCCTTAATTTTAAAGCTATTAGAGAAATTCAGTTAAAACGATTTAATCCAAATTGGGTAAAGTGAGAAGGACGTAACATAATTTAATATTTTGCCAGATTATGTTTATCCACGTGTTTATAATGCTTTGAAACTATATTAAATTCGTCATAATTAAAATTTAATTTTTGGTTGAATTTCACAGCATATTCTGTTGCATACTTTCAGGCGTTGTTAGTGATTTGGAGATATAAGTGTTAAAGCTACATATTTTAGCTAACAATAAGAAAACCTAAGATGTTTATTTGGACTCGCCAAACTAATGCTGTGTATGCATAACATTTTTGGGATTGTAGCGAAATCGCAATTAATATGCACAATTGTAAAAACTCTCCTTGGAAATTTTACTTTTCAAAGAAAAGCAAAAATTAATTTTAAAGAAAAAGATGGCTAGCTAATTAAAAGTTGGAACCTTTTATAAAAGTAAATTGATTTGTTTTCTTAATGATTTGTAAATATTGATAAGATATTTCATTGAGCTCCACAAATTTTGTTTATCAAGGGAATTTTGTCTAATTAAAAATTATCAATTTATCAAATACCTATATTTTTTGTACAGAAAGACTAAGGGAAGAGACGTTTACGGAATCAAAAATTTTAAATATATGTTAAAAATATATCTAGATGCTGTTTCTTTTCCACTAGAAAAACAATTAGACCATTTTGTTTTGTTGGTTCTCAAAGAGTACCGCGCTTTATTATTAGTTGTATACTTTCTTAAATGTTTGTCAGTGGCTTGCTTGTGTCAATTATTATAATTTCTTAATATGCGATTATATATATTATATATTGAATATTGGAATAAAGTCATTTGAATAAATATGCGCACGCTTGATTATAAAAAGCGCGTCTTGTGATTATTTTATATGTTGGTTGTTTTTTTTTTTGTTGTTTCTGGTCTAACGTCTTAAAGTTTGAGCTTCATTTCCTCCAGCATGCGATAGACCTTGATAAATTTCTTCTCCACCAGCTCGGTGAAGGCCTTAATCTCATTTCGCACTATGGATAGCTCAAGAGCTGCATCGGAATTTGCGGTGCCGCCATCGCATTTCTTGGAAGTTTTATCGCTCTCATACCAGCAGGCAATGCCATCGACATAATCATCGACCAGTTCTGGGGCCGTAAGATCCTCCATAAATGAAATATCACGCTTCTTTACAAACGAACTCATGAGAAGCTGCAGGAAATCGCAATTCCAGTTGTTTTGCTGAAAGTGAAAATACTGAAGCGCCTTGAGACTGTCAAAGAGCGTGATTTTCAGTGAGTATATAGTATTGGCCGATATATCCAGCATTTGCAAATGGGTTTGCTTTTTGAACAGACCCTCTGCCAGCTCATGCATGTTGGTAGCCGACAGATTGAGACGCAGCAGTGATGTAAAGCGACGCAAGGGATTGCCCTGCAGATTGCCCAAGGGATTATGCGATAAATCCAAACTGCTCACATTGATGGCCTGTGGAATATGCGGCAGTTCCCTCAGCGAATTGTTATGCAAATCCAGTTCCTTAACAATACCATAGACCGTTAGGCGGCGCAGATCGCAGCCGTGGGCCACAATCTGTTCGAGTAGCGAAAAGTTGACGGTCAGCTCTTGCAGTATATTCCCGGAAATGTCCAGCAGCGAGAGGCGTGGCTGCAGCTTCAGCAGTTCCGATTCAAAGGCCGCAAATCGATTGCGTGCCAAATTCAGGCGCGTCAGATTCAAGTTCCGGTCGAAAATGCCACGTGGCAACGCTGCCAAACGGTTGCCAGCCAAATTTAGATCCAATAGTTTGCGCAGTCCCGCAAAAATGCCAACTGGCAGCTGCTCCAGCTGATTGTCGGCCAGGGAGAGCTCCTTCAGCTCCTTTAAGGCATGGAAGCTGTGATTATGCAGGACTTTGAATAAATTCTGATCCAAATGCAGCGTTGCCAGATTGTCAGCGCCCAGAAAAATATTCTTGGGTATATCCTTCAAGCGATTGCCACCCAAAAAGAGGCTCATCAAATTGCTGGCACCCTCAAATTGCGGCTTCTCAAACATCTCCAGCGTGCAGTTCTCCATGCGCAGCAGCTGAAGATCAGGAAACGTATCGAACATCAGATGCGGTATTTTGGCAATGCTCGAATTGATGAACGTCAACATCAGCTGCTTGGCAATGGGCGCCTGCGACAATATGACATAATCATTGCGTCCAATCTCAACGTTTGTGCAAATACCGGCCGTGCAATGATCCTGCAGCCAAATGCGACGCAGCTGACCCGACGAAGGGGCAGCAGAAGAAAACCCACTGGAAGCACTTGCCAAACGCCAGCTGTACGCGAGAAGCGACAGTAGCAGCAGTCGGTGCGGCAGCCACATGCCTGCGTTCTGTGGCAGGACTCGTCGATAACACGAATATTTTTAAGGATTCTTGCGTTTCGAGTCGGCGTCTAGCGCCAAAACGACGCGCACGCCACGGCGCAAGTGGCTCAACTGTTTGCAACTGTGAATTCAGTTCATTTTCGTGGACACCAAGAGCCGTTGTTTTTTCGAATGCGGGCTCCGTTTCAATTATGCCACAGGCGGCAGGCAGTGCAACCCCAAGCTGTGCGCTTCATTGTTTATATCAGCCTCCTCTATGTTAATTGCCAGCATACATTGCTTTTGATTTAATTCAATTAAATGCTGCACATTCTTTTTTTTTTTTTTTTCGTTGCTTTTCTTGCAGCGACATTATTTATATATGCATATACATATGTTACTGCATATAGCTAAGTTTATGTTGGCTCTGTTCAACTTTCAGTTTCATTCCATGCTGCATAACTATTTTTTGACTATTCATTTTTAATGAATATGCATATTCCTTTTTTTTACGATTCAGTTGTCTGCGCAATGAAAATGAATGTTTTTTAAAGTAGGAAATGCTAAAATGCCAAAATGCTCAAAAAGGGGTGACCAATGCAGTGATTAGATAGAATAAATATTACGATATTCCATGTGAAATAAATCTCGAGCTATTTTTATAGTCAACCCAATTTGTACCATGCCTTCCAATTATTCCGTTTCTGCAACGGACTGGCGAACAACTATAACAATTTACAGTTTCTCTAGGCCCATGTGAATATATCGTCGGAATTTTTTCAAATATGCTTCAGATTGTTGAGAATTTATTGAAGACTTTCATAATTTTAGCTAGATTTTCTATAAATATATATCTTTATTACAAGATATACACTTATTGAATTAAGTATCGATGCAAAGATAATAGAATATTTCAATAATAAGAAAATAATTTTTTGAGCTGTTTTGTAGCAACTTTCCTCACGATTTAATTCTGCTTTCAATAATGTATTATGCTTATAATATTCAAATATCAAATGAGCGAAAGCAAACATTGGACTGCATATCTGACTTCCAATAATTTAGTCGGAAAAAACACAGTGTCATTTATTTCCAATTTTGTACACTAATTTTGACACCAAGTAAATTCGATTAAAGCTTAAATTTCAAGAATATAAATTTCATTAATACCAAACTAATACCATTAGATAACACGCTCTTCAGCTAATATTTTTGTTGATAATTTTGATTAATAAGTCCCAAGCATACAAAAAGCTTGTAACAAATCATTATAACTTCAAGCCAAGTATTTCTGATTATGCGTTCTTTAAACTTAGCTTTACTTTGAACTTTAAATTCAAAGTCTTTGTTTATTTAGAAGTTACGCTTAAAAAGTTGAAAGCTACATTAAAGCTGAGTGTCTTCTATTTGAATGCCACACCCGTGGATCATTAGAGAAGATTAGCAAATAGATAAGATAATAGATAAATGTTGAAACTTAACAAGTGACTTAAATTTAACCAGTTTCTGGAGTTCTCAGCTGACCTAGTTATCAAACAGAATGAGTAAATCGCTTGCTTAGGCAGTTGAAATAGATTAATTAGCCAAAGAGTTGACTGAACCGTAGATCAAAGGCAAATTAATGTGATTTAAGTTGGCGAAAATTGTAACCCAAGCAAAGTAGACTCTTTCCAAGAACCAACAGATCTTATCTAAAGAAATCTTTGGGTATAAAAGCAATGGGCACAAGACAATTTTAAGACAGTTTCCAAAGATGAGAGTCAGCGCAAAGTTACTAGGTAAGAAAGAGCTAATAAAACGGAAGGTGAACAAAGGATTAAAGATTACTTCAATCTCTAGCATTGCTGCTGGGTTTGATGAGTCTGTCTGAGGCACGTCTCTCGGGATTGCGTCGCCTTCAGGCATTGGGTCGCAGTGCAGGTGCGGAGAGTGAGGGAGCTGAAAGTGGTGGCCAACTAGTGATCTTTGCTCCTGGGGAGCAGCTGAAGCAGGAGCAGCAGGAGCAGCAGGATACGGAGCCCAGTTTCCATGAGCCGCAGATAGTTGAGGCGGAGCCGGAAAAGGACAGCCGCAAAGTGCCCGATTATCTGTACTCCAATGCGATACCTATGCTCAATGAGCCCAACATTAAATATGGACTGCCCCAGTTGACCGCCATTCCAGTGGCCTATGGGCCACAAATCCTCCAAAGCACCAATAGAATCAACCACAATAATAATCTGGGTGTAAACCAACTTCCATATGTGGTAGTGCCACGCGTCCAGCTGGGCTTCAATGTGCAGGGCCAGACTGGTTTCAACTGGCCCGACGTCAATCTCCTGCCCAGCACACAGCACGGGGATGGGCCCGCCCAGAAGGAGGAGCCACAGACTGCTTACATAACGATAGCAGTGCCGGGGCCACCAGGCCCGCCGGGTCCACCAGGGCCACCAGGACCGCGTGGTCCCATGGGTCCGACTGGGCCACGCGGCAGGGAGGGACCACGTGGAACCGCCAGCAATGCGGCCGGCACAGTGCCGAGTCCACAGAGCATTTGGTATGCCCAAAGCAATAGCAACATCAATGGCAACAGCAATAATAAGCCACAATATGAACATTTTACAAATGGTTATCATAACTAAGATCATTAAAACAAAATTCAGTAAAAACCGAAGAGAGTGGAGTTTATTTTTGAAGGTATAAGGATGGGGCTTTGAGTGTTTCATTATTATAAATCTGAGAAAACTGAACAGTCTGATTAGACACTTAAAGAAGACTGCTTAATTAAATTCTATGTGACTTTGGCTTATAATTCCCAAACGCTTAAAGCGTGAGCTTTTTCCCTAGCTACTATAGTTGTATATCTACTAAAAATGATGTGTTGTCTTGTTGAGACCATAAAGTGTCTATCTGCAAGCTCGTGCTTGGTGTCATTTTATGGCACAGACACTAACACACGTACGCACACTAGCATATTATGATGATTGTGTGTAATTTACATAGATTTTGATAGCGCTTGACGGGGGCACAAAACACCAGTTTAGGTTTATTTTTTCGCATATTCGTTTTTATTTTGTTATTCTTTTTGTTTTTTTTTTGGGTTGCCCCATTGACGGCCATTCAATTGGCGACTGTTTACGGTTCACTCATGTTGTTCTAGTTGTTGTTGTATTTTGTAT